>CP124714.1:171382500-172632500 GCA_031232105.1 Capsicum rhomboideum
GCACATAAAATCATGGACTAACGTACATGAAAAAATTTGAAGATCCTAAATTCCTTTTTCGGACCCTTAAAAATCCTAAATGAGCGACGTATGCCCTTGAAAAACATCCAATACCATTTACTAGGTCCTTACACATGGACCAATAAAATTTGAGGTTAAATAGTCCGGCCGCACATATTTCACAAAACTAATGGAGTAATACACACGTAAAGTCTCGAAAATCCTAAATTCCTATTTCGGGGCCATAAAGATCCCAAATGAGCGACGTACGTCACTGAAAAGCATTCACTATCATTAACTAGGTCCTTACGGATAGACTCATAAAATTTGAGGTCAAACAGTTTCGGTTGCACATAAAATCATGGACTAATACACACGAAAAGATTTGAAAATCCTAAATTTCTTTTCCGAGGCCTTAAAAGTCCTAAATGAGCGACGTACGCCCCTGAAAAGCATTCATTATTGTTTACTAGGGCCGTATAAATAGACCAATAAAATTTGAGGTCAAATAGTCCCGGTAACACATATTCCAGAAAAATCATAGACTAATACACACGAAATGGCTTGAAAATTCTAAATTCCTATTTTGGGGCATTAAAAATCCTAATTGAGTGACCTACACCTTTGAAAAACATTCATTATCATTTACTAGGTCCTTATGAATGGACCCATAAAATTTGAGGTCAAACAATCTCGGTCGTACATATTTCAAAAAAAATCATGGACTAATGTAAGCCCATGGATTGATGAGGGGGTGCTGGCTCCGAAAAAAGTTTTGGGCCGATCCCCTCGGGGGCGTCCCTGACGAGCTGTTAAGCGGATCCATGGGCTCCAGGGGGTCAGGTGGAGGTTTTTAAGGCGTCCCATGAGCGAAATAGTGAAAACGATAGTTTTTTTGCGATTTTCCGTGTGTGTTAGCCCATAGATCGATGGGGGGGAGGGGGGGTGCTGGCTTCAAAAAACATTTTGGACCGAGCCTCTCGGGGGCATCCCTGATGAGCTGTTAAGCAGATCTAAGGGCTCCGGGGGGTCGTGCGGAGGTTTTTAGGGCGTCCCATGAGCGAAATAGTGAAAATGATAGTTTTTTTGCGATTTTTCGTGTGTTTAGCCCATGGATCGATGGGGGGAGGGTGCTGGCTTTTTGGGCCGAGCCCCTCGGGGGTGACCCTGAAGAGCTGTTAAGCAGATCCATGGGCTCCTGAGGGTCGGGCGGAGGTTTTTAAGGCATCCCATGAGCGAAATAGTGAAAACGACAGTTTTTTTACGATTTTCCGTGTGTGTTAGCCCATGGATCGATGGGGGGATGCTGGCTCCGAAAAATATTTTGGGCCGAGCCCCTCGGGGGCGTCCCTAACGAGCTGTTAAGCAGATCCATGGGCTCCGGGGTGTCAAACGGAGGTTTTTAGGGCGTCCAATGAGCGAAGTAGTGAAAACAACAGTTTTTTTGCAATTTTCCATGTGTGTTAGCCCATGGATCGATGGGGGGTGCTGGCTCTAGAAAAAGTTTTGGGCCGAGCCCCTCGGGGGCATCCCTGACGAGCTGTTAAGCGGATCCATGGGCTCCGGGGTGTCGGGCGGAGGTTTTCAGGGCATCCCATGAGCGAAATAGTAAAAACGATAATTTTTTTGCCATTTTTCGTGTGTGTTAGCCCATGGATCGATGGAGGGGTGCTGACTTCGAAAAACGTTTTGGGCCGAGACCCTCGGGAGAGTCCCTGATGAGCTGTTAAACAGATCCATGGGCTCGGGGGGTCGGGACGGAGGTTTTTAGGGCGTCCAATGAGCGAAATAGTGAAAACGACAACTTTTTTGCGATTTTTCGTGTGTGTTAGCCCATGGATCGATGGGAGGTGCTGGCTCTGGAAAATTTTTTATGCCGAGCCCCTCGAGAGCGTCCCTGACGAGGTGTTAAGTGGATCCATGGGCTCGGGGGGGTCGGGCAGAGGTTTTTAGGGTGTCCCATGAGCGAAATAGTGAAAAAGGCAATTTTTTTGTGATTTTTTGTGTGTGGTAGCCCATGGATCGATGGGGGGAGGGGGGGTGGGGTGCTGGCTCCAGAAAAAGTTTTGGGTCGTGCCCCTCGGGGGCGTCCCTGAAGATCTCTTAAGCGGATCCATGGGCTCCGGGGGGTCGGGCGGAGGTTTTTAGGGCTTCCCATGAGTAAAATAGTGAAAAAGGTAGTTTTTTTGTGATTTTTCGTATGTATTAGCCCATAGATCGAGGTGGGGAGGGGGGGGGGAGGGTGGGTGCTGGCTCCAGAAAAAGTTTTGGGTCGTGCCCCTCGGGGGCGTCCCTAAAGAGCTGTTAAGCGGATCCATGGGCTCCAGGGGGTCGGGCGGAGGTTTTTAGGGCGTCCCATGAGAAAAATAGTGAAAACAACAGTTTTTTTTGCGATTTTTCGTGTGTGTTAACCCCAGGATCGATGGGGTGGGGTGAGGTGCTGGCTTCGGAAAAAGTGTTGGCCCGAGCCCCTTGGGGGCGTCCCTGACGAGTTGATAAGCGGATCCATGGGCTCCGGGGGGTCGGGAAGGGGTTTTTAGGGCTTCCCATGAGCGAAATAGTGAAAATGACAGTTTTTTGGTGATTTTCAGTGTGTGTTAGCCCATGGTTCGATGAAAGGGTGATGGATTTTTGGACCGAGCCCCTCAGGGACGTCCCTGACGAGCTGTTAAGGGATCCATGGGCTCCAGTGGGTCGGGCGGAGGTTTTTAGGGTATCCCATGAGCGAAATAGTAAAAACGACAATTTTTTTGCGACTTTTCGTGTGTGTTAGCCCATGGATCAATGGGGGGGTGCTGGCTCCGAAAAACGTTTTGGACCGAGACCCTCGGGGGAGTCCCTGGCGAGCTATTAAGCGGATCCATGGGCTCCGGGGGGTCGGGCGGAGGTTTTTAGGGTGTCCCACGAGTAAAATAGTGAAAACGTCAGTTTTTTGAGATTTTTCGTGTGTGTTAGTTCATGGATCGATGGGGGGTGCTGGCTCCGAAAAAAGTTTTGGGCTGAGCACCTTGGAGGCGTCCTTGATGAGCTGTTAAACGAATCCATGGGCTCCGGGGGGTCGGACGGAGGTTTTTAGGGCGTCCCAGAGGCGAAATACTGAAAACTTTAGTTTTTTTATGATTTTCCGTGTGTGTTAGCTCATGGATCGATGGGGGGGGGGGGGGGCGTGCTGGCTCCGAAAATATTTTTGGGCCGAGCCCCTCGGGGGGGGGCGTCCCTGACGAGCTGTTAAGCGGATCCATGGGCTCCGGGGAAATGGGCGGAGGTTTCTATGGCGTCCCAGAGGTGAAATATTGAAAACGTCAGTTTTTTGGTGATTTTCTATGTGTGATAGCCCATGGATTGATGGGGGGGTGTTGGCTCCGAAAATATTTTTGGGCCGAGCCCTTCGTGGGCGTCCCTGACGAGCTGTTAAGCGGATCTTGAGGCTCCGGGGGGTCGGATGGAGGTTTTTAGGGCGTCTCAGAGGCGAAATAGTGAAAATGTCAGTTTTTTGGCGATTTTCCATTTGTGTTAGCCCATTGATCGATGGGGGTGTGTGCAGGCTCCGAAAATATTTTTGGGCCGAGCCCCTCGGGTCGTCCCTGACTAGCTGTTAAGTGGATCCATAGGCTCCGGGGGGTCGGGCGGAGGTTTTTAGGGCGTCCCAGAGGCGAAATACTGAAAACGTCAATTTTTTGGCGATTTTCCGTGTGTGTTAGCCCATGGATCTATGGGGGGTGCAGGCTCGAAAATATTTTTGGGCCGAGCCCCTCAGGGGTGTCCCTGATGAGCTGTTAAGCAGATCCATAGGCTCCGTGGGGTGGGGCGGAGGTTTTTAGGGCGTCCCAAAGGCAAAATACTGAAAACGTCAGTTTTTTGGCGATTTTCCATGCGTGTTAGCCCATGGATCGATGGGGGGGGTGCTGGCTCCGAAAATATTTTTGGGCCGAGTCTCTCAGGGGAGTCCCTGACTAGCTCTTATGCGGATCCATAGGCTCCGGGGGGGTCGGGCGGTGGTTTTTAGGGCGTCCCAGAGGTAAAATACTAAAAACGTCAGTTTTTTGGATATTTTTCATATATGTTAGCCCATGGTTCAACGGGGGGGTTTTGCTCCGAAAATATATTTGGGTCGAGCCCCTCCGCGGCATTCCTAACGGGCTGTTAAGCGGAGCCATGGGCTCCGGGGGGTCATGCGGAGGATTTTAGGGCGTCCCAGAGGCGAAATACTGAAAACGTCAGTTTTTTGGCGATATTCCGTGTGTGTTAGCCCATAAATCGATGGGGGGTGCTGATTCTGGAAATATTTTTGGGCCGAGCCCCTCAGGGGCGTCCCTGACTAGCTGTTAAGCGGATCCATAGGCTCCGGGGTGTCGGGCGGAGGTTTTTAGGGAGTCCCAAAGGCAAAATACTAAAAACGTCAGTTTTTTAGAGATATTTCATGTGTGTTAGCCCATGGTTCGATTGGGGGGGGGGTATTGGCTCCAAAAATATTTTTGGGCCAAGCCGCTCAGAGGCTTCCCTGACGAGCTGTTAAGCAGATCCATAGGCTCCGGGGGGTCGGGCGGAGGTCTTTAGGGCGTCCCAGAGGCGAAATACTGAAAACGTCAATTTTTTGGCGATTTTTTGTGTGTGTTAGCCCATGGATCGATTGGGGGGGGGTGCATGCTTCGAAAATATTTTTAGGCCGAGCCCCTTGAGGGAATCCCTCACTAGCTGTTAAGCGGATCCATAGGCTTCGGGGGGTCGGGCGGAGGTTTTTAGGGCGTCCAGAGGCAAAATGCTGAAAACGTCAGTTTTTTTTTTGCGATTTTTCGTGTGTGTTAGCCCATTGATCGATGGGGGGGGGGGTGTGCTGTTTCCAAAAATATTTTTAGGCCTAGCATCTCAGGGGAGTCCCTGACGAGCTGTTAAGCGGATTCATAGGCTCCGGGGAGTCAGGCGGAGGTTTTTAGGATGTTCAAGAGGTGAAATACTAAAAACGTCAGTTTTTTAGCGATTTTCCATGTGTGTTAGCCCATGGATCGATGGGGGGTGTTGGCTCCGAAAATGTTTTTTGGGCCGATCCCCTCGTGGGAGTCCCTCACGATCTGTTAAGCGGATCCAGTGGCTCCGGGGGGTTGGGCGTAGGTTTTTAGGGCGTCCAGAGTAAAAATACTGAAAACGTCAGTTTTTTTGTGATTTTTCGTGTGTGTTAGCCCGTGGATCGGGGGGGGAGGGGGGGGAGGGGTGCTGTTTCCAAAAATATTTTTGGGCCTAGCACCTCGGGGGTATCCCTGACGAGCTGTTAAGCGGATCCATAGGCTCCGGGGGGTCGGGCGAAGGTTTATAGGGCGTCCCAGAGGTGAAATATTGAAAACGTCAGTTTTTTGGCAATTTTTCGTGTGTGTTTGCCCATGGATCGATGGGGGGGTGTTGGCTCCAGTAATATTTTTGGGTCGAGCCCCTCGGGGGCGTCCCTGACGTGCTGTTAAGCGGATCCATAGGCTTCGGGGAGTCGGGCGGAGGTTTTTAGGGCGTCTCAGAGGCGAAATACTGAAAACGTCAGTTTTTTGGCGATTTTTCGTGTGTGTTAGCCCACGTATCGATGGGGGGCTTCTGGCTCCGAAAATGTTTTTGGGTCGAGCCCCTCGGGGGCATCCCTGACGAGCTTTTAAGCAAATCTATAGGCTCTAGGGGGTCGGGCGGAGGTTTTTAGGGCGTCCCAGAGGCGAAATACTGAAAACATCAGTTTCTTGGCGATTTTCCTTGTGTGTTAGCCCATGGATCGATGGGGGGTGCTGGCTCTGAAAATATTTTTGGGCTGAGCCCCTCAGGGGCGTCCCTGAATAGCTGTTAAGCGGATCCATAGGCTCTGGGGGGTCGGACGGAGGTTTTTAGGGTGTACCAGAGGCGAAATACTGAAAACGTCAGTTTTTTGGCAACTTTCCGTGTGTGTTAGCCCATGGATAGATGGGTGGGTGCTGGCTATGAAAATATTTTTGGTCCTAGCCCCTCGAGGGCATCTCGGACGAGCTATTAAGTAGATCTATAGGCTCCGGGGAGTCGGGCGGAGGTTTTTAGGGCGTCCTAGAGGCGAAATACTGAAAACGTCAGTTTTTTGGTGATTTTCCGTGTGTTTTAGCCCATGTATCGATGGGGGGTACTGGCTCTGAAAATATTTTTAGGCCGAGCCCCTCGTCGACGTTCCTGACGAGCTGTTAACCGAACCCATAGGCTTCGGTGGGTCGGGCGAAGGTTTTTAGGGCATCTCAAAGGCGAAATACTGAAAACGTCAGTTTTATGGCGATTTTTCGTGTGTGTTAGCCCATGGATTGATGGGGGGGGTGCTGGATCCAGAAATATTTTTGGGCCTAGCCCCTCGAGAGCATCCCTGACAAGCTTTTTAGCAGATTCATAGGCTCTGGGGGGTCGGGCGGAGGTTTTTAGGGCGTCCCAAGGGCGAAATACTAAAAACGTCAGTTTTTTGGCGATTTTACATGTGTGTTAGCCCACGGATTGATGCGGGGGTGTTGGCTCCGAAAATATTTTTGGGTCGAGCCCCTTGGGGGCGTCCCGGATGAGCTATTAAGCGGATCCATAGGCTTCGGGGGGAGGTTTTTAGGGCGTCCCAGAGGCGAAATACTGAAAACGTCAGTTTTTTGGCGATTTTTCGTGTGTGTTAGCCCATGAATCCATGGGGGGCGTTGGCTACGAAAATATTTTTGGGTCGTGCGCCTTGGGGGTGTCCCAGATGAGCTATTAAGCGGATCCATAGGCTCCGGGGGGTCGGGGGGAGGTTTTTAGGGCGTCCCAGAGGCGAAATACTGAAAACGTCAGTTTTTTGGCGATTTTCCATGTGTGTTAGCCCATGAATCGATGGGGGGCGTTGGCTACGAAAATATTTTTGGGCCGAGCGCCTTGAGGGCATCCCGAATGAGCTATTAAGCGGATCCATAGGCTCCCGGGGGTCGGGGGGAGGTTTTTAGGGCGTCCCAGAGGCGAAATACTAAAAATGTCAATTTTTTGGCTATTTTCCGTGTGTGTTAGACCATGGATCGATGGGTGGGTGCTGGCCCCAAAAATATTTTTGGGCCGAACCTTTTGGGGGCGTCCTTGACGAGCTGTTAAGCGGATCCATAGGCTCTGGGGGTCGGGCGGAGGTTTTTAGGGCGTCCTAGAGGCGAAATACTAAAAACATCAGTTTTTTGGCGATTTTCCATGTGTGTTAGCCCATGAATCGATGGGGAGGGGGGGGGGGGAGGCGTTGGCTTCAAAAATATTTTTGGGCCGAGCCCCTTGGGGGCGTCCCTGACGAGCTGTTAAGCGGATCCAGAGGCTCCGGGTGGTCGGGCAGAGGTTTTTAGGGCGTCTCAGAGACGAAATACTAAAAACGTCAGTTTTTTGGCGATTTTCCGTGTGTGTTAGCCCACGGATCGATGGCGAGGTGCTGGCTCCGGAAATATTTTTGGGTCGAGCCCCTCGGGGTCGTCCCTGACGAGCTGTTAAGTGGATCCATAGGCTTCGGGGGGTTGAGCGGAGGTTTTTGGGGCGTCCTAGAGGCGAAATACTAAAAACGTTAGTATTTTTGTGATTTTCCGTGTGTGTTAGCCCATGGATCGATGGGGAGGTGTTGACTCCGAAAATATTTTATGGTCGAACCCCTCGAGGGCGTCCCTGACTAGCTGTTAAGAAGATCCATAGGCTCCGGGGGGGGAGGGGGGGCGGCGAAGGTTTTTAGGGCGTCCCAGAGGCGAAATACTAAAAACGTCAGTTTTTTGGCATTTTTCAATGTGTGTTAGCCCATGGATCGAGGGGGGGGGGGTGTTGGCTCCGAAAATATTTTTGGGCTGAGCCCCTTGGGGGCGTCCCTGACGAGCTGTTAAGCGGATCCAGAGGCTCCGAGTGGTCAGACGAAGGTTTTTGGGGCGTTACAGAGGTGAAATACTGAAAACGGCAGTCTTTTAGCGATTTTTGGTGTGTGTTAGACCATGGATCGAGGGTGGGGGGTTGGCTCCAAAAATATTTTTGGGCCGAGCCCCTTGGGGGCGTCCCTGACGAGAAGTTAAGCGGATCCAGAGGCTCCGGGGGGTCGGGCAGAGGTTTTTAGGGAGTCTCAGAGGCGAAATATTGAAAACGTCAGGTTTTTGGCGATTTTTCGTGTGTGTTAGCCCACGAATCGAAGGGGCGGTGCTGGATCCGAAAATATTTTTTGGGCCGAGCCCCTCGGGGGCATCCCTGACGAGCTGTTAAGCGGATCCATAGGCTTCAGGGGGTTGAGCGGAGGTTTTTGGGGCGTCCTAGAGGCGAAATACTGAAAATGTCAGTTTTATGGCTATTTTTCGTGTGTGTTAGCCCATGGATTGATTGGGGGGGGAGGGGGGGAGGGGTACTTGATCCAGAAATATTTTTGGGCCTAGCCCCTCGGGGGCATCCCTGACGAGGTTTTTAGCAGATTCATAGGCTCTGGGGGGTCGGGCGGAGGTTTTTAGTGCGTCCCAGAGGCGAAATACTGAAAACGTCAATTTTTTGGCTATTTTCCGTGTGTGTTAGACCATGGATCGATGGGGGGTGCTGGCTCCAAAAATATTTTTGGGCCGATCCCTTTAAGGGCATCCTGACGAGCTGTGAAACGGATCCATAGGCTCTGGGGGGTCGGGGGGAGGTTTTTAGGGCGTCCCAGAAGCGAAATACTGAAAACGTCAGTTTTTTGGTGATTTTTCGTGTGTGTTAGCCCATAGATCGATGGGGGATGATGGTTCCGAAAATATTTTTGGCCCGATACCCTCGGGGGCATTCCTGACGAGCTATTAAGCGGATCCATAGGCTTCGGGGGGTCGAGCGGAGGTTTTTAGGGCTTCCGAGAGGCAAAATACTGAAAACGTCAATTTTTGGCAATTTTTCATGTGTGTTAGCCCATGGATCAATGGAGGGGTGCTGGCTTTGAAAATATTTTTAGGTCGAGCCCCTCGGGGGTTTTCCTCACGAGCTGTTAAGTGGATCCATATACTCCGGGGGGTCGGGCTGAGGTTTTTAGGGCGTCCCATAGGCGAACTACTGTAAACGTCAGTTTTTTGGCAAATTTTCGTGTGTGTTGGCAATGGATCGATTGGGGGGTACTGGTTCCAGAAATATTTTTGGGCCGAACCCCTCGGAGGCGTCCCTGACGAGCTGTTAAGCGGATCCATAGGCTTCGGGGGGTTGAGCGGAGGTTTTTAAGGCGTCCCTGAGGCGAAATACTGAAAACGTCAATTTTTTAGCGATTTTCCGTTTGTGTTAGCCCATGGATCGATGGGGAGGTGTTGACTCCGAAAATATTTTTGGGTTGAACCCCTCGGGGGCGTCCCTGACTAGCTGTTAAGCAGATCCATAGGCTCCGGAGGGGGGGGGGGCGAAGATTTTTAGGGCGTCCAGAGGCGAAATACTAAAAACGTCAGTTTTTTGGAAATTTTCAATGTGTGTTAGCCTATGGATCGATGGGGGGGTGTTGGCTCCGAAAATATTTTTGGGCCGAGCCCCTTGGGGGCATCCCTGATGAGCTGTTAAGCGGATCCAGAGGCTCCGGGTGGTCCGACGGAGGTTTTTAGGGCGTCTCAGAGGCGAAATACTTAAAATGTCTTTTTTTTGGCAATTTTTCGTGTGTGTTAGCCCACGGATCAATTGGGGGGGGGGGGGTGCTGGCTCCGAAAATATTTTTGGACCGAGTCCCTCGGGTCGTCCCTGACGAGCTGTTAAGCGGATCCATAGGCTCCGGGGGGTCAGAAGGAGGTTTTTAGGGCGTTTAAGAGGCGAAATACTGAAAACGTCAGTCTTTTGGCGATTTTTGGTATGTGTTAGACCATGGATCGATGGGGGGTGGGTGGTGTTGTTGGCTCCAAAAATATTTTTGGGCCGAGTCCCTTGGGGGCGTCCCTGACGAGAAGTTAAGCGGATCCAGAGGCTCCGGGGGGTCGGGCGGAGGTTTTTAGGGCGTCTCAGAGGCGAAATATTGAAAACGTCAGTTTTTTGGCGATTTTTCGTGTGTGTTAGCCCACGGATCGAAGGGGCGGTGCTGGCTCCAAAAATATTTTTGGACGAGCCCCACGGGGGCATCCCTGACGAGCTGTTAAGCTGATCCATAGGCTCCGGGGGGTCGGGCGGAGGTTTTTAGGGCGTCCCAGAGGCGAAATACTTAAAAGCTCAGTTTTTTGGCGATTTTCCGTGTGTGTTAGCCCATGGACCGATGGGGGGGGGGGGGTGCTGGCTCCAGAAATATTTTTGGGCTAAAACCCTCGGGGGAGTCCCTGACGAGCTGTTAAGCGGATCCATAGGCTCCGGGGGGTCGGGCGGAGGTTTTTAGGGCGTCCCAGAGGCAAAATACTAAAAATGTCAATTTTTTGGCAATTTTCGATGAGGGGGCGCTGGCTTCGAAAATATTTTTGGACCGTGCCCCTCAGGGGCGTCTCTGATTAGCTGTTAAGAGGATCAATAGACTCAGGGAGGTCGGGCGGAGGTTTTTAGGGTGTCCCAGAGGCGAAATACCGAAATCATCAATTTTTTGGCGATTTTTCGTGTGTGTTAGCCCATGGATCGATGGGGGGGTGCTGGCTCCGAAAATATTTTTGGGTCAAGCCCCTCGAGGGCATCCCAGACGAGCTGTTAAGCTGATTCATAGGATCCGGGGGGTTGGGCAGAGGTTTTTATGGCATCCCACAGGCGAAATACTGAAAACTTCAGTTTTTTGGCAATTTTCGGTGTGTGTTAGCCCATGGATCGATAGGGGGTGCTGGCTACGGAAATAGTTTTGGGTCGATCCCCTCGAGGGCATCCCTGACGAGTTGTTAAGCGGATTCATAGGTGTCACGCCCCGAATCCCATCGGAACGTGATTGGCACCCGAAGCCGATACGGCCCGAGAGAACCAATCTTTGCTCATGAACCTTCGCATGCATGCCCTCATATGCATCTTATTCTTTCTTATGCAACTATGTAGAAATCATAAACATGAAAACATATGCCATCAACATATATATAAAACTTGGCCGTTGGAGCCATTACGTCATCTCTTTCATTCACATACCCACATATGTCTACGAAAGCCTCTAACAAATACATGACCATGTCTATACAATGTTTACAATATCAAAACAATGTACACTATGACTCGGAAAGCCCCGAACCAAGTGGAGCTCACCAAAATTCTGCAAATGATCCCCAGTCTACAGATGAGGTCTACTAATGTCTGCACCTGCACATGTAAGGTAAGTCCCCAAGAGGGGTCAGTACAAAGAATGTACTGAGTATGTAAGGCCATATGAAACTGTAAAAAAATACATAAGTACTTTCAAGAAAAATTAAGCGTAAGAGAATAATCAATATGGATATACCACTGTCTGTGAAATATGTGGAACCTGGTTCATTACTTCTATTATTTCCATCACTTGGTCATTTATTCTTATCATCATAACTCTTTTAATAACCTCCATATTTGTATTCATGCACGGGATATACAACTTCTATTCTTTCTTTTACAACTATCTTTACTCTGTAGATCTCAATATAATACCGTTCATCACCTTATAGGTGGACAATCATATATACCGTTCATCACCTTATAGGTGGATAATCATAATAATAATATACCGCTCATCACCTTATAGGTGGATAATCATATATATATACCGTTCATCACCTTATAGGTGGATAATCATAATAATAATATACCGCTCATCACCTTATAGGTGGATAATCATATATATATATACCGTTCATCACCTTATAGGTGGATAATCATAATAATATATAACATAGCATATATTGGGATTTATTCCCTCTTTGACTTATACCCTTTAGATTGTGATCCATACTCAATGTAACGTAAGTAACCATATGCACATTACTTCTTTACAATCTTATCTCCTTAACCTAACTAAGAGAGTGACACATTAGAGATCGTGACATTACTTAAGCACACCCTTATCTACACATTTCACTTCACTCTTTTACTTCATG
The DNA here is from genome assembly GCA_031232105.1 of Capsicum rhomboideum. Classification (NCBI taxonomy): domain Eukaryota; kingdom Viridiplantae; phylum Streptophyta; class Magnoliopsida; order Solanales; family Solanaceae; genus Capsicum; species Capsicum rhomboideum. Next base: position 171,394,449 of record CP124714.1, read on the forward strand.
AGGTCGACATCTTCACTTGTGAGGATTAATTATATTAACTTGCACACTACTTCTTTCCTTGCCTTTGAGAGATTAATACAATGCTAGTCACAACTTTGTTTACAGATTTGGATCAATAATCAACGAGTAAGTAACATGTGAATAACCATTATTGGAAAGATTACCTTGTTGGAGACATAACATTATTGGAACTATTGGACAATAATCAATGGATAAGATACATAAGTATAGCCACTATTGTAACCTTGGAACATAACCTCATCGGACTTTTGGAACATTTCTACTGAATATGAGACATTTATATAACTCTATTGGAATTTGGACTCATAACATGATTGGAACAATGCTATTCCACTAAACAAGCTCTCTTTACCTCATTGCTCTTGTTGGGATAATTCTCTTAGGATCTACAACATATGACAACTTAAGAACTTCCGTCGTAAATAAGAACTAAGTGGGTCATGATTCGTCTAGGAGTAAAACATTATATCAACCTTAGTTGGACTACTATAGAACAACACTTTTGGGACCTTAGGACAATGAGCACTAATTAAGACACATGAACATAACCACTATTGAGCTTTTGGAACCTTATCAATGCATATGAGACATGTGATTCACAAGTGAGCAATGTGGAAGAAATATGCGACCATTACCCTTGGTAACAGGAAATAGGATATCTTAGAACATTTGGAACTTTTGACATATTAGCCAATGAACGTGAGTCAACCAATGGACATGAGTCAATCAATAAACATGAGTTATACGATTCACCATTGACCAATGAATAAGGAACATATGAGTAACTCTAGCCAACTATTGAATATGAAATACCTTAGAGTATTTCGGAATCAAGTGAGTGCTATGACAGTGTGAACATTAGATGTTGCAGAAGGATATAAAAGTAACCTTACATACCTTTGCATCTTAATATGCATACACAAGCTTATATGAAGATACAATAGTCCAGCTTCTTCCTTATGTTTCACTCTACAATACAAGTCCACAATGAAACTATTGTTAACGATCATTTTCCGTATAAGTGTACCAAAACGACAATGAACTATATGACCGCCATATAACTCCATTTCACTCCTTACAATACAACTCACTGCATTATCATACCAACAACACCTTCACATTACACACATTGACCAAGATTTCGTTCAACAATAGCATTTCGCATCTCCCTTACCCTTTATGCCTTCCCATTATCCTTCTGTCATACTTACTCTATCAATTTGCCTCATAACAACATATAAACAACTATCCACATTTTAATACAGTCCAACATTCCTTCATACGATACTTTAAAGTCATTACAACGACATCACAAGTTGTTAATTACATCCAAAAAGGGTATCGGGGCTTTCGGGGATCAAAGGAATACGAAAGCAACCAAAACACATTTCTGGACTGACCTGCGCAGCCACCTGCGCACGCAGGTCAGTCACATGCGCACGCAGATGGCCATTGGCAGTAGCCAGTGCCATCTGCGTTGGCATCTGCGCCCGCAGATGCCCTCGTCTGCGGGGCGGATGCCCGTTTTGGTCCAAAATGGCTTCGTTTTGGGTCTTTTGATGCCATGAATGGTCCATGATCATAACCAACTTCATTTTAACATATTTTTGATCATTCAACATGACAACCACCAGCCATGATTTCACAACACACATAACATCACCAAAACGACACTTTACGGCCAACATGCCACCAAAACCATAACCAATTTATCAATGAAATTCCAAACACTATACACAAGTATAAAACAAGTCAAGACTATAATCACATCTCATATATCAATATTGAATCCGTCAAGTTCATTTCCATCAAGATCACAAACCCATGTTCAAGTTTTCAAGCCATAAATCATCCTCCGATTTAGCAAACACAAATTGTTTTGCACATAGGGAACTTCTCCCTCTTCACCAACATAACCAACATGATATGAGTAGTCTCTCATGCACATAATATATTAAATCATAAGTATGAACACTTACCAAAGTGTGCAAGATGATGCCTTTGGCCCAAAAGATGAAAACCTAGAGTTTGAGTTGAGAGCAAAAATATTGGAGAAATTTCTAGAATTGGCATGGGTGTCCAAATGAGAGAAAAATCTGATTTTCTCTCTTATATAGGCCCCCCAAGTCTTTCTTATCCTTTTATCAACATTAATTGTTATGTTGAATGGGTCAAATGGGTCATAAATGGAAGAATGGGTCAAAATCTTGTGTTGGGCCATGTCTTCTCTTTATTTGTGGGTTCTATTTAAGGCCCAATAACTAGCCCAAATTTTTTAAATGCAAAAATCATCAAAGTTCTCATGTTTCTTTATTTCCATAAATGCTATAGGAATTAATCCGACTCCGAAACTTACGGGGTGTTACAATAGGCTCCGGGGGGTCAGCCGAAGGTTTTTAGGGCGTCCCAGAGGCAAAATACTTAAAACGTCAGTTTTTTGGCGATTTTTCGTGTGTGTTAGCCCATGGATCTATGGGGGGGTGCTGGCTCCAAAAATATTTTTGGGTCGAGCCCTTCGGGGGCGTCCCTGACGAGCTGTTAAGCGGATCCATAGGCTCCGAGGGGTCGGTCAGAGGTTTTTGGGGTATCCAGAGGCGAAATACTGAAAACGTTAATTTTTTGGCAATTTTTCGTGTGTGTTAGCCCATGGATCGATGGGGGGTGCTGGATCCGAAAATTTTTTTGGGACGAGCCCCTCGTGGGCGTCCCAGAAGAGCTGTTCAGCGGATCCATAGGATCCGGGGGGTCGGGCGAAGGTTTTTAGGGCATCCCAAAAGCGAATACTGAAAACGTCAGTTTATTTGTTATTTTTCGCGTGTGTTAGCCCATGGATCGATGGGGGGGTGCTGGATCCAAAAATATTTTTGGGACGAGCCCCTCAGGGGCGTCCCTGACGAGCTGTTAAGCGGATCCATAGGCTCCGAGGGGTCGGGCGGAGGTTTTTAGGGCTTCCCAGAGGCGAAATACTGAAAACGTAAGTTTTTTGGTGATTTTTCGTGTGTGTTAGCCCATGGATCGAAGGGGGGGTGCTGGCTTCGAAAATAGTTTTGGGCCGATCCCCTCGGGGGCGTCCCTGACGAGCTGTTAAGCGGATCCATCGGTCCGGGGGGGTCGGGCGGAGGTTTTTAAAGCATCCCAGAGGTGAAGTACTAAAAACATCAGTTTTTTGGCGATATTCCGAATGTGTTAGCCCATGATCGATGGGGGGTGCTGGCTTCGAAAATATTTTTGGACCGAGCCCCTCAGGGGAGTTCTTGATGAGCTGTTAAGCGGATCCATAGGTTCTGGGGGTCGGGCGGAGGTTTTTAGGACGTCCCAGAGGTAAAATACTGAAAACGTCAGTTTTTAGGCGATTTTCCGTGTGTGTTAGCCCATAGATCGATGGGGGGTGCTGGATCCAGAAATATTTTTGGGCCGAGCCCCTCGGAGGCGTCCCTGACGAGTTGTTAAGCAGATCCATAGGCTCCGGGGGGTCGGGCGGAGGTTTTTAGGGCGTCCCAGAGGCGAAATAATAAAAATGTCAGTTTTTTAGCGATTTTCCGTGTGGGTTAGCCCATGGATCTATGAGGGGGCGCTGGCTTCGAAATTTTTTTTAGACCGTGCCCCTCGGGGGCGTCTCTTATTAGCTGTTAAGTGGATCTATAGGCTCCGGGGAGTCGGGCGGAGGTTTTTACGGCATCCCAGAGGTGAAATACCAAAAACATCAGTTTTTTGGCGATTTTCCGTGTGTGTTAGCCCATGGATCGATGAGGGGTGCTGGCTCCAAAAATATTTTTAGGCCGAGCCCCTCGAGGGCGTCCCAGACGAGCTGTTAAGCGGATGTATAGGATCCGAGGGGTCGGGCGAAGGTTTTTATGGCGTCCCAAAGGCAAAATTCTGAAAACATCAGTTTTTGGCTATTTTTGGTGTGTGTTAGCCCATGACTCGATGGGGGGTGCTGGCACCGAAAATATTTTTTGGCCGAACCCCTCGGGGGCGTCCCTGACGAGCTGTTAAGCGGATTCATAGGCTCCGGGGGGTCGGCCGGAGGTTTTTAGGGCGTCCTAGAGGCGAAATACTGAAAACGTCAGTTTTTTAGCGATTTTTCGTGTGTGTTAGCCCATGGATCGATTGGGGGGGGGGGGGGGGTGCTGACTCCGAAAATATTTTTGGGCCGAGCTCTTCAGGGGCGTCCTTGGCTAGCTATTAAGCGGATCCATAGGCTCCGAGGGGCCGAACGGAGGTTTTTAGGGCATCGCAGATGCGAAATACTGAAAACGTTAATTTTTTGGCGATTTTCCATGTGTGTTAGCCCATGGATCGATGGGGAGGTGCTGGCTCCGGAAATATTTTTGGGTTGAACTCCTTGAGGGCATCCCTGTCGAGTTGTTAAGAAGATCCATAGGCTTCGGGGGCTAGGGCGGAGGTTTTTTGGGCGTCCCAGAGGTGAAATACTGAAAACGTCAGTTTTTTGACGATTTTCTATGTGTGTTAGCCCATGGATCGATGGGGGGTGCTGGCTCCGGAAATATTTTTGGGCCGATCCCCTTGGGGGAATCCCTGACGAGCTGTTAAGCAGATCCATAGGCTTCGGGAGGTCGGACAGAGGTTTTTAAGGTGTCCTAGATGTGAAATACTGAAAACGTCAGTTTTTTGGTAATTTTTCGTGCGTGTTAGCCCATGGATCGAAGGGGGGGTGCTTGCTCCGAAAATAGTTTTGGGCCGATCCCCTCGGGGGCGTCCCTGACGAGCTGTTAAGAAGATCCATAGGCTTCGGGGGGTCGGGGGGAGGTTTTTAGGGCGTCCCAGAGGTGAAATACTGAAAACCTCAGTTTTTTGACGATTTTCGATGTGTGTTAGCCCATGGATCAATTGGGGGTGCTGGCTTCGGAGATATTTTTGGACCGAGCCCCTCGGGGGAGTTCCTGACGAGCTGTTAAGCGGATCCATAGGTTCTGGGGGTCGGGCGGAGGTTTTTAGGATGTCCCAGAGGTAAAATACTGAAAACGTCAGTTTTTAAGCGATTTTTCGTGTGTGTTAGCCTATAGATCGATGGGGGGTGCTGGCTCCAGAAATAGTTTTGGTTCGAGCCCCTAGGAGGCGTCCCTGACGAGTTGTTAAGCGGATCCATAGGCTCCGGGGGGTCGGGCGGAGGTTTTTAGGGCGTCCCAGAGGCGAAATACTGAAAACGTCAATTTTTTGGCGATTTTCCGTGTGTGTTAGCCCATGGATCTATGGGGGGTGCAGGCTCCGGAAATATTTTTGGGCCGAGCCCCTCAGGGGTGTCTCTAATTAGTTGTTAAGCGGATCCATAGGCTCCGGGGGGTCAGGCGGATGTTTTTACGGCGTCCCAGAGGTGAAATACCAAAAACGTCAGTTTTTTGGCGATTTTTCATATGTGTTAGCCTATGGATCGATGAGGGGTGCTGGCTCCAAAAATATTTTTGGGCCGAGCCCCTCGAGGGCGTCCCAGACGAGCTGTTAAGTGGATGTATAGGATCCGGGGGGTCGGGCGAAGGTTTTTATGACGTCCTAAAGGCGAAATTCTGAAAACGTCAATTTTTGGCTATTTTCGGTGTGTGTTAGCCAATGATTCGATGGGGGGTGCTGGCTCCGAAAATATTTTTGGGCCGAACCCCTCGGGGGCGTCCCTGACGAGCTGTTAAGCTGATTCATAGGCTCCGGAGGGTCGGCCGGAGGTTTTTAGGGCGTCCCATGGATCGATTGGGGGGGGGGGGGTGATGGCTCCGAAAATATTTTTTGGCCGAGCCCTTCAGTGGCATCCCTGGCGAGCTATTAATCGGATCCATAGGCTCCGAGGGGCCGGACGGAGGTTTTTAGGGCATCCCAGATGCGAAATACTGAAAACGTTAATTTTTTGGCGATTTTCCATGTGTGTTAGCCCATGTATCGATGGGGAGGTGCTGGCTCCGGAAAGATTTTTGGGTCGAGCTCCTTGGGGACGTCCCTGATGAGCTGCTAAGCGGATCCATAGGTTCCGGGGGGTCGGGCGGAGGTTTTTAGGGCATCCTAGAGTCGAAATACTGAAAACGTCAGTTTTTTGGCGATTTTTCGTGTGTGTTAGCCCATGGATCGATGGGTTGGTGCTGGCTCCGAAAATATTTATGGGTCGAACTCCTTGAGGGCATCCCTGACGAGATGTTAAGAAGATCCATAGGTTTCGGGGGCTCGGGCGGAGGTTTTTAGGGCGTCCCAGAGGTGAAATACTGAAAACCTCAGTTTTTTGACGATTTTCTGTGTGTGTTAGCCCATGGATCGATGGGGGGTGCTGGATCCGGAAATTTTTTTGGGACGAGCCCCTCGTGGGCGTCCCAGACGAGCTGTTAAGCGGATCCATAGGATCCGGGGGGTCGAGAGGAGGTTTTTAGAGCATCCCAGAGTTGAAATACTGAAAACGTCAGTTTTTTAGCGATTTTTCGTGTGTGTTAGCTGATGGATCGATGGGGGGTGCTGGCTCCGAAAATATTTTTGGGCCGAGCCCTTCAGGGGCGTCCCTGGCGAGCTATTAAGCGGATCCATAGGCTCCGAGGGGTCGTACGAAGGTTTTTAGGGCATCCCAGATGCGAAATACTGAAAACGTTAATTTTTTGGCGATTTTTCGTGTGTGTTAGCCCATGGATCGATGGTGGGGTGCTGGCTCCGAAAATATTTTTGGGCCGAGCCCTTCAGGGGCGTCCCTGGCGAGCTATTAAGCGGATCCATAGGCTTCGGGGGCTCGGGTGGAGGTTTTTAGGGCGTCCCAGAGGTGAAATACTGAAAACGTCAGTTTTTTTTGCGATTTTTCGTGTGTGTTAGCCCATGGATCGATGGGGGTTGCTGGCTCCGAAAATAATTTTGGGTCGATCCCCTTGGGGGAATCCCTGACGAGCTGTTAAGCAGATCCATAGGCTTCGGGAGGTCAGACGGAGGTTTTTAGGGTGTCCTAGAGGTGAAATACTGAAAACGTCAGTTTTTTGGCTATTTTTCGTGTGTGTTAGCCCATTAATCGATGGGGGTGTGCTGGCTCAGAAAATATTTCTGGGTCGAGCCCCTCGGGGGCGTTCCTGACGAGCTGTTAAGCGGATCCATAGGCTCCGGGGGGTCGGGCGGCTGTTTTTAGAGCGTCCCAGAGGCGAAATACTAAAAATGTCAATTTTTTGGCGATTTTTCGTGTGGGTTAGCCCATGGATCGATAAGGGGGCGCTGGCTTCAAAAATATTTTTGGATCGTGCCCCTCGGGGGCGTCTCTGATTAGATGTGAAGCGGATCCATAGGCTCCGAGGGGTTGGGAGGAGGTTTTTAGGGCGTCCCAGAGGCGAAATAATAAAAACATCAATTTTTTGCCGATTTTTCGTGTGTGTTAGCTACGAAAATATTTTTGGGTCGAGCCCCTCGGGGGCGTCCCTGACAAGCTGTGAAGCGGATCCATACGCTCCGGGGGGTCGGGAGGAGGCTTTTAGGGAGTCCCAGAGGCAAAATACTGAAAACGTTAGTTTTTTAGTGATTTTCCATGTGTGTTAGCCCATGGATCGATGGTGGGGGGTGCTGGATCCGGAAATTTTTTTGGGACGAGCCCCTCGTGGGCGTCCCAGACGAGCTGTTAAGCGGATCCATAGGATCCAGGGGGTCGAGAGGAGGTTTTTAGGGCATCGCAGAGTTCAAATACTGAAAACGTCAGTTTTTTAGCGATTTTTCGTATGTGTTAGCTCATGGATTGATGAGGGGGGTGCTGGCTCCGAAAATATTTTTGGGCCGAGCCCTTCAGGGGCGTCCCTGGTGAGCTATTAAGCGGATCCATAGGCTCCGAGGGGTCGGACGGAGGTTTTTAGGGCATCCCAGATGCGAAATACTGAAAACGTTAATTGTTTGGCGATTTTCCATGTGTGTTAGCCTATGGATCGATGGGGGGGTGCTGGCTCCAGAAATATTTTTGGGTTGAGCTCCTTGGGTGCGTCCCTGATGAGCTGCTAAGCGGATCCATAGGCTCCGGGGGGTCGGGTGGAGGTTTTTAGGGCAACCCAGAAGCGAAATACTGAAAACGTCAGTTTTTTGGCGATTTTTCGTGTGTATTAGCCCATGGATCGATGGGTTGGTGCTGGCTCCAAAAATATTTTTGGGCCGAGCCCCTCAGGGGTGTCCCTGACGAGCTGTTAAGCGGATCCATAGGCTCCTGGGGGGGGGTCAGGCGGAGGTATTTTAGGGCGTCCCAGATCCGAAATACTGATAACGTAAGTTTTTGGGAGATTTTTCGTGTGTGTTAGCCCATGGTTCGTTCGGGGGATGCTGGCTCCGAAAATATTTTTGGATCGAACCCCTTGAGGTCATCCCTGACGAGCTATTAAGAAGATCCATAGGCTTCGGGGGCTCGGGCTGAGGTTTTTAGGGCTTCCCAGAGGTGAAATACTGAAAACGTCAGTTTTTTTGCTATTTTCCGTGTGTATTAGCCCATGGATCGATGGGGGGTGCTGGCTCCGAAAATATTTTTGGGCTGATCCCCTTGGGGGAATCCCTGACGAGCTGTTAAGCAGATCCATAGGCTTCGGGAGGTCAGACGGAGGTTTTTAGGGTGTCCTAGAGGTGAAATACTGAAAACGTCAGTTTTTTGGCGATTTTTCGTGTGTGTTAGCCCATTGATCGATAGGGGGTTGCTGGCTCCGAAAATATTTTTGGGTCGAGCCCCTCGGGGGCGTCCCTGACGAGCTGTTAAGCGGATCCATAGGCTCTGGGGCGTCGGGCGGTGGTTTTTAGAGAGTCCCAGAGGCGAAATACTAAAAATGTCAGTTTTTTGGCGATTTTCCGTGTGGGTTAGCCCATGGAACGATAAGGGGGCGCTGGCTTCAAAAATATTTTTGGACCGTGCCCCTCGGGGGCGTCTCTGATTAGATGTTAAGCGGATCCATAGGCTCCGGGGGGTTGGGAGGAGGTTTTTATGGCGTCCTAGAGGCGAAATATTAAAAACATCAGTTTTTTGCTGATTTTCCGTGTGTGTTAGCTACGAAAATATTTTTGGGTCGAGCCCCTCGGGGGCGTCCCTGATAAGCTGTGAAGCGGATCCATACGCTCCGGGGGGTAGGGAGGAGGCTTTTAGGGAGTCCCAGAGGCGAAATACTGAAAACATTAGTTTTTTGGCGATTTTTCGTGTGTGTTAGCCCATGGATCGATGGGGGGTGCTGGCTCCGAAAATATTTTTGGGATGAGCCCCTCGAGGGCATCCCTAATTAGCTGTTAAGCGGATCCATAGGCTCCGGGGGGTCGGGCGTGGTTTTTAGGGCATCCTAGAGGTGAAATACTAAAAACATCAGCTTTTTGGCGATTTTTCGTATGTGTTAGCCCATGGATCAAAGAGGGGGTGCTGGCTCCGAAAATATTTTTGGACCAGACCCTCGGGGACTTCCCTGACGAGCTGTTAAGTGGATCCATAGGCTCCGGGGGGTCGGGCGGAGGGTTTTAGGGCGTCCCAAAGGCGAAATACTGAAAACGTCAGTTTTTTGGCGATTTTTCGTATGTGTTAGCCCATGGATCGATGGGGGGGGGGGTGTTGTCTCATGAAATGTTTTTGGGCCTAGCCCCTCGGGGGCGTCCCTGACGAGCTGTTAAGCGGATCCATAGGCTCCGGGGGGTCGGGCGGAGGTTTTTAAGGCGTCCCTGAGGCGAAATACTGAAAACGTAAGTTTTTTGGCAATTTTTCGTGTGTGTTAGTCCATGGATCGATGGGGGGGTGTTGGCTCCGAAAATATTTTTGGGTCGAGCCCCTCGGGGGCCTCCCTGATGAGCTGTTAAGCGGATCCATAGGCTTCGGGGGGTCGGGCGGAGGTTTTTAGGGCGTCCCAGAGGCGAAATACTAAAAACGTCAGTTTTTTGGTGATTTTTCGTGTGTGTTAGCCCATGGATCGATGGGGGGGTGCTGGATCCTGAAATATTTTTGGGCCTAGCCCCTCGGGGGCATCCCTGACGAGCTGTTAAGGGGATCCATAGGCTCCGGGGGGTCGGGCGGAGGTTTTTAAGGCATCCCAGTGGTGAAATACTGAAAACGTCAGTTTTTTGGCGATTTTTCGTGTGTGTTAGCCCATGGATCGAAGAGGGGTGCTGGCTCGGAAAATATATTTGGGTCGAGCCCCTCGGGGGCGTCCCTGACGAGCTGTTTAGCGGATCCATAGGCTCCGGGGGTCGGGCAGAGGTTTTTAGGGTGTCCCAGAGGTGAAATACTGAAAACGTAAGTTTTTTGGCAATTTTTCGTGTGTGTTAGCCCATGGATCGATGGGGGGTGCTGGATCCGAAAATATTTTTGGGACGAACCCCTCGGGGGCATTCTTGACGAGCTGTTAAGCGGATCCATAGGCTCCGGGGGGTCGGGCTGAGGTTTTTAGGGCGTCCCAGAGGCGAAATACTGTAAACATCAGTTTTTTGGCGATTTTTCGTGTGTGTTAGCACATGGATCGAAGAGGGGTGCTGGCTCCGAAAATATATTTGGGTCGACCCTCTCGGGGGCGTCCCTGGTGAGCTGTTTAGAGGATCCATAGGCTCCGGGGGGTCGGGCAGAGGTTTTTAAGGCGTCCCAGAGGTGAAATACTGAAAACATAAGTTTTTTGGATCGATGGGGGGGAGCTGGCTCCGGAAATATTTTTGGGTCGAGCCCCTCGGGGGCGTCCCTGACAAGCTGTGAAGCGGATCCATAGGCTCCTGGGGGTTGGGCGGAGGTATTTAGGGCATCCCAGAGGTGAAATACTGAAAACGTCAGTTTTTTGGCGATTTTCTGTGTGTGTTAGCCAATGGATTGATGAAGGATGTGGGCGTTCGAATGAGTTTTCGAGGAAACTTCGTGACTCTACTCGTAAAAACCTATTAAATATATTGTATTATTTTGGAGAGGCTGACGGAGCATTTTATAAGACATATGAGCGAAATAGCAAGAATAGAGGAGTTTTTGCGATTTTTCGTGTGTGTTAGCCTATGGATTGCTGGGGGATGTGGGCGTCCGAATGAGTTTTGTGCGTAACTTCTTGGCTCCGCTCGTGACGACCTATTAAATGAATTATGTTGCTTTGGAGACGAAGATGGAGCATTTTTTAAGACCTACGAACGAAATAACAGGAATTGAGGTTTTTTGTCATTTTTCGTGTGTGTTAGCCTGTGGATTGATGTGGGATGTGGGAGTCTAAATAATTTTTGGGCTAAACTTCTTGGGTACGCTCACAACGAATTGGGGATTTTTTGCATTTTTTGGGGTTTGTTAGCCTATGAATTGATGGGGGATGTGGGCGTCGAATTAGTTTCTGGTGAAACTTCTTGGGTCTGCTCGTGACGACATATAAAATAGATTGTGTTACTTTGAAAAGGAGGACGGAGCATTTTTAAGATAAATAAGCGAAATAGTAGGAACTGAGGATAGTTTGTGATTTTTCGTGTGTGTTAGCCTATGGATTGATGGGGGATGTAGGCGTCCGAATGAGTTTTGGGCGAAACTTCTTGGGTCCACTCGTGACGACCTATTAAATGTATTGTGTAGTTTTGGAGAGGCGAACGAAGCCATTTTTAAGACAAATGAGGGAAATAGCAGGAATTGAGGATTTTTTGCTATTTTTTGTTTGTGTTAGCCTATGGATTGATGGGGGATGTGGGCGTCCGAATGAGTTTTAGGTGAAACTTCTTGGATCCCTTCGTGACAACCTATTAGATAGTTTGTGTTGCTTTGGAGAGGCGGACAAAGTATTTTTTACGACATATGAGCAAAATAGTAATAATTGGGGATATTTTGCAATTTTTCGTGTGTCGCCTATGGATTGATTGAGGATATGGGCATCCGAATGAGTTTTGAGCAAAATTTCTTGTTTCTGCTCGTGACAGCCTATTAAATAAATTGTCATTTTTTGGAGAGGCTGACGGAGCATTTCATAAAACATATGAGTGAAATAGTAGGAATAGAGGTGTTTTTGCTATTTTTCGTATGTGTTAACCTATGGATTGATGGGGGGGGGGGTAGGCGTCTGAATGATCTTTGATCGAAACTTCTTAGGTACGCTCGTGACGACCTATTAAATGGGTTGTGTTGCTTTGGAAAGGCAAATGGTGCATTTTTTAAGACAAATAGGCGAAATAGCAGGAATAGAGGATTTTTTGCAATTTTTTGTGAGTGTTAGCCTATGGATTGATGGGGATGTGGGTGTCCGTTTGAGTTTTGGAAGAAACTTCTTCGGGCCGCTCGTGACAACCTATTACATGAATTGTGTTGCTTTGGAGAGGCGAACAGAGCATTTTTTAAGACAAATGAGCAAAAATAGCAAGAATAGAGGATTTTTTGCCATTTTTCGTGTGTGTAAACCTATGGATTGATGGGGGATGTGGGCATCCGAATGAGTTTTGGTCGAAACTTCTTGGGTCCCCTCATGAGGACCTATTAAATGGATTGTATTATTTTGGAGAAGCTGACGGAGCATTTTATAAAACATATGTGCGAAATAACAGGAATTGAGGATTTTTTGTGATTTTTCATGTGTGTTAGCCTATGGATGGATGGGGGATATGGGCGTCCGAATTAGTTTCTGGCGAAATTTCTTTGGTCCATTCTTAACGATCTATTAAATTGATTGTGTTGTTTTGGAGAGGCTGACGGAGCATTTTATAAGACATATGAGTGAAATAGCAGTAATAAAGGAGTATTTGTGAAATAAAGGACTAATACAAACAAAAAGACTCGAAATCCTAAATTTCTTTTTCAGGGGCTTAAAAATCCTAAATGAGCGACGTAGATCCCTAAAAAGCATACACTATCATCTGAAAGCATTCACTCCAATTGGCATGAAACTTGACCAGCCATCACAAACAGGCCGGCCAGCAACACTCATCGTTTCCACATGACCTACATTGCCTTTTTTAGTGTTTCAGTGTCCTGGAACACATATTCATGATTATTAGAATATTTGATGTGTATTAGCACATGAATTTTTTTTAAAATGATCGACGGATTTTGATTGGCTTGAAACTCTTTTGATCCATCTCAAACAGGCTAAGGAGCAATATTCGTCTCTTCCACATGAATCTTCCGAAAGTCTGTTGACGAACTCTAATTGACATGAAACTCGACGAGTCCATAACAAATGGGCTAGTCACCGATACTCATCGCTTCCCCATAACCGATGTCGCTTATGTTAGCGTTTATAGGTCCTAACTCGTGGAGGTTCATGAAAATTCCTATTTATACAACTGTGGGCTATAACACATGCATAATTCACACAAGGCAAAACTCTAAACTATTCCTTTTCCTATTTTTGAGGATCGAGGGTTATAACATATGCAATGTGATTCTTTTCTTTATTGAGTGAGTACTTACTAAGTGGATTGCGGTTTCAAATAGCTGAATTGTCATTCGAGCTTCAACCATTAAGCACTAGCTATTTATGGGAAAATTATCAAACAATATTAAGCATATAACACATTGTTCAGCAAGATTTTCACTTTGGCCATCTCTAGACATTTCAATTTCATGACTATAGATTTCATGTGAAAATTGTAAGCAGAAACTGGTACTATCCATACCTTGTATATGCCACAAGACAGCAACCAGATTCACCTCCTCCAGCTTTCGAGTCGAATTAACAAATTTGTTTGAATAGCCTTCCTACAACACAGAGAAAACTTTTCCAAGATATTTGCAGAGACATCAAAGATACTGAACGAGTCGCCAATCCAAAATTACATAACTTGAGTTTAAGGACTCCATGCAAAAGCCTTAATTGCTCAAGAAGAAAGACAAATATAAGATGGAGGTTCGGACATAGTTAAGAGGTTGGTGAACACTGTGGTAAGGTAGGCAGAGAGTGTCCAAATTAAAACGAGTGTCTTTGCATTAAATAAAGAAAGAACATGGTGACCATTCAATACAAGGATCCTGTACATACAAACTATACATACATCCCAAACCTGAACATGAACAGAACAGCCACGAAACTATGAACTTGTCTAAGCAGGACTACAAAAGCTAAACAAAAATATGTGCACATGAAACTTGACAATTAACCGCGACTACACTCTACAGTTCAAGAAGAGAAGCCAGCTTCCATTGCACGATATATTGACGCAATGTCAAACCGGAAGTTTCTGAAGCTTTTGCCAGGACCTGTGTCAGGGGGGCGTGCACCTGAGCTGCTTCCGGTGGAACTATTTTTTGCATTCCACACACTTATTCCTACCAAAAAAAAATTACTAAACCTTTTTAGCTAATTGAATAAAATGTCAAGGTGTCCTAACATCAAGATGTTAAATGAAAGTAAGTGTTAAAACTTCCACTAAACAATTGTAATGAAGCCCATCCATAGTATGCTTCCCCTTTAGACAAAATGTTGATTGAACTTTTCTTTCTATAGCTAGTAGAAGGTATTGAAGGTAACTATCATCTTCTTCCCAACGTTTTCTTCAGGGCAAAGTTGAAAGGAGAACATGCACCATTTTTTCAATCTGATTTGGACTTGGCAAGAGGTAAAAAAGAGCTTAGAAGTATCATTGAAGCACAACCTATACTTATTCCATCTCAGGGGTCCCTAATGAAATCATCTTGAAGATATTTTTTTGATAAGGAAAACATACCTTGGATCTTACAAGACATCTCACATGAAAAAACAAAGAGGGAAGCGGCGCATTCTCTTCTACCATCAAAACTGAATCATTCAAACTAGTTCTACCTGGGATATCCTTTACCAATAAATAAAAGGGCAGAGGAGCTTGTGACGGTTTTTGTGGAGAAGAAAATTTGATCAGTTACGCAAAGTAGTTGTCGGTTTTGTGATTTTGGAGATCAAACAACCAAAAGGAGAAAACAATGATTCCCCCTTAACCCCAATTACCAGTTTCCAAAAAACAAAAGAAGATTCCCCCTTACCCCCTCTTTTCTCTTTGGGGTGGGGGTGGGGAGGGGAAGAGATTCAGATAGAATGTAACCACAATGTTTGAAATGTTTACTTAGACCATCATCTTAATTACCTTACTGTCTCATAGTTTGATGCAAAGAGTCAAATCTCAACTCTATCTTGATGTTAGATATGCAAGTAAGAAGAGACGATTTGAGGCAATGAAGAAAAGAGAGACTGCACCTCTTGAAGGTCTATCAAATCTAGGCGCTACAGGAGGTTGATGTTCTGAAATCCATAATCTCAAAGATCTGTGCAAAGTTAAGAATTATTAGAAGAAACAAGGGTATCCTCCAGGTTGACAAGATAAGCATTTCCCTCACGTTAAAAATGGAGAAACCATGTAGAGCTTGAGTCCGGTCATCCCACGAGATATGACGTCGTTACTTGCTGAATGAAGTTCATCCAGTCTTTGCCATGCAATTTCCTGAATTCAAAGTGCAAACCAACAAATGTTAGCAGTCACATGTTTGCATGCAATGATGCAATCTTTTTTTTGAGAAATTGTAGAGAATAATCATTAATGCTAAAGTAACAAATGGGAGAACAAGAAAGTATGTGCATGTTACTATAATCAACTTTCAAAAAGATGCTCTGCACAAAAGGCATTAACCAAATGAATTGATACAGTCCTTAGGATATCTTTCATAAATGAAATCAATAGTAACTCAATTTAACACCCAACCCCCCACAAACCCCACAAACAAAAAAAAAAATGTTTTAACACTTCATGTCAAGCAAATAATAGCTAAGAAACATCCAGCTCAAATGTATTAGCACAACACACCATACGGAATACAAATCTATTCACAAAACCTTTTTACATGACATACGATAATGAGAAATATGAAGTTCAATGGCAAGTAAAATTCCATAGAGATCTCCTGGTCATACAAAGTGCAAGGTAGTAAGCCCACAAATTATCTATTAACATGGGCTTTTAAAAACAAAACTACTACAACAAGAACACAATGTAGTCCCACAAGTGGGGACTGGGGAGGATAGGATGTACACAAACCTTACCCCTACCTTTGTGGGGTAGAGAGAATGTTCCCGATAGACCCTCGGCTCAAAAGAAAAATTCTCAAAGCAGGATTGCAGGTTAAGTGAGACGGTCAACTAGCAATATACATAAATACTTAATCTTAAAGTCAACAAAGGTAAGAAAAGCAAATGACTACTGTCATTCTTAAAGACAAGTATACTAATAAGACCACCCAGTAATTCAAATTTAGCAAGATTTTCATTTAGCGGGGACAGCATAATTCCATCTATTAAAAACAGTAAGCAAAGGAATTTCAGCTTTCACACAAGAAAAGGATTTTGATGGATGGCTTTGACTTTCACGGAAGTTGTTTTGTGATATTAATCTCCTTTGAAGCTTTTGACTTCTTTTTCTTTTGGAATCTGGTAACATTCTTTGAAGCTTTTAACTTTGACAGAGTATTTTCACTTACACTGATTTCTTTTTTGGTTTGTGGGGCAAATGATGTATCCTCTTTCACTCCAGCTATTATGTAGAGCCGCACTCTTTGCTCTCCAAAAGTTATTTCAAGGTGTTCATCTTTCTGAAGAAGTTTCGAGACATCAAATCCTGTTTCCTCCAAGACCTGCATCCAAACAGCGCATAATATAGAAAGTTGAGTCAAATTGAGCATTGTACAAAGATAAACCAAGGATAGCAATACATGTAAGATGAGAAAATGAGGAGGGAACCCAAATAAAAAAGAGGAACAAATGTTGAGGCCAAGCTCCTCAGAGGATAATCTTATCAACTACATATAAACCCACCAAGATTTTACCACAGTCAAAGTCTTCCATTGAGAGCATTCAGATCCAGTGCTACCTTATTAAATCAGAGAAGAGTAAGAACCTAAACTCAACTATAAGATTTTCCCTCTTGCTCTTGCTCTTGTTCCTGCTCCTAGATTAGTCCATTCATAAGCTTTAGAAGGCCAGCGCTCTTGCTCATTGAATCCCTACTCCTTGAATACTTGAGAATAAACTATTGTAGACTTTGTCTCGACTCCTAGATAGCTTTAAACAAACTTCTAACAAACTGATCCATAATTAAATAAATTCGTTAAACTACTCCAACTATTACTGCTCTTTTCCCTTTTGTACCACAAAGCATGATCCAAAAACGATGGAAACGATGGAACCATATATGCTATGATATGACCATCAGTACCATTTCCCCATCTTCAGCATTCGCAGTCTGCGACACCTATCCTATATAAATCTCATAGGCCCAACATTTAATCTCATACAACATTGTTGGTCTAATAACCATTTCATAGAACTTATCCTTCAGTTTAATAGGTATCTTTCTACCACATAACACTCTAGTAGCATCATTATCTATCGTTTTTTATGACAGGGCATCTAGACCAGCTTACCCGCACCTTAACTAATTCCATCGGATACCTGCTACATCCCACTGTCACAAATTGATGCAAACCGAGGTAGCAAGGCCAATATAAAGAGTGAGAGTATGGCCAATCTTGGAGATGGAAGCTTCCAATCACCCACAAAGAGCTTAAAGTGTCATGGAAGATTTATTAAAAGAGCTTTTAAAGTCCATAACATGTTCAAATGGATTTATGAGGGAAGTGGCGACAATCAAGGAGATCGTCAAGGGCTTTGGACCATTCTTCC
The DNA here is from genome assembly GCA_031232105.1 of Capsicum rhomboideum. NCBI lineage: Eukaryota > Viridiplantae > Streptophyta > Magnoliopsida > Solanales > Solanaceae > Capsicum > Capsicum rhomboideum. The sequence continues at coordinate 171,412,007 of CP124714.1, forward strand.
AACCATAATGATCTTGGAGAACTTTAAAAAAGCCTGGAAGGAAGACTTCAAAGCCACTAATAAGCTCAAGTGGCTATGTTTAATAATTTGGTCATTTTTGCAATTTGATTATTTTTGCAAGACTAGTAAATAGTCTCTAAGTCTTTCACATTAGGGTTAGTTAGCTTTGGATGATATTTTGGTGTTTAGACTCCTTTGTGAATATTGGGGAAAATCCTCTTATCTCTCCAATTGAACCCTCTTGTTTACTTGGGTAAGCATTCCCTTGCATGAGTTCAATTTCTCTTTCCCTCTTGGATTTATTTTTTGAGAGAAAGGTAACGGTATATTCCACTAAACTCATCATCCAACAAATGATGAGAGTAATCACTTACAACCCCTTCCGGGCAAGCAAAAATACAGACACTAATCTGTCAATCTTTACAGTTTTCCTATGAAATCAACAAAAAGGTCTATATCCCCCAACATATCATGTTTACACCAAAAGTAAAGAAGAATAAGGCAATTCATTTTGATTTTCTGAATGTTGTTTGTCTTTTCTTCAAAGCATCTTGCATTCCTTTCCTTCCACAGGGTCTACCAAATGCAGGCTGGGATCAATTCCCACCAATTTTCTTCTGATCCTCGTCTCCCAATCTCCTTCCAACTGATTAACATTCCTTTAGTAGTCTTTGGCATTACCCAACACACTCCTAGTATACATAAGAACATGTTCCACAGATTTACAGCTGTTTGGCAGTGTAGAAATAGATGTCCATTGACCTCAGCCTCTTGACCACACATAAAACACCTTGAGCAACTCTGTCTACCTCCTCTCTGTAGAACTTCATGTGTTAAGACATGCTCTCCTACAAACCAACCAAGTAAAACAAGAGACCTTCAGGGGAATTTTTATATAAGCTTCCATGGCCAATTAGTACATTGTGGTTGAGCGGCATTACTCCTCTAGTAGCAAGACTTCACAGTGAACCCGTCTTGGATTTATTCTAGTAATAATATCTTTTAATTGCTAGATTATCCTTTCTTTCTTCTAAATCTCCCCCCTCTCCCTTTCTATTTATTAATCATATCTTTCTTATCTTATCTCGCTTGTTTGATTGTAATTCAATTTATTGTTCTTCCATCTAGAATCACATCACGAATACTGAGAACCTTGCCTAACCAAAGCTTGAGCAGATGAGAAGAAATTTAAAAAAAAATTGAATTGTAAAAGCCCCTCTGTCATACCCTTCTCCTAGAACATTCAAAACTAGATATTTCAACTGATTTACATTTAGACACTGCTATCTCGTGCAATCTCACCTTAATTTCACTCTTCTTATGCTAGCTGAACTTGCAATGCATATGTCAGTCCTACTTCTACTCATCCTAGAACCCTTATCTCTAAAGTGGTTCTCCATAGATCAAACGTTTGCTTGACACCCTGGCTAATTTCGTTAATCAACATTATACCGTCAGTAAATAACATACACCATGCAACCTCATCCTAGTTCAATTCACTTTTAAATCTTCAAGAAAAATTTGGTAGCTTGATTACTGCTAGTAACTAGATCTGAAGATGTACATAAAGGTGGGTAATCTAGTTTGGATAAAGTCATGAGGGTTGGTACAGTATTTTTTATTAATTTTATAATCTACCACCACGAAATTACAAGTTAAAATTTTTTTAAAAAAAAAAAAAAATAGCTTAGAAAAGAGAAAAGAAGTGGCATTATGTGCTCAGGTTCTAATCCAATCCCCGTCGTCTTTCAAGGATTGTATTTCTCTTTTTGGAGTAAGTAATCTTGTTCCCTGATGTACGATAACAATCCTAAATATGAAGTGGAATATATTTTTTTGGATCACAACTTTTTTGAGAAAGTTAACTTGTATTATAAACAAAGGACTAACTCCATGAGTAACCAGTAATACTTGCAAACAGTTTACAAACAGAAGTCACAGAAGAGCAAAACTAGCCTCCTATGAATTCATAAGTAATCTAAGATACTGGGAATATCCTCTACTTCTTGAGGATATTCATGCTTACACCAAAAATAGAAAAGAACCAAACAATTCATCTTCATTTCCTGTAAAGAGCAGCTCTTGTTTTCGAAACATCTTTGGTTCCTTTCTAGCCAAATGATCCACCATATGCAAGCTGGGACAATCTTCCATCTCTCTATGTGCCCTGACTGGTTTCCATCCCTATTCCAACAAGCTAAAGCTTCCTTTATGTTCCTTGGCATACTCCAACTAATGCCCCTAAGGTTGATGAAGATCTGCCAGTTTCACAGTCTCTTTACAGTGTAAAAAGATGACCAAAAGCCATTACTTCTGGCCAAGTCAAACGACACAAATCCTCCTCCTAATAGCCCCAACTGTTTGGAAAGAAAGGCCTTCCCCTTAATATCTTTGAAGAAATGAAGAGGTGGAAGGGGACAGTGTAACCAAAAGCGAAAAGTGCAAAAGAACTCTTAAGGTCCATTGGGGCTTTAAGCGCAGCGCAAATAAAGCATGGGCTTTAATGAAAAAAGACGCAAATGGGTGGGTGGGGTAGGGTGGGGTGTGTGTGTGTGTGTGTATATATATATATATATATATATATATATATATATATATATAGTGTTCAAGACTAATAAATATAAGCATGAACAAATATATGGACAAAGAACTTGAAATATTTTTACGATAAGAGTGAAATACCAATTTTTAACTTGTGTATTTTGGATATAAATTGGACTATGCCAAGTCCTACTACGTAGTTACTAAGCTGCTGGAAAAATTTGGGGGAAAAGGAATGCTCTGGTGGATTGGTGGCAGATAATCCCAGCTTGTATCTGGTAGACAATATAGAAGGAAAGAAATTCCAGATATTTTGAAGACAAGAGCAGTACCATCCAGAAAATTAGGATGAATTGTCTTAGTCTTTTTTACTTTTGGTGTAAGCAGAACATCCTGGGGGAAGTAGGGGAATTGATAGATTTAAATGGCAACGTGTAAGTGCATAGTTTTTTGGATAGGGATCCTTTTTACCTTATTGAAACTGTAAAGATCCCCTCTCAACATATTTTTGATGTTAAGAATATCGCAATACAACTGGTTACCTATTTCAACAAAAGAAAAGGTTTAAGGTAGGTCTAAGCTACAATCTTAATGTGTAGAAATGGATAGCGGTGGGGAATGGCGTCTTTACCAATAAAATCCTATATGAGAAACTTCTGTTTAAGGAGGAGTTAATTTTACCACATCTTTGTACGGGTCCCTAGAGTGCCGAGAAAGGTGTGTTTTTACACTTCGCTAGCTACATGGGGAGTGATCTTGACGGCATGAAATTTGAGGAAGAGAAAGATTACTTGCGTTAGTTAGTGTGCTTCGTGTACAAAAAACAGATGAAGATGTGAATCACGTCCTTTTGCATTGTCGGGTAGCATTTGGTCTATGGTGGGAAATATTGAGATGGTTTGGACTCGAGTGGGTGATGTTGAGCACTATAGAAAACACAAAGTTTAGTTGGGTCTATAGGAGACGGAGGAGAAGAGACGAAGGGCATGATTTGGCTCCTCTAGCACTTATGTGGCCCATGTGGAGAGAAAAGAATAGGAGAGGTTTTGAGGGAGTAAAGAAAGATTGTGAACACTTGAGGAATAGCGTATTTTTCCTTATTTCTTTTTGGTGCACCCATGAGGTTCTTATATGTAAAGAAGATCGGATGTGTTTTGTAGAAAATCGTGCCTTTTGTAAGGTTTTCTAAATTTAGTATACTCCTAGTAGACAGGCACGTTTTGAACCTCTTTTATGGACATTATTACTCTTAACAAAGGAAAAAGTAATTTATCCAAATAAACACGTCGCTGCAGTTAAAGAACTGAAAACATTTTACACTTCCACAAGCATTTTCACAAAATCTTTAATGTCAATTGGAGCATTATTTAAGTAAAAAGAATTGCATACTTCTCTAACTGCACAAGCGTGGTCCTCTTCATCCTTGTTCTTTTTCCCACGTGGAAAACTCCAACTTGAACCCTTCCATCCCTTTACTAGCAAGCACTGCATTGGACATAAATAATCGATGAGATCTAATGTCTTTAAGAAAGAGCCATAAAGGACTACAAGGACATGCATCTATTTAATTTCATAGACAGCACTGCATATTTGCTTAAATTGAGGATAATCATAGGAATAAATAGAAAGAGAGAGTAATGACTGCAGGGTCCTCAAAAAGTCAAAGCAGCAACATTTCGAGTTCCAGTAACATATTAGTCACTGGGCCATTCATGATTATAGGTCCTAAAAAGTTGCGATCTCAATAAAGCACAAAATGTAGGAGCGCCAATCACCTAACAGAATTGAGTAAAGATACCTTTCTTTTTAAATGGTGACAGTAATCTGATAAAGATACTATTTACCTCCTTAAGGACAAGGAACTTGAATAAGCTACTTTTGATGCAAACAATACTTACCCGTTCAAAAGTCTCATCAAGAATGATGGCCCCAGTTACAGGAACTCGAACCTTGTAAGAGGTAAAGTCCTTGAATATGTCGTCTATGTGAGGAACATATGGTTTTAAAACATCACAACTGTTAAACACTGTAATGGATTAAGGAAAGTTGGAATGTTCATATACTCATCATCAGATACACAAGCCAACAGAAGTAAGCATAGCAATGTACGAATGAAAGTCAGAAAGAGTGACCCTAAATTATATATAATGATGAAAGTATGACTATGGAGAACAAAGCACTATCAAAGTCCTCCCCCCCCCCCCCAACCCACCCCTTTTTGGGGATTAATAATATCAAAGTCATACTTTATGATCAAATGTGTGGAAAGCAAGTCCAAGTTGCTATTTACATGCAAAAGAAAAGGGGAAAGGGCATTCAAGTTCGAAAGAGTAAAACATGCAAATCTCAAAGAAAAAGATATATTCGAGCAAGATCGAAATAGTATTCTCAGCATTCAAATAACTATAGACCTAGGTTCTATCATCAAAGGATACTTAAGGAAGTAAATTCCTTGAGAGTGAAAGACTTCAGTGACGGATTTTTTTCTACAGAATTGTCTTCATAAAACCAATGCGCATACTCCACAAGAAACAAAATCCTCTCAAATGATTGCTGATCTTCTTTTGGCACGTTCAAAACAAACCGGCTGCATCAAAGAAATAGAACAAATTTATCAAGGAAAGACATACCAAATGCATAACCTCGCAATTCCTACCATTTACCAAGAAAAGTCAAACGATATTACAAGCTACTACAACCAACTTCATGAAATTGGAAATGAAATAGAAAATGCAATATGCAAGGACATAATGCATTTTTTATCGAAATCGTAAACTCTTTTTACCATGACTCAGAAATTAAGCTTGCTTAAGATATATGGTGTTTATAGAATTGACAAAGGGAAGCCATATGTCTTCCCAAATAAATTACTACAGCAAAATCTCAATGACTATGTACAGTTCCAAACTATTTTGTCATCTATAATTCTATATTTTCTTAAATCATTTTACTCTATCAATGCCATTTCATTCCAATACTGGAACTCCCAGACCCATTTAATGCACATACAGGTGAGGATCCTAGAGGATGACTAGCATAAGAATAACAACTTGAAAATTCTAGATTTTTTTTTTATTTTTTTTTTTTGACAAAGGTAACAAGTTTGTATATAAATCTTCAGCACTAAGGCTGGGATCCCAAAAATTTACATCAGAGCTACATACAACTGAGTAGACTCAGTAAACAGAGAAGAAAACAAAAAAAATATCTCTAGGTCCTAATCATCTTACAAGGACCCTAAGATGTCTATGATGTCTATAGGGTCATCTACATATTCAGAACTGCATCAATAGCAAAAAGTGATAATGCAATTCATTTTAATCTTGTGCAACGGACTGCTAATACTTTCATAACATCTCAAATTTCTCTCCTTCCATATAGTCCACTATATCACTGCAGGGACAATTTTCCATCTGCTTTTGTCTGTACTGCCACTACCCTCATTGTTCCAGCTTTCCAAAGCCTGACTTGCTCTTCAGGCATAGTCCACCTTATGCCAGGCATAGTCCACCTTATGCCCCTGAAGCTGGTAAATAGGTTCCAAAGCTTTCTAACCGCTTTGCAGAAACAGATGGTTAATTGTCTCTGCTTACTGCTCACAAAAATAGCATCTTGGACACATATGTATGCCCCTCTTCATGAGGTTTTCCTGAGTTAGAGTTGCCTCCCTTACTACTAACCATGTGAAAACTGCGACTTTGTAAGGGATTTTCACTTTCCATATCAGCTTCCAAGGTAAAAAACTGATTTGGGACCCCATCTGATTCAGATTTTTATAAGCAGAGCTTACTGTGAAGATGCCTTTGTTTTGGCATTTCCACCCAGTGAAATCAAAGGCGCGCTTAAGCCCTGAAGCGAGGCTCAAAACGTGTTGAGCGCTTCACCGCGCTTTATGTGCGCTTCACTGTCATCATCAAGTTTTTAAGACATACTTCTCCTTTCCAATGAGTCTCTTCAGAAGAGGCAACACTAAACAATTGATACTTCACTCTATCGTCATTGTTTTTCAATTTCTTTGTTCAACTATTTATCATTCATGCTTATAATTATTAGGCTTGAACTAAATATAAATATTTATATTTTTTCTCCCTTGGCGCCTTTTTCATTGAAGCCCACGCTTTTATTTGCGCTTTGCGCTTTAAGCCCCAACAAACCTTGGAGCTCTTTTGCGCTTTTCGCTTTTGATAACACTGTTTCCACCTGAGAGTATCTTTTCCTTCCTTCAATCCTGTGAATTGATCTAGGATGCCATAAAATTCAGCCAGTCTTTCCACCTCCCAATCTTGCATCAATCGTCTATATGTCAAATTCCACCCATGGATAGACCATACCTCTTGTAGAATTGCCTGCTGTTGTTGATTCAGCACATAAATATCTGGGAAAAGCTGCTTGAGACTACCATTTCCTAGCCAATCAACTCCCCAAAACCCGATCTTCCTTCCATTATTTATATTGAAGCTTGTTTTTTTCAAAGAAGCCATGCCACAGATTTCTTATTGATCTCCATAAGCTGATACCATAGGCAGATGTTACCTCCTTTGTCTTCCAAAAATCTTCCTTCTCATATTTTGCTTGGATTACTCTAACCCACAATGATTGTTCTTCAATAGGAAACCTCCACAACCATTTCATGAGTAAGCTTTTATCCTGCTTTCTCAGATTTCTAATGCCTAGTCCTCCTTGTTTCTTAGACGGGATTGAAAATTCTAGTTTCAAATTCCAATTATGACACTTCGAGTGAGCCCATATCCTCTAGCCTTGCTGAGTAGAATTAACTGATACCTATTTTTGTGGGTGTTGTAGCAGGAGGCCAAGTGGGTTATTCTAAGTGTGCACAAGCTAGCTTGGACACCATCATAAAAAAGGTGTAGGTTGTGAGGAAACATGTGCCCAGGGGAACATGTCTCAACAAACTAACTAATGAGTAACACAAACTATTTTGCCAGAATACAAGCATTTTTTTTAATTTTTTTTTTGCACAAGCACTATGTCTATAACTCACAGCATAAACCTATATAAATCAACTGAATTAGTGGCGATGCAAGTGTGGACAAAAGAGTTTAAAGTCAGTATTTTTTGAGCAGAGACAAAATACTCAAGCAGAATATTTGTTCATTCCTTTATTCACTCCCAACAGTCTCAGCAACTAAGTACGGGTTTGGACATGAATTTGGTGATATTTGAAAAAAAAAATAGTACTTGAAATTAAGTTGATAAATGATATTTGGAAATTTAAGTTGAGTTTGGATATGCATTTCACTTGAAAAGGTATTGAAGTTTTGTGAGGGAGAAATTATTTTTACTTGATAAGGAGGTCAGGACCAAATTTTCAAACTTGAAAACTCAAATTCATGTCAAGAGTGAAAAATTGACTACAATGTATAACCAACGGGTAATAAGTTGAACTTGACCTTAAGTTCTACGAAATAAAGAATTCCATTTCAACATTTCCAAATTAATCTTACGGGGTTAGATTTCTACAACCAAATAGAAAACTTTCATCACATGAAGCTATGGAATTACAACAAGATAAGACCCAATCAATCAATCAACTTTCACTCCAATCCCAAATTAGTTATGGTAAATTATATGAATCCACTATTTTTTATAACAATAGTGTCCTAATCAGCTTGCATGCACTTCGACTATTCCATCAATAACTGGCATCCTCTGCCAATAACTAGGTGACCCTAAGCACCAAAGGTTAGGTAGATGGGAAGAATCCACCTACTTTTACATTGCTTTTGTTGTCAGGTCACCCATGGTGTTTATACCAACTTCAACCATCACTAACCCATAACATTGGATGTGACTCCTATATACCAATTATGCCAGATTCAGGTCCATTTCGTTATCAGATCCACCATAGTTAAACTATCTTTCACAGTGTCATCAACCTAGCACAACTACGGGCGGATGTAGAGTTTCCACGTGGGGTTCATCTGCACCTAGCCTTTTCGACGTGAAGCATAAAATATCATTAAAATTGAACAAATGGTAGGTCTAAACCCATACTTTTAAAAATACAATGGGCTCATTGCTAAAAACCTCAAAGGTTGAACCTATAGAGTTTAAATCCTAAATCTGCCATTGGGCGCAACCATCCTCTACTATCCAATCTTACGACCACTTGGGAAACTCCCATAGCCAGAGTAAAAATCTCAATTTCGAACTTATGCAATCTCCAGGTAGACTGTTTTTTTTTTTTGATCAGGTAAAACAATTGTATTAACCAAAAGGACAAAAACAGTTGTGTACAAGTATACCAAAAAGTAAAAAACCTACAACACGACATGGTTCTCTACAAAAGACATGTAATCCTCTATACAACTTGGCACTGTATGGGTGAACCAAAAATTAATAAGGAATTGGAGGCTACTCCTCAACTGCTCAAAAGTCATTTCTACCTCCTTCAAAAGCCCTCCTATTACTCTCTCTCTCCAAATGATCCACATCAAAGCTAAAGGAGCATTCCAAGCTCTGCACTTTCTTCTACTTCTAGTTTTCCAGCAAAACAACATTTCCTTCACGGATCTAGGCATCACGGAAGATACATCAAACCAGCTAAACATATCCCACCACAATCTCGTGGTCCGGTTGCTATGTAATAGAAGATGATCTACATCCTCACCTGCCTAGTCGCATAAATAACACCAGCTGATGCATACGACCTTTTTTATCCCTTAGGTTTTCTGCAGTCAAAATCACCCCTCTAGCAGCTAACCATGAGAAAAAAAAAAACCTTTCTCGTCACCTTAGGAATCTAAATCAACTTAAAGGGAAAATCCTCCTCCGCCCTCACCAAAAGCTTCTCATAAAAGGACTTGATATAAAAAATCCAATTACTCCCCAACATTCAGTTCAGAGTGTCGACTCTATCGACTGGCTCACAGTACGGATGAAGCAGAGCTAGCAAACTTTGAAACTCATTGACCTCCCAGTCTTGAAAATTCCTTCTAAACCTCAAATCCCAAAACATTTCTTCCAAGTATACCACCTCACAGCCACATCCAATGTATAGCTTCAATCACTACTTATCACGAAAATTAGCTTGAATCACACAGCAGGGAAACGCTAAATTTTGAACTTATTAACACTACAAGTACACCATTTAACATCCAAATCCAACATGAAAATGCTAAATTTTGAACTTATACGCTGCAAATACACCATTTCACATCCAAATCCAATAGGAAAACGCTAAATTTTGAACTGATGAGAGTTATAAGTACACTATTTCACATCTAAGTCCAAGAAAATAACTAGAATCCCTAAAAATTACAATAGGAAAACGCTAAATTTTGAACTTATGAACACTACAAGTACACTTTCACATCCAAATCCAAAAAGAGGATAGCTTGAATCACTACTAATCAAGAAAATTAAGATTGAGTCACCAAAAAATACAACAGGAAAATGCAAAATTTGAACTTATCAGTGCTATAATTACACCATTTCACATCCAAATCCAAAAAATAACTTGAATCACTACGAAATCCAACAGAAGAATGCTAAATTTTGAACTTTACAAGTCCACCATTACCTAAGTTGCTCGGACTCGGGTGTGGGTGTCCGATACGGGTGCGGATCTAGAGGACGGATCCTTCATGATCTAAATTTTAAGATTCGGGGATATGGTTACGGGTAATCTGAGGTAGCGGTATGGACTGCGTACACTTTACCCTCCCCAGACCCCACCTGGTGGGATTACACTGGGTATGTTGTTGTTGTTGTTGTTGTTGTTGTTGTTGTTGTTGTGGGGATATGGTTACGGGTGCGGGGATTCGCCAAACAATAATTAAAATATCTAAAATTAGAGTTATAAAACCTAAATTATGAGATATTATGTGGAGAACTTGAGAATCCTGGAAGGAGATTAAAGGAAAAGGAGTGACATAGAAATTTCTATATAGAAGGTATTTCATTTTCTTCAATTTCACCTTAGCTTTTGTATTGATTACAGAAATCATTAAAACTGTCCAGACTTTCCCCATCGATTCTGGTCAAAGTACCCAAAATCGGTTGACCAAATCGGACACGGATCCCACACCCACACCCATGTCGTGTCGACACAGGTGCGGCACCAAAAGTGAAGAGTCCGAGCAACTTAGACCATTTCACATCCAAATCCAAACAATAGCTTGAATCACTATTCTTTTTTAATCAAGACAATTATTTTGAATCACTAAAACAGTAGTATACAGCAGGAAAATGCTAAATTTTGAACTTATTAACACTAAAAGTATACAAATTCACATCCTAATCCAACAAAAAATAACTAGAATCACCAAATATTACATCAAGAAAATTAGCTTGAATCACTACTTATCACGAAAATTAGCGCTAACTTTTGAACTTATTAACACTAAAAGTATACCAATTCACACCCAAATCCAACAAAAAATGACTAGAATCACTAAAAATTACATCAAAAAATAACTTGAATCACTAAAAACTATATCAAAATCACTAGAATCACACAAAATTACATTAGAAAAAAAAACATGCATCACTAAAGTAAAAACTAAATCAAAAAATAACTTGAATCACTAAAACTACATCAAAAAATAACTTGAATCACTAAAAATTACATTTAAAAAAACATGAACCACTAAAAACTACATCAAAAATCACATGAATCACTAAAAATTACATCAAAAAACAACTTGAATCACTAAAAATTACCTCAAAAATCACATGAATCACTAAAAATCACATAAAATCACTAAAAGTTACATCAAAAAATAGCTTAAATCACTAAAAATTACATCAAAAATCACATGAATCACTAAAAATCACTAAAACTAATGTAAAATCACTTGAATCACTAAAACTTACATCAAAAATAGCTTAAATCACTAAATTGTACATCAATAAAAATACGAAAATCACTAAAATTAGCTTGAATCACTAAAATCACTACAAATCCCCCCCAAAAAAAAACTTGAATCACTACAAATAAAAAAAAAATTAGCTCGAATTACTAAAATTTGCATCCAGAAAATAACTTGAATCAAATAAAAATTAGCTTGAATCACTAAAAATTACATTCAAAAATAGCTTAAATCACTAAAAATTACATCCAAAAAAAAAAAACGAAAATGAAGGAGCATAACGGACCTGCAAAGATCGTCAAGGAGTTCCTGGGGAGGAAGACCATTTTTGGAAGGAGCGCTAGAAGATCTATGAAGCCCTGACATTTTCGAAAACACCTAAAACCCTAAGTTAGATCTGTAGATTTTTACGTACGTATATATATACTAATACGTATTTTTATACGTATAATTGTAGTCAAAGAGGAAAGAGCTTTGTTGTTAAATTGAAATCAAAAAATGATTTGGCTCTTCCTCTTCATTTTCTTTTCTTCTTTCTTGATGGTTCTCACTTCTCCAACTTGTTGAAATTCCACTTGAGTGATGATGGTGAGGGTATTTCTGGAATTTTATATTTTTTGCAATTTATTTTCCTTTTTATCTTATCTTAATAATAAATTAATGCTAATTATGTCGTTTGGTACGTTGGATAAATTGGGATATCTCAACATTTAATGTTGTTTGATACGCCTCAATGCATTTCGAGGAGGACCAGCTAGCCCTAGGTTCGAGTGGCATTTAAACCTCTAACCACAAATCATTTGTTGATTCTTCAACATCAATTGGCTCAAATCACTTAGTTTCACTCAAGCTTCATTTTGATCATGGATAGATCACCCAGGTTCGAGTTCATAAAAAGTGACAATTGCCCTATGAAGACTCGCTTTTGCTATGGCTCCGATAAGGTGGGATATCTCAACATTTATATTGTTTGGTACGTTGGATAAGGTGTGATATCTCAGTATTAAGTCTGGATTAGATTTATATGTATCTGTATTTAATTGACAGTATAAATCTAATTATGATGCAGTATCAATTGAATCTCAAACTTAATCTTGAATATCTCATTAAAATTGAGATTATTTCATCTCACCTCCCACGTGAGTAAATTAGTCCAAAAATTATAATCTCATGACTATAATTTGGGGATAATTTAATCAACGTACCTTATTTGCTTAAATTAGTAACACTATAATCAGTGTTGTGGTTTGTTTGTTTTTTTCTTTTAATAATTGTTAACATCACATATTAAAATCCTATTAGATGATTATGGGTATTCAATTTAAAATCAAGTTATCCTGAGATTACAATTGAGAAATTTGTGACATTGCGATTCGCGTTGCAACTTGCATTATAACTAACATTATGTATTAAAATTCGATTGTGCAAAGTCGCTTTGTTTGAAGACAAATTATGCTATTAGGATTAGTTCTACTTCTAGTAATAAATTTTTTTATGGACTATTTGATTTGTTATATTAAAAATAACTTTTAATTTCCAAAAAGACGTTAGTTTACAAAAACACTTTTAATCTTATTTAGTAGAAACGGGTTTGAGGGACCTCGAAGGTATTTTTGTCATTTCCATTTATTTTTTTTCGAAATAACTAATCCCAATACTTAATCATAATTAGCATTAAGTAATAAAATTTGATTGAGCAATTAAGTAAATAACATTTTTTGTTGCAAAAAAACTTTAAAATAAACCGTTACTATTTCATAATTGCCTGATAACAAATAAACTGCAAAAAGAATTCTCATCTTAAGGACAAGAATAAAAGCCTTAAACATCTAATAAGACCCAACACTGACCCAAAAACTATTTTTTAAACTATAAAAGAAACTTAAGTAACACTAATGCTTGACCCTTAATCCTAATATCCTAAAATATAATCATCTACTTTTTTTTTCTATTTCCATATTACACCCTATACAAAAAGAACAAAGCAATGGGAAAAAAAAACACTAGGCAAATAACACTAAAAACTGAAATGACAAGACACTAAAAGACTCTAGGACTAGGAAAAACTGTTTCTGCTTGTTTTTATTCACTTGTGCTCAGCCTCCACGGACTCGTTGGTGCTCGGGTTGAACCCCGGTTGGGTGGCTGTTGCTGGTGATGGGGTGCTAGCTGTGGCGTTGTTGTCTGGGACGATGGTGGTTCTCATTTCGAGAACCTTCTTGTGAGAGTTTGAGTGCAGGGCTGGAACAAATGTTGGACTTGCAGCTGGCCGGTATTCAGGGAAGAGTCGTCCTGACTTGTAACGAACACCACACGCGTTGCATAGAGTTTTTGGTCCCATTGGACCGGCTCTCCATTGAGGAGTCTTTGTTATCTCGCAATGCTGGCATTTCCTAACTGATTGTTGTGCCACTGGATTCTGATTTGTCTCGGCGGGTGGTAGAGGAGTAGAGAATTTGATCTTCTTTTTCTTTTTCTGTTCTGGTGCAGCTAGTTTCAGAATCTTCTTCATGGGAGAATCTGCGAAATTCTCTGATTCTGTTGGAAATCCTGGAGCAACAAATACTGACAGGGGATTAAAAGTTGTTGGGCGAGGACGCTTGGTCCTAGCACGTTGTGGACCACGGTGGCATGGACTAATGGGTAAAGTTTTTTCACCCGAGCTGGAAAAGGACGAGCTGCTGCTGCTGCTGCTTTCAAGCACAGACACAGGACTCGAAGTTTGGAACTTGCCTTGGGATGATGGTTCTTTCTCAACAGGAATGTTTTCTTTCCCGAGAGTCAATCCCCCGCCAGAGAAAGAATCCTCCACAAACGTAGAAAGCCATTCAAGCTGGACAATATCCTCATACTGTAACACAAGATAACAAACATATCAGACAGAGTTGAGAGTTGTAGTTTTGAAGTACAAGTTTCAATTCACAAACTGTGTGTTGAATTATGACACACTATGTGCAAATTAACATCAAAGGAAAAGAATACTTTGCCAAACATCACTTAACAGATGTAATGTCCCTTTCTATGATGGCTAGACTTTTAATAGAATGTCTGGTTCAATTTTGCTCAATGGTTGAACAATCATGTTGGTGCAAATTGAATGTTATTGTCTGTCATTCATTATGATGGCAAGGGATGGAAATTGAAATAGACTGGACTTGCCTATCCTAACCACCATTAGGGGAACACCCCAAAGCCATTAATTACTCTGAGCAAGTATCATATGGCTAACCACCAAGGAGTGTAGCGGATGAACGGTATTCCCTTTGCACTTAGGAAGAGGTCTCGGATTGAAACCCTCGAAACGGAGGAACTCCTGGTATGGAATGCTTCTCCCTTAGTGGGCCCTAAGATGTGCAAAATGGAAAAAATGACCATAGCATATTTGTGTGTATTCCCTTTATTATTAACCAAAGGTTTCGATTTTGAGCATTAAACAAAGAAACTCCCGGTATGGAGAGTTTGTTTCTCTGTTTAGCGGGGCCCTACAATGTGCAAAATCTGGACTAGCCTCATGTGGAAGGAAAAAATGACTTTAGCATATGTGCAGCCTTCCCTTCACCCTAGAGGTTACTAGTTTGAGTCTGGAAAACGGAGTAACTCCTGGTAGGGAGCGTTTCTCCCTTTAGTAGGCCCTACCCTTTAGTGGGCCCTATGATGTACAAAACCAAAATTAGTCACACTAATATGGCAAAAAAGATGACTTCACCCTATGTGCTAACATTAGTCCAACTCTCAACACAATCAACATTACTATAGAAAACAAAATGCATTACATATCTTTTACACCGACAGCACAGCTGGCAGTTACATACCAACAAAATTATGATAATCCATCAATTAATAATAATTAAATCCCCACTAAGGAGCTAATCACTCCAATTATGATACATAAACTTTATCATTCACTAAGCAAAACATATTAAAATCATTACATCTAATCACGTGATTGAGACATAAAAATTGAATTAGGCCCTACATGAATCACTTAAACTTTGACCATTCTATTATCAAATACGGATTTAAGTGCACTAACACTCACCGGAACTGAGAGCTCGGCCGCGAGGTCGGAGGCAGAATTCCGGTGGCTGACGGAGAAAAGGGAGTCGGAATCCGGCAAAGGGTCATTCCAAATGCTTGGAAAATCTTTGCAATCAGTAGAATTAAGGCCAAAATTCTCATTCTCAAGAGGGAAATCAATCAAATCATCAATGTGGTCAAAGAAGCTACCACAATCTATCTCATCTACCACATTTGACCCCATTTATACTTTCTTGATTTTCTTTTTCTACTCTAAAAAACTATTACCTGCAAAAATTAACACAAGAACATTAACAATACAACAACAACATACATATTCCCACCAAGTGGGGTCTGTGGAGGATACAATGTACATAGTTCGTACCACTACCTCACAAGCGAGGTTGAGAGGTTGTTTCCGAACGACAACATTAACAATAAACATCAAAAAAGAAATTTCATCAACTTACAATTATCCAAGAAAGTGATAGCTACATTATATATACACATTTTATAGGGACAAAAATGGAATTTACTGTGAAGGGTAGGGGCCAAAAACTACACCATCTATTCAAGCTGGAGCCAAGGTGTCATAAATGGTGCGTGGCACATTTTAGAAGAAAAAGGTTGAATTTTTTTTGGAATTTTGTCAATCTAAAAACAGCATTATCAAGATTCTTATACAGTGGGATTCTTGTAATATTAAGAAAATTATTTCAAAAATAAAATTTGGGAAATTTCCAGAGTTCACACTGAGTGCACCAACACCTATAGATATTTGCAAGAAAATGGACCTTTTCTTAAAAATAAATTGGAAAAATTGCAAAGTTTAAGAAGCAAACCTGTAAAATGCAAGAATATGTAAACCCAAAATTGTCAAAAATGCATAAAAATAATCTAAAATAGGAAAAAGGATGGAAAAAAATTGAAACTTTTATGCCTAGACAAATCTAGAAACCAAATTTTGTTGGTTCATTTGAAGCAACAGACCATAAAAAGACTCGAAACTTTTACTATGCTTCACCAGTTTTCCCTCTCTTTCTATTAACCAAAAACTAAGTCGCTCGAACTCTCCAAAAATGTTGCTACGTTAAAGAATCCGACATGCACCCAATAACATTTTTGGAGAGTCCGACCAACATAGACCAAAAAATATAAAGTGAAATTTTTCTTAGGAAACAGTGAAATTTCAGAAAAGGCTCAATTCCCAAGGAAACTGCAGAATTTTCCTAGTCACTGAGAAAGTAAATGAAGGAAACAATGAAAAAGAAACAAGAAAACAAAAGTAACCAGACAATAGCCTCAATCAATAAAAATGAAAGTCAAAAAAAGACAATAACTTTGAAGCATTCACAAGAAAAAAATGTACCTCCATATGAAGTAGGATTAACAGTATGTACCTTAAAGAAGACAAAAGTAAAACCCCACAAAAGAAAAGACTACATTTTTATGAATGAGTACTATGATTACTTGAGAAAAATGAATGAATGAATGAAGGGGTTTTGGAGAAATTGGGAAATGGAATAAAGAACAAGAAAGGCATTAGCCTCAAATATACATGAACCCAAAAAAGACAAATTTTGGAACAACCACAAAGAAACAATCTCCATATGAACTAGGACTAATTCACAGTATGTACTTTAAAGAAGACAAAAGCAAACACCAACTAAAAAAAAGATTACATTTTTATGAATGAGTACTATAATTATCATAGAAAAATGAAAAAAAAACAAAAAAAAAGCAGGTCGGTCCACTAAAGCTCTTGCTATGTACGGAGACCGGAGAAGAATCGAACCAAAAGGTTTATTGTACGCAGTCTTGCATTTATGCAAGAGACTGTTTCCACGACTTGAATTCGTGACCAGGCCACATGACAGCAACTTTACCAGTTAATGCTCCCCTTCCAATAGAGAAAAATGAATGAATGAATAATATGTACCTTGAAAAAACTAGAAGAAGAAATGAAGGGGTTTTGGAGAAATTGGGAAATGGAATGAAGTACAAGAAAGACACTAGCCTCAAATAGAAATGAACACAAAAAAGACTAACTATGCAACACTCACAAACAAGATTACATTTCTATGAATGAGAGTTATGATGATAAACATGGTAAAATGAATGAATGAACAACATGTGTACCTTGAAGAAACTAGTAACTGGCTAAAGCTAGAAGAAGGAGAAGAGTTTTTTTTTTTTTGGAGAAAAAGAGAAATGGAATGAAGAAAGTATAAAAGAGGGAAGGGAAGAAGTAGGAGGAGAGTGATTGATGGGTTGGTAAGAGAATTGTATCAAATGCTAGCTGTATATTTTAGTGTCACACACTCACCTCACCCCTCACCCCTCCATTGTCGTGATGTTTAAGTCTTCAATACACTCTTCTCGTTGCACACACGGGTCCTACACCCCCCTCTCACAACTTTTTCCATTTTGTTTTGATAAATTCAAAATTACATGTCATGAAAACAGTCCCTCGCAGAAATTTAAGTAAAGATGTGTATAATATATTCTTGTAAGTTGTAATTCGGTCTTTTTCCGACCTGCACGTAGTAAAAGTTTTAGTGCATTGGAATATCTTTTTACTAATTAAATTGTAGTCGAGCCTCTCTATGACAATCGTCTTCTATAATAACATTTAACTATAACAATCATGCTTTCTGTGGAATGGATCTTTCATATTATGTTAATCATATGATGTTTTTTGTAAGACATAACACATACAGTATATTCTTGTGATTTGGTCCTTTTCTGAATTACGTGTATAGCGAGAATTTTAGTGTATCAAATTGCTTTTTTACTAATTAAACTGTAGTGGAACCTCTCTATATCGGTCATATTCTCTAATAACATTTCACTATAACAATCATATTTCCAGTGGAACATCTTTCATATTATGTTATATTATATGATTCTTTTATAAGGTAGTACATAAATAAACACTCAAACTTGGTGTCGGCTGACACATAAGTATTCTAACTTTGAAAGTGCACATCTAGACACCTTAACTAGGTCTCAATTGACAGTTAAATGCTCCAACTCATCCTTATTGTGTCTAGTAGACACCTGACGTTGACATTGCACATAGATTTTGGAAGTGTTTAGATGATCATTATGTAATTAGTTGGAGTGTTCGACTTACCTAGTGGAAACGAGTTGAGATGCTTAGATGTACATACTCAAAGTTGCAGTGTTTACTTGCTAGTTGAGGCCAAGTTTGAGTGTATGTTTAGTAAGTAACTTGTTATAATAAGTTAAATCAAATTAATAATATAAAAACTACATTATATAAGTGTATACTTATAACTAAAATCATAAGGTAATTAGAGGAAAGTTCTTGTAATAAACATTACTGATTAATAATCTAATAAAAATATTTAACTAACTACATATTTGATTGTTTTTCATAGATTTTCCTTAAAGATAAAAAGGAAAAGTATACTCTGTTGCCTGTTTTTGCACTTTCCTTTTATTGCTTATATTAATTAATTAATGTAACATATCTTTCTTTACAATCTTATTAAAACACATACTACTAAATATTATGCTGATTTAAAATAAATGATTTGATATTCCAAGAATTTTTCTATAAAAATTAAACACTTCTATTTTCAGATTATTTTAAATAATTTAGTTCCAAAAATACTTTGTACACACTCAATCACACAAAGGAGCAGATGTAATATCGAAGAATATGATAATTTATTTTACTAAATTAGAATTAAATAAATAAAATCTACTTAATTAAAGCAATAATAAAAAACTTCTTTTTTGCAAGAAAAAAAGGGAAAGAAAATGGGTTTCATGATGCATCATTTCCCTTTTAACTAGCTTGGATTGCACTCATAGAATCACTTCATAAAAGACTTTTTTACTTTTCATAAAGTAAATAAATAACGTTCAATTATGTATTTTATTTATAAAGATAAAGAAAGAAAAAAAATTTAGGGCGTGGTGCACCATTCTAATTTTTAATACTGCATGATTTTATAGCTAATTCTTTATACTTTATGCAAACACAAGAAGAGACATATGATTGACCAAAACGTATACAGTGTAATTCCACAAATGAAATATATGAAATGTACAATGTACGTAGATTTTATCTCTATCTTTGAGGGTAAAAGTACTATTTCCGATAGATCTTTGGGTCGAAAGAAAACAAAAAGAAACATATATATAAAGAAAAGAGAAATCGCTTGAAAAAAATGAATTACCTACCGATAACTTCTATTGCTAAACAATTAAAAATCATCACTTATCTTATTTGACGACGTATAATTGATGGATTATCAAAAAATTATGTTAACTACATATATTACTTAATATTAAACTTTGTACTTAGCAATTTATTTTATTTTATTTTTGTAGTGAGTAGAAATGAAAAAGCTATAAAACCAAATGATTGCCATAATCAAAACTTCTCTTCAAAGATAAGCAAGCAAGTAGTTGGAGTAGCCTTATACTCTAACAAATATAATGACATTTATCAAATAACATACTCATCTAATTAAAACTTATTAATCTAGTTGCAGTATTACTAGTTGCAAAGTTCCAATGGTGATCCCACCTACATTTTTTTTTTCCTTATAAAAGTTACTAAACTATTTTTGTCACTTTAAAATAATTTCACTATTTTTATCATTTTAAAATTATTAAAAGAATAAATAGAAGAATTATATATGTTAATAGAAAACGAGGTCATGTTGAGGAAATTGGGGCATTAGCACATGGGGTTACATGCAATCAAGAAACAAATTTGAAATAGGTACAAACCACACATGTGTGTAATTAAAAAAAATCGTATATATGAAGATTATTATTTTGCCTTATTGATTTAAATAATAAACTTGTTAATTTAAAATTATATTTTATCGACTAAAAGCATATTCAAAATTTTACTTATAATTACAAACTTATTTCGCTCGAGTTTAAAGTAATTGGTGCACTCATGCTCAGTTTGATGTAAAAATATTATACCAATCTCATCATTGACTATTTTCACACACTCGTAGATGTGATTTCAATTTCTTTTTTCAAAATTTTAATTTTTTATTTTAAGTTTTACCAAATATTTTTTGGGGATGTAATTGCTCACCATAATCTTAGGAGTAAATTAAGCTTCTTAGTTGCTTTCGATTGGAATTTTTATGCAACTTATAGGAGACATGGATTTGTCATTAAACATACAATTTTATATCACCATTCACATCTTGTTGACCCCTCATTTTCTCCTAACACCTATGAAATTGGACTTCTAACTCTCTCATCATTATTAAATTATTAATTAATTATATACTCATACTATTTACTTCACACACATACACAAATTGAATATTCAAATTCAACCATCTCATTGTGTGATTTTTCTCTAATAGTCTCTAGCTTAGATAATGCACACCTACATAGGTTTGGCGATAAAGTACGATTGTGCAACTTAATATTTCAATCCTAAGAGTTAAAATAGAGATAACTATCCAAAATTTGTAATTCTTTGAGGCGATATGATACTTTGTACGATCGAAATAAGAGAAAACTATGTTGTTCAATTATTTATCTATGCAATAACATGATTTAAGACTCTTGGATGTAACTAAAATTTTCAAGAAAGATATAAAATTAACTATCGTTAAAATATGAATACGTGACGTTACGACTCGAATTATTATACTTTTTTGGGAAAAGGGTTCGAAATATATTCAAACTTTGGGGAAATTTGTTGTTACACTCCCAAACTTTGCGAGGGTCCTATGACCCCCCCCCCCCCCCCTGTATGATTTATAAGTGTATTTTTGTAACATTTATTTGCACAGCTGGACCTAAATGTGAGTACACGCGCACTGAGTGCGTGACTGAATTAGTGGTCAAACTAAGCAAATAAACGTCACAAAAATACACTAATAAATAGTACAGGGGGTCATAGGACCCCCGCAAAGTTTGGGCGTGTAACAACAAATTTCCCCAAAGTTTGGGTATATTTCGAACCTTTTTCCCTACTTTTTTTAACCCTCCTCTAAGAGCTTCCATCTTTTTGCTCTTTCAATGACTTAAATCTACAATCTTAGAATTGGAGGTGAAGTATGTTTACCATATGAGCAACCCTTCTCTAAGAGCTTCCAACTTTTTGCTAACTTGACAACTCGAATCTACAATCTTAGGATTAGAGATGAAATGCTTACCATCTGAGTAACCTCTTTTATTCTTCGAATTATCATACTAAATTTATAAAGCTATATTAGGCACACACTAACTAGATATTATAGGTATTTTTTTTACTTTTCCAAGTTTGGCATAATCAATTAATATTATTTCAAATGTCAACTTCAAAAAAGTATGACCTTTGAAATTTTAACTTCATAAGGGCCAAATTTGATATTTCACATTTAACCAAACCATGAAATCTAAATCACGTGAGGAGAGCGTGCAATCAGCCAAATTACATGACCCCACGTTCTTTCTGTGTGGATGTAGGTCCCACAAACCACGTTAATACGTCGGTGATGGGCCCCATTGTTGAAAATATCCACGTGGCAATGCCAGGTGGAGCCCACACGGTGGAGGATCATTGCCAGCTTGGCAATTATTATTACTTTATTTTTAGAACAATGTCACATGATTATGTACCTTGGGATCTACAACTGATACTGTTTATTTATAATTTAAGAAACAATAAGTACATGTACTACTATAGCTTAATGCAGTCGAAAGTTGATATTTTAAGAAAATTAATTTATTAAAAGATATTTTTAAAAGAATAAAATCAGTCTAATCATGATTGAGAAATGTTGTAGCATGAAACTTTGAATCGATAGGTTAGTGATCAGAGTTGATATGGTTTAGAATTTAAAATTTATTTTATTTATATAATATTTTTAATGTATGATAAGATGGTCGAAATATTTTTGTAGGAATAGTAACTATGTATCAATCACAAACATATATATTGTAATAGTTTATGTAAATTGTTACTGATTATTAGGTTTAAACTCATGTAAGACCAATATCATATTATACTATCTCTTCATTCCTAACTCAAATATCTCGAATTCGAGTTTAAAATATTTTTTTTGATTATGTAGCGAAGTAGTTTCCCTAATTGTTGTATTCGTTATGAATTTGGATTATTGATCTATCTATTTCGATTGAATATATTATCTCAAGCCAGTTTATATAATCTCTATATTCTCAACTCATATATATATATATATATCTCAAATTCAGACTTTAAAAATAAATAATCTTCATGTATGTTTAGCCAACGAATTACCTTCCTTTTAATCGTTCCATTTAACGTGATTCTAGATTACTGATTTATTTGTCTTCAATATAACAAAGATGAGTATCATATCAAACATATCATTTATTTTATTCGGTATGAATTCAAATTAATATTATATGTGATCAGAATACGATTAAATTGACCCCACCCTACACCCAAAAAAAGAAAAATCACTCCCATAAACGTACTATTCAGAAGTAGCAAGGGCGGAGCTAGCATACAATGAGGGGTTCATCTGAACCCATAAACGTACTATTCAGAAGTAGCAAGGGCGGAGCTAGCATACAATGAGGGGTTCATCTGAACCCTTTTCGGCTATTATTTATACATAGTTAAAATTATTATTTTTTTATATATAGTAGATGTTGAACATCCTTTGATTAATTCGTGTGTGTATTTTTAAACTCTCTCAATGAAAATTCTGAGTCTGCCACTAAGAAGTAGGGTCAGGTTAACTATTGCTTTAGAACAACAGTTTGAAGACTGTCCTTTGGTCCATACTTTCATGTGGATATCATTATATTTATATTTCTCTTTTCCATTTTCGTAAATATTACTCAATTTTTCATTTGTTATCTCCTGATCAGGATATTTCACCTTTTTGCGACCTACACAAACCTTTCTATTAATGATTTTTTTGTTTGCCTTATTATTTTGTTATTCATCTTATCGAGGATATGAACTTACACATGGGTTATGGAACACATGATGAGGGTAGAAGTTAGCTAGATAGTCAAGTGCGTTGTCATGTTTATCCTTTTGTATTACTATTGGTACTATAAGTCGTAGTATTATCGTCCTTGTAGTTTCTTATCCTTTGAGTTTGGTTACTATGTTTTATTGTTTTGTAATTGAATTATCGTATTATCTTGTTCCAATTACTGTTCAAAATGATTTTTCAGGTTTGGCTTATAGTATTTGTCTATTGAAAATGGCTTCTCTACTTCTAAGATAGGGATAAGGTCTATGTACATTCTACCCTCTTAAATCCGCACTTGATGAAATTACACTAGATATGTTATTGTTGTTGTAGTAGTAGTAGGTTGCACTCACTTATTAAAATTTATTCTGTAGTAAATAGAAATTTTCCAACACAACTAAGATATACTACCTCCGTTTTAATTTATTTGTCTTACTTTTCTTTTAACTTTATTTAAAAAAGAATATAATGTCTTTTTCATTTTTAACAACTCTTTAATTTTAATTTTTCACAAAACATCTTTAACACCACAAGATTAGAAGACAATTTGATACATTGTATATATCTTTAATTTAGTACTACAAGATTTAAAAGTCTTTTTTACTTTCTTAAATTTCATATCAAGTCAAAACTAGACAAACAAATTGAAACGAAAAAATTACATGAAACTCTTCCATAATTCTTTTCATTCATCCATCATTCATTCAATGGTTTCTTTTTCTTCTTCTTTTTTTTTTTTTTGTTAGGTGGCAAGTATGGTTTCATATGGGAAAGGAACAACTCGCAAAAAATTGGCCAATAATGGAAGATTGAAGAAAAATAGTAATTACTTTCGATATTTATATCACTTTAATGAATACTTTTTAAATGTAAGTGTTAAGATAAAATTATTTTTGCAAGAAAAGAAAAGTTCAAAATGAGAAATTTAATGCTTGATTTACTCAAATGTATTAAGAATTTAAAACCAAAATTGACTAAACTGATATTTTAGTCCAAAAAAATAAGTGCACCGACGCACCATATGAGGCGTGACAGCATTCATAAATTGCACATGCAACATTCAAGGGGACTACTTACTTTGTCATCTACCGAAAATTATGATCATTTTTTTGCTTTATAGTCGTAGTGTCTGGCTCAGCTTTCGCGAGCCTCAATTCAATCTATGAAATATTTATCACCTCCCATCTCCTATTATCAACAGATATCAAGGAGACTCCTTCCTTTGTCATCTACTCAAAATTATGACCATTTTTTTTTATTTTTTATAATCGTGGTGTCTGAATTAGTTTTCGCACACCTCAACTTAATCCACGAAATACCTGTCACCTCCTACCAACAACAGATAGCAGGTAACTCTATCTACTAAAACTAGAACAGATGAAAAGGATCATTTAACTTGAGACCTCAGATTCTTAACCTACTTCATTGACCTTATGACCATTTGATTCGAGAAAATATCAATAGAATTAGAATAATTTGATTTTGTACTTATTTTTTAAATATTGATAAGAAATGGAAAAAATATTATTTTAACAATACTTAAGATGAAATTGGGGTTGGATAATCAAAGATGAGGATTGGGAACTCGAAGGTGACGAATGTGAGATGATCGAAGAGTGAGAGTTGAAAATTCGAAGGAGACATAGGTGGGATGATCAAAGAGTAAAGGTTGGGAACTCGAAGGTGACTAGGTGGGATGATCAAAGAGTGAGGGTTGGGAGCTCGAAGGTGATGGGCGATGAGATGATCAAGGGACGAGGATTGAGGGCGTTGAGGAAGTGAAGAGAATACAATTAATAAATTTGAAAATCACTCAAGAAACTTGACATTTTTTTCCGTACCAAACATATCCTTAATGAAAAACATGGGACAAGGTACTAATTAGTTGGATTAAGTTTTAGTCATGTTAGTATATATTCTTCAGGAAGCATTAACATTTTCGATCTAGATATCTTTTGAATTTGTTGAATTTTTTTTAACATATGTTTTCAAGTATCTATTACACAAAAAAGGTAGTCGCTTAAAGTATATGACCTTCTTTAATTACTAGTATATATTCTTCAGGAAGCATTAACATTTTCGATCTAGAATGTCTTTTGAATTTGTTGATTTTTTTTTACATATGTTTTCAAGTATCTATTACACAAATGAATTAATCGCTTAAAATATATAATCTCCTTTAATTATAAATATTAGTCTCAATCATAAAAAATCAGACATATTTAAATTGAGATTAGTATAAAAAATGTAATGACAATTTGAAACAAGTAAAAGAATCTTGTAAGCAATATTGCCTAAGTTTTATACAAGATGCACATAGACAAAATATTCTATGTCATAGTCTTAAATGTACAATGGAGTGACATTACAAAAAAACTCAACCAGACAAACCAAAAAAATTTGTGTACCCACCAAATTCAAGAAGGTCCAAAAAATTAGAAGATTATACGTAAGCAATCAAAAATAGTGTATGTGAAATTTTTGTCGGCTATTATTTTTGAGATAGTTGTTCAGTAAAAAACCTTTCTTTTTTCTAATTTTTCTTATAATTTATTTATTTTTAAATATGCCTAGAGATTTCTTTAACAAAGTGAAAATCTTAAGATAAAATTACAACAGGTTAAATATTATATTTATATTTATTCAGATCTAATCTCGTATGAGAGGTAATTTTTCAAAAAGTATAATTATATGATAATAATAACATATTCATTGTGATATCATAAGTAAGAGTTAAAAAGTATCAGATATACAAGTCATATTCCTATCTTGTGTGAGAGATAGAGAATGTCTTCAATAGACTATATATCAACTCAAGAAAAGCGTTTTCAAAATGAGTTTGAAAAAAGCTCTACTAAAAATATTAAGAAAAGAAAAATATTGACGATAGAAACAACTATGATATTATTACAACTTTTAAAAATATTAGTATGATTTAAAGACCTCTTAGACTACGATCTGAAAATCTCTTTTGAGTGAACTGAAAATCTTAGAGAAAATATTAGATCATGATCTAAAATCTCTTACTATTTCCTTTGTCTATCTTTACTTGTCCACTTTTAAAAAGGTAATGAAAAAGAATGTATTACTCCCTTCGTTTAAAAAAAAATGATTTGTTTTGACTTGACACGGAGTTTAAGAAAATAAAGAAGACTTTTGAAATTTGTAGTCTTAAATTAAAGTTATGTCAGATATACCAAAATATCATTTAATCTTGTGGTCCTAAATATGCTACGTGGAAAGTTGGAATTAAAGTATTGCCAAAAAAGGAAAGGATCGTTCTTTTTGAAACAGTCTAAAAAAAAAAGTAGGTCATTTTTTTTTAAACGGAGGGAGTATTATTTATCTGTATAAATCAAGTCAAATAATAGTAATATAATGTAAACCGGGAATGAATGTGGCGTGTCGGTGCCGACACCAGTTATTGGCTTCTCGCCGACAAGTATAACCGGTAATAGCCGGTCACCAAACACTTTTTAACACTTACTCCCTCCGTCTAACAATACTTGTCCACTATTGACTTGACACATATGTTAAGAAATAATAAATAATATGAGTAATTTTACTATATCACTCTTTGAATATAATAAATTTAATGCTCTGAGAAATTCATTGAGTTATGAATAGTATTTAATAGCAAGAATAAAATTGATAGAAAAAAGTAAATAATTCATTAATTTTTCAAACTGAATAAGTACTCCCTCTGTCCAAATAAGTACTCCCTCTGTCCAACTATAGTTATCCACTATTGATTTGACACACATGTTAAAAAATAATAAATAATAGAAGTAATTTTATAATATTACTATTTGAATATAATAAATTTAATGTCTTGAAAAATTCATTGAGTGATGAATGATATTTAATATCAAGGGTAAAATGGATACTCCCTCCGTCCCATTTTAGCTTGACAAGTTTCATTTTACATGGTGATTAAGAAATCATAAATGAAATGATGCATTTTACTATTTCATCCTTTAACCATATTAATGATATTCATTGAACATAGGAATGAACATTGAAATTATAATTAATTGTAGGGGTAAAATAAGAAAAAATTAATTAATTTTATTTTGATTTAGAAAGTGATATTTTTAGTAAGATGACTAACTAAAATGGAAAGAAGAGAGTAAAAAAAGATAATTATTCATTAATTTTTCAAACTGAATAACTATTATTAGATATATATTTTTCATATAATGAACAAATATTATTAAACGGAGAAAGTGACCGACAAGTCAAAAATTTCACCGGTTCTTTCTTTGTTTCTTGAGTTTTCCAATGCTATATCTATCCTTCCTCTGTCGGTTACCATCAAATATTGACTTTCTTATCACAAACTTCGTGGCACCAACGATTTACCCTTGTTATTTTTAATCTCCATGTATTTATCGTTTCCTTAATTTTTATTTGTCACATTTATTTTTTCAATAGTCTCTAAAGTCAACATATGTATATTTCTTTTTTATTATTTTCAAATATTTAGATTTTAAGTTTTAAATATTAAGTTAGTCTAATTCAATTTAGCCTAATAAATTGATCAAATTGAAGCGAAAGGCAAGGTGGCAAGTGATTGGAGGGAGTTTATGATAAGCTTTATGTACTCTTTTAGTTAACTTTTACTTGTCACATTTCGTTTATCTAGAGTCTTTCTTTATTTCGTGATGTTTTTCATAGCCGAACCCTTTGTACGTTGCAAAATGAATTGCTTTTATTAAAAAGATTGCAACTTATACTATTTTTTATTTATAATTTTAAACATCTTTAAAATATTAAATTAATCTAATTAAATTTAGCTGCGAAGATATATTTTCTCTTGGATCGGTCTATGTTGTTGAACCTGCATTTTCATGTTCGGTCCGCCTTTGGATTCACATAAATACGTTAACCCTACACTATAAAGTGAAACTGAAAAATAAGGGCTAGAATCTTTAACAATAATTTAGTGAGGTTTCATTGAGAATCTTTCACACAATAATTGTTCAATTTACAATTTCACACTTCAATTTCTTTTTGATCAATGAAAGTGAGTTAAAAACGAGTGGTTTCAAATTCAAATTTAGCGAAGGCAAAAATATTACGTAATTAGAAATGAAGATATTTAGGATAAGGAAGAGTGGCCTCTATGATAGATAGAATGAGGGAGGCGAGACCAAAATAGTTCAAACATGTGAAGAGGAGTTCATAGATACCCCAGTGAGGAGGTGTGTGAGGCTAGCTGTAATGGATTTTAAAAGAGGTAGAGGCAGATCGAAGAAATATGCAGAGAAATGATTAGACAATGTGACACACCTGCAGTCTATTGAGGACACAACCCTAAATAGGAAGATATGCAAGTCGAGGATTAGGATGAAATTTAATAGGTAGTTGAGCGATGATGAATTTTCTTTATTAGTAATATTAGTACTCCCATACTACCTTTTTCTTTGATTTTATTTTTAACCTGTTGTTTCTTCTGCTTTGTTTGTTGTACCATATGTTGTCGATACTGTTACTTTCTATATGATTTCTTCCCTACTGTACTTCCTTTCAAACTGATTTGGATACGCTTTTACTTGAGCCGAAAATCTATTGAAAATAGTCTCTAGTCTCTCTACCTTCTCAAGGTAGGTCTAAGACTGAGTACACCCTTGCCCTTACCCAGCTTGTGCAACTTCGCGGATATGTTGTTGATTTCTTTTGCAATTAAAATTATAGCCAAGGGTGGGCTATTTGCTGATTCATATCTATTGAGCAGATTTCTTGGCTATCATATCAAAAGGCCAAAAACAAAATCAGTATTCAATGCAAACTATTCGACTTGATGCACTTTGACATAACTAATATGTATAAATGTAATTAGTACTTACAGACTGAATCTAACATTTAGAATTCACCGACTCTGCTCTTTATATCTGTGCTGATTTTTTCGAACACAGACGCATAATCCGAGCTAGATGCAGTGGCATCTAGTCTAGATCCCGCCCTCGGCACAACATCCTAAATGTAACGATATTAACAGAGACGAATCTAGAGTTTGAAATTCACCAACTCTGCTCTTTATATATGTGCTGGTTTTGTTTTTTTCGCTCAGAGACAATAGTCCGAGCTAGATGCAGTGGATTCTGTTGAACCCGCTGCATCTACTCTAGATTCCGTCCTCGGCGCGACCCCAAGAAAACCCAGACAACACTTCATTTTTTCTCTAGCTGGCACTTTATATAGTGTTCAATGTGCAATTAACTGAATTTGCAACCCAGAAGGCAAAGAGGAGAGGAAACATTTGATTGTCAAATCTGTATATATTATAAGAAAAGACGAACCTGAAAGCAGTTCTCTGCATACCGTATCTCAGATGCAAGATCAATACAGTTGTAAGAAGACATGATCTAAGGTAAACAACAATAGATGTTCAAAATCCAATTTAGAAGGTTACAACAATTCACATAATGTCTTCTACCTTTGGTGGACTGGAAGTTGCAGCTGCTTCTACTAATATTTAATCTCACCGTCAAAAGTTCTACACATTTCACAGAAGAACGAAAAGAGGAAATTATGAGTGTAACGGTTTTGAATAATGACGAAGACTATAATTGGTTTAGCTTAGTAAAGTACCTCTCAAGAGTGTCAAAACTCATGTTTGCTTGATCTTGCTAAGCGAAAGGTCTAAATGTAGATAAGTGACACAAGCCATAAAGAAAAGGAAGAAGACAGAAGTCAACATCAATGGCTCTGCAAGCATGTAAATGGGGCTGAATTGGTAATAGACCTGCATAAAGAGATCCGTTAGGGATCTGGCTTGGTCCATGATTAACCACTAAGTGATATCAATAGAACAAAAAAGATGCACCAACTATTAAAGCAAAATAAAAGCTGAATCCGGATCTTAAAACACTTGTAGTCAGACATTGACTGCTTAATTCAGTAGTTTCTTAGTATAGTAACAATAACCATTCTTTCCCTCCTTTATGGGGGGGGGGGGTGGGGTGACAATGAAGAGTTCCTTTCAAGACTATCTCTTGCTTTACAGGGCTTTAGTAGCATTTTACGCTACCTTGCTATGAGTTATTGGTGATTGACAATTGTTTTGACTATGTACCTTCCTATTACATGTATTATTTCTATATTTGTTATAAGTCATATACGATTGTAAAAGAGAGCACTTTCAGAAACAACACTAAATTTAAGGAAGCAATATTTCTTTTGATGCATGCAGCTTTCTAAATTCTTTTGAGAAGAAAGAATACATGTAGTTTTCTAATTTATTATTTGAATAACATGTACCAAACTCTCTACCTTCCAAGGTAGGGGGTACGCTCCACGTACAGACTACCCTCACAGTCACAGACCCCATTTTTGCGCTGGGTATGTTGTTGTTGTTGTAACATGTACCAAACTCTCCATATAATTTACAAATTACAAGAAAGACAATAATTCCCACGGCCAAAAGGTTTCTCACACAGAAGTTGCATTCCAAATTAGCCTTGTTCTTGCAGGCTTTGTATGCAAATATTGGGGAAGACAACAATCATTATCTTGTTTCATTTTATCAAACCAATTGCTCTTATTTTTTTATAGCCTGCAAACTCATGAGGGGTTGCTTTTCTCTGATTATGAAATATTCATTTCTCTTCTAGGATCTCCAAAAAGAAGAAGATAAACTCAGATTAGTTTTACCGTCTAAACTGTTAAATGAAGTATTACTCCCTTGTCTCAAAATCTTCACCCCACTTTACATTCTCTTAAACTGATCCCACAATGCAACACCCTTTCCTCTTCAATGCATTTTTTGACGTAATAGTACTTCAAAGGTAACATAGTATCTACATTTGTCCTCATAAAAACTCAAAGGCAAGAAACTTAACACTTTTTGATAAGAACAGAAAATATTAAACATTAGAAACTTAAACGTGTATGGGGCAGAGTGTTGGCCGGTTAAAAACTCGCATGTCGAGAAGATGATTGCATGCCAAGAAGATGAGAGTTGTGGAAATGAGGATGTTGAAATGGATGTGTACTCATACTAGGAGTCAGAGAATCAGGAACGAACCCACCACTAGTTCAAAATGCTTATAAAAATCAGCTAGTCTAGGTATTTCCCAATCATTCAAAAACCACCTAAAAATCAACTCCCAACCTTGAGGTGACCACATTTCAGCTACTGTTTGGTTTTGATATTGGGCCAGAGCAAACATGTCAGGGAATAGCTCCTCCAAACTTTTATAGCCCAACCACTTATCCTTCCAAAAAATTGCTTTGTTACCATTATCAATCTGATAACAGAATGACTCTTTGAAAAAGGCCACCATGCTCTAATAGATCTCCAAACAGTCGTACCATAAATGTTTTTGACTTCCTTGGTAGCCCAACAATCCAGCTCTCCATATTTCAATTTGATCACAGCTCCCTTAGAGAATGGGGTTCTTAAGAATACCTCCACAGCCACTTCAATTTTAAAGCCTTACTTTGATTCATCAAATTCTTGATGCCAAGTGCACCTTGTTTTTTACTACTAATCAAAACTTTCCATTTTACTAAATGGAAACCTCTTTTATCCTTGTTTCATTGCCAGAAGAAAGACCTTCTGAGTTTGTCCAATATGGAGCTTCTCGCCCCAATCTTGAGAGGAGAAGTGGGCTCTCTACCCACTATCCACCTTAGGATGCCACTGGGAGCTAAATCAAGGCCAAAAGAGATTTGACATTCAGACTTTGAATCTCACGCCCATCCTTATAAGAAAAACGTGAGTTTGCAAACTTGGGAAGACTACTAACTTATTTTCCTTTCTTTATCAACTAACGTTACCTCACAGAACAGCACAATTTGACTGGTGATTTATTGCACGAGCCTAAGGTAGGTTAAATCTTGGACTAACTAAGGTAGGTTCATTTTGCCATTTGTCCCGAAGGGTGTCCCATTAACCAATTCCAGAGATCAGTCTTCTTTTGCAAAAGAAGATAAGTAAATCAGAATACAAAAGTCAGCAAGATCACCTGGAAAGGAGAGTTGTGATCAGGAACTACATTGGCCTTCTCCAGGACCACCACTGTCCTTCCCACAACATCAAGATAGGAGTATTTCCTCTGAAAAAAAAAATTCACTTGAGTTTAACTTGTGTGTGGTCAAATATAATAAGTTGGCAGTAATCAAGTATTACCTGACAATTAAGATTTTTTTAAAAAAAAACTGGTAACATTGTGACAATTAAGAAAAATTAAGAAAGCAAAAGCACATGTTAGGTCCCTTTTACCTCAACCACTTGCGACACTTGGACATCAACCCGTCGATGGGAAACAAAGGGTAGAACAAAAAGTAAGGGAAAATAGAATAGAGGTGAAGAAGAAAGTAAGAGGAAACTATTATCTTCCCTTTATATGGATATGGATGGAAAATAAAACGGAAAGGATCACAAAAGTATGTTTTTCTTCTCTTCATCACAGGTTTGACTCTATTGAGCATCTACTGTTCTTTCTCATTATACTATTTGTGTTAATGGTGTACTTCCACAGAATCATCAAAAAAATTATAGGCCAAAGTTGATTAGCAGAGATTTCTACGGGGACTAGAGGTAAAGGTTATGCGAAATTTTTACATTATGAGTAAATAAAGAAGTTTACTGTATGAGAAGCAAGATCTGTTATGTTATGTGAGAGTTACCTCAGTTCGTTGTTCCACAGGAAAAGGAACCACAACGGATGCGTTCTTTGATCCTTCTGGCAGCACAACCTGAAATTTGATATTCGTACCATTACTTGGATGTTGCAACAAAAACTACAGGGAATTGAGGCAACAAATATCAATCAAACGTAGTTAACAAAGATAATTCAACAGGGAACACGCACTTTGACAGTCAACTTTTCAACAACAGTTTCTGCAAGAGGACATCCAAAACTGTAATTCAGGTAACGTGTGCCATCAACTGCCTCAAAAAGGAAGTCCTCTAGTGGAACCCCATATCCAATGACAAAAGTAGATTTCCAACCTCCAAATAAAGGATATCGTGGTTCTATTAACAGCTCTGACTACATAAGAAATACATGGAGATCATAAAATTAAAAAGTACTTTATAACCTTGAGAGAGGAAATTAAGACAATGAAAGAATGTCTCAGAGATATATGGAGGGAATAATAGGACTGATACCTTCTTAAAATTTGTGCGTAAGCGAGAGGATGAAATATTCCCTATGTTATCCCTGTAGTAGACAGAATGGACCCTTGGTGGTAATTCTGCAAGAAGATGCTTGAATGAGGAAACACCGCTGTGTGAGGGCCTAGACTGATATTCAACCCTGCCAGAAGCACCAAAAGGATTGAAGCAACTACTACACAAAATGAATCTGAACTTATAAATGGTAATGAAGACAAACAAGCTTCTAGACTTCCGTTAACTCATACCGATAAAGAAGGTAATTCTAATTCGAGAAATCATTTGTCTCAGAAAGCTAACAAGGACAGAATGTTGATTATTTGTGTTAGGTTTTTGTTTATGTTACTGTCTTTTATTGTACTTGCATCTTAGTGAATGAACAGAGGAAAGCATTATTGGCAAACTGACCTTGAGAAAGCACCTTTATGCCGAGCACCAGCATGTACCAATTGATAATGCTCGGTAACCTGTATGCTTCCCCAGTGAGAGATTTCAATTTCACGCACAAGCTCCTCAACCACAGCAAACGCATTATTGTTTTCAAAATGGATAATTACGGGTGAATATGAATATGGAGGTTGCTCCTCATATGGCCCATATCTTAGTTCTGTGTTTGCACGATCTGTAGGCACAACTCTTGTGAACGACTCAACCCTGCTAGATGGTGTTTTTAGAAATGTCGTTTGTTGTTTAATAGGATACGGTGACAAGATTTTTGCACTGTCACGGTAATATACTAATTGAGACTCAGACTGGCTTATTTCTACTGGGAAAGGCTCAAGAGAATGTGTCAAATAATAAAGAACTTCTAGCGTGATAGCTTCACCTTTGCCCAATGGCTTAAGCAAATGTATTAAATAATACTTAGTCCCATTTGGTCCATCAGGCAGGTCAGTTGGCTTCACATCAAGTGGCAAATAAGATTTCTTTTTCTTCTTGCCAGCAGCAGCAGCTGCTTTTACCAATGCCAGACGATCAGCTTCTGTGGGAGAGAAGGCAAGAAGGACTTCTGAAGCAGGAGATTCACCAATATTTTCAACCTGAAATTGGCAAACAATCAGACATCCAATTTTCATTATGCTAAAGAAAAGTCTGTAAAATGAATGTTTCTTTCCAGGTTTCTGGTAATAGGCCAGTAAATATGGCGACAGCATTTCCAATGACTCTTCGTTTAACAAAATTTTAATATTGAAATTTCACTAAGGGTCTGTTTGGAAAGCCACCTGGTAATTGAAATTGGTGTAATTACTAGGGTAGTAATTACCAGCCTATTAATTACACAACCTTTTGTTTGCCACAATGTAATTACAGTGTAGTTACACGTGTACTGTTTGGTTGCACAAGTGTAATTACATGGTATAAAAAATTTTAAAATAAAAAGTTAATTATCAAAAAATAAAAATGTATATTAGACAACTAAGGATCTTTATAAATGATATTAAATTAAATATTTATATTGTCTTTTGAAAATATATTAATTAATAAACATATGTTCTTAACTAGTTCATCTGAGGTAGTGGTATGGACTGCGTACACTTTACCCTCCCCAGACCCCACTTGGTGGGAATACACTGGGTATGTTGTTGTTGTTGATGTTCTTAATTAGTATTATAAAAAATAATTGATTTATATTTTTCAAATTAGCATATTTTAATTAAATTAATCATAAAAACTAAAAGTGCATGATTTTAAAAACATCATGAAATGCGTGTTTGACAAAAAAAATTAATATTATAAATATAATGTCATAAAATTATTAAAAACGTTTGACAAAAAGATAATCTATCAATTCTAACTAAAAGTGAATGACTTGCAATGTGAAATATCAAGTCAATACTAGTAAAATAAATAAGTTGAAACAGAAAATATAACATAAGTTCAAAATTCAAAAACAAAAAGTTAACATAATACTCTTATGTCAAATTTCAACATAAAGTACATAATTATGATTCAAAAGAAAAGGAAAATGTAAGTCTATAACTTAATTCAACAACGAATTCTACTTTAATTTAAAAATTAAATGCTTACAAAATTATGCTAAATGGAAAAATAAATAAAAAAATAGATATTACGAGCAATTGTATGGAATTGCAAGAAGTAAAGGTTGGGAAATGAGAAGGAAATGAAATATAAATAATAAAAAATAAAAAATATTAGAATAATAATAAAAAAAGAATTAAAAATAATAGAAATAAAAAAAAATTAAAACGAAAAATATAAAAATAGAAATAAAAGAAAGAAATTAAAAAGTAACCAGTTTGTAATTACACCATGTAATTACCAGCAATTCACAGCTCCCCCCATGAATTGGAGAATGTAATTACACCCTGCCAATTACACCCAATTACTTGTTGACCAAGTAATTACCTGGCCAACCAAACATGTCAAACTGTGTAATTACACCCAATTACACCAAATCCAATTACCAGGGTGACTTTCCAAACACGCCCTAAGTCTGCTTTTATATCATTGAAATTTCACCAACTTTAAAATCCAGATGTAAGCAAAATCACATAAACACTTGTGTTTATGGATCCTTACTTTACAGATGAAATTTTGAAAATTAAAGTTAAAGCCAAGCTATACATAGAAGGTGATCAGCACATTAAATTGAAATAAGTCAAAATTCCACAAAAGGTTCAGTTAAAGTAGTAAACTCAGATTCATACCTTCAATGTCAAGAAAACCTTCACAATGTGTGATGTCAAGTCAATCTGCAGCAATTCAATTCAACCAGTGAGTAGTCGAAATCACAGTGGATACAAATACTAACAAAAATGAAACTTCTTCTAAGCGTAGCTACAAAAATGAAGAGCTTCTTCATGTTACCAATAAAAAGTTCGCTAAAGACATGAAAATGAAAGAGATCACAAGCGAACCCTTTTTTCTATAAATTCCTCTCTCTTTTTTAATCTTGTGGAAGGGGAAGTAATAAGATAGAAGGCTCTTGGTGAGATGTGAAGCCTTCATTTGGATGTAGAGTGTAGTTGCAAGCATTGGGCTGCAACTAAATGCACACAAACTTTTAGAAGTAGAAAAAAGTTAATATCTTTGTATTCAAATAAAGATCTAGAATATAAACCCTTTCCATTTTTCATCTTTTGGACGTTTGATATGGAGGAATATGGTTTCCATAGAAAAAAAGAATTGGATCAGTTTCCAGAGTTTGGTGGAATAAAAGTAGTCAACGACAAATTAGGATGTACATAATGAGGACAGTGCTCTGTTGATAATTTTGAGTATCGAATTGGCAAAAATGTAGTAAAAGCTGAGATAATTCTTAGGAAAAATTACTTCCAAATATTATTTTTCCATTCGGAATTTACAATTTTTAAGTAACCACCACTTTGTCAATCGGAAACAAACTCTCTACCTTCACAAGGTAAGTAAGGCATGCGCACACACCACCCTCCCCAGACCCTCCTGGGATTACACTGGGTATGTTGTTGTAGGTAACCAAAACAACATTTTTCTTCAGCAAACATATTTTCAGGGTGGAAAAAAGCATCTTTTTTTTTTTTTTGATAAAGAAGGAAAAAAAAAAAAAGCATCTTCCATCATACCAAACACAAATTTGATCAGAAAACACAGATACTTAAATCTAAAATTATAACCAGATGTTCTCAGCAAATACACATAAGAAAATCAATCCTTAATCAATGATGTGAGAGAACACAGGAGTCGGAAAAGATCAATCCTTAATCAATGAATCAGACGAGGATGGGTAATTGGTCTGACATATAGGCAGTACATATACACAAAACTATCTTCAGTCAGAAACACTCAAAAGGCATCTGATCTCCTTCTCTTTTTTTCTTAAAGAACAGAGTAAGGCTAAATGAAGGTCTCTCTAACTCTTGGCTTTAATACCACTTGTTAGGATAAATCACTTATCATCGGACCAAAAGCTATAACCTTTATGATTTTAATTTTCCTAAAGAAAAATTTATGCTTGATTTGACGGGGTTGAATTGTTTTCTGTCGACATTTCCATATTTATGCAAAGATTGTCTTATATTATAGAGTTAATGGTCAAAAACACACCTAAAGTATCCCAATTTTTTGAGTTTCATACCTAAACTATTAGGTGTACGAGTTTCCTACTAAACTATCACAAACTATTTATCAAAATCTACCTCAACTATCAGTTGTTCCCTTTGCTACCTAAAATATCAAAACACACCTCAAATATGAATTATTCCCAGTCCCCTTTCCCTACCTGAAATATCACCATCGTCACGTAGGAAAAGGGAACAATTGATAGTTGAGGTGTGTTTTAATAAATAGTTGGTGATAATTCAAGTAAGAAACTCAGCACCTGATAGTTTAGGTTATGAAACTCGAAAAAAAAGGATATTTTAGGTATGTTTTTGATCCTTCACTTTATATAACATGGAGTAACTACATAGTCAATAGGTGAACCAAAGCTTGTTTGAGGCAAGCTTAATTGATATTCACGATTGCAGAACAAAAATGGGAGCCAGTGGTAGTATGTCTCCATCAACAACTAAAAATGAACAAAAGAAAAATCCTCTCCAACGAGTGTAATATTCAAAATTATAACAATGCATTACACGTATAGTTTTGAATATCAAAATTTTAATTTTAAAATATTTAAATTAATCTAATCTAATCTAATTTAGCTTTGAAGATTAGTCAAATTGACTCTTGTGAAGCGAAACATGACTACTAAAAAGGAACGGAGGGAGCATAATCCTTAATCAATGATGCGAGAAAACACTGGAATTGTAAAATTAGCAAAACGGAGAAATGAATTGAAAAATTGAAGCTTACTCTGCGTTCGGCGGTGGCGATCTGTAACTCCGGCGACGGCGACGGTGAAGATCCGGCGAGTAAGGAAAATGAGGTTAATATAGTGAAAACTAGGGCTAATCGAAGGATCGCCATAGCTTGTATTAGTACAACTGTGTGAAGTCTACTTCTTTAGCTGATTTATATGTATACATTTTGTGATGTGGAAATTGAGTGGTGATTTTTGGCTTTATGATACTTGGGCTAACATAGTTTGGACTTTGGGCTTTATGGTAATTGGGCCAATAAAATTTTGGACTTTGGACTTTTATGGCACTTGGGCCATTATATTTTTGGACTCTGGGCTTTATGATCATTGGGCCAATAAACTATTGTAGTTGGGGCTTTATGGTTTTTGGGCCAGCAGATTTTTGGACTTTGGGCTTTATGGTCCTTGGGCCAAACATACTTTTGGACTTTGGGCTTTATGATCCTTGGGCTAACACACTTTTTGAGTTTATAATCCTTGGGCCAATAAACTTTTGGACTTTGGGCTCTATGGTCCTTCGCCCAACAAACTTGTGGACCTTGGCAAACAAACTTTTGGACTTTGGGCTATATAATCTTTGGGCCAACAAACTTTTGACTTTGAGTTTCATAGGCGTTGGGGCAACAAACTTTTGGACTTTGGGCTTTACTGGCCTTGGGGCAACAAACTTTTGAACTTTGGGATCTATGGTCATTGGGCCAAAAAACTTTTGGACTTTAGGCTCTATGATCCTTGGGCCAAACATATTTTTGGGTTTTGGGCTTTGGGCTTTATGGTCCTTGGGTCAACATACATTTGGACAATCCTTGGGCTAACAAACAAACTTGACTTTGGGCTAACAAACTTTTGGACTTTGGGTTTTATAGGCCTTGGGGCGACAAACCTTTGGACTTTGGGATCTATGTCATTGGGCCAACAAATTTTTGGACTTTAGGCTCTATGGTCCTTGGGCCAAACTGGGCTTTGCTCTTATGGATTAGTGCTTTTGTGCTTTTTATGTAGAAAGTGTGTTCACTCACCACTTTTCGACTCTGACCTATGAAAATAACTTTTGTACATGTATATTGGAAATAGTCTCTCTATGCACCGGTATATTGAAAATAACCTCACTTGTGGGTGTACACGGGTATATTGTTGTTGTATATGCATTCAATTTGTGGTGAAGTTATAAGATGTGGCTAATAATGTTGCCAAATTTTATTTTTTGAATGAAAACAACTATAGTCAACCACTTTTATTGTAATTTAATTATACTACTTTATTCAATTATACTTCCTCTAAGAATATATATTGTGACTCTTGATACCAAATGGCATAAATAAGAAACAACAACAACATACCCATTATATTTCCACCATGTGGGGTCTGGGGGGTAAGTGTACGCAGTCCATACCACTACCTCAAAAGTGA
The DNA here is from genome assembly GCA_031232105.1 of Capsicum rhomboideum. Classification (NCBI taxonomy): domain Eukaryota; kingdom Viridiplantae; phylum Streptophyta; class Magnoliopsida; order Solanales; family Solanaceae; genus Capsicum; species Capsicum rhomboideum. The sequence goes on from CP124714.1 coordinate 171,451,709, forward strand.
GATAGAGAGGTTGTTTCCGAAAGACCCCCGGCTCCGCCCAAAAAAAGGCATAAATAAGAAAGTGAATACAAAATTTGAAGCATCTTTTAAGAGGGCATTTGAATTATTCAAAAGAGTGATATTCCTCCATAGCAACTTGCAAATGTAAATGATAAGGTTAAAAATCCACTTCTTAAAAGAAACTATAATAAAAGACCCTATGAGAAAAGCTAATAACATATCTTCAAAGTGGCAACTTTATTAAAAAATGACAAACTTTTTGGAGTCTTTTAACGTTGGAGGACAAAGCCAATGGTCCACCAATACATATTTTCATCAATGAATCTCCGAGCCGACTTGTGCACATCCTGGCTATTTTGTATCTACTATCTCTAATTGACTAATATGAAAAAAAAAACATAGTAATGTTTATCTCTACAGGAATTTGAACCACGATCTCTCATAGTTTTCATCCACCTCACTAACCGGTAAGTACACTTTCAACGCAGTAAGGAACTAAACATATAAAGAAATCAAGAGGATTGACATATAGTGTGTGTGTATATATATATATATATATATATATATATATATACTAAAAAAGATCAACATATCTACACAATGTAATTTTCCGTTGAAGGAGTGTTAATTGACTTCCCCTAGGAAAAGGATAGCCCCTCTCCTGCATGGGATTTTAAAAGGAAAAAACAGCTCAATGCAAAAACTACAACACAAATTGCCTTTCCCTTTTCTCTGTTTATTCTTTTAGAAAAGACCATGCAGCCTCTCACATATGCACCTCATCTTTTACAAAATGGGGAATCAAATTCAAAACTAAAAGTACCCCCACTTTGCCCCCACAACAGTCAACAGCAATGTAAAAAGGAATTAAAGGAAGAAAGGGAGCATGAAAGGATCTTTTCCCATGTTTATCCTTGACTTTTGACAACATGAATCATCAATTCTTGAAAAGTCATTCAGTGCTGATTCCACTTTCATTTTTCAACTGTGCCATCTGCAAAACTGCAAAAGCTTCTTCAATGGAACTTTCTAGACATCACAGAGCAACTGATTTATTGGAAGCTAGGGGAAGAAGGCAAAGGCAAGCAAGCTAGTGTACAAAGCATCATGGAAGGTCCCAAGAACGAACACACCCCAAGGGAATGTGATGTAGGCAACCTACCTTGACGCAAACGTTAGTTGTTGATTCCATGGCTCAAAGTCGTGATCTATAGGTCACACGGAGACAACTTTATCGTTGCCCCACAGTTCCCATTCGGAGAAAGTAGAGGCAAGCAGAGGGAATAATCAAGAAAATCAAAGGAAAAGAATCACTTTGCAGGAATTTTTTATATATATAGATGACAGTTCTCCAAGAAAATCCCACAGTTACAAACTTATACCCTTTTTACCAGAGAAATAAGCCATCTCTCCTTATGTACATCACCCCCAACAACAAAAAGTCAAAACAAACGACAAAACGAGGACCAAAAAAGTCATAAGAACCTAACTACTTGCCCTTACATACCATTTCCCAAAATTATATTGCACCTTTCCCTGATTTTGCTTGGCTGAAGTTTATTCCTTTACAAGAATAGACATGAATATATGGACATTTAAAAACTTCTCAGCCTTTCAAAAACTAATAGAAATAGAAAGAGGAAAGACAGCACTAAGTAACATACTAGGCTTGGTTGTGATCACCCTCCGTGGTTGTGTAACTTGTCACCTAGGCTTTGGTTGTGATGCAAATGACCACACTGGTCGAACAAGTCTTTGAGCTGAAGGGCTAGCGAGTAATGTAGCCTGAGATCGAGTTACCATCTCAACCATGGAAGGGGTTTGATAGGCTTGGACAAGACTTGAACCATCTGTGGAGTCACCTCGTGCTGTTGCTCTCTGCCACGAGTGTGAACTCAGCCCTGACAAGATATATGCCCTTCCTGATGCTTCATATACATGTCTGCTTGCCATCCTCTCCTGCATCTCCTTGAGCTCAGCATCAAGTGCAACACAAAGCCGATCATGAGATTTAGCAGACTCCGACTCTGACAACAACTTTCTGGAGTTCTCTAAGATCGAAGTCGCGCCAACTAGGTCTCCTTTCTCAGCAGCAGCTCGTGCCTGTGCCATTGCCTCGGCAGCTTGGAGCCTGTTCTGCTGCCTGTCTACTTCAATTAAAACACTCTCTTGTCCAGCCTTTTCAGGTCTCTTGATCCTAAGATCTTCACTTCTGATGGAAACCTTCTCTTTCGTGAAAGGGTCCACGTATACACACTTAACCTTTAACAGTGATGTTTCGGCACATGAAGATTCAGTAGGGATATTGATTGAAACCAGAAAATCCCTCTCTTCATCAGCGTATAAGTCTCCAACATCAATTGTTCCCATGCGTCCATCAGACATTAAGCGGTTTGGATAGCTTCCTGCTTTTAAAGAGCTAAGACGGACACCTGGGTGAAGACACTCAATACTTACCTGAAGCTCCTTGACTACAACACTGAGAAGTCCCCCAATGCATTGAGCAAATGCATCCTGCATGACACCTTCTGTCTCAATAAATGAAAACGTTCCTCCTGAAATCTCTGATATCGAATGCATTGATGAAGCATCGTGATCAGCACCAAACCCGAAAGCATGCACTGGTATTTTAAACCCTGAACTATTTCCACCATAAATGGACACAGGTAGAAGCCGCTTGTAGTTAGGTTGCTGCTGGCTACTACCAGAATGGTTACTGACTGTGTATGTGTCCTGACCATCAGACAACAGTATTATACTAGCAACGGGATTCTTTTCCCTACGGTCTTCCATTATCTTGGCACCCTTTCTCAAGCCTTCAGCAATATTTGTCCCTCCATTTGCAACCAGGGAGTTTACAGCTTGCAGTGCTTGCTGCCGTCCTGTTTCAGACATCCTATGAAGAGGGAAGAGGCGGCGAGCCGTTGAAGAGAAGGCAATTACTGCCAGCCTATCATTGGGACCAAGATTTTGTATCACAAAACCCATAGCTCGTTTTAGTAGCGCAAGTTTGGTGCCAGCCATACTTCCACTAATGTCAAGAACTGTGACAAGGTCAACAGGAGCACGAGGCGTTTGAGAAACCTGGGACAAATTTACCTCGTTTTTGCCTGGATCTTGCACGGAGACTGAACCAGGAGCGTTCAGCTGAACTAACACAGTGAAGTTATCTGAAGCACTGGACCTTGAGACTGCCGGAACCTCAGGGTAAGTTTCAATCTTTACTTTTCTGTTGTCACAAGACTCGCAACCATCAATTGAACTCTTATCAGAAGCACTTTTCTCAGTAGTATTGAGCTGCTGACCCAAAGATTCATCATCATCAAAGATGGCTGGCTCGGGAGCCTGAAATAGTGGGGAAATATGCCGGTTTGGTGTTGGACGGGTTGTTGGTAAACGACGTATTACAGTCATTAGTGCATTATTTTGGGGCCAGTCCACAGGATTGACTCTAGCCCTCCCAATAGGAGGATCTAGGCTGGGAAACTGCAGAGGAATTTCTTTCCATTCTGCCCTGCAAACTGGGCAAACTTGGTTTCCGTGTTTCACGTTTGAAGCAATACACTGGAAGTGAAACGAATGTGAACATTCAGCGGTGAATATAGCATGGCCATCCCCTCTCTTCATTGAAGCCAAGCATATTGAGCATGTTTTCTGAAAGTAGAAAAGCACGGGTGAGGTGACCAAAAGAATAATATACCAATGTGATTGGCTTACAATGCAAGTAAAAGGAAATGGTTCCATCAAAACAAAATTATTTTAGTAGAAAAAAAGTCAGGCAATAAAGCACGATTTATGAGACAAGATCGCAAGCGGATATGTACTCACTCCCATGCACTAGAGAAGAACTACTATAGCAACAGAATACAGTTTTAGCTAAGTCCAAGAACATCGTTACTGTCACAAAGAAATTAAGTTGTAGGTGGGACCATATCAATCAAGTCACTTATTTTCTAAATGTGTATTACAATCTGTTGCTGTATTTGCTTTTCATTTTGTTATGTTGCTGCCATATTTTTTTCTTGCAATCCTGCTTCAGACACATTTCTTTTGAGCCGAGGGTCTATCAGAAACAACCTCTCTACCCCCACAAAGGTAGGGGTAAGGTCTACATACATCCTATCCAACCCAGACCCCACTTGTGGGACTACACTGGGTATGTTGTTGTTGTTGTTCATATCAATCAAACAGCAATAATGAAAACACTGACAACTGAAGAAAGGGAAGTTTTGTTTTCGTATTTATTAGATTATTGTTTTCTTCTGCAGTCCATCAATAGACCAAAATCGGAATCTTATCACTAAGTCAATGACCCAAAATAGAATAAAGAGGAAAGAAACAGAAGAATTTAGCAGAAAAAATAAAACAAACAGCTTGCAAATAGAAAGATCAAGTTGGCAATAATATCTCGAGCATAATTTGTAATCAATAATAAAGGGAAGAGTATGGTCATAAAATGACCATTGAACTCAAATAAGATAGAAACAAGAGCATGCCGGCGACATACACATACGACTACATATTTACGAAAGCATCAAAATCAACTCTTTTGTTTTTTCTCTAACCTTGGGGAAAACTTGACACTTTTTTGATGAACCATAAGCAATCAAAGATGCACAACAAAGATAAAGTTAAAATTTAAGCCACAACTAAGAAGAAATGACAAGGATCCTGAAAATAACCCTTATGATAAGTTGCCGGCCAAATCTTGGAGGTACTCCTTTCTTACTTTGAAAAATGTAAAACAAAATCTGGATAAATGCACACACACATTCACAGACATATTGAGCAACTTTCACGTGACGTTTGTTGATAAAGAATATTCAACAGAAGCTGTTGAACAAGTTGCTTTCCTTTCTAAAGTGGTGATAAAAACAACACTTAAAACGCTTGAACAAGTAACAATGACAAGAGTCCTGAACATAGCTCTTATGGCTAATCACAGAACAAACGCTAGGAATTGGTCCACTTTTCTCTCTACTTGAAAAGTAACAAAAGTTCAAAAAACAAAAATGAGAACTGATTCTCAAGTCTGTAATTCCAAACAATTTGCATAGGCATATGGCAACAGCAGGAGCAGAAATTGAACAATTGGCTAAACCATTGCAAATTCAAACTTCAATGAAAAAGTAACAACTTATTACCAAATAAAATAGACAGGTAAAGTTTCAAAAGTTTCCATTTCACAACGCGATAAACAGCACCTACAATCAATCGAATAAAAAACAACAATAGCATGTCTTAGAATTATCTAGCTTCACCCTATTTCTTTCTTGCGCTCCTTAGTAGCAGGCCACTCCCAAATTTAGACAAATATGAAAGGATTGAGCTTTTCTTGGTTACCATGTATTATTAGCTACCAAATATAGCAAATAACAGATATAACCAAAATCTACATGTTTAACTAGAACCAAGAAATTCCTTCGAGACAAATTATCCAAAATAAGAGAAGGATGAAAAAAGAAAAGAGTTAAAAGAAACTTAAAGAAGAGACTCAACATGTTTAACTACATTGATTATGGAAATTTCCCCTTCATTAATGATCTCTTCTTTCATTTCTTCAGCTTCCAGACAAATTAATAACCCAAACCATATTAACATGTGAATCTTCCATTTTTACTAATTTCAATAGTTACAGAATACTTATGAATTTTCCACCCTTTCCTTCACCTTTTAGGAATGAGTTAATGGTTAAAAGAACACCTAAGGTATCCGGATTTTTCGAGTTTCATACCTCAACTATCATAACTATTTATCAAAACACACCTCAACTATAGGTTGTTCCCTTTTCCTACCTCAAAAATCACCATCATACAAGTAGGAAAAGGGAACAATTGATAGTTGAGGTGTGTTTTGATAAATAATTGGTGATAGTTCAAGTAGGAAACTCGCACATCTAATAGTTCAAGAATGAAACTCAAAAAAAACAGGAATACTTTAGGTATGTTTTTGACCCTTACTCTTTTTGAGTTCTTAAACACCAAAACACTTAACATCAACAATAAAAACAACAACAACAATTACACCTCAGTCCCAAACAAGCTCAGGTTGGCTACATGAATCCCAATTTTTCTACACATATAAAAAAATTTACTTCATGTTTTCCTCAACATCCAAACTATCACGTGCGCGAGTTTCTTAGGTGAACTATCACCAACTATATATCAAAACATACATAGTAAGTTCACAATTACAATCACATATATAGTAAGTCAAACAGTTAAGAAGGGAAACAAACCTTAGAAGATCTACTTAAGCTTTTTGAGAGCTTCAACACATGTGACCTTGGAGTAGCCGGAGCAACCTCCCAATCAGCCATCGCAGGCGATATAAGGGCAGCACCAGAATGCCTCTCTGATTCAGAAACTGTTGAACTACTACTACCACTATCATCATTATCATCCAGTGTTCTTTTTGGAACATAAGTACAAAGATTCAAACCAAGTGCCAATTTCACTTTCCCCCATTTGCTCACCATTTTTTTAAAGCAAAATTCCAAACAACCCCTTATTCAAACTATTCAAGAATCACCACCCCTTTAATGAGTTTTCACTAAAACAAACAAAAAAAGTAAAAAAATCCCACCTTTTTTCACTTTCCTGATTTTTTCTCTTTACTAATTCTGCTAGTTTTGACTTAAAAAGACAATCTTTTTCAATCTTTTTAACAAAATTCTAACAACCCCTTAATGAAAAACTTCAAGAATCACCAACCCTTTAATGGGTATTCAACAAAACAAACAAACAACAAAAGGAAAAAAAGAAAAAAAGAGCTCCCCTTTTTCACTTTCTTGTTTTTTTTTCTTTACAATTATTCTGCTAGTTTGACTTAAAAAGTTAATCTTTTTCAATCTTTTTTGCAGAAATGCAGCTGAGTTCTTGAAACCCTTTTGGTTATTTGAGCTGCAGAAGAGAAAGTGAGGCACAAAAACCAAGAAAAATGTTTGAAGTAGGAGAAAATAGAAGAGGGTTATATAAAGGGTGGTTAAGAAGAAGCATTTTTGCAATTTTATGTTTGTTTGTTTGTGTGTGTGTGTGTGTGTGTGTTAGGCAGCAGACATTGGAGATGGAAAATGAGAGAGTAAGAGGGAGGAGGGAGGTTAATAAGGTGAATTTTTTGGGTGAAGAAAGGAACTCAGAGCTGACCTGTTTTGTTTGTTTGTTTGTTTTCCTTTTGTAGATGTTTGTGGGTTGGTTTTATTGAGATTTGTAAAAAGTACAATGCATATAAGATACTCCCTCCATACCATTTTATTTGACCACATTTTCAATTTACACACTTATTAAAAAAATATTAATTAAAAATATATTTTACAAAATTAATCTTATTAATGATATTTTGAAACTCTAAATATAACTATTACTATTTCTTTTAGTTATTTAATACTGAGGGTAATATGAGAAAAAAGTAATAAAACAATCTTAATTTACGAAAATGGATAACTAATTTAAAATAAACATATTTAAAAAAAAGTCAAGTAAAATGAAACGGAGGGAGTACTATTAACACATCACTAGAGTCTGCTATCTCCCTAACATCCCCCTCCCCCTGCCCCCCTCCCCCCAAACTCATATTAAATCTATCTTTTTTTTTTAAAAAAAAAAAAGGAATAATATATAAATGGACGTTTAAATTTGACCTTAACTAGTAAGTGAATACTTCAATTTTGAGTAAGCACATCCCAGTGTAATCCCACAAGTAGTGTATGGAAAGGGTAGAATGTTGGTGTCTGGAGGAGAGTAGAATATACACAGACCTTTCCTTTACCTCTACTACATAGAATATTTTCGATAAAATCTAAGCTTAATTGATACCTTCCAAATAGTATGAATAAAGGGATACAAATATGGGAACAATCACAATACAAATTAATCGAAATGGAAAACTGATACAACCTTAGGAGAACCACACCCCAAAAGCTAGCTATTAAGGTGGGAGAGTCTAAGGCTATATAAGCTCTACATCAGCTCCCTATTTAACCGATGTGGGACTCAAGTTCCATACCTTACAATAAGATCATAACAAACCACCACACTCTGCATCTGTCGTCCTCTACGGCTTCACTCTGGGTAGCTTTCACTCTACTTGTGTAGGTAACTCTTTCCCAGGTAGCCCTTTTCGAGTCATGGTGGGCACGGAGGGTGATGAGTGGCTCTGGTACCATTGATACAACCTTAGGAGAACTACACCCAAAAAGCTAGTTATTAAGGTGAGAGAGCTCAAGGCTATATAAGCCCCACATCAGCTCCCCATTTAACCAATGTGGGACTCAAGTTTCATACCTTGCAATAGGATCATAACAAAAACACTACAAACAATAGGAAGAACAACAACGAAAATGAAATAATGCAATAATCGGCTGATAAACACACTAGTGAAAGCTGAAATCGAAGATCAAGGAACTACACAAGCATAATGCTAATAATACTGAAAAGACAAGCGGGAGGCAAGACTTCCACCAAGTCTATCTCACAAGGAAGCGAGACAATGCTCTACTATCAACTAATACGCGACCTCCAAACTCTTCTATCTAATGTCATGTCCTTTGTTAGCGTCAGTTGAACACTTAAACTTACAAAATGACCATCTAGAGACTTCCCAAATTTATGTGTCTTGTCAGCATTAAGTGTCTATGGACCACAAGACACAGTGGAAATGAGTTGAAGTGTTTAGTTATTAGTTGAGGTCAAATTAACATGTCTAGATATACACTTTTAAAGTTTTTCTTTTTGGCTTCCCATCCGGTGTCCGGTATCCACATTGGAGCCCGACTAAATTCGGATTCCCGTCGGGAAGTCCCACATTGGGGGGTGTAAAGCGCTCTCTAATAAAGGCGAACCAGTACCAGAGCGACTCGAACCCGAGACCTCTGGTTAAGGATGAAGGAGTACTTACCACTCCACTACAACCCTTGTTGGTTATACACTTTCAAAGTTGGGAGTGCTTATTTACCAATTAAGGACAAGTTTGATGGTTTATTTATCAAATCCTGACATGATATGCATTTCTTTCAGAAAGAAGATCATGTGTGCGATAACTATATTAGGTGTGGCTTTGAAAACAAAATTTATTAGTTCAAATAGTTTATTCTTTAAGATTAAGCAATTAATTATTTTTTTGTATTGTTAAAACTTTTTAATCCCTCTTATCTAAGCACTTTATATTTTAGAGCTAATAATCATATTTTTATTAATCCAATTTTTTTTCCAAGTCCAAGTAAAATTTGGAGTTCTCAACAGAAATAAGGTCTAAATTAGTCTTGTCATAATCTTAAATTTGGTTCACATGTAAATTTACAAAGGAAAAAGAAAAAAGATTTATGTTAATACAGGAAACTATTCCAAGATTTTTTTAGTTGTCTTATGTTTACCTTTTTTTTCTTTATTGTTGTCTTATGTTTACCAATTCATTTTCACACGACGTATTATTTCTGTAGAAAATTCTTATCAATATGTATTATTTTGACTAATAATTATTCAAAGTGGATAATTGACGTGATCACCTTCTATATATAGATTAAATAGTGACTACACATCAATTAAGTCTTCAAAGTTTTTCTGACTCGACTTGATCCGTTTGCATTACACGACTGCATTTTAAATGACGAAAATATCGATTATAATTTTGTGATCTATCTTCAGTAAGGTGACCTTTAATTTGTTGATTAGAGTAAGGATTGCGAGAAAATGCTATCATCATGAGTCCATACAGTGGCGAAACCAGAATTTTCACTAAGGGGGTTCAAAATCAAAAAAAGTAAACATACAAACTAGTCGAGGAGGGTTCAACATCTATTATTTATACATAGAAAATAATTTTAACTATTTATAAATAGTATAATTTTCCATCGAAGGGGGTTCGGAGTTCGGATGAACCTCTTGACCTAAAGGTGGCTCTCACCCTTAGCTGATGATTCAGGCTGTTTTCCTCTCGACAATGAAGCTTATCCCCCATCGTAAGAGCGTACTGTTCTATTGTAATTACAAGTCTATGTATAATCGCGACTGTTGTTAGTGCATGCCAACTAAAATTTGTAAAAATAAATAAATATTATTGGTATCCCAAACTTTCTACCTTACATCTACAGTGTAGGAACAATGAATGGAGTTGGGTCCATAATGAGGTATCATTGTTGCAAAAATGGCTATATGCATATAACTCATAAGTATGATAAGAAAAGTGAAAAAGGAAAAAAAGATGGGATTTTTCGGGTTCGAGTTTTATGTATGTAGTCGCCTTTAATAGAGAATTCAGGTTCGAGTTCTATGTATGTGTCGCCTTTAATAGAGAATGTTTTTATGTATATGAAATCGCCAATGATAGAAAATATTTCCGACATAAATTCAAATTGGTCATCTCAAAACGAATATTGAATATCGGATAAGAAACTTAAAAAGAATAATTTGATTAGTAAAGCATGGCTCCTACACGTGCACTTAATTAAACTACCTAAAAGTCAATGATGTTTTTGATCAATATATGATCAACATTTTCGGAAAGATTATATTAATAATAACAATAGATTAATTATGCATCAATTTCTACTTAAGTTAGAGTCAATTATATTATTTTAAATATTTATATCATTTTATTTAACGGATGCAATGTATATATATGTCTAATTTAGTACATTTCAAAGTCCTTTGTATTGTGAGGTTTTATCGTAAATAGATCGAGGAAGGCTATATATTTCCAATATGGATTTGACAATTAAGTAGTTTAATTCTATAGTATTTTTATCATCTTAAGAAATCTATTTAATATCTAAAAATTATTCATTTAGAATTCATAACTTGAATGAGCTAAAATCAAATCCATAAGCTTGAAATCATCGCGTTAATAATCAATCTATCGTAAACCTCCTCCTTTTTTGTTCAGAGAGCAAAGTATCATGAATTTTAACATTTTTATAGAAATATTTTAGGAATAATAATATGTTGTGTGTCTCCATTTATGGATCTTATAAAATTATAATTTTCTCAGCAGAGCAGAGAAATTAATTTATTAATTGGTTGAAAACTTCTATTTTTATAGGTGAGTTATTTGACTAGAATTTTTCCATTTGGTGCTTATTATATTTTTAAAAAAGTTGAATATTGTAGTTATTGACTCAAATAAATAAATGACATGTGCATATAATTTTCTTCACTACAATACACAACACGTTTTTTATATTGAAAATTATAAGATTAATGAGTTACTTTCAAAGTTCACAAGTTTTGAAAAATTGCATGTAAGAAATATTAATATGGTCAAACTTTAAGTAGTTGTTATTTGGATATATTTTCATAATAAGCTCATACTATTTTAGAAAATATTTTTTTGGGGGGAGGGGGTGGGGGAGGGGGGAGGGGGTCAGGGGACTATAGAAGTTATAGATAAATCTTCAATTATGAAACACTAACTCTAAATTCTAGACACGTCGATTGAGGATTGGTCAAGGGACTTTTTTTTTTCTTTTATAAGGGAAGAGATTGTGGCTGGGTATAAATAAACTGATGAAAGCTATGAGTAAGCAAGCACACAGGTTGTATCGGTCAACTTTGAGTTGTCGAGTGATGATTGCTCCATCTCTACGTATGATTTAAACAACATGAGTTTCTTATCTAGTGTTTGAATCGACTTTGAAATTCAACTAATTTGAATCACACCGTGAAAACAAAGTTATAAAATACTTTGCTAAAGATAATAATATTCTCACGATTTAGATTGAGATTTTTAAGTGAATATTGAATAAGTATTTATCACTGCATCGTAATCTTTTCATGCATGGCAATGCATCATGCATAGTCCCTCGTTGACAACAAACAATATTTATTGTGTATGATATATGACTAAATATTCTGAGAAAAAAAGATTTGTTTTCTGCCAAATTAAAAAGTGAATAATATTTTTATATATAGAGAATATATGCCCTCATTTTGAAATCTCTGGTAGATGCTGAGTTCCAAATTCGTACCAATATATTCTCATAATAATTAATTTAATTATTGCAAGTGCAGAACCTTATGCTGAGAATAATAATTAAAGGGTCGACCCGGTTCATACCTACTCCGTAGGTGTCGGGGAGGGAAGACCTACGCGTCCTCACCCCAGCTTTGCTGGAGGGACGTTTCGAACCCACAACCTGGCACACTACGGTAAGCAAGCTTACCGCTGAGCCAAGGCCGGCCCTCATGCTGAGAATAATAATTAATAAAATAAATACATATATACTAGGATTCTGTATAAACTAATCTTGAAGACTTCGTTACGTAAAAATCTATTCGTACTCGATGTTTGAGATAATAACATCATAGATTAGTTAAACTTACATGAAACACACATAGCATATACTTATTAGTTTAAACATGCATCTTTTATCCATGTGTATCAATGCTCAAAATAAACAGAATGTATGCTATTAAAACAGACGAAATTTACGACAATATTTTTTGAAGGAGGCTCGTCGAAAATATGCAATTTTCACAAGAATTATACCAAAAACATGTATATTCCTTCATGTAATATTTTCTCAACATTTTATCCAACATTTTTTTATTTTTTTTTTGCATAAAGATGCATTTTAAAATTATATCATAATGTTTTTGAAGGATTTTAAAAAGGTGAATTATTATACGTAGGTAGACTTTTTATTATGAGTGGGAAAAAGAGTTTCTCTTTCATTTGAATTTTAGTGGCCAAAAAAAGGGGGAGTAAAATGATTCACCTTTGCACACTTTGTCAAAATATGGAATCCTAGCCAAGACTAAAACTACTTTTTATTGTCAAGAATTGAGGATAATTATGAAATGAAGAGAAAATAATAAAAGTTAAATGTATTTACATAAATAATGGAACAAAAAAGTGAAGGGGAGCCGATCTGGAGGTCACTGGTTCAAGCTGTAAAAACAGTCACTTACAGAAATATAGGATAAAATTACGTACAATAGACCCTTACAATTCGATTTTTTTCAAATTTTACGTATAGCAACAACTTAGTGCATCAGACTGCGTTTTCTAATGGAGCAAAAAAGTTAAGAGTGGACCAAACTTGATTTTTTAAAGCTTTTGAGTGGAGTTCCCTATTCCCACTCAAAAAGACAACCTTTTAAAAGAGGGGGAAAAAAAAGAAGGGGAAAAAGAAAAGAAAAAAAAACTTATCTTTTTTAATATTCCAAAAGTTAATATTCCTCTCCCCCACAAAAGAACATCAACTAGGAACCAAGAAAGTGACCCTTTTCATTTCTTCCCCTACTTTTGATAGCACACATGCCTTCGAACTTCTTCTTTTTTTCACAAGTATGGTGTCCGAATTCAGGTCGATTTGTGTATCTCAACTAATTTCATAGAATGTTTGTTATCTTTCACCACCATTGATATCAAATAAGTTTGTTCGTAAAGATTTTAAGATAACAAAAAAAATTACTTAGTGTGTTTGGTTTTGATGGGAATTGAATTTGGACCCTTGTGATTTTTGAAACCACTTCATTGAAACGACATTAGAAACGTCTCTGACAAGCTAGTCTCTGACGTAATCTGTCAAAAATTTGTGTGTTTTAGCAATGTAGAATGAGAATACATATCGCTCAACCTTAGTTTACATATAAAAGTCGATATATGTACACGATTGACTCATATATCGACTCATCTTGCATTAATTGTTCTGAAATAAATATCGAGTACGAATAAGTATTTGAAAATTACTTACATTGTTATCAATAGATTCCATTAAAAAATCCACATAGAGTTATAATCAATCACTCTACCCCCACCCTAACACACTTCTTGACTTCTTTTTTGGGGGTGTGGTTGTAGGGGTGGGGGGTGGGGTGTTATGAGGATAGGATTCCCTTTTGTTCCTCTAAAATTTGGCAGACTTTCTAGGGCAAGTCAACTAGAAAGCTGACTTTTCTGTTTTCATTATTGTAAGAGAACATTTTCCTTTGATGGTGCCTCCCACTTTGGTGATTTTAGGGCAGTGTGGTCTTTGTTTTTACATGCATAAAAGAATAGTATATATTATCTGTACAGCATTAGTAACTTATATAATGACTCTTCTCATTCTCCCATGTTAATTAATACTAATTACTTTGACTAATCACCATTTATTTATTTTTGACCATAGCTTTGGAAACCTCAAATGTCACTTAGTATTATGTGCTAGGGTACTATCTCATGCAGAAGGGTTAATATATTACTCATTTAGTTTTATCATAATTCCGTCAGATCCGTTAGCTTCAGAATGTCAATTTTAGGTTAGCAAAGCCGTTGGTTTGGGTCCTAATACGTATGAATGTGTTTTGAGGGAGGGCTCCTTTTTGCATTGGTGCGGCGCCTAAGGTGTCTTCGTAGTATATTTTTGGTCTTTTCATCTCGTTTTGCTTTCATTAAGCTTTCTTAATTTATGTGGTTTGATTTGACTCGACATGAAGTTTAAATAAAAAATTAGAGACTCCACTTTTTTACGTCCAAAGTACTCTTGTTATAAAGGGTTTCTTTTTTCAATCCATGCATATCCAACTAGTTGTAATAGTTATATATAGTAGGGCCTCTTTATTATGATGTCACATGTGTGTTGATCATAATTCATAATAATCATCACCATATTCATAATTAGTAGCAGCAGCAACAAGTCAAACCTAATCTATGCATCTTGTTGAGTACATTTGCCAAACATCATGTCCCACAATGTTTAATTAAAATTCAAATTATGAAAAAATACATACATTAAAAAGTCAAAAAAGAAAATTCAACTCTACTATATATACGTAAAAGTAATTCTGACACTATACATAATACATGCAATGAAAGACAAAAGGGTTCGGATAAACTCTCTTGTGCTCTCTAGTTCTGCTCCTGCTATTGTGAATACAACAACAACAACTATGCCTAAACTTCAAAGAAGTTGGAATCGAATCGACCAAACAAATTATCATTCATCATATATTTTTTTTCGAAGCTCAATTTGTATCATAGTCATACCAAATAATAATAAAAGTGAAAAATATTATAAAATAATTCTATATTTTTCTAGCATATAAATCTATGATACGGTCATCTAAAAGAGCAATAGATTCAAAATCAACGTACTAGCCAGGCTAAAACCTATTTTCAAATAATAGGCATCACCAATGCGAACCTTTTTCTTTTGTTGTACCTTTATCTTTAGCTAGTCTTATTGATTCTAAGAAATTGTAGGTATTTCGAAACAACTTTCTTCCGTGTAATTTTAGGTCTACTTCACATATAGGATGTATGTATGTATATGCAGCTTTATGAGAGAAAGGATATAAGTTCAAAGAAGTATCAAGTATATAAAAGACTTGAAAAAAAGGCCCTACCATTATCCCCATTGGATTTTATTTGACATTTTTTGGTGCTTCAACTTTTTTGATGGATTTGAATGAATGAATATATTCCACTTCAACAAATCTACATTCTTATTAGAGCCCCAAAAGCAAATACAAAAGCTTATATATTCTTATTTTTATTTTATTTTTATTGGTAAGTGGAACATAAAATACATGTTTTCTCAATAAAAAAGAACTCTTGACTTATTTATCAACTCTAGTAATATGCCATTTTCCCACTTATTTTGTTTATTACTAATTCAACATTTTAAAGAGAAGATTAACTTAGTAGTTGTCTTATACCTAATTAAAAAGCTAAAATTTCACAACATACAATATACCACTGCAATCCCACAAGTGGAATCTAGAGAGTGTGATGTATACGCAAACCTTAGCCCCTACCTTTGTGGGGTAGAGAGGCTGCGTGCGATAGACCCTTAGCTCAATCATGTTTCAAAACATGTTTGCAAAGAAAAAAAAAAAGGGGGGGGGGGGGGGGGGGGGCACGTCAGCTTAGGCGCACCTCGACTACTCCACGCACCTACTACCTCCCACCAGCACAGATATCAAGTAAATACGCGCTAATGCAACATCAAGATGTTAATAGAAAATCCAATAAAATAGGTGGTGAAACTACACAAACAGAGTCTAGGCAATACGAATTCGAGACCAAAATCTATGTAATCTGAACATTAGTCCAATCTGCCTAGTAAGTTTTTATATAATGGTATCAGCTCTGGTTCAAAAAACTTGAACAAACAATGGGAAGTCAAGAATGGCTTAAACTGCCAAAGAATCTTGCAGAGCATGCCAAGCCACGACGTCTCTATATGCCAAGTTACCTCCGAAAATATCCAAAGCACTGCCCACTGTCACGTCCACACGCCCCATCCCCGCGACTTTGATCTTCTCAAGATCAGCCATAACAGTGACACCACCAGCATATGTCACAGGAATCTGAGAGCCACATGAAGATAAAATTTGGTCATCTCTTACATCAAAGGAATTGTACATTTAGGAACCTAAAAGAGCATACTAGCATTAGTACAAAATAGCTATGATTATTTATGCCACGGATGGTAACAAGTTGAAGGGGAGCCTTGGCGTAACAGGTAAAGTTTGCTCCTCTATGACCAAAAGGTCAAGGTTCAAGCAATAGAAACAGCCCCTTGAAGAATACAGGGTAAGGCTGCGTACTATAGACCTTTCTGGTCCGGCCTTTCCCCGGCCTGCACATAGCGGGAGCTTTAGTTCACCGTCTGCCCTTTAGACGGTAACAAAGTTGCATGATAATGTTTCACTTTAGCCAAGTGGTCCATTGCCAAAACATGCATCAGGCTTAAGAAAGTAGATAAGACTCTTTTTGCCACTCCATTTCACATTCTTTTCAGCTTGCAAAGAACTCGATTCGACTCTGATAGCCTGGCCCCATCATCTAATTCCTCAAAGATGAGTAATAGATCGATGCTCATTAAGCATTCAAGATTAAACAAGAAATGCTGAATGCTGGAAAGACGCATTTTGACCTTCATTTGACTAGTATTGTCTGATGGAATCTACTTATAATGCTGCCCTGCCACGGCCCCCACCTCCCACTCCACCCCACCCCCCTCCCAGCCCCAAGAAAAGAAAAATAGTAGAATGAGAAGGCACAACAGAGAAAATAGTAATATAAACACTGGTTAATAATTAGCTATGACACTTACGGGGGAATACTTTCCAAGCAATGCTACAAGCTCCTCATCTATTCCCAGCCTGTGTTACACAAGAAGCATACGTGTCAGATTTTTTTTAATCAGCAGATCATTTATGATTTATATGACAGATTTCTCGATAAGCAGAAAATCTATGAACCATATGTCTGATTAAAATGATGAACATGAATATCCAAATTATGTTTCTCTTTAACTACAATCTTTCACGAGTACTTATACGCTATATTGTGGTCTTAAACTAAAGATGTGTCGAATGAACCAAAATGTCCTTTAATCTTGTGGTCTTAACATGCCATGCGAAAAGTTGAAATTAAAGAGTTGCCAAAAGAAGGGAAGAGGCATTCTTTTTGAAACGGACTAAAAAGGAAAGTAAGACAAACATCATTTTTCATAAGCAAGTAATTGGACACTTATTGGCCTAAAGAATCTAGTTGTCTATGTCATATCTCAAATGTAAATACTTAAAGGTTAGATTAGCCCTTAAGGGTTTAACTAGTTTAGTCATTGGCATTTTGAGAAAATTTTAAAGAGATATAAAGCCTGTTGACAAGATAATAGAACAGAATTAAAAGAGAACTTTCCATTAAGACAAATGTGCCGACCGTTGTTACAAAGACTGTACAAAGATAGTTAAAGCAAAAAGTACGAGGACGAACTTTTTGCCTTCAACATCAACGCCATGAACCAGAAACTCATCAGCGTACTCTGCAAGAAAATTCAGGACTTTCTCATTGAGATGTACGTCACTGAACTTCTGCCATCTGTCTGTAACAATCACATACTCGCCCTCCTGCATGTTGTTTCAAGTCATTTGATTGAAAACACTCATAGCAGAAGAAAGGAAGAGCAGTAACTAAGTCTAATTTTGCAAACTTATTCACCTATTTCATGCCCTGACCAGTTTTAGACAAGAAAGTCTTCCACACTAATATGAAGAACTTGTGTTCCTAGGACCACAAAAAATGTGGGTAACCTTTAACTTTGAATTTTTTTTATGCAAGGTAATTCCATTGAAAAAGAGAATACCTTTTTACGGCAACTAAGATCCAAAACAAGCCTCTTTCTTCCAACAAGAGAAGAAAGTGCCTTCAGTCTCTCAAGGTCCATTTGCCCATTGTTAAAGACATACTGCAATATCGACAATAAGTATCAGATAAAGAAGATCTAGTAGGATAATTATTTTATAGAGGGTCTACAAGGCCATTTATCTAGAATCACAAGTAATCACATTCTTCGATTATTTTAATTGTTCTGTATGAAGAAATTAGGTGAGGCAAATCATGATTCTTTTTATGCAAATATTGGGAAAAGAGATTTTGAGGAGTTCAACAAATTAGAAAAGGAAAACCAAATTCCAATGCTAACATTAATGCCCTATTCTGAAACCTTCAAATCATCTTGAAAGCTCTGAATTATTAATTGTTTCCCTACTTTGTTGCTACAGCAGCCAAGGTTTATTATGTCCCGAGCTCGTATTCAGGAACTTATATCTAGTTTTTAGTAGACACCAAGTTTTGCTAAAAACAATCAGACGGTTTACAAATTGTTGTCTGATCATCAAGTTGCTTTGTTTATCGAATTAAGTACTTTTTTCCGTTTTGGTGGTTTATTGAATTAAGGAGTAAAGATGGGAAAGATAGCTGCTCCACTTGGCCTATAGTAGGCAACGGTTCAACTTAACACTTGTTGCTCCCCTTCCCAGTCTCACATTGTTGTACTCAAAAACTTAAAAAAACAAAAAGGAGAGAAAAATCAATTGAACCATGGATGTATAGCAGGCTTGTTAACAACTTCTATTCTCGTAAAATAAGCAACAAATAAATCTACTAGGCCTCAATCCCATATTAGTTGGTCAGCTAGATGAATCCGACATATCATATATCTCTATCTAGGCCAATTTTCTTCTAATACTAAACGTTTGTCGTTTAAGGTGATAAGAAAATGAACCTAGAGCCTAATGAAGGACATTCAATATAAAACAAATAGGGGTTTCAACAATATCAGAAAATCGTATAAAGAGGTATTATTCATTCAAATCTCTTAATACCACCCAAATTGGTATAGAAACTTAAAGATCCCCAAGAGGGAGAGAGAATGGCAGTGAGATATCCTCAGAAATAGGTTGGGTGGGGTTGAGGCTGGGGGGTGTTAGGTGAATGTATCCTCGGTAACCATTCCGCTCTATTCAGGTCATTACAAAATGATTGTAAGACGACAGTAAGCATTCTCAGAAATTGTAACATGAAAAATACGGCAAAAAAAAGTTGCTACTTCACAAGAAGTTAATCATGAATCCATACCGATGTGACAATAACATGGCTGGCTCCTTCTTCAATGTAACTCAAAGCATTTTCAGTTTTGATTCCCCCTCCAACTTGCAACCCACCTAGATGTTTCACCCTCAAAGGATATCACCAGAGGGAAAAATCTGTAAGTTGAGACGTATCAACCATGTATACTCATAACACTCATGTCCAGTAATAAATATTTACAGCAAACAGTTCCAAATGACGCTATAATAAAATGGCCAACAGCTGAAATATCAGCTAATAGCATACTGTGTAATGGAACAAAGATTGACGAGAAGACATTGGCATGCCAAGAAAATGAAAAACACCTCAGAGAATGACAAGTGCCCTACCAGGGTAAGCATGTAATGCCTCAGTTGCAGCAGCTATGCTCAAGGGGTCAGCACCAAGCATAATCACATGGCCACCTACAAGGCCGTCATCTCTGTAAAGCTTGGCATATTCCGCAGCCGATTTATCAGATTCAAAGTTAGTTACCAGGCTTGTATCTGCTTCCTTAGAATCTCGAAGAGTGGATCCAACAATTTGCTTCACTTTTCCCTAAAAAAAGAAAATTTCAGGTAAATATCTTCCTACTATCTTGAAAATATTTAAAAATATGTTACGTAAGCACCTAGGAAAACTCAACTTCTCCCCTCTCTAACTTACCTATTTGATTCAACTTCCTAAATTACTGAATGAATACTGAAACTACTTAAACCTTTTCTTCTTCTCTACTTATTTTTAATACTTTCTATGCAACCAAATCCAGTTTAGTTTCTTCATTACCTGGTTTATGCTATTACATATAATTCGTACTGCCAATGCTGAGCAGTGATGTACTAAAGGTGATTTGCTATGGCACAACAAGGTGGCAAGGATAAAGATACTCCAATGTTATACTTATATAATATCATATCCCCATCCATAAATGCAGCGAACTGTTCCTCAAACTTCTCAAATGCATATTCTCAAGTTACTACTAAGGGCACTAAGCCTTGCATAAGTATTCACAAAAATTTGAAAGGTATAAATAGTTCAAACACTGGAAGATGTAAGAAAGAGAAAAGAAAAAAAAAAGAGAAAAGAAGCAGGTAGACCTTGTGTATGTCAATGCAAGGGCGGAACCCAACCCCACATTGTACGGATAGCCTCTGAGGTCCTGTACAGTTCAAAATAGAATCATATTCATATTTCGTATAGAGAAAATAATGCTAATACAATATATATCAGACATACCTAATGGAGGCGATGCCACAGCAGGTATGAAATCTTGGGTTCTGCTAAGAGTACACGGTTCATAGCTACTATTCTTCCCCCAGAATAAGTTTTGTAGTGATGAAGCTGAAGTCGCTTGGAGACTTTGCATTGTCGAAATCAACTTAGCTTCAACCAAATGCCTATGCAATATATACTCAAGTTGGTCAATTGAACTCCATATCAATCAGATAATCACAGATACACCATGAGCCGCGGCATACAGAAGACAGCAAGCTCACTCACTGCCTTCGGGTCGAAGTATGTATATAGATGAAAACTTACAAAAATACATCTTTATACCAAGTTCAAACCCATTAACACCCAAAAAAAAAGTGGGTGTAGCGGTACTCCCTAAACATTAAATAGAATTTTGGAGTTGCAACTTGCACGTCCATCAAATATAGCAAGCTTATAAGTGCAGACAAGAGAGGAGTAAATCCAACTCCCACTACTCCATCAAGCAAAATCCCAAAATATCTCTGCATTTCTAGTATCAGAGGAAAAAGGGGTTCTGTTTTTACTTTTTATAGCAAATCAGGAGCCAAAGCAATCAAAACTACAAAAGGCTTTGCCTTTTTCAGTCATAATCCTCATAATAACCACAAAAGGGGCAGCAAAACAACAGGAGAAGGAAGGGCAAGAAAATCCATGTTAAAACTAATGCAATTACTCAAATGCAGGGGAATCATGGTAGCTCAGCTGGTTGGCAAGGGTTCCATTCTCCACCTTCTAATCCCCTCCACCATTTCCCCTTCCCCTAGCCCAATAAAAAAAAAAACTACTCGAATATAACAAAATGGTAATACAATTTCAAACAAAGAACAAAAGGAGACAAACTTTTACAAAGAACGAAAGCTTTACAACAACAGTAACAACATACCCTGCGTCGGATCTAGGGATGATAGAGTGTATGCAAACCTTACCTCTATCTCAAAGGTAGATAGGTTGTTTCCGACAGACCCTCAGCTCAAGAAAAAACAGTTTAAAGCAGTCTAGGAAAAGAATGTAACGGAAGTACAAGAAACAACAAATAATACCAAACAAAACATATAGTAACAAAACAATATAATAATCGAGGTACAATGACTCAACAAATAGTAACAGTAACAGAAATTGAGGAGAACTACTACAACTACTAATATGAACGGACAACAAGACAATGCACTACCAAGACATAATTAGTTGTTTGTTTCTACTTTTACCCTTAGTCATAAATATGAGGAGATGTTTATATGATGCAAAAGAGATAAGCATTAATCAAATACGAGTATTAAATGTTAATGTTTTCCTCAAGGGACGTGCAAACCAAAAAGGTGACAAGTATTTAGGAACGTGTTCACTTTTACTTGTCACTATTTTGCTTTTCGAGGACAAACTGCATGAACTTTGACCCAACATTTTAAGACGTATAATTTAATATTTGTAATTTAAAATCTAGATGGTCGAAAACTATACGGAAAATGCTATAAGTTGCAATCCTTCTCATATTAATATGATAAGAAAAATACATCCTAAAATAAAATACTGGTCAAAGTTTACGTAGACTGACCTCGAGAAGTGAAACTGTGACAAGTAAAAGTGAACGGAGGAAGTACTATCTACTCCTCTTCTGCCCTAATCTGCGATTCAACAACGCCTCAATACGAGAAATGAAAGCTTTAGGAAGCAAAAAAAAAAAAATTCAAGATTACTTCTTATAAAGTGCAATAATCTCCAATCTTGCCAATTAAAAGCTACCCCACAAGCAAAAAACCCAAAATACAGTTATTGCTGGCGGGAGTTGTCAGGTATCACGTGGTATATTAGTCGAGGTGTGCACAAGCTGATCCAGACGCCACGTTAATTAAAAATAAAAAGAATCTCAATGAAAAAAAGATGCAAGCTTTTACAGCAAAATCAAGATTACTTATAATTGAGAGAAATGATTTATAACTTTGCCAATGAAAAAATAATACTCAAAAGAATTTTAGTAGTAAATCTGATACCTCTAAAGGTTGACGGCAAGAAGAGAGTGATAATAGAGTCAGCTGCAATTTTATTTTTATTTTTGTTGATTTATTAATTTTTACCTTTCCTTCAATTGTAACTTAGGGGTCGTTTGGTTGGGAATCAAGTTACCTTGGAATTAGTAATTTTGGTAATTAGTTATTTTATTTTTAAGATTGGATAAAAATAATACTATAATTTCAGAATAACTAATTTTTAGATGAATTATCCATGCATTTTATCTTAACCAAAAATGAAATAAGTTTATTCTAAAATTAAATTCGAAATTAGTTATTCCTTATCTCTTGTACCAAACAAGCCCTTAAGATTTTTTTCTTTTCTTAACTATAAAAATTATTTTTATAACCTGCAGGAATTGACTGAGTTGATTGGGTGAGTGATTTCCCACGTGGGAAACCTTAGATCAATTCTTCTTCACTATTAGCCTTTTCGGTCGGAGTTTGTCGCATCAAATTTGCCTAGTGTGATTATGTATTTTGTATGGTTTGTGTATTATTGCACAAGAGGGGGCTTACCTGGTGCATAACGAAAGAATAAGACAACGCATTACAGTACAACGTGTGCACTCCCTCCGTCCATCTTTACTTGTCCACTTTTCTATTGGCACAAGGATTAAGCAATAAATGGTAAGGATAATTTTACCATATTACCCTTTGAATATAATAAATTTAATGTTTGAAAAATGCATTAGATAATGAATCATATTTAATGCTAAGGTTAAAATGGGTAGATATGGGTAAATTATCCATTGATTTTATAAATTAGACAAGTATTGTTGGACATCCCAAAATAGAAAAGTGGACAAGTAAAGATAGACGGAGGAAATATGTACCAAGAATTTGCTCTAATAAATGTGTTTTGTTCAATTAAATAAGCAGAGAGAACACTACATTAATGTTTTGATTGTATGAAGCTTATTTTTTTTTTGGTAACAATCTGTGAAAAAATTACCATACCAACAACCAAGCAATTACAAACAAAGAGCCTCTAGTGTTTGATCACCTTCCAACTGAGGTGTTCAAAGCATCTAGACCTCAAAAAAACAAACAAAGCTAATTACATAATTTTCCTATCAAAACTTGACATCTACCAGCTCTTTTTGTGTGTTTTAGCATGGATAATCTCACACATAACTCTCTCTGTATCTGCACTAATTTTAATGTCACCTGCACATTCTGCCTCCTAAAGACTTTGCTATTTCTGGCTTGCCATGTATAATAGATCATTGCTCCCCAAGTTGCAGCCACTATTTCCTTCTTAAATTTGCTCCATCTTCTTTTGTTAAGCCATTTGAGGGTAGATGCTACATCTCCACAATGAATATTTATCCCCAACCAATGACTCAACTTGTTCCTTAGTTCAGTAATCCATGCACACTTAGCAAACACATGCAGTTGTGTTTCCTCCTGATCACCAGTGCATAGACAACACTTAGTGTCATCTATTGGAATGTTCAGCTTGGTAAGTCTGGATTTTGTTAGTAGCCTTCCTTGGTGAGCTAACCAGACAATTACCCTTTGTTTGGTAAGCATGAGTGAACTCCAAATCAAGTAAGCTTCAGCCAGCTTATTCATCCTGCCTAGTAAAGCATTATAGCTTTTGGTGACAGAGTAGGCACCTGTAGCAGTGAGCACATAGTTTCCTCTTTGATACCAGCTCGCCATTTGTTCCTTCAGAGCATAAAGCTTTTTCCAGTACCAGCTGCAATTACCAGGTGGGACATGGTCCCAAAGACTTTCCTCCTCCTTCATATAGACACCACTTACCCATCTTACCCACAATATATCTTCTTTCCTTGCAAGTTGCCACAACAACTTACCTACTGAGGCTATATTCTAGTCACTGCATCCTTTAATGTTTAGCCCACCATTCTTTTTTGGCACACACACTTTTGTCCAGGCCACGAGTGCTAGTTTTCTCTTTCCTTCAGTGGCACCCTAAAGAAAATCTTTACATAACCTGTCTACCTCTTTCAACACACTTTGTGGTAATATGAATACAACACCCCAATAGTTATATATAGAAAATAATACTGCTATGATTATCTGCAATCTTCCTGCATAGGATAGGTGCTTAGCATATGCCACATGAATCCTTCTTGTAATTTTGTCCACCAATTGTTGACAATCCATCTTATTCCATTTTTTTGAAGTGAGTGGGAGCCCCAAATATTTGATAGGAAATTCACCTAGATTAAAACCTGTTTTGTCTAAGATCTGTTGCTTGACTTTGTTTTCCACCCCAGCTATAAAAATGTTGGACTTGTCTTGATTTGCAACCAACCTTGTGACACTGCTGAAATGATCTAGTGCTTCCATAACTCTCTTCACTGAGCTTAAATTCCCTTTACAGAAGATCATGAGATCATCTGCAAATACAAAGTGTGTAAGCTTGGATGCTTTACACATGGGATGAAACTGAAAGTCTGAAAGAGAACTCATTCTGTTAAGTGTTCTGGTCAAATATTCCATCACAATCACAAATAAAAGGGGGGAGATAGGATCTCCTTGTCTAATACCCCTTTTTCCTTCAAAATAACCATGTCCCACTCCATTTACCTTCACTGAGAACTTTGTAGTAGTTACACATGTCATAACCAACCTTGTAAATGGCTCAGGAAATCCAAAACCTCTCAAAGCTTCTTCAATAAACTCCCAGCTAATCATATCATATGCTTTCCTGAGATCAATCTTCATAAGACATCTAGCTGAGGTCTTCCTATTATAGTGCCTTAACAGGTCATGGCACATAAGAACATTATGGATTAGTGATCTCCCCTCAACAAAAGCTGTTTGGTTATCAGCAATCAGACTTGGTAGAATCTTCTTCAGTCTCATACAGAGTAGCTTAGAAACACACTTATAGATGACATTACAACAAGATATTGGCCTGTATTGACTAGCATTATCTGGGACTTCAGTTTTTGGAATGAGAGATATGATGGTGGCATTCACTTGCTTCAATAGTTTTCCATTCTCCAGGAATTGCAGAACAGCTTGAGTAACATCTTCTCCTACCACACTCCAGGCTGCTCTATAGAAACCACTACCATAACCATCTGGCCCAGGGCTCTTATTTACATCTATTTGAAATATAGCTTGCTTCACATCTTCAGCTAAGTAAGGTTCCAGTAAATCAAACTGCTGATTAGTTGATAGCTGACTACCATTTCGTAAGAAGCTTTCAATAGCATGCACTCTACCCCTTTCTTTAGTTCCCAACAACTCTTCATAATATTCCACAAACACCTTAGCTATATCAGTAGTATTTGTTTGTACAATTCCAGTTTTACTCCTTATATGTGTAATAGCCTGTTGGAGCCTTTTATATTTTATGACTGAGTAGAAATACCTGGTGTTATCATCACCTAACTTTATCCAGTTGGCCTTGCTCCTTTGTTGCAAAAAAAACCTCAGCTAAATAAGATGTCCTCCTGAACTTATTACATTTCAATTTCTCCTGTGCCTGCAGATACACATCAGTTGGATTACCATGCAGCTCTTGTTGAGCTTGAGCCAGTGCTACCCTATCCTTCTCTGCTTTTGAAAGTATGTTCCTGAAATGATTTCTATTTAATTGCTTCAGACTCTTTTTAAGGAGCTTTAATTTCTTTACCAGCTGCCACATTTTGCAACCTACTACGTGTGTTTGCCAATTCTGTTTGACAATCTGCAGGAATTGTGGGTGCTTATCCCATACATTACAATACTTGAAAGCTCTTTTTCCTCTATTATCAGCTCCAACCTTTGCTATGCTTAAGGGACAATGATCACTTACCCCTTCCTCCTTGTAGTTAGCTTGAACCACTGGCATATTATCAAGCCATTCCTGATTGATAAATGCCCAATCAATCTTTGAAAATATCCTATGGTCACCATGTTTATCATTCCAGGTGTACCTATAACCTCCACAAGGCAACTCCAGTAAATCACACTTTTCCACCCATTCTTTAAAATCTATCACCTCCCCTACAGTGACTGCATTACCACCAATCCTGTCCTCATCATGCAATACTGAGTTGAAATCACCTATGATCAGCCAAGGTGAGTTAACTGTGTTACTCAGAGTCTCCAACTGAGTCCACAATCCTCTTCTTTTATCTTTTGTGTTGAAAGCATGCACAACTGTCAGGTGATACATCATTTGAGCTGTAACATCTTCAACTCTACAAGTTATTGACTGAGCATCTCCAAAAACCTGTGTGATTTGGTAGTAATCTGGCCTCCAAAATAAGACTACTCTACCATTATAATGATGATCTAGATTGGTGAGGTATCTCCACCCTCCAAACATATATTTTGCAACTGCCTCAATCCTATTTATTTTCACTTTTGTTTCTAACAGAGCTACTAAACCAGCACATTCCTTTTGGCAAAGGAGCATTACCTCCTTTTGTTTGTTAGGGGCATTCAAACCCCTAACATTCCAACAAAAGATGTTATCCACTTCTAACAGGAGACAATACAGTGCCTCCCCCATTCATATCACAATTTATTTGGCATACCTCACTTGTAGACCCTTCACACAGCACATTAAAGGGATTCAACAGTTGATGCGACTGTTGTTCATCTCTTTTAGATGATTTGTTGGTATGTGCAGGCGTTAGCCATCCTTGTTGAGTACCAACCGGCTGCTTATTATGAGGTTGGAACCTTTGGACATCTATTTGTCCAACTCCCTTTCTCAGCAATGGAGCTTCTCTGGGCTCTGCAGTTGCATTTGTCTTTGTAATACCACTAGCAGACTTCGCAGGGGACACCTGAGGTATCTGTACAATCTTGTTATCCTCCATGTTTTTCACTGGCACCTTCTTCTTCCTACAATCCTCCTCACTATGTCCATAATTGCGGCAAAACTTACACAGTACAGGCTTCCAATCATACTGTATTTTCTGCTCCATAAGGACACCTTTTTCGTTTCTAAAGTGGACAACATCAGGTAATGCAGCATCTACATCTACCTCAATTAGTAATCGAGCAAACTGTAAACCAACCTTCTTCTCTGTGTTACTATCAGTCATCAGAGGCTTATTTTGTTTGGTGCAATAACGTGTGTTTTGGAGTGTGAGACTTGTATTGAAATAAATTTAATTGGCGTTTGGATTAAAGGGATTAAATTACTTTAGTCTTAGAAAGCATTGGTGGTTTAAAGGATATCACCTTTGTACCTTTCATCTTACACGTACGTCGCACCTAGTATTTATATACCAAACTCCAACAATATACCCAGTGTAATCCGGTGAATGGGATCAAAGGAGCATAGAATGTAAACAGACCTTACCCCTAACTTTGTCAGGTAGGGAGCCTATTTCCGATAGAACCTGCAAACTAGATAATTTAACCTTAGTAGTTAAAATTAAAGAGTATAACACACAACCTTGCATCAATTGGCTTGGTGCAAACACCGGGAACGAGTAAGCTTTTACGGTTTACAGATTGCAAGAACACCAATTAGTCTGAGAAGAAAATTAAACTCTCTTTAACTTGTTAAGATGAGAACATAATTGATCATGGTTTTTGTTTTTCCTCATGCCACTGTCATTTCCTGGTCCACGGTTGCTGCTTGTGCCTATACCATAGGGAGTTTGCTAAAGATCTTCCTGGATTATTTTCTTGCTTATCCCTTTTAATAAGTGTGGGTCGTTTTGGACGACCAAAGAGATCCCTACCGTCCACAGCTTTGATCAAACGGCCGTTATTCTTGGGCGACCAAAAGGATTCCATCCAAACACGTGTTGGTTGTTACCACGTGGTGGAACTTTAAGCTTACTAGCTGCAAAACTCCCAAGCAAAGGCAAAACTTCCACCAGCCCTTTCTCTACATTCTTCTTACTATTCTGCAGAAATAAAAAAAAAAAAAAAAGGTTTGCTTCTTCTTCCTTTATTTTGATTTAGAGCCTCTACTTTGTTTTACTTTTTTCCATCTTCTTCCTTTAATTTAAACCATCTACTTTTTCAGCTTGGATTTTGGGTGATCGATTTACTCCTTCCTTTTCCTTTGTTTGCGTGAATCTTGATTTCTCACTACTTAGACATATAAACAAGCACTAAATCAACTAAGAATATCAAAATTATCAGCTACTTGATGAAATTCACAAATGGAAAAAAACGAAACGAAACTTAAATAAAACAATAAGTAAAAAGGGTTTGGAATTTTGATTTCTTTTTAATAAGAAAAAGCTAGAGCTTTGTTTATTTACTTACTTTGTTCTTTTTCCTTTAAAAAAATATAGTGGGTTTGCTCCATTTTGTTGTTTCTTTCTGGTTTATGAACTATATTGGATTTTTCCCCAAATCTGAAGTTTCGTATCCTACTTCAGTTAATGTGCATCTGATTTTGCTGCTTCGTTTTTGTTTTCTCACCTTAACTTAGATTTGCTATATTAGGACTTCCCAAAGTTAGAGTTATATTCTCTTATTTATCAGATTTACTTGCTTAATTTATGTCAATTTAGGCTTTGCTTTTAACTTTTTCTTTCATAACCATGCTACTTCGTTCTGCCTAACTGTTATTTCGTATTTACGCTCCTGGAAAAAGTTGTTCTTATATGTTCATTCTAAAAAAAATAAAAAGGTTGTTCTAATATGTTCCTCTTAATTATACCACGCTACGCACGACTGCTTAACTGTTACGGGCACTTTGAATTCTGCAGGATTTTGAAACTTGCGGTTGTTCAATCAAAGAAGCAAGGAATATACTCTTCGTCGCAACCGTAAGCTCCTGAATTTTCCGGCTCTATATGTTTAGTTCTATGTTATACTAAATTTCTCTATGGCTTCTACCAAATTCGACATTAAAATTGTAGAAATTCGTACTTCACCAAAAGAACTTTACAAACCTACGATTTGAAGAAAGTTTAGAGATCTAGCGTTACATTTAGCCTATGAACCGCTAGCAGTCCCCTTTGCTTACATCTATGTTCACTGTCAAAGTATAAATGTACTTGCCAAAACATTAGACAAATTTTGGGTCAAAAGATGTATATACAGGCCAAAAAGGTAAGTTCGTCCCAAGAATATGACTCAGATGAATAGTCTTTGAATTCTTCGAAAACAAATAACACATAAGGAAATTATTGCACTGAAAATGTACTATTGTTGACATGACTGTTCAATTATATCATGGCGGCAGATTATGTGGACCATACAATGCTAAACAATGTAATGTTGAGATGGTTCTCTCTTCATTACCTGTATGTAAAAATATCAGTCTCTCTCTATTCATATCGAATGCAGCTTGTGTGTGGTTATAGGATATTTAAATAAGTTGTATCCTTTTTCCTCTCTTAAGGAGTTATTCCTTACTGCTCAACCTCACTGGATCATCTTATACCTCTCTATTTGGTAATTTCTTTTGGTGTTCCCAACGTACGCTTTCCCATATAATATAGTTTTAGCTCAGTTTGTGAAGTCATATGATCGATAGTGTATAGTAAAGGCTAGAGTCAGAAAGAATCTGGATGAAGCATTGTGTATTCTTGCAACAATAAATAAAAAGGGTCATTGATTTTTGGAAAGTGACAAGTGCCACATATATTGGGATAGAAAGAGTATTTACTATTACTTTGGCCGATTACTTGATTTACTTCCACTGTGTTTGCACCTTGACTTTGCTGACGCTATATGCTCAATTCTAACTTAACAATTTATGCATGATGGTAAATAAACTTCCAAAAAATAACCGACAAATATATTTTTCCTTCTCCTAGAATGACTATCCACCCACCAATCCAAGATGTTGCGAGCAGCTTTAGCAACAAAGTGTTCAGCATTCGAGCAAAAAAGGTATTTGGCCATAGTTCCCGCGATACATCTACAAAAGTATATATACAGTCATGGATTGAAAAGCAAAGTGTTATTGCTTCTCCTCCAGTAGAAACCCAAATTAATATCCACGAAAGGAACAAAAGAAAATAGAAAATGGAGCAACACCAACAAACTGAACAAGCTGAATCAGTAAAGATGAAAAAGAATCTGGAGCCACTAACTCCAGCAAAAATGAAATGAAGGTGACATAACTATCTGTTTCCTGATTATCCCGCATATGACATACAAATTAACTGTTCATCCCCACAATTTTGCAGGTGACGCTAGCTTTTTGGCATCAACTTTTTTGACTTCTGCGGAACAAAGGTCAGTACAATTTTGCAGGTGACGCTAGCTTTTTGGCATCAACTTTTTTGACTTCTGCGGAACAAAGGTCAGTACAATTATAAGTTCCATCATCTCTCTTCTCCTTCTTCTTCCCACTACCCCACCACTTTTTAGTTTTCTTCATCTGGATTTCCCTTAGGTTCTTTCTCTGGAACAAAGAGAATCACTATATTTATTGTAATATTTTGTTGTTTACTACTACATTCGTTTCACCTTTCAATTAACCAATAACCAAACAATCAAATATGTAAGCTTCTATTCCACTTCCCCGATACTGAATTTTCCCCAATTGCTTATTCGCAGGGAAATAAGGAGTTTGTTCATTTCTTGCTTTGTACATAAACACTCCAGCAACCTGATGTAGTCATGACCTAAAGGTAATCCGTGTTTGTGTTATCCATACTAAAACCTTTCCCGGTGATACCAACTAACATTTGACCAAAAACAAGAGAGATAAATGCATAATACCCTACAGTTATTACTGTGACATGACATTTTCTACACTTCCAGTAACTTACTATTTCGTACAGGGAAAACCAACTTTTTGCTGTGTACATAAGTTCTACAGCAACCTGATATTAATCTGAGTGAAGTTCCTTCTAATCAAATCAGCATACATGCTTCTTTGCTAGGCAAATTGTATGTTAAAAGGGCCTCTATAGTGACTAAATAGACTTTCATGTAATCAGTGGCGTACGCAGAACTTTTTGCAAGCGGTGTCGACATTTAGTAAAATAATTGATATAACAATATTATTAACAAAAACTATTTAGAAGCATACTAATGAAACATAAATTAAGAAACTTACAACAACTCTTAAATCAAGTAAACTACTACAACTTTCCTCAACGAATCTTCATATTTTGAAATGTATTTATAATAGCCTCATTGAAGATAGTATTAAATATATTATTCATTTTCTATAAAGATAACCTCAAACAATTTTATGAAATTGTATACTCTATATTCAAGAAACCAAGAAGGTGGAAGAATAAAAAATGAACATACAATTGAAAATAAACGAAAACACAACCAGCTCTAAGTTTCAAATTGGGGACAATTTTTTTCAAACATTAGGTTTAGCTTTATGCTTTACTATTGTGTTCAGTCCCTCTTCGAATAAGTAAATCAAATTCTAATGTTTTACCTTAATTGAATCCTAGTTAAGGTAATGTTGCGTCAGCTGAGGCTCAAACACGCGCAGGAAGCAGCCCTTACACAACATCAAACCAATGAGCCAACAAGGCTCACTTGGTTAAGCAATGTCATTTTTAATATTTCTAGACAAATGCTGTTTTTTTTTAGATTATACATATATATAAAACAAAAAATTTCGATGAAGCAGTGTCGGATGACACCCCTTGACATAGGGTGGGTCCGCCCCTGCATGTAATGCAAGCATTAGCTCCTAAGAATTTGAGGCAAAAAAGGATTTGCTACTACTAGACACTCCACTAAATATGCTTGTTAGGGGAGCAAGGCCTATGCAAAACAACCAATAGCTGTTATCTGGCCTCTTTATTAATCAATACTCCTAGTGACTGGATATGACACTCTACGTACATCATATGAGCCTTTATCACTTTCGATATTCTCTAGTCTTCTTTTGAAACTATTTGTTGAACTGAGAAAGACCCTGTCCTGACCATGTCATTCATGCATTGAAAAGCAAAGTGTTACTGATTCTCCTCCAGTAGAAACCCAAATCAATATCCACGAAAGGAACCAAAGGAAATAGAAAATGGAGCAACACCAACAAACTGGATCAGTAAAGATGAAACAGAAGCTGGATCCACTAGCTCCAGCAAAAATGAAATGAAAGTGACATAGCTATCTATTTCCTGACTATCCCGCATATGACATACAAATTAACTGTTCGTCCCCACAATTCTGCAGGTGACGCTACCTTTTTGGCATCAACAAGAGGTCTGATCTTCAGTCTACCAACAACAACAGTTAATCTTCTTTATCATGCATTAGATCATAGTAAATACAACAATATAGTCAGTTACTTCAGTGTAACAACAATTACTTAATCTTCTTTATCATAGTCAAGCTGATTGGACCGAATAAATCCAAACAAAATCATAATCAGCTAATTGCTGCAATTATAGTGAATTCGCTTTTTACATTTGAAAAACAATATCAAATTGAGCATGTACCCAGTTAGTATGCCAATCAATGTAAAACCAACCCTTTACTACATCTTTATTGGAAATCCACGTTTCATCCACTCTGGTGAGACGTTTGACAGTGTGTCCACCAGCTTTCCAAATGTGTTAATTAATTTTCCAAATGATCCAGCGATGGAAATGACAAAGTATCCCCCAAGCACGGTACCTAATTAACCTACATACTCATAAATCTAAATGTAAAATTGGAATTAAAACTAGAATTAAACTCAGTTTTTTAATTCTACCTGTTATTAATGAAAGGATGTGGATATGCGTGTGGACATTTAGTTCCTTCACGGAAGGTTGAAACGGGGCTATGCGAAGGGGTAATTGTTGCTGGTTTCTGCAGAAGTCCACCAGTTCATCGTAGTCTTCTCTGCTCAATCCAATAGATTCAAGATAAACATCTGTCATCCCATCTCTGGAACGGAGATATACATCTGAAGAGTTGTAGATCCTTATATTCGGTATCACGGCTAGAACAACGTTGTGGAGAACGACTGCAGCTGGAACGGCGTTGCCGAGAACGACAGCAGCTGGAACGGAGTCGTCGGGGACGACAACAGCTGGAACGGCGTCGCCGGGGACTACAGCAGCTGGAACGGCGTCGCCGGGGACTACAGCAGCTGGAACGGCGTCGTCGGGGACGACAGAAGATGGAACGGCTTCGCCGGGGACGACAACAACTGGAACAGCGACGTACGACGGCAACGACTTGCAACTGGAACAGATGCACCTGCATAATTAATTGCAACACTCTTTTTAGCTGTCAAGGGAAGCATGGGTGGCTCGAGGGTAAATCCACTAAAGCATGTGCTTTAGGCCCCAAAAGTCGAAGGCCTCAAAAACATTGTTTTTATTATATAACTAGTCGTTTCTACATTTTTATAGTTTATAATTTTGTATGAAAAAATTTAGTATCTTATCATATAACTTGAGAAAATTCTTTCAAGTTAATAAAACTTCATCCATTTGTTCCAACACAATTCATTAGTTTTTGTTATAAAAACTCTTATTGGTAGATAATAAGCTTAAATTAGTTTAGTTAAAAGTTCTAAAATATCAAACAAAGTTCTACTGTCTCTCACTAAAAACTTAAAAACTTAAAAATAAAATTTACTGCACTGCTAATGTCATGACTATATAAGGAAATAATAAACTTTTCTATAAATTAACTGTTACTTTATAATACATATAGTTAGTATTTTTCTAGTGATTATAAGAGGACTTTTACTGAAGAATTAAAATTAACTGTAACTTAAGGTATTGATATAAAAACTTGATATTGTGAAAAGAAGAGCGCATTCCTTTATCACTCACTATACAAGAAAATTTATAAATCTTTTTATTAAAAAAACTTGAAAATGGTATTCAACTCTTTACAATATATAATCTTTCTAAAAAATCATCATCATAAATAAAAGGTTTCATTTGTTTAGATTTTAGTTTGGATTGTTCAAATGAGTGAGCAAATTAGGTTAAGTTTCTATCTTTCATTAATTCGTATATGTATTACACTGTTGGTTATGATTTTTGCTTGTTTCCATACAATTATTCTTTTTTCCTATTTTTGACGGTTTTTTATACTATTTTAAACTCAACTTTTCTAAATCATTATTTTTATTTGTGCATGAAAATAAATAATTGAATGAATTCCTTAATAATTCATATGGTAACTTTATAACTTTGCATATAAAAAGGTTAAAAGAGTGAATTTAAAAAAATATGAATTTTATTAAAAATATTTATGATCTCTACTAAATTTTCGCTTTAGGCCACTAATTGTATTGAGCCGCCTCTGAAGGGAAGTACCACTATATTAGGATTTTTCTCGCACATCTTCATGATGTCCTCACATTCCTTCTCTGACATGTTCACTGGCTGGATGTACACCTTCCCGTTTGAGTGGCAGCATCTTTCTTCACTGTTTCACGTAGCAAACATTCATCTAATAAAGCTGTTGCAAGCATCTAAAAAAGTTGTGTTTTATCACATGTGAACTGTTGCAACTAATGTGCACGGAATTACATATATAAAAGTAGGATGAATTACCTATACACATCTAGTAGAGATAATAAGTGGTGATCTTTTGTACTCATCTTTTCTTCTATTTAAAGATTTAAGAAGACAAAACTCAAGATATACGGTCTCACATATTGCCTAAACAATTATTGACAACTTAGAGTTGAATTGTTTCAACAATTGTAACATTCTGCATTTTAAATTTGCTGAGGATGAAGTTTTGCAATGATTTATATACAGATTGAACCAAGGAAAACACGTTTCAATCCTCCAAAGTATTTTCATACAGCTAATGCAATTTATTAATGGCGTTAGCCTGAGATTCAGTAAGTGTCACTGTAGTTGCAAAAAACACTACGTTCGATCAAATTCCGATCAGTAGGTAAAACATAAAGAGGAAAACTGACACTTGTGGTAAGCATTTTCCCAGAATGTAGGTATCTGAACTTTGGCTCCGGTCATTCGGTTCTCCCTGCCGATGGATGCTTTTTTAATCGCGTTCAGTTTAGCTAATGCATACATTTTATGGATTTGAAATTTTTGTAGAGGGAAAAATAAACTTGAAAATTTGGTGAGGATGAAGTTTTACAGTGATTTATATACAGATTGAACCAAGGAAAACACGTTTTCAATCCTCCAAAGTATTTTCATACAGCTGATGCAATTTATTAACGGCGTTAGCGTGAGATTCAGTAAGTGTCACTGCAGTTGCAAAAAACACGACCTTAGATAAAATTCCGATCAGTAGGTAAAACATAAAAGAGGAAAACTGACACTTGTGGTAAGCATTTTCCCAGAATGTAGGTATCTGAACTCTGGCTCCGATCATTCGGTTCTCCCTGCCGATGGATGCTTTTTTGATCGCGGTCAGTTTAGCTAATGCATACATGTTCGTGGATTTGAAATTTTTGTAAAGGGAAAAATAAATTTGAAAATTTGGTGAGGATGAAGTTTTGCAGTGATTTATATACAGATTGAACCAAGGAAAACACGTTTTCAATCCTCCAAAGTATTTTCATACAACTGATGCAATTTATTAATGGCGTTAGCGTGAGATTCAGTAAGTGTCACTGCAGTTGCAAAAAACATGACGTTAGATCAAATTTCGATCAGTAGGTAAAACATAAAAGAGGAAAACTCACACTTGTGGTAAGCATTTTCCCAGAATGTAGGTATCTGAACTCTGGCTTCGGTCATTCAGTTCTCCCTGCCGATGGATGCTTTTTTGATCGCGTTCAGTTTAGCTAATGCATACATTTTGTGGATTTGAAATTTTTGTAGAGGGAAAAATAAATTTGAAAATTTGGTGAGGGTGAAGTTTTGCAGTGATTTATATACAGATTGAACCAAGGAAAACACGTTTTCAATCCTCCAAAGTATTTTCATACAACTAATGCAATTTATTAATGGCGTTAGCGTGAGATTCAGTAAGTGTCACTGTAGTTACAAAAAACACGACGTTAGATCAAATTTTGATCAGTAGGTAAAACATAAAATAGGAAAACTCACACTTGTGGCAAGCATTTTCCCAGAATGTAGGTATCTGAACTCTGGCTTCGGTCATTCGGTTCTTCCTGCCAATGGATGCTTTTTTTATCGCGTTCAGTTTAGCTAATGCATACATTTTGTAGATTTGAAATTTTTGTAGAGGGAAAAATAAATTTGAAAATTTGGTGAGGATGAAGTTTTACAGTGATTTATATATAGATTGAACCAAGGAAAACACGTTTTCAATCCTCCAAAGTATTTTCATACAGCTGATGCAATTTATTAATGGCGTTAGCGTGAGATTCAGTAAGTGTCACTGCAGTTGCAAAAAACACGACCTTAGATCAAATTTCGATCAGTAGGTAAAACATAAAAGAGGAAAACTGACACTTGTGGTAAGCATTTTCCCAGAATGTAGGTATCTGAACTCTGGCTCCGGTCATTCGGTTCACCCTGCCGATGGATGCCTTTTTGATCGCGTTCAGTTTAGCTAATGCATACATTTTTGTGGATTTGAAATTTTTATAGAGGGAAAAATAAATTTGAAAATTTGGTGAGGATGAAGTTTTGCAGTGATTTATATACAGATTGAACCAAGGAAAACACGTTTCAATCCTCCAAAGTATTTTCATACAACTGATGCAATTTATTAATGGCGTTAGCGTGAGATTCAGTAAGTGTCACTGTAGTTACAAAAAACACGACGTTAGATCAAATTTCGATCAGTAGGTAAAACATAAAAGAGGAAAACTCACACTTGTGGCAAGCATTTTCCTAGAATGTAGGTATCTGAACTCTGGCTCCGGTCATTCGGTTCTCCCTGCCGATGGAGGCTTTTTTAATCGCGTTCAGTTTAGCTAATGCATACATTTTGTGGATTTGAAATTTTTGTAGAGGGAAAAATAAATTTGAAAAGTTGGTGAGGATGAAGTTTTGCAGTGATTTATATACAGATTGAACCAAGAAAAACACGTTTTCAATCCTCCAAAGTATTCTCGGTATTCAATTTTTTGTTATTCTTTGTTGGGCTTGACCCGTACACTTTAACTAGCTATTCATTTCATCTTGTTTTATTACGACTTTGTATACTCTTACTATTTTTTCAGCCCTGAGTCGGGGGTCTATCGAAAATAGTCTCTCTACTTTTTCTGAAGTAGTAGTACCGATTGCGAACACTTTACTCCCTCCAGACCCCACTCTGTGGAAATACACTGAGTATGTTGTTGTAATCCTTCCGTTTCAATTTGTTTGTCTTTTCTTTTAGTACTTTTAAAAAAAAATGTTGTTTTCCTTTTTCGGCAATTCTTTGGTTCTAATTTTTCACACAGAATGTTTGAGACAATAAGATTGAAGAACATTTTAATATATCTTACCTAATCTTTAATTTAAAGATCAGAAGATTTAAAGGCTTATTTATTTTCTTAAACTTCATGTCAAATCAAAACATATTTGAAAATGGAGTTGACGTTTATAACCTACATCACCTGAAAGTCTAAAAAATCTTTAATTGTAGTTTGCCCATAACTAGTAAAAAAAATAAATGGAAATGGGGTTCACATAGTATAAGAATTGTATGCATACTATTTAATATTCATGTCCCATCAGATGTGGTGATGTAAATGAAAACGAAAAAGATTAATTTGTGTGTAGCTTAGTAGAGTTAAATAAACATCACTTGCCTCGATTCCTTACGGATTTATTTGTTATTTTACCGTCCGAGATCCAAGAAAGTGTTAAAATAGAGTTGTGGGTTGGAGTTGGTATTCTCTAAATATAGAAAAATATAGAGTGATTGGAGATGACCTTACAACTGATATTAAAGATGAACAAGTCTAATATGCTTAAGACTGAAGAATAATCTGAAAATTAACCAAAAAAGAGATCAACAAAAAAATCAACCTAAGACTAAAATGGACAGATCATTTCAAAATGAATTACCCTAAAATCTTTAAATGAAAAAAGAAAACAAAACAAATAATGTTGGCCATTGCAAGACATACAGAGTGTTGGATCAGCTAGAATACAACTCTAATGACAACAAAAACAGTGTCTAAACTGCTCCAAGTAGCTAGGAACAAAAAATTTGTGTTCCAATGAATGTTCCAAATGCAGTTACATCAACCTGTTGTTAGAGACAATAAGTCAAATTAACTGGGAAAATATATTCATGAGCGAGGTAAAAATTTTTAAAAAAAAGATCCAAAGTTGATAACATTTCCAATCAAAAGGAAGAAGATATAGGGAAGACCTGATGAAACCAACTAACACACATCCAATCAGATAATGGAAAAGATCAATGTCCTTATAACAGTAAGTCAGTAACTATCCAAACATAGACTTCAACTAAGCCACAAGCTATATTGTAATTGAAAATAAAACAGCATCTTTTCTTTTTTTTTTTAAAAAAAGGAGGAAGGAAAAAGAAACATACTCCACTATCCAACTAAATCTGACCATTGCCTCTAAATGGCTAGGCTACCTGTTCTGAAAAAGAAACATACTCCACATCCAATCAGATAATGCAATGGATTCTAATGCATGCATTAGTATGATTAAAGTCACAATTATTCCTCAAAATCTTTTTACATCCTCTCCATCATATTTATGGAGGGTATTTTTGTAAAAAGTAATTTATTTTTAGAAATTATGTTATTTTTAATACACCAAACCAAACACTGCATAAGAAAAAAGAAAGCATAACTAATGCAAGTATAACTAACACAAGCATTACTAATGCAAGTATTACTAATACACCATGTTTTGCACTATTCTTATACACTCTACCAAACGACCCTTAGAGAGTTAACGCTCTTTCTCGAGTAAATTATTCACGGCAATATTTTAGTTACAGATTATTGTAAACAATGTGCACTTAGAGGTACCATTATTTGAGTGGCCCAATTCAGCCTAGCTCTATGCTGCCACGGGCTAACAGGAGCAAGGCCCAACAGCCTCATGGACTGGAGAATCTTAACCAACCCAGCAACTAAGTGGGCTGCGTTCTGGCCTATGGGCTAGCCCCCTCAATTCTTGGTTTAAAAATC
This sequence comes from Capsicum rhomboideum, assembly GCA_031232105.1. Classification (NCBI taxonomy): domain Eukaryota; kingdom Viridiplantae; phylum Streptophyta; class Magnoliopsida; order Solanales; family Solanaceae; genus Capsicum; species Capsicum rhomboideum. The sequence goes on from CP124714.1 coordinate 171,491,192, forward strand.
GAAGTATACATCCTTAGATTGTATATTACAAGTCATAGCAATACTTCTTAGATTGCAACTAATAACATTTTTTTAAAAAAAAAAAACAATTTAATAGCAGTTTTAAAATAAAAAAATAGAATATCAATCACCCCCATATTTCTCTCAAAAGAGTTAAATACTAAAAAAAGGGTAAATTATTTTTTAAAAAATAGGATATCAATCACCCCATATTTCTCTCAAAATAGTTACTTCCTTATTCTACTATTTCACAATTAAACGAATTTCACTTCATCTATGTCGGCCAAATTAGAATTTAGATCGAAAAGCAACTCAAATTGTTGGTCTTATTCGTTGGAATTTTTTCTACTAGAATACAAATTTACTCATTTAGATTGCAATGGATCATTGTTCCATTTCCATAAAAAGGTTGGAGTTGTTTATAGATTTAGTGGACTCAATATGATTCACCATTTTAACTTTGAAAACTTGTTGTATATATAAATTGGTTGATTTACTACTTTCATAGACCTTTTCGCATACACTATTTTTGGATATGAAATGTATATACAAATTGGTTTCATACTAATAAGTTAAGTTATTTAGTGGACTCCATATGATTTCACCATTTTTTAAACATTAAAAACTGAATTCATGCACTTTTGTAAATTGATTTACCATTTTCATACACCTTTTTGTGTATATAAACTGATATATCTTTTACATACACTTTGTTTTGTGTGTATGAAATGTGTATACAAATTAATTTTGTACCAATAAATTTACCTACTGTGTGAATTCCATATGATTTATCATTTTCACACATAGAATATATATATTTTAATATTATACCATCGTTATCTACACCAGAAATCAGATAGTTGACTAGAGAACGTCGTCGGCCAAAAACAGAAAGTGAAGGAGTTGTATATAAAATTGGAGAGAAATTTCAACACAAATCCAGATGAAACAAGATAACTATATTGGAAAATATTAGTAATATGAACTCCCTATGTGCATCTTTAACTCTCTTTATTGGGCTTGACCTTAACACTAAGCCCAATATATATGCCTTATTAGATTTGGGCCACAAGTTTCAACCCATTTGTTAGAGCTTGTACATGGGAGGTCAGCAAATAATGGTAATTGAGGCACCATGAAGGCAGTGGTAGCTAAGTAACTGGTTCCACCTCCATGCAAGATGGCTATGAAATATCTAGAACAACTTGTATTGCTTTCGAGAAGAAGAAGAATAGATAACATCCTGGTTGGCTTGTACAGGTTTGAAATAAAGTGATCTCTTTTTCCTAGGGAATGAAATACACTTCCTTGAACGATGTCACTGTTTTCATTTTTCTTGATGCATTTGAACAATGTCATTTCGTAATATATATATATTTAGTAAAATTTTCCACTAAAGTTGTGTCGCGTGACACACCTTTACACAATGTGCATCCACCCTTTGCCAAACGAAAACCTCAGGTTTCATACCAAACTTAAGGAAACTAATGGGGATTTATGATAATTCTCCCAAACTCGATGAAAAATCTGACCAAACAGGTATGGCAGCAAAATCAATAAAAATGAAAATCAGAGAATCACGTCTGGAGAAATCCATATGAAATAATGAAATTCAAGAAGAAAGGTAATTGGAAAAGGCAAATGTCTACTATGGTGTTTGTATATTAGCATGAGATTAGGTGAAGTGAACTCATAAATTCAAATTTCAACTGTGAGCTTTAATTTATTCTTCTTGTTTTAGATATAACGTATATGAGCCTCAATGTATTCTTTTCAGGTCATGAGCATTGGCAAGAGGTTATCCATGAGAAACATTTTTATATACTAATTAGTTATATCAAAAGTGGCAAAAATTATGACTAGTAGGGGGAAATACATTCAACTGTGTAAAAAGTTTATTAGTGTGTGATCTCATTTCTCATTATTTCAAAGACACGTTATATTTGTTTAGTTCTTAATGATAATTCATCATTATTCCCTTAACAATTTATATAGTCCAACTACGTAGCATTATTAATTTTTAGATATTTTCAAACCAAAAAAAAAAAGGCAGAGGACCAAGAGAAGATACCAATATATAATAAAATTTAAACACTACAAATTTACCTACAACTGCTACAAAGCTCTCATATAGAGCAAGTGTAATCATACATGTAGGATTTAGGAAGGGTAGAATGTACACCATCCTTAAAAAGTAATTTTCAATAGACAAAGCTCTAAAATAGTACGAGTACTTAATAACAAATAGATAGGCACTACTATAAACTTTACACACTTACCTACCCCTAATGACTACAAAGCTCTACTATAGTACATGTGGAGTCTAGGAAGGGTAGCGTGTACGCAATCCTTTATTTCCAATAGACAAAGCACTAAAATAGTGTTTGTACAATATCTTATTGGATGATCACCATAGCTTTCCCAGAGATAGCTTGTCCATGTAGTTTCTGTTGGATTACGTTACGTTTTGCTTCATCGAATGAAAGATTCAATACCGAATGCTGCCCTAAAGAGAAATAATTTTTATATCCAGGGCTGAGAAACATTTGCTCAAGTACTATTGCACATCTTAGAATATAGAGAACAAATTCCATCTCGGTTTCTGATCCATTAAATCCACCGTATGTAACTTGTTTTAGTTCAGTGTGACATGTAGGAGATGGAGGAGGCCTTCTAATTCCTCTTATCTCCCTTGTTATCGGAAGTTTAATCACCTGAGATCATTGCACAATGAGAATGAGATCAACATACTGCTAAATAATTACAACTACGACTTAGTAGTTAAGCAAAGCTAAACTAAACTAACAGTGGACTGTATGGAATATTACTGATTACTTGGTAGTTCATTGTGTCGGGGATCTCACCAAATTAACAAAAGAAAAGGTACTTAAGCATTTGATTCAGCGACCAGTAAGGTTGGACATTTCTGTAGTTTATAAAGCAATGTTTAACATACAATTTGCAAATCTTTATGTTTTTTTATCTTTTATATGTCAAAAATAAACCATACAATTTGCAAATCTTCGCAATCTATCTTGAAGACTTTTCACTGTACCATCTAAACTGATGTATCACTTTGTTATCAGATATCAAGAAAAAATTTACAAATAGATGATAAAAAAAAAAACTGCCCTATACAACAACAACACCACATCCAGACCTTACCCCTATCCTTACAAGGTAGAGAGGCTGTTTCCGATAGAGGAGTTGCACTAACTACAGATTATTATAAAATCAATGCTCTTTTGCATTATTTTATGAAAAGACCAAGTGGATTTTATTTGTGAAGTATGACCCTCTAGGATTTTAAAAATCATTAAAAAAAATGGTCTTATGGTTGTTACCTCTTAACACAACATGATATTTCTATCAACTTTGCATAAACGTAGCAATTCACTAAAGAGTAAGCCTAGGGTTCACCACAAAGCAAATAGATTCTAAGTTTAAGAACATAAGTGCCTTTCTATAAAAATAGTTCATGAACAAAGAATATCAAAAATATAAAAATAGTGAAAAGAAGAAGATCATGATTCATGAACATGGATAACTCACCATGAAAGTCAAATATTGAAGAAGAGGAAAATCACCCAAGAGTCTGGATAGTTCAAATATCTCTACAATCGCATGACTGGTCACAAGTTTCAAGCTTAATTTCCTAAGGTTTCTGAATTTCTGCATCTCTGTTGGGTTCTCAAATGAAGAATATATCTAGAGAAAAAAAACTCAAGCGATTAGGGTCATCAAAATGACGAATACTGAAAACTTTGAGAATACAAGACAATGTTAAATTAATACCTCATCAGGAGTAAATTGGAGGGTTAAAGATTTAACCTGATCAGGTAAATCTCTTGCACAATCACCAAATACGTATGAATATGAATGGCGTCTCCAACGACAAACCATTACATTTTCCAGCATGGGAACAAATGAGAAAAAAAATCTTACATTGTTATTAATCTTGCACTCAAGCATACGAAGATATGCAGCATGAAGATCAATTTCTTTCCCTCCGTCACACTCCCAAATAACAACAACCATTACTGTACCAGTGAGTCGTAGCTTATAAGGAAGTTTACAGCACACAATAGTTAACTTCTTAAGGTTGGAACAAGAGGACAGAATACCCTCCAGATGTCCGCTAGTTAACACAACACCACTCAAAGTAAGAGTCATGAGGGAATTAAAACGGACTTTGGGACTTGATAACACAACACAGCCTTGTAAAAACAAATGTTCCAATGAAGATGACTGAGAGAGAACCTCAAGAGAAAATTTAAGCAACTGGCTGAGGTCACGGAAATGGCACTCAAAGGAAAGGTGTAAGCTTTCAACACTTATTCTAGAAATAGATTGGAACCAATGGGTAAATGCACTAGGAAACTCTCTCACAAAGCAACAGACCATCGTAACGTGAGCCACTCTACAACCAGAATAGTGTCTTAAAAACTGGTATAATCCATTCATGAATTTGTCCTTTTGTTGATAGTAAGAGCAACAAGAATGACCAGAAGGGCGAACCCCAAACATATCATAGCATCTAAATTCAAATGTGGGTTGTTGTAGTTGCATAGAGGCAAACAGATATTTCCACCTAGTAGATAAAATGCTCGTCCTAGCAGCATCGCGTACTGTCAAATTTCCAAGAATGGAAGACAAAGCATCATCTGGTAGCTTACTCAAATAATCCTCCTTTGTGTCATCAACCTCAAAAATCTAAAAATTTATATACATCAGTTAATGGATCCCAGTGAAGTAGTATAACATACTCTTTGCTCCAAACTCATAAAGATCAGATTTTGCACATACCTCTTCTTGGCTACTTATTGCAGGTCTTTTCCTGTAGTAATAATTAATCCAAAGGGCGATTCCTCCCACTGCGAGCAATGGCAAAACCACTTTTCCTCCTCCTGAACAACACAAAAAACACAACTTTTTTCCATTACAACAACAAATACGAACACCACACATAGAACAACACAAAAAACACAACTTTTTTCCATTACAACAACAAATACGAACACCACACATAGAACAACACAAAAAACACAACTTTTTTCCATTACAACAACAAATACGAACACCACACATAGAACAACACAAAAAACACAACTTTTTTCCATTACAACAACAAATAGGAACACCACACATAGTCACAGGGGCGGAGCCACCTTTAGCGAAGGGTGGTCAAATGCACACCCTTCGCCGGAAAATTATATAGTGAATAGAGGTTAAATGTTAGCCATTATGAGTGTATATTTAATTTTGCACACCCTTAACATAGCTGAGAATAAAATTTGCACACCCTTTGTCAAATTCCTGGCCCCGCCACATAGAACAACACAAAAAACACAACGTTTTTCCATTACAACAACAAATACGAACACCACACATAGAACAACATCGAAAACACAACTTTTTTCCATTACAACAACAAATAAGAACACCACACATAGAAGCAACATTAAAAATTATAGTTATAAAAAACACAACTTTTTTCAATTACAACAACAATAACAACATAACCACAAGTAGGATCAGTATATCTCAGCAGAATTGCAAGAAAAGTATAATAATCAAATAGAAGCAACATAAAAAACACAACTTTTTTTACCAGGGATGATTCCACAATCTGATGCCATGTCGAGACAATTAAAATTGAGGAGAAAGAAATTGTCCCATGTAAGGAATAAATAGGCGGTCTGCTAACCCTAACCCAAACCAAATAGGTATTCATTCCTTCATAAAAATCTTTTTTTTTTTTTTTTTCCACAAAACACTCTTAAGCCCTTTCAAGTTTCAAATGGCCTCAAACCCCCAAAAGTTGCTTCTTTTACTTCAATTTTGACACATTTGGATTCTCCAATACCATCTTCTTCTCAGGTAATTCAACACCCTTTTCTGTCTATTTTTTTCTTCTTGTTTTTTGCAGTGGGGTTGTTAAAGTTGTAGTCTTTTTCATGTTTATTGGTGAATTGTATATGGGTTTCTGGATTGTTGGAATAAATCTGTTTGATTGTTGCAAATTCCTGAGTTTTTGGTTGGGAAAGACTGTTTATTTAGCATTTATTTGAGCATAGGAAAGTATTATTATTGACAAATTATTTGAGCTTTTTCTTGAAGCTTTGGGAGTAATGAATAGGATGATTGTTATTAATGTTTGGCATTTGCTTTCTTGTTGCAGTTATCTGTTGCACTATCCGACTATAAGAATTTATTGCACGAAGTCTTACCTTATATTTTTGTCAGAGATTGTTTTCAAGGCTTGAATTCGTGACTTTCTAATCACATGACAACAACTTTATCCGTTACTCCAAAGCTCCCTTCGATTAAGGGCAATAAGAAGTAAATGCAAATTGGGATTTTGGGGGATAAAACAACATTACGAATTTATGATTATGAAAACGAGGGAAACTGGCTGTTGCCCATTTATCTACAAATAGAACTCAATATTCTATGCTAACAAGTATGATGTTTCGCGAAGCTTTGAAAATTTCTTTACGAAAATCTTGAAGTTATTTGAGTAAAGTGTCAAAAATACACCTAAACTATCCTCTTTTTTTGAGTTTCATACCTAAACTATTGAAGGTTTGAGAAACACACCTAAACTATCACTCATTAGTTTGAGAAACACACCTCAAAATGAATAAAAATATTTAAAAAATGAAAAAAATAATGTGTTACTAAAAACCAAAAAAAATATGTCACGTGGACTGATTTTTAATGGCTAGACACACCTAAATAGTTTGTAAGCAAATATTTGGTCTAGTCAACTTTTAGGTGTGTTTCTCAAACTAATAAGTGATAGTTTAGGTGTGTTTCTCAAACTATAAGTTATAGTTTAGGTGTGTTTCTCAAACTAAAAGTGATAGTTTAGGTGCGTTTCTCACACTTCTATTAGTTTAGGTGTAAAACTCAAAAAAAAAGGATAGTTTATGTGTGTTTTTAACACTTCACTCAAGTTATTTTAAATCATAAGTAAAAATGAATAGAATTTACTTCCTTTCAATTACTATGAAAGGACATAAAGTGTCTTCAAGCTATTCTTTGAGCTTAACAACACAACTAATAGCCTGTTTGGCCAAACTTATGTTTCCTCAAAAGTGTTTATTTTTTCTTAAAAGTGCTTATTTTAAAAAATTGAGGTGTTTGGTAAAGCTTATGGAAGAAAATAAATGCTTCTAGGGAGTAAAAAAAATAGTTTTTCATAAGCTAAAAAAAGAAGCTTCTCTCCAAAAGCACTTTTGAAAAAAGCACTTATGAGAAAAATATACTTAAAAACACTTTTAAAAATTTGGTCAAACACTAATTGCTGCTCAAAAGTGATTTTTTAATTGTATTGGCCAAACACAAACTGCTTCTCACCAAAAAAACTTTTTTGAAAAGCACTTTTAAAAAAAAATACTTCTGAAAATAAGCTGATTTTATAAGCTTGATCAAACAGGCTATAAGAATATACAAATAAATAACTAAGCTAAAAAAAAAAAGAAATGGGTTGAGACAATTTAGGCCCAAACCCGTAATGGTCCAAATTTGGACTTGAGATCTCTTGAGCTTGGCCCACTTCTGCTTTGTATATCAGCCTGTATATTGCTTGTGCATTCCTGTATACCAGCTTCCCTTTAACGTATACTAGCTCTTAGGCTGTATACATTTCGTTTCGTGAAATAATGGGTGATTTGGTAAGTGAGAATTGGATTGAAATCAATATAGTTGGTGTTTGGTAACTTTGGATTAAAGGGATTAGATCACTTTTGTCTTAGAAAGCATTGGTAACTTAGAAACAACTATCAAAATTAAACTTTTTAAGTAATCACTTTTGTACTTTGTTAGCCGCACCTAGTGTTTATACTTAAACTACAAAATTTAACCTTACAAAAACATACTCAGTGTAATCCCATGACTGAGATTGAGGGAGGATGATACAATATACACAAACCTTGCCAGTTGCCCCTGCGGGGAGTTTGTTTCCGATAGACCCTGCAAGTTAAATAAGTTAACCTGAGCAGTTGAGAATTAAAGAGTATAACTAAACATAATTAAATGACGAATGCGTACGGAACACACGCAACCTTTTGTATCAATTGGCCTGGTGTAAACACCAAGCATGGATAAGTTTTTTACGGTTTACAGATTGCAAGAACACAATAGAGTCTCAGAAGAAAATTAAACTGTCTCTTTAACTAGCAAAGATGAGAACATATTTGAACTTGGTTTTGTTTTTCCTCATGCCCCTGGCACTTCAGTCATTTCCTGATCCACGGCTGCTACTTCGGCGGGATAGTAGTGGTAGTGGAGTTCTCCAACATCGTCGCCTGATAGCTTCTTCCATCCATTTGGTCCGACATGATAAACTGAAACGATCACGAGTTAATGACCAAATACACAGAGATCATGGAACAAATATACAACAGATAGACGGGGAAGTCAATTCAGAATAGCATTTCCTCTCTTTGGTGGATGGGATGCAAGAAACATACCACTAGCAACACCTCCACTAGCTCCATCACGGAATGTAGCATGATAAATTGCTCGTCTAGCCAACTCGGCTGCTTCTTCCACAGACAGATCATATCGGTACCTAAAGTGGAACAGCATAGGGAGTAAAAATTAGATTTAGAGAGAGAAAGCAAGAGTTCAGTGGTTTCCTGTACTTAAAAATGTGTCACAAACACGAGTTTTAAGCTGCCAAAGTGATCATCATAATAAATTATGGAATCACTTTGAAACGTCTGTAACCCCCCAGCCGACTGATATCAAGTATGGTCAACAGGTAAATGCATCTGATCTCGTGAATGCAGTCTTTTGCACTTCAATATGCACATTCCATATACGAAAGACTAAGTATTATTGATGTGTGCAAGTCACCTTTGTCATACAAATATGACGATTCTAGTTAACAATCATTCTCAAAAAAGACACTAGGGAAACCATGTAAATGCTGATAGGAAAATGTGGAAGAGAACACGCACCCATTATCCAAAACACCATAAGCATAAGGAGAACCAGATCCAACAGAGAATCTGTTTCCTTTAAGCCGTCCTCCCTCACTATCCACATAGTATAGTCCTGGACCCTGCACAATCCAGCTTTTATATTAATAAGAAAAGAGGAATTTGACATTTTGCAAACTTTACCAGCATCCATTTTTCACTACCTTCTCATCCCAACCAGCAATCATAGTTCCAACAGACAAACCCATTCCACGGTAAGAATATAAAATGTTTGCCAGCAGCTTTGAAGCTCCAGTAACTGAAATTCTCCTTTTGTTTGCCAGTTCATGAAGACGGCACTGGATCATGAAAAGAAACAGTGACCAACTCTTCCAAAGTACATGAAGCTAAAATCCTTACTACTACTACTTATGAAAATAAAAGAACAGCAAATTTTTCTTCTACAAATGGCCAACAGATGGGGGTTTAGTCTTGAAGAATATAAGCGGAAAAAGACTTTCAAAGAACCAGTTGACAGGCAGGGAGTAAAGATTTTACAATCATCATTTCCTGCCCAATTCTAACACCACTTACTTTTAGCCATTTCTTTCTTTTACCCCTTCAATCTGGTCATATTTTCATTCTTATTATTAGCTTATAATCTTCCTTTTTCCTTTCTCTCTCTCTTTTCTTTTTTTTTCCCCTGTTGAATGGAGGGAGAGGATACCCATCCTAAACAGATATATGCCATCAGAAGCATTTGAATTTTCTAGAATACAAGATTCAAAAAAAATCTCTGGAATACAGTCTCTGTAACTTAGAGGTCCACAATTGATCTAGACCAAGTACCTAAGAGAAAAATGGGTAAACACGGCAACTCGGAAAAGGAAGTATAAGTACTTTATAACCAAATACCTTGATTCCCAGGTTTCTATGCCAGAATTGGCAGTCAGCAGCCCCACCAGCCATTGTGCCAAGCATATAGGGATTAATTTCAATGATTTTCTTCACAGATTGAGATGCTGGAAAATATTACAAAGAAAAGAAGATATTTCTATAAAGGGACTGGCAAAATCAAAAGAACTGCAACAGATCAAGAAATAACTTAAAGAGCATTTGTATTGTCCAAACGAAGAAGAAATCTAATTACCTAAAATTTGGAATTCACATTAAATATGACACACCCAAAACTAAAACATAAACAAGTCTCACATAGCATAAGTCCATAACATAACCATATAAAATTGAGGCTAACTAAAGTGTTCGTTTCAGGTACCCAATAAATCAGATTTTCCTTTTCTGATCAATAAGAAATTAGTATGCCTCTATTTTATCCAAAATCCCTGCTTAAGGTACTAATTCCAAGTTCTACCCATTGTCCAATAACTATAGTGACATTTGACAACAGAACCATACTCTTAAAAGGTATCGCATAATAACATTTTATGAAGAACAACCTCAAGGGACCTATGTACTAACAGATGATGCGCACTACTCTATACAAGCCAGTTATGGCTCACTGTTGAGATACCAAAGAAGAATGAGAGTTGCTGAATTGATTTGGAGCAGTTTTACAACCTAGGCATAGGTTCATTGTTTGGCTTGCTGTACAGGGAAGGTTGTTAACTAAGGACAGACTTCAAAGGATGCAGATTCCAGTAGACAATACAAACTGCAGCTTCTGCGATGATCAGGCAGCTGGGACACAACTTCACTTGCTTTCTGACTGTGCTTGGACTAAAAGGATTACAGATGCAATGGTTGATTGGGCAGGAGTGCAGTTTCCATCAGGAGATGCCAAACAGGTCTTGACAAGGATCAAAAGGAAGCATTGGAGGCAATTCTATAAGGAAATTATAGCAGCTCTACGGGGTGCAGTAGTATATCAAGTATGGAGGGCTAGGAAAGGGAAATTATTTAGAGTAGCAACTGTAAATACAGATACAGGGATTACACCAGTGTTATCAAAAGCGAAAAGCGCAAAAAAGCTCTAAGGTCTGTTGGGGCTTAAAGCGCAAAGCGCAAATAAAAGCGTGGGCTTCAATGAAAAAGGCGCAAAGGGAGAAAAAATATAAATATTTATATTTAGTTCAAGACTAATAATTATAAGCATGAATGACAAATAGCTGAACAAAGAATTGAAAAAGAATGACGATAGAGTTAAGTATCAATTGTTTAGTGTTGCCTCTTCAGAAGAGACTCATTGGAAAGGAGAAGTATGTCTTAAAAACTTGATGACGACAGTGAAGCGCACATAAAGCGCGGTGAAGCGCTCAACACGTTTTGAGCCTCGCTTCAGGGCTTAAGCGCGCTTAAAGCGCGCCTTTGATATCACTGGATTACACAGATTAAATAGAATTTTGTTATTAGATTAGACACAGTTAGACAGTCTAAGAAGGCTATATCATATGTGGTTCTTTGACCCAGAAGTTCTTTTGTAATTAGAGGCTTGTTGGAGGCTTAATTCTCATAGCACCCTTCCTAGAAGGTGGTTATGGGGTTAGGTGCTCTTTAGGTGTATCGGTTTTTGTTGTTAATGGTAATATTTACATTTGTTACCAAGAAAAAGAAAATTTTATGGTCAAACTGTGAAAATACGGCTTCACTTGCAACCGGAAAAACTCATATCATAACAACAATTAGGTCTTCCATGTCCCTTGGGGTGTCGAATATGGTTATATCAAGTCATTTGGCAGGGGCACAGGGTAGTAAGTTCTCTTGCCAGCGAGGTCACGAGAGCCATAGACAAATGGATGCTCATAACAGTAGAAGAGTTGATAAGAAATTAAAGAATTTATTCATGTTGTTTATCATAAAGACAATAATGAGCAAAAGAGTTTACATATATATCCTCCCATGCTAGCCCGAGAATCAGCAGCAACCATGACACCTCCTTTAAAAATGAAAGCAAGGGTTGTGGTACCCTTAGCGGGCTTCACCATTTGGACTGCTTCTTTTTGAAAACCATCAAACTGAAAGAGCACACAGGATAGAAAAGAAACATAGTCAAGGAATTAGGACTCAACAGATCCCAATTAACTGAATATAATTGAACAGCAGAAAAATAGTCAGACTCACATTAGTAGTATTAGGAATCGAGAATGATGGGGAATTCGAAATTCCATCAAACAGCTCGGAAGACTCCCCTCGAAGTGGGGCAGTTGGTTCAAGTCCGCTAAAATCGATCTTCATCATTTACAACCTTTAGCTGCAATAATTGATAAGTCAAATATCAATCTGTAATACTTAACAATCGCGGTGGACAAAAAATTGATTGATTATTAAAGAGAGAACCTAACTATCAAAGTTTTCTACCGTACTAAACTTAACTCAAGGCATTCCATATAGCCTCGGGATAACTTAAATCAATTGATATCAAGTGCTGCTAGAAACCAAACATGGTTGTGGATAATTGGAAGGTTTGGGGTAAAGGATTAGTGGCTAAAGAAGTGGCTTACCGGTCAATGAAGTGGATTGAGAACATGAGGTCTCAGGTTCAATCCTTGATGAACAGAGTCAATTGGTACTTGCGCTAGTGGAAGGCAGGTTCACTATGGAATTAGTGGAGGTGCACGCAAGTTGGCCCGAACACCGCGGTTATCATCAACCAAAAAGGGCTAATTTTTAACAAAGACAAAACTAAAGATATCTACCCTATCAGGTTATTAAAATTTATCACTTTCATCCCAAGTGCTGAAAAAGTTCAAAAAGCATCATAATAATTTCCCTCTCAAAACACTGATTACTAACACCCAAAGGCATCTTACTACACCACCAAAAATTCAGCACCGCTATAACATGGAAAGCAAAGCAACCTGCTATAATTGGTTACACTATTCGCCAAAGTTCTTTTCTTTTTTTTGTTATAACCACGGTGTCCGAGCCAACTTTAACACAGCTCCACTAATCTTCAGGATACCTACCACCTCCCACCAGGAACAAATACCAAATAACCGTGTCCACCGAAGGTAGAACAGATGGGAAGAAATCACCTAGTATTTTTATTCGGAATGTAAACCTAAAATCTCATTGTTCTTAATTTGTTCAAAGTTTTCTTCGAAAGTATCAATATATGTATTTCACAAATAGCTTGAAATTTTTCACTTTCATCCCAAGTGCGGAAAAACTCAAAAAAAGCATCCTACAATCTTTTCGTCTTTTATGCGTCTTTTATGGCATTACTCTCTTTTCTCTATGCTTAACTTCTCAAAACATTGCTTACTAACACTCAAGAGGCAATCCTAACATAACAAGCAAAGGAAAATGCATATTAACATGAAAATTCTGGCTCGAGCTGCCACTGTACCCTAGGCTCTGTACAAAAAACAACAGTAACAGCAACAAAATAGTGCGATAATCGAAACGCAATAAACACATATGATAAATCAAATATTAGGGAAACTTACGATTCTGAAATCGCAGAGATCGGGAGAAAAGTGAATGAGCAATTTTAAAGTGGAATCGACTTGTTGAAGAAGAAATAGGTACTGGGGCGAAGTTGAAATTGGGCTTTAATGGATCCTAGTTTGGGCCCAATCCACCCGCTAAATGAATTTGGGCTTATACCTTACTTACACCATAAGGCCCAAATAGCCCAAGTCCTTCTATCCAACGACAATTGAGGCCCAAATCATTCGAGCAAGCGGGAATTGAGGCCCAAATCCTCATCCTAAAAAAATGAAACTAATGTAACATTCTAAATTAGAAGATAGATTGAATCCTTTTAACTCATATCTTGTTGGAAAGTTTTGTTAGGATTTTATTAGCAAGTCGACAATTTTTTTTCTTCTTTTACTTCACAAAACGTTTCGTTTCGTTGTAAACCATAGCAGTTATCGTCACTCACTAGAGATGTTCGGCTTTATTTGGAATGAAGATGGATGAACAGACAGTTAAGCCTGAAACTGATGAAATTCAGAAAAAGTATGAAAGTAGTCACCACATTGGAGAGAAGGGTAGGGGCAGAGGCAGAGGCAGGGAAGACACGATCGCGACTTAAAAAATATCCTTAAAGACTAAATGGATTTTACATATGTGTGTGTGTTATAGGTTTACATATATAACTCTTTCTAATTTAAATTTATATCTCACACAAGAAACATCTTGTTTTACTTTCTTTCAAGGAATACTAGACGATATACAATCATATATTTCTTCAAACATTAAAAGAAACCTTTATTAATTTTGATTAAATGTGACTTGAGGGGGAAAAAAACTACTTAGGATTTCAATTATTTGAAATATTTAAATAATTCCCTTCTAATTCTTCTTGCTCTTTATGTATTTCCTTACCTTTATCTCTATTTATTATTCTCATGGCTAGACAAAATATCCACCCAAAAAAAAAAAAAGAAGTTATGGTGCCCCCTCAAGAAATTTATATATTTGAATTGGTCCCTTCACCAACCCCCCCTTATTTTTAAATACTTTTTTTTTTTCAAACTTCACCAACCCCTCTAGTGACAAAAAGGTACAAATATCCAATAATTTACGTGGTGGTGGTTCTTTAGCCAGACTTGACAAAATCCTACTTATTAAGAAGCACACTTCATTTTATTTTATCAATTTATTGTTTATATTTTATTTATTTATTGTGGATTATCCATCCATAATTAAACCAACCTCTAATATGGTTACTTAAGTCTATCAACATGACAAATCACAACTTTATTTATTTTTAAATGCAGGCTAAAGTAGAAATGTTTGCTGAACAATTTTGAAAGAAGCCAACTACATTTTCAAAGTTAAGTCTAATAAGAAAAGATTAAAAAAAAAGAATTCAAGAAAATTTCTTTTCTTGATTTAGACCAAAATTCATGTATATGGACTCATTCATGTATATGAACTAATTTATGAAGTTTTGAGTTCACATCTAGGGTGAGTTTAGTATGACAAAAAAATATTTTCTAAAAATGTTTTTTTTTTTGGGTGTGGTTTTGTTAAAAGATACTTTTGAGAAAAAAATATTTTTTTCGCTAAAAGAAAGGAAATCATGATTTTCTCAGTTGCGGGTCTAAACTCTTAATTTCATATCATTATAAAGATTATCAAATGTGCTAATATTAACCAAGGATTATGTCCAACGATGACTTTTGGGGCCTTTTCAATATTGATGATACTTGATGCCAAGAAACCAACCAGAGTTGTGGTGCCGTGGTGGGACTGCTTCACCCTTAACTAGAGGTGTCGGGTTTGAGCCCTAGAATTGAGAAAATCTTGTTGGGAGCGTCACCCCCAGAATGGGCCCTGTACTGGGCGATCCGGGTTAATCGAAGCTCCAATGCGGATACCAAACACTGGATGGGAAACCAAAAAAATACTTGATGCCAAGAAGGACACCGATCGACTAGATGAGAAGTATACAATGGTAACCCTCACCTCAGAGCCTCATAGCTTTTTATAAGGTTTGAGATTTATTTATTATATCAATTGAGTGGATCTTATTAGTTCTATTTTTAGATGACACAAATCAATTTATAATAAATGTGCTTCCAGCAAAAAGAAATTCACTTTCGAACCAAATACTAAAAAATATTTGTTGGCAAATGTATTTTTGAAGAATAAGTCATTTTTGACGAATTGACTTCTATCGTATTGAAAACATCCCTATCTTCAAAAATATTGACATTAATTGAAATCGTGTATCTACCTTTAGTTACATGTGGTTATTTCTTGACCATGGTAGGTAGCTTCTTATAAACATTGTCCACCTAATCTTCTCTCAATGCAAGTACTAATAAGGAAGATATACACAAAAAAAGTGACTTATTGATGATACTTGATGCCAAGAAGGAGATCGACTAGACGAAAGCATGATGACAACACTCGCCCTGAATCATCCTCGTCTTTTTTGATAAGATTTAAGATCTATAAATCATATTAGTCGAGTCAATTCTATTTGTTCTTATTTATAAATAACACAAATCAATCTATAACGAATGTACTTTTCCAAGAAAATTAGTTCACTTTCCAACCAAATAGTAAAAAAAATTGTCGAATTTTTTTTTTAAAAAAAGAATAAATCATATTTCGAAAAATTGACTTCTGTCGTATCGAACACATCCCTATTTCCACAAAAATATTGATATAAATTAAAATAATATTTATGCCTTTTAATTACAAGCAAGTGGTTATTTCTTGATCATGGTAGGTGACTTCTTTAACATTATCCACCTAATCTTTTATAATAGAAGTGCAATGCAATTCACTCTCAATGCATGTAGTAATAAGGAAAGATGTACACACAAAAAAACACAAAACACAATGGTGAATTTTGAGTCAAAACATTAGTGGCAAAATTGGATATGTTAGTAAAAGGTGTACATATAATCAGACTATATATGTGAAAGTAATAAATAAATATTAATTTGAGACATAAAAGTAAAATCTTAAAATCATCATAGTCATAAATTCGAATTTAATTGCGAGACAAATTACAACAATAGTCGACACAACAAGTACATATATTTGTTAAAGTTTTGGCCAAGTACTATATTCCGACTCATTTTTATTTATTTTTGGTTAATTAATGAAATGGTAGGTTGCCAATAAAGGTGGTAGCTATTGTGATGATATGAAAAGAATTCTTTCAATTTTTATTAGAGGTATCAAGTTCCAGCTTGGAGACGACAATAACAATAATAACATTCAGTGAAATTTCACAAGTAAGATTTGAAGAGCGTAAAATATAGACAAATTTTACCACTACCTTGTAGAGAATGGAGGTAGAAGTTCTGGAAAAAGAAAAATAAAAATCCTAATTGAAAACACTTGTCCTTTTAATAGGTCATAGGCTACATAAATTTTGATTAATTGAGGCTCAAAAACGAATGGTATCAAACATGGTACACAAAATAAAAGAAAAAACACTTGTAGATGGATAGTGTAGTCACAACCTAGAACCCCACATTATCTATATAATATAACAAAAGGTCAAATGTATCAACAAAGGTTGTGGTGGATAGATATAGGATCCCTCCATCCTTAATTAGAGGTTTCGATTTTAAGTTTTAAGTATGAAAAAATCATGTCAGGGAGCACTTCTTTCTTAAATAGGTCTTATGTGATGCGAATCTAAATTAGTCAGGACTCTAATATAAATACTGAGTTACATCGTTTATGATATTCTTTTTTGTAATTCCCACAACATACCTTCATGAAATAATATTCTTTTTTGTCTATGCCCACTAATTAGAGTAACAAATTAATTAATGGCTCTTAAAACTTGCCATTTTAGATGATAATTCAAATTAGGGAAACTTTGCTTCACTTTTAGGGACTTTGTTCACCTATTCCACAAATGTGCAATGACGTACCCTTCCCACCAACCATGCAATTAATTTGCATATGAATCAAACACTCACCTATATTGCTTTTGACTCAAATTATATATATATTAACAGATTTTAATATTAAAGGGTAAATTCAGAATGAAAATATTATATATTTGAGTTCGGAATTATAATATAACCTAATTAATTTATAATAATTCAAAATTTATTACTTGTGTTTATTTAATTAATTCATTTTTTTAAAAACATATACTCCTATAAGGTTTGAGCAAAAGTAATTGATTTGTGAAACTTTTGTCAAACGATTATCCCTTTTTGAGGTAATTGTTTAGCAAAAGGTAGTCCTCTTTTTATTTCTCTATAATTTATGGAGCAAATTAAAAATCTTATGAGAAAAGTTAAGACCACAATCTAAATTTTGTAAGTTATATTAAACATTAGACGACAATTTGATATTTTGTCTTTAAGGTTTAACAGTATATGACCAAATATTATACCGAACCTAACATTGTCTAAAAGGATAATTTCCAAAGTGCCATATTTGAAACAACTTTTTAAAATAGAGACAAAACTTAGATGGAGGCACCAAAAGAAAGACATTGCATAAATTAACCATTGAGTTTGGATGAACCCGCAACTTGTTCTCTAATCCCGACTCTATTAGTACTTATTCACTTAATGTCAGTTTATGTATATAATTAGCCGACATACAGGGGCGGAGCCAGAATTTTCATTTAAGGGTGTCACAATATAAAGAAGTACATTCACGAAGAAGTTAAGAGGTGTCAATATGTAATATATATACATAGAAAAATATTTTTGCCTAGCTACCTAGTGTAATTTTTCGACGAAGGGGTGTCGGTCGACACCCCTGAACTGCATGTGGCTCCGCCACTGCCGACATATACAACTTATTGAACCGACTGATCCAGATTCTCACAGTATAGAGCTCGTTAATAGGGAAAGCTCTCCGTGCCAAGAATTTTTTTTATTTTTATTTTTAAAAAAAGGGTTGGTGAGTTTTTTTTTTCTTTGTGGTGGTGTTAGTAAGAAGAAGCTTACTTGGTTGCCATTTCTTTCCCATACACAACTACCCTCCTCATGTTCTCCACGTGTCACCAACCGCGGCCGTCGATCTCCATGTGCAATCCAACGGTCAAGATTAATCTTCAACTAACACATCGGCCTGCCAAGTCCAACACTCAATGACAATGTATTATTTGTCATCCTATTTAAACACCTAACATTTTGGCTCAACAAACTCAGGAAATTCAGCTTAATTTATTACTCATAAGCTTTGCAATTTCCTAATCCCAACAACCAAAAAAAAAAAAAGAGAGCAAAAAACTTTGATTTATAGTTATATACATTGCACCTTTATATCTCAAATATTCATCAAACATATATAACATATAGTTTGTTTTCCCAAACCAATTGAGTACTTGTTCAGGATTATTTTCAACAATGGAATATGCTAATGGAAATTGTAATGGTACTCATGATGTTGATCAAGTTTTTTGCATTAAGGTTCAACAACATCAACAAGATCCGTTGAATTGGAACATGTCAGCTGACGCGCTCAAGGGTAGTCACCTAGACGAGGTGAAGAGAATGGTGGATGAATTCAAGAAGCCGGTTGTTAGGCTAGGAGGGGAGACATTGACAGTGGCTCAAGTGGCCGCCATAGCTGCACGGTCAGGTACAGACATGACCGTGCAGCTGTCAGAGGCGGCCCGAGCTGGTGTCAAGGCTAGTAGTGATTGGGTCATGGAAGGGATGAGAAATGGCACTGATAGTTATGGTGTTACTACTGGTTTTGGTGCAACATCACATAGAAGGACCAAACAAGGTGCAGCCCTACAGAAAGAATTAATAAGGTAAATACAAATTATTATTATTACTACAACATAATATATACTATATAGTAATATGTACCTCATTCTTTTTTTCTTTTTTTTTTTTAAACCATTTTGGTGTATAACCTATAGTCTAAACAGGTTCTCTTTGATAAATTTTACTTTTACCTTACTTAATTACTGCCTTGAAGAGTAAAAGGAAAAACTGAAATGAGATTTCATTTTTGTAAAATTTTAGTTATATACATAGATAGTAAAATGGTTTTTTACACTAATAGTTATAATTTAACATGTGATAGTATGTTCGTTACCGAATTATCAGTATATAAAACTTAAACTTTTTTTTTTCTTTGGGCCGTGACGGTAGGAGTCATTTCCATAAATAACTAAACAAAGTGAAAGAAAGGGGGTAAAAGTCAAGAAAAAGAAACAAACTTATTATTATTTTTTCATGAATTTTTCTTCCTGATAATTTTACGCGGGTAAAGTGAATTATAGGGTGTATTAATATAATTTGTTTCTTCGTTAAAAATAACTGCGTTTTTTCTTTCGTCGAACCAATTTTCTTTTTTTGATGGAACAAACATATAATTATTAAAACAAAAATAAAAGTGGGTGATTTGTTTTATTTTATAAAATAGTGGTAGGTGTGTCTTAAGAGATTTTGGAAAGTAGTCGTAGACACGTTATGCAAGTAAAAAAGAATACCTTTTTCATCCTTTAATTTATTATTAGTAGTATTTAATTAATTTACTCAATTTTATTTTCCCCAAAAAATAAAAAAATCAATTTAATTTTTAGAAAAAGTTTGGAGGATGTAAACAGGCCACGTGATAGCATGAAAGTCGTTTTAATAGTCACTGTTGCTTTTTTGGCTAATAAATGTTAGCTGCATATTTAGGTCTAATTTTTTATCTATAAATGAAGGCATTTAATAAATCCAAAGTTTGTCAGGTTAAAGTGGACCAACTAATACCCCACATGAGGGTAATAAATTTGCTATAAATGAAATTTTATACGTCAATTTAAGCTGATGATTTTGCTAAATGGAACTGTACACGTCTACTTAAGCTGATGATTTTGCTAAATAGAATTTTGTACGTCTATCTTAAGTTGATAGTTTGGCTAAAGGACATATTGAATGGTTTTGCTACATGAAATTTTATACGTCAACGTAAGCTATTGGTTTTGATAAATAGAGCTTTACACGTCAACTTAAGCTGATGATTTAGGTAAATGAAATTTTGTACGTCAACTTAAGCTTGATGATTTGGCTAAATGGAATTTATACGTCAACTTAAGCTGATGATTTGGTTTCACATGAATTCCAGGTTCTTGAATGCCGGAATCTTTGGCAATGGGGCAGAGTCTTGCCACACTCTGCCCCACTCCGCCACGAGGGCGGCCATGGTAGTGAGGATCAACACCCTACTTCAAGGTTACTCCGGCATAAGGTTTGAGATTTTGGAAGCTATAACAAAACTGCTCAACAACAACATTACCCCATGTTTGCCCCTACGTGGCACGATCACAGCGTCCGGTGACTTGGTCCCACTGTCCTACATTGCGGGGCTCTTAACGGGCCGGGCCAACTCTAAAGCCACCGGGCCTGATGGAGAAGTGTTGGACGCTGTCAACGCGTTCCAACGGGCCGGTATTGACTCTGGATTCTTTGAGCTGCAGCCCAAAGAAGGGCTAGCTTTAGTGAATGGCACTGCTGTTGGCTCTGGCTTGGCCTCAATGGTTCTTTTCGAGGCCAATATTCTTGCTATATTTTCTGAAGTTTTATCAGCAATTTTTGCTGAAGTCATGCAAGGAAAGCCCGAATTTACGGACCATTTGACACACAAATTGAAACATCACCCTGGCCAAATTGAAGCTGCAGCTATAATGGAACACATTTTGGATGGAAGTTCATATGTTAAGGAGGCCAAGAAAATCCATGAAATGGATCCTTTACAAAAGCCTAAACAAGATCGTTACGCGCTTAGGACATCTCCACAATGGTTAGGACCTCAAATCGAGGTGATTCGATCATCAACTAAGATGATTGAGAGAGAGATTAACTCTGTTAATGACAACCCTTTGATTGATGTATCAAGAAACAAGGCATTACATGGTGGGAATTTCCAAGGGACACCAATAGGTGTGTCAATGGACAACACTAGGCTAGCACTTGCCTCAATTGGCAAACTCCTATTTGCACAATTCTCTGAACTTGTCAATGACTATTACAACAATGGTTTGCCTTCGAATCTCACCGGGGGAAGGAATCCTAGCTTGGATTATGGTTTCAAAGGTGCTGAAATCGCTATGGCCTCGTATTGTTCTGAACTTCAATTCCTCGCGAATCCAGTTACTAATCATGTACAAAGTGCTGAACAACACAATCAAGATGTCAACTCATTAGGCCTAATCTCATCAAGAAAGACAGAGGAGGCAGTTGACATATTGAAACTCATGTCATCCACTTACCTAGTGGCACTATGTCAAGCAATTGATTTGAGGCATTTGGAAGAAAATCTCAAAGCCACAGTGAAAAGTGCAGTGAGTGTAGCAGCCAAGAAAGTGTTGACCACTGGCCAAAATGGTGAACTTCACCAATCAAGATTCTGTGAGAAAGACTTACTCACAATGGTTGACAGAGAATATGTTTTTGCATATGCTGATGACCCTTGTAGTGCTAACTACCCTTTGATGCAAAAGTTGAGACAAGTCTTGGTGGATCATGCACTAAAGACTTCTAACACTGAAATCTTCCAAAAGATTAGTGCATTTGAGGAAGAATTGAGAGTTGTTTTGCCTAAGGAGGTTGAGAGTGTAAGATGTGCTTTGGAGAATGGAAAGGCACCAATTGGCAACAGAATTCAAGAATGTAGGTCATATCCATTGTACAAGTTTGTGAGGGAAGAATTAGGAGCTAAGTATTTGACAGGTGAGAAAGTTCTATCTCCTGGTGAGGAATTTGACAAAGTGTTCACAGCTATCAATGAAGGGAAGTTGATAGATCCATTGCTTAATTGCTTGAAGGAATGGAATGGTGCTCCTCTTCCACTTTGCTAAGAGAAAAAAGGACTCATGTTGCTCGAACTCGTCAGAAATGTCAACGGGTGTCTGCCGGATCCTTTAAAAGTGGTGTATTTTTAGAGGATTTGAGACAGGTGCGAGCAACATAGGAAAAAAGTGGGAAGAAGAAGATAAAAAGATATTGACTATCTTCACATTGTAGGTACATTGCTTATATAAGTTTATTTTTCTAGTTTTGTGAAACTTCTTTTAATGGTTTGTATGAACATTTGTGAATCTTTAAACTTATTGATAATGTTTTGTATCTTGTTCTTAAGCAGCTGTATTTAAACTTTTATGACCTCCTTCAAGAAGAAAATGTTGTTGTATAGAAAATAAGAAGATTACTTCAACAAATTAAATATCTTTCATTGTACCCATAATCTTGTCTAGGTAGCTATTGTTTTGTTCTTCTTGATTTTTGCTCTTTGATTTATGGTCATTAGTTTGATTTTGTTGGCCCTCTTTCTTTTATTTCTATACTAGTGTCTTGTACCCGTATTAGGATCCTAATTAATCAAGATTCATACCATATAAGTCCCATTAAGGAGAAAACGCTCCCTATCAAGATTTTTTCAATCTAGAATTCAAACTCAAAATCTTTGATTATTGGTAGAGAAATACTATTCATCCCACCATAACCTACCATTGATAGTTATTTTTTGCTGCCCATACTCCCTCATGATTGTTGATAAAGACAAATAGATAAATAAAACATTTTTAATCTTTGGAGTAGTTGTTAACATTAGTGCATTTCAATGGTGACCAAGTCTTTGGTTAGCCTACAAATCCCCTTCTAGAGTTGTCAATGAGTGGTGGAGGAAGTTTGGTAGGTGAGAAGAGAGAGATAGTGATATATCTTCTAACTTTTTTGGCCTTAAATAAACTTGTTGACAAATAGTAGGTAAGAACATAACAAGAGAATAAATATAACAAAAATGAACAAGAGAAATGGATCAGATTTTGATAATGGCAAAAATGTTGAATACTTGTCTGTAACAGATGCCTAGGTGAACATAGATGGTTGGTACCTGTTACTGGTAGGAGGTGATAGGTATTTCGTGGAATTAGTTTATGTGCGTGCAAGTTGATCCGAACACTACGATTATCAAAAGAAAAAGTTATTGTAAAAGATGGTCAAAGAATTCAACAATTGTCAGTTTATATAACTTAAATCCACATACACATAACAAGGTTTGACTCTATATGGAAAAAAAAATGATTTTTAATGGCATATCATAACATTTCTAATTATCGATGTTTTAGAGGTATGTCATAAATGATAAAAAATTTAAAAGTCAAAATATAAAAATATCTTATTCTTTTCGAAATAAACTAAAAGAAAAAGATATCGTAAAATTAGACAACTAGAATAATTATATAGATGAATACATAATTTACTCCTCTAACTTGCACAAAATTTCTTTTTATATATTTTTTGCGATACACTGCTTAATTTGTATGTCCATAACTCCCTAATAGCCTAAGACCATTTTCATTTTTTCAGAGCATGACATGTGGCACTCACGATACACACGTCATAAATAAAAAAGAAAAGAGATAATATTTAAAATTACAATTTCTACTCCTTGTCAAAACATTTCCAATTTAGTGGTCAAATCATACAAGAGAAACAGACAAAGAAACACATAAGAAAGGATGCTTAAATGCCACCAAATACTGGTTGTTTAGGATATGTGGAGGAGGGAAATTGATAAGGAGATAATAATGGACTACCTTACCTAGATGTTATAAATATATTGACAAACAATTGTATTCCTTGTCTCAAAACTTTACTCATTTTTCAAAGATTAAGAAATTAACCAATTGTAATGGCAAAAATTAATTTGTTTGTAATTTTCATGTTAGTTGTGTTGATGCAAAATGCAAATGTAGTAATAGCAAGTCTCTCAGATAGGGCTAGACAATGTATGCCAGTATGCCAAGCA
Organism: Capsicum rhomboideum; assembly: GCA_031232105.1. Taxonomy (NCBI): domain Eukaryota; kingdom Viridiplantae; phylum Streptophyta; class Magnoliopsida; order Solanales; family Solanaceae; genus Capsicum; species Capsicum rhomboideum. The sequence goes on from CP124714.1 coordinate 171,515,284, forward strand.
GTTCCAGGTACTACTGTTTCAAGTTGTGAGAAAGCTTGTGAAGATTTTGCAAAACGAACTTATGATAAGCGTTAATTGATAACCTTTTTCTCGTGTTCTGCTAAGTGACATGTCCACAAGTTGGGATCTGGGAAAGATAGTGTGTATGTAGACCTTAGCCCTGCCTTATGAGGTAGAGAGGCTGTTTCCTATAACGGATGTATGATCTTATGAAATTATAATTTTCTGATATTCTTCTTACTCTACAGATTACAATAGTCACAAGAATGATTTAGTGATTTTGTTCACAACATTTACATTACCATAGATTGGCAAGAATTCTTTCAGTCTCAACATGTCAAAAATTTCATCTCATATGTGGAAAATTCTACATACCATAAGAAAATTATTCACAAGAAGACTACCCGAGGCAAAAAACGCTAGGTGATCTCGTTTCATTCCGCATATACACCTCTACATCGAAAATACAGGGTTCAAATGAACTCGTTGCCAATGTGCTGCATCTGCCCTTGCCCATTGGGCCTATAAGAAATAACACTTGGGCTTTTCTTTTGACAATCTTAAGCATGCAACTAGAAAGGATAATAGACATGAGGTTTTCTACAACCCTAGATGTAAGTTGTAACCATAAGAAAAGCTGAGCACATATAGTTCAAATCAAGTGGCAAGCTTCAATAAGTACTTATTTTGTTATTAAGTAACTGTATTATTCGAATCGTGTTGTAATTATAGAAGTTTGAGGGATCAATCCTGTTACAAATTAAGGTAGCTTATAAAATTAAAAATTTATCCATACTATTTAGTGGTTAACTCAATTGACGAAGATTGAGGGACTTGTGTCTTGGGTCATATATTCGAGCCCTGTGCCAAGCGAACTAACTTTGGTATATCAAATTCTTTCTGTTGAACTCTTCCTGAAAACAAGTGAAATGGCATTCATTCGCGTTAGCTGCACACATTTGCTGCCTGAAAAACAAAAGCACAACGAGCAATATTGATTAATAACACTGGTAGAAGTCCACCAAATAGACGTATGACAACATCCAATGCATCAACTCAAGTAGCAGAAATGGAAATTGAAACTAATGAAACTTTGTAAAGCAATTAAAATAGGAACCAAATTTAAAAAAGAATTTCCGATCTGCTTATTTTTTTGGTAAATAGGGACGTTTTACTACCAAGGCAAATATTTACATACAAAGCAAAACCTGAAAACCAAACAATGCATCTATTACTCCCTCACCACTAACACCTATAACAACTTCCATTCCACTCTTGCAGCTACACCAGGGAAAAAAATTTAAGTGGTCTAATCCTCGAATAAGCCGTACATATTTCTGTCCCCTAATATGGATTTTCCTGCACTATCTGCTTGCTTAGTTCTGTCACTGTCTTCTTTTTCGCCTGGAAGACTCGTTGATTTCTTTCACCCCACACAAAATAGACACATCCAGTTAACGCCATCCTATATAATTGTGCTGCAATAGAACGACCAGCTGCATGCTTCTCCGCCCATATCAGCTCCTCTCTCCATTTCATAGGTGCTTTTTGGATGCTTAGCCACTGCCTACTGCAACATTTTGGCCCAAACACAGCCTGAAAATCTGCACCCAAAGAATAGGTGTTCTATTGATTCATCCTCCTCTTCACACAAGGGGCACGTTTTAACAGTGGTGATGCCCCACCTTGCCAACCTATCGCGTATATATAGCCTCCTCTGCGCAGTCAGTGTGAGATTGACATGCTTATTAACATGATTAACTACAGATGACGAGTTGCAGAAGTTCCCAAGTCAGCCAGTCGAGCAATCAGCTTATTAGAAGTCACTTCGCAGTCTTGTTTATACAAAAAAATTATGACATTTTTGTTTCTTTTTGTTGCCAACAAAAATTGTAAACTGTAATTGGGGGGTGGGGGGTGGGGGTGGTGAAAGTATATTAAGGGGTGATTGGTTTCGAGTAATACAAAGTAAAAGAAATAATCTTAATGATCTAGCAATCTTAAGTAAGAAGAACTTAAAGCCAAAGCATAGATGTCTAGTACTCAAGGTAAAACAAGTAACACCATTGCAAAATATTTTTTACAGCTAATTAGTCTATGTTGCTCGAACTCTTCAACAATGCCGACAGGGGCATGTACATTTTTGGAGGATCAGACATATGTGCGACAACATTTGGAGAGTCCGAGCAAAATAACTGATAATTTAAAAGTAAGCAAATCATTTACAGCATAATCATGTCACTCCTTTGGCACATCCTATTTGTTTTAATGTTTTCATGCCCCATCTCATCATCCACCACAAATTTAAAGCTGTTAAGGGGCCACAACTAGAGGGGTTGACTTGAAACTGTTAAGGGGCCACAACTAAAGGGGTTGACTTGAAGCTATTAATGGGCCAGGTCAGACCGGTCCGGTTCAGAAAAAAATGAACTCAACCGGTCTGAAGTAGAGGTAAGGTCTGCGTACACTCTATCCCTCTCCAGATCCCACTTCGTGATACTACACTGAGTATGTTGTTGTTGTCGTTGGCCGGTTCGGGGTCTGGTTTGGGGGAGCCGGTTCCAACCGGGCTGGGTTAATCTGGGTTTATTTAGGCTTGTGCTGGGCTGGGTTCTACCAGTCCGATTTTTATTAAACTAATATTTTCTAAAACTTAATTAAAAATTTTTTTTTCTAAGTATTTGATACAAAAAGTAGATACAAACTTAAAGTGACCGTTGAATCGGGCCGGACCGGTCCGGTTAACCAGTCTTGTGTGCGATGGGACTTTACTGAGTTTACCGATCCCAATCAACCGGTACCCCAAATGGACCCATGTGGGTCCTATTTATTTTATAGCTTAGCCCGATTCTGCCCCCTCTATGTGGTCTGGTCCGGGCAGAAACCGGTTCGATCTGGTTAGGTTCCGGGTCAGCCCGGCCCATTAGACACACTTAGGTTGACTCAGTTGGAGGGAGACCCTCACTAATACATAAATTGGGGGTCCAGTCAACAAGTAGCCATTGACCTGTTGAGCAATAACCCTTGCACGACAGACTATAGTTAATCCACACCAACAAAATGATGAACACAAGGGTGAAAGTCTACAACTTTTGATGAGTAAAAGGGTGAAAGTCTCCAACTTTTTTTAACATAATTTACTCAGTGTTTTGACAAAAAACTTAACACACCAGAAATTACATTAAAATACTAAAAAGTCAAAATTTTCAGAGTAGGTAAAATAGTTATGAAAAAATTCAGATTCCCCAAACCCAAGCAGGTAAATAGTTATGAAAAATCTGTAACCTAAAGATATTTTTCAAGAAAATGTATAAAGTTCAACTAATAAAGAGTTGAAGAAAAAACAAGCCAGACAGTCTTTATTGAGTTCTCATGTGACTTCTGTCTCACTCCAATCCAAGAAAGTGACACCACTAATAGAAAATACAAAAACTTACCAACAGAATAAGCCATTTTCCAAAGAAGACCAAAGACTCAATCATGCACAAAAAAAGTAAACTTTACCAAGTTACAACTATGATCAAATAGCTCACATTTTCACACACCGCCTTCATACGACAACAATTCTAACAACTAACAACAATTACGTCTCAGTCTCAAACTAGTCGGGATCACAAATTCAATTTCGAATTGATAAGATAGAAGAGATATATATAGATAGATACCTTTGATTCCGATTTCGATTTCGATTTTCATTTCCTTCATGTGTGGATCCAAGAAGAAGTTGAGCACTCAAGTTATGGAATCAAGCCATAAACCAAGAAAATCTTCTTCATCCTCCAGGAATTCAATCTCACCGACGAAAAAGTTATCGTCTTTGAATGATCATCACCATCAATCATTACCATCAACAAGCCACAAGTTGATCTCCCCGAACGGATCAACAGAGAGTTTCATACTCAAAAACTTACAAAACTCGCAATCATGGGAATCATCAAAATCAAGTCATCATTCATTATCAAGCCTGAAAGGTGTATTATTCCCTGAACAACCACATATATACAATTTCAACGAAATTCGTTCCGCTACTCAAAACTTCCTAAAAAAACCACTATCATCGTCATCAACATCCACATCCTGGCGTTGTGATCTCCGTGGTCAAGACGTTGTTGTTATACAACGAAAATTCCGACGATATATGGATACTGATGAGCTTGTTGATCAAGTAGCTATGATTTGTAGAAGTCATCATTCTAGCTTAATTCCGCTTAAAGGAGCTTCAGTTTCTGGAAATTACGTATATCTAGTGTATGAATATACACAAGGCGTTAATTTATCTGAAGCTTTGAGGAATCGGAGAAACCCTAATTTCACTGTTCTATCGAATTGGTTATCGAGGATTCAAATTGCTTCGGATGTTGCTCATGGATTGGATTATATTCATCATTCTACTGGATTAGGGTTAGGGTTTGTTCATAATCATATAAAAAGTAGTAGTATTATCGTTACGGAACCTTCGTTGAATGCGAAGATTTGTCATTTTGGTACGGCGGAGCTTTGCGGCGAGACGACGATCCAGATTCAGGATCCGAATAGTGAAATCGAGTCTAAAAAGTCTCCGGAATTGAAGAGAAGTGGAAGTAAAGGGTTGAAATTCGAAGGTACGAGAGGGTATATGGCGCCGGAATTTCAATGGACGGGAACGGCGACGGTGAAGAGTGACGTGTACGCTTTCGGTGTGGTGGTATTGGAGTTGATCTCCGGTAAAGAGGCGGTGAAGTACGAATTCGACGAACAAAGTGGCGGTTACGTTAGGGTTTCGGTGATTGAGGGGGCGGCGAAGGCGGTGGTAGACGGCGGCGGAGGGTTAAGGGGGTGGGTGGATAAGCGGTTGAAGGATTCGTATCCGGTGGAAGTGGCGGAGAAATTGGTTCGGGTCGGGTTGGAATGTGTGGAGAATAACCCGAATAATAGACCGGATATGGGTCGGGTTGCGGGTCGGGTTTCACAATTGTATTTGGAATCGAGGACTTGGGCTGAGCAGTTTGCTCCGCTAACTGATTTTACTGTTTCTCTTGCACCTCGTTGAGATTTTTTTGGGGGACATTTTTGCTATTTTTTTTTCTTCTTTATTTCATTTTTTTCTAATGGAAATTTTGGATTATATTACATTTAACCATACGAAAATTGTAAATGAGACATAGAATTTTTAGAAAAAATGGTTGTGTTTTGAGTTTCTTCTTATTTATTAGTTAGGATTATTTAGTATTTGCGTTGAAAAGAGGCTCGGAGTAATCGGTCCTGGGTTCAAGCCGTGGAAACAGACTCTTGCAGAAATGCAAGGTAAGGTAAGACTGCGTACAATAAACTCTTGTGGTTCACCCTTTCCCGAACCCCGCACATAGCGAGAGCTCAAGTACACCAGGCTACCCCTTCCCCTAATTAGTATTCATTACATTTTTACTATTACATGTTGTTTTACTTGCTTTGTTTATCTTGCTATTTTATTATCGTCGTTTTACTTTTAATCCTGCTTTGCTTACAATTCTGAGTCGCTAGTCTATCACAAAGGCAGGGGTAAAGTCTACACACATTTCGCCTCCCAGATCCTACTCGTGGAATTATACTAGATATGTTAGATATGTTGTGGTAGTGCAATGAGTGGGTATGTTTCTAAATAGTAATAGAAGTAAATAGATAACTATTTTTCAAATGCACCAACTATAAATGTTTCCATCTCAAATTAGTAATAGGTATATATAGCTCTTCTATATCCTTTCTGCTCTATTAGAGGTTCATTTCAAGCAAAAACTTCATGGATCTGTCACCAATCTTCTGGCTAAAGAACACATAAAGAAAGGAAGGCATCTTCATGGCCTTAACATTATAAGGTTAAAAAAAAAAAAAAAGAATAATTCAAATACATAATAACACAACAAATGTGATTTTCTTACTACAATAAATTCATTGCCTTATGAGATTCATACTCCAAACTCTCAGTGTTGGTCTGTTGCCTAAAGGCTGCATTATACCCGTACATATCGAAATGCCTATTATCCGAAATCATATGTCCACCCTCTCTCCCTTGAAAACTCTCCATTGGTGAAACCCAAGGGCTTGTATTCGGGATGTTAGAGCTAGACGCTTCTTGGTTCACGTTTTGTGAATTGTTGTTATTCTGGGGTGAGTTTCCGGCTGGCCTCTTGGTGGAAGAGTTTGTTGTCGTGACAGATATAGATGCTGTCTGTTGTTGCTGATTTTTCATTGGCGACTTGGGTCGAAGAGACTCTATTTCAGGTGTTGTAACAACAAGATGTGAGGCGCCTGGTGGTGGATTCCTTCCTCCCCCACCCTGCCAGACTTTACCATCCCTATCGGCGAAGCTCCGCACATAGGCCTGAAGTTTTGCAGTCTTCAGTCAGCATTATATGACACAAAAACATGACGAAGGTAGCATATTATTTAAGTGTACAAAATAAGGCAAACTTTTGATCTTCAAACAAGCGTTGAAATGAGGTCACAGTTACCATCTTCCTTTCCTAATAAAGACAGTATTGAAGTACTACCATTGAGAGAACACAAAGGACAATGACTGGAACAGAATAACTAAGCATGTCCACTGCATGCCGAGACGTAAAGCATGCTATTTCTGTCTTCTTCACCCTTTTTTGGACGTATAACTAACGCATGTCGTGCTGTCCGTTCATATTAGTAGTCGTAGTATTGCTCCTGCAGTTTCTTGTCTTTCGATTTCTGTTAATATTGGTTGATTCCTTGTACCTCGATCATCACATTGTTTTATTGTAGTTTCTGTTCTGTTTACCTATCTTTTGTTTTGTTATTAGCTGTTGTTTGTTGTATCTTTGTTACTTCTTCCATTGGGCTGCTTTGGACTGTTTTTCTTGAGCCGAGGGTCTATCAGAAATAACTTCTCTACCTCTGAGGTAGGGTAAGGTCTGCATATACTCCACCCTCCCCAGACCCCACTTAGTGGTATTACAATGGTATGTTGCTGTTGTATAACTAAGCACGTCTAATGAACCTATATCATCCTTGCCATGTCTACACGATAATGACATCAACAAACTAAAGGAACGTTAACTAAACTTTTACCTCTGAACTGAAGTTTGACGAAGATAATCCTTTACCAACAGTCAACCAGCCAGATCGAATATTATGGTCTTCACCAAAGAGCTCAAGCCTTCTCCGGCCAAGTGCAAAATGCTCAATTATACGATACATATCTTCAGGCTTTGCAGTTGATCCTGTATAAGGTAACCAATAGCAATGCAAAATGAACTCAGCCACAACGCATATTCAGTACAGCGAGACAATGCAGCATTTTATGTTAAAATATCACTCATTACATGACAGAATTAAAAATTAGCAAAGAGAATACAGGATGATACATGATTATGTGCAATGGCGGAGCCTTGATTTTTACTAAGGGGAATCAAAATATAAAGAAGGGACCACTTTGAAAAATTCAAAGGGATTCAACACGTAACATATATACATAAAAATAAATTTACCCATCTAAACAGTATAATTTCCAGGGAATGGGTGTCCCTTTGGACAAGGTATCTCCACCACTGATTACATGAATTTCATACATCAAAAGGATAGTGTTACAACCTCTAAATTTTCTCCCACAGACAGCAATAGCTGTTACATAACTTGGGAATAGCAGACCTATCAAGGACTACCATAACTTGAACTATGGGAGAAAAAAACTGCAGTTTTGTTCAAAAACTGTTCATACAGAATTCTACTAAAACACCAGTTTTCAACAGTAAAGCATATCCAACACCACAACCAGCCCGAAAGTACACAGAAAACCAAAAAGAAAAATGTGAAAAGAGCATTTCATAAGACAGAATCTCCACCTCATCTGTAACCAAAAAGAAAAATGTGAAAAGAGCATTTCATAAGACATCATCTGTCTTCCAGCCTTCACCCACCCCACACAATGTAGATTGTTCTTCTTGTTTTAAGAGTAAACTAAATGAGAAGAAAACACTATAAGGAAAAGCAAAAAAGCATCATTTGAAGGTAGGGAGGATCCATCAACCCAAAAAGGACAGACTTTTTTTGCTTGTAAGACTGAAAGAAACACTTCCATTTTTTTTATTTCACAACATTATTATCGTTAATTACAAACAATTATATATGTGTGTGTGTGTCACTTGAGATAAATCCATATTTTTGAATTAGTGCTGTTAGGTCAGCCTCAGTAGTTTCTATCAAGTATCTTACTCACATAGGAAAACAAACAATTGGAAAGTGGATGACAGAAGCAACATGCTGTCAGTTTCTGCAACCCTATATATCATGATTAACATTTCTAAGCTGCATAAAGAAAACATGAAATCCATACACAGCATCGTCTGGAATGAGAAAGATACCATAAGGAGGTTCCTCAGCAATAATCACATCTGTGTCAATATTTGCATGAATTATATGGCCATCGGTACTACGACGAACAGTTCCTTTTATGCCCAAAAGGCAGTGCTCCTATGTCATGACAGGGACAAGTAGAATGTAAGTCATATGATGGAAAATACACATATGGGAAAAATGAGAGGACAGAATGTTATGAACCTTTGAACGCTGAAATAAAGTATGGGAATCATGCCGTAATCCTGGAGTTGCATTGGTTTTGTTTGTTTTTACCCAACATATGTCCTCACATCTGCGAAATCCCCACTGCACAATGCAGAGAACAATGTTAATAAATAATCACAGTGACCTATTTATTTATTTTTTAACAAAAAAAATAAATAAATCACAATGACCTATTTGAACACTGCAATCAACAGATGCTTCTGTTTGTGATTGTGCTTAATCGTGCGTGAAAGACGAAGGGGAATTAGCAGAAGGAAGATATCAGAAGCATCAATTAACAGATTCATGACCATAGAGTGTTCATCAAATTGTTTAAACTACATACCTTCTTCAGACATTGGCGTCCTTGCTCAAGCCCCACACCATCACCAACCCAAAGGAAAACAAATGATGGAGTGTCAGCAATTGCCTGAGAATAAAAGTTCACCATATTTAAGTTTGAAAAGGAGAATCTTATAGGATGAAGTGAAGAACCAAAGACTATGCAGCCATCTAAACAATATACTCCCTCCATTCCTAAATAAGTGGTGTTTTTAGCTTGGGCACACCCCTTAAGAAACTACTCATTCCTAGAAAATAAAGAGTGTTTTTACTAACGTTAATAAATACCTTGAAAAAGATGTAGCCCTTTAGCGGTTTCTTGGTTATGTAAAACCTCTTTACAATTGGAAGAACATTTTGACTCAACTGAAACTTTTTTTCCCTTTTTAAGCTAAAAGTTGAAGACCGGTAATTCTGCATCCACTTTCCAGCCGGCTGGGAAAGAATTATGCCTTTCTGAAAAAGTGAACTTACGGAATACCCGAGCCGAGAGACGATCACTCATTTTCTTGATTATCTAAAACACCACTAATTTAGGAACAAAACAAAAAGGCTAAAACAGCACTTGTTTAGGAACGGAGGGAGTATATCTAAAGGTGTAACTGTCGTCATCATCATCATCATACCCAGTGTATTCCCACCAAGTGGGATCTGGGGGGGGGGGGGGGGGTTACAGTCCATACCACTACCTCAGATGAGGTAGAGAGGCTGTTTCCGATAAAGGTGTAACTGTATTAGTCAAAATTAAAGTAGCTAATAACAAAGAACAAATTTTGCATCTGAGGTTCTCCGCATCCTACTCTAAAGCAACAGTAAAAGTATTAAGAGTAAAAAACCAGGTTGACATGCAAAAATCAAACCTCAATTTTGAGATTCATTATATCCTCAAATGTCCAGTACTCCATATGGTCAGTGACACCAGGAGCTCGATGAACATATTCCTCCCATGGGGGGTCAATTAGAATGACATCAAATTTAGTCCCAAAAAACTCAGGGGACAGCTCGTGCTCATGCAGGTTGCATTTGAAATACATGGGAGGTGAAGAAGCTTTGACAACAATCTCATCCTTCCTTTGAATAAGTTCTCGAAGTTTGGGATAGTCCTCAACAACACTGGTAAGCTCAAGTTCCCTGATGAAATTTTGAGGCCTCGTGCCAGTGTCTACAAAATTCTGGGAGTAATCATTCTGCTCACCCCTAGAAGGGGCTTTGCCAGGTGGGGCATTAGTTCGAGGAGGCACCCAACCAGCATTAGCTTTATCCTTAATCTGTCCACGACCTCCTTGTATTAGAGCACTATAATTTGGACCAGACATATTAGGCGGTGCTCCTCTTCCAGGGCCTGATTGATTAAAATACATTGGATTCCCCAAATTAGGGGGAAATCCAGGCCCAGTAAGAACAGGTGGAAGTCCAGGTGGAACACCTAGCATATTCATCTCAAGACCTCGGGCTCCAGGCCAAACCACAGGAGGTGAAAAGGGAGGAATGAAAACACCAGGGGCCATGGGAGGACCTGGAGCAGGCGACATGTTAGGTGCTAAAGATTGCACAGATCCAGGTGATGGCATTCCAAGTGGTCCAAAAGGTGATCCCATTATTGGCATTGGAGGTCCGAACTGGTGGCCATCTCTTCCTGTGGGCCTCCCTCTTCCTCCTCTCCCAACCCTACTTCCTTTAGAACCCATTGGAACAGCTCTATTGAAGGAAGATGGTTCCTGGTTTCCATATGGAGGTTCTGAACCATCACCTGATGTATCCTTTATATCTTGACCAGATTGGCCTGACCAACTCATGTTTCTTCCCCTGTCATCCCTAGGAAAGGCATTGTTTTCGTCATCTGGAAGCAATCTTGCATCAGAATTCTGATTAGATTCAGTTGTTCTTGCTACGGCGGATATGGCCTTCTCCTTATCATAGTCAAATGGCCTGGTTTGGATCTCTATGACATCATAATTCTCATTTGAAATTCCATATTTTGATGAAGTTTTCAAGGCTTCTGTCCTATTTCCATCTTTTCTACCACCAGAACGAGGCCTTTCATTGTCAATCCAACCACGTCTGGGCATTTCCCACTCTCTGCCATGTTCATAAGGTGTCTCACTTTCTTTCATTTCCTTGTCAACAAAGTTCCCTTGCCTTCTTTTCCACCCATCTCTTGAACCATCCCGAACTCTGTTTCTATCGCTCCTTCCATCATCCCTTCCTTTTGATCTATCATCTCTCGCACCATCTTTTTCTTGTTCTTTTCTCCTGAAAGTATCTCTTTTTTCATACTCCATCTCAGCGCTTACTAAGTCATAATGGCGTCTTCCACCCCTCTCAGGTGTCCTGGACCTATCAGAGTCCATCTCTCTCCTATTTCTCTCTCGCACCCATGAGCCGCCGTCATCACCTGCAAACGCAGACCTTTCTCGACTTTCCGCTATGTCATGACTTGTGGCACCTTTTATCTGTCTATGCTCCTCAAATCTCTCCATGCTTAATTTATCGTCCCGTATAGAAAACGTTCCTCCTCTGTCTTCCTCTATAGCATTCGACCTGCCTTTCTTACTCCTATCAAAGTCAATTTTTCTCTCGTCACTTTCTGGGTATTTACCATTCTTGTCTCTATTTGACTCTCTAAGGCTATCTAACAACACAAGACCCTTTTCTGTGCTACTTTCCTTTTTATCCAAATGTCTAGAATCTCGTTCCAGTGCATTTTCAGAGTCCCCACCATGCAGCTTCTCGTTTCTACCTTTATGTCTTGTCTGGGAACCATCACCATCGGAAAACCTTGAAGATTTCCTTCTGACACCCTCATTAGCTAGGATTTGTCCTCTATCCCCTGTTTTGTCTCCATTATCATACTTGCCCCCAAGTTCTCCATCCCGATACCAATTGCTCAATGTCTCCAATGTATTCTCCCCCTGCTTCTTTTTCGTCAATTTGGACCGCAAGTCGTTTTCGGCCTCATAGTCATCCTCATCAATATCAGCTTTGCTTGATCCACCTGATCTTTTCCGACTCTCATTTCTGTCCACTGTATTTCTCCTTCTTCCGTTACTATCTAAACCTTCAGCTTCGTCATTGTTGCCATACCTTGACTTACTTGACCTGTATTTTCTCTTATCATCGCCTTCCCAGTCATCGTCAAACTTTAAGTCTGGGTCACCCTGTTTCAGATAACTCCTTCGTCTTTCAGGGGAAGTCATCAGGAGAGATAAACTTCACTAAATTATTCTCAGCACTTCATTGAAATGATGCAATACCAGATAGCATCCTGAGAAATGGAGAAAACGATTGATGAGATGAACTTTTAGTGAATCTAAATTCAAGAAACAATTCATGATATGAGACACAGACAAAACCTTGTAAGCATAAGAGAAAATAAGGTATCATGGGAGAGAGAAATAAGGAGAATAAACTACACCGGTGAAACAGGAGTCTCATTCCAATAGTTTCAACTCAATGATGCTAGTTACTATTTTTAACCTACCACAATCTTTCTCTGAGTGAAACTGGCCCTGTATATCACATGTTCAATCGCCATATTTCACAAATGAACAGAGCATAGAATAAAGATAGATAGCCGCCACCTTATTTCATTTAGGTCACACATATGCTTCAATTAATTTAAGCCAACCAAAAATTATCAAGACTGGAACAGAAATGTTTTTAAAAAAAGTACTTCTAGATTGTAGCAGTTTGTGTTTAAGTATTTGACTAATCAATTTACAAAAACACTTTTGCCTTAGAGCAGTAATTTGTGTTTGGCCAAGGTTCGAGAAGTGCTTCTTTTTTCAGCTTTTGAATAACAGCTTCTGCTACTTCTCAAAAACACTTACTTCCCTCCGTTTCAATTTTTTTTTTGTCTTACTTTCCTTTTTAGTCCGTTTCAGAAAGAATCCCTCTTTCCTTTTTTGGCAACTCCCTAGTTACAACTTTCCACATGGCATGTTTAAAACCATAAAATTAAAGGACATTTTGGTAAGTTCCACATATCTTTAGTCTAAGTCCACAAGATTCAAAAGTTTTTCTACAACTTTCTTAAACTTTGTGCCAAGTCAAAATCAGACAAACGAATAGAAACGGAGGGAGTATTCTTTTTCCTAAAAGCCTGGCCAAATATGTCAACTATCTGAGCTCCCATTTGGCATAAATTTAGAAGTTGAAACTTCAAAATTGAAAATTCGATTTTTTGAAATTTGAAGTTGTGTTTGGACATGTATTTTACTTCAAAAATTTGAAGTTTCGTGAGTAGATGTCCCAAAATCCAAAAACTGGTCTGACTGTATTTTTGGGAACTTGAAAATATTTGAAGGATCAGATTAACAAACTCTACTCAAATTTCATGGCCAAACAAATTTTCGAAGATAAATCTTTAAAATTTGATTCAAAATTTACGGCCAAACGCTAGCTAAGATAATCACTTCTTTTTCTTAAAAAAAAGAACATTTTTGGCTTCCCAAAAGCTTGATCAATCAATCTGTTAACAATCAATAGCTAATTACAGTTCAATCAATAAGTTTCAAAATCAAGCACCACAAACTAAAAGTTCATATCTTTCCGAAACTCATGTACTCCCTCTGTTCACTTTTACTTGTCACGTTTCAATTTGACTAATCTTCGAATCTAAATTGAATTATATTAGTTCAATATTATAAACTTAAAACTTAGATACTCGAAAACTATATAAAAAAAATACTATACCTTACGTTCCTTCTCATATTAATATGACAGAAAAAAATAGATCTTTTCACATGTTTGATCAAAATCCATATGGTTTAACTCTCGAAAAACGAAACGTGACAAGTAAAAGTGGAAGGAGTAAGAAGAACATTTTTGGCTTTCATTAACTAACTACAATTCAATCAATCAATTCCAAAACCAAGCACCACAAAATAAAAGTTCATATCTTTCCGAAACTCATGTACTCCCTCTGCTCACTTTTACTTGTCAGGTTCCAAGCTAACTAATGTTTGAATCTAAATTGAACTAGATTAATTCAATAGTCTAAACTTAAAAATTTAGTTATTCAAAAACTATACGAAAAATACTATACGTTACACCCCTCATAATAATATGATGAGGATATAGATCTATAACATTTTTGATCAAAGTTTATACAGCTTGACTCTCAAACACGACAAGTAAAAGTAAAGTAAGTATCTCAAGTCCATACTGATTACTTTTACTCGTCACGTTTCAATTTGACTAATCTTCGAATCTAAATTGAGCTAAATTAATTCAATATTTTTTTGAAAACTATACAAAAAACACTATACCTTACACTCCTCCTCATATTAATATGATGAAAAAATAAATCTTTTACATGTTTGATCAAAGTTCATACAGTTTAACTCTCGAAAAGCGAAACGTGACAAGTAAACATAAAGTAAGTATCTCAAGTCCATACCGTTCACTTTTACTCGTCACGTTTCAATTTGACTAATCTTCGAATCTAAATTGAGCCAAATTAATTCAATATTTTTCGAAAACTATACGAAAAACACTATACCTTACATTCCTTCTCATATGAATATGATGAAAAAATAGATCCTTAACATGTTTGATCAAAGTTCATACAGTTTGACTCTCGAAAAGCGAAACATAACAAGTAAAAGTAAAGTATCTCAAGTCCATACTGTTCACTTTTGCTTGTCACGTTTCAATATGACTAATCTTCGAATTTAACATTTCTATTTGACTAATCTTCGAATCTAAATTGAGCTAAATTAATTCAATGTTTTTCGAATACTATACGAAAAACATACCTTACACTCCTTCTCATATTAATATGATGAAAAAATAAATCTTTTACATGTTTGATCAAAGTTTATACAATTTAACTCTCGAAAAGCGAAATGTAACAAGTAAAAGTAAAGTTAAGTATCTCAAGTCCATACTGTTCACTTTTACTCTTCACGTTTCAATTTGACTAATCTTCGAATCTAAATTGAGCTAAATTAATTCAATATTTCTCAAATACTATACGAAAAACACTATACCTTACAACTCCTTCTCATATTAATATGATGAAAAAATAGATCTTTTACATGTTTGATCAAAGTTCATATAGTTTAACTCTCGAAAAGCGAAACATGACAAGTAAAAGTAAAGTAAGTATCTCAAGTCCATACTGTTCACTTTTACTCGTCACGTTTCAATTTGACTAATCTTCGAATCTAAATTGAGCTAAATTAATTCAATATTTCTCGAATACTATACGAAAAACACTATACCTTACAACTCCTCATATTAATATGATGAAAAAATAGATCTTTTACATGTTTGATCAAAGTTCATACAGGTTAACTCTCGAAAAGCGAAACATGACAAGTAAAAGTAAATTAAGTATCTCAAGTCCATACCATTCACTTTTACTCGTCACATTTCAATTTGACTAATCTTCGAATCTAAATTGAGCTAAATTAATTCAATATTTCTCGAAAACTATACGAAAAACACTATACCTTACCCTCCTTCTCATATTAATATGATGAAAAAATAAATCTTTTACATGTTTGATCAAAGTTCATACAGTTTAACTCTCGAAAAGCGAAACGTGACAAGTAAAAGTAAAGTAAGTATCTCAAGTCCATCCCGTTCACTTTTACTCGTCACGTTTCAATTTGACTAATCTTCGAATCTAAATTGAGCTAAATTAATTCAATATTTCTCGAAAACTATACGAAAAACACTATACCTTACCCTCCGTCTCATATTAATATGATGAAAAAATAAATCTTTTACATGTTTGATCAAAGTTCATACAGTTTAACTCTCGAAAAGCGAAACGTGACAAGTAAAAGTAAAGTAAGTATCTCAAGTCCATACCGTTCACTTTTACTCGTCACGTTTCAATTTGACTAATCTTCGAATCTAAATTGAGCCAAATTAATTCAATATTTTTCGAAAACTATAAGAAAAACACTATACCTTACACTCCTTCTCATATTAATATGATGAAAAAAATAGATCTTTAACATGTTTGATCAAAGTTCATACAGTTTAACTCTCGAAAAGCGATACGTCACAAGTAAAAGTAAAGTAAGTATCTCAAGTCCATGTTGTTCACTTTTACTCGTCACGTTTCAATTTGACTAATCTTCGAATCTAAATTGAGCTAAATTAATTCATTGTTTTTTGAAAACTATACGAAAAACACTATACCGTACACTCCTTCTCATGTTCATACATGTTGATCAAAGTTCATACGGTTTAACTCTTCGAAAAGCGAAACGTGACAAGTAAAAATGAAGTGAAGTAGAGAAGCACCTTCCGATTCCGGCGGATGCGGCGGCGCGTGACGGCGGAGGCCTCCGGTGATCAATTCACGGCGGCGGAGTAGAAATATGGAAAGATATGTAAAGGGAAAGGGAAGAAAAAAGGAAATCGGGTTGAACTAGTGTTAGGATCCAAAATTGGACACTGTCCCTTTCCTTTTTTTTTTTTTTTTCCCTATTTATTTTATTTTGAATATTATATTTAAGTGGAGTTGGGGTTAAATTAAAATTATAAATTATTAATTAGAGATTTTTATTTTTTTTGGATAACCGTGGTGTCCGGCCAGCTTACGCACACCTCGACTAATTTCACGAGATACCTGTCACCTCCCACCAGCAACAGGTATCAGGTAACTCTGTTCACCAAGGTTAGAACAGATGGGAAGAAGTATCAGGTAACTCTGTTCACCATGGTTAGAACAGATAGGAAGAAATCACTTGGCGTTTGATTGTTGATTTTGCAAAATAGTGTTCTATTCTATCCTGGGAGGAATTAATCCAAACCTTTGGCAATTGTGAGGAGATTAAATTCTTTAAGGAAACATAGTTTACTGTGGGTTTAGAACTATCATTTTATATCAATTTTCTGGTTTACGATTGCATGAAACAATAATAGCTTCCAAACAGATCCCCAGAAAGTCCCAGAACGTTTAAGTTCACGGGACAATCTTTGTCCACCCAATGTTACAGGACAGACGTAGCTTTGTTAAACGACTTCGTCACAGTATATGTCAGATAAAACACAAGAGCATATCCAGTAATCACAAGCACAGTGGATAAGTTTGATAATGCAACCATGGTAGCACGCAACGTGGTTGATATCCCTACAATAAGTCTCTACCTTCTGATAGTCAGCATAGCTCGTCATAGGCTTGATGAGAATCCATAAAATGTTGATTACTAACCTAGTGGAAACCATGTTTTAACTCCATGAGAACTGCAAAATATTTGTTGTGTTATTGATCTCTTTTAGTTCGTTTATGTAAATCTTATTTATGTCAAAATATCATTTCTTATTGTTGATTGCTTTTAGTTCTTTTGTATATAACATATTCAGTGAAATCCCACGAGTGGAGTCGAGGAAGGGGGATGTATATGCGTTTGAGAAATCCGAACTACTTAGAGATAGTAGGAGCTAAATGCAAGACAAATTAGTGGTCTAAAGTCGAATTTTAATAAGGAGCCTTGAATATATCCAAATACGTACGAAAATAATAATAATTTAAAATTGTTTTTTGGTTGTTACGCACTAGTTTTTAGTATAGTATTTTTAAAAGACATTAAACGTTTAATTTCACATAGTAATATTATTACTTATAAAAGTTAGGATTAACTCGAGTTAGTAAGAAGTTAGCCATTTATTTACAATGTATTACCTTGGATGTTGTTGTAAAAATCTTCTTTTATTAATATGAAAATATAAGTTGTTTAATTCAAAGTTCTAAAATATTTTTGATAAAAAATAGATAGCTCTTTCTTCTTTTTTTTTTTTTAAGAAATTTTGAACCTTTTGAAGGGGAGCCTTGGAGTAACCGGTAAAGTTGCTACCATGTGACCAGGAGGTCACAGGTTAAGCCTTGAAAACAGTCTCTGACAGAAATGCAAGGTAAAACTGCGTACAATACATCCTTGTGGTGGGGCCCTTCCCTGGACACCGCACATAGCGGTAGCTTTAGTGCACCGGGCTGCCCCCTTTTTTTTTTTTTTTAAATTTTGAACTTTTTATTTTTTAGAATCTTTAATAAGTATTGTTTTGAGTGATATTAAAATCATAAAATTCCCTATGAAAGTTTGTTGGGGCCTTAAAATTTCGGGGCCTAAAACAACTGTTTTATTAGCCTTACCCTTAGTCACCCTTGCAAAGAAGATCCTCAATTCTCCATTGAGGAAGAATATATATACACTCAATTCTCTAGTGAATCATCAACAGATAAAGAATTGAAGGCATCTTCATGATTAAAAAAAAATAGTTCATCGACATAATAACGCAACAAATGTGGTTTTCTCACTACAGGAAATCAGTGTTCGTTTGTCTAAAAGCTGCATTGTACCCGTACATATCGAAAAGTCTATTATTATCTGAGATCATATGTCCATCCTCTCTACCCGGAAAACTCTCCATTGGTGAAACCCAAGGGCCTGAATTCGGGATGTTAGAGCTAGAGGTTTCTTGATTCACATTTTGTGAATTATTATTGTTATTATTCTGGGGTGAGTTCCCGGCTGGCCTCTTGTTGGACGAGTTAGTTGTTGTCATAGACTGCATTTGCTGCTGATTCTTCATTGGCGATTTGGGACGAAGAGCCTCTATTTCAGGTGTTGTAACAACAAGATGTGGGGCATCTGGTGGTGGATTCCTTCCTCCCCCACCTTGCCAGACTTTCCCATCTCTATCGGCAAAATTCTTCACATAGGCCTGAAATTTTTCAAAGTCTTTCAGTCAGCATTACAAGACACAAGATCGTGACGAAGGCAGCATAATACATGCACACCAAATTATTTCAGTGTGCACAAGATGAATAGGACAGAATAACTAAGCACGTCTGATGCATGCTGAGAAGAGCAGGAAGCTCACGACAAAATGAATGTTATTTCTGTCTTCTCTTCCCCCTCCCCCAAAATCCGAGAGTTGTATTGGGTGATTAGGGAGTGGGAAGACAGCAAACTATATGCTTTCCATGTCTCATACTTCGAAATAAAATGAACAAACTAAAAGGAAGGATAGCTAAATATTTACCTCTGCACTGAAGTTCGATGAAGATAATCCTTTACCAACAGTCAGCCAGCCAGATCGAATATTATGGTCTTCACCAAAGAGTTCAAGCCTTCTCCGTCCAAGTGCAAAATGTTCAATTATACGGTACATATCTTCAGGCTTTGCACTTGATCCTGCATAAGGGGACCAGTAAAAATTCAAAGTGAGCTCTACCACTGTGCATACCCAGAGCAGGGAGACAATGCAGCAAATTATATTAAGAAAATCATTTTAGGAGAGAAAAATTAGCAGAGAGAATACATGATGAGACAAGATTATGTGCATTTCATGCATCACATGATAGTTTTTAAACTTCTAAACTTATTCCCTCGGAAGCAATAGATATTAAATAATTTGGAAATAACAAACCAATCAAGGACTACCATAACTTGAACTACAGGAGAAGAAAACTGAGGGGTCATTTAGTTACTAGGATAAAGAATAATAATTTTGGAATAAAATGTGGCTCATTATCCCAATTCCCAGGTATGGTTGAATTTTTAATTTCGGGATTAGTAATTCCAGGATTATTTATTCCACAATTGTGGTAGGATTATTTTTACACCACATTCAATGTCGGATAACAATAATCCAGGAATAAAACAACAAAATGATTCATTTGCCCTTCTCCAAAGCTCTTCATCCAAAATCTTTTAAGAAAGCCAATATTAAAATACCCTTCGTCATACTTTAGGGCTAATTTATCCTCGCTGTCATACTTTGGGGTCGAATTTACCCTCGCTGTTAAGAAACTTTTTACCTGTATCCTTCCTTTTAACAAAAAAATCCAAATCAACGTTAAATGCCCCATTTTTTAAAAGTAAAACACACCCTACTCTAACCCACCCGACCCTACCCACAAAAAAAAACACAAGCGAATATACCCTCCCTCAGTTATGTTGGTCGAATTTTTTCAACGAACAAATATACTCCTCTTTCAACGTGCAGCGCTAGAAAGTCTAGTTCGTCAAACAAATACCTTTTATTTTTGTTCATTTCAGCTCCACGGTCCCCTGTAATTCAATCAATGTTAATTAATTGAGGTCCCTAAATAGAAGTGTATATTTCAATCATGCTAGAAAGTCTAGTTTGAGGGAGGGGTATATTTGTTGGGGAAATTCGACCAACAGAACTGAGGGAGGGGTATATTTGTTTGTGTCTTTTTTGTGGGTCGGGCGGGTTAGATTAGGATGTGTGTTATTTTTTAAAAATGGGGCATTTAACGTTGATTTGGGTTTTTCAGTTAAAAGGAAGGGCACAGGTGAAAAGTTTCTAAACAACGAGGGTAAATTTGGCCCCAGCGTATGACAACGAGGGTAAATTTGGCCTCAAAGTATGACGAAGGGTATATTTAGCCAATTTTCCAAAGTAGAGGGATAAATTTGGCCCTTCTCCCTAAAATTTAAATAAAAGTCTATCCAATTTTACTATCCAGTTTTATCTAGATTAAAACCAAACACATTTATATTATACTTGATATATCCAATTTCTAGTCCAATGAACCAAATATCTACCAATTAAAGTATATCTCCATGTATCATAACCCCCATTATAAACTCAATATAACTTGTTCACACACCAAACGACCACATAAGTTTTTATTCAAGATGTGTTCATACAGATTTCTGGTATAGCTCCAGGTTTCCACTGAAAGGCATATCCAACGCCAAAACCAGCCCGAAAGTATAAACAATGCCCAACTTTATAGTGAAAGGAGCAATTCATAAGACAGAATCTCCACCCCATCAGTCTCTCAGCCTTAACCCCCCCACCCCACCCACCCACCACCCACCCCTCTCTTTTTTTTTTGTTTCCTGCACTGGAAGGTAACTGACATACTGTAGCAGCTAGTTCTTGCCTTAGCTGAGACTTGAGGATGATGACAAGGTACACCTAACACTAAGGACCTACTGTGGTGCTGCAACATTAAAACAAAGAATAGACAGAACAAGTGGTAAAATTGAGGTGATATTAGATGGGATTGCAGTGCCTGAATGAAAACAATTAAGATACTTAGGCTGGTTGTTCCAGGAGAAAGGAATGATAGATGAAGATGTTACTCAAAGAATCAAAATCAGATGGTTGAAATGGAGAAGTGCTACAACGGTGTTATGTGATAGATCATAGAAGTATGTTTACCAAAGTAAAAGGTAAGTTCTCTAGAACAATAATAACACGAAAAATGTGAATGTTGGGCAGCTTAAGTTCAACACATCCGCAAAACGAATGTCGCAAATATGTGGATGTTAAAATGGATGTGTAGGCATACAAGATTAAACAAGAACAGAGACGATCACATTCACAAGAAGGTGCAAGTAGCACACATCGAGAAAAAGATGAGAGAAGGTCGCTTGAGAGGGTCCGTTCATGTTCTGCGCCGATGGCCGGTCCATAAATTCATGGTGGGTAAAGATGTTAAAACAGGATGAGGCAAATCTAAAATCACATGGAAGAAAGTTCCCTCAAAGGACCTGCAATTTTTGGGGTTCCATGCAGACATAGAAAAAGATACGGCACAATGGAAGAAAAACATTTATATACGTATATTACTTAAAAATATGTTTTGGATGTTAGCACTTTTATTATAGGTCCTATGCATTCTAGGAGTGGTTTAGCCTTTCAAAGATTTATACATTTAGAAGATATACAGAGCTTCTGATAAGTTTTTATTTGCATTTGCATAATATTGGCATGAGATGAGTTTAAATGAAGGACCGTGGTCATGAGGATTCATATCATAATTTCGTACAACCGACCGCAAATTGTTTGGGGCTGAGGCATAGTGTGTTGCTGTTGCCGTAGGCAAGCCTCAATAGCTGTATCACTATCTTACTTATATAGGAGAACAAACAATTGGAAAGCGGATGACAGAAGCAACATGCAGTCAGTTTCTGCGACCCTGTATTTCACGATTAACATTTCTACTGCACACAAAGCAAACAAAAAATTCATAGACAGAATTGCCTGTAATGAGAAAGAACATACCATAAGGAGGCTCCTCAGCAATAATCACATCTGTGTCAATATTCGCATGAATTATATGGCCATCAGTGCTACGACGAACTGTTCCCTTTATGCCCAAAAGGCAGTGCTCCTATAACATGACAGGGAGCAACAAGAGCATAAGTTGCATATGATGGAAAAATACAGACATGGTGAACATGAGTGGACAGGTTATGAACCTTTGAATGTTGCAATAAAGTATGGGAATCATGCCGTAATCCTGGAGTTGCAATGGTTTTGTTTGTTTTCACCCAACATATGTCCTCACATCTGCGGAATCCCCACTGCAGAATGGAGAGAAAAAAGTTCAAAAATAATCACAATGACCTAATATTGAAAACTGCAACCAACAGATGCGTCTGATTGTGAATGTGCTCATCAATGGGGCAGCAGCAGAATGAAGATATCAAAAGCAGCAATCAACACATTCATGACCATAAAGTGCTGCTCAAATTGTTTAAACTACATACCTTCTTCAGACATTGGCGCCCTTGCTCAAGCCCCACACCATCACCAACCCAAAGGAAAACAAATGATGGAGTGTCAGCAATTGCCTGAGAATAGACAGTTCAGACCAGCTTAATGCTCGGAAAGGAGAACCTGACAGGACAGAGTGAAGAACCAACTACTATGCAGCCATTTAAAAAAGAATTAAAAGTATAACTGCATAGGTCAAAATAAAAGTTGCTAACAAGTAATAACACAACAAAATTTGCACCTGATCCTACTCGAAAGCAACAGTAGAAGTATTTAGACTAGGGAAGCAGGTTGACGTGCAAAAGTCATACCTCAATTTTGAGATTCATTATTTCCTCAAATGTCCAGTATGCCATATGGTCAGTGACACCAGGAGCTCGATGAACATATTCCTCCCATGGGGGATCTATTAGAATGACATCAAATTTGGTACCAAAAAACTCCGGGGAAAGCTCCTGCTCATGTAGGTCACATTTGTGATACATGGGAGCCGAAGAGGATTTTACAACAATCTCATCCTTCCTTTGAATAAGTTCTCGAAGCTTGGGATAGTCCTCAATAACACTGGTAAGCTCTAGTTCCCTGATGAAATTTTGAGGCCTCGTGCCAGTGTCTACAAAATTTTGGGAGTAATCATTCTGCTCACCCCTAGAAGGAGCTTTGCCAGGTGGCGCATTAATTCGAGGAGAAGGCATCCAACCTGCATTAGCTTTCTCTTTAACCTGTCCACGGCCTCCTGGTATTAGCACATTAAAACTTGGACCAGACAAGTTAGGTGGTGCCCCTCTTCCAAGGCCTGGTTGATTAAAATACATAGCATGATTTGGCAGATTCCCCAAGTTAGGGGGAAATCCAGGCCCAGGCAGAACAGGTGGAAGTCCAGGTGGAACACCTAGCATATTCATTTCAGCACCTCGGGCTCCAGGCCAAACCACAGGAGACGAAAATGGAGGAATGAAAACACCAGGCGACATAGGAGGACCAGGAGCAGGTGACATGTTAGGAGCCAAAGATTGCACAGATCCAGGTGACGGCATTCCAAGTGGTCCAAAAGGTGATCCCATCATTGGAATTGGAGGTCCAAACTGGTGGCCATCCCTTCCTGTAGGCCTCCCTCTTCCTCCTCTCCCCATCCTACCTCCTTTAGAACCTATTGGAACAGCTCTATTGAAGGTAGATGGTTCCTGGTTTCCAACTGGAGGTTCTGAACCGGAAGTTTGGCCCCAGGCAGCTCGAGTAGGTGCATCTCCTTTCTGGGCCCTTGATTCAATCTCATCCTTATTTGAACCGTCACCTGATGTATCCCTTAAATCTAGACCAGATTGGCCTGACCAATTCATGTTTCTTCCTCTGCCTTCCCTGGGAAAAGCATGGTTCTCATCATCTGGAAGTGGTTTTGCATCACAACTCTGATTAACTTCGGCTGTTCTTGCTGCAGAAGATATGGCCTCCTCCCTACCATAGTCAAATGGCCTGGTTTGGATCTCTATGACATCATAATTCTCATTTGAAATTCCATATTTTGATGAAGTTTTCAAAGCTTCTGTCCTATTTCCATCTTTTCTACCACCAGAACGAGGCCTTTCATTGTCAATCCAACCACGTCTGGGTATTTCCCACTCTCTGCCATGTTCATAAGGGGCCTCACCTTCTTTCATTTCCTTGTCAACAAAGTTCCCTTGCCTTCTCCTCCACCCATCTTTCGAACCATCCCGACCTCTGTTTCTATCACTCCGGCCATCATCCCTTCCTTTTGATTTATCATCCCTCACACCATCTTTTACTTGTTCTTTCCTCCTGAAGGTATCTCGTTTTTCATATTCCATCTCAACGCTTTCTGAGTCGTAACGGCGCCTTCCACTCCTCTCAGGTGTTCTGGACCTATCGGAAGAGTCCATCTCTCTCCTATTTCTCTCTCGCACCCATGAACCGCCGTCATCACCTTCTACCACAAACCTTTCACGGCTTTCATCCACTGGATGACTTGTGGCACTTGTTATCTGTCTATGCTCAACCTTCTCCATGCTCAATTTATCTTCTCGTATAGAAGTCATTCCACCATCGTCTTCCTCTATAACATACAACCTGCCTTTCTTATTCCTCTCGCAGTCAATTTTTGCTTCGTCACTTTCTGGGTATTTATTATTTTTGTCTCCATTTGAACTTTTAAGGTCATCCAACAGCACATGATCCTTTTCTCTGGTGCTGTCCTTTCTTTCCAAACGTCTAGAATCCCTTTCCAGTGCATTTCCAGAGTCCCCACCAAGTAGCTTCTCATTTTTACCTTTATTTCTTGTCTGGGAACCATCACCATCAGAAAACCTTGAAGTTGATTTCCTTCTGACACCCCCATTAGCTAGGAATTGTCCTCTATCCCCGGTTTTGTCTCCATTATCATACTTGCCCCCAAGTTCTCCATCCCGATACCAATTGCTCAACGTCTCCAATGTATTCTCCCCCTGCTTCTTCTTCGTCAGTTTGGACCGCAAGTCATTTTCAGTCTCATAGTCATCCCCATCAATATCAACTTTGCTTGATCCAGCTGATCTTTTCCGACTCTCATTTCTGTCAACAGTACTTCTCCTTCTTCCGTTACTATCTAAACCTTCAGCTTCTTCACTGTTGCCAGACCTTGACTTACTTGACCTGTATTTTCTCTTATCATCCCCTTCCCAGTCATCGTCAATCTTCAAGTCTGGGTTGTCCTGTTTAGAATAACTCCTTAGTTGTTCAGGGGAAGTCATCAAGACAGAACCCTCGCTAGATTATTCTCAGCACTTCATTGAATGAATACAATACGTGAGAGCATCCTGAGAGATGAATAGAAATTGGAGAAAATGATTAGTGAGCTAACCTTTCAGTGAATCTAAATTCAAGAAAAAAATCCATGATATAAGACACGGACAAAATCTTGCAAGCATAAGAGGACAATAAGGTTCCATGGGAGGGAGAAATCCGGAGAATAAAATATGCAGATAAAACAGGAGTCTCATTCCAATAGTGACAACTCAATAGCGCTAATTATTTATTTTTTTTAAAAAGGCAAAAGGGACAGATTTACCCCTCTGGTTTCAAAAATAGTTCACATTTACCCTCCGTTGTACTTTGCTAACAAAATCCTACCGTTAGCGAAGTTGTTAAAAATACCAATATTTCTAATAGTCATAGATGCCCAACGTGGCAAAGACAATAACAACATACGCTGCAGTGTTCGAGGGGGGAATATGCAGTATTGACTGTAGAGATGTTGCAGCTTTGTTACCAATTATCAAAAAAAGCTGCAGCTTTGTCTTGTACTTGGTACTGTATCATCTTGGTACCGTACCATATGATGTATAAGAACTTTTACCCATAAAAAAAAAACTCCCTCTATACAATCATTTTCACAATCTATTTTGGGAAAATGCAAGAAAAACTCCAATCAAACAAACCATTTCCCCAAAACAAAATCAGACATAGTTTTTTAGGAAAATTATATGCACAAGCACCTTACAAAGTTAATTGTTATTGACACATGAAAACCTGAACAATAAAGGTTACCAGTTATGTTCTAGAATTTTTTCTAAGTGGGGAGCAGCAGAGTCAATCAACCAACTTTTCCTGCACTGTAAATGGACAGACTAGCTGTGGAGAATGTTCATCAGC
The DNA here is from genome assembly GCA_031232105.1 of Capsicum rhomboideum. NCBI lineage: Eukaryota > Viridiplantae > Streptophyta > Magnoliopsida > Solanales > Solanaceae > Capsicum > Capsicum rhomboideum. The sequence goes on from CP124714.1 coordinate 171,541,321, forward strand.
CTGAAAGGGATCAGGTGGGTGAAACCAGGAAGCATAACAGGAGTGCTAAAATGCAGGAACAGCTTTATGGCAATGCTACAAAGGAGGAGGAGAGATGGAAGATTGTCCCGACATGTATTTGGTGGTCAGTTTGGAAAAAAAGGAAACAAGAGATGCTTTAAGGATGTGCATAACAGTATGCAGAATTTCAAAATGAACTGTCTAGCCCTTTCCTACTTTTGGTGTTATCAGAAACTGTTAGCTCAAACAGGACTACAGGAGATAATTTTTGATGTTTTAGACTTTTTGCAGGAAATAGAAATGGCTACAAGTTGTAAGTTATAATACTTTCGTAGTTGTAGTATACCTGTGGATATATAGATTAAATGTTACCATCTTCAAAAAAAATTATACGCACAAGAAAAAAAATTATAGTACTATATATTTATACAATAATTTCCATTACATGTAGTTAATTACCCTAGGAGTATCAGTGTTGAAATCTCTATTAGAATGCCACATCTGGTAATAATTACCATAAGAGAGATAAGCTGGATGAAGATTTGTCGTAGAATTTGATGCCTTCTGGATTCACTCTGGCTTACCTTTTCATCTTAAATAGTGATTTTAGTTGGGCAATTACGCTAGCCTTCTGATCTATGTGTGTGTGAAGCTTTTCCAAACTCTTTAATGGTGATTTTAGTTTTCTTTCAAATACATCCCCAAAGCAATAAGAAAATTTAAACTTAAGCCCAACGGATGATTTTTCAAATGATTCTAACAATGGTGACCAACAAACTTTAGCTATCAGATTTCAAAATTTGAAATCCAAAGTTCTTTGGCATCAAAATTGGAGTTCCAATGGATTGGTTTATTCTTCTAATAAATATAGAAAATAAATAAAAACATGTAATCCACTGTGTCATTGGGTCTTTACACATAGGAAATGCTTTATTTAAGTAGATAGTCTATTGGGAAACAACCTCTCTATCTCTACGAGGTAGGGTAAGGTCGCGTACAATCTACCCTCCCCAGAACCCAATTGTTAGGATTACACTGGGTTATTGTTGTTGTATTTTCCACATTGGACATCTATTAGAAATAGCAGTATTTTTAACAGCTTCGCTAACAGTACGGGTACTTTTGTTCGCAAAGTATAACGAAGGTTAAATGTAAACTATTTTTGAAAGTAGAGGAGCAAATTTGGCCCTGTTCCCTTTTTAAAACTACAACAACGTAGGTGAGTTCTTTATGGTGGCTAATAGAGCCCTAATAATACCCACTAGTAAAAGAACATATATCAATGGTCATGTATTTATGGACCAGCTATACAACAGCACAAATGTTGACATCCCACGAACATAAGCTACCTCTACGGATTTTCCAGATTAGATGTAACAGCATAGAGAGAGTCGACATCAATTTCAAGAATTTACAGAAAACTATCTTCACTACTACTGTAAAAGACGAAGCTTCAGCAAACAGAAGTTTTCAATAATGTGTAAATCAGAAATGTGGACATGAAGCAAAACACGGGCATCAATTGCCTCAAGAGTGATGCATGATCTCAATAATTCCACATCTAAGACAAATAACCCATCCAGATACTTTGGGTAATTAGAGCTATACCAATAACATAGGTGAGTTCACAAAACATAAAATCCAAACTTTAATGTTGAAGCACCATATTTTACAATCTGAGATGGTTCGGGCATATGAATAGGAGATGTACGAATGCCCCAGTTCGTAGGTTTGAGATGTTGTCTATGAATGGTTTTAGGAGAGGTAAAGGTAAAGGTAGACCAAAAAAGTATTCGAGAGAGGTGATTAAACAGGACATGACGCAATTTTAGCTTACCGAGGACATGACCTCAGATAGGAGGTTGTGGAGAACACGGATTAGGATAGAAGGTTAGTAGGAGGTTGTGGAGAACACGGATTAGGATAGAAGGTTAGTAGGTAGTAGTGTGTTGTCTTGTTATCCTTACATACTAGTAATTGTAGTATCTCTCCTATAGTTCCTTATCCTTCAATTTTTGTCACTATCTAGTGTTTCTTGTACTTCGCCTTCTATTATTAATTGTTGTTTTTGTTACTATCTGCTATTTCTTGTAATTCTATTACTTCTTTTTTTGGGTTGCTTCGGACTATTTTCCCTTGAGATGAGGGTCTATCGAGAACAACCTCTCTATTGTTTCTAGTACTTCTACTTCTGTTACTATTTGTTATTTTTATTACTATCTGCTATTTCTTGTACTTTTGTTACTTCTTTTTCTGGACTGCTTCCAACTATTTTTCACTTCATTCATACATATGCTTTCAAATTATCTCGTCTTTATTCTTCTGAAGACTTAACAATAAATAACAATACCTAATTACGCACCACAAACTAAATGTTCACAATTTTCCGTATTACCTACTCGCGTAACAGAAAACATAAGCATAACAACTCCAAATATATAGAATCTAATAATATTTTTCTAGGCGATTATTGAACAAAAATTGAATGACAACATTGACGTAAACTTACAATTTGGAAACGAAATGTGACCGGAAAAGTAGCAGATAGTAACAGAAGCAAGACTACCACGAAATACTACTACCCGAAACAACGAGATCGATCTACCCGAAACAACGAGCATCACCAAAAACCCCAAGAACAAGAAACTACAAGCGTAAGCACTACGACTACCAGTACGGACAACAAGACAAAGCACTCCTAGCTACTAACATAGATGCACTCTTTCCTACTAATCTCCTACCCTAATTTCACTTCATTCATACATATCCTTTCAAATTATCTCGTGTGCTATTCTTCTGAAGACTTAACAATCAATAACAATACCTAATTACAGTTCACATTCAATCAATTTGGAAATCACACACCACAAACTAAATGTTCACAATTTTCCGTATTACCTACTCGCGTAATAGAAATAAGACTACCATGAAATACTACTACAATCGATCTACCCGGAACAACAAGCATCACCAAAAACCCCCAAGAACAAGAAACTACAAATGTAAGCACTACGACTACTAGTACGGACAACAAGACAAAGCACTCCTACCTACTAACACGTACGCACTCATTTCTACTAACCTTCTATCCTAATTTCACTTCATTCATACATATCCTTTCAAATTATCTTGTGCACTATTTGAAAATCACGCACCACAAACTAAATGTTCACAATCTTCCGTATTACCTACTCGTGTAATGGAAAACACAAGTATAACTTCGAATATATAGAATCTACAACAACAATATACCCAGTATATTCCCACAAAGTGGGGTCTGGGGAGGGTTAAGTGTACGCAGTCCGTCATTTCTACTATCATTCTACCCTAATTTCACTTCATTCATACATATCCTTTCAAATTATCTCGTGTACTATTCTTCTGAAGACTTAACAATCAATAACAATACCTAATTACAATTCACCATCAATCAGTTCACAATTTTCCATGTAACCTACTCGCATAACATAAAACACAAGCATAACAACTCCGAATACATAGAATCTAATAATATTTTTCTCGGCGATTATTGAACAAAAATTGAATGAGAAAATGGACGTATATACTTACAAATTGGAAAACAAAATGTGACCGGAATAAGTGGAGCAGTTTCCGATGCCGGTGGATTTGGCGGAGAGTGACGGCGGCGACCTCCGGTGAAGAATTTACGGGTCGGAAAAGTATGGAGAGTAAAAGAGGAGGCACAAAGGGAAGAGAGGGAAAAAAAGCGGGTTGGAATTGTTATAGGGATCCGAACCGATTTGATGAAGGGTAAAATGGGGATATTGAGAAGTGGTTAGGGGTAGTTTAGGTAGTTAAATTTATGGGATAAAAGGTGAAAGGAAAAGACCTTCTAGAAAAATGAAAAAAGATAAAAAGGTTGATCGAAAAAATGTAAATGTTTTTCAATTATTTCATGTTCGGTTGATCGATTTTTTTTGAAAAATACCTTTTTTTTAAGAAAATAAGTCTTGTAAAAGTGAGAGAAATGATTTTTTGTGGAAGTAGGGAAAATAAGTTTCACAAGTGGTTTGCTGGCTACTTGTTTGATTTGATTGTTTAGCGATCTCACAAGTGGTCTTAAGTTAGCTCCTTCGTTTATGCCTCTACACTAGATACGTTATTCTGGTATTCAAATTCAATAGGATGAAAAATACATTATCATCTTGAATTTTACTTTTTTGGAGAAATATATTAAACTCAGAAACACCAACAAAAGTTTGATTGTTTATGCTAATTTCTTCATGGTGTAGATTGGAAGACAAATGATAGTGAAACCTGTGGCAATTCTAGAGTTTTGGATAGAAAATTGTTTCTTTTTTTCCTTTGCAATCTTTTACTTGTAATCATAGCACTTTCTTAGTGCTAGTTTTGACATCAACAATACTTACTATTTGAAAGAAAAATTGACCAAGAAAAGAATTCAGTTTCACAACTTGATAATCAAGATCAATAGTTTGAATTATTCGGATTCACACTGGCTAGATCCATTAACGAAGTAAGACGTTCCATCCCTTTATTCACAAAGCTCATCTGATTAAGAATGAAGATATTTCAACACATCCCTTATTGGTACTTGTTAGGATAAAGACTTAGGTGTTGTATTTCACTTAGGATACTCGTGGTAGTTATCAATTAGATATCCTTAATAAGATTCAATCACCACTCATGTACCGTGTATATATTTGGCTTCAGCAATTGTAATACTCAAGTTTGGTTTTCTATTCAAACTCAATTACTTCCATGGTATCAGGGCATACACAAGACTCACCTCTAATCACCATGGCCCCTCTTTCAATCACTAGCCTATTCAATTCAAACCAGTCGTCAAATAATAATTTTTTCTCTCATTCTAACTTAATCAAGTTGGATCGTCACAATTTTGTGTTGTGGAAATCTCAAATCCTTCCTGCTTTACATGATCATGACTTGGAAGGCTACATAGATGGCTCGTTGTTGTGCCCTCCCAAATTCACTGCAGGCACATGGAGTGACTCGAATTCGGATAAGGCAGAAGCTATTCTAAATCCTGCATATTTGATCTGAATAAAACAGGATCAGTTACTTCTAAGTTGGATTTTGTCATCCTTAACTGAAGGAGTATTGGCTCAAGCTGTTGGCTCAAGACCTTTATGGTGTCTTGCTTAGCCATGAGTATAGGCTTGAACAAATGAAAGTTGTTGAGCAAAATTTGGCTTAAGTTAATCTTGCTGCCCGAAATCCTAACCATAACAGTTTCCATAATGGTCCCAAGAATGATGGCAGTAAAAAAAAGTCTTTTTTAAAGCGAATTATGGACTCGGAGGTCCTTTTCATTTAATAAAGCAAGGTTCAGATGGACTCAAAACGAGACCAATCCAAAAAAGAAAATAAAAAAGGTACAACATACCGAAGCTTCTAGTTTGAATTAATATACGATAAAATTTTTTAGCACTAAATAATTGAAGTCAGTGTTCGCCTAATATGCATCTACCTTGAACTATAATTTAGGGGAGATGTAGGGGGTGAGTACTACACGAGCTCGTAAGTAAAGTACGAAATTCGCCTTGTCTACGAAGCAGAGCGATCTCATCTTGCTTGCTTCTGGCGAAGCTTCTAGCTATTATTGATTATTTTATTCAATAAATAGTAAACATGTCTATTTCATTTTTTTTCTTTCATACTATTTCAAAAGTAAATTGTACAATGTCACAAAGTTTAGAGAAAAACACTATTTTCAACAGAAAAATATTTATCAACAAGAACAAAAAAGAAAAAACAATTTTGAAGAGCGTTTTTTCTGTTTTTGGGAATAATTGTCCTTTTTGGTTCCTTCTAATATAATTTTCTCAAATGGGATTTTGGTTGGGCCGGGTCGGGTTGGGTGTTTCTTTTTTAAATGTTATTTATTAAATTTAAAAACAAAAAAAAAATGAAAAAGATTGGTTTGATCGGAAAAGTACAAGATTCCGACTAATCTTACTTTTGTGTTAGTTACCCAAAGTTAACTTATTTTTGTGTTAGAAAAAATAGTTAAATTATTTTTGTGAAAAAAAGTGATAATTAACTCACCATCTGTGAAATTTACCGTAAAAATTGAAAAAGATTATACTCCAGAATGATATAGTTTTGCATTATCAAATATAGGTCTTTGAGTTTAAATTCTAAAAATAGAATAAATCATAGAGGGTGTATGTGTGACTCGTTTAAATCATAAGCTAGCACAAAAGCAAGAAAATGATTTTTGATCTAATGAAGTTCTATTAGGTCAGGGACTAGACATAAAGTGAAAGACTGAAAATAAATATACAAAGGGAGTACAGTTAATTAAGGACTCACTTCGAAATTAATATACTTCAATTTAGCTTTAAAGTTTAGACAAATTGACTTTCGTAAGACACGAAGCGTGACAAGTATAAATCAGAGAGAGTATTGTCTAAGAAGGAAAAAAAAAAGATATTCCAAACCAGAAACTAATTGTCTATGAAAAGATACTGCAGCTCAAGCAGACAATACATTTTTCTGTTCTTGTTTAGCAATAACAAATAAATAGGCACCTCCCATAAACTCTACAATTTTATTTTTTTTGATAACCGTGGTGTCCGGGCCAGCTTGCGCGCACCTCGACTAATTCCACGGGATACATGCCACCTCCCACCAGCAACATGTACCAGGTAACTCTGTCCACCAAGGCTAGAACAGATAGGAAGAAAACACCTAGTGTTTGTCTCTGCTAGGAATTGAACCTGAGACCTCATGGTGCTCAACCCAACTTCATTGAACCACTAAGCCACACCCTTGGGTGCATAAACTCTACAAATTAGCCTACCACAGATGACTACAAAGCTCTAATATAGTACAACAAGTGTAATCTCACATGGGGGATCTCGGGAGGATAGAGTATACACTTCCAACAGACAAAGGTCGAAAATAGTATTGGTACAATAACTTATTGGATGATCACCACAGCTTTCCTAGAGATAGCTTGTCCATCTAGCTTCTGTTGGATTGCGTTGCGTTTTCCTTCATCGAATGAAAGATTCAAGTTACTCTCGTACGCTGAAGAGAAATAATTTTTGTAGCCAGGGCTGAGAAACATTTGCTCAAGTACTGTTGCACTTCTCAGAACATAAAGAACAAATTTCATCTCTGATTCTGATCCATGAAATCCACCATACGTAACTTGTTTTAGTTTAGTGTGACATATAGGAGATAAAGGAGGTCTTCTACTTCCTCTTAACTCCCTTGTTCTCAATTTTTTTTTTTACCTGAGATCACAATGAGAATGAGATCAACATACTCGGTAGTTAAGCAAAGATAAACTGAACGAACAGTTGACTGTAAGGAATATTAGTCATTACTTGGTAGTTCACTATGCCGTGGATCACACCAAATTAACAAAAGTAAAGGCACTTCAAGTAAATCAATAACCCCTCAAAACCTTTTCCACATCATTTTCATTATATTTGAGGAGGGTACTTTTATAAATAATTTTTTTTATTTAAAAATATGCAATGCAAGTTATTTTTAACATATCATACCAAACACTGCATAAGAAATAATCTCAGCACAACTAATGCAAGCATTACTAATACATCAAATTTTGCACTATTCTTATACACCCTACCAAACGACCCCTAAAGAGTAAACCTAGTTCATCACTAAACAAATAGATTCTAAGTTTAAAAGCATAAGTGCCTTTATATGCAGACTTCAAATTAAGGAAGATCAGAAATTTCACATCATCAGCAGCAACGAATAACCAAAATATACAAATAATGAAAAGAAGAATAACTCACCATCAAATTGAAATTTTGAAGAAGAGGACAAGCACACAAGAGTACGGATGGTTCAACTACCTCTAAAATCTGATAACCAGTCATAAGCATCAAACTTAATATCCTAAGGCTTCTGAACGTCTTCATCTCTGTTGGGATCTCTATTGGGGAGTTGTTTAACTGACATGAAGAATATAAGGAGGGAAAAAAAACTTCAATTGATTAGGGTAATCAACAACAACAACAACATACCCAGTGTATTCCCACAAAGTGGGGTTTGGGGAGGGTAAGGTGTACGCAGTCCATACCACTACCTCATACGAGGTAGAGAGGTTGTTTACGATAGACCCCCCCCAAACCAGAATTAGGGTAATCAAAATGACAAATAAAAAAACTTTGAGAATACACGACAATGTTAAATCAATACCTGAGAAACAATAACATTGAGGGTTAAAGATTTAACCTGATCACGTAAATCTCTTGCACGATCACCAAATGTGTATGAATTTGACAAACAAGGACAAACCAGTACATTTTCCAGCGTGGGAACAAATGAGAAAAAAAATCTTACATTGTTCCTTATCATACACTCAAACGTATGAAGATATGCAGCATGAAGATCAATTTCTTTCCCTCCGTCACACTCCAAAATAACAACAATTTTTACTGAACCAGCAAGCCGTAGCTTATAAGGAAGTTTAGAATACTCCATAGTTAACTTCTGAAGGTTGGAACAAGAGGACAGAATACCCTCCAGATGTCTTCTTGTTAACACTACAGCTCTCAAAGTAAGGGTCGTGAGGGAATTAAAACAGACTTCCGGACTTGATAACACATAGCAGTGGGACAAAAACAAATGTTTCATTGAAGATGCTTGAGAGAGAACCTCTAGAGAAAATTTAAGCAACTTGCTGGTGTCAATGATGGGGCAAAAACCAGGGCACTCAAAGGAAAGGTATAATCTTTCAACACCTACTCTAGAAATAGACCGACACCAATGGGTAAATGCACTAGGAAACTCTCTCACAAAGCAACAGACCAACCAAATGGAATCCACTCTACGACCGGAATAGAGTCTTAATAACTGGTATAATCCATTCATGAATTTGTCTTTTTCTTGATAGTAAGGGCAACGATTGTGAATATGATGGTCGATCCCAAACATCTCAAGGCATCTGAATACAAATGTGGGTTGTTGTAGTTGCGTAGAGGCAAACAGATATTTCCACCTAGTAGATAAAATGGTCGTCCTAGCAGCATTGCGTATTGTCAAATTTCCAAGAATGGAAGACAAAACATCATCTGGTAGCTGGCTCAAATAATCCTCCTTTGTGTCATCAACCTCAAAAATCTAAAAATTTATATACATCAGTTAATGGATCATAGTATAACATACTCTTTGTTCCAAACTCATAAATATCAGATTTTACACATACCTCTTCTTGGCTAATTACTGTTGATCTTCTCCCGTAGTAATAATTAATCCAAAGGGCTATTCCTCCCAATGCCAACAATGGCAAAACCACTTTTCCTCCTCCTGAACAACATAAAAAACACAACTTTTTTCCATTACAACGACAAATACGAACACCGCACATAGAACAACATAAAAAAAGACAACTTTTTTCCATTACAACAACAATAACATCATAGCCACAAGTAGGCTCTAGGGAGGGTAGTATATCTCAGCAGAATTGCAAGAAAAGTATTATAATCAAATAGCAAACAAAATAAAACGCAACTTTTTCCAATTACAACAACAAATAGTAACACCACAGATAGAACAACATAAAAACCACAACTTTTTTCCATTACAACAACATATAGTAACACCACACATAGAACAACACAAAAAACACAACTTTTTTCCATTACAACAACATATAGTAACACCACACATAGAACAACATAAACAACACAACTTTTTTACATTACAACAACTATAACAACATAGCCACGAGTAGGATCAGCAGAATTGCAAGAAAAGTATAATAATCAAATAGAACAACATAAAAAACACAACTTTTTCCAATTACAACAACAAATAGAAACATCACACATAGAACAGCATAAAAAAACACAACATTTTTCCACTACAACACAAATAGTAACACCACACATAGAACAACATAAAGAACACAATTTTTTTCCATTACAACAACAAATAGTAACACCACAGATAGAACACCATAAAAAACACAACTTTTTTCCATTACAACAACAAATAGGAACACCACACATAGAACAACATTAAAAACACAACTTTTCTCCAATATTCAATAAAATTCAACTGGAAGAAAGGATTTTTTTATTTTTTTTTACCAGTGATGATTCCATTGTCTAGTGCCATGTCGAGAAAATTAAATTAAGGAGAAAGAAATTGCCCCATGTATGGTATAAATAGGCGGTTTGCTAACCCTAACCTAACTAAACCCAAATAGGTACTCAAAAAAAAAAAAAAAAAAAAAAAAAAAGAAGCAGTTTTGAATGTACTCGAAGGGTAAAAGTATCCAAAAGCACATGACTAAAGTCTGTAATTATACTTTATCATTGTTTGGTCATTTAGCTTTCCACGTGTAACTAATAGCTACTTCAACATGGTCTTTGGATTTACTGACAACACATTGTAAACTAGCTCTACTTTAAAGCAAGTAAAAAGGCAATACTTTTGTTTTCTGATTTAATAATCAATATAAGAATTTCTATACACTTTCATTCTTTATGATCATACGTTTTTAGATATCCCATCAACCCAATAATTTTTATAATAATTGTCTTGATATTTTATGAAGGGAAGCTTGGAGTACCTGATAAAGTTGCTACTATATGATCAGGAGGTCACGGTTTAAGCTTTGGAAACAGTCTATGATAGAAATGTAAGGTAAAGCTACGTACAATACATTCTTGTGGTGAGCCTTTCTCCGGACACCGCACATAGCGATAGCTTTAGTACACCGAACTGTCCTTTTTTTTGTCTTGATATTTTGTGTCACCAGAAAATTATCCTTATGTAAACTTCGGCTAACTGAGCAAAGAGATGGTCTCAAAATGAAGAGATTTTTAAACTAACTACTTTGTCCAAGTTGTAATTAAGTAAACAGGACAGCTCCTGTTAGCAGGAGTTACAATGACACATATTATTTGGATTCTCAAACTGTCCTAAGTTGGCACACCAGTGCACATCAAGCTGAGCTACTGAGGAATGGACGCACCCATTTTCTTGTTACTGGAGATGTGTACCGTACAGATTCCATCGACTCAACTCACTACCCTGTATATATTCCACCAGGTTCTCTACCTGCAAACATATATATTTTCCTCCTGACATTGCTGATTGTTTTGTGGATTTATTCTTTAATGGTTTTCTTTCATACCGTGTAGATGGAGGGTGTACGGGTCTTTGCTCAAAATGATATGCAACGCCACATAGATGCTGCGGAAGATCTGAAGAAACTTCTTGAGGCTTGGCACGACATCTATTTGGTACAAATCTGTCTCATCTAAAAGGAGTCATTGTGATTTCCAGCAGATCAATGGACTCAGGTAGTGCAATGATAAGTACTGCCAGCAAACTTCTTTTTATCACTGAGGAGGTAAACAAAGATAGCCCAGAAAGAACCGCACCCCAAGAAGTGTAATGCTAGATTACCTAATAATATACTTCTTTACTAGTGAGAGAAAGAAATTAAGAAGTAGGAAAATAGATGCAAATTAAGGGCAACCTTACATATATAATATCCTTAAGAAAAAAAAAAAGGCACCTTACATGTACACACAACATATATAAGGCTAGTCACTAAAAAACTAAAAAAGACAACATTCTTAAACATGCAATAACATAGAATCTAAGATTTCCAAGACATTAACAAGATGATGGATCCAATGTTTCCATTTCACCCCAGAGCATCGAAAAACTCAAGCCCTGGGGAGAAAATGAAAACACTGGACATACATGCATCACTACAACATAAAAACCCTTTTAACACTGCTAAGCTAAACTATGTTGCTCGGCTCGTCCAAAAATGCTAGGATCTTTAGCATATTTTGGAGGACTCGAGCAACATATACAGTAATTAGTTGTCATTTGGCGAAGGAGGGTACAGAGACACTGAAGGACCTGCAGCCAGTTTGCCAATAGTCCTTGGCTTTGTCAACCTAGTTGAACCGTACCTCGGAGGAGAGAAAACAACCGGAAGATATTCATCCGTCTCACACACAAAGTTCGACCCCGAGAAATGCTTCAGCAAGTGTTCCTTTCCCTGAAATTAAATCAACAATCATTAAACAAAAGTGCAACCAACATTACAAAAAATAATGTTATCTATATATAAAAAGACTAGACTAAGAAGGCCAAATTGTATGAATTATATTGTTTGCTAATTCTTATTTAGAATACTTAAATGTGTAATATCACCAATTTCTTATCATTTCCATAGTCAAAATTTGGAAATCATCTCTAGCTCAAGTGTTGTAACTTCTTGAGTATTGATGAAAACCGTTCCAAGTAATATTACATTCAATCCATATATTTGAACACTTTTTTTTTTTTTAGAATAGCAACTTATATTTGAACGAGTTACGAAAAACATATCAGCTTAACCTTGTTTTATCTCGTCTCACTTGATAAACACTACATTCAGTTTAACAAATCAAATTCAGTTTGTCAAAACGTGTTAAAATTTTGGAGTGAGGAGTAACAAAGCCAACATTATCGTACCTTCCACCTTATATATTTAACATTTTTGTGGTGTTTTAACATCAAGAACCAAGATTGAAGTGAAACACTAATGAATCATAGATGATAGAACGTATATATTACCAAAATTTCGCAATTAATGTTGATAGAGATCAAGAAATGTAAAGTCAGTTTTACCTGAATACGAGCCCCAAGTAACTTCACAAATGTTCCTCGAGGAGTAAATGCCCTCAGGAGTCTTGAGACCATGCCATTTGAAGTTCTTGAGCACTTTCCGAATTTTTGAGGCAGCACATCCTGATGTGAAGTTGACAAAAGCATAGACCATATTGTTCTTGGTCCTACATTTATCACAACGCATAAAGAAAAAACTGTAAAGAGAAGAGAGTAAGAGATCATCAACAAAGAAACAATGAACGCGTTAAGGATTTAACTTATAGCAGGTAATTAATCTGGACGTTAGGAGGGATTATAGTTCCGGGATTTTAATCCCACATCCTATATGGATGGATAGATAATACCATTGGTAGAAAAACTACACTGGTATAAGCTAATATCAACAATAATCAAACATGGGATAAACGTAATCATTCAGAGACTTGACTGAAAAATTCTTTTATAGTTAGGCAAGCTAAAATAATTTGTTGATTAATTAACAATATGCAGCATTAGATCAGTAAGAAATGTACCATTAATAAATAGCATTAAAATGTAGGGAGTATTAACCAAAATCAATGGCAGATAGAGGAAATCTAAGTTGCTCGGACTCTCCAAAGAAGTTGCCTCACCCGTGTCGGATCCTCCAAAAATGCACTACTTTTGAAGGATCTGACACGCCCCCGATGAGATTTTTGAAAAGTCCGAGCAACATAGGAGGAAATCATACTTCCAATGATTCATAGAGCTGTAATGATCAACAAAAAGCATGAATGGCTCTCTCATATTAAATAAAATCAGTTATGTTGTTGTTTCTATGTTATTCTTGTTTGCATTTCCTCATTGCAGGAAATTTTGTTTTGCATAAGAACATCATAAACATGAGTTGAGCTTAAATGAAACAGTCAGGATCACATACCTGACTTAGACTTGTTTGGGACTGATGCGTTATTATTGTAGCTATTGCATAGAGTATCAGAGATGACGAGAAAGATCAAGTGGAAGCTCTCTTCTGGCAGATAGAGAAAATTCAATGTCCAAAGCCTTTTCGTTCCGGAATTTTAACTTGAATTTGCTGATACTCCTACTTCTATGCTTATCCGTTTATGCAGAATCTTAGCGATGCATAGTGATTAAGAGGTATGCCCCGTAGCACTCAACCTCTTTTTTGTCATTCTTGATGCTATTCAGTGTGTTAAGTGTGTGTGTGTGCTTTTTACGCTCTTTTTCTCTTTTCGTCAGATTTAAAACCAGGAGAGAAAGCTCTGGATTGGCCAACGAGGAGACAGATAGCATTTGGAACTGCACATGGTCTAGAGTACCTACACGAGCATCGCGATCCTAAGATCATTCATAGAGATCTAAAGGCAGCAAACATCCTCCTAGACGATAACTTTGAACCTGTTCTTGAAGATTTTGGACTAGCAAAACTAGTTGATACGAAACTAACTCATATTACAACTCAAGTTCGTGGAACAATGGGCCACATTGCACCAGAATACTTTTCTACCGGAAAATCATCTGAGAAAACAGATGTGTTCGGATATGGCAACCCTTTTAGAACTTGTTACGGGGCAACGTGCAATTGAGTTTTCGCGACTTGAAGAAGAGGAAGATGTCTTGCTACTGGATCATGTAAGTCCTACTCCCAACTCTTCTGAGAATTAATACCAAATACTTTTTTCTTTTCAATTTTGAAGAGTCCAAGCAACATAGCTGATAACTATGTTACCATTTGTCTTTGGCCAATAACGGTCATCAAATTTTCCTTTTTTTTGCTTATATTTTAACTATGTTATCTCGAAAAAACTACAGATTAAGAAACTACTAAGAGAGAGAAGGCTAGGTGACATTGTGGATGGAAACATGAAAACTTATGATCCAAAAGAAGTCGAGACAATCCTTCAAGTTGCATTGCTTTGCACCCAAAGTTCACCTGAGGATCATCCGAAAATGGTAGAAGTGATCACTATGCTGAAGGGTGTAGGTTTAGCTGAAAGATGGGCAGAGTGGGAGCAACTTGAAGAAGTAAGAAATCAACAATTCTCCCTCACGTCGCACCAGTTTTTGTGGGCTGAAGACTCAAACACATTATCAAGAAGCTATACAATTGTCTCAAGCAAGATAAGGAAACATGCAGATATATGTATAAACTAAGTACTACTGCAATAAAATGCCTGTTAACTTCAAAGTTCCAGTATAGTTTTAGCTTCTACTGCAGCTAGTTATGTGTAATGCAAGAGTAGTTTTATCATACGTTACATAAGGCGTTAACACATCTTTCTTATCTAAGATGTATATATATAGAGGGGGGGAAAGTGTCCAAAGCAAATTCTTAACAAAATATTAGCGCTAGTTCTCCCTCAAAGGAGAAGAAAGGCTTGAACGCTTAACCGTCTGTTATTGAGTTCACTCGATCCCTTGCTCGTTGTACTAGCTCCTGCTACAGCTAGATAGTGCAATGATATGTATTGCTGGTAAGCTTTCTTTTATCACTGAGTGAATTCAATAACAGAGAGGACCTCAACCCAAGATGTGTAATGTAGATTACCTAATAGAGAGAAAGTAGTTGGAAAATTTTGAGGAAAAAAAGGCACCTTAATTTACACACTACATATATATAAGGCTAGTCACTTAAAAAACTAGAAGAGACAAACATCCTTATAACATAATACAATACTAACTAAAAACTAAAACAGAAACAACATTCTTAAACATACAATACCATAGAACCAAAGATTTCCAAGACATTAACAAGATGATAGATCCAATATTATTATTACAATATTTGAAAGCAGACTTCAACCTTGAGTGAGCACCACCAAGAGACCTAACATGAATTGGACTATGGTCACTCACTCCTTGTTAACCAATGTTCACATTTTTAAAAATTATTAATGTATTTTTTGTATAACTTATGTGTTATTATACTATTTTTATTATATTATAAATTAAAAATTAAAGATCCATGGGGCTTACGGGGCATGCCTTAGGACTTACGTCTCACCCCGTCCTACGTAAAATGCCTTGTTTCGCGCCTCCGCCTTTTAAAACACTAGAAGGTGAAAGGAAAAGACTTTTTTAGGAAAATTGAAAAAGATAGATGGGTGTGTTTGGTACATAGGAAAATGTTTTCTTGTATTCTATACGCAAGTAAAAAATATGATCCTAAAATTAAAATGTTGGTATATAATTTAGACAAATACTATGAGAGGTAGGGGTAAGGATTGGGCGTACAGAACGGGGTCAAAGATAAGGTGTGTTGGAGGGTGGAAAAAACCCAATTATGGGTCATTTGGTATGAGGAACCAGGGATAATAATTTTGGAAGAAATGTAAGATTACGATATCTTGCGTTTGGTTAGAGATATTAATTAGTTCCAAAATTATTTATTTCACCATTTAAACTACAATAATGGGATAAGTTATACCGTGAAATAACTTTGTGTATTTCATTTCCCATATCAAACAACCCCTTAATGTAAAATATCACTTGTGAAATTTATACTTGCGCTACTTTCACTAAAGAATTTATTTTCCTCAACAACAACAACATACCCATTGTATTCCCACAAAGTGAGGTCTGGAGAGGGTAAAGTGTACGCAGTCTATACCACTACATCAAATTAAGTGGAGAGGTTGTTTCCGATAGACCCCGACTCAAAGAATTTATTTTCCTCAGTTTTAAGAAAATGGTTGTGTAGACAATTGGGATTATTATTTTTGGCTTCCTCTTACAATACTTCACTTGTAAGCATATCACTTTCTTGGTGCTAACTTTGACATCGAAAATACGTAATCCGATGACCGAAATCAATAGTCCGATTAATTCAGATTCACAATACTAGGTAGATTCAAACCCAAAATATCTTATTGAGAATAAAGATACTCCAACACATCCCTCCTTAAAAGACTACTATCAACTGGTTTTACGACAACAAACCCAGTACATTCCCAAAAGTAGGGTCTAAGGAAGGTGAGATGTACGCAAACCTTACCCCTATCTTTGTGGGATAGAAAGGTTGTTTCCGATAGACCCTTGACTTGAGAATCAACTGAATTTTACATTATTAACTGGATTTTCAAGTAGAGAGCCATGTTTTGCATTGGAAAAAAAAAAAAAAAAAAAAAAAGCTAATAATATGAAAATAGTACAATCTGTCTTGTCTCAAGCCTTAACACATTGCAATATGCAACAATAAAGTTACTCTTAAGAGTAAAATACAACAGCACGAACACACAAAGCCCGAATGAGTAGAGCTAGCTTTCTGTCTCAAGAATGGAAGATGTAGTGTTGCCTTTAACACCAAGTCAAAGCTCATCCTGCAACAACAAAAAAAAAAAGCACCAACATCATTCATGGTACAAGAAACCATGTGTGATATACACATTATAAAGAGAATCTCCAAACATTTTTTTTCTATTTTGCTCGGTCTCTTCAAAAATGCCACAGGGTGCGCGTCGGATTCTCCAAAAGTACTGCATTTTTGGACGATCCGACACAGGTGGGGAACATTTTGGAGAGTCCGAGCAACATAATCATTTTTTTTGGTTCTCATGATTAATTTCATGAATCCATGTCTCAAGTAGACCTCTCCATGTGCCCCATTTTTTTGTTACCATCAGAAGATTGAACATAAGATTTTAAGAATTATTCCCAACAAAGAAGGGCAGACCGGTGCACAAAACTCCCCACATTAGCAGGGTCCGGAGAAGGGCCGCCCCCGTGGGGTGTAATATAGACAGTCTACCGTAATGCAAGCATTCGTATGTTGACTGCTAAATTTAACCTCCATAGCTGGAAAATTGTATTGTATAAATAGTCAATAACGAATTATTTTGGTTATATATGAACTACTAAATTCCCGACATAAGAGATGATTCTGGTGTAGGCAAAGGGGGTCTCAAAATTGCTTTAGATCATAGGTCTAAATACTATGTGAGACACTCTAATATATTTTTTAATCCCCTTGCATGAATTTTTGGCTCCACCATTGATTACAAGTGCAAAAGACAGATAGCACCAACACTACCAGACACTTGTGTCTGAAACTTTGCCTAGTATATGTTAGAACTACAACTAAATTTCATTGCAACAATTTTTATGACTAAATCAAAACCACAACTGCTTTTTGACTCATAGTATATCAAGTAAATTTATTTCATAAGCCAGTACACAAGTAGGTCAGCTTTTTAAACTCTGTTATTAGCCCACGATGAGCGACAAGAAAACAAAGATTTAGAGGATAAATGAGGTTATTGGAAGACCAGCTGGGAGAGGGGTTAGGAAATTGGGCGGGGATAAAGAGTTGGGAGAAAAAGAACAGTTTATTCAGGGCTTACATGATAGTCGTCATCGTAATCACGGCGATAGCGCTGCAAAACAAAAAAAATCGACAGAAAATTAGACTATATTTCAACAGGCAGAATTACTGAGCAAAATAAGAGACAGCATAATAAAATGGCATAATGAACTACTTCAAGATTATCACTAAAATTAATTTTTTATTGCTATAACTAATCTCGTTAACATGAAGACGAAAATCACTGGTGTGAAGCTCCAACTGGTTCTGATTAATGCTTATTGAGCAAACCAAAGCCATAAGTAGGGGGAAACTTACTGTTTTGTTAACAAAAGGAAGACAATTTGTCAAAGATAAATTGGGTGACCAAAGTCATGGTCAGGTAACTTTGAATCATTCAAAGAAGCCAAACAATCAAAAAGAGAGTCATAGAACTTGAAATCCGAGTAGCTACTATCCCGAAGGAGGAAGGGGTTAAAACAAAATTAGGAAGAAATGGTGGACGGGAGAAGGTGAGTAAATGATGGCAGAAAACTAAAAGGGAAAAGCACAGAGCATGTTGAGTTCAGAGCCATGTGAAAAACTAACCCTCTTGTGTCTGTCTCTATGCCTGTCCCTATCCCTATCTCTTCTCCTCCTTTCACCTTCTTCTCTTGCTCTTTGGGATTCCTGAAAATTCCAGCTATTTTAGCACTTGTGCCCAGAAAAAACACGATATACTAAATAAAGGCATAATACATAAACAAACACTCAAACTTGACCTCATTTGACAAGTAAGTACTTCAACTTGGAGAGTTCTCATCAAGACACCTCGACTTGGTCTCAACGGGCAACTAAAAAACTCCAACTCGTCCCACTGTGTCTCGTGGACACCCGACGCGGGCATGGCACATAAATTTTGGAGGTGTCTAGATGATCATTTTGTAAGTTGGAGTGTTCAACTGACACAGTGGAGACGAG
Source organism: Capsicum rhomboideum (assembly GCA_031232105.1). NCBI lineage: Eukaryota > Viridiplantae > Streptophyta > Magnoliopsida > Solanales > Solanaceae > Capsicum > Capsicum rhomboideum. The sequence continues at coordinate 171,560,192 of CP124714.1, forward strand.
TTGAGGTATCTAGATGTGTATACTCTAAGTTAGAGTGCTTACTAGCCAGTTGAGGCAAAGTTTGAGCGTTATAATATGCCTTAAATAAATGAAAACATGATATCAACCTCTTCCTCTTTTGCTTTTCTCACTTTCTCTGCTTCCTCAAAAGCCTCCTTTTCAGCCTGCAGATATTCATTTCAAGATATATGTGTGTCAAAGAAGCAATAAGCTAGCACCAGCTAACATAGGATAAAGGATCATGGACAGACCTCCCTATGAGCAAAGACTTCCTCAATCACTTTCTTCGCGTAATCTGGCTCATCGCATATCAGTATGTTGTCAAATACAGAGCCTGCCTTCACCTGAAGCCCATGACAAAACACAACAGTACATCACCCTGAGGCAAATTCACAACTTGAAGTTTATGGCTCCTAACTGGGTTCACAGTCAAATATTTATATATATTTAGTGGATTTCTTAATATATATATGCAGGGGCTGGCAAAACTTCTGGTTCCCGTGAACCTGTAGGGTTTGCTCTAAATCCGCCATAGACATCAACCATTCTAACCTCATAGAGTGTGGAACGACAACATTATACTAGTTCAGACTACAAATCTTACCTGCCAAATTTCGATTCCGACATATTTGATAGGCCTCAGTACATAGAGATCAGGATCATCTTCAAATTCTGGAGAGAGGGAGAGAGATCAGAATGGATTTCTAATAGTATGACAGAATTTCATATCATTAGCAAGCGTATTCAAATGCATCTCAATACAAATGCATACACTCATTACCTGGATTGTCGATCAAAGGGGTCTTCCATTTACCTTTATAGTTAGGGTTCTTCACTTTCTGAGACATAACATACACTCGGTAAGTAGATATTCCAGTTACAACTTGAAGAATACAAGCTTCATAATTAGCAATCAGAATGATTTCATATACCTTTCGTTTCCATGGACCCTTGTATGCTGGATTAGGAATTTTTGGTGGTCTCCAGATGCCATCCTCTTCTTCATCCCAGTGAGCAGGCTAAAAAAGTAAAGCAACTTAAAAATTTTAGCTTAAAACTTTCAAGCTGTAAGCTTATTGGTGCAAGGCCTCTAACGTGTCTCAAATGATGATATATGAAATGAAGTAACATATGCAATGAAAATGAAGCATCTGTACACTTCCCCCTCCGTTTCTACAAGTGCGGATGGGGAAGTAAAGAAACCTGCTAAGACAGTGATGACTGGCGAGTCCATCACTTGTGGAATAAAGTCAGTTTTACAAAAAACAAGAATGGTTATAGTGATATAACAGACAAATTAGTTGAGTAAACTACATGTGAATGAAAAAAATCAGTACGGAGGACAAGAATAGAAAGTTCACTGCCAAGGAATAAAAAATTGATCTATAAAACTAAAGAAAATAATCTTTTCAGAATAAGCACATCTCAGAAGCAGTAACTTCAAAACCTCATCCATAACAACAGCTGATATTATGACCGTGTACATTAAAGCCTGCTGAACTAACCTTTTTAGCTTTTGGGTCAGGGATCTCTCTCGGAATAGAGTCATATCCCTGGAGTAAAAAGTAGTACAACAAGAAAATTTCAAAAACCAACCCAAAGCCTAAGAAATTGAAAAAACTGACCAAATGTGCAGTATGAACTACCTCCGGTTTGACCAGGTTTGGATCGTCTATATATTCTCTATCATCCCAATCTGCAGGCTGTAAGCAATGACAATTAAATAAGCCACTTGAAAATGAGCAGACAAGTATCAGAAATTTTTACAGAATAGTTGAAGGAAAGGAATGCAGAAAGGAACCTACAACTGTCAAAATTTCAATTGAAGAAATCGAGGAAAATAGTTGATAAATATGATTTCTACACCAAACTGTTCACAGTGGGTTTAGAGGCATAAACAAGTCCAGCCTAAAGGTCAACTTTTTTCTGAAATACCTTTTTCGCATTTACATCTTTAATTTTCCGAGGAGGAAAGATATCCCAGTCTGTATACATGCTTCCAGAATCCCTTTCTCGGCCATCAATCCATACGCTGTATGATGCATCAGGTCTAAGAATGAATGTGTAGAAATGGGTTAATTTGTCTGTTTCACATTGCAGATCCTTTTTGATAGGATAATTCTGGCCTTGGTAGGAAAGTATAACATGAAGTTTCTTCGTCTGTGTACCACAGAGATCCGGTCCAAACATCATACTGCAGAAACAAAGACTTTTTGTAAGTTAAAGCAGAAAAAGTATGAAAAACATGCCTACGCAACTCTGAAAGTTCTCCTGGGAACGGAATATCTTAAAATGAGATAGAGGAACTTCACATGCAAAAGATAGCGGGAAAAACCTGTAAGGGGTATCTCCCCCATATTTCTTCTGGTTGACATATCCAGAGTGAAGCTTTACGTAACCTCCACCACACTCAATGTCTTGCTCAAATTTTATAGAGTACTGTACAACCAATGTTCTGTTCTTGTTACTAAACTCTGGTATCTTAGCAGAGATGGCGAAATGTTTGGCATCACTAGTAGTCTGAATACCTACAGAATCACAAATCACAATGATATGTCGTAAGTTCCCCGCGGTCAGAAACAAACATGCCCTAACAAGAACAGAGAACTAAAGCTAAAAGCAAGTCAAATAGTGTTTGTACAATGTACACGTAGAATCATCTTAGCATACACAATCTCAGTACTTATCGGGTTTGTCTAAAAACATGTCTTAACATAGAAGTATACAAGTCATTACATATTGCAATATAGTAACCAAAGTAAGTGGTAAACTGAGTATTCTGAGTTTTTAACATATAAGAATATAGCTGAATATTCCATCTAAAAGTTATTTTACACACATGAAGACTTCCAAAAAAGGGATACGAGTCGAACCTTTATCATCAGGATCAGCAGCCCATTTCCCAGCTGTATGCTTAAAGGAGCCAGCTTTCCCTTCACTCCTTTTCCAGTCAGACTTCACCCATCTGCTCTGCCAATCATCTTTTTAAATAACCCAATATGAAAAAGAAAAAGAAAACATTAATGTATAATCACAGTAAAGGATGAAAAATCCACAGTACTACTTCCTGACAAAGAAAAAGATCCTTCTTACTCTTTTGCTCATAAAGTCACTAATAATTTCATCACTAATTCAAGCATATTCATGTCCAAAGAAATACTGCCCCACCCCACATGAAGCTTCATTTGAACTCATCCATAACTTCAACAGTCCAATAAATTGATGCCTAAAAATTTATTACTTCATACCATTCACAGAAAAATGAAACAACAAGCTCAAAAAATAAACTTTGAAGTACCACCACCACTAACCAAAGTGCCTAAAAATCAATTTCTTTTCATACCATTCACAGAAAAATGAAACAACAAGCTCAACAATTAAATTTTGAAATACCACTGACCAAAAATGTTTAAAAATCAATTATTTTCATGAAAATGAAACAAGTTCAAAAATGAATCTATGAAGTACCACTAACAAAAGCAGAAACAAACAAAACCAAATGGACAATTCCTTTGAAGAAAGTTTATGGGGTCCAACCAAAATATCTAAAAAAATCAATTCTTTTCATACCCTTCACAGGAAAAATGGAACAACAACAACAACATACCCAGTGAAATCCCACAAGTGGGGTCTGGGGAGGGTAGACCGAACGCAAACCTTACCACTACCTAGGGGAGGTAGAGAGACTGTTTACGAAAGACCCTCAGCTAAGTACAACAAATCCAAGTACAAAAAAGAAGTAAAACAGTGAAGAAAATATAACAACTAACAAGGAACGGTACAAAGTCTACAGGAAAAAAACAATAACATCAACAAAAAATGGAACAACAAGCTCTAAGATTAACCTATGAAGTACCACTAAAAGAAGCAGTAATAAACAAAATCAAATGGACAATCCTTTTAAAGAAAATTTCTGGGGTCTAACCAAAAATATCTAAAAATCAATTCTCTTCATATCATTCACAGAAAAATGGAACAGCAAGCTCAGATATGAAACTATGAAGTACCACCAAAAGAAGCAGAAATAAACAAAACCAACAACAACAATTTGTCCAGTGTAATTCCGCAAGTGGGGTGCCTAAAAAATGATTCTTTTCACATAAAAATGAACAACAAGCTCAAAAATTAAACTATGAAGTACCACCACTAGCCAAAATATCTAAAAATCAATTCTTTTCATACCATTCACATTAAAAAAATAAAAATAAAAATGGAACAACAAGCTCAGATATGAAACTTTGAAGTAGAACAAGCTCAACAATTCTAACTAAAATATCTAAAAATCAATTATTTTCATATCATTCACATAAAAAAGGGAACAACAAGCTCAAAAATTACACTATAAAGTACCAGTAAAAGAATAAAAACAACAATTAGTACCATCAAATTGTTCTTCAAAGAAGATCTCAGATACTGAAGATGTGATAAGTGAAAAAATTAACAAAGCTAGTAGCATTGATTCAACTGAAGAGAAGACTAGGAGTAGACTTTTTCTTTGTTGAGCCATTTTGCTCAATGTGGAAATCTATGGTGGTTACAATAATAGTTATATAGAAAGTTGGTTTCCAATTTAGACCTTGACTTACCATTAATTACATAATCACCCTTCTTGTTATTCCCATTTCTATTACTTCCTCGTTTTGTTTGACTTGGCACGAAGTTTAAGAAAGTAGCAAAGACTTTTAAAACTTGTAGTCTAAAATAAATTATATAAATATTTGAAAATTAAATTATTATTAAATATAGATATATGTCATTCTCTTTTGAAATAACTAAAAAAGAAACTAAGTAGTATAAATTGGGACATAGGAAGCGCTGAGCCTTATTAAAAATTACTCCCTCCGTCCATTTTATGTTGCCCCTTTAACTTGACAAGGTGTTAAGAAGCTTAAAAATGAAACTATGAAGTACCACTAAAAGGGCAAAAAACAATTAGGGGTCGTTTGGTTGGGAAAAAGTTATCCCAGAATATTTAATTTTGAGATTAATTATTCCATCATATGTATGAAATAATTTATCTCATCACTAAGACATAGATGATGAGATAAATTAATTCCTTGACTAACTAATATCTCCAATCAAATATAAAATAAAATAATCTTATATTTTATTTCGAGGCTATTATAACTTATACTTCACACCAAACGACCCACAGGACCATCAAATTGTTGAGAAGACTAGGAGTAGACTTTTTCTTTGCTCAATGTGGAAATCTATGGTCGTTAGAATAGTGATGTAGAAAGTTGGTTTTAGATTTACACCTTGACTTTCGATTAATTACATAATCACCCTACTTGTTATTCCCTTTTTTTTTTTATTTCCCGCTTGGTATTCAGTACTCATATTGAAGTCCGATGATATCCGATTTTATACCGAAAAGTCCCACATTAAAAGTTAAACATTTCCTAATAAAGACGACATTATAACCAGGAGAACTCAAACCCAACTTATTATTCCCTTTTCTATTATTCATCTTTATTACTAAGAATAATTTTTTTATTAATATATATCAAATAAAATAATGATGTATTAATTTGAAAATAATTTAATTTTAATTTTTCATTTTACGTTTAATGGTAAAATTTTATAGTCATATAAGTACTATAATATGAAGGAGAGACTTGAAATAACAGGTAAAGTTATTGTCATATAGTTAGAAAGTTACGAGTTCAAGCCGCTGTACATAATACGTATTGTAGCGTATTTTAAAATTCTTTTTTTGTCTTCTAATTATGTCTCAATTTAACCTATGTAAAACAAATTGAATAAGAAAGAATATTTCTTCTATTGACTTTTTCAGATGTTGTCCAATCAGAGCAGGACACGTCACTGCATCCAGCGAATTTTGCTTCTAGTACATTCTAAGTGGAAACTTTCAAAGTTATTTAAAAATAATAAAATGAATCATAGATCCACCTCACAAGAATAATTATACTTAAGTCACTTAAGTGTATTAAAATTGGAAAACTAAATTATGAGAAATGGTTAAATTTAATAGTGCTTGATAACACCTAAAACATTAATTGCTTTGAAGCATGGTAGACTCTGAAAGATATGTTTGAGAAAAAATTTCTAAATTATATAAATATATATTCTTCGATTTGAGATAATAATATCTTGAAAGAGATTTTAAACCAGTATCATAATTTGATAGTCTTGAAGCATGTTCAGATTTTTATGTTTTATTTCTGAAAAATGAAAACATTTAATAGATGTTATAGATACATGTATATTTCCTTAAGTGAATGTGACAACGTGTATTTGATTGAGAATTTATTACGATTCACTTTTAAATGAAGTATTCTGAAATTTATTCCCATAGTAGTAAAATCGGAAATCTCATTCTTCTTATAGTATGTGACAAATGAATATTCCCTCCGTCACATATTAGTTGATCATCTTATTAAAAGTATATTTCTTAAATTATTTGTCCACTTACTAAATCAAAATAAATTAATTAAAAAAAATCATTTTACCCCCACAATTAATTCTCTTTGGAAGCGTAAAAATAAGTTTGTAAAATTCCAAAAAAACATCTTAAGGGATAAATTAATAAAACTATCCTTCTTATTTATATTTTTTTTTAAAACGTACAAAAGTAAAAATGATCAAGTAATATAAGGCAAAAGGGAGTAATAGGTGCACTAAGTGCTTCCCTTTAAATCACCATAGCAATTCCTTTCATAAAATTTTAAAAAGGCATAGTTTGTTGACGCAATCAACTATATCCAACTATACTCATATTAATTTAAAAAAGATTTATCTAATCAAAAATTAAATAAAATTATATTAGTCAATCTGCATCCACACTCCTTATTAATTTTTATGTAAGAGTTATGCAATAAACAAACATGTCAAGTAATTTGATACGAACGTAATATAAAAAAATAGCTTAGTGCACTAAAGCTCACCCACACATGCACGGAATTCGAAAAAGAATCGGACCATGAGAATCTACTGCACGTGGGTACGTGAGCCTTAAGTACCTTTTATTATAGCCATCTAGCTTCTCTGTGCCCTCTGATTCTATCACCTTTTCTCTTTCAATGGCGGCTAGAAATGCATTGTTGAAGTACTTCAGAGTGGAATGTGGTCTTCTACAAATCCATAATGGTAGATATGTTGGAACCAAATTTGCTCATTTGATCAAACGTCAGTTTTCTGAGGAAGTTAGAGGGTCATTTCTTGATAAGTCTGAAGTTGCTGATCGTGTTATTGACTGTGTCAAGAACTTCCCAAAACTCGACCCATCAAAGGTTGTCCCATAATGGTTCTCTCTTTCTATTTTATTTTTATGTTATCGGAAACATCCTCTCTATCTCCACGAGTTACATATAAGTTTTGTGTACACTCTATCTTCCCGGACCTCACTTGTGGGATTACGCCGAGTATGTTGTTGTTTTCTTTTTATGTTTTCGAAAACAGTCTCTCTATCTCCATGAGGTACGGGTAAGGTTTGCGTACTTGTGGGATTACACCGAGTATGTTGTTGTTGTTGTTTTGTTTTTATGTTATTGGAAATAGCCTCTCTATCTCCACGAGTTATGGGTAAGGTTTACGTACACTCTATCCTCCCCCGACACTACTTGTGGGATTACACCGAGTATGTTGTTATCGTTGTTTTATTTTTATGTTGTCGGAAATAGCCTCTCTATCTCCACGAGGTACTGGTAAGATATGTGTACAGTGTACACTCTATCCTTCCAAGACCCCACATGTGGGATTACACCTAGTATGATGTTGTTGTTGTTGTATTTTTAGATTAGTCCCTTAAAGTTCGAGTGTATAAATGTGAAATTTATGGTAATGTATATGTAATTTGTAGTAGACGTCAAATTATTTACTCCTATATTAGAATGAAATGAGCCAGGGTAGAGCAAATTGGTTATGATATGATGTATTGCTTGATTGATTTTAGTCGTTCCAAGGCCAAGGATTTGAAAAGATATTATGCTTTGTTGTTTAGATGTTTGGTTAATTCCGAATTAGTCATGGGGAATTCGTGTTTTAGACTTTCTATTGCGAGTTTGCTACATTGGATTAGAAAGATATGAGCTTCTTGTTGTGTTTTCTTGGTTAAATCAGTTTTAGGCATGGAAGAATTCTTGTCTTAGACTTTCTATTGGGAGTTTGCTACATTGGACTAGAAAGATAGGAGCTTGTTGTTGCGTTTTTGGTTAAATCAGGTTTGTTTTAGACTTTCTATTGTGAGTTGGCTACATTGGTCCTGGATGCTTATATATTGGCTATTGAGTCCTGGATCCTTTGGATTTGTGGCGAGCTGATGTTTCTTTTTGAGCTAGAAATGAATTAACTCTCCTGGTAAGACTGGGAGAAATGACTATTAGAATGAAATGAGCCGGAATAGAATGAATTGCTTATGAGGTATTGATTGGTTGACTGATTTAGTCGCTCAAGGCGACAACATAATAAGATATTACGCTTGTTTTTCTTCTTTTTCGTTTAGCTCTATTATAGGCATGGGGGAAGTCTTGTTTTAGACTTTCTGTTGTGAGTTTGCTACATTGGCTTAGAAAGATATTACGCTTGTTGTTGGGGATTTTGGGTTAAATCCGTTTTAGGCTGTGGGAAGTCTTGTTTTAGATTTTCTGTTTGAGAGTTTACTATATTTGTCCGCGGATGCTTATGTATTGTCTATTTGCGTGCTTGCTGGTTCTTTGGATTTGTGGCGAGCTGATGTTTGCTTTTGAGCTAGATGTGGACTCTGCACACGTAAGCTTCATATAGTCGGGATACACATGAAGGAGAGTTGGGGATAGGTGGAAGGCCAGCGGAATGATAGTCAAATTATGATGAGTTCCAATTCATAATGACGTGTCCAACCTAAGAACAGGATCAACGAGTTTAGATAGAGCAGAATGGATTAGAGGCTTCATATAGCCAATGCAACTATTTAGTATTGCCGTGGATTTGATTGATTGATTAGTTAACCTCTTAGATAGAAATCGCCTGACAATATAGTTCTTCGGAAGCAGGGAGAGTTAGAACAGTAAATTAAAGTAAACATTTTTCTTTTGTAATACAAATTAAGCATAAGTTAATTGAGATCAACTCTAGACTCTAGTACTTGCTTTTCGTTGTGGTTATGATGAAATGCGATAGAAGGTCATTCATATGTAAGGACTGTACAAGAGGGAGCTGAAATGTGGATGACATGTTTGAGAAATCAAAAACTCCTTATGATTCCTCGTTTTCCAGCTTGCGTGCTTTCTGCAATTTGAATATGTAATATACGCATGAACCTTGAAGTTTAAAGATGCATCTTTCTTCATCCCATATTGTGTCCCTAAATTCCCGAATTTATCAGAGTCTAAGCAATGCCCGTCCCTCCATCCCATATTTTTTCATTCAAAATGTGTACAATCTCAGGAAAAGTTACACTACCAAAGAACTAAAAGATTTACATGTTTAAAAATTGGCAAAGTCAAGCCATCCCGTTGAGGGTTGAGAAGTCTTTGTTCCATGGCAAACCATCCTTTAGGGATTAGTGGATGCGTAGCCCCAGTCGTAAGAAAGCTATTGTGGTGTTGACAAAAACCTTTGACTTGTAGTTTGTCTCTGGCTCTTTGCAATTGGATGAAGGGTGACGAGGGACAGAACAATCCTAAGAAGTTTGGTCATTGGCTAGTGGAGAGGATTGCTCGAATTACTTAATAGCCGTAAGATAGAGACTCCTGGTAAATAGCTGGAATGCTAGGGTGTATACTTTGTCATATTTCTATCAGAGATGCTACAAGGATGTCTTGTGTGTGCTGAATTTATTTGAAAATATTCTGCCCTCATTGTATAAATGGATTCTGATTAAGTTCTCTGGCAAATTGGCAAAAGTGCGCGATTTGAGTTACTCCTAGCTTGTAGTGCCGAGAACTCTCTCTGTGTGCAGAATGTTTCCAGCCTGCCCCGCGTACCTTTGATCTGTTGAGCAAGAGCCCTTCCACACGGGACTCCCGGATCACTATGACCGGGACAACTAGTCCTCTCTTACATTCTTTCCTTTGAACTAGCACCACCACTAAGGTCGTGTTGAAACGCACATGTACAGATGGTTGCTTCAGTAGCTGTACGATAGATCTTGATATTACGCTCCGCCATTTGATTTACTCCTCATGCTCAGGTTATAAGTGCTATGACTCACTTTGCTGATTATGCTCCTATAACCCAACCATATTATGGTATACTTAGGTTGTTAACTGTTAACATTCTCTTTACTATTACACTTACCACTGTTACACATGTTCTTTTGCAGGTTACTCCGAATGCTCACTTCCATAATGATCTTGGTTTAGATAGTTTAGACACTGTGGAAATCGTGATGGCCCTTGAAGAAGAGTTTGCATTCGAGATTCCTGACAACGAAGCTGATAAAATCAGCTCCGTTGATCTAGCTGTTGATTTCATTGCATCTCACCCTCAGGCTAAATAAGGGAACAAACTAGCCTTACGTTTGGTCTTCGTTTAGACTGTGTTGGCCTATGGTTAAATGTAGGACTTGTTGTCAGCTTGTTTTGAGTTTTCGATATTTCATAACGATGATAGTCACTTTCATAATGATATCCTATCTGATGTCTATACACAGATAAGAATATTCATGTTTTGAAATTTATGTTGCTCGGATTCTCCAAAAGTAGTGTATTTTTGGAGAATCTGACACGGATGCGGCATCGAAAGTGAAGAGTCCGCGCAACTTAGTTTGAAATAAATGAGCTGCAGGATACCATTTATTAGAATTACATTTCTGGAAATGGATAAATTGTTTCTTTTTGTCTTATTTTGTGATTTAGTTAAGAGATATGGACACAGTCCATATATTGCTGGATGGTAAAATTAATTGTTGTTATTTTGGAGTGGAAGTCATTAGGTTATTAGATCTTTAGTTGGTACACCGGATAGGATAAGTAGGGATATTTGATGGGACTATTTTATGCAATTTTCCTAAATCCCAACAGTTTAGTACCTAATTACATAAAATCCCGACTGTTTTCATATTTACGTAAAATCCCAATTTTTTATTCATTGTCGCAATACATAGCTAAGACTTGCGATACATACCCATCTGATACATAATAGATAAGTATTGATACATAACTTGATGTATTAATATCACAGAGATACATTCAGATACATAAGTCTTATGTATCAGTAGCACAAAAAACATTCCGATACATGATTTTTGTAGATTTTTAACCAAACATATCTTTCTTATGTATCTGTAACCTAATATTCAGTAAGATACATAGCTTTTGTATATTTGGTGGAGGATTGCGTGATGTATCTTCTTGTCCTTTTCTACCAGATACATCATTCTTATGTATCTCCGAAATCTCTTAACAGATACATCATTCTTATGTATCTTCATTAACATCATCTTCAACCTCCATTGACAAATCTCCGAACTCCAGAATTCCTCATGGCTTGAACTGTCTTGTATGCCGCCGTGAATTCGAGATGTGATGGTGGAGGACGCCGTGGATTCGAGATTTGATGGTGCGAATTCGAGGTCTGTATATGAATTCTGTATGAATCATTCGAGATCTATATATACATTCGAGATCTGATGGTGGACGCCGCCGCCGTGGACCTTTCTTCATAGCAATGAGATTTGCAGCCATGGTCTGTGAAGACGTGAATTTTTCTATTTTTTGTTGTCGGAGTTGATTGATTTCGCCGAAGTTTGGTCGGACACGACAACGAATAGGAGGCAGCGGTGGTGGGTTTTAAAAATGGACATCAATGGTTTGGGGAGCTTCGAAACCATTGTTGAAGGAGATGAATGGTTTGGTGAGTTTTAAAAATGAAGGCGAGTAAGAGGCAGCAGTGATGTATATGATGATTTGGGGATATAAATTACAATTCGAAATTTTTGTAATTATTTTAAGAGGTTGGAATTTTAGGTAATAATAATAAGTTAATGTGTGGTATGCAGTAATTTAACTGGTTCAATGTTTACTTATCGTCTTCACCTTACAGTATTTAGGTGTTATTATATTTCATCGCTATTCTGCTATTTGTGGATTCATTCTTTTCCAAAGAAAAATAAAAGAACAAGCTAAAATAGTGGAAATGAGAGTGCTGCGAGATGCACAGATGTCCCCGTGCAGAGGTGTGAGAGGTTGGTTATGGATAATCCAAATTATATCATCCAGATTTCTTCGAATTGGTTTCGAAATTCGGATCAGCAAAGGTAGTCAACTTAACTGGTCCTAGCAAAACCCATTTGAAACAAGGAAAATTAGACTAGAAAATCAAATGTAACTATGAAATTTATGTTTCTTGCCTAACCCCATAATGGAGTTTCACAACAGAACAATCAGTAATGTATTAGTAGTTATCATCTACATATTGTTTTCATGCAAGAACATGAATACAAACCAGTTGTAGTGAAACAAAAATAGAAACAAGTTTGAAAATAACGAATCACGGGGCAATCCTTTGAGGGTCGCGAGGGAAAAGTGATGTCTTGCGAATGTTATTGAGGGCGCAGAAAAGCATCACTACGCGCTCCAATCCGACTCCAAATCCACCATGGGGAGGTGCACCATACCTACACAATAGGCAAAGCACAAAATCAGGTAGAGATTTTAGCAGAAACTAATGTAAGATTTAAACTTGGTGGGTCAAACCTTCGATATTTTAGCACTCAACTTATTGCACATATGAAATTGAGTGGATAATTTAATATATTTAGTAATCTTTTACATATATATTTGAGCTGTGTTGAAACTGATGAGCTCAGTAGAACCCATGCTCTATCCGTCTCTATGTATAAGTTGTTCAAGAAGTACCATTGCAAACATATCTAACAACAAACGTATGATGATCGGAACAGGCATAATTGGCAAGACATGTGAGCTAATAGCTGAAAACTTAGCTTGAATTCATTGATGCCATCAATAGACTTAAGAGCCAAATAGAGGTAACTTTCTACGGCAATCATGAGTCGTAACTGCCAAATTATGGTAACTGCCCTGTTATATAGTTGGTTAAATTGGATGATTGCTTAGTTTGGATACAATTAATTGTGGTTCATATAACTTTTACCTATTCATTATCTCATTCATCGAACGACTCAAGATGCAAATGTATGGTGTTCCCCTCAATGTGTATAAGAAAGAGAAGAAAAAAAGAAATGCTTATAACATGCCAAATTTGAATTCAACGACAATCATTTTTCCAAGCAAAGATGATTTTGCAATAATTTGTTGTTGTGTATTTAACCTATATGGTCATCGTTGTTAGCACTCACAAAGATTATCAGTTGACTAAAACCATGACTAAAGTTTTTAAATTTCTTTTTGAACCATTTCTGGATTTGACTGAAGTTTTTCAAATATAGAGGACAAGTTGAATTGCAAAGAGAAATACCGGAAAGAATCGATATATGTTGCTATTGTCTTCACGTCAATTCCACACTCTCCAGCACGTTTTTCCAAGAATTCAGGAACATGGATACGCTGAGCTCCTGAGATAATTTCCTCCCCTGACAAAAAGGCAATTGAAAAATGTAACCAAACCCACCTTTTCAATGAAAAAAACAGGAATAAACATTATTTCCAAGCACACTAAATTTGTTTCATCGCGTCAGAACTACCAATCACTTTCTCCATTAAATTTCTAGAACCAGAAGGTTAATACAAATTGAGTACTGCAAATATGCAAGCTAGTGGATCCACTAAAAGAAAGCCTCATCAAAGAAGAGGGGAGATGTCAGCAAACATGCTATAATTTATTTGTCCTTGAAGAAAAAATACAAAATTCCATTAACAAAAGCAGAAAGGTTCGTGAGGAATGGGAGTGTTCCTTGGGTCAAGAAAAGCACACTCCAGTAACCGGGAGGGGATATAGGACATAATTCAAGTCAGGACATTCCCTTTTCTCAAGATAAAAAAACATGTCCTAGCCAACAAAGTTTACACATTCAGCGCTAAAACATTCCAACCTAGAGCTACATGTCAAGAAAAGCTGATTTCTGATAACAACAATGGAAACTAGAGAAAAAATTGAAAATTGTGAGAGCAGTTCATTTTTTATGAAATGAAAAAGACTACTAAGTACTACCTAAACGCACCATACTTCTCTCAAAAAAATTAAACATCCATCCGCTCAAAATGTACATAGACGTGAATGAAATCATATCTCACCCATCAAAATAAAATAAAATCATTCTCACAATATTAAGAAATTTGTAACTTAATTACCTCTGATAAAGACATCAAAAGAATTGCTGTAAGATGGATTGTCATGACAAGGCATGGTATAAAATGGACGAACAGCCTGTGGATACTTGTGAAGTATATAGAACTCAGTTCCATACCTGAAGAAAAAAGAAAAAAACAGAAAATGAGCTCATAACCATCATACATATTAGGAAAGCAAGAAAGAAATGTTGAATGGGAAGAAATAAGTTTTTGTGGTTGGGTAGAGGAGTTATTAAATACTTCTCCGCAACAAGCAGCCCAAGCTTTCTTTCTGATTCTGTATTTAGGTCACCAAGAGGATCAACTTCAACACCAGCTTCCTGTGAAGCAGAAGAACATGAAAAGGTAAGACTCATAATAGGGATGGCAATGGGAAGGGAAACATCAGGTTCACTCCCTAGGAAACTAACATCCAGGGCAGGGGGGGTGAGGCAGGGAATAGAAGGGAGAGCCCGGCAGTCATAACCTATCACTTTCGCTATGTGAGAAATCTTTTTGGGGCCAACTTATCGCAACTAATTTTAGCAAATGGGAGCCCTTTGAATTAAAGTATCGATTGTGTTCGGGAGAGGAGATAAAAAGGAGAGTTGGTTTTAGGAAACACTCAAATCCTCTCAGCAACAATTTCATAAGCCGTGTACCATGACAGATGCCATGTTATAGAAAGAAAAATTGTACACCACTTCCTCCTAGACAATGAGGTTGGCATGCCCCTGGAATACTGTCTCTACCTTTCTGGTACTCAATTGGCAGATGGATAGGACTTATTTTGCAGTTTTTAACTTCTGTGTGCATTCATAGCCCATTGTCAATTGTTTACCACTTCCTGTCCCTTTTTTCCTTAATTTATATTGCTTTTGCACTCGAGATGGTTCGATTTCTTCAGCACGGAAGAAGCTGATGATAACAGAATGCTTAACATTACAATTTAATGAAGCCTTCAAAAAACACCCAATTTCTACAGAACAAATTTACCTTCAGCATTTGAACCCCCTCTGCAAATGTAAGTCGTAAGGTTTTCCGCAGATACTGCATTGTCAATCAAACATATAGTTACTACCTTTGCAGAGAAAAGAAACAAGTTGCTATTTAAGCAATTTGCTCGAGGGTATATAAGTCATTGCCACAAGTAATAAGGTTTCATTATTTCCAAGAATAAGCAAATGAATGTATAAAGAGCAAGTCAATCTGTGGAAGTCAAGCAATCATAAGTAGCATACTGATCACTGAAGTTGAGCCTAGTTACCTTCAGAGGTTCAAAAGGGTATTGCCTTCCAATGGCTTCAAGTTCCTTTTTGCATTTCTCATTCAAGCTATCAAACATGGCTACAAATAAGTGGTCAACAATATCCATGACCTGCAAAAGTAGACTTCATATTGTAATATCCAAAATAAAAGTGCACTTCATATTATACTTACAGAAGCAGTTGGCAATCTTCTAGGAGGTTCTAGCATGCCATACCTCTGAATAATGTTCCTTGATCTCCATTTCAACATCAAGACCTGTAAACTCACACAGATGTCTGTGTGTAAAAGAATCTTCTGCTCTAAAGACGGGACCAATTTCAAATACACGGCCAAAATCACCACATATTGCCATTTGTTTGTGAAGTTGAGGTGACTGCGCCAGACATGCAGGTTGACCTTTATAATCTAATCTGAAAACAGCTGAACCTCCTTCACTAGACCCTCCAATCAATTTTGGAGTGTGGATTCCAACAAATCCTTCAGAGAGCAGAAACTGCCTGAATATCTGCATTTTAAAAGGAGAAAATTAGCTCATCAGCTATAGTTTGCAAGGACTCAATAAAAATGTAGGGAACAATCCAGCAACTTCTATCTTTTTGATCAACAAGTTTTCTTCTATTATCACCAGAAAGTGACTAAAACCACCATCTGAATCACTTCTACATTAAATATATGACAAGAATAAAAATATGATAATTGTTAAAATGTGCAAGCGAGGGAATATGCACCAAGGCACCATGTGACATTTTTTGCAATAGACATTTTCCAACATGAAATAGATGAAATGGAAATATCAGATAGCATAACGAACATTTTCAACTTGACCCTGAATGCGGAAGATTCCTTGATTTGCAGGTGTGCGGATGTCTAGTATTCTGAAGTTTAAGCGAGTATCCTGATTTACACGAACAAGCTGCTCTCCTTTCTGCACTTGATGGAAAGATGTCAGTAGACAATCAAAAGGATAGAAAGGACATAGACTGCATTAGTCCAGTTTTTGAAATTTAATGGAACCTCAATTTTTGAAAAGGTAACTGCGCTGATGTCTTCCCTAGCAATACATTGTCGGCCAATTTCAATATAAAAATTTCATTAAAGCAATGAACCAATTCAAGGAGATAAAAGAATATACCTCTAAAGCTTGTTCTATCTCCACTTCACTTCTAGCAGCATCCTCAATATTAATAGGTAGAGTGGGCACAGCCCTATTGACACAATAAAGTTTGCTTATTTGTACTTCCACCTGAAGCAAATTAAAAAAAAAGTACTAGTAAATACCATAAACAACAAAGTAATAAGCAGATATAAAAATTCCAAAATTCTTCAACACCATTTAGACCAGGTTTATTATCTAATAAGGAAGCTCCACTATTAATCTTCTTTTGTTTACTCTCATTTGTCATGAATCATTTTATTCTGTTTAAAGAGGTACTCTTGTCAGACTAAAATGTAGAAAATTTCTGTTATGAACCCTAAAGTTGTCTGGTATTGAAACATCATCTTCAATATCAACAATTGATTCTTTGCTAATACTAGACACCGCCAAGCCTAAACCCGTCGAATTTCAAGACAACACTCCATTACCTACTAACCCTCCACCATAATGCGCGACCTCAACACCCATCTTTACAACAACAACAACATACCCAATGTATACTCACAAAGTGGGGTCTAGTGTACGCAGTCCATACCTCTACCCCGGTGGTGAGGTAGAGAGGCTGTTTCCAAAAGACCCCCGACTCGAGACAAAAACAGTCTAGAAAAAAGACGTAATAGATGAGCAAAAACCAATAGGTGGTAACAAAATAACAGATAGAAACAATCTCCTATCAAGAAGAAATATAAAAGCATAAAGCAATGTACTTTTTGATTATAAATCTACACGTAGACACCATCAATCCGAAACCCGTCGAAAAGCAAGGCAATACATGAATAAGGCTAATACTACGACAGACACCACCAAGCCTAAACCCGTCGAAAAGCAAGATAATACATGAATAAGGCTAATACTACGACAGACACCACCAAAGCAAAACCCGTCGAAAAGCAAGATAATACATAAATAAGGCTAATACTACGATAGACACTACTAAGCCTAAACCCATCGAAAAGCAAGACAATACATGAATAAGGAAATACTACGACAGACACCACCAAGCCTAAACCCGTCGAAAATCAAGACAACACTCTACTACGTACGAACCTTCTGCTAACCTTCTACTTCATAATCGCGATGTCCACACCCTCCAATCAAGAACAAATATAAACACATAAAGCAATAACTTTTTTTGATAATAAATCTACCTGTTGTTGAGTGCAACCAGTAATTGGCTTCCCCGGTATCGAAACAACACCTTCAATATCAACAATTGACTCTTTACTCAAACTAGTAGCAAACTTCACCATCTGTAAACTAACCAAATCAACCTTCACATTCAACACACACTGCACCGTAAACCCTCGTTCTCTCACAACGACAAACGCCATCTTCTTACTAACCGGTCGAACCGTATGTACTCTTCCCCTAATCAGTATCACCTGGTCCTTCAATTCGGGTATGATCGACCCGACTTCAGTCCATTCCCGACCCGTTATTGACTTCGATTGTAGATCGTTTAGCTCGATGTCGCCGTAGTTGGTGGAAAGCGGGTCGGGTTCGTCAATTGTGACGGCGGAGACTGCGGTGGATGCGGCGGATGCGGCGGCGGCCAAGGATTCTTTGCGGCGGCGGCGTTCTTCCTTGGCGGCGTCTTTTTTGGAGGGTTTTTTGGTTCCTTCTTCTTCCATTGGAGAGGGATTTTGGGGGTTTTCGGATTCCATTTTTTAGGGTTTTAGCTGAGAAGAAGAAAAGGAACTCCATATATATATATATAGCAACTGAATAAACTACCTGCAAGTAGTCCAATAGCCCTATGACACGTGTTTTCCTAATAATTTTGGTCCGACTCGTCCTCAATTCCTATTTTAGGTGAGTTTTACCATAATTATGTTTTACTCTAAAAATAAATTCCTCGTGAAAAAGATATCCTTGTACAAAAATATTTCTTCCATCATTAGTTAATTCTTTTCTTGGATGACAAGTTTACACAATAGTATATACAATGTAGTTATTTACTTCTTATACATAACGCAATAGCATACACAATGCAGTCATAAATAGAGTTTGTTTAAAGGCATAGGTTACTTGACCAAACCATATCAATAAAATGTTTTTAGTATCTTATTTTTAATATGTTTTCCTTTGTCTTTGATTTATCGCTGATAAGATTTGCAACCACATAAGTCCTTGATTTTTTTGATTACCTTTTTAATATTTTAAGTGTTAATTATTGTGATTTTTAGTACTTTTCACGTAATTTCTAAATATACAAATTTTATTTCAAAAAATTTAAAACTTCTATATTCGAATTAGCAATCAAAGCTTAGAAACTTGAATCTCGAAATTCAATTTTGCCAAGTACATTGGGATCGAGGGAGTAATAAGTACTCCCTCCGTCCTATTTTAGTTAGGCACATTCCATTTTACACGATGATTAAGAAGTCATAAATTGAATGATGAATTTTACTATTTTACCCTTTATCCATATTAATGATATTCATTGGACATAGAAATGGACATTAAAATGTAATTGTTCACATTTAATGTGTACTATTAATTGTAGGGGTAAAATGGAAAAAAATAATTAATTCTATCCTGATTTAGTAAGTGATCAACTAATATGAAACATTTATTTTTAGTAAGATGATCAACTAAAATGAAATGGAGGGAGTATAATTATATACGCTAGGGACCTATAAACTATTACCTTAATTTTGTACTTAACAACGATTATCTTTTTCCAAAGACGTAGCAATGATATATATTGTAATATATAGTTTCAAAAATGTAGGTATCTGCATAACGATTATTTTAGTTATGTAAGTATTAGTTATTTCATCTTCTACCCCATGTAAGATAATATATCAATTCCTTCATAACTTATACATGCATTAGTAACACGAGTTTTTAAAATTGCAAACCAAACATCGTACTGATTATATACACGAATAACTTATTTCCTAACTAGCTTCCAAACATCGTATTACTTATTACTTATTATACATAAATAAACGATCCCTTATTGTATTGCCTTGACACATTGGCCTCAAAATTCCAAACAACAAATAAGCATTTTCTACTATTATTACAATGAATATAGTGTAAAAATATATTTGTGGACAACTAGTAAATGTAAAACTCATGTAAATAACTACATGTTGTAAGCTACAAAACCAGGTGAAAAACACAAACAATTGCAAATAGCTCATCTTAGAACAACCTTTAACTTGTTCTCTACCTGTTCTCTCACTTTCCACTGCATCAAAAATACAAAAAATAGACATTTAGTAATGGTAGGAGAAAGATGGTGAAGATTCATTTGATAAGAGGGTTTACCTGCAAATCGTTTATTTCCTCGTCTGTAAGTGAACGTTCCATGGACCGATAAGCTATCCTGTAGCAATGGCTTGTCATTCCTTTCTTATTGGTGAAGTTGTCGATCAATTTCACCTGACAGTAGAAGGAACAGAAGCAACAGTCACTGGACGAACTCATGATACAAACACGAGTCACTACATGAAGTACATGATGATCGAGAAATAAGTCTAGAGCCGATCCTTTGGGTTAGAGGATGATGAGTCCGCCTCTCTACCCTTCTCCACTTAAATACCAGAGTTAGTTAAATGCACAAACTCGTGCTACCAACGCGACCTATGGTTTGGCTTCAATAGACAAACCCATCACCCTACCCCCACGCCAGGGGATGATATGAAAATCACTTAACCGAAAGCTTCAGATAAAAGTAATAGACTTGGCATAGCTTACTTTCGAGTAATGAAATAATGATATCATTGAATACTATAGCACCTCAAAACATGTCGAGCAAGAGGAAACATTTCAAATATTCAGGAAATCTGGCAGGACAATTTGGAATAGACACTCAAGAAATTGAATATTGAGGTGTATCCAAGGACAACTAGATGGGAGAAGTTCAAGGCTACAACTAGATTTTGTGATGGCAGTAAGCAGAATCATCACGTGGACGTACCTCCTCGGCAAGATCTCCAGCAATTCCTCTAACAACTTCACAGAGATTGTTCTCGGTAAATGAATCACTGATCCAGAAACTCATATCTTTATAACAAGGTGGATACTGGAAAAAAATAAAGACACTTAAGTCTCTTCAACAAGATCATAAACACTACTAGATCCACAAACAAAATTATGCAGTCAAAGATTCAATGGACCCCTTAAGTACATTCTTCAAATAAAATGCATGCACTTCATGAAAAATGAAATGCTCAAAACACATATGAGAGTTGGATTCTTCAAATGCTTAAAAAAAAAAACCATGATAAACATTAGCAAACAAGTCATACCTTAGAAAATGGCTTAAACTTCAGCCCGAGCCGGCCGCTTGAAAACTACATCATGATCAAGAAAATGTTACCGAAAACTGTCAAACTCTAAACTGGGATAGATGGGAAGAAGTAGCTGAAAATCCAGAACAAGGTGAAAAATGAAAACAGGACAGAAGAAGAAATTACCTGAGAAGTGAACCGCTCATCAGTTGACCAGAACAGTCGAATATCTGGAATATCAAATAAAACCATAGCCAAGCGCTCTAATCCAAGACCAAATGCCCAAGCAACATTGTCAGTTCTGCCACTTCTTTTCAATATTTCTTGTTCTGTCACTCCACAACCCAAAACTTCCATCCATTGATCCTGGCAAGGATTTAACAGTGAGTTAATCATAATATAATAAAAATTATACCATAAGGATGAGTCCATTTCCTATTTACTTTCAATAGCTCAAATTGATCTTTGCTCTGGCTTTTCTCGAGATTTCATCTCTATCACTTGTATTTGCTGCAATACTTAAGTGCTTTCAAATTCATTTATGGGTAATAAATGCTTACTTGTCAAAAAAGAAGCTAGTACCCTTCACCACTGGCATAATAATACCTTAGCCCAAGAAATTAGGGAGAGGGATAAAACATCAACTTTGCTCTAAACAAATTTGGAAAAAAAGTTTTTCTTTTTCTGCTTCGAATGAATTGATAGTGTTAGGGCAGTACATAAACAATTGATAGTGTTGTGTAGTACTAACAAACAATTATTTCCTTTTAGAGAAGAAAAACATTTGACAATTTGTTTCTTCCTTTCCTCTATGCTTGATGTAAGAATTCAATATTCGGAAGGCTTAGGAGTGGTTACTTGTATATCTTTTATTATTTTGTTGACTTATGGGTTGGATGAACTTCTGTGAGAAACATTCTCTGTTAAAATAGAGTCTCTAACGGGGGGGTCTCTACTCCTATGTCAAACCTTAATGACACATAAATATGTCAGGTCTGCGTACACACTACCCTCCTCAGACCCCATTTGTGGAATTACACTGGGTATGTTGTCGTTGTTGTTGCTTCTCCCTGAATGTTTGGCTATTGTTTCCTAAAATCCTTGCCGGCACACATCCTTAATCTTCCTGCTTTATATTTCCAAAGTAACGACAATTAGCTCACATTATTAGAGAATGGCATATGATGTGTGTCTAATGCATGCTTGACACTTGTGAGCCCCAGTAAAAGAAATTGCTGAAGGAGGTGATACAATCTTACTCTTTTTAACTGATAAATGTATTGTTCAAGTAGGTAATACAATCTTACTCTTTTTAACTGATAAATGTAGGCAAAATAACCTTCCAATTAAACTTTAAATGTTATGTTAAGTTAAACCAAAGGGACTTTGTGGCACTTACGTCTCACCCCTCCAAAATAAATATAAGAACTCCTTCTGGGATGAATTCAAAATCAATACTAAAATTGAAGTGGTCGATGGAGTTAAGACTCTCTTCTGGTAGAATGATTGGCATGTAGCAGGCAATATGGAGACTCTATTTCCTGATATTTACAGTCTTGTCATATACCAGCAAAGCACAATAGCAGGATTGTGGACACCTCAAGGGTGGAATTTTGAATTCAGGAGAAACATTAATGATTGGGAAATCCCAAGAGTGATAGAGTTTTTCAGCACTATTGATCAATTCAATGGACTGAAGAGTGGACAAGACATTTTACAATGGCAAGGAAATAGCAAAGGGAATTTCAAAGTTAGAGCAGCCTACAGGAAGTTTAACCAGCTAAACCAGCAGTTAATCAAATGGCCGTGCAAACATATCTGGAAAGCTAAAATCCCACACAAAGTAGCATGCTTTGTATGGCTATTAGCAAAGGAAGCTGTGCTGACACAAAATAACCTGATGAAGAGGGGAATCCCACTGTGTTCCAGATGTCTTTTCTGTGGGGAAGCTATAGAAACAGTGGTTCACCTTTTCATACATTGTAAGGTTACTAGTCAACTGTGGAGGCCATTTCTCAGCCTCAAAAACATTGATTGGACTATGCCTAGAAGAATCACAGAGACCCAAACAACTGGAGAATGGTTCCTGCTGCTATTTGGTGGACAATTTGGAAGGAGAGGAACCTTAGAGTTTTTGAGAATATAGAGAGCAACATGCAGCAAGTAAAGCTGAACTGCATTTTAACTTTTTTGCTTTTGGTGTAATCAGATAGATTCTAATGACACTGTCTCTATCATTGATGTCTTAGACTCATTATAGGGATAGGACAGTAAATTTAGAACTTATGTAAATACGGTTTCAGTACAACCTATGTACTGGTTTACAGAAATAGAAATGGTTACCAATTTCAAAAAAAATAAATATAAGAACTCCTTCAATACCCAAAAAGCAAAAGAAGAAGAAGAAAGGGAAGGTGAGGAGGTTACATATTAAGTTACTCTAGCTTGGTAACAACTACCCTGCCCCCCTACTTCTACACATTTTATAGCATCTAACTGAATCTGATGAAACCGCAAAAATAGCTTGCATTATACTCTGGATGTTAACATCTGGAGATGAGGAAATAAAAGAAACAAACGCATGTATAAGTCTGTCATAAGCTAATACAAAGTATACCTGAAAATATATCTCCAGTTCAAATGATGGATTAGTAAAGGGGAAATAAGTGTCAACCCAGCGCATTTCCACCCCACCTGAAGATATTAGAAAGATTAGGTTGGAAACTCATAAATCTTTGTCACGAAAAAAGTAAATTTGTAGTAGAAAGATGGTTTCTGAAGAAGAGGACAAGTTAAAAGATCTATACACGATGGAAAAGTAGCAGGGGATTGGACCCCTCCTGAGTCCATTGATCTGCCGGAATTTAACAGGGGAGCCATCAACTACATTATCCATTTATGCTATCAGATAAGTACTTCAATAGGCACTCTTAACTTCCTAAACTGACTTCGGTCTATAATTTAGCAGTCTGGTCCAGCCTTCTATTACTATCCGCCCTAAATATCAGGTGCTAATTGAGACGCCTATAATTTTAAGAAAATGGAAAGAAGCAAGAAAAATTTATACAATGTACAACTATCACCCCCACCAAACTTCTAAGATGATATGAACATAATTAACTGGCATCTAGGACCAACTACTAATGATGCAAGGAATTCATATAGCAAGAGATTGGCTGCACTACAGATATTAATATGGTAAATCATAGTCAAATCACCACGACTCGTTATTGGTTTGCAAGTCCAATAATTATATGGTAAATTATTGGCGAACCATAATAACTCATATTAGATGAGATAGATTTGTACCAAATAGATGGCGTGCCAAACCCTCAAGACATTTCTTCAGGTCTTCCGCAGCATGTGACGTTGCATCAGTACCTGAACCCTCCCATTCGTTTGGAGCAAAGACCCGTACACCCTCCATCTACACAGTATGGCAGAAAACCATTAAAGGGTAAATTCATACAACAATCTGCAATGTCTTGAGGAATATATGTTTGCAGGTAGAGAACCTGGTGGAATACAGGGTAGTGAGTTGAGTCGATGGAATCTCTACGGTACACATCTCCAGTAACAAGAAAATGGGTGTGTCCATTCCTCAGTAGCTCAGCTTGATGTGCACTGGTGTGGCACCTTAGGACTGTTTGAGAATCCACATAATATGTGTCATTGTAACTCCTGCTAACGTGGTCAGCAGGTACCAAGACTTCATCAAAGTTCTGCAGGTAGGAGCCCACAAGTCGCAGTAAGAAGAAAGCAATCGAAGTTAACTAAAACTCTTACCAAGATAAATGAACAAAAGGGAAAAAACGTCCCAAGTGCAGTATATGCATATACTTATCCTTAATCTACTGATAAACTTATTTTCCAATTTGATACCATCATTAGGCTATTCTCCTATTCCACATAGAACATGTAATAAAGCGATTAAGAAATGTAAATCAAGTAACTGAAACTCTGAAAGAGGTAGACATACTGAATACTGAATAGTATTCAACATATCATTGAGGAACTTGATGATTCTAACGGCTTCTTCAATACCACTCTCTATAAGTAGTAGGTGAATGGTTGACAT
The DNA here is from genome assembly GCA_031232105.1 of Capsicum rhomboideum. Lineage (NCBI taxonomy): Eukaryota > Viridiplantae > Streptophyta > Magnoliopsida > Solanales > Solanaceae > Capsicum > Capsicum rhomboideum. Next base: position 171,585,134 of record CP124714.1, read on the forward strand.
GCCTGACTCATAATAGATGGGGAATAATATTGTTGACCATAGAGCTATAGAATTAGGCTTTTGGGAGTAGAAGGGTAGAATTCATTACTCGACAAATATGAGGAATCCCGTGAATAGGCCAAAAAGAATTGTTTGTTACGACCCTAACTTTACTGCAAACTAAACAGATGTTAACGCCAGCTATATGAATAAAGAAAAAGCTTGATCAATGGGATAAGAAAGGAACATAATTCTAGCACAGAATGCAAATATAATTACAAAAACAAAATCATGATGAATGCAAAAACTAATTCCTTAACCTTCTTGGACCAACCTGTTTAACAGAAACTATTGGGCACAAATCATCAAACTTGTCAAACTTGTCTGGGTAGTTTGTGTCGAAATAATCATAGATCGCATTCTTAAGGATACCAAGTGGATGTTGGTTCCTCCTATGAAGCTGCATTCCAAGCTTTGCAAATATTGTATCCGGAATATTGTTTGTGGCGTCATCCCTTACTATTTCTGTATATGCAATCATCAGGTTAGTACCAATTACCAGTTGATAGAATAAAACATTTTCTCTGTCAAAAGCTCCACCAAGGCAATACAGATGCCAAAAAAAAGATGAAAACAATTTTTACTCACAAAAAATGCAAAGGATATGCATAATGCCACGGTTAAAGTGAAAATAGAAACTGACTATACTTGCAGAATTGCAAATCTAAGGAACCACAACAAAAGAAACAGGAGACATATTAAGACTGACTTTGGCTACTTGCCTTCAGCCTTCAAGAGCTTTATGTTGGCCCCAGAGGACCAATTCTATTTTATATAGAAAGAAAAAATAAGCAACCTGTCCAAAAAGCCAGTAAAGGGAAAGAATGAAGAAAACTGTTATTATTTTGTAGACTCTCATCTCACAAAAAGAAGGAAGCAAAAAAAGATCCACAAAAACCAACCTTGAACATATGAACCTCTGCATTTTAACCCCCTCGGGAGTGTTATCTACTCCTCTCCATCCGTACAGACCAAATAAGTATATAGGAATGGTTTCACACACCTTTTTTTAGTTATTGTTGCTGTACAACAGTACAAATGTCAATTAAACAAGAATTCTCCAATAAAACTAGACAAGTTGGCATGGTCCACTATATCCCTTAATAAAACAACTAAACAAGTAATCAGTAATTTGTTCTAAACCAGGGAAAGGTGATAATGACCCAGGAAATGGTGAAGTACGTGAATCGATTCCCTCTTCATGTCCAAACCTTTTAATATAAAATAGAGAATGTTGCCCCATTGAAGAACAAGATAGTTAATTAACTTTACAGCTTCTCACTAACATGTACCTTCTTACTGATTCTGGTAGAAGTGACATTGATGTGTCAATACACTTTTCTAAAGCCAGGTTGGATTGTCCAGGTGAAAAGTGGTCAGGTTTTTTAGTAAATACCCAGTAGCTAAAAGAAAATATAATAGGAACTCTGAAATTTTCAGATGAACAACTGTATGGACACTGAAACTAAACAGAGTACACTTTCTGAACTTGTTTAATTCTTCTTGAATTTGAGAATGAGTGATTGTGAAGTTGAAAATATCAGAATTTGGAAACATATGATCGAGGAACCTGCAAATTTCAACGCACCTGGCCGTCAAAATTCAATTTTGAATAGCCACCAATAGTGGGGAAACTATTAACATTTTAATATCACTAAATACCAAATGAGAGATTAGCATTCTGAGATCAAAAGCATTTGAAGTTCAGTAGCCCAAGTCATGTAAATGAAGATTGAAGTGCATACACCAAGGGATAAAACTTGAACCTTCAAACTTTAATGCACCCAAGTCATCAAAATGCAATTTTTATTCTTTTGATAACCGAGAAATCACCCAGGAACATTGCATGGTTCAAAACTTAAACAATGGGCCTGCCCCTCCAAAAATTTTCTTTTTGGAAGAACAATGGTGTCCGGGCTCATACCTCAACTAGCTCCACAGGATACTTGTCACCTCCCACTAGCAACAAGTACAGGTAACTGTGTCCACCAAGGTAGGCTGGATGAGAAGAATCACCTAGTGTTTTTTGTTTTTGCTAAGATTTGAACGTGAGACCTCATGATTCCTGACCCACTTCGGTCATACCCTTGGGTGCCATGCCTGCCCCTCTACTCTTTTATCGGTTAAGGATCCTTGATGTACGCCAAACCCACATCATGCATGGCACTCTTACCCCTTGACAAAAGCCCAAGGGGCTCCTAAAAATGCAAACTTTAATAGCCTCAGACAGGGAGCTAACTACAAAATACCGTTTCATAAACTACCCAGAAGCTATTACTCCCTCCATTTCAATTTGTTTGTCCTACTTTTGTTTTGGTCCATTTCAAAAAGAATGTCTTTTCCATTTTTGGCAACTCTTTGATTCTAACTTTTTCCACGGCATGTTATTGACCACAAGATTAAAGGGACCACAAGATTCTTCTTTAATTTCTTAAACTTCGTGTCAAGTCAAAACCAAACAAACAAATTGAAACCAAGGGAGTACTAAACTACTTTTAGTTTAAGATCGACTGTACAAATCCTCAAAATCAATTCTGCTCCCTCTGTACCCAATTAGACCAACCCAGATGAGAAATTCAAGATTCTACAAGTCATAAAAACTCAAACTTTACAAGCCCAATTCATATAAATGAAAATTCAAGATTCTACAGTCATAAAAATTCAAACTTCACAAAACCCAAATCATATAAATGAAAACTGAAGCCATACAAAGGGGGGATGAAGCTTGTTATGCTACAACTACTTCCCCTCAATCCAAACTAGTTCAAAGGCAGCTATAGAAATCCTCAATATCAATTCTGGTCGATTTGGACTCAACTAGATGAAAATTTAAGATTGTACAGTCATAAAAACTCAAAAAACCTACTGGAAGGAAGTCATTAAGGCAAAATATGTAGAGGAAGACAACTGGATGACCAAAGAGGTGACTACGCCATATGGGGTCAGTTTATGGAGATCCATCAGATCTTTGTGGCCTGAGTTTAAAGCCAATACAATGATCAAAGTGGGGAATGGAGAGAAAACAGAATTCTGGAAGGATGTTTGGAATGAAGTAGGTAGGCTAGATGTTTTGTTTCCTGATATATACTCTCTAGTATCACACCAACAGAAGTCCATAGCAGACCACTGGACTCATCAAGGGTGGAACTTCAACTTTAGAAGACAAATAAACGACTGGGAGATTCAGAGGGTAGCAGATTTCTTCAACACCATTGACCAATTTAATGGACTAGAGGGGGGTCAAGACATTCTATGGTGGAAAGGCAATCAGAAGGGCATCTTTAAGGTGAGTAGTGCATACACCTGGTTGAACCATCCCAACCAACCACAAAGTCACTGGCCATGGAAAGGAATTTGGAAGTCAAAAATCCCACTCAAAGTGGCTTGTTTTGTCTGGTTGCTAGCCAAAGAAGTTGTATTGACTCAAGACAACTTAATGAGAAGGGGGATACCATTATGTTCTAGATGTTTCTTTTGTGGGGAAGCTGCTGAGACAGTCAATCATCTTTTTCTACACTGCAAGATCACTGGCCAACTATGGAGGTTATTCCTAAATCTTAAGGGTATATCATGGACCATGCCTGCTAAGATCACAGAAGCAATCCAAAGTTGGGAGGAAGCAGGGAAGCAGTCAAAGAACAGAGACAGATGGAGAATTGTCCCTGCTAGTATATGGTGGGCAATGTGGAAGGAGAGGAACTCTAGGGTTTTTGATAGCATAGAGAATAGTATGCAAAAAGTTAAATTAAATTGTCTTATGCTACTATGTTTTTGGTGTAATCAAATATATTCAAATGATACTATCTCCATAATTGATGTACTAGACTCAATTTAGGAAGAGATGGTAGGATTTGAAGTACATGTTGTAAATAGTGACCAGTACAGTTTCCGTACTGTTTTTGAGGAATATACAAAGTTATCAGTTTCAAAAAAAAAAAAAACTCAAAAAAAAAAAATTGATAACCGTGGTGTCCGGGTCAGCTTTCACGCACCTCGACCAAATCCACGGGATACCTACCACCTCCCACCAACAACAATACCTCTGCCAGGATTTGAACCTGAGAACTTCATTGACCACTAGGCCACACCCTTGGGTGCTAAAATTTCAGATTCTACAGTCATAAAAACTCAAACTTTACAAACCCAAATCATATAAATGAAAATTCAAGATTCTACAGTCATAAAATCTCAAACATTACAAAACCCAACTCACACAAATGAAAATTCAAGATTCTACAGTCATAAAAACCAGTGATATCAAAGGCGCGCTTAAGCCCTGAAGCGAGGCTCAAAATGTGTTGACCGCTTCGCCTTGCTTTATGTGCGGTTCACTGTCGTCATCAAGTTTTTAAGACATACTTTTCCTTGCCAATGAGTCTCTTCTGAAGAGGCAACACTAAACAATTGATATTTCACTTTATCATAATTGTTTTTCAATTTCTTTGTTCATATATTTGTCATCCATACTTATAATTATTTGTCTTGGACTAAACATAAATATTTATATTTTTTCTCCCTTTGCGCCTTTTTTCATTGAAGCCCACGCTTTTATTTGCGCTTTAAGATCCAACAGACCTTAGGGCGTTTTTGCGCTTTTGATAACACTGATAAAAACTCAAACTTTACAAACCCAAATCAAATAAATGAAAATTCAAGATTCTACAGTCATAAAGCTCAAACATTACAAAACCCAACTCACACAAATGAAAATTCATTCTACAGTCATCAAAACTCGAACTTTACAAAACCCAACTCATAAAAGGGCAGTCCGGTGCACTAAAGCTACCGCTATGTGCGGTGTCCGAGGAAGGGCCCCACCACAAGGGTGTATTGTACGCAGCCTTACCTTGCATTTCTGTCAGAGGCTGTTTCCAAGGCTTGAACCCATGACCTCCAGGTCACATGGCAGCAACTTTACCAGTTACTCCAAGGCTCCCCTTCAAGATTCTACAGTCACAAAAACTCAATCTTTACAAAACCCAACTCATATAAATGAAAATCCAAGATTCTACAGTCATCAAAACTCAAACTTTACAAAAACCCAAATCATATAAATGAAAACTGAAGCCATACAAAGAGTAAACTGACCATTTTTAGAAATCTTGACTCCACCAACCTCAAGAGCAGACACAACTACTGATTGCCTCTTCTTGTTACCATGACCATAGACTCTATCTACTACAACAGACTGAGAAGAAGTAGAGAAAGGGACAAGAAATCCAAAGCTTCGAATGCAATTCTTGGGAAAGTATAAAGTGGGATGGGAGAAGAAAGTGGATTTAGCTAGTGAAAGAGCCATTGTATTTGCTCACACCCCTCTTCCAGTGAGTGGCGCCGGTTATTGCTACTCTAATCACTATGATTCTTCTCCAATAAAATTAAAATTCATACTCTCTCCGCTTCAAAAAGAATTGAACTATTTTGACTTGGCATGGAGTTTAAGAAAATAAAGAATACTTATGAATCTAGTCTATCTCTTTCTATTTCTTTTCTATATATGGAAAGTGAAAAATTCATCATATAATAATCCAGAAATTGAAATAGAAAAGAAATAAGGGAGGTTTGTGATGATTTTTCAATCTTTTCTACCAGGTAATCTAGTATCCTTATACATGAAGATAATCAATTCGGTCATTGTAGTCGGACTCTACTATAGATTTCTGACCACATTCTCCATAGGCCCTCTTATCTCTTCCTTCTCCGAGCTCTGGTTATGGAAGAAGGAACCGAGAGTCATAAATTAAAGTTATGTCAAATGTACCAAAATATCCTTTAATCTTGTGGTTTTAAACATGCAATGTAAAAAGTTGAAATTAAAGTATTGTCAAAAATGAAAAGGGTCATTCTTTTTTAAACGGACTAAAAAGAAAAGTAGGTCATTCTTTTTTAAACGGAGGGAGTAACATTTTATGTGACACTCTTGAAACTTGTGGCGTAAAGAAAAAATTCTAAGTATAGTAAAATGACATTCTTTTTGGAACGAACTTAAAAGAAAAATGTGCCACATAAAATAGCATGGAGGTTCCTCCGTTCCAAAAAAGTTGTCATGTTTGTTTCTCAAGATTCAATTCGACTAATTTTCAAAGATAAATTAAATTAGCTTAATTTAATATTTTAAAATTAAAATTGAATATTAAAAATTAACATGAAAAGTATTATAAATTGCAATTTTTCTTTTGTCAATATGAAAAATACATTTGCTTCGAATGCAATTCTTGGGAAAGTATAAAGTGGAATTGGAGAAGAAGGTGAATTTAGCTCATTGCATTTTGATAACGTGGTGTCCGGGCCAGCTTTCGCTCAACTCCATTAAATCCACGGAATACCTGCCATCTCCCACCACCAGCAGATATAACGTGGTGCTGGGATTTGAACCTAACACCTCACGCTCTCAACCCACTTCATTGACCACTAGGCCACTCCTCAGGTGCATAAAAACTCAAACTTTACAAAACCCAACTCATAAAAATGAAATTTCAAGATTCTACAATCATCAAAAAACTCAAACTTTACAAAACCCAACTCATAAAAATGAAATTCAAGATTCTACAATCATCAAAAAACTCAAACTTTACAAAACCCAACTCAGAAAAATGAAATTTCAAGATTCTACAATCATCAAAAAACTCAAATTTTACAAAACCCAACTCATAAAAATGAAATTCAAGATTCTACAATCATCAAAAAACTCAAACTTTACAAAACCCAACTCAGAAAAATGAAATTTCAAGATTCTACAATCATCAAAAAACTCAAATTTTACAAAACCCAACTCATAAAAATGAAATTTCAAGATTCTACAATCATCAAAAAACTCAAAACTTTACAAAACCCAAACCATATAAATGAAAATTCAAGATTCTATAGTCAACAAAAAACTCAATCTTTACAAACCCAAATCATACAAAGAGTAACTGACCTTCCTTGGAAATCTTGACTCCACCAACCTCAAGAGCAGAGACAACTACTGATTGCCTCTTCTTGTTACCATTAACTCTATCTACTACAACAGACTGAGAACAAGTAGAGAAAGGGACAAGAAATCCAAAGCTTCGAATGCAATTCTTGGGAAAATACAAAGTGGAATTGTAGAAGAAAGTGGATTTTGCAAATGAAAGAGCCATTTGCATTTGCTTCAGTGAGTGGCGCCGGTTCTTGATGGATACTCTATCAACGAAGACAATATTTCTCCAAGAAAAATTAAAAATAATAAACTTAATGAGTTTAAAAAAATATATAAAAATTCTCTTTGATTTTTCCACCAGGGTTCGATACTCGCATTAAAGCCGACTAAATCCGAATTCATGTAGAAAAGCCCCACATTGGGGGTGAAGCTCTTTGGTAAATTTAATTTAGTTGACTCACAAGGTGGCTGATTTGATGTAGCGGGGATATTTAAGTTGAAAAAAAAATACTATAAAGAATTCAAATTATACTCTCCGTCCTAAATAATTGTCTTGTTTCGCTTCTTACGAGTCAATTTAACTAATTTTTAAAGATAAATTAGATTAGACTAATTTAATAATTTAAATATTAAAAAACTATATGAAAAATACCATAAGTTGTAATTTTTCTTATTTCAATGATGAAAAATATATATTTTAAAATAATAATCAAAATTTATATCCTTTTATTTTCAAAAAGAAAATTATAATAAGTAAAAAAGGAACGGAGGGAGGAAGTAGTATTTATAAATCCAATTTATCTGACTCGCAGGGTGGCTGAGTTGATGCATTAGATATCTCCACGTTAACTAAACTTTTGTTTTCACATTAATTCAATTGATATTTATTATCAAAAAGAAAACTCAAAACTTTACAAAACAGAAATCATATAAATGAAAATTTTAGATTCTACACTCAACTACTGGTTGTTGTCTCTTCTTGTGACCATGACCATGGACTCTATTCTTGGGAAAGTATAATGCACGTAGGACGTCACGCAGGATACAAATTGGCTACGTAGGATGTCACATAGGACGCATGTGTCTATTAGATCAACTTTATACAAGTTTAAGTGCATACACATCCAAAGTTGGAGGGTGTAGATGCAGACTGACGCTAGGTAAAAGTACATATTTATCTATTATGCCCTTATTTAACCGCAATGGTGATTGAGTTGGTGTGACAAGGATATTTCGTAAGTTAGAAGATTGAATTTCACCTAGTCCTTTCTCGTTGGTTAAGTTGATGTAATGGACGTAGAGTATCCAAAGAGATGCAAAGGGATCTCTATCGCTCTTTATTTGCGAGGTATTGCACATAAACAAACTATAATCGTTCTTTTAAATGCAATTTGTAGCTTTATTTTTGGCCAGTAATTACATTTGATTCTTGTGAGTAGTAATATTCATATGATATTAAATCTTTAATAATTAAAATGTGCTTTTGATTATTCATTACTGGTGTTTTCTTAAATTTTGTTTAAAATTCTTAAAAGACCAAAGGCTATTCATGGATTAACTCAACAACATAAAACTCGACTATTTATCTTATGATACATTTTTTATAAAACTAAAGAACTGTGTTAATCAAGATAGGATATTTAAAAAAAATTAAAAAATCATATTTTTATACGATATTTTCATTAAATTAATATATAATGATCAATAAATTTAAGTCAAAATCTACACATACATGCTCAGTTGCAGTGAGGTTTGAGCCTATGACGTGCATCTAACCCACACATCATGCATTGTGTAATTACCATTAGACCAAATCCCAGGGACCAAGCTAAACTAGGATATACATCACTTGCCATCTAATTCCAAAATTATGTTTGATTGCCAAGATTTATTGATCAAAATGATTGTTTTAGTTGGGAGAATACAGGAATAAGAAACAAGAACTCCTTTACTCCAAAATAACTTGTATCCTGTCACCCCCTGCATCCTGAAAATCCAACAATTGTTTCCCTCCCTCTTCTAAAGTTGCTTCATCCAACAGTGACTTGATGTTTACACCAACCAAGGCTGTATCGAAAAAAAGACGTACTAAATTTTTCAGCAATGGGTTCATAAGTTGACATTCAGAACACATTATCAAACTACTTAAGGACAAACATACCTGGAACTATGTTTGTCATTCCTTCCAAAAATCCAGCCTGAGGAAAATAGATGATTAAGTGTGCAAAATATTGGAAAAACCAATAAACTTGATGCAACAAATAATGAGCATACAGTTCCGTGCATGATCATGCACGCATATGAACCTTAAGAAAGCGCATAATGCTGAAGATATGACATATCTAAATTGAATAAAACAGGTACCTCATATATATCTATTGTAGATACCACCCGCAAGAATCACAACGTTAATGAAATGAAACAAACAAAAGGTTCTGAAGTTAAAAAACATGAGTTGAACCTTTTTCAGTCAAGAATTGGCTTCGGTGCACTTCTTAGGAACTCATAACTGCTTTTGCACAAGTGATTATACCCCTATCCCCTCCCCCAACCTCCAGGAAAAAATGGTTGAAACATGGTTTGACACCAATATCAGTTATTCAAAACTACAGAATTATTATCTCTCAAATTTAAATCTTGATACTTGCCGACATATTGAAACTCGGAATCTTTTTTTTTTTTAAAGGTAACATGTATGTATATCAATAAGGTAACATGTATGAAACTTGGAATCTAGAACTCACTGTATTTGATATCAAAATCGAGAGTTTTTCCACGTAGCATATAACGTAGATAAGAAGGCATCCCTTAAATCTAAAGCACTTTTCAGAAGTCTTGGTTCGCCAAAGAGTCAACATCTCTAGCCTGTTACAGTGATAAAAGTCCTTGGACCTTGGGTTCAGCAGAACAATTTTGGTTCGGCAGATTACAGATGTTAGCCTTCTTTATTAAAAAAATAAAATAAGCAGACTGTGAATGTTAGCATTGCGAGGCTTAAATCAACAGGTCTTCAAAATGACTTACCTAAACTGATCTCCATAGAAATTAAGAGGGGTTGTTCTTTTAAATATTCATTGATAAACTTCAAGACAATATCAACTATGCCAATGCTAGGTGAACCCTTCGGCATGCATCATAAACTGTTAAATATTCTCTTAAACGTGTATTGTAAATAGTTTTTAGCTCACTAATTTGACAGATGTAATAGCTGAAACACAAAAAAAAATAACTCCAGAGTATAACTTACAGGAATTCTGATATCTAGCTTTTCAAATCCATCTTTTCCAGTAATCTTTACTCTCAATTTCCGAGACCAGGCCGCTGAGAAATATCCTTTTGTACCCTCTCCAGAATATTTGTCATACACCTCAGGAATGAATACCTCAACAGGGTTCTCTGGTATTTGACTCCTCTGTTCTCTATCAGCTTGGATGCCGGGTTGAACACCATACGCACTGCTGCTTGATGAGAAATCACCTAATATTTAAAATGTGAAACCAGGGTAATTATGTCCTTGGATCGATATTAAAAAGGATCTTGAATCCAAATCGACTTTTCAAATACTTAGAAAACCTATATTCGCGACATTGCTCACTTTTTGGAGAAGGAAGTTGACTGCTTTTTGTTGCATAACGCTTCTCTTCTTCATAGTAGGTATTGAAACCTAAAATTTCTTTTAGCTCTTCAAATGAAGGCATGCTACCCGGAGATGGTATCCGACCTCCTTTAATTGCAGATAATGCATCCTGAAGATGTCTGAAATGAGTTAACAGATCAACTTCTTTTTGTAAATGTCGTGCAGCAGAAAATTTCTTTGCAAGCTGTCATGGTGGTCTATAACTCAAGCCAGCCGTTGGCAAGTGAAGGATTAGTTTTTTCAACTTAAAGCAATCTAGTTACTTCTGTTTCAAGTCTTGTATAATCTACATTTCGGAGAAATTGCAGGAATAAAAATATAGAAGCAATAAAAAAACCATAGACTGACTGCATGATGAAGTACTCACTGAAGCCCTTCCAAGCCTCAGAAAGATATGCTTGAGTTAAGGATATAGAACAAAGTAAGCCAAATACAACATCAATTGCTTTTATGAAGTGTCCTATAGAGAAATTAATCTCTTCAGATGTTACCAAACAATGGTAGAGAAATCGAGAAAGTACGGGGATTTTGATTGTTTTTGCACACTCTAAACCACAAACTACACAAACATTTACTAAAGCTTTATAGCCTCTCACGGCATAATAGTCTGCTGCTTATGTACCTTGTTCTCAACTTGCTACACATAATCCAAAAACTACAACTTTGCACAGTATAAGAAACTTAGAGATCACTAAAAAAAAATTTTTTAAGAAAAAAAAAAGAGAAAAGAGAAAGAAGAGAAGATGTTCCTCAAGTAAGGAAGCAGAAGGGGTAGTTTGGTGGTAAGTGATATCCTTCCTAGGAAAGCTATTCTCATGGGATCACCGTCATACATGCAGTATAGGGTGGATAAGGAATTTCTGGGTTGGTTTGATCTATAGCCAGCAAGTGTATTGTTTTTATGTGTATACTTCCAGGATGCACCTAACTGTAAAACCTGAATGAATAAGTAAAAGCTTTGTAGGAAAAGATAATATGAAGTACAAAATCTAACCTGCATCGCACCAATTGATACCCCCAACAAGGAAAGTGGATATACCACAAGTTTGTATCCAAGTTCCTCAAGTTCCATAGGAGTGAATATTGGCGTTTTACCACCACCTTCAAGCATATTTGCCTGGATGCAATTGTATAAGCTTTATCAGAATTTTTTATTGTTTATTTTTGATTAAGGTAACATAGTTGTATTAACCAAAAAGGGCTGTTAGGCCATGATTACAAGTAGAGAGAGCAAGTTAATCTAAGTAAAAAGTTCTAGAGAGATTCTAACAACTGCATTAAAGTCTCCATATTCTCTATATACTCCTGTTTACACCAAAAGTGAAAAAGTGAAATACAATTTAGCTTAATCTTCTGGATTGGGTTGCTCTTTCCTTCAAAGCATCTTAGATTCCTTTCCCTCCAGACAGTCCACCAAATACAGCCCGGGATCATACTCCAATATAAGGACGCCACTGAGAAGAATATATCGACTACATGGAGCTTTTCTTTTATGAAGTAAGATAATATATTGGAAGGGCGTCAGTAAGATGCCATATTACAAAAGATAAAAAGCATATTAGCTCCTGTATAAACGACAAAAATACATTTTTAGCTCCAGGACAAGTTTGCCTATGCTAGAATCAGGGAGGATAACAAAATCCAAAAAATTGTCAACACTATGAACATTTGTCAGAAAGTTCCACCAGAACAAACTAACTAAACGTGTACTAGCTTTTAGAGAATGCGTTGAAGTTGATATTCCATAAATAAATCTACTACAATGGAGCTATCTATTTAGAACAATATAGACATGCTAGTCAACGCAAAATCTGAGAAAGAAGGCATACGAGCTTCGGAATCAGTGGATAGACATCACAGAAAGCTTTCATCTCTTCTTTGGAAGCAAGAGCATCGATGAACAGAACATCAGCTCCAGCATCAGCAAGAGCACGTGCCCGCCAAAGGGCTTCTTCGAAGGAGACTGCTTGACGTGCATCAGTACGTGCCACAATCACAATGTCAGATCCACTTTCTTTTCTAGCGTCAACAGCTGCTTTAATTCTCATTATTGCTTCCTCCCTAGAAACAACTTTCCTATCACGTGTGTGACCACATGCTTTGGGAGAAACCTTCAAAAACAGCATCATACGTGGGCATCTCAATAAAATTAGTAGCCTAAAGCCGAATTTTAATAATGGGTCTTAAATATATCCACATACATACCATAGTAATAATAATTAAAATTATTTTCTTGTTCTTATGTACTACTCACTTGTTTTTAGTATAATACTTGTTTGTTTTTAGTATAATACTCGTCTATTGTTTTGAGTGACATTAAAATCATAAGAATTACTATTAAAGTTTTTTCGGGCCTCAAAATTTCGAGGCCTAAAGCAAACGCTTTACTAACCTTACCCTTGAGCTACCCTTGACAACAAGGTGAAGGTGGGGGGAAAGGAGATTCTCAAGAAAAAATGAATTTTCAACTATATTCTGTAAAACCGTTAACTTTTGACATAAATTAACAAAAAGAACAAATAATAGGGAGATTTTTATTTATTTTTTTGAATGTATTAAAGTATTTGGATAAAATCAGGGACAACACATAATACATGAGCTTTGAAGGTTAAAATTACGATTCAATAAATTGCAGTTCTGCTCATTGCTATGAAAGTTCTGCCTAAATAAGGAAAACGAATGAAAACGAGAAGCCTTACAGCCATACCTCCATAATGTTCCAAAATAAATCAATAAGATTAAACTTCTATTTCATATTACTAAATGCTTCTCCTTATTTGAATCCTAAACAAGGAAAAGTGGTTCATCTCTTATAGCATGTACAAAATCAACAGTCCTCAAGAGGAAAATTGGAGGCCACCCTTCAAAAGAGACAGCATTTACACATATAACTGAGAAAAAATGAATGTGTTGACACCATTGCTAGAGGAGGAAATAGAAAACATCACAACGAGCTGTAAAAATGAACATGAATGACCAAGCAAACAGTAGAGGGTAAGAAAGCTTGACACGCACAAACCTGATCTTCAAGGATTATTCCTCCAAAACCTGCTCTAATATATCCTTTCACAGTTCTCTTGACATTCATGGCATTACCATATCCATTATCTCCATCCCCAATTACTGGAATGGACACTGCTTGTGTGATCTCACGACCTTGAGCCACCATCTCTCCATAAGAAATTAGTCCTGCATCAGGCAGTCCTAACCGTGAGGCAGATATTCCAAAACCTACAGATATTTTCCAGATATTAGCTAAGAAAAGAACATATGAGAAATTTTTGGCAAACTCACTATAAATTCATCCTTAGTAAAATCAGAAGAATGAAATACCAATACATTGAAAGTTCTAATACTGTAGAGACTAGGCACACCTCAACGCCTCTACAAGCTCCCAAATAGAGGAAGGGTTTGGAGTAACTAACAAAATTATATGGAGCCATGAACCAGGTAGTATGCATAAACCTAACAGGAACTGAGGCTAAAGAGCTTAGAAATTCTTTTAGTTCCAGAATTAACTTTATAGCAGAGATCTCGCTTTGGCTTATTTCATGGCTTCATATCTTACTAGCTAATGGAGGAAACTTTTGTTACAAGACAAGCTCCAGTTATATGGGCTTGGACATTTTTTTATCACACGATAGGCAGTTTTATACAGCAAAGAACGAATGGATCAGTATAGGGAGGACGATGCTCTTTTCACACCGACGCACACTGCATTACCACTTGAGATTTTTCACTTAAATTGCTTGAGTATTGACACGTAAATTGAGCTATTCCTTACTGAAAAGATTTCCATCAATCTAAACAAAGGAAAAAAGTTCCCACATAAAGAAGAAAGTTTGCCACAAATTTTCATGATTTTCAATAGGAGGAAAAAATTTGTAGCAAAGTTCTGACATTCACTTGGTATCTGCTCATCTATATCATGAGAAATGCATATCAGCTCCCGAAAGATATCAGAAAATCACTCTGCTGCCAAGAGTTTAATGGGTGTCTTATCGTCTTAAATATCCATAATACTCTTCTCATAGTGGTCCAAATAAGAGTCATTTTAACATCAACATTACCAGCTCATACAATAGGCTGGTACACCAAATTCATCACTTTTACCTATTCCCTCAAACCAGGTCACAAGTGTCCCACTTGACATGACATGGCGTCTCCTCCTTTAGAATCCTCAGCTTTGCATAGGCTAGCACAAATTTGCACCTTCATCCTGCTTAAATTTAGTTCAAAGATGCAGATGAAAATTGAATTGTCCTCTACACGTCAATATACTCTGAATTTAGCTGATAACACTCCTCTTCAGTATTTCCCCAAGAAAATGAAACTGTCAACATCATTTCCAATAATTAAACTAATACACTCTAACAACAATAGCATACCCAGGTCTGCGGAGGGTAGTGTGTATGCAGATCTTACCCCTACTTTGGGAGGTAGAGAGGTTGTTTCCGATAAACTAATACGTACTAACATTTTCTTTTTTGAGAACCGTGGTGTGTGAGCACCTCGATTAATTCCACGGTATACCTGCCACCTATCACATATATCACCATACCATATCAGGTAACTCTGTCTACCAAGGGCAGGACAGATAGGAAAAAGTCACCTAGTGTTTTGTCTCTGCTGGGATTTGAACTTGTACCTCGTGGTTCTCAACTCACTTCATCGACCACTAATACATACTAACATATGTTACTATAATCAAAGAACCTAAATTGAAGCACTACCTCTACAATCAATTATGCTCATTCTTTTGCATATTCTTTTTCCAAATTCCTCCATAGATTCCCCTATGATCATGACTGTTTTGTTTTGCTTCCTTTGAACCGACGGTCTTTTGAAAACACTCTCATACCTGGCAAGGTAGAGGTAAGGTCCGCGTACACTCTACCCTCCCCAGACCCCATTTGTAGTACTATACTGGCTATGTTGTTGCTGTTGATGATTCCCCTGTTAGAGCTCCACAACTATACTAGTCCCAGACCAAGATGAAGTAGCACCACAGTAGTGCATCAAATCCAGCTTAAAATAATCAAATGACCATAAATCTTCTGAATTTACACAGTGACATAAAAGCAAAAAGGATTTAAACATAGTACAAAAATACATTCATATACCGGTTGTAAAGCAGAAATCAAATCCAGCTCGTTCAACAAGCTTAGCACTAAGAGCATCAAAACAAGCTGGACCTTGATGAATCCCCGGCGATTCTAGAATTTTCCGAAGTGCCTTCGCCGGAGAAGTATTATACCCATTCGAACTAACTGAACTCGATTCCTTATCAACATAGCTAGCAGAAATGGATATTCTTCTACTTCCGGCTTTGCTGCCACTGCTGCTGCTGCCTACTATTTCCGGCAATGAAGCATTTTGCTTCCGCCGGAAGAGGCGCGTGTCGGCGACGCGCCGGTGAGCTGAATTTGGAGTTTGGCGGGACGGAAGATTCGAGAAAGTTGTGAAATTTGTGCTGGAAATTGATGCGGATTTCATTGCTGTTAGTGAGTTTTTCTTCTGAAACACAACAATTTGTCAATCACAGCTAAAACAGCTTGTTTAAATGGATATATTAGTTTAAATATACTCTTTGGTTATATATAAATATACAATTTAAATTTTATTGTAAAATATTCTTACTCAATATCTTCTTTTTTTATTATTTTTTGACAGTAGCTTAATCGTGATATTACGTAAGATAGAAAAATGATACTACAATTTATGTAGATGTTATATTCATGTTGGAGCAATAAAGGAAATGATCATTGATCCGGAAAAGGCATGTGATAAGATTTCTAATGAGATTCTTTGGTGATGTTTAGAATCTAGAAGTGTACTTGTGATATATATTAGGGAAATTAAGGACATGTACGGTGGAGTCAAGACTCGAGTTAGAATAACATGAGGTGACTTAGAACACTTCTCGTTTATCTTAGTGATGGACGAATTGACAAGAGATATTCAATAGGAGGTGTCGTGGTGCATGTTATTCACATACGACATAGAATTGATTGATGAGACACGTGATGAATTAATGATAAGCTAGAAGTTTGGAGACAAACTCTAGAATCGTAAAGATTTCAGGTTTAGCAGGACTAAAGCATAGTACTTAGAGTGCAAGTTCGGTGAGGTGAAAGTGAGGATTGATGTACAAGTCATACCCAAGACAGGAAATTCCAAATATCCAAGGAGATAAAGACATTGATTATGTTGTTGTATACCGTATTAGTGTGAATGAGTGAAATGGAGGCTTGCCTTTGGGGTACTTGCAATAAGATTATATCACCAAGGCTTAAAGGTAAGTTTTATAGAGTGGTAGTTAGACCAATACTCTTGTATGAGGTAGAGTGCTAGCTAGTCAAGGACGTATACGTTCAAAATACGAAGACAACGAAGATAAAGATGTGTTAGATGGGTGTGTGGGCACACCAAGAGAGATATGTCCATGAAAGAAGATATTCGGGACAAAAAGAGAGTGACTTCCATCATAGACAAGATGAAGAATCGCTTCCATGACAGACAATATGAAAAAAACGATGCTGAGGTGATTGAGATATATGAAGAGGATGTGTGGATATCACAATTAAGAGCTTTGAGGAGTTAATTGTAGCGTGAGTACATGGATATATTTGTTAGAACATTCTTTATTCTCATTTATTTCATCGATTTTTCAAGCGTTCATCATCGTCAAAGAACGCCATAAGGAAGCAATTGCATGTGTTAATGAGAGCTAACCGTAACGGTGATGTAATGAAAGTTGATCGGAAATACTTCGACCGTGAAGTTTACCGTTTGTTTCTCTCCGATCTATGTCCTCGTGAACCGTGTTTTAAAAGGTGGGACGTTTTACTTAGTAGGGCCTGAGGCGTAAGACTTGAGGCGGTGGGGTGTAAGCCCATGGATCTTTAAATTTTTAATTTATAATATATAAAATAATATTATAAAGTAAAAATTACAAATAATAAATTAATAGTTAAAGCAATTAAAAACATGATTAAACAAACTCATAGAAAATAAAACTTCTAATATAATTTTATAAGTATAAATAAAGAAATGCTCTAATAGTTACTATAAGATGCAAATCAACTCTAACATCTTAACTTTCAACTAATAAAAGAATCACATTTTTGTAAAATATATTACTATCGTACTATACAATACACATCCCTAGAAGAAAATAATCAACAGATTTAATAAAGTTTTTTTTTTATCATAATTTTTTTTTACATATCTTTTAAATATATTTGAATTGTCAATTATTGTACTTTTTATGGAGTTTTCAAATATATAGATGTTATTTCCAAAATTTGAAAGATTTTATGTCCAAATTTCAAGTAAAAATAAAATTGTTTAACTTCAAAATTTAAACCGTGTCACATAAATTAGAACAAAGAAATTGTGTTACTTTATTTACATTAATTTATGTGAAACATATGAAATCTTGAGAGTCAAAAAACTTTTTTTTAACTATTGAATTTTTTTTATGCAAATGAAAATACAAACTATAGAGAGCCACAATATTTATAAATTAAATTAAAAGACAGATGAAAAGTGAAAAATGCAAAATTTAATTGGCCCATATTTTAGAAGACCGCAAAATTCTATGGCCCAATAAATACTACTCACAAAGGTGTAGCTAAGTTTAAGAGACAAAAAAAAATTGCTACAATTGAGGCTCGATCGTGAGACCTCACACATGAAAAGTCGAGCTTTAACCACCAAGTCAAAACAACTTACACATTAAGGAAGCACACATGTTGACGCCCATCTACGTGCTTCTCTCTTTCTCCTTTCCCTCTTATTAGATAGTAATATCTATATAATTTCCATTATTATTAGTATATTAATATCTATATAATTTCCATTATTATTAGTATATTTTTTCTTTTGCTCATTATTTTATTTTAAAATACCATTAACTTATATACTTAATTAGTATTTATCTTTTTATTTTAAAAAATACTTTCACTTACTGCTTGATTAGAAACCTATTTGAATGACGCTATATGATACACTTTGCTTTTGATTGCGTGAAAGTGCTTGAGCGACCGTCAGAAAAGTTTTTTAGCTGGGAAGACAACCGAGTCATCCGTTTTTATCTTAAAAAAATGCCTTATTAAGATCCAATCCATTGTTCACAAATAAATCTGTTATATAGTAAATTTTGAAAAAAAGGATCATAATTTTAAAGAGAAAAATGTATTTAAAACATCATCTATTGACATATAGATGGTATAATACTTATTTTTCACCAATTTTAATCTTCAACAATAATCATTAGTTAGATCAAATTTATTAAAATTTGATTTAATTTTTCACCAAAAAGACAAGAAAAAAATAATATTTCATCAATTCGTTTTTGCTTATCACTATTTTTTAATTATATTTTTATTTTTTACTTGTCACTTTTAACATATTATAAAATAATTTTTCTATTTTATTTTTAGCATTAATTATTTATTTTTAAAAATATTTTTAAGATATATTATTTTAAATATTAATTAATAGAGATAGTATGCTAAGGGAGGGAGTATAAGAAATTAAAATGGAAAAGGGGCAAAAGGACCAAATTGCCAAACCCTATATAAAACGCACCGTGGAGAACCGTAAAAGCTTACATTACAAAGAGAGAAAAAAACCCTTAGATTTCTCGAGCGTTCATCATCGTCAATGGACGCCATAAGGAAGCAATTGGATGTGTTAATGGGAGCTAACCGTAACGGCGATGTAACGGAAGTTGATCGGAAATACTTCGACCGTGAAGTTTGCCGTTTGTTTCTCTCCGGCCTTTGTCCTCATGAACTCTTTCAGCTCACTGTACGTAACCGTTAACGCCGTTATCTCTAGTTCTCCATTTACCTGTTTGGATTTGAATCCCTAGGTTATTTATTTAGTTTTTTTTTTTTTTGGATAATTGAAAAAATTCATTTAACACCGTGAAGTTTGCCGTTTGTTTCTCTCCGGTCTATGTGAACTCTTTCAGCTCACGGTGCGTAACAGTTAACGCCGTTATCTCTATTTCTCCATTTACCTGTTTGGATTTGAATCCCTAGGTTATTTATTTATTTATTTAGTTTTTTTTTGGATAATTGAAAAAAAATTCATGTAACACCGTGAAGTTTGCCGTTTGTTTCTCTCCGGTCTATGTGAACTCTTTCAGCTCACGGTGCGTAACAGTTAACACCGTTTTCTCTATTTATATGTTTACCTGTTTGCGCTTTATCTGTTTGTATGTATTTGAATCTAGGTTATTTATTTTTGATAATTGGAAAAAAATTTACTTAGATTTGAGTATTTTTGCTCTAGAGAGATCTTAATTTGAGTAATGACTGTTATCTCTATGTTTACATGTTCCCTCATGTGTGTATATTTGTATTGAAAATCCTTGCTTGAGTGGTTTTTTCTGGGGGGGTGGTTCAGCTTTGTCCCAGGCCTCCTCCCTCCTTATTTCTTGTTTGATTATATATTTTGTGCACTGATTTTTGTCTTAATTCTTTTTGTTGTGCAGAAAATGGATATGGGAGCATGCCCTAAGGTGCATTCGTTGCAGCTAAGAAAAGAGTATCCTTTTTGATTTTCTAAGTGTTCCATACTCATGTTTTGTGCCCATAATGATTTGGAGGACTAGTATAACGGCAATGCATTGGGCTAGTAAGTAAAAATAGAATGTTTTCTTATGTCCCGATATATGGTAGATAGGATGGCTGTTATCCTGTTAAGCAAAAATAGAAAGTTTTCTTATGTCTCGATATATGATAGATAGGATGGCTGTTTAACTAGATTATCCGATTTCAGTTAACTAGAAGCTGTTATAATATTAATGGGGACTAAGACAGATTTCTCTGTCATAAAAAAATTACTGCGGACTGATAGGCTACCTTGTAGCTGGAAGTGAGTGATCAATTTGACGCCTGTCAAATTTATTATGTAGTTTTTAACAAGGACCTCATCTGAAGATCCTTGCCCTCCTTCTCCTCAAATACCTGTACATCCTACCTAAACCACCAAAAAAAAGAAGAAGAGAGAAATGTACAGGAGATGTCATTATCAAAATATATAAATAAATGGACATGAGATGTTGTATTCTCTGGTCAATATTGCTTCTTGAATCAGTAAAAATCCAGTACCACTTGTCTTAACTTAACCTTGTCTAAGATATGAAGAAGCCAAAGCAAAAGGTCAGGATAACTATGACAGGGACCTGGAGGATTTAATAGATAGGCTGATTGTTGAGTGTGACCGGAAAATAACTAGAGCCCTTAAAAGGCTTGATGAGGAGGATGCCAAAGCTGCTATTGCCATATCAGTATCTGAAGTTACCCTGGTACTTGTCAACTTTGGGCTCCAAGCTCATTTTTTTTCTTTTGTTGGTTACTGGTACTTCCTCTTTGCCCTTCTTTTGTCTGCAAGTCCTTGTTGCAAGTGTTTTCATCTTGTTTAAATTGTAGACACCGGAGATTGATGAGTTGTCAAAGCAGATTAAAGAGAAGTTGAAAGAAGCTGATGTACATGGTAAGTTCTTTTATATATTACTGGTTACCTGAATGCTGGGTGAAAGTACTTCCAACAAGTCGTGCAAGCATGACTACTTCCAACAAGTCGTGCAAGCATGACTATGTAGTCTTGATTGGTTATTTGGCATTATAAGATTGCTCATATTTTACTTTTTTTTGGTTGACGAGTCAGCTTGCCAATCTTTATACCTCTTCGAGCATACAGAGGTTAAGGGAGTAAAATAGACTTGATGATTGCTGGTGATATTAGAAGATTCATCGTCACTTGGGCTATAATTTTAAGCTGTAATGAAATTTAGTTTCATTCTTGGATCTAGGTTGGTGTGTCACGAACTCAACTAACATATGAACAAATTTTAAGCTGTAGTGGATTTTAGTTTCATTCTTGAACCTAATCATGGTAACTTTGATCAAACTGTATTTCGGAGGAACAAACTGTGAAGTGCTAATTATTTCATGGAATTTTTCTCTCTATTGAAGAAAGTCGGAGGTTTCTTTTTGAGTTGGTCAAGTTCTTGAACAATTTAACTTCTTTGCACCTTATCAAAAAAAAAAAAAAAACTTCTTTGCAGATCTTGAAGGTAAGACAGATATGAAAATTCGAGCTTTGGAAGAGGTTGAAGAACTCCGAACTAAGAGAGCAGACAAGCAGGTACCAAGGGAACTTACGTTGAATTACTTTGCTAATTGGTCAACATTGGCAAAAATTAATGACATTGCTATCCTTAATCGTTTACATGGCAGTGTGTATGGCCAGAACTCATTTCTGTTTTCTTCTGTCCAATGGCAGTCAATGCTTCTTTTGGATGCATTCAACAAAGATCGAGCATCTCTGCCGCAGCCACTTCAGAATGCTCCACAGTTAGCACCCTTGCCTGCATCTACTCCAGATCCTCGCATACAGGAAATGATAAATGAGAAACTGAAGAAAGCAGAAGATCTTGGTATGTTGAAATCTAAATATCTAAATAGCTTTAAATTGGTGCTGCTTTACAACATCCTCCACTTCATCTGCAAGAACTAGAATTCGCTTCTTTTTTTTTTTTTTTGATAACCGTGGTGTCCGGGCCAGCTTGCGCACCTCGACTAATTCCACGGGATACCATCCACCTCCCACCAACAACAGGTACCAGGTAGAATTTGCTTCTTGATATGCTTTATTATGTTGACTCTCTCTGGATATAGTACAATCTCATTATTTTGGTTTATGTCCATGCACTTGCGTACGGGCAGTTTAAAAGGAAAGTAACATAGTGAAAAAATAGTGTTGTTAGTCTGGACTTTAAATTGCGACCTTGAGATTGTTATTGCTAAATGCATGGGAAATGACAGGTTGATTATGTGACTTAAGTGGGAGATAATGTTTGTGCTTTTGGCTACAAATATGAAAGGATATCTTCAATTGTTATTGTACCTTGAGATCAGAGGTGCCATATTCTACTGCCAAAGTTTGAAATATATTTATGCTCATTCCGACTCATTTGGTTCCTTATTGAGGGATCATTATCAAATATCTATGTAAGATTTTGTTACTCTGATCTCTTAATATCAGAATGAAAATGCATTTAATGGGATGCGAAGGAAAATTATCTGCGCATACTCTCTGATTAGTAAAGGAATGTGTTAATAACAGTTGTCCTAGATGTGATTTAAGCAAGATGGAAGCATTTTTGTGTTTTAAGCGTCAAATGAGTGTTGCACAAGAATTGCTTTATGATATCTGCCCTATCTAAGCAAGAAAATATACCCAGCTCAACAACAACAACAACAACAACACACCCCGTGTATTCCCACAAAGTGGGGTCTGGGGAGGGTAAAGTGTACGCAGTCCATACCACTACCTCAGATGAAATAGAGAGGTTGTTCCCAAGACACCCACAGAGTAATACTATAAACTATCTATTCGAAATCACAAACCTCACCAAAACACTACAACCAAGAAACTACAAGCCCAGATACAAACAGAGCACTCCTCCCTATTATTTCGGAAGCACTCCTACCCACTAACCCTCTACCCTAATTCGTGTCCGCCACACCTTTCTATCAATGCCGAATAATACACCTTCTACAATTTCTTGGTACCACAATCTTGCTGCCCATATCATGGTTGCTTTTGCTCAGTTTTTTACTTTTATCTTACATTTTTCCTTTTTCTCCGGTATCTAGGTGAACAAGGGATGATTGATGAAGCTCAGAAAGCATTGGAAGAGGCTGAAGCTCTTAAGAAGGTTGCCAAACTGTTCTCTCTGTACTTCAATTGTGTTTGACTATAACCTTTTAGTGTTCAAATTTGCCTTCTTTCCTTCCTATATTAAAACACTTCCCCCAGTTCGACTACATTTAACACTTCTCTCTTTGATATGCTTATCTACTTCATTCAGCTGCCTGTGAGGCAAGAACCTGTTCAGGATTCCTCAAAGTACACTGCAGTTGATGTGCGGATTGTAAGTCATTTTTCTAGCTCTTATAAGCATTATTTGTAGTTGTTATTTCTCTTCAATATAAGTTTATATAAAAGTGTTCTTAACGAATTTAATCTAAATGAATAGGAATCTTGTCACCTGACGCTTTTCAGTTGTCACCTTCCTGTTTATAGCGAGAAATACCCTTCTCTAGATCTTGGTTCTCAATCATTCTTTTGCCAATTTACTAGTGACCTCTAGAGGAAAGAATTATAATACTTCTTTTTAGATTGTGTAATACTATAGTGAGGTTTTGATGGCAACAATTTATGTTACCAAATAAATACTTCAGGTTGGTTTTCTCACACTCTCAGTTTGAGGTGTTGTTGAATATCAAGAGACAGATTAATACATTGTAGATTACTTGATCATTTTATAGAATATTCGTTATCAAGTATTACAAAAGATTGAGCGCCCAAGGGGATGTTACATCTCCAAATGAATAGGGGGTCTTAAGGTGAAAGATCTCTCGACTACACCTATTGGGTAAATTGTTATGAAGATTCAAGATTGAGGAATATGTTTCAACTTCTAAGAAAGGATGTGATAGCAGGAAAGCGTGGAGTTGTGGAAGGGGATTTAGACCTAACAATGTCACTTCCATTTAGCTGTGGACTATGTAGGAATATTATGCAAGGGTTATGTTAGGAATGGGAATGGAATCAACTTGTGGAGTCGCAGATGGTTGTTAGAATACACTGTGAGACTCACATTCTCTGAACATTTATGGCATCTTGAGTCCAAGGTAGCGATAGTATGACTAGTTCGGCGGTTACAAGAAACGGATTGGAGGAGTTAATAGGGTCATTAGGGCAAGGGAAAACTTTTAGGACTGGGAAGTAACTTAATTTGGAGTCCTGGTTGAACTGCTTTACAAGCAAATCATCACACACTAGCCGTGACTAATGAAAATGTGAATGGAAAGAGTGAATTGTTTTTTGTTAAAGTCATATTATTACGAGCTTTTAGTAAGGGAGGAATCGAGTTTTCTGCACTTGCTGGTTTGGGCACCAACACACGTCTGCTTTTTTACTTGGTTAGCATGGGAGGATTTGAGGAAAAGGAGGATTGCATATATTAGTTGGTGGTTTATGCACAAATGTTTAACTGATGATGTGAACCACCTCATCCTATATTATCAACACACATAAGACACGTAGGCTGTGAGATTTTGAGATGTTTCGACTGAAATTGGGGATGCTGGGATATTTAGAAGAAAGAAGAGAAGTCAAAGACCGTGGGGCGTTGCTCCATTAGCATTCATGTGGGTCTTGTGGAAGGAGAGAATAGAAGAGATTTTAAACGGATAGCGAATGATTATATATTTGAGGGTAGTTTCCTATTCCTGGTTTTGGTGCACCGATGAAGTTCCAGTTTGCATAGAAGATTGTGTGTCGTTCGTGGAGGATCATATTATGTTGTAGATTGTCTACTCCATATTAACCCCTAATCGAATGGTTTACCCAGACCCAACTTGGTGGGAATATACTGGGTATGTTGTTGTTATAATAAGTAATACTTCATTACTTAAGATACAGTACAAGAATGTTCTCTATTTAATTAAGAATATCTATTTACCTCATAGCCTTAAGAATAATTACTTTTTTTGATGAAGTAAGAAAGCCTGGAGAATAATCACCTGCCATATTGTTCGTAGCCTAGGCCTGCATAAGGAGCCTTTTCTAGTTGTTATCAAGTCAATAACTAGTTCTCTTCTATTTTCTTCTGTTAACAAGTCAATAAGAAGCTCTCTTCTATTTTCATACTTTCCGATGATAATGATACGGCTTTCTAGCATTTTCTTGAAAAAAGAAACGAACTGTTAAGAATATCTTGAGAGCCTCCTTTTGAAAAAAAAATAAAAAATCTTGAGAGCCTAAGTTAAATAAAGAACTGTAGTGTTTTCTAGATGCACTTTGAAGTACTAAAATGACTGCCTCAAGTGGGCACATATATATATATGAGTGAGCAGACAGAATCAGGAAAGGGTGTTGTTTGTTGCTGTTCTTGCATATATTCCTGCTGAGGAATCTCAGGATTTGGTCGTGATATGAATTTACTATCCCTGACATGTAGATTATAACTTTTGCAGACTGATCAGAAGCTCCGTGTCTGCGATATTTGTGGAGCTTTCTTAAGTGTTTATGATAGGTAAATGTTCCTTTTTCCGTTTCATCTTTTGGAAGATTTCCAAGTAGCTGTTTAGGGAAAACAGAAAGCTACTTTGAAGTATTGTGTGCTTCAGTTTTTGACATGGCGATTGTACCTCCTTGTCACCAGCAGGCTTTTTTGGGCCCAGTTTTTCGAGGATAAACTTTTGCCGCTAAATAATGTGCGTCTTTACTGTGTTAATTTTTCAATCATGTTATGTTTAGCCAGAAAGTTATGGGGGCAACTTCATTTGCTGCTATCTATGCAATTTTGTTTCTTAAAACTATTGAACAGGGTACTAGTAGAATCCGGCTATTCTTACTTCTTTTCTTTCCAGTGATCGTCGCTTAGCTGATCATTTTGGAGGAAAGCTTCATTTGGGATATATGCAAATCCGTGAGAAATTAGCTGAACTTCAGGTAAAGATAAGATACCTTCTTGAAGATTTCTTATATTGTTGCAGTGCAGGTTCTGTTGTTGGAAGTATTACGGGCACTTTTCTATGTGATATTTATCAGTACATGTGCTTGTTTCCTCATTTATCCGGTTGCATAAAATAATCCCCGATTGAGTGGCGGCTTCTATGGAGCTGTTCATCTACTTAGAATTTTGAACACATTTGATCTTTAGTTCCTAAATTGGTAATTTGAATTTTTGATTCTGGTCCTGGTTTAATGTTTCAGTTTCTTCTGTACACACTTTCTACATTTGTGCCCTTTGTAGTTTTTGTATCCTTTAGAGAAGAGTGTGTCTTATCCTTTACTGATCCTGTCATATTTTATTTGAGGTTCATAATGACTTATGAAAATTGCACACAGAGTTATTAATATTTTTTTATAGAATTGTATTAGAGTAGAATTTAAGCCGGGGTAGAATGGTTGAATAAGTGACATGCTTGATTTCTTAAGAGCTAAAAAGAGTTGGTAGTTATATGAAGGAGATCTTCATCATAAAGGCGAGTAGAATCAATTATTTAATGCGTGAATCAAAATATTAATCTGTGATTTTAGGTCCTGCCATTTTCTGTATCTTCCTTTACGAACAGAATACAGTGAAATCTCCTATGTTGTCCTGCCTGGTGTGATAAGGATGAAACTTTGTTTGGTGGAGATGATTTATTACTGTTAATGTCAATTCAATTTTGCTATTTTAATGTTCTATATAATGTATGTGAATATGCTTCACATTTAGTTGCTAGAGAAACTTTCTTTGTTTTCTATCGTGATTGAAGACTTGGTGTCTTCCTGTTTTTCATTGCCGAAGCATAAGAACTTATGTGTGTGCTCCGTATTGATTTATGATATTCGTACCTTGATGAGGATGCTACTAGATAAGGCTTCGGTCGATGTTCCGTTTAAGTTTTTTGTTCTGCTTCAAATTGACTTGTCAATCAAAGAAGGGGAGAATAGGGATTATCATTCTGTATTTCACAATTTTGTTCTTTGAATATGTCCTCATTGTAATCTCACTGGCTCAACTGTGGGAGTTTGTGATATGCTTCATTTGTGCTGTCTCAATGATGAATTGCCAGGAAGAACGAAACAAGAAACGCAAGGCAATAGAAGAAGATAGGAGGTTGGATCTACTGTTGTGAAATGCTTATTCAGCATTCTTTCCAGTATCTACTTTTGCTTTTACCATCTTATCTTCAAGTGTTCAATATTACTATGCAGATCTAAAGAAAGGAGAAGCAGGGAACGTGACAGAGAATCAAGCAGGGATAGAGTTGATAGCCGTGAAGTGGGCAGGGATAGGGATCATGATCGCAGGAGTAAAGATCGCGGCTATGATCGCGATCACGAGCGTGACAGAAACAGAGACCGCTCTCGGAATTATGATTCAAGAAGTCACAGGAGATCGCGTTCACGGTCAAGAGAAAGGTCAAGGGATTATGATCGCCACAGGTTCTTATTTTTTCACTAAGCATATTGCATTATATATATATATAAAACGTAGACCCTTGCGATGTCAAATTGATTGTATATGTGAAGAAATGTAGTTTCAATATCATCACCTTGGTTAGCAAATGATGCACACACTATTTCTATTCTCTTTACTGTGCATTTGATAGGAGTATCTGATTAGCTTGATTGACTTACAGTTTCTTTTCTTTCTCCAGGCGTTACGATCGCTACTAGGTGAAAGTTGCTATGGCATGGAGAGTTGAAATCATGTGTCTTGACTTGTGTTGGATGTTTGGTATTTTGTAGCATCTAGGAGATGGTGTCATATATATACTGCCGTTTTTATTTGGATTATGAAGTGGTAGGTGAAGTCGGATATTTGATCTTCAAAACGACATGTACGTTTTATGCTCTAGCTAGTGTTGTGACAATGCAAGGTTCTGCGTTTTAGATTGTATCATCGTTTCAGATAATAGCCCATTTAAAAATTCCCAGGCTTGTTTTTGGCTAACAAGCCAGAATGTGTTTTGATGGGCGATTTGTTTGTGGAAGTTGTGTTTTTGATGGCAAGTAACTATTGAGTTTCCAACTAAAGTGCTTTTTTAAGCAATACAGTTCATTTTTAAAGGGCACTTTTTGGGGGGTTTGTTGGCGGGGGTTAAAATAACAAGTTTGGCCCCAAGGAGTAATTCTCATAACGTCAAATGACACTGATACTCTTTTTACACCCGGAGTAGGGGAGGTTTGAGTATACTTCTTAGATCCTATTTGTGGAATTATATAGGTTACGTAAGTTTATTTTTACGCTATTAGTGTAGTTTGATTCGTATTAAAAGGTAAAGTATCATCTTTATCAGGTTAGAATTAGTGTTTAACATACCTGTTAATCACCTTGAGTTCGACTATATATGCCAATATTTAGACCAAAATAGTTTTAGTTTCTGAATTGAATTTTTGCCTCCGGTAAGCGACATAACTTGTGTTATATTATCTTGTGTTATATTATGATACAAAAATACAAACATATATTGAATGAAAATTGTTTGTTATTTCGGTGTACGGGTATTCGTGATCGCTTATTTTTTTTTACTTATGTAGAAGGACCAAAAGCCAAGACACTTCGTAAAAATTAAAGAAAATGACCCTTGTATTCCAGGCGATGATTGAACAAAGAAGCCCGGGGCTAAATAATCCAACTGCATAAAATCCTTAATTTGCTTAATTACCCGTAACTTGATGAGATTGTTATCGAGGCACAAACCTCACATAATATGTCAAAAGATAACTGAAACCTCACATAATATGTCAAAAGAAAACTGAAAAGAGTAAGCCAGTATCCATAATTAAATGCCAAAGAGTACCTCAGATTAAACATAGAACTCCCCCAACGAGTTTCATCAAGAATCATCTATTCCATCACTATCACTCATTGAAACTGAAATACTGCAAGATATCACAAACCCAAAGTAAACACCTTCCAAGTTCCTCTGCTTATTGTTTACTTGGGTCTCTTACTCGGAACAATTCTATGGTTTGATGACAAACAGAGGCTGCAGAGACACAAATTTGATATCAGGAAGCTGATGGTATTAAGAAACTTAATAGTTGGATTAGGTTAGTCGAGAAACTTACTGTATCAACACTGACAGGTTTTCCATCTTCAGCAACAGCCTCAACAATGGTTCCTGACCGATCAGCCTGAAGGAGACAGATAGAGCATAGCAGTCAAATTTAGCAAGGGATAATATAGGGTTGTCTCCTTTTATGGTCTTGACCAATCCTCACCCCATGAGCTAATTTTTGAGGTTGAGCTAGGGGCAAGGTTCATTTCATTGACACAGTATCAGAGCAGCTAGGTTCGTCCTTTTCCTAGGTGTAAGTAGTGTTGAGCCCTGATTTACGTTATTCATGCTCCAGTTAACCAAGAGAGAGCATGCGGGAGGAGGGTGTTAGATCCTCCTACATCTATTAAAGGAATGGGAATGTTGTCTCCTTATATGGTGTTGTGCAATGCTCACCTCTTGAGCTAGCTTTTGGGGCATATTTTCTTAACAATAACAAACTAAGATTAAAAAACCATGTTTGATCCTAAATTCGTTACTGTGGAACTAGAAAAGCGCATTAAGAGGATAGTGCAAAAGTAGGAGGCAAATCAAGGAGTTAATGGACAAAATGTTGTCTTTGAGGGAAGCAACAAATGAATGCTTCAACAGAATTGCCTAAAGGTTTCCCATCATAATTCGCTCATCAACTCTCTAATGTCTTCCGAGTATCACATACAGCGGAAAAAGCTTTGATGAAACTATTAGTCTATAGTGGGATAACACAGGTAAAATAGCAACACAAGTCATAAGTCATAACTACCACTAGTTTCCACAAAATTGTATCAGGTGGTCAACAAGAAAGAATTTCTCTGCAACATAAGGGCAAGGAAACATGAAATTTCTGTAACTTGTTTAGAGGGAGAATTTAGATAAATACGCTAAGAGCATTAGCAGATAGAGACCAAAAGGAACTGCTTTGGACAACGTAAGAAAGCACGTATTTACAAGCATTTTACTGAAACTGGCATGAGATCTACATGACAACTTCGGCAGGGATAAAATTTCCAACATGTTAGAAAACGAAAAATGTGGGGGTTATGGAATACATAAACTTACGGACTATCGGTATAGTTATACAACAATAAACTGATAAGCAGATTGCCTGCTCCACATAATTTCTTTGATGATTGATCAAACAGTTGCTACTCATGATTTCAGTTTGGTTCAATGCCTTTCTAAACATTGTTCGGGTAAGAACACAATCATTTTGGCATCAATTTAAAAGCAGATATATATACTTATAAATAGTTAAAAGTCATGAAACAGAGGTCTCGTATAAGTACAAGAGAAGAATATAGCAAGTAAGGCAATAGACAAAGGTTACCTCTATTTCGTTCATCAATTTCATTGCTTCAATAATGCAAAGAACTTGACCCTTCTGCACTTTGTCTCCGACCTGTCGTAATCCATATCATGCAAACCAAATGTATTAGAGAAAGCGCATCAAACAGAATCTTTAATTCTTTTAATCTTTGAGATTTCCATATTTGAATTTATTATGTTAAAGACAGACATGCAGTACCTTCACAAATGGTGGTTCACCAGGTCCCGGACTTCTATAGAATGTCCCTGCCATTGGGGATTTGAGCGGTGGAAGAGATGAATCAGCTGACTTTGCTGCAGCTGGAGAAGGTGCAGGGGTTTGAATTGGAGGAGGAGGAGCTGCAGGTGCAGGAGGTGCGCTAGATTGTACAGATGGCACATGATATGATTGTATAACTGGAGTTTGTGCAGGAGCAGGTGGTTGTGGTAGTGCCTCCTTCTTACGGATTAAAATTTCACAATCAAGTTGTTTCAACTTCAGCTCCACAACATCCCTAGAATCAACTAGCCTGCACAAAGGACAGTCTGTCATGACAATTCATGAAAAGTCTCTGCGGAGATGTGAAAACAAATGGGAATGCATACTTGACAAGGCTTGAAACTTGGCTAATAAAGTTAGATATTGCTTCCTCTGATACCGAAGTTGCAGATGAAGTTTCACTTCGTGATTTCACCTCTTGTGACTTATTGATAGCTGCATCATTTGAAGATCCACCGAGAGTAACCTTGAAGGCAACAGATGGTCCAAAAAGGTTTTTCACGAAGGACACAACATTTGAAAGAATTTCCTCCAATGAAAACCATATGAAAGAATCTTACCTCATTCATTTGGGCTCTTGCTACAGCTGAATGATTCCAACTAGAATGTAGACCCTACAAAAGAGGAAGATTATAGCCACATCAGTCTTCTTCCTCTGGTACTAGTTAAAATGGCAAAACATCTCTGACGTCTTTGGGAAATGGGGATTTGAACTTTGGTTCTTCCATTAAACGAGTTACACAAGGTACTACGAGGCCATGGGGTGGTGGTCCAAACAGCTCTTTCATATGACTCCATTTTCCAGAAGATGAGAAAAACTCATTAATAGATGCAATATGTTCTACAGAATCAACTATAATGATATAAGCGAAGCCCTTAATTTTTTAACTATTTTAAAAACCAAATGCACTCAAACAATATTTTAATACTGCCCAATGTTCTTAAGAGCAATTTCCTTCCTCCAATTAATGCTCTGAACTGCAGCTGTGAAGGATCCTTCAAGTTTAAAGAACCCACGACAAAATACAAAAGATAGCATGAAAAAACATTTTGAAAAAAGCACAGGAACTACAAAATAATACTATAAACGAAGTAGAAGAAACAACAAATAGTAACAGCATCCTCAATATCAAAGGCAAAGCAGAAAAGAGAATAGCAGGACAAATAAAAAGAGAATACCTTGACACAAATTTACTAAAGATGAAACCTTTACACCAATTAATTAGCTAAACTTCATTTGTTGCATCTTAAATAACAAATAAGGTATCTTTTCAATGTCAGCTTGGAGATATTCACTTCTTTTACTTGGGTTCTCATATCAAGTTTCAAAAGCAAAAGAATACCCAAAATCTTTTGAAAAACATGTTGATCCCAACTAGTTTGCGATAAAGAGCAGTTTTATTATACTCCCTCTGTCCCAATTTATATGACACACTTTCCTTTTTAGTCAGTCCCAAAAAGAATGACACATTTCTATATTTAGTAACAATTTAACTTTAAAATGCCCACTTTACCCTTAATGAAATGATTTACAACCACACAAATATCTATAACTCATTTGAGACCACAAGTTTCAAAAGTCTTCCTTTCTTTCTTAAACTCTGTGTCAAGTCAAACTACATCACATAAATTGGGACGGAGGGAGTATAATTATAACAGAGTCCAAACTAGTTCGTGATTACTGTATAAGAGATGTTGCTCTTGTACATTTGCACTAGTATTTGTTTTAGTAATCTGCATCCTCAATCAAAATTTTGAATACTGGTCAATATAACAAAATAGATATACATCATGCATGACGTACCATTGATTATCAGGAGGTCATGGGTTCAAGTCGTGGAAACAACCTCTTGCAAAAATACAGGATAAGAATGCGTACAATAGACTCATGTGGTCTGGCCCTTCCCTGAACCCCGCATAGCATGAGTTTTAGTACACAGGTCTGCCCTTTTCTTTTCTTAGCCTATTTTGGTAATCCGATCGTCAATTCTCACTATTATCTGTTACTTCATTTGATCTGTATATCTTGCTAATTTATTTTCACTATTTTTCTTTCTACATGATTTTTCTACACTTCTTTTGACCCAAGAGTCTATCGGAAACAAACTCCACGTGTGTGATTACACTGGATATGTTGTTATTGTATAATTTTCCTTTCTATCGTGATTTATATACACTTCTTTTAACTCGAGTATCTATCGGAAACAACCTCTCTACCCTGCAAAGGTAGAGGTGAAGTCCTCCTACATCCTACCCTCCCCAAAATCCACGTGTGTGATTACATTGGATATGTTGTTATTGTATAATTTTCCTTTCTATCATGATTTATATACACTTCTTTTAACTCAAGTATCTATCGGAAACAACCACTCTACCCCGCAAGGTAGAGGTTAAGTCCTCGTACATCCTACTCTCCCCAAACTCCACGTGTGTGGTTACACTAGGTATTATCTCGTTGTAATCTCAAAAAAACATAACTTGATTTATGGTATCACCTAAGAGTGTGCTAAACTAGATACCTATATAACTAATTTTTTCTCCAAAAATGTATACAGTTAACAAATCACACTTATTTCAAACACATTAAATCTAAATAATAGTCATATTATTTCCATACAAGGAATGCCACAAACTCAAAAAAAATAAAAAAAATAAAAGTGCAGAGAAATGTTAATTACCTTACAGGAGAATGGGAGTTTAGGCGTGACAGAGAAGCGTGAGGATAATTTGGAACGTAAATGATTGTAATGGCGATGATGGCAAAACGGTAATAAAGTCAATGATTTCGGGGCAATTTTAGCTGGAAATACTGCCGGTGAAACTGAATCCGCCGGTGTCGGTGGCGCCGCCGTCGCAGCCGCCGTTGTTCCGAACGCCGTCGTCATTTTGCTCAGAGAGAGGAGAAGAGAAGTGCGTCGATGAATCCAAAGAGTGTGTAAAGGAGATAATGGGGGAGTGATTTAAACGGTGTCGTTTTCGAGTTTGGAAGTGGTTGATCTAGACAAGTCAGCATGTGGGGCCCACTAGAAGTTGAGATCTTGATGACGTGGCAAAAATGGACAAGTTTCGAGACGAGGCATGGCGTACTAAAAGTATATGGAGGTAAAAGTTTAAAACCGGATGATGTAGCAGATATGGAGGAGTTTCGATATGAGGTGCACTCGAGTTTCGAGACGAGACATGGCGTACTAAAAGTATATGGAGTTAAAGGTTTAAAACTAGATGGCGTGGCAGATATGGAGGAGTTTTGAGATGAGGCCCACTAAAAATATGGGCGAGTTTCGAAACGAGACGTACTTTAAAATATATGGAGGTAGAGGTTTAAAACTAGTTTTATATGTGAGTTTCAAGACGAGGCTCATTAAAAATGTATTGTTCGGAAAGTCACGAAGCAAGGTGTACTAAGAATATATGAAAACAATTTAAAAGTCGTTTTTATGGGTGAGTTTC
Source organism: Capsicum rhomboideum (assembly GCA_031232105.1). Taxonomy (NCBI): domain Eukaryota; kingdom Viridiplantae; phylum Streptophyta; class Magnoliopsida; order Solanales; family Solanaceae; genus Capsicum; species Capsicum rhomboideum. The sequence continues at coordinate 171,619,381 of CP124714.1, forward strand.
AAGATGAGACATACTAAAAATATATGAAGGAGAGGTTTAAAATTCGTTTTATGTGTGAGTTTTAAGTCAAGGCTCATTAAAAATATATTGTTCGGTGAGTCACGAAACAAGGCATACTAAGAATATATGAAAATAATTTAAAAGTTGTTTTTATGGGCGAGTTCCAAAATGAGACTCGTAAATGAGTCAATGAATCCAGACTTCAAAGAGAGTGTGGAGATAATGGGCAAGTGGTTGGAACGGTGTCGTTTTTGAGTTTGGAAGAGCTTGGTTTTGACAAGTCAGCATGTGGGGCCCACTAGGAGTAAGGAAACACCAAATCTTGATAACGTGGCAAATGGAATTTTTTTATTTTTTATTTTTTTGGACTCACTTTGATTTGTGGAGGCAATGTTTTTAAAGTCCATTTATGGGCGAGTCGCGAAACAAGATACATTAAAAATTTATGGAGGTAGAGGTTTAAAATTCGTTTTATATGCGAGTTTTGAGACGAGGCTCATTAAACGTGTATCCTTTTATGGGTGTGTCACAAAACAAGGGGCACTAAGAATATATGAAGATAGTGTTTAAAGGTTGTTTTCATGGGCAAGTTCCAATTTGAAGCTCGTACAGGCACAAGTATCATGAAGCGTAAATTGAGCTTGTTTTCTTTTCCATTCAAGAAGTAATGTGTAAATATTTGAGATTATATTAGTAGTACTCCTACTATGTTGTAAGTTGATTTCATTTCTTCTTCCGATGATAAATATGATATTGCTACTTCTCTGTGTTGTCAGTTTTTGGTTGAGTGAATAATAATCCATCTTCATGAATCGCGAACCAAATTTTTAACCAGAGTTAAATCTCTTTTAAAATGTCAACAATATTATAATATCATGTTCGACTCTATCATGAATTTCTAACCACATTTTCCATAAGCTTCATCTTATCTCTCCCTTCCATCCAAGCTCTAATTATGGGAAAAAAGAACCTAGAAGATGTATTAACAACAACGGATTATTCACTAGACTTCTCGTTTCCTTGTATATGTTATGTTAGAATCTATTTATTTTTATATCCATTATAGAATAATGTAAAATAAGAATACGGGCGTGTAGCTTTCTTGATTAGTCTCCATGGAAAAATAAAACATTGGCAAGGGAGAGATATTTAACAAGACAAGATTTATTGCAGCACAAATACATCACTTCCATCTTCTCTAATAATGAAACTTCATCATCCACAGACCACAGCTATACACTGAATTTAGTTAGAACTAATTACGACATTCATCGAGACATTATCTGCTTCATTATAAACAACTAAACGGAAGAAATGATAGGAAAAAATATTAACTTGATCGCACCCCCTCAATTGCTGCTACTAAATCATCAAGTTTTGCTCCGGTGACTTCTTTAACGATCTTATTGTGCTTCAGAATCTTGAATGTCGGAACCACCTTTATGCCTAGTTCCTTGGCTAGTGGCTGCATAAAATTTATCATATTGATCAATTTTTTGTGTGTATGTGTGTACTGTTGGCATAACTGGTAAAGTAGGTCACGGATTCAAGCCGTGGAAAAGCTTCTTGCAGAAATGAACCCGTGGAAGCAGAAATACAAGGTAAGGCTGCGTACAATAGACCTTTGTGGTCCGGGCTGCCCTTTTTATGTGTATTGTTTCGTTAGAAAGGAAGGTTCAGTGGGTTAAAAGGATACATACCCTGTTATCCTGGTTGCAGTCCAGCTTCAGAAACACCACATCATTATATTTCTGTGACAGATTTTTAAACTTTGGAGCGATCACTTTACAAGGACCACACCTGCAGGTGGATTGAAATTAGAAATCACAATACAGAAGAAAATGGAAAGGAGAAGACTCTTTCAGAAGATGTTTCCCGAGGCACAAAGGTTACCAATTGAAATTGAGACAACTTGTTCAGATTTCAAAGGAAGATTCAATGAAGTAACAATATATCAGACTGGCGACAGTGCATGGAAATGAAAGGAGGGCATGAGTCCAACAATTGAAAGCATGAAAACATGTCCTCCAATCACTAGACTATTCATAGCATTATAGTCCGCAACTATTGCTCCTCTCATAGTATAATTCAACATAAATTGCATCTTAATCAAAATTATGTTACTCAGAGTTGAATAGACCACATGCTTGAAAGTATCGGTCTTAATACCTATAGCGGTAACTCATAGCACAAAGGTGAGTTAGAACGTATATTTTTTAGATGAACGCATAAATATTCTTTTGATGATGATCAACAGTGAGATAACTTGCACTGATTAGGCTATCCCCTTATATCGGTATTTATTGGCACAGGAGGCAGAGGGCGTGTAGCTTCATTTGCAGGGTGTAGAGTTATGGATGTGAACAATTTCAGTTGTCAATTAATACCAACTATCCACCTAGGTAGAATCCGTCCCATTTTGGAAACAATCTTGGCGACAGCAGAAACTTACAGAACTGCCTGTTAACATTCTGCCTGCTACAGCTAAATAAAATTTTCATATACATTCCATAAGGTCAAGAGATAGCAGTGTAGAGTGAAATTCCTTTAGCCAAGAAATCAATATATTTGACAGTCATAAAGAGGTAAAGACAAGCAAAGTGCCAGTCGACCATTAGTACTGCTCTTAAGTTCATTTTCCACTTAGATCATACTTGTTCTGAACTATCCATCAACATTGATATCAATGGTAACTCATTTTCCACTTAGATCATACTTGTTCTGAACTATCCATCAACATTGATATCAATGGTAACTTCACTTAAAGATAGAACAATTGAAGAGACACCACTTTGGCTAATCCAAGCCAAGCATGAAATTTTGAAGATGACTCCCTCCAAAATTGTCCAATAACAGGGTTAATCTCTCAAACAAGATTTACACAAATAGAACCTTGCAATCAAGATGCTAATTGTGAAACCGAATGTATATCAGCTTAATTCGTTCTCCTACTCCACAATCTCCAAAATTACAGTTGTAAAGCAAATAATTCTCCTCGACATCTGGTTATTGACTTAAAAAATTGCAACCAGATATGGACTCTGCTAATCAGGCTATCAAACTATAACACGCTAATCCCCAATGAATTTAGTTTGGGCTATATGAATCCTCTTAATCTATTCTATTCTATTCATGGATTCAATCTATTAATGGAAACTAAATTCAGCATTCGGGCCACTTGAGGATTTATTTTTTTTTCCTCTTTACTTTTCCGTAGAGGTGGTGTCAGCTCTGTTTGCTCACACCTCAACTTTTTCTACCTCAACTTTTCTACCGGGTACCTGCATCCAGGTAACAGATTTCTCCTAGTCAAGCCTTAAACAGATAGATATAAATTACCCTTTCTTTTAGTCTCTACTAGACTTCGAACCTTGTTCATGCGTGGTCTTTTTCCAGGTTCACTGAACGGTATGCCACACCCTTGAAAACTATTTATAGAGTTTTATAAGTTTTAAACTAACGTCAAATACCCAGCCAACGTCCTTACCCTACTCTGACTATACTTTATGAGGCTCTGATACACAGATTAAAAAGGATTCCGCTAAATTAAGCAAATAGAAAGAAGGTATAATATATAAATAGATGCTTAAACTCGGTCTCAGCTGCCGACTAAGCACTCCAACTTTGAGAGTGCACATCTAGACAGTAGACATCTCAACTTGGTGTCAACGGATAACTAAACACTCCAACTCATCCCCGATGTGTCTCGTGGACACCCGAAGCATACGTGTCACATAAATTTTGAGGTGTCTAAATGATCATTTAGTTAGCAGGAGTGTTCAACGGTAGGAGACGAGTTGAGGTGTCAAAATATGCATACTCAAAGTTATTTGTTTAATTGTAACTAATTGTCAGTTGAGGCCAAGTTTGAGTGTGTCTATGTTTTTTTTCTTTATAACCGTGGTGGCCAGTTTACGCGCACCTTGACTAAATCCACGGGATACCTGCCACCTCTCACCAACAACAGATACCACCTCCCACCAGAAACAAATATCAAGTAACTCTGTCCACCAAGGCTAGGACAGAAGAGAAGAATCACCTAGTGTTTTTATCTCTGTTGAGATTTGAAACTGAGACCTCACGTTCTCAATCCACTTCACTGACCACTATGTCACACCCTTGGGTGCTATTTGTCTATGTATTTTTTATTTTTTTTGATAACCATGATGTCCGGGCCAGCTTACATGCATCTCGACTAATTCCACGGCATACCTACCACCTCCCACCAGCAACAGGTACCAGGTAACTCTGTCCACCAAGGCTAAAACAGATGGAAAGCAATCACCTAGTGTCTGTCTCTATTGGGAATTGAACCACTAGGCCACACCCGTGGGTGCGCTATTTGTCTATGTATTATGCCTAGGAAAAAGTTCAAAAATTAGCACTAGCTCGTAAACGTAATAGTAATCATAATTAAGCACGAACATCATCACATCTACCAGGAATAGTATGTATATAAGCAAAATCAAAGTACAAAAAACAGCACACAATAACAAAAATCGAAGGACAAGAAACTACAGAGCAATACTACGACTACTGGCACGAATAATAAGCAATACTTTTATCAATCTACGAGAGAATAGTAAGTATATATGTAAAATTACCACTGTGTATACATATCAACTACGACAGTTTTATCACCAGCAGCTTCAACAATCGGCCAAAAAGTATCCTTACAAACTTCCGTCACTTGTCCTACCGTCACAGTCACAGCCGTAGCCGTAGCATCTGAGCTACTACACTTCACCTTCAAGCTCAATTCTCTGTTCCTCATCAAAACCCTAGCTGAAAATCCATAATCTCCTGCTACGCAGACCACTGACTGCTTGCTGAACCTCCACGGTGAAGCCGCCGGCGCCGTTGATGATGAGGACTTCAACGGTACCTGATTTACTTGTACTTGTAACGCCATTTTTGCTATACGTGTAGCTCTCTGTGTATATGTAGAGAGAGAGAAAGTTGTAGAGAGAGAAAGTGTGGGAAGTGTGTTGTGTGTGTGAGAAATGGCGGAGGATTTGAAGGTGGAAGGAGAGGAGTTGAGAGGTGAAATGACTAAAAGGGTCATTGAGATATTCTTTTTTGGGTTAGTTGTGAGATTCGATCGAGGGTTGTTTTGGTCATTTCAAGGGGATATGATCTTGTGGTAGAGAATGTATTCGATGGATGAGTCCAAAATTGTGGAAGGCAACGTGGAAGCATTGGTCCATATAAATTTGATTTTTCTAATTTTCTTTTGGAAAAAATATGGATGTTTTGTTTTTTTCTCTCATTATCTTGTGGAACCAACTATATGATATGAGCATAGCGTTGGTTAATCAAGAATTCGCAGGTGTAGAAGTATGGAAATTGGGATATAAAAGAGATACATAGGATTAAAAATGAAAATATTTAGAAAGGAGGAGTAATTTTTATGATGGATAAAATGAGGGAACGAAGGCTAAGATGATTCGGGCATGCATGTGAAGATGAGATACACACATGTCTAATGATGAGGTGTGAGAGATTGATCATGATGGGTCTACAGAGAGGCAGAGATAGACCGAAAAAGTATTAGAGAGAGTTTAGACAAAATATGGCATAACTGCAGCTTATCAAAGACGTGAACTTAGATAGGAGGTTGAGGATTAGTAGGTAGTCAAGAATTGTCAAAAACACCAATAATGATTCCAAAGCTACATACTGACCTACCAACAATATAACAAACTCAACTATACAACATTTAGCTCCAAAATGATTTGCAACAATGTTAAGGTGGGTTCGTTCTGACCTTCTAAGAAACAATTTGCGTATAATATATAAGAAAGGTATTGTTCTGCCCTCTTAAGAAGAACATCTTTTGCAAGTGGAGTGACTCAAACTAAGTTCCAAGGTTCTCCTTATTTAGGTAAATTCATCTATTTTTTTAGAGAGAGAAAATCATGGTAAGGGTTGAAGATCGAATTTGCCCTAAGAATCAATGAGGCTAAGATTAAGTGCAAGCTCACCTAGAAGGTTGATGTGATTACGTACCAACAACCTCGAGTTCTTATTTCAATATTTCGTTCGATAAGTTGGACAATATTATCTTCACATAATTTATTATTTAATGTCCCCCAACTCCCAGTTCTACAGGTACAATCCAGAGCTACACTATTTTATAATCTAATAGACTCCATTTTTATTCGCTTGCATGGCTTGCCTTTTGATTAGAAAAAGAGACAAGCCGAATAAGTAAGCAATGATCTGATTTTTTTTTATTTTTTTTTTTGTTATTTCATTGGAGTGTCGTGGCAATAAAGTGATATAGTAACAATGATTTTTCAGATGGTGTTTCTGAAAGTAGAGAGAATCGCTTGTTATGATAGTAGATGATTTAGAAGGATTAGAGATAGTGGTTAAGAAAAAAGATTGGACCATTTCACAAAGTTCAAAGGCGAATCTAGACCATTTTATACCGTTCAAGTCCAGATTTAAACACTTTCCTTATAAGAAAGATCCACATGTAGGAAAGTATATGTCGTTTGTCAATAGGAACAAATTTAGTCCATTATTATAACAACAACTTATCCTAGTTATTTAGAAAGGCAAATCTAGATCATTTCACAAAGTTTAGGAGCAAAAATAAACTTTTTTATGATTAAAAAAACATGTTTCTATATATGAAAAAGGTCTAAATATGTCCTCAAACTTTGAGATTGACTAGAATTTGCCATTGTTAATAGACGAGGTTAAATATACCACAAGATTGGCCTTAATATATCCTTGTTCACTAATGACAGACGCTTTTTAGTCCGACCATTTACAAAAGAAAGGGTCAGCTTTAATCTTGAACTATGAAATTGTTCATATTACCCTTAAAATTTGAAGAAAAAGCTCATTATTTCGACCGCAGACTATTTTAGTAAAATTTATTTGTTAAAAGAAATGAAAATACATTTTAGCGTCATGACTAATACGGTAATTTTGAAGATCAAGTGGGACGCATTTATGTTTGCAACACTATTTACATCAAATAAATAAACTCATATGACATGTATCTTTTATATAATTATTCATTACCTAAATTATAGTACAACAACAACGTACTTGGTATATTCCCACAAAGTGGGGTCTGGAGAGGATAAAGCGTACGCAATCCATATCACTAATTTAGACGAAGTAGGACCCATAGCTCAGGAAAAAAAAACAACCTAAATTACAGTATTAATAAGATTTGTGCTTAAAAATTCTCATTCTATTTTAGGCTTAATGTAGTATAATCAACCTCATAAACTTGTCAGAATATTCCATTTAGACACTCTAACTAAGTCTTGTTCCAATTGAACACCTCAACTCCTAATAAAGTGTTTCAACTAGACACTTTCTATTTAAATTTTGATTCTCTTTGAGTGTGTTTTCATTCGTCCACTATGTAATTAAGTTAACCACATAAAATATGACATTTTCTTTAATTATATGCATTCACCTCAATAGGTCGTAAAACCCTTGACATTTTTCATTTGAGATAGAACATGACATATTTTACGCGGTTAATTTAACTATCTAATAAATACATGAAATTAGAATTGAGACTATCTAATTGAAACACTTTTTCAGGAGTAAAGGTGCTCAACAGGAACATAACTTAATTCATGTGTCTAAATTGAATATCCTCACAAGTTTAACGGGCCGGGTATGCAAAAACCAAGTGGCAACATATGAGTGGGTACACATGATAAGCACGTAGGCAAGCGATACACTTGATTTTTACCCAAAACCCTTCGAGGGTTTTCTCCTTAGTTCAAATAGAAGCACCAAGGCCAAAAAACTCAAATCTCTGAACAGTGGTCATAGTAGAGTGTTCTCTTTAACCTAACGGAAGAAATCTCAAAGTTTTCCACCCCATTCAATCAGCAAAAATGCCGACCCCAATTATGGTCATGCGTAAGTTTTTGTTTCTTCTTTTTTTTTTAAAAAAATAATAATTTATTTTCACTTTTTTGATGTGTTTTTTGTATACCCATTTGCTTGTTTCGAATGAAAACGGGTCGAATGGATATTGACGTTTATGTAATGATACCCGGACTAGTTTGGGATTGAGGTGTAACTAATTGATTAATTTATCCAATAGAGCGGTATTTAGAGATAGAGTTCATGTTTAGACAACCCTAACTTTGTTGGGGTTTGAACTAGTTGATTGATTTGGTTAATTGACTCATTTACGCCTCCGAAAAGGTCGATCTGTTTGTGCAAGATTAGTTTTTTAGCTATGGGTTGAGTAAGATGGGCTAAAAGGAGTTACCTGGTATGTGTTGCTGGTGGGAGATGGTAGGTATCCCGTGGATTTAGTCAAGGTGCGCGAAAACTGACCTAGACACCACGGTTATTAAAAAAATGGGCTAAAGGCTCTTTGAGGATGTAGTATTTACTATGGTTTTTGAGCTGTTTTGTTAGGTGTAGTTTGGTAGAATGTATAAGAATAGTGTTGAATAGAGTGTATTAGTAATGCTTGCATTAGTTATGCTAAGATTATTTCTTATGCACCTTTTGGTTTGGTGCATTAAAAATACATGCGTTGCATAATTTCTAAAAAGATATATTTGTTTACAAAATACCCTCCATAAATATGGTGCAAAGGATGTGGAAAGGGTTTTGAGGGGCAATTGTGTCCTCATCCATGCTAATGAATGCATTAAACCCGTTGCATTGCTTATTCCATGGTTTGTCATGTATTATTTATACATAGGTTGAACAAGTGTACCAAACAAGGTATTAGTAATATGGTTGAACAAGTGTACCAAACAAGGTATTAGTAACACACAAAGCTAGTGCATGCATTATTTTTTCTAATGCACCCTACCGGGCGAGCCCTTAGTGTTTTCGTTTCTAGGACCCATTTTATTAGTTGTTTTCTTACAATGGTTGTATTGAGCAGAGGAATCTATGAAACGTGAGCAAGGTGGCAAGGTACAGCGGGCGAATATCCAAGCGGCAAAGGTATGCTTTATTTGTTCATTTTCACTGTTCCTGAAAATGGATTTTTTTGGATATGTGCTATATTGGGTCCTCCTTTTACTCACTATGTTGACTAAGCAATCGTTGAAAGCATTGATAATTTTTCTTAGGCAGTATCAACATTATACAAAACGAATGAGGAATTGTAGAATTCTTAGCCGTATTTTGGGTGTTCTTGAAGTTTTAGGAGGCAAGTCTATTTGCTGGTTTAAGTGTCTTCAAGGCATTTCTTTGATTTGCTCCTCCCAACCTAAAACAACAAACTGCCTGGAAAATTAATACGTGGGACAAACAAAGGATTTGCATGCCTCTTATTAGGTTCAATTGTCAGCAGAGGCAACAAACTAGGTGACTTTTTACCACCTGCCTAAGCTTTGGTTGGCAGAGTCACCAATACCTTTGCGGGTGGGAGGTACCATGTAATTGAGGAATAGTTGAGGTGAAAGCAAGCTGGTTTATACACCACCCTCATAAAAAAAATAAAGCGGGAACGAAGAATCATATATGTCTGTCTATTTTCTCAGAATTTATAATTGTTTTTCATTGCTCATGTTAGTACATATGTTAGTTCTCTTATGTTTCGTTTTTCTGCCAGACTGTTGCTGACATTATCCGCACCACTTTGGGTCCGCGATCCATGTTAAAAATGCTCCTCGATGCTTCTGGAGGTAAAATATTTGTACACATCTTGAAATGTGTCATGAGCACATCCTCATACTTTTTAATTTGGTGGTGGGTCATGAATGTTACTGAATAATTTCAGGAATCGTAGTAACAAATGATGGAAATGCAATTCTCCGTGAACTAGATCTTGCTCACCCTGCAGCAAAGGTATATGCTCCCCCCCCCCCCCTCTCTCTCTCTCTTCTTGCTGATGCTAGACGTATGCGTTTGTGTGTGCCCCCTTGTTTGGTTCATGGATTTTTTTTTTTTGGTTGTCTTAATGTTTGATTACATGTCATACTCTGAACGAACTTTGTTGCATGCTTGCTTTCTTGTTTAATCTTTCATATTGGTTATATCTATCTACTGCTGCAGTCGATGATTGAACTAAGCCGCACCCAAGATGAAGAGGTAGGAGACGGAACAACATCAGTCATTGTCCTTGGTATGGCTCTATTTAACTTTTTTGTCATTTAGGTGGTTGGGTTTATCAGTTAAATTCTTGTCATGCAACTCATTTACTCACTCACCTCCTTATCTTAGGTATCTAACTGTTAGTCGTGTAAAGCTTAATCAATCCAGCATGCTTTTGGTGGAATAATTTTTTTGCTTATTTGATTTTACTTAAAACCCCACTTGTGGGAATTCACTGGGTATGTTGTTGTTGTTGTTGCTGTTTGATTTAACTTAAAAAGAGAACATATGTCTACATAAGTTGTATTTTTGGTGTAAGAGTAGCATATTGAAAAATGTAGAACAATATTTGGACATTTTAGAGATGTTAGGGAGGAAATTGTAATAAGCTGCTTTTGAGCCTTCTTTCGTGTACTCGTGTATCATCTTGGTAATTTATTTTATGAAACCTTTACCTTATAAAACAAATGAGCCATGAAGACGTGGACATTAGATCATGTGTAGTCAAGCAATAGAATTCAGCTCTAACCATGTGCCTTTTTGGTCAATTTCTAGTGATGTTTACAACCTACCTAATCTGCATGTCTATGGTCACTTTTGAAGCACTAGACTTGTTTTAGAATGGTGTTTGAGCTTGAGTACGATGCGTGTGCGCGTGAGGAAGGGAGGAAGGTGAAATAGGAGGTGTGGAGGCCGAAATAGACAAGAATTGCGGAAGAGGTCCTCCCTCCGGGATAAACTATCTTTGCCATACTTTCTTGATAGGTGAGACTTCCACGAAAAAAAGCACGGGTAAGAATAATCTTAGTATTCAAGGACTGAGGAGCGGAAAGCCACTTGACCGTAAGGAAAGGGGTTTAGCGAGAAAATTAGCATAGAACCAAAACAGAGGAAGTCCGAGCAACACTGGAAGACAAAATCAAAAACCAAGCCTATGTTTGATTGCGGTGGATAGAGGGAGCAAGAGAGTAAGGTTATGGGCTAGAAATCTAGCCTCTAGACTTACAAATTTTAAAAAAAGAGGGGAGTAAGAGTTGATGTAAAAAGAAGAGGGCAGGGGCTCTTTTCTTGTTTTTGAAGTTAAACTGAAAGTAGTCCCTCCACATTGTTTCAACACCTCTAAAGTGAGACAATGTAGAGGAAGTAAACTTTCTTCTTTTTTTAATGGGATGAAGGAAATTTCATTGAAGGCATCAAAAAGATGCAAATAGTCTAGAAGGAAGAAAGTACACTATAATAAGGTCAGTTCCAATACAAAGAGAGCCCCACTAAGGTTAGGGAGCTGACAAGATCCGAAAAATTAATTGAGAAATCTACAGGGAGAAAGTTGTGCCAACTATAAGAGACATCTTTCTTTAAATGAGTAGGAAGGAACTGATATCTCATCAACCATTTGCTATTCTTTTGTGTCCAAACACCAAAAAATACAGTCAGGGGTCATTTGCCATCTAATGGACTTATCAAGCACTCATAGGAATCCTTAATGCTCTTGGCATCAGCCATGGCCCAACTAAGTCCAAAACTAGAGAGGAATATGCACCATGTCTGTAAACTGGACAGTGTAGGAGGAGGTGAGGAGGTATCTGAAGCATCTATTGATTTGTTGGTTTCTGACTGTTGTAGGCAGATGAAGCTGAAACAAATGATCTTTGTAGGTAGTTTTGTTCCCCAAATATGCTTTGTAGGCCATCTATCAGTTTACGAGAGCACAAGTGGGAGTAAACGGCTACGGCAGTTTAAAGACCATCCTTGTAGTTTCCCCCTTCAGACTCTCAACTCTATCTTCCGTGACTGGGATAGCCATCCAATTTAGAAGTAGATTAAGGAGATGTAGTAGTTACTGATCCTGAAATGAATGTGCCTACAACTGTCTTGTCAATTCTGAGAGACAATGGAGTCCTGATCATGGGTTTGATCATGAGCTAACTGGTAAAGGCATGGAAAAACATTCATTAGGATGGTCCCCTCCAACCATTTCTCTTTCCGAAACTTGATATTAATGCCATTTTGGGAGACTTCACTCCAGTCTTTCTTTTGCTTTCTTTATAGATTTGCCAAACAATCTGATAGGAAATACAAGGAAGTGACTCAGTATGTTCTTTTCTAAAACGCTTCCCTAAACCTCAAGCAGTGGATGTCTATAAACAATTAACCAGATTGACTGAACTGGAGTGATTCAAGTTGTAATTGCAGTGTAAACCAGATAATAACGGCCCTACTTCGTGTGAAAAATAGAAGAGAATCCCAATTTTTTTTAAAAAAGAAATAGAAGAGCATTCAAGGCAATTTTGGTGTGGGGGTGGGGTTGGGGTTGGAACATTAAGTTTTCTTAAAAAAATATTTTTTTCTTGAATTGCTTTTGAGTTGATAAAAAATGAGTTAAATTCTGGCACAATACTATGGTGAGAAGTGTATAAAAAACCTCTATGCTGATTGCTTTCTTCTTTTACAATATTAATGATGTTATAAATATTTTTGAAGCTGGTGAGATGCTCCATGTTGCGGAAGCTTATATTGACAAGAAGTATCATCCTACAGTAATATGTAGAGGTAACATATGCACCTTAAGGTTTTATGTCTTTCGGCCCAAGTTCTCTGAGATTAATACATGTATTCTTGTGACCAGCTTATGCTAAAGCTCTTGAGGATGCTGTGGCCGTGCTTGACAAAATTGCAATGACAGTTGATGTCGAAGATAGTAAGCTCCCATTGCTTCTTACATTTCCTTGTCTTTTCATAATTCCGCTGTGAGTACTTCTATATTTTAGTAGTTCCATCCCCGAAGGGTTAGATAAATACAAGAAAGCTTGATTTTCTGGATATCTTTGCTAAAACTTTTGGAATTTCTCATACTTTTGGATTACAGGTAAATTAAGCTAAAACAGTAAAAGAATATTAGTTGAGTTTGCTATTTCTTTTTAGTGCCAAAGAGAACTTGATTTTGTATGGTTGCTGGAATTGTTAGGTCTAGATATGGGACCGTAAGCAGAGAAACAACATTACAACAACATGCCCAGTGAAATCCCACAAGTGAAGCAGAGAAACAACATTATCTAAATAAATTCTTGAAATAGCTTTTTGTTACTTTAACATTGAATTGAGTATCTGGAAGTTCTACACTTAATTAATAAAAGAGCATCGTAGTATGAATGTATGATAATCTCATAGCCGGACAAGCTTTACTTTTATATTGGATAAGCAAATTTCTGGCAACTTTAAGATCAGCTTTTTGTGCTTTTTGTTTAACTCAATCCTTCCTTTTTGGATTTTGATTTTCTCGTTGTTCCCTGCTTTTTTGCAAGTGAAAATTTTCCTTACTGATCTTTTGCAGGAAAAGATCTTATGCTATTATTGTAGCTCGTATATAAGTTTTCTGAATTTTCAAACATGCATTATTACTTAAAATAATTGCTAACTGTGGCAGATGAAACAATGTTGGGGTTGGTGGAGAGTTGCATCGGCACAAAGTTTACTAGTCAATTTGGGGATTTGATTGCTGTAAGTACTAACTTATTTCTGATACCCCCATCCCCCTCAAGGAAAAAGGCCATGAAGAAATAAATAGAAAAACTTGCATCTGGAGGTATTTGGAGTGAAATGTATACTTGTTTTACAGTTGTTTCCATATCTCTCTGACTATCTTTTGAAAAAAGTCTCCTATCTGTTGGTCTGGGATTTTCTTTCATAAAGTTTATCATGCAATTCAAGAGGAGGAAATGTGAGAGTCCTAAAATTGAGAATCGTTGACTTTAAGCTCTAAGCTTAGCTCTGCACTAACTGATAAGAAAGCTAGTTCTGCGCTATTTTGCTAATCACTAGCAATGAAACAGTGCAATAGCGTGCTCTCAGTTTTCTTCTATCAACTAAACCTGGTGCTAAAAAAATAAGTTGTTCAACTTAGTCTTGTTTCTTAATTTTGTATAGATCGCCTCTTCTTGAAGATATGTACAATATATAACCTACAAGGGCGAATAACAGAAGGCATAACATACATTCGTGCATAGATATCTTTCTCACGAGTTCCATTACCCCACATAAAATGGGTTGAACATCAAGAAGGAAGACATGGATATATGGTTCTTTTGAAAAGCGTTAAGAAGTAATTGTTTGAAGATCAAGAAGAAACTCCACGTGCATATGTTTTGAAGCGGCTCTTTATTTTCCCTGTAACTTTGCATCCCCTTGATGCCTTTCTAATACAATTTAATTACTTCACCAAAAAAAAACCCACCACGAGCATACTGACTAGTTGACTACTAATATTTGTTTATATATATAGGTTCTTGTTTCTCTTTCCATAGCTTGTTATCTATAATGATTTTAGAAGTTACTTTCCGCTACCTGATTGAGAGATTTTTGGAATTGAGACAGTTCACGTATTTGTGCGTGTGTATATTTTATGGAGGGACATAAGTTGATGGGAATTAAATCCCAGATATCTTGGTTCCAGCACCTTGTCTTTGGTTTTGGTAACCACTAGGTCAAGTCTTCACTCGGCAACTAGTTGATTGATATATAGATGAGAGAGAGAGTTGGATTTTAAATTGAAGAAGTCTTCTTTGGAGAAGTCCTTTACTGCATTAGGATTGAACAGGTCTTGTGTTTATTCTCTCAGAAACTAGCAATTAAGGCCACAAGAATGGTTGGCGTGGAACTTGGCCAAGGGTTGCGCGAGGTGGACATCAAGAAGTACATCAAGGTTGAGAAGGTGCCCGGTGGACAGTTGGAAGACTCTGTAGTGCTTAGTGGAGTAATGATGAACAAAGATGTAGTTGCCCCTGGCAAAATGAAGAGGAAGATCGTAAACCCTCGCATCATTCTTCTTGATTGTCCTCTAGAGTACAAGAAAGGCGAGAACCAAACCAATGCAGAGCTCCTTAGAGAGGAGGATTGGACTGTCCTCTTGAAAATGGAAGAAGAGTACATTGAGAACATGTGCGCACAGATACTTAAATTCAAGCCGGATGTGGTTATTACTGAAAAGGGACTTAACGATCTGGCATGCCATTATCTGAGCAAGGCTGGTGTCAGTGCAATCAGAAGGCTAAGGAAGACGGACAATAACAGAATTGCTAGGGCATGTGGGGCAGTTATTGTTAATAGACCTGATGAGTTGCAAGAATCTCATGTTGGTACTGGTGCTGGTCTGTTCGAGGTGAAAAAAATTGGGGATGACTTCTTTACTTTCATTGTCGATTGCAAGGATCCGAAAGCATGTACTATACTTTTAAGGGGTGCAAGCAAAGATCTACTAAATGAAGTAGAAAGAAATCTACAGGTATTTTCTCAATTCCGTAAGTTTAGCAAATGATTTTCTCAATTCCACAAGTTTAGCAGATGATATCTGTAAATCACACTATTTTTGAGCTGTTCCATATGCTGTTGCAGGATGCTACGTCTGTCGCTAGAAACATCATCAAGTGTCCTAAACTAGTTCCAGGTGGTGGTGCAACAGAGTTAACTGTATCTGCCATGTTAAAACAGAAAAGTTCATCCGTTGAAGGCATAGAAAAGGCAAGTTGTGTTCTTCCAGTTATTGCTATTCTGTGCAGATTGAAATCAGGTCATGAATATATGATCTGCTGATACTCTTGGTAAAAGTTGAAAAGGCAAACGGATACTAATACTTTCATCCTTCTATTGTCATATAAGCAGTGGCCTTATGAAGCTGCTGCAATTGCTTTTGAGGCTATACCACGAACTTTGGCTCAGAACTGCGGTGTGAATGTGATTCGTACTATGACCGCTCTTCAAGGAAAGGTAGAACTTTTACATGTTTGAGGTGGATATGCTGCCTTAGAATATATTTCTGTTCTTCATCTAATTCTTTTCATATACCTTTAGCATGCGAATGGCGAGAATGCATGGATAGGCATAGACGGAAACACCGGTGAGATTGCTGACATGAAAGAGCGAAAGGTATGATATTAAGTTCTTCCTTCATACACTCCATGACCCCATAAGAACTAGATAGGGAACTGGGGGAGTTGCGGCATACACTTGTATGGGTAAACGTCTGTAAAATTAGATTTTATTAGGTGAATGAAGAATGAATATATGTTTGGTTTGAAAAAAATTATTGGACTGTGATAGAAAATAGGATATAGACTTAAAGAGAGACTATGCTTCTTCACCTGTTGTCATCCTTTCATATCTATTGAGTAATAAAATTTTGGAATTTGTATTAATTCAAGAATCTTTAAATATATCCAGATATGGGATTCCTATGTTGTAAAAGCACAGGCTTTTAAAACTGCCATTGAAGCTGCTTGCCTACTTCTACGAATTGATGACATTGTGAGTGGAATAAAGAAGAAGGAGGCTCCTGGAGCAAGTCAAGGTCCATCAAAACCCAAAATCGATGAAGAAGGCGATGCAGACAATGACCAGCTAATTCCGGAATGAACGTGACACACGCCCCATGCTGCACTGGAATGCTTTCGAAATTCAGACTGCAACTGAAAATCATTTGAAGTTTTCATCTATATGACTTTAGTATAGGCTACCCCTCCCCCTCCCCCCCCCCCCCCCCCCCCCCCCCGGCCCCCCTGGTTGATCGTTTGAAATTTTTTGTGCTCGACATGTAACTTCTGCTGTTTCGACTACTGGCAAGTTGGTTGTCAATATTTTTGCGTTGTATTTGAAATTAGGTTTTGTTTCAGTTGAGTTTTTTTAAAACTTAATTTGGATATTTCGAAAACGATGATTCTCTGTGGTGGTTAGTTAATCATTGTGAAGCAAATGTCGAGTTAATTTTTTGCATATAAACATGACACTGAAACGTCAAAATAAACGTCGTTAGTTATGGAGTACACGGTGAATACTGGTCACCAAATCGTTTTTGGTGAACTCACCAAATTTTAGGTAAAAGAGACCAACAGAGTTCGCAACTAATTTCAGGAAAATCAGTACGTACTAATACACGAAAAAAAATAACTCACCAAATTTTAGGTAAAAGAGACCAACAGAGTTCGCAACTAATTTAAGGAAAATCAGTACGTACTAATACACGAAAAAAAATAATTCATGAATTTGGGTTTCTATCACACCGAACTGCAAAAATAAACGACGTTAGTCACGAAGAACACACAAATCAGTGCACACGTCTATGCAAACATAGCCTGGTTCCTATAGGTCGTGGTCAACGAGAAGGACAACTCATAATCAGGGACCGACAAACTTGTAAAACACTAAAACGCCAGCCTAAGGATGTTTGCTACAAAAGTACCAATCAATGTGTTACTACCTTTGCCACTGAACGAAATGAAAGTTAGTAGGGATAAGTCTGATGTGGAAGTTTATTTAATGGCTACTTCAGGTTCTCTTTAGGGGAAGTGAAGTTGACATCAATATATTTTTGAAGTTCCAAGTGTTCAGATATGGACTGTGGAGAAATCTTGGAGGGAAGTATATAATGAAATTATTCAGCAAGTATATAATATTTGATGGTACACAATTTACAGAAACGACCAAAGCAGTACTTCAAGCATAAATATTCAACAGCATATAGTTATACAAATGACTGCAACAGGTTTTGTGCATCAGATCAGTTCAAGACTCGAGATCTCTCAGACAAAGTTAACAGTATGATAGGTGCTTCTCTTTTGGAGTTTCTATTCAAAGGAATGATTATAACATAATCAAATGCACTACTCTGGGAGCCAAACTATACGTAGGAACGTATTTATCATGGTCGGAACTTGGGTCTAACTGTGATAACCCCAGGCCTTGTCTCCTCGTAATGGTATCTGCAGAACATGAGATCCACATTTCAGTTAGTTTATTGACTTGGAGGACCTATCTCTAAGAAAGGAAGAGAAATATTATACCCGTTCTCCACGAGAAAGCTTCTTATAGCCATAGGAAGTGCAGGTTGTCCCCGGCTATGAATACCTCTACCTGTGAAATTGCATACAGCAACACCTCACACTAGTCAGACAACCTCATGCTTGTAATTCAGTTACGACACAAGAAACAAAAGAGGCTACAATTGTATAAAATTCAAAAATAAGCAACAATTCATGAGAAGTTTTGCCACACTGGAAGTGTGACCACCATACATGTTTTATTAAAGGAAAGGCTACAAACTATGATTTTATGATTAACATGTATGTGATTGAGCTCCATGATGTGATTCAACACGTATAGTTGTATCAAGCATATCAATTCAAGCAGGCTACTCAATCTTCCAAGTAAAAGCAACTAAACGCACAATATTTTTAGAAAACACACAATTCTCATAATACTTCCAGATAGTAGCAGAATGCCTAGAGCTAAAGAAATAGAGTGAATGATGAAGAGCCAGTCATAAAGTATAAACAGGTTCAAACATGGTCCAACTTATAATTGCAACCACATTGAAAAGCATGTTGCTGGTGAATACATCTCGACTTGTAAGATGTATCATATCCTTGAGCAACATGTTTCAAGAGGAAATTACCTGTTATGACCTCTAAGAAAGCTGACCGCTGCTTATTGAATGGGGACCCTTTGCTCTCATTCTCCACATCAATAAGACCTGAAGACTCAACAGAGACAGAAGCTCCAAACCTGTGCTTCAAGTTCACTTGATTCATATGGGCAGCAAGATTCTGTGTCACCTGAGATTCAATCTTTTGCAAATGCTCTTGTAAGGCTTGAACTGCTTCTTTTGCATGAAGACCATGCAAGTCCAGTGTCCATCGATCATTCTTACTGTTGTGGGCAGCCAAAATTTCTTTTGCTGCCTGGGCATGTAGCCTATTAGCAGCAACCCACTCTTCTCGGGCTTTTAGAGAAAAATGTTGGGCAGCTAAGTGGTCACCTCGGAGATAGGCCTCCCTGGCAGCCTTAGAATGTCCAGCTGCTGACCTGTTCATACAAGAAGAGTGGATTCCAGAGCCGATTTAATAATAACCAGGATAAGAACTTAATATGTTCAAAACCATGTAACTTCTAATAATTACGGTTGCAATGACATATAACAAAGAACAAATATGGTTTGTTTCATTACACTATGTTGCATAACTTACAAATATTGAAATTGTTTTTCCACAAATTCTCTCGATATTTCATGCTAAAGTATGCCATCTCCAAATAGGCCACATATAATAATTATCTTTATTTGAGAACCAAACTGGGTGGAGCTTTGAGAAGACATATTTTCCTCACAGGATCTTAGAGAGAGAACAACAACAACATACCTAGTGTAGTCCCACAAAGTGGGGTACGAGGAGGGTAGAGTACGGCGTATGCAGACCTGACCTCTACCTCAAGAGGTAGAGCTGCTCTTAGAGAGAGAATCACTTGAAATACAGAAAAATTTCGAACAAAGGAAAGATTCACAAACTACAACCGTCACCCACGTAGGTAACATAAAAGATACCAATCACCCTCTCATGAAACACACACTCAAGCTACCAGTCATAGCTGCCCTGATAAGTAGGACCACTGTTACCCCTGTAGAATTTTACATATATTACCCACTACGTATCTGCATCAACAAAATGTTGAAATCTTTGGTATTTAAATAATGTGAGATTTAGATTGTGCCCTATCATTGTGCTTTAGCTGTAAATCTTTTGCATCCCATCTTTCCACTTGCTTCTTTATTTACTTCAAAGAAGGTGTTAATACTGACTATCGGTAAAAGAAAGGAGGGGGTAGATAGAAAGGGTATTGGAATTCTTTTTCCTCTCGCGAATGTCGTCTTATTTCTCTTTGGATCCCTTAAATTGGTGCATGCCTCAAAATTCCAACAACAATAATGTTGGATAACTATAGTGTTGTTCGCGCTGTTTTGGTGTTATTTGTGATCTTGAATAACTAGTCTATAGTGTTGACCTGTGAGTGCCTTGCTTCGTCGAGTTGCTAGCGATTTGTGACCCTTTTTGCTATTGGTTTTCATGATTTTTGTTGATGATTTTTACGATTCTTAGGATTTGTATGATTTTTGATCTATGATTTTTATGATTGTTTTATGTTTTTTATGATTTTTGATTTATGATTTGTTATTGTTATTGGTTCTGAGCCGGGGGTCTATCGGAAACAGCCTCTCTACCTCATCTAAGGTAGTGGTATGGACTGCGTACACTTTACCCCCCCCAGACCCCACCTGGTGGGATTACACTGGGTATGATGATGATGAATAATCATAGTTTTCTGAGAAAGGATCATAGTTTTCTGTGAAAGGATAACAAGAATCATAGTCTCTGCTGGTATACTTTGTCCTTCTCTTTGGTAAAAAACTATCCTTGCAATTAAATGAAATTCAAAACAGGGAAGCAAGGAAAAGATTATTCAATCAGATTATCATTCAAAAGGTAAACGCCTATAGACAAGTGCAAGTCTAATCTACCTCGTCGTCTGCACCGCATCCTTTCGATGGATCAAGTAAACATCATCCTTTTCCCACTCAGGCTCAACCGGTATAAACCTCAAACTCCTCACTGCTCCATCGTAATGAAGTTCGTTCTCATGAGAAAAAAAGAAGTTTATTAGCTCCTGGTTGTTGCTCTGATGACACTTAGCAAGCGCATGGCTCAAATCATCCAGATCCACATTGTCTGTCAATGAAACATCTTTATTAGCAGCAAACTTACTAATATTCGTGAGAGAATCCTTATTACTAGACTTCACTCCTTTATTATCAGTGTATACTTCTTTAAACTTTTGTATGCAGGGAGTATCTGCGTCTTCTGGAGTTAAGAATTCGTCAAGATCAAATCCCATGGTTTTTCTGTTGTGATGCTCAACATATGCATGCTCAGGAGATACCATTGCTTCCAACAATGTTAAAGCCCTATTGAAATCATTTACACCAGCCATGACATCTGTGATCAAGGTGTCATCAGCCCATGGGTGGAGCTCCTTCAGCCTTTCACACACCTCAAGAAAATCTCTTTCTTGCATAAAACCATCACTCTGGTTGAAATGAGAATCGCCAACTTGTATTTGATTTGCATCAGACCCTTTATTAGCCATTAAAGATGGAGAACTTACAGATGGTAACAGCAGGGATGAAAAAGGCTTCTCTAGAATTGCTCCCCTGTTCTTTGCGATGCTTTGAGATGGACCACC
Source organism: Capsicum rhomboideum (assembly GCA_031232105.1). Classification (NCBI taxonomy): domain Eukaryota; kingdom Viridiplantae; phylum Streptophyta; class Magnoliopsida; order Solanales; family Solanaceae; genus Capsicum; species Capsicum rhomboideum. The sequence continues at coordinate 171,640,489 of CP124714.1, forward strand.
AAAGGAACTGGCAGGAAGAGATGAAACACAGTTGTTTATTAGCTCCTGGTTGTTGCTCTGAAGACACTTAGCAAGCGCATGGCTCAAATCATCCAGATCCACATTGTCTGTCAATGAAACATCTTTATTAGCAGCAAACTTACTAATATTCGTGAGAGAATCCTTATTACTAGACTTCACTCCTTTAGTATCAGTGTATACTTCTTTAAACTTTTGTATGCAGGGAGTATCTGCGTCTTCTGGAGTTAAGAATTCGTCAAGATCAAATCCCATGGTTTTTCTGTTGTGATGCTCAACATATGCATGCTCAGGAGATACCATTGCTTCCAACAATGTTAAAGCCCTATTGAAATCATTTACACCAGCCATGACATCTGTGATCAAGGTGTCATCAGCCCATGGGTGGAGCTCCTTCAGCCTTTCACACACCTCAAGAATATCTCTTTCTTGCATAAAACCATCACTCTGGTTGAAATGAGAATCGCCAACTTGTATTTGATTTGCATCAGACCCTTTATTAGCCATTAAAGATGGAGAACTTACAGATGGTAACAGCAGGGATGAAAAAGGCTTCTCTAGAATTGCTCCCCTGTTCTTTGCGATGCTTTGAGATGGACCACCAAAGGAACTGGCAGGAAGAGATGAAACACAGTTGTTTATTAGCTCCTGGTTGTTGCTCTGAAGACACTTAGCAAGCGCATGGCTCAAATCATCCAGATCCACATTGTCTGTCAATGACACACCTTTATTAGCAGCAAACTTACTAATATTCGTGAGAGAATCCTTATTACTAGACTTCACTCCTTTATTATCAGTGTGTACTTCTTTAAACTTTTGTATGCAGGGAGTATCTGCGTCTTCTGGAGTTAAGAATTCGTCAAGATCAAATCCCATGGTTTTTCTGTTGTGATGCTCAACATATGCATGCTCAGGAGATACCATTGCTTCCAACAATGTTAAAGCCCTATTGAAATCATTTACACCAGCCATGACATCTGTGATCAAGGTGTCATCAGCCCATGGGTGGAGCTCCTTCAGCCTTTCACACACCTCAAGAATATCTCTTTCTTGCATAAAACCATCACTCTGGTTGAAATGAGAATCGCCAACTTGTATTTGATTTGCATCAGACCCTTTATTAGCCATTAAAGATGGAGAACTTACAGATGGTAACAGCAGGGATGAAAAAGGCTTCTCTAGAATTGCTCCCCTGTTCTTTGCGATGCTTTGAGATGGACCACCAAAGGAACTGGCAGGAAGAGATGAAACACAGTTGTTTATTAGCTCCTGGTTGTTGCTCTGAAGACACTTAGCAAGCGCATGGCTCAAATCATCCAGATCCACATTGTCTGTCAATGACACACCTTTATTAGCAGCAAACTTACTAATATTCGTGAGAGAATCCTTATTACTAGACTTCACTCCTTTATTATCAGTGTGTACTTCTTTAAACTTTTGTATGCAGGGAGTATCTGCGTCTTCTGGAGTTAAGAATTCGTCAAGATCAAATCCCATGGTTTTTCTGTTGTGATGCTCAACATATGCATGCTCAGGAGATACCATTGCTTCCAACAATGTTAAAGCCCTATTGAAATCATTTACACCAGCCATGACATCTGTGATCAAGGTGTCATCAGCCCATGGGTGGAGCTCCTTCAGCCTTTCACACACCTCAAGAAAATCTCCTTCTTGCATAAAACCATCACTCTGGTTGAAATGAGAATTGCCAACTTGTATTTGATTTGCATCAGACCCTTTATTAGCCATTAAAAATGGAGAACTTACAGATGGTAACAGCAGGGATGAAAACGGCTTCTCTAGAATTGCTCCCCTGTTCTTTGCGATGCTTTGAGATGGACCACCAAAGGAACTGGCAGGAAGAGATAAGAGTGGGAAGGTTTCTCTGTCAGGCTCTGGCTCAAGATCTTGTTGCTTCAGTCTCTCATTAAGGTCAAATGCAGCCCAACCAGAAGTCTTAGCCCTCCTCTCAGACATCTTCTTATGTAGAGGACTTGTCACACTTGTAGAAGCAGCCAACTTAAATTGACACAGAAAGCATTTAAATCATTTTAAGTGCCACACCACCACCTCTTCTTAGCTATAAATTAGATAGTGTCCCCTTAATGCAAGCTTAAGTTTTGGCTCCGGAATTTGGAAAAAATGATAGCTTCACTGAAAGAGTTTAAACTGCACAAAAATTCCAAACTCAAATTACAAACAAAAGATAATACAAGCAATAAGCTCGTTTGAAAAATAATGTTTAACTATGAAGGGTCCAAATTCATTCTGGACTACCAACCATCATAAGCTTTCCACTTTAGATCTGTCTACATATTTTTTTCCTTTAATATCTACGGTGTCACGGATAGCTTATACCCGCCTGATTAAGTCAACAAACAGCCTGTCCAACAGACAAGCATAGGCTTCCGATGTAATCATTGCTCACTAAGGTTAGAGCAGGTGGCTCACCAAGTGTTCAAGTTAGGATTCAAACTTGAGATCTCTAGGTTGTTACTCCCATGCCTCAACCACTCGGCCTTCCCCTTAAGGCCTTTTGTCAGTCGTTTTTTATACAAATTAATTTTAGAACTTCAATCCCATTAAGACTTTATGTTGGGTCTCCAAGTTCTACAACCATACTCGAGGAACAGCATTTTCAGTTTAAAGCAGTGTGGTAGTTAGTTACGTTTGCACTTATACATAAAGTAAAAATCAATCATCTCTACCAAGCTAATCTCCTACAATAATCACCTTATTAAAACATAAACTTTCTACATTTTCAAAACCTTTGCAGCATTCAGAAGTAGCAAAATCCAATCTTTAGCTAAAAATTTAGGACAACTACAATTATGATTGAAATCTTAAAGCCCTACAATAATCACCTTCAGTAAAATTTACTAATTTTTTTAAGTTTTAACAACCTCAAAACCTTTGTATCACTTAGAAACTGTAAAATCCAACCATCTCTACTTCTTTTTTTCTTTTCTGAAAAGCAGTGAAAATCCAACCTTTAGCTCATTTTTAAGAGAACTACAATCAACTTTGTATTTGTGTTCAAAACCTTCATGTCATGCAATAATCACCTTCAGTAAAATTTCTAATCTCTAAGAACTTCAATTCCTTTGCATCACTCAGAAGCAACAAACGTCCAACCTTTTTTTTTTTGAGCAGTAAAAATCCAACCTTTAGCTAAACTTAAGAAAAATAACCATTAATATGTTCCTAATCAAAGCCTTAATGTCTAATGGTTATCATCTTCACTAAACTTATACTTACCCAAAGGATACAAAACCTTCATTTTTTATTTTTTATTTATAACCGCGGTGTCCACACCAGCTCTGCGACTAATTCCACGTGATACCTCACACCTCCCACCAACATCAACAGGTACCACATAACTTTGTCCACCAAAGCTAGAACAGAGCGCACCTCGACTAATCCACAGGATATCTGCCACCTCCCACCAGAAGCAATAGCTAACATATAAGTCTATCCACCAAAGCTAGAACAGAGCGCAATTCGACTAATTCCACGTGATACCTGGCACCTCTCACAGCAGCAACATGTACCAAGTAACTCTGTCCACCAAAGCTAGATCAAAGGTTACCTCAACTAATATACCTGGGCTGAAACCACGGGATACCTGCTACCTCCCACCATTAGCAATAGCTGCTACCACGTAACTTTGTCCATTAAAGCTAGAACAAACTTAACACCTCGTGATGCTCTAACTTACAAAACCTTTACACCATTCAAAAACACAAAACTCCAATCTTTCTTTTATTCTTATGATGATAAAAGCAATAAAAATCCAACCTTTAGATCAAAAAAAAAAAAAAAGGTTCAACTAAACATATACAAGCAAGAATCAAGGGGTAAAATAGTCAATATACCTTTCAGAAACAGCAAAACTCCAATCTTTCTTTTATTCTTTTGACAATAAAAATCCAACCTTCAGCTCAAAAAAACAAAGAATTCAAGTAATAAGCATATATAAGCAGGGACCAAGGGTATATTAGTCAATATACCTCGAGAAATTTAGGAAAAACTGAACGGGTGGTATCGCATCCAAGGAGTAAAATGAGTGAATAAAGGATTCGAAAGCTGAGCTGAAAATTGCAGAATCGGAAAGTGGTTGTTAACGGCGGCCGACGGCGATGCTGAAAGGGATTTGCTTCTGCAATCCATAAACGGTTGGTGAATTTTCCGATTAAATCTCCGGCGACCGGCGAGAAGAAAGAGAAATTGATTGAATCTCCGGCGAGAAGAAGAGAAATTGAAAAAGGAGAGAAAATAGAGAGGAGAAAGAGAAAATAATAATTGAAGTAATTAAATTGGGAACAAAATGGAGAATAAAATAACACAAAATATGTCAATAACTCAACAACCACAATTTTATTATTATTATTATATTATTATTTTTGAGATTTTTTATTTTTTTATTTTATGGATGGATTTAAGCGAGGTAGAGTTAGATCGATGAAAGATCAGAGATATTTAGACATCACATGGAGCAACTACAACTTACCGATGGGGGCTAGTAGTTGTAGCGTTTCATAAGTAATGTCTTGTTCTTAGAGTTTTTGGGTGTTATTTGTGGTTTTGGGTAGATTATTGGTGGTGTTATTCGGTGATGATCTTGTTTCTACTACTGTCTGTTGTTTTGTTACTACTTTTTATTTCTTGCTCTTATATTATATCTTTTCCTACGTTGTTCGGTCTCAAGTCGGGGGTCTTTTAGAAACAACATCTCTATCTCACCTCTGAGGTAGCGATCTGGACTGTGTACATTCTACCCTCTCCAGACTCCACTATGTGGGGAATATACTGAGTATGTTGTTATTGTTGTTATGTGGTTCTTTTTTTTGGTTTCACACTCGATGTTCAATAGTCGCATTGAAATCCGACTAAATCCATATTTATATCGAGAAATCTCATATTGAGGATTAAAATTGTCACGCCCCAAACTGGTAGGGACGGACAAGTACCGTATACACTTACTTTACAAGTACTCTATGACATATACGAGATTATGAGATAATAACGTACAGGATATCTAATATGAGTTGTATATATATACACGAGGGAGTTACACTAACAAAAACTGTACAATACACTGCTGCATAACGTCCATGAAGACTCTAGTCAATCTAACACACCATCCTATGAATAACTAATTGACATAGGGCCTGCCACCCAACTAGAGACCTGCACATTAATAGAGTGGATGTACGTTAATAGAGTGAATGTACGTGAATATAGTGGATGTACGTTAATAGAGTGGATGTATGTTCTCCCACCATGAGAGTGGATGTAGGTTAAACCACCAATAGAGTGGATGTACGTTAATAGAGCAGATGTACGTTAATAGAGTGGATATACGTTAATAGAGTGGATGTATGTTCTCCCACCATGAGAGTGGATGTATGTTCTCCCACCATGAGAGTGGATGTAGGTTAAACCACCAATAGAGTGGATGTACGTTAATAGAGTGGATGTACGTTATATTATTAATTCCCTACCCCACCACTAGAGTGGATGTATGTGGATGAATGTTATTCTTTTACAACCTACTAACCAAGTAGATGAACAATAGTGGTAATGAACATAGAAGCAAGAAAGAATCTCTTGGGTATAGAAGAATCGATTGGAGGCAAGTCTCTTGAGTGAAGGTAATTTCCCTTGAAGGAAAGTAGTTATAAAAGATATTATATAAAATGATGGTTTATACACATTGACTATTCTCTCATATTTTATTCTATTGACATTCTCATGTATGATGCTATTTCTTATGAGCCTTACATACTCAGTACATTCTTCGTACTGACCCCCTCGGGGGACTTACCTTACATGTTGCAGGTGCAGGCACTAGTAGATTTGTAAAAAGACAGTAAGTTGACAGTTAGTTGCCGATATTTGGTGAGCCCCAGTTGCTTCGGGACTTATCACAGTTGTACATTTGCTTTGATGTTGTAAAGATAAAGCGGGGACTTGTCCCGACTTTTAGATGGTCTTGTAAATGCATCAGTTAGAGGCTTTTGTAGACGTATGTGGGTATATGAAAGCAAGAGATGTATGATCATTTTGACTTAATGGCCCTAACAGCCAAGTTTCGTATATAGATATGATATATGTTTCCATGTTCATGACTTCCGCTTAGTTGCATGAGGAATAATAAGATTTAATAAGATTCACACGAGGATATGCATATGGGTAGACATGAGCAAAGATTGGTTCTCTCGGGCCATATCGGCTTCGAGTGCCAATCACGTCTCAATGGGATTTGAGGCGTGACAGAATAATGCCTCGAAGGCTTATGAAATGTGAATTATGGTAATGGTCATTTAGCTACTACATACAAGTATAACTATGCTATGGATATTTACTTCCATTCGTAACATGTGACATATATATATATATACCATGTGGCCTAAGAACTGCTAGTCAAGGAACTTACGATAATAGTGAATATTGTAAAGATTTGATATAAAGAGAGAAAAATGGATGCTTATCGGCTTGATGGTAGGACGAGGGAACTATATATAAAACAATTGAAAGCCTACCTTCATATCCTATGAGAATTATATTGACGTTTATAACAAGGAGCGCATGACACAGGTGGTGCCTTAGTGGCGAGAAAAGGTTTAGCTTTACATTCCTTAGTGCTTTACTAGCTATGATAATATTCCGAGCTACAAATAATTCGACCCACGGAAGTGTAGCTTTTATCCTTCCAATTACTAGTACCCGCTATCCGACAGGCAACCTACTAATTACAAGAATAACATACGTTCATCAATAATCCATATGTGCATTTAGCAATTTATTCCAATAAGCTTCACTTTTATTCGAAATTAATCGAATTTCTTACTAAGAATCCAAAATGAATTCTTTAGTTTCCAACTTATATCATTCAACGTTAAATCCACCAAATTGATAGGAATTCCTAAAAACTCAACTTTTATCAAAACTTCACCCTTTTACCTTTTTTTCTCAAAAACCCAAATTAACCAAATCCACTTCAAGAAATAGTACAAGGATTCAAATTAGATATCCCCAAATACTTATTCAAATTTTAATTCAAGAAAAGGATCGAGAATTTACCTCTTAGGGTTCAAATTTCAACTATAAATTATTTGAATTACTTCTTCAAGCTCCTTTGAAAGTTACCACAAGAATCTTCTACCACGTAAGATCATTAATGAGTTGAGTAAAATTTCTTCCTTACTCCTCTATATTTTTTTTTGATGATAGCCAGAGGACAGAAAGGAGAAAGATTAGATAATAGCAGTAGTACTACAACTGCAATATGCCCCTATTTCTTTCTGCTTTCCCTTTTCCCTTATTCCTTTATTCCTTTCTTTTTTTTTTTTTTTTTAAGTACTAGTAATACTTTCTCCGTTTAAAAAAGAATGACCTAATTTGACTTGACACAAAATTTAAGAAAATAAAAAAGACTTTTGAATCTTGTGGTCCTAAATTAAAGTTATGACAAATGTACCAAAATGTCCTTTAATTTTGTGGTCTTAAACATGCCATATGGAAAGTTGGAATTAAAGTGTTGTCAAAAAAGGAAAGCATCATTCTTTTTTAAACGGACTAAAAAAAAAAGTAGATCATTTTTTTTAAAACGGAGAGAGTAGTACTATCCGTGACTTTCCCAAAACTCCAAAATCCTATATACTTTTTTTTTTTTATCAATTATAAATTCTTGGAACTAAAGTGCCGCCCCCGCCCCTCCCCCCCCCCCCCCGCCCACTTCCACATATAACAAATTAAAATTTAAAACTTGACAAATTCCCTTTTTTTTTTTTTTTACCTACTAGCAGTAACCATATATATTATATACACTATGGTTATATGCATATGTATGCACCATAATTATCTGTAAAATACATACACCACGTAACTATTTGTAAATTTAGTGTCATGCTCGCTTATAGTATTAAATTCAAATTCAAAATTTTCCAAAATGCTACAAAAATGCTTTATAATAAAAATGACTCTTTATCCAAAAAAACTCAAATCTAAAATTCTGATTAAGTACGAAGAAGTACTTATTATTTCCCAACATTTGTTGGTTTATTTTGAGTATGTGTAGTTAGGAAAGAAAGGGTTCCCACAAGGCCATAATTAAATTGTTTGTTTCCTTTTCAAGTAAGCCATAATTAATTTGTTTGTGCCAAGTGCTAACTTGGAAAGTCAACTTTGGCGTGCTACATTTATTAATTAAAAATTTATCTAAAATGTATCTTCTTGTTACTATTGAAAAAACGAGTTGGTGTACAATAAGGTTGAATGATCGTGGAATGGATAATTTTTTTTTATTATGATATTTGAGTAGAGGTTTTAAGTTTGATTTTTGGGGATGGTGAAAATTGAAAAAGTTTATAATTGAGAATGATATAATTTTTTATTATTAAATAAAAATCTTGAATTTAAATTCTAAAAATAATTTTTTTTTTTAAGGAATGTATACGTGACTCTTACAGTATCGATCATTAGTATCGACAAGAGAGAAAGATGAAAAAAAATACAAAAATATTTCAGCTTTTGGACCTTACTTGACGTGATTAATGAAAATAAATTACTGTATAACAAAGACAACATTAGTAGCATCAAATAATTAGTGCATTCATTTTTTATTTACCATCTAACAATGTGTGGACTGTTGCCACATATCCAAAAATCCTATATATTGGGCCCTTAGACATTTTCTAAAAGTCCAAAAAGACCCCTAAACAAAAGATTTAACCCACACATTTAGGGATCGTTTGGTAGGGTGTATAAGAATAATATAAAATATAATGTATTAATAATGTTTGTATTAGCTATACTTGCATTAGTTATACTTGTATTTTTTTATGCAGTATTTGGTTTGGTGTATTAAATATAACATAAATTTTATAATTAAAAAAAAAAAATTGTTTACAAAAATATCCTCTATAAATATGATGGAAAAGATGTAAAAAATTTTTTGAGGGATAATTATGTCTTTAATTATACTAACGTATATATTAGATTCATTACATTAGTAATACCATAAATATTGAGATATTAGTAATACATCCCCAATACATAATAAAATATATAAATAATATAAGCATTGATTATGCATAACCTAAAAAAATATACCAAATAAAATACAAATTATACAAAAGACTAATGCATATATTATTTTTATTAATACACTCTACATAATTTACATGAGAGACAAATATATTCAAACTATGGTAGATAGTGTGTATATATCCTCCGTAGGTATATATGTGTAATCAAAATATGACGAAACTATTATCATAATTCGGATATATTTTTCCCTTTTTCGTTAATTCTATAATTAACAACCCTTAATCCACTCCCACATCTCTGGAAGAAATGGTGAAATCAGTAGTGGGAGAAGAAAGTCAGCTCAAATTAGCTGAAAATCGTCTTAGTAAATCTGGACTCTCTTGTCAGGTATGTATAGAATTTAGGTATGTATAAGCACTCTACGTACGTATGTAATGGTGATTTTCTTTTTCAGGTAGGGCTTGTAATTGGGGATTTAAGTTGGAAGTTAGATCGAGGATTTATATTCGATTTAATCCCAACACCGCCCAATGACGACGGTGAGCCACCGTGTTCCATAATTGAAGAGGATCGCAAAAAGGCGGCATCCAAAGGAAAGACGCCGCAGCATGATTCTTCCGCATTGTTTATTGATAAAGATTGGGTTGCTGAGCACGCTCGGCAGGTAATTGGAAATTTGCATTCTAGAAGAGTAGAAAAATAGCACCCTAAGGGTGTGGACTAGTGGTTCGATGAAGTTGGGTTGAGCACCATGAGGTCTCAGCTTCAATTACCAATAGAGACAAATGCTAGGTGATTTCTTCCAAGCTGTTCTAGCCTTGGTCGATAGAGTTACTAGTACCTACAGCTAGTGGGAGGTGGCAGGTATCCCGTGGAATTAATCGAGGTGCATGCAAGCTGACCCGGACACCACTGTTATATAAAAAAAATATATTTTGCTTATCTAGGTTACTACTTCTGCTATGTAGTCTAATGTTACGGTGAATCAACTGTGTCAGTAGAAATTACTTGTGTTTGCCCATATGAATTATTTTCTTCACAGGTCCATCTCTCTCTAATTTCGGCAAATATTAGTTATTTGACAAAATATAAATAAAGTAAGGTTTCACCTAATTATTGGTGCAAAAATGTGTGGTCTTCAGTGGAAGAATTTGTCCTCCTTGGCAGATGAACTACTTTGGAGATCCATGTTATTTCTTTTGGTAACTGTGGTGTTTAGACCAGCGTGCACTCTTCTCGATTAATTCCACGAGATACCTGGCACCTCCCACTCGCTTGGTAACTCTGTCCACCAAGATGGGGAGAAATCTTTGTCTCTGCTGAGATTTGAACCTGAGACCTCATGGTTCCTCAACCCATTTCATTGACCACTAGGCCACACCCTTGGGTGCTGGAGATCCATGCATTTTCCTCTAATGAATCTATGTGAAAGCCTACATTATTAGCCTGATTATATGCTTATTACTGTGTATTGCATAAGGCGAAAAGTATAGAAAAGTGCCTAGTGTTTGCCAAAGACTTTGCTGCAGAGTGCAATTAAGGTGTCGGATTAGTTAAAGATACCGCATATGAAGAGAGAAAAAAATGTGATACAACAATTCAACAACAACTATGCCTCAGTCCCAAACAAGTCGGGTTGGCTATATGAATCCTTACTGACCATTTTTCTTCATTTAAATTTATATCAGGACAACATTGTACAAAAGAAAAATACAGTAAAAAGTTTTTTCTAATCCTAAGTGAAATGTATGTTATAAAATCCATATTAATTTAGTTCAGAACCATTTTAAATTTCTGATTTTCTGATGCAAAAATGTAGTCGCAAGTTTCTAGTATAGGTTAGTGATTAGTTTCCTAGATTTCTGATTTTTATTCTCCTCTTCACAAACACATCATCTATGATATCTTCTAACAGTTAAATATCGCGTTGCTGGCTGTATTTATTGTTTAGTGCTGCCCTTTGCTTGACAGAGCTTGTGGGCGTTGAGGCATACGTAGTAGCACCTTGATGCCTGCACTAAAGCGCCTCTTGTTTTCTGTGAAGTCCCCAAATTATGCAACAGAAATGCTTCTACTGCTTCTACTTTGTATAATGCAAATACCTTCTCTACTCGACAAACTACCATCTGTTTTCTAAACTCTGTAGACTTGAATAGTAACTCTGTTTGGATGAATATTCAAATGGGTATAGTAGATTTCAGAAATGTCTCTCGTCCTACCTATCTGGGTGTTGTGCTGGTGACTTGCCAATTGACACTAACTTCAGATTTCGTGGAAAAGGCCATCATAATGAATCATCAAAATATTATGAATCATTTAATTCTCTGTGTAGCTTATGCTTTAAAATATGCTTCTTTCAGGTTGGGAGAATGCTATTGGGTGGCATGAAGGTGGTTGGCATCTACGTGTGGACCAGAGAGAGCTCATTCAAAAACTCAACCATCACGCTTTGTCAGGTTTTACTATCATAACTTGAAGCTAACGTCATATTTTCCGTTCTGTCATTATTTGTATTCTTTGCTCTCTTTCTCGTCTGCTAATGCAATAACTGTACAGGCTGCAAAATCAGTTGCTGAAGCGGCCCCTTTGTTGGAAGTGGATTGGGATGAAAGATTGCTTGTGCACATTGGTTACAGTCCCTTGAGGTAAACTTGTCTAACTATATGTTGTTATATTCAAATAGGCCCTTCTTGTTCAGAATGTTGTTTGAATTGAACCTTATTATTGATTTAAGAGATAAATGTATTCCAGGTGGACATGTCGAAATTGCTCGTTGGGTTCAAATATTACATCTGGCAATCTACGACCTTGTGATTTGAAAATGGGAAAAATTCTGAGTGCCCGTCAGGCATTCAGATGCACATATGACTTTGACTTGAGGTGAACTTTTTTTTTTGTTTGAAACTGACTTGAGGTGAACTTTTTTTTTGAAACTGACTTGAGATGAACGTTTGTTTGCTAGAATTGGTCATTTTGTAAATCCTTCTTTGGTGTTTTGGGCTGAACACTAGCTTTGATTTCTTAGTGCCACATTTCAAACTAAAAAAGAAACTTCAACTATCTCAAGCAACTCATTTGTTCCTTATTTTAATTTCATGATTGCTTGTTAGGATATTTCTGTTTTGGCATGACAAGGAGGCAAAAACTTTCTCCCCTTTTTCCCTGGCACTGGAGAGAGGTTGGATAAATCCCATATGAACGTTAGCCAAAATCGTGAGTAAAAAATGCTTGTCTCAAATATTGGGGAACTTTAGTTGTTGAGCTATTGGCTTGTATCACACTTTGGTGTTTGGCTTATTTTTTATGCATGCACTAGTATGATGGAAGGAAGAAAGAGATTCTTGGGGGGGGGGGGGGGGGGTAATGAGTAGGCATTTTTGATCAAGTTGTATGCAATAAAGCTGTTCAACTTTTCCTTTGGTTGGTTGGAGTCATTTTATAGTATAGCTCATAGTCTGTTAGGTCATTTTTTCTTGTAATAAAGAGATGTGATTAGAAAACTATTATCCCTCCGTGTGATGATGAACTGGAGGTTGCATCTAGATTTATATTTAAAGCACTTTCTCTTCTTTGTTTAGTAGCTTTGCGCTTCCTTTTCTTGTGATCCCTGTATGATAAAGATATTCAGTTTTGTGACTTTAGTAACATTAGATATGTCAAATATGATATTTTCTGCCAGAATCATGGCTCTTAGTGATGGATACATTGGAATCACTGTTGTGCACCCAAGACTTTGTGTTACCATCCCCTGGTTCATGTTTGCAAATATGATTCATTTCAAACTTGTGCTACCTTGTTAGTGCCGCCATATAACTCATGCCGTGTTTCCCCTGTTCCCACCCTTTTGTTTTTTAAGTACACAAATTGTTAATTCTTTTTACTGAATTTCTTAGAGATCTCATTGAAATTCAGAAAACCGTCTCACGGTTGAGCAACGTGTTTCCAGGTTGCCCATATGTCAGGGTTCAAGTAGCAAAAGTTTGGCTGACATTCTTCATCATGGAATTTCAGTTCATGCCGAAGAGCTTAAAGGTGCCAAGGCATTGATTGATGGGAAATTGGTAATGAACTCTAAACTTGGAGTAACGACATAAACTTGGATGCAAATGCATTATCCTTGAACTTGGATGCTACTTTTCCTCTTAAAGCATCCTCATGGCCACTCCTTACGATTTTACTACTTCATGTTGCAACTTGTTTTTTCTCTTTCTTTCATTTTAAGTAATTGCTAACAGAAAATATCACTCTAAACAGTGCTAGTTCTTGAGTAATGACATAAAATGGGCCTTAAAATATGATATAGGCTGCTACTCTATACTTGATTTGCTTGCTTGTCCTCTATCAAAATATGATCCCGGTCTCTTCCCTTGGTTACTATGCCAGACAAGTTTCACCTTTTTTCTTTCATTTCTAGGCAAATGAGGATGAGCAGTTTGATTTAGGTGGCGTACATGATGTTGAATTCCTCCTACCTTTCATGGAAGATAAGTATTTGAAAGGTCTGTAAAACATTCTCCAATTTACACAATTAGTCTTTCTTTGGAAGTTGATGAAGTATGAGTTAGTTGCTATACAAGTATTTTCTTTCTTATACAAGTATTGAAAGGTCTGTAAAACATTCTCCAATTTACACAATTAGTCTTTCTTTGGAAGTTGATGAAGTATGAGTTAGTTGCTATACAAGTATTTTCTTTCTTTCTGTCATTCGTCTCCTTTTTATTGTGAAGTATGCAGGCAAAAAGAGGTTACAGGTCTTCTAGTCTTTAGTGGCTGTATCTGCTCCTATGCTTACTCAAATTCGAAGGAACCAGCTTCTCAAGCTTTGACTGACATAAAGGTATTTTAACTTTGCATTTGATGTTGTTTGTTCCCTACATTGAGGACTAAAAAGTTTAGTAATCTGTTCTTGCTTATCTGTTGCATTCATGGATGTTAGGATGTTCTAGTAAATTTCAATCCATTTGTTGGGCTTCAAAAAGCCATATTATCAGAGCATATTAGATGGATTACTCGAAGCAGAGAGCTTCTTTTGTATTTTCTCCATAAGATCACAGGTGCATGTACACCTGGTTCTGGATTTAACCGCAATTTTTTTCTCAAAAGGGAATATTTTACTATTTGGGTTAGAGTTAATTTGGTTTTAGCTTACATTTGTTCTGCTTAATGTTAGAACGTAGATCCTGCTTGTCTTTGGGTTTTTTTCTCCAGCATTCAACCTTTGGTCTTCTTGGTGCGTAGGAAGACATAATTAAGAGTCTAAGAAGCAGGTTAGATATGATGTGTGATGAGGCAGACAGAAAATCAGATTCTAAAGAGGACAGAACTGAAGAGAACAGAAACCAGATATTAAGTGGGAATGCAGTTCTGCAACTTGATTTACAGTTACAGAGGTATAGCGCAGATTTAACCCTGCGGACTTATTTTTCACCATGGCATCTACATCTGTTAACAAAATTCTCTTAATTTGTCCTTTTTCTGGTCTGAACTTAGTATTTTAATGAGATTTAATAGACTCTTTATAAACTTTAAATTCAAAATTGAGGACTTGATACTTACTCCATTTTTCTCATGAAAATTTGATACTTCCTCTATCATTTTCTTATTGAGAACTACAAGAGTAATTTTGTCACTGGTCATACTTATGACTAGGGGTGCTTATCGGTCCGTTCGGTCTGGTTTTGTATATTATTGGTTCGGTTTATCGTTTATCGTTTATCGGTTTGTAAATATGTTAAACCGTTAACAAAAATTATAAGATAATTATTATCGGTTTTCGGTTAATCGGTTAGTTGTCCTTAACGATTTGATTTTCGGTTTAACATATAAGAAAATGCTCCTTTAATTTTTTGTTTCCTTCTCTTGTTTGCATTTGTTCATAAATACGGTCTTCACGGGGTATTTATTGCTAAAACAAATGTCATGAACTAATAAATATGAGGCAAAGGAATAAAAAGGTTATTATCTAAACAGAACTACTAAAAAGAAGTATTGTGAATGACTTGTGGAAAATTGTAATTCAAAGATACAAATTTATATGCTTCCAACTATCGTAAATTAGTGTTAATACTTAAGGGTTTGTTTGGTAGGATGCATTAGAAAAAATAATGCATGCATTAGCTCTGTGTATTACTAATATCTTGTTTGGTACACTTTATCAACTTATGTATAACTAATGCAAGCATTAGTTACAGATTCTATTGCGTACTATGCTATGCATAACTAATACATGAGAAACCTTGGTATTAGCAATGCAAGGGACTTTAATGCATGCATTAGCATGAGTAAAGACACAATAGCCCCTCAAAATCTTTTCCACATCATTTTCATTAAATTTGTGGAGGGTATTTTTGTAAATAATTTTTTTATTTAAAAATATACAATGCAAGTTAATTTTTAACACACCAAACCAAACACTGCATAAGAAATGATCTCAGCATAACTAATACTAGCATTACTAATACATCATATTTTGCACTCTTCTTATACACCCTACCAAACGACCCCTAATAGTGTTTATTCATTCCAAACCAAAGTAAAGATTTTAGAGAGCCCAAGAATATTCTTCGGCCATTTAAATCAAAGAGGTTGCAGGCATATCAACATCAAAGAGATGAATCCATATGAACTTGGAAGTAGTCGCATTCTCCCTAACGTGTCTTTACTAACAAACTATAATGCAAAATTGTTAATCAAAGTTGTTGCTCCAGAAGTCTGATGCCTTGCCTAGAAGAAAAAAATAGAATTTATGAAATAAGAATACAGTTTCTATCTAAACTCTAAAGCCACTTTTGTATAAATAGGGATAAAAAGATAAAAATCATTAACCCAATAACCCAATACCGATAAACCAATAACATTTTTGTTTTCCGGTTTGATTATCGGTTAAACCGGTTTTTGCACACTCCTAATTTATGACCCTCTGAACAAGATGTCACCTCCTTTTGACTTATTGGTGGGATTCTCACTGATTGTGTCTATCGTCTCTTAGCAGCATTCCATCATGTTCTGCTTACACCAGATTCATTACCAAAGTACTTCCCCAGGCCCCATGTGACGACAATGTCAATAATTATTGTTGTTTTTCTACTGTTATCCCCGTTGTAAGTTGCGTGATTATTGTTATTCGCATCTGAATTTAGAGATTAGAAGAATTTCATTTTGCTAAACAACTTTGTAGTTATTACACTTTGACCTTCATCTTTTACTGGACTGTAGCAGTTGGCTTCTTAGCGATGCTGAAATGGTTAACTTGCTTTTTAAACAGTAAACATTGCAGTGTGTCATTTCCTCGAAGAGTATTTTTACCCTGGCTGGCTGATACATTCCTTTGTGACTATATACAACCATCTGAATCAGTTGAGGTGAGTTAGTTGCACCCTTTATATTCTTTGATGAAGCAAATAATACTAAACTCAGCCGTATTTCTTTTATTTGCCTTCCATTAACATAAATAACATTTTTTCCTTATATTATGTTGCTTTCTTGCTTTAAAGCTGCATGTAGAAAGGGTGTTGGAATAGGCACTACTTCATAGTCCTGTAACTATACTGACGCTGCAGGCACTTTTGTCTTCGCATGTTTGCATATCTAAAACACAAACACTCGAGTGTGGTTAATATAATACTTGATTCTTGTACATATTTTCAGTTGATGTTTCACCTCAAGGAACGTGTTTCTTATGAAAATTTGTTTCATTTTTAGTATTAAAAATTGTCAAGAAAGCTAATACCTCTCTCTATATTGGTTGTCGTACTGAAGCTTCTTCCTTGATCTCACTGAACCATTAGCGGCAAACGTTATCATTATCACACTTGCTGAGTTCTTTACTGGGACATTTTGTTGTCTCCCTGTGATAATTGTATATGCAGCTGCTTAAGATGGGATCCGCCTTGGCAACTAAGTTTTGTCCAATTGGTACGGAAGTATGCAGTATTTGTTAGACATTGTTTACCATATTGCTCAATGCAATATGTCGGTGATTTTGTGATCATGACATAAATTCAATTCTGATGTGCGTGCTATACTTCTGAGTTAGGTTCTCGAGGATCATTTTGCCGAGCTCGTGTTCATAGAGTTTCCAAATGATTCTTCAAAAATCTTGGAGCCTGAAGCTGAAGCTGAAGCTCCTGCATTGTTATCCACCACAACAAAATCGTTTCGGAAGGTGTCAACTCCATATTCTCTGCTACCTAAGTCAGACGACTCACTCTCAAAGCAAAATAGAGCTGCTACAATCTTGGCAAGTGACCAGAAATCGACAAAACCAGCTGGTTTTAACTTCATGATAGCTGTTTTAGTTCTTGTTGTATCAATTATAGTAGGGGTTGTGGTGTTTGTTGTCAGGTCATCCTAGGGAACACGGATGGTGCCTACAAAAATTTATGTTCACAACAAATCTCATGTACTAAACCTATCATTTACAAGTTTACACTGATTCGTTTTCGTTTAATTATTTTTTTTTGGTGATAAATTCTACACTGATTTGGAAGTATCAAATATATTCAGATATCACCACAGCCTATAAGTCATTGCTGACATAATTTTTGCTATCCTTCTAAAGTTGAGACTACGCCAAGTTTTCTCCTTGAATCACAGAAATTAGCAAAAGCCTTTTTTTTTTTTTTTTTATATTCTAAATCCCCCCAAACATTTGACCCAGGAACTTTCCCCTTCAATTTTTTGCTTTGATGCTGTGGGGACCACTAGTCACACTTGTGGGGACAACTAGGCCTAATCCTTCAAGTAAAGAGAGTTCCACTAAATAAAAGGTTCTCTCATTTTCCACTAAAAGGTTCTCTCATTTTCCACTAAAGAAAAGGTTCTCTCAATCACACAAAGATTATATTTTACTTTCCCAAATCTATTAAGACAGTGGGCTATGAGTTTTTAACACCAAGATTAATCCATAATTTAACACCAAGATTAATCCATAATTTCTTCATTTATTTTTACTTGTCACATTTCTCTTTTTGAGAGTCAAATTGCATCAACTTTGACTAATATTTTAACATGTAAGGATTGCAACTTGTAGCATTTTTTCGTATAGTTTTCGAATATCTAAATTTTAAATATTAAATTAATATACTTCAATTTAGCTTTGAAGTTTAGTCAAATTGACTTTCATAAGGCAAAATGTGACAAGTATATATGAATAGAGGGAGTACAATTAATTAAGGACTCCATTCTAAGAAGGAAAAAAAAGATTTTCCAAACCAGAAAACTAATTGTCTTAAGAAAAGATAATGCAGCTCAAGCAGACAATATATTTTTCTGTTCTTGTTTAGCAATAAAAAAATAAATAGGCACCTCCCATAAACTCTACAAATGTACCTACCACTGATGACTACAAAGCTCTAATATAGTACCAAGTGTAATCACACATGGGGTCAAGGAAGGGTAGCGTGTACGCAGCCCTTTATTTCCAATAGACAAAGCACTAAAATAGTATTTGTACAATAACTTATTGGATGATCACCACAGCTTTTCTAGAGATGGCTTGCCCATGTAGTTTCTGTTGGATTAAGTTACGTTTTCCTTCATCGAATGAAACATTCGATTTAGGCTGCGGCGCTGAAGAGAAATAACTTTTGTATCCAGGGCAGAGAAACATTTGCTCAAGTACTATTGCACATCTCAGAATATAAAGAACTAATTCCATCTCGGCTTTTGATCCATTAAATCCACCGTATGTAACTTGTTTTAGTTCAGTGTGACATGTCGGAGATGGAGGAGGCCTTCTACTTCCTCTTATCTCCTTTAATCTCGAAACTTTAATCACCTGAGATCACAATGAGAAAGAGATCAACATGCTGCTTAATAATTACAACTACGACTTAGTAGTTAAGCAAAGCTAAACTGAACGAACAGTGGACTGTAAGGAATATTACTGATTACTTGGTAGTTCATTGTGTCGTGGATCACACCAAATTAACAAAAGAAAAGATACCTAAGCGTTTGATTCAGCGACCAGTAAGGTTGGACCTTTCTATAGTTTATAAAGCAATGTTTAACATACAATTTGCGAATCTTCGCAGTCGATCTTGAAGACTTTCCACTGTGCAAAAACTAAACTGATGTGACACTTCGTAATCAGATGTCAAGAAAAATTTACAAATAGATGATTGAAAAGACTGCACTATACAACAACAACAACACACCCAGACCTTACCCCTATCCTCACAAAGTAGAGAGGCTGTTTCCGATAGAGGAGTTACACTATCTACAGATTATTATAAAATCAACGCTCTTTCACATTTTCTTATGAAAAAACCAAGTGGATTTTATTTGTGAATAAGATGTAAGTATGACCCTCTGTACTTAAAATATGATAGATTTCTAGGATTTCAAAAATCATTAAAACAAATGGTTTTATGGTTGTTACCTCTTAAGTCTTAACGCAACATGATATTTCTATCAACTCTGCATCGATGTAGCAATTCACTTAAGAGTATACCTAGAGTTCACCACTAACCAAATAGATACTAAGCTTAAAAACGTAAGTGCCTTTCTATGCAGAATTCACATTAAGATAGACCAAAGATTTCACATCATCAGCAAAGAATATCAAAAATATACAAATAATGAAAAGAAGAAGATCATGAACATGGATAACTCACCACGAAACTCAAATATTGAAGAAGAGGAAAATCACCCAAGAGTCTGGATAGTTCAAATATCTCTAAAATCGCACGACTGGTCACAAGTATCAAGCTTAATTTCCTAAGGTTTCTGAACATCTTCATCTCTGTTGGGTTCTGTATTGGGAAGTAACTTGCCTGAAATGAAGAAAATAAGGAGGAAAAACAACCTCAAGCGATTAGGGTCACCAAAATGACAAATATTGAAAACTTTGAGAATACAAGACAATGATAAATTAATACCTCATCAGGGATAAATTTGAGGGTTAAAGATTTAACCTGATCAGGTAAATCTCTTGCACAATCACCAATTATGTACGAATATGAAGGGCGTAGCCTAGGAGAAACCATTACATTTTCCAGCATGGGAACAAATGAGAAAAAAAATCTTACATCGTTCTTAATGTTACACTCAAGCGTATGAAGATATGCAGCATGAAGATCAATCTCTTGCCCTCCGACACACTCCAAAATAACAACAATTGTTACTGTACCAGCGACTCGTAGCTTATAAGGAAGCTTAGAATTCTCAATAGTTAACTTCTTAAGGTTGGAACAAGAGGACAGAATACCCTCCAGATGTCCGCTTGTTAACATAACACCTCTCAAAGCAAGGGTCATGAGGGAATTAAAATGGACTTTCGGATTTGATAATACCATGCAGTGGGATAAACACAAATGTTTCAATGAAGATGCCTGAAAGAGATTCTCAAGAGGAAATTGAAGCAACTTGCTGGCGACACGGTTGGAGTGAGCAGTAAAGCACTCAAAGGAAAGGTTTAATCTTTCAACACCTAATCTAGATATAGAACGCAAGCAATAGCAAAATTTAGCAGGAAACGTTCCCACAAAGCAGCAGTCCATCTCAATGTGAGCCACTCTACGACCAGAATAGAGTTTTAAGAACTTGTTTACAACTATAATGAATTTGATTTGGTCTTCAATGTAATGGAGACAATCGTGTGTGAAAGTGTAATGCCCGAACATATTAAGGCATTTGAATCTTAATGTAGGCATAGATGCAAACAGATATTTCCATCTTGTAGATAAAATGCTCGTCCTAGCAGCATCGCGTACTGTCAAATTTCCAAGAATGGAAGACAAAACATCATCTGGTAGCTGGCTCAAATAATCCTCCTTTGTGTCATCAACCTCAAAAATCTAAAAAATTTATATACATCAGTTAATGGATCATAGTATAACATACTCTTAGTTCCAAACTCATAAATATCAGATTTTGCACATACCTCTTCCTGGCTAATTACTGTTGATCTTCTCCCGTAGTAATAATTAATCCAAAGGGCTATTCCTCCCAATGCCAACAATGGCAAAACCACTTTTCCTCCTCCTGAACAACATAAAAAACACAACTTTTTTCCATTACAACAACAAATAGGAACACCACACATAAAACAATATAAAAAACACAACTTTTTTCCATTACAACAACAAATAGGAAGACCACACATAAAACAACATAAAAAACACAAACTTTTTTCCATTACAACAACACAACAGTGTAAACGCACAAGTGAGGTCTGGGAAGGATAGTATGTACAGACCTTACCTATATCTTTGTGGGGTAGAGAAGTTGTCTCCGTTAGCCACTCCGCTCAAAAGGAATGTCAACGAAGCAGGATTGCATTAAAAATATAACAAACAAATAGCAAGATACAAAGCAAATAAAGCAATAAACCGTACCACACATAGAAGAATAAGAGACTACACAATTATTAAATACTAGTACCAATAATGTTATAGAAGAATATAACAACCAAATAGCTCGATATAAAAAAATAAAACAACAAATAGTACCACACATAAAAGATTAAGGGGTCGTTTGGTTGGGAACAGGTTATCCCGAGATTAATTACATCGAGATTAATTAGCTATCCCGGGATAAGTTATCCCACCATGTATATGGGATAAATAATTCGAGACTAACTAATACCTCCAACCAAATACAGATTAAATAGTCATGAATTTTATCCCGGGATTATTATACATTGTACCTCACACCCAAACGACTCCTAAGAGACTACACAATTACTAAAAACTACTAGCAATAATGTTATAGAATATACCAACCAAATAGCATAAAAATAAAGCAACAAATAGTACTCAGAATTACTAAATACTTCTATCAATGATGCTATAGAAGAATATAACAACTTTTTTTCCATTATTCAATAAAATTCAACTGTTTAAAGGAAAAAAACTTTTTTTTTTACCAGGGATGATTCCATCAGCTGATGTCATATCTCTGTTAAATCAAGAAAATTAAATTAAGGAGAAAGAAGCTGTCCCAACTCCCATGTATGGAATAAAATAGGCGGTTTGCTAAACCCAAAACCCAACCCAAACAAGTTTCCTTCAAATATACACATAAAAATATACTTTTTCCTATTTTAAGTAAAAACCCAAAATTTATACTCACTTATTTTTTCCTTCAAATACTCTTTTCTTTTTTTTTCCTGTCCAAAAAGAATAAATCTTATTCCCTCCGTTTCATTTTAATCACACTTGTTTTAATAGACCCTCTTGCTAAAATATATATACTTAAATTTATATTTTTAAAATATAATTAATAAGGTTAATTTGATAAAATAAACTCATAATAAATATTTAAAATAATTTAGTAAAATAAATTTCTAATAAATATTTTTTTAAAAGGTGTATAAAATTAATAAGGATCAACTATTTTGAAATAGAGGAACTATTATAATTAGCAACAAATTGACTTTAAATTTCTCTTTTTACTTTTATAATAACATAAATATTTAAAGATTATTTTAGATCATAAATTATAAAAAAAAAATTATTCTTAAATATAATGTCAAGTCAAACTGTACGAGAGCAAGAGAAACCTTTTTGGGTTCTTTTTCATAAAGCACTCTTAAACCCTTTCAATTGGCCTAAAACCCCACAATAAACTCTCATATAAAAGTTGCTTCTTTTACTTCACTTTTGACACATTTGGATTCTCAAATACCATCTTTTCTCTGGTAATTGAACACCCTTTCTGCTTATTAGTCCTTTTTTGGTTTTTGCTATTTTCTTGATTAGTATACATGGGTGGGTAGGGTAGTTTTGGGGGGGGGGGGATTCTTGATTTTTTTTCCTAGTGGGGTTCTTAAAGTTGTAGTCTTTTTTATGTTTATTGAATTGTATATGGCTTTCTGGGCTTTGGTGATGCTTGTTTGGTTGTTGCAAATTTTCTGAGTTTTAGTTGGAAAAGACTGTTTTCTTAGCATTTGTTTTAGCATAGGAAATCTTGGGTTTCTTTAAAGAAAGTAATAATTTGAGCTTGGATGGTAAGCACCCCTCAATTTCAACCCGAAGGTTGTGAGTTCGAGTCACCGAGGGAGCAAAAGGTGTGGGGAGCTCCTAGGGAGGGGTAAAAAAAAAGGTAGTAATTTGAGCTTTTTCTTGAAGTTTTGGGAGTAATGGATAGGATGATTGTTTTTAATGATTCTGATGTAATGGGTTTTTGTTTCCTTGTTGGTTGCTATATTTGCTTCATTGTCGTTTTCCCTTTTCATACTTATCTTGATTTGATGTACTTGAGCCGAGGGTCCTCGGGAATCAGCCTCTCTAACACCATGAGGTAGTTGTAAGATCTACGTACACCCTGCCCTCCCCGAACCTCACTTGTGGGATTTCATTGGGTATGTTGTTGTTGTATCTGTTTGGTTGTTAATGCTTGGTGCAGTTATCCGTTTTTACGGCAATGAAATGTGAATGCAAATTGGGATTTTGGGAGATAAAACAACATTATTACGAAAATGGGGATCCTTTTTCTGCCCAAAAAACTATGAACATTGTTTGTTGATAATTTTTCTCTGTATTTTAGTTATCCTTGAATATCGTCTTCTGTATGCATCTGATGCACGGGACCATGTTGAATGCTGTTTAAAGTGTGACTTCTTAGTTGGTGGAAGCGTTTAACCGTTCTTCAGAGCTTTTTGGGGTCTATCTTTACCGGTTTACCCTCTGCCCTCATTTGATTCTTGATTTAGCTATGTCAAGTGGAAGAATAACTAAAATCATAGAAAATGCTAATATGTTTTACAAATACTCTGTTGTTTTTCTTTTGTATGTGCTTATTTTTCCATTAAAGATATAATTTGATGTTCCCTACTCTGTGTTTTTGTTTAATGAGGCTCTACTTTTGTTAGTATATCATATTCTCTTCCGGTAAAAGAATTCAATTAGCTTTAGGCCTCGGCTAAGCTTTCCCTGCTATATTTGAGTTCATAAAAGGAAATGTTAGGAACCCACAGAGCTCACTCTCATTTCAAAGGTGGTTTTGCAAGGAAATTAAGTACCTCGTGGTGCTTCTATTTTGTTGTCAAACGCTGGAAGAGACTGAAGCTATATTTTTTAAGAAGTAATCATATTTTATTAACTAACAGGGCAAGTAATTCCCGTATACAAGGAGTGTACCTAAAAAGTAGGAGTATACAAATATAGTTTTCTACCAATAGAACTCAATATTCTATGCTAACAGGAATCTCATAAGTGCACCTAACAGAAATAAGGGTTGAGAGGCTACTCTGCATCAGTGCAAAGTCTCTCTCTCTATACTCTTAAAGGCTCTTCTATTTCTTTCTTTCCAGATTGTCCACATAAGTGCTAAAGGAGAGACATCCCACCCTCTATGTCTTCTCTTCCGTCTCCAAAAGGTCCAACTATTTCGTTCTCGAGAACCTTGTCTATTGTTGTTTCTTTCTTGAGAACAGACTTTGTTGTTTCTTTCTTGACATTATTGTCTTTTTATCTAACCTTGTTGAATATCCTCCTTCAAAGAACTCGTTTTGTGCACATACAAAATTTTGTCATGAATGTATGTGAAAGCAAAAGCCTATAAATGGTGATTCAAGTTGAAACCCGTTTATAATGCCCTCTAACTTGAAATTAAGAATGTGGTAGCTGTCATTGTGAGGAATGAATAAGTATCAGATGAGATGAAAGGCGTTGATCAAGGTGTCTATTTTTTCCGTTGGATATAATTGAGAATACCAGTACTAGAGGAAGTCTCATCTCTCTTGAGAATGTTTGGTATGGTTGCAGCGCCAAGTCTAAAACTTCCTCAAGGGCAACCGACTTGTGAAATTTAGGGGCCTGGATGCTTTTCTATAAGTTCATGGCTTTTACCATAGGAGATTTTTTTGGATTTTGACTGGATATTTAGATAAGATTAAAAATGACCACATTCGCCAAAAGGTGCAGGTAACATTGAGAATAAAATGAGAGCTGGCCACCTGAGATGACTTGCTCATGTCTTGCGTCGATGCACTAGTCCGTAGGTGCGAAACTATGGTGAGTAAAGGTGCTAAAATGGGACGAGGTAGATCTAAAATCACACTGAAAGACCCAATTTCTTAGAATCAATGTTGACTAGCTCCAGATAGGGCACAATGGAAGATAAAGATTCATATAGGTGATATCTTCTAGTCGGAATGGGTTTTAGCCTTGTTAGTGCGTTCATTTTGAACCTATTGCTTTTCTAAAGCATTTTGACCTAATCGATCTATATGTAAATAATATATTTTTCACGTTTATTTTTATTTGGTATGATGATGACATGTGTTAAGATTAAATAGAGAGACATGATTAGTGAGGATTCATGTAGCCGACCCCAACTTGTTCGGGATTGAGGCCTATTTGTTATTGCTGATTGTATATTTAGTTTTAATTCATTATTGATAGTTGTTTCACACACTTTTGGTTTTTCGATATAGTGTTCATAACTTCATCTAGGTTGTGTAAGGTACATGACAGCGTAAAAAATTGATCTGATTATTATTCATGACCCATTGACCAAATTTGTCATCGTGTAGGATATTCTCTTACTTCATAAAACCCATTTGGAGATATATCCACCAAAGCATGGATGATATCGACATAGAATTGGATGAACTGGAATTAGTTGCTGCTGCTGCTGGTTACCACTATTATAATTCTATAACTAGACAGCCTTCTCGTGGCTCAACTCCTAAAGGGTCTGGGTTCTTGAGTGAACTGCTCAGTGCCGACAATGATGTGTGTCGGGAAATGTTAAGGATGGATAAACATGTTTTTCACAAGCTATGTAACATCCTTCGAGAAAGAGGCATGCTACGTGACACAGCTGGTGTTATGATAGAGGAGCAATTGGCAATTTTTTTGAACATTGTTGGCCACAATGAACGCAACAGGGTAATACAAGAGCGTTATCAGCACTCTGGTGAAACAATAAGCAGGCACTTTAATAATGTATTGAGGGCAATTAAGTCGTTATCCCGCGAGTTCCTTCAACTTCCTCCAGTTAGCACTCCTCTCCAGATCCTTGAAAGTAATAGATTCTATCCGTATTTTGAGGTTAGCCTCTGATCCCCTTCTTTCTTGTTTCATTTCATTGCAGATTGGACTTATTGACCTGACTTTTTTATTTCAGGATTGCATTGGCGTGATCGATGGCATGCGTATTCCTGCTCATGTGCCTGCCAAGGATCAATCTCGTTTTCGTAATAGGAAGGGTATTTTGACCCAAAATGTATTGGCAGCTTGCACATTTGATCTACAATTTATATTTGTCTACCCTGGCTGGGAAGGCTCAGCTGCAGATTCACGGGTACTGAGAGCAGTTCTAGATGATCCTGATCAAAACTTCCCCTCAATTCCTGAAGGTTGTTCATAATTATCAAACAGAATAGTTTGTTCATTTTCTTTTTTACAAATTCAAACAACTCGTTGATATTTATCAACAAATTGCTTGTTGCAGGAAAATATTATCTTGTTGATACAGGTTATGTCAATATGGATGGATTTATTGCTCCATTTCCAGGAATTCGGTATCATCTTCCTGAATATCGGGGTGCTAATCTATTACCTAGAAATGCAACCGAGTTATTTAACCACCGGCATGCATCACTTAGAAATGCCATTCAGAAATCTTTTGATGTGCTGAAAACAAGATTTCCGATCCTCAAACTTGCTCCTCAATATGCTTTTCATACACAGAGGGACATTGTTATAGCTGCATGTGTTATTCACAATCACATCCGGCGCGAGGATAAGAGTGACTGGTTGTTTAAAGACATTGAAGGAAGATATGTAGAAGAGTTGCCTGATTTAGATGACAATCCGGATCCACACTTGGCTTTTCAAGTACAAGAACAGAGTGCTTCTGCCTTGAGAGATTCCATTACAGCAGCAATGTGGAATGACTTCATCAATAAATGGGAGGAGTGGTGATTCATGCTTCTTGAAGAAAAGATGTGAATAGCTTCATGTGTTCATGGGATGAATGGAGAAAAGTTAATACCCCATATTCACAATCTACTTTTCTTTTTTGGTGACGGTGGTGTCCAGTCCAGCTTGCGTGCACCTGGACTAATTCCACCGGGTACCTGCTGCTTCCCACCAGCATAGGTACCGGGAACAATCTATTTTAGAACCTTATATGTAAGATGCTAGATGTCGAATAGAGTTTGGACTTGACTACTTTCCTGGATATACTGTCAAAGGGGAAAGGCAGATTTGGTGTTTGCCATTGTGAGAAACATTCATTTTTTGCTTTGTCATAGTAAGTTGTAATACTAGCAAGCACTCAATCATTCAACCTGAGAAGCATCTTCTTTTCTTTTTCTGTGCCCAAATTTTGAGATGTTTGCTTCTGCACAAAGTTTTTACTTTAGAAAAATGTTGTTTGTTGGTGCTTTTGGTTTGAATCATGGTCTCTCGTGTCTGGCCCTTTTTGCAGTTTTAAGTGCAAACTTCCAGCACACTTTTAGCTACTTGTAGGACATACATGTTTTGAGCAGCAATTTCACTGGTTATTCCTTTTGTGACAATTGTTCAGTAAATGACCCTATCATTTATTTCTTTTACAACTAATGAACCTCTTAGACCACGGTCTGAAGATCCCTTTTGAGCAAACTTAAAACTAAGGTTGAGCAATGTATAAGCTTATTAGACTTGAGTCGAAAATTGTTCGAAAGGGTACTTTTTCAAGGGCTATATTTGCATAATATTTAAAAATAGGGATAAAATCTAAATGAGAGTCTAAAGGGAGACATTTGGCCAATCAAACCATGTTTTGAGTGGCTTCTAAAAGGATGCTTGTATTGGATAAACCCCCGGCCTGTTTTTTGAACACGAGAAAATGGGACTACATAATGTCTCTTCTTGTGTGTCTAAAACGAATATATTTCTCGTTACATAAATACATACTGATATTGCAGTTGAGGGTCTACGAAAACAGCCTCGACCCACAAAGGTAGGGGAAAGGTCAGTGTACGTCCTACCCTCCACGAACCCCACTTGTGGGATTGCTGATACTGCATTTTGAAAGACCATATGGGCTAACCTTCTGCGGTTAGCCGAAAAGTAAAACTTGAAAATCATCAAAAAGGGAAAGAAAAAACAGAGAAACAGAAGGAATAATTCAACATATGCACAATGTTCACATAACATTGTTCATGACATCCACAACTTAGCATTCTAATCAGTATCAAAACCAGTACACTTTTGTCTTACATAAACTTTATCTAAAACCTATAGTTCTCCTTACAAAGCATTGCCTAATTTGGGGAAAGAAAATGTGCTCTAGTAAGAGGATATTCTTTTCCAGCAATCCAAACACCAGTTTGTGACCATTGAATGTTTTCCCACTCCAGATTCTCCTCCAAAACCTTACAAAAAAAATAGTAACATTGTTAGACAATGATAAGGCAAAGATAGACCAGATGAAATAGACAGCTATTTTCTTAGTGAGTGGGTTCTTGGTATTCACGTCACACGTTATCTGCTTGTCATGCTCAGAAATGTGAGCCATTATCACATGGAGTTGCTATTATACAGATGTTGCTCGAACTCCCAAAAAATATCGCCGCACTCATATCGAATCTTCCCAAAATGACTACTTTTAGAGGAACAACATGTATCCGTCAGCATTTTTGAAAAGTCCGAGCAACAATACTTCATATTGCTAACATATACTAGGGGCAGAAGCCAGGATGTATATACCTCAACATGTTCAAGGGGCAAAGGAATTCCAACTGATTGCATTAGTTTCTGAGGCAGGGGCTTCTTACAGCGGGAAAACCGGAACATATCTACCATAGCATTCTCACCATTCACTCCATTTTTTTCTCCGTTTGCCATGTGTACGTTGTAAGTTGGAGGTTTGTCAACATCCATTTCATGCATCTGAGAAGTTGTAGCCTTTACCATCTTTTCACCGCTAAAACAGAGCTCATACCTTCAGGTTAATTAACAAGTCAGGAAGTGAAGGAAAATGAAGATCACATTAGAAGGTACAAATTGGATACAAAATTATCAAAGATCACATACTAATCCCTTTCTCATTGATTTATTTTTTCTTTCGCTCTTACCAGAGGAAACACGAAGGAATATAAGAGACTAAGAGAGTTGTATGGCAATTATGTTTTTCCCATGGAAGGGTGGTAAAAGAGTGAAGCCAGCGGTTACCTCTTAGAATGAGTTTCCAAGTAAAGAACTTCTCCCTTTTTCAGGCGCGAAGATGTAAAAAGGGCCTTTTTTAGACCTTTGTCAGCAACAACACTAATACTGTATTTGAGCCTGGGGAAAGAAATGAGCAACCATAAGTAAATAGAAGCCTGGATGAAACCATAGGCAACAGCTCATCAGGCTAAGATATCAAAAAGAACCTTTCAAGGTAAATGAGCCGGTAAAGTGGTTTCTTTTTCAAGGATTTCGATCAAAGCACTCGCTTTGTTACTGACTCAAAACCACAAGTCAGAGGATAGAGCATGACAAGAAAAACATGGCATTGCTCATCCTTGATAGTCCAACTCATATTTCAACCCCCATTAACATATGGGAAAGAAATCCCAACAGAAAAATCACAATGAGAAGAAAAAAGTTTGAACAGCAAGCTGATCCAGAAATTATACCACATCAAGGAGCTATGCATAACAACAACATATCAAGGGTCCACGCATAACTGAAAACTTTTGTATCTAAGGAAAGGAAAAAACATTTATTTGAAGAGCCAGTTGATCCAGAAAATCAGTACATACCAAGGCTCATTGCATAAGTTGAACTGAATTGTCACTTCACGTACAAATCTCTGTTGTCGTAATGCATTCTACAAATAGAGAGTAACCATCAGAAAAAGTTGAGGGCTGAGTTAATTGAAAAAATAGCACAAGACACTGCAACAAAGATAAGAAGAGAAGGCATAGTGTTAAATCTCCTTCTCCTTTCAGTACCTTAAGCAAAGATGCATAACAAAAAGAGGATCATCAGATCGCATTGATTAACCTAAAATAGAGTATCAGATCAATTTTGACTTGGTTATTTGCAGTTCTTCATTACTATTGGGTCAAGCGGAGAGCTCAAAATCCAGAGGAGGTAACTCTTAACATTTTAAAATCATTCTTTCATAGGAAGCTGACAATTACTAAATGATTGTGTCATATTGGGTTTTCCATGACCAGTCCCCTGCCCCATGCAGGCTAGTGAGAAGCCAAATCTTCGACAAGCAGAACTGGATGAGCTCATTTCCTTATTCCTAGATAATCGCATCGCAGCACAACACATCTCATAGCAAATGTAGATAAGATGATAACATGATGTATAAAGTATTTCCTCGAATTCAACTATGATGTACTTGGGCTGTTTATATGATGAATCATAGAAGGAATTGAATCACTCCAAGAAGGTATAGGGGCTGGGAATTTCCAAGAAGGTATAGGTGCTGAAAATTTCAAGTTTCAAATTATTTTTTTTGAGAAAGTTAACAGAAATTTCAAGTTTCAGAATTTAAATTTATGTTATTCTTTAAAATTTAAAGATAAAGTTGCCTCATTAGTTAAGGCAAAATCATGTTCCCACGAATAAGCCAAAATTCTCTTCATCTTTTCGTTTTCCTTTTCTATTGAACTTATTAAATAGATAGCATTGCATCCATTACATGTTGTTAGTTTGACAGCTATAGTGTAAAAAAGGGCTTAGCAGTAGCCTACGGAAATGGAGAAGATAAACATCCAGCAATAGTCTCCACCGAGATGGTTTTCAGCTGATTATGCTATTTATTTATTTTTATAGAGAAAAGAACAGCAGCATGATTAACAATTTCAGGCTACCAGAGAAGGAAAGCAACCAAAGGATTTTGTCTCTATAACATTATATGTGCAAAGCAGAATGAACTTCAACTTAAATGAAACAATACCGAAGCTGCAGCTCGAGTGGTCATAGTGCGCTCTACTGCCACCGGAGCAAGAGTAGGCTCCAAGGTTGAGGAATGTGTTAGACAAGGTTCAAGATCGATGGTTCCACCTCCTTTCTGAAGGACACAACAAATAATTGGAAAGGTTATAGTCAGTACAAAGTTCCACATAGAGATAACTGCACATTCAATAGTTATACAAAGAATTTACTCATATATAAATCACAAGCAACATAAATTTGTATTCTCTATGTTGCTCGGACTCTTCAAAAATATCAATGAGTGCGTGTTGGATTCTACAAAAGATGGTACATTTGGAGAATCCAACACGGATGCGGCATTGAAAGTGAAGAATCCGCGCAAC
This sequence comes from Capsicum rhomboideum, assembly GCA_031232105.1. Lineage (NCBI taxonomy): Eukaryota > Viridiplantae > Streptophyta > Magnoliopsida > Solanales > Solanaceae > Capsicum > Capsicum rhomboideum. Next base: position 171,671,762 of record CP124714.1, read on the forward strand.
TTAGTGTATTCTAGGCAAGAATAGCTGGTAAATGCAAGTCCATCCCCGAAAGTTTATAAAATCATCTAATGAAAACTAGAAGTTTGGCTAAACAAAGTAGAGTATATAAACAAAGTAGGTAAAGTGAAACAGACGCTCTCCAGCTAGAAATTTAGAAAGAGAATTCGAAGAAGAGGCTGGATGTTGCCCCACTAGCACTCATGTGGGTCCAGTGGAAAGAAAGAAACAGAAGAGCTTTCAAGGATATGAATGAATATCTACATTTGAGAAATAGCCTCTCATTCATAGTTTCTTTTTGGTCCACCCATGAGATTACAATTTGTATAGAAAATTAGGTGCTGCTCATAGAGAATCATATTTTTATTAAGATTCTATACTTTTGGCATATTGCTTATAAACTGAAGATCTTCCCATTATTGATAAAATTAAATAAAATAAAATGAATTTTTTTGCTCATTAACCAGAAAGAATAGAAGGGAAGGAATGAAGAATGGTAATCCACACCTTCACAACACAGCACCTCTCAATACGATAGCTGCAGCCAACTGGAGATCCCCAGGCACGTGACCGCACATTGTTTCTCAGAGATGATATGTAGCCTTCAATAAATACAACAAATGCATAGTCTGACATCAGAAATGCAATGAATCGGATGCAACGACTAATTTGAACAGATTTATGATTTTTACTCACAAACGACATGTTATATATTCTAAGGTTCTGAACAAGCAAGTCAGTATCTTTTTTACCCCATTAGTGAAGAAATGTAATAAGCAGAAGGCCAAGGTGTTCACAAAAGAAGAACAAACAAACAAATACACAAGGGATCAATTGGTATTGTTGAACAATATGCATATTCCAAGGGGATAAGCAATTTGTCTACTTGCACCTCCATAGTATCTCCATTTTTACCATAATCAATTAGTACTGTTAAAATAAGATGCACATTTCAAGGGATCAGCAACTTGTCAACTTGCGGAAGCTTGGATTTTATATCAGTTTAACTTATCAAAATAGGGACCGGGAAAATTCAAAATGAAAGTTTAGGGCCAATATTGTATAGAACTTGTGGGGGAGTCTCCACACGGGACAAACTAGTTAACATTGCGGAAAAGAGTATGCATGCATCCAGGTCTTCACCCACATAAATCTTCAAAGAGATTCACAATCAACTATTATGGTAAGTACCAAAAAGGAAAGAGCGAAACAGAGAAAGAGAGAGAGAGGGATAGAATGAACAGAAAAACTTGATCCTGGACCCTTAGAAAGGGTACGTCTACAAGAGGCTATCCTAACTGATTTCATTGTTTTTTGATAATTCATCTTCATCAAAAAAGTTTTGCTAAATGATTCATGGATATGCAAAAGTGCCATAAATTCAAAAAGATATCTGCAAGTGCAACACATTCTTTAGAGATTTTCCGCTTCATTATTGTAATTACATAATTCCTGGATAGGTGCACCTTACAACTATTCAATAACTAAAGTAGGTCACCAATCATTTCTCATCGGATCATGCATTGACTCACTACATTCCAAATATATGTCACTTGGCATACGATTTATACGAAGTACACTTCCCTTCTAAAAATTCTTTACACCTGGCTGAGGGAGGGGAAAGCAAGGTGCTTAACCAAGCCATAAGCTTTTAATAAATATTATCTAGGACTTGAGTAACCAAATTCTTTAATGGAACCCAGACATCAATATAAATGAAGGAAAACCTTATCATTTCAGCTACCCTCAAAGTATCATAGCCCATGTTTGATCTTCCCGGTGCCAAAATACACACCAAGAGTATTAAGAAACAATAATAGAGAGAGTCCAATCAAAACTCGTGACTACAAAGAGGTGATTGTAAAATTTAGGGCTACAAGTGCAAGAATCATCCTGCATTCACACAAGGTCCGGGGACGGGCCACATCCCAAGGGGTGTGATGTACACAGCCTATTCTAATACAAGCATCGCTAGCTAATTTCACGGCCCTAATCCATGACTTGTAGGTCACACAAAAACAACTTTACCGTTGCTCCAAGGCTACCCTTCAATTTAGGGCTATAAAGAAGCTCAAAATTACTTCTAAAACCGTGGTATCCAGGTCAGCTTGCGCACTTCGATTAATTACGGGATACCAACCACCTCCCACAAACAAGTACCAGGTATCCTTCCACCAAGGGTAACTCTGATGGGAAGAAATTCCCTAATGTTTTTGTCTCAAATGGGATTTGAACATGAGACCTCATGGTTCTCAACCCACTTCATTGACCACTAGGCTACATCCTAGGGTGCAGCTCAAAACAACTTACCAAAAGAAATTTTTAACACGTTATACAATTTGTAGGATGAGCTTTCTAACAATAGCATCGAAGCAAGATTTTGTTCAGGAGACTTACAATTTTGTGGAGGTAGCACCCTGATAGTAGCACGTAACTCCGTAATGGTTGGCAAAAGAGGAGAAGCAGTCGTACGACAGTAACCTGTGTGCATAAGAACTGGAGAAACAGGAAAAACAGTAGTTAATAGATATCATAATCTATATTGTCCCTGCTTCACAAGGTAAAGTACATCGGGAAGTTCTAGAGCAATTCTGAGGTATAAGGCTAAACAGTTTTCCTAAGTTTGCCCGAATGGACAAGCAGATAAGTTGATGGCAATTGATATGATATGAGCATATATGTGTCCTCTTTAACAGGAGACAAACAGAACCAGTAGGGTTCAGGACAATGCAGTGGAGTTTTGTTCAGTGAAATACTGAAGTATATAAGGTGGCGCCGTGTTTGAGATCTGAACAAGGATTTGAACCTAACTTTCTAACTTAAGGCTCCTCCTTTTCACAAATATAATATAAATGTGGAAAGCATGTCTAGAGGCATATGCATTTCTTTAATATGATTTCCATAGACTCTCCAGCTTTTTCCAAAACATCCCTCAAAAACAAAACAATAAAACGTGTATTCCTTTTGGAAGGATAACAAGCTGCTCCCACAATACACAAGGAGAACAAGAAAATTGTAATTGGGAACTACAGTGAGCTAAGCTATGTTGCTTTTCTTATTTTACCATTTACTTTCACCAAGTGCACAAACTACATACATACATACATAAGTGCACAACGGAGACTTATGATTATTGAACACAATGACAAACCTGCGACAAGATCTGAGTCATTGGTATATATATCTGTTCCCCATAGTTGGCCACCTCTCACCTGCAAATGATGTAGTACTTTTTTTGATAAGGTACAAATGATATAGTACTTAAGGTTATCAAAAAAAAAAATTGATATAGTACTTAAATGATGATGATAACATGAATAGACAAAACCAAACTACAACCGCAAGGGATAAGACTGGGAGAAAGATGTACCGTTAGACAAAACTGTAGGCATGGGGATATGAGATGTCTATCAGAATTAGTGGCAGGAATATGCATGCAAAAAATAAAAGGTGCTTTCGGAACAAGTTTTATGCACCCAACATAATGAGGGAGAGAGAGAGATGACGCTTGTTGCACTTGTACTAGAATTCAGAAGCTCTCTTGTATTGCAATTCGAGTTAAATTTGGTGCATCAATTCACCAGTATAATGTTGCACACAGATTCTTTTGAATGTTAAGAGATTAAGAGGGTGCGTTCAGTTGAGCTTGTAACTGGCCAAAAGAACTTATAAGCACTTTTTGGCTTATCTACGTGTTTGACAAACACCGAAAGAGCTTATAAATCAAGTGCTTGTAAGTCAAAATTAGCCAAAGCTATTACTTGTTATTTATTTCAGCACATATGTCCAGATACGTAACTGTTTATATATAAAATCAGTTCCGACACTTAAAAGTGTTGTTTAGCAATTGATGCTTATCAACTACTGTTAGTTGGCTTACTCCAAACGGCTCTAAATAATATCATATGTGCCTACATGCACACATGCCTAGATTTATTGAAGTAATTAAGAACATTATTATAGAATATCCATATGTAATCATAGGCTAATAACTTACCTTATTAGGTTAGACTCCTATATAAGGAGCCCCTCTTTTTTTTTTTTTGAATAACTGTGGTGTCCGAGACTGCACCAAAATGAGAGAGGCTCTGATACCATTGTCAAGAGGCTCTAGACCATCTTGGTGTTGTTTATTAATGAAACACTTTATACCATTATTAAAAAAAGCGTGCCAAACATATACATGAAGAATTCTTCACATATTATGCAAAATTACCTACGAAACTCATGGTATTCCTGCTTCCATAGAAACAATTATAAATCCTAATACACCAGACCAGGAAGTCAAATTGCATAAATGGAGGTTTCTTATACAACAAGAGGAAGCATGGGAAGTAGAAGTGTGTAGTTAAACATAGAATGATACCAAAAACTACAATTGCTAAGAGAAGAAGAAACCTTAGGCATTGCATAGATAGAAACCTCAACAACAAGCTCCACATGGAACAAATTACTTTCCTAATGCAAATCCACAGATCCGAGCAACAGATTTGATTCAATCAGTAAAAGGATATCCTCTGAAATCTAACAATTAAGACTTAACTTGCAATTAAGTAACCAAAACCTTGTACAATAGTATGTGTTTTACATCTTATCCTTAAACTATTTAACCTCATCTAGAACCATAAGTATTTAGAGACACCTATCATCCAACCCCTTTCTTGTTCAATGATCGAAAAGGAAAACCCCTAAATGGAGTATCGAAAGAGCTACTATTTAAATTAATAAAGAGTCATTATCTTCGAAAGGACACAAATAGAAGAAAATGAATAAAAATTAAAAGATGTATATGAATACTCAGCTACAACTCCAATCTTACCTGCCGATTTGTAGCTGATACGTGTTCAGATGGAATCCTAATTTCTAGAGTAGGATCACTTGGAGAGCTATCAGATGTTCCATCCGCTTTGGATGATTCATATTCCTTCCAAATTTTAATCAGTTCTTGCATGCACTCACCAACCTTATAATTGACAGCAGATACATCATGCTTAACTGCAAAGACAAAGGAAATTTTATTTTATTTTTTTGAGAAAAAGACAAAGGAAACATTTCTTCATATATGGTGCACAAATACTCAGTTACAACAATTTTTGCATCCCATTTTAGTCAGCTCAACCTCTGTTCTGTAAATGTACCCTAATTGGCCGATTTCTCATACAAAAGCAGCAACAAATATACTGGGATAAAACAGTTACAGAAACTTCTAACCTACTGATGACTAACATTTCAATGGCAGGTGAAAGCAACAAATATTTCCTAAAAAGTGTCCGAGATCAAAGTTATTATTACAAACTTTTACATAAATAAAAAAAAAAATTACAGAACTTATCATCACAGAACTCATCGGACACAAAGACTCTGCAGCAAAGGAGAAGCAGGAAACAGTTCAATCCACTCAATTTGTAATTCGATTATTCAAAAGAGGAATTTCATAAATCGATTCCACAAAGTAGGTACTATGATCTGTAGATATGCCGATCTGACTTTAATGGATCGGAATCATTTGTATATGTTACAAGTACTAAATCTGCAACTTCAGCATACAATGTACTATAAGTAGGGTTTTGCACGAAGTGTGGCTGATTATCCGAATCTTTGAATTAACTATCCAGTTCCCTAGTGTTGATAAAAAAGGGCAGCCTGGTGCACAGAGCATCCCCACATTAGCAGGGTCCGGGGAAGGGCCGCACCCTTGGGGTGTGATGTAGAAAGCCTACCATAATGCAAACATTAGTAGCTATATTTTTTTTTGATAACATAAAAGAATTAAATCCTGAAAACTACAAAATAAAATCCATAGTACCACGTGGCTGTCACTTTTTCCAATTCAGAATAGAAATCTTTCATGTTTAAAATAGCTAGACATATTAATTGGACCTTTGGGCAAAAGAAATTGGACCTTGGGCCTAACTCAACTTCAAAAGTTAGCTCATGATCTTAGGATTGCTCAAAACCCAAATGAGGAGACAACAACCTCTCAGCCACTGTGAGACATTCTAACACTAACTCCCACCCCCATGCCTCGCACAGAACAATTGGAGCGTGGAACTATACACAACGGAAGATATGGAAATAGATACATGCTAAGAAGAATACAATAGCACGTTTACTATTTTTTCTTTTTCTTTTTTTTATTAACGTGGTGTCCGGATCAGCTTTCGCGCACCTCGACTAAATCCACGGGATACCTGCCACTCCCACCAGAAACATATTTCAGGTAACTCTGTCCACCAAGGCTAGGACAGATGGAAAGAATCACCTAGTGTTTTTTTGTCTCTGCTGGGATGATATGATTTGAACCTAAGACCTTAGGTCTCCAACCCACTTCATCGACCACTACGCCATACCCTTGGGTGCAATAGCAGGTTTACCATTGATAATGACTGACCTAACCTTTTCAATTTATTAATTTTTGTGGAACTTTTTGGAGTATTTTTGGCAATGTTGATTCCTCAATTTAGATTCGACTTGCCATGGGATAGGGAAGAATTTATAAATTTGTAATGAGATATTAATGCATCAGATTTAATGAGGATATAGATTTCAGGGTGGTGATGGGAGTGGAGTGAGTTTTTGGGAACATAGATGGTGCGGAAATAACTTTTGAGAATTACATTTCCTAACATGTAATATTTCTTGCCAAAAAAAGATGTGGATTCAACCCTATGGAGTACACAAGGGGAAGAACTACTTTGGGATTTGAGGTTTCGGTGAAATTTGCAAGACCGGGAGTTTGAAAAATTTCACAACTTACTTGATTAGCTTCACCAACAAAAAGCTACTATGGATAGCCATGATGTATGGAGATGGATGGCGGAGGCGCATGGTGACTTTTCAGTGAAATCATATTATGAGAAACCAGTGTCATCAAAGGTGCGCTTAAAGTGCGCTTAAGCCCTGAAGCGAGGCTCCAAACGTGTTGAGCGCTTCGCCTCGCTTTATGTGTGCTTCACTGTCGTCATCAAGTTTCTAAGGCATACTTTTCCTTGCCAATAAGTCTCTTCTAAAGAAGTGACACTAAACAATTTATATTTCTCTTTATCGTAATTGTTTTTCAATTTCTTTGTTCATATATTTGTCATTAATGCTTATAATTATTAATCTTGCACTAAAAATAAATATTTGTATTTTTTCTCCCTTTGCGCCTTTTTTCATTGAAACCCACAATTCTATTTGTGCTTTGCGCTTTAAGCCCCAACAGACCTTAGAGCTTTTTTGCGCTTTTCGCCTTTGATAACACTGTGAGAAGCTTCTAACCGGGGAAGAGAGTGATTTTCCTCATTTATCGGTATGGATCCCTAGGCTATCGAGAAGGTATGTTTTTTCACTTGGCTAGCTACGAGGGGAGTGATCCTGACGGCAAAGTTTCTGAGGAAGAAAAAGATAACTTGTGCCAGTTGGTGCTTCATGTGCAAAGAATCAGGGGAAGAAGTGAATCAACTTCTTCTACATTGTCGGGTAGCCTCTTATTTATGGTGGAAGATTCTGAGATGGTTCAGACTTGAGTGGGTGATGCCAAGCACTGTGAAAGAAACAATGTTTAGTTAGGCATTTAGAAGAAGGAAGAAAAGATGCAGGGCATGGGATGTTGCTCCTCTAGCACTAATGTGGATCATATGGCGAGAGATGAATAGAAGAGCTTTTAAAGGAGTAGAGAAAGAATTTGTACACTTTTTTTTCTTGAATCAGGTAACTTTTGTATTCACACACAAAATCCAAAATCATCACAAGACTAATGAGGTGGGATTTACAACCCCCCCCCCCCGGGAGTAACATAAAAAACAAAACTACCTACAATCTTTACAATTGGCCTATTAAATCCGCTACACTATCTGCCCCCCCCCCCCAAAAAAACTGTATCCTGTTTACACCAAATGTAGAGAAGACTCCACAGATCTGTAGCTGTTTTTGCATTGCAGAAATAGGTGACTATTCACTTCAGCCACTTGTCCACACATGTAACATCTTGAGCAGATCTGCATACCTCTTCTCTGTAGCACTTCATGAGTCAAACAGGCTCTTCTAATCACCAGCCAACAAAGCATGACACTTTCAATGGTATCTTCACCTTCCAGATTAGTTTCCAAGGCCACACTACTGTCAAAGAGTGGTTTGTGTTTCTATCCCAGTAGATCTATCCCAGTAGCAGGACTTTACTGTGAAACATCCTTTGTTGTGAAGCTTCCACACAAGTTTGTCAGGCTCTAAGGAAGTGCCTGGGAACTGATTTAGAACCTGCAGGAGGTCTGCTACTCTACCCACCTCCCAGTCATTTAGTGCCCTCCTAAACATTAAGTCCCACCCCTGTATACTTCATACCTGACCAACAGTGGCATTTTGTTGTTGTCTAATGATGTAAAGATCTGGAAACAGTGCCTTCAGAGTCCTTTCCCCTACCCAAGGTTCATACCAAAAACTAGTTTTAGCTCCATTCCCCACTTTATAGGTCACCTTGCTATTGAAACCAGGCCACAATCTTCTGTTTGTTTCCCACACAGAGCAACCAAAAGTGCCATCCACCTCCTTTATCCAATTGTTCTGCAGCCCATATTTCTGTGCAATGAACCTCCTCCAAAGTGCCATGTCCTCGGTACTAAATCTCCATAGCCATTTTTTAAGCAAACTAGTGTTCTGAATACTTAGGTTCTTTATACTCAAACCCCCCTGCTCTTTACTCAGCCTCACCTCATCCCATTTGACCAAGTTACATACACTTGAGGAATAGCCTATTTTCCCTTCTTTTTTTTTTTTGCTGCACCCATATGATTCCTACATGTATAGATGAGTGGGTGTTATTATAGAAAACCATGTCATCTAGTGAGGTTTTCTACTTTTGGTATACTTCTTGTATATGGGCAAGCTTTTGCCCTTTTCTAATTGTGGCAGACTAGAAAGGAGATCAATGCAACTCACAGTTTTACTGAAAAGCCAAAAACACAAGAACGAGAAGTCATGTTCCCACAGAAAGAGATAATCATACCATGACTTAGAAATCTCGCATACTCAACGTTTTGGTTTATTATTTTCTGTTTAATTTCAGGGCACTGATTTCATGTATAATGATTTTTTAGTTCCTAGCTTAATCGTAAATTGCACACATGGATTGTTTTCGAAAAACTCTAGTACATTACGAAGTACATAAGAACAAAAGATATTTTTGTCCTATTTCCTCTCTAATTTAGTGCTCAATCTGATGAATCTTAAAAGGATAAAAGAGATGGTCTTTTAACAAAAAGGTGGTTATCTAAAGTAAGAAAGAGCACAAGTTTGATGAAGTTGATTAGCTGTATACAATCCAGCAAATGGTCCCTTGACTCTAAAATACGTGAGTCAAACAACCTTTGAGATGGTTGTCAAAAGTGGACTTATACAAGAACACTCCAATGCAAAAAGATAAATGTATTGCCATCCTTGAAGCATTTTAAGCAAGACTGTCTTCTAAATCTGGAGGGAACAGGTTTTCAGTTGCATCATCGTCCTAAGGTCACAAACTACTGACTGTTTTGGCCCCTAAAAATAGAAATTGGCCACTACATCACTATCTTAATGCACCAGAAAACTTAACTGCGGAGGCAGTTACAATGGATATACAAATTCAAACAAATGGCAAGAAGCTTGCAGTCCACAGTCCAAAGTAATACAAAATTTAGGATAGTTAAGACTATATAGAGTATCTGGAAACATCATGCAGACAAGTTCCATCAATCAATGGTGTAAATCCAAAAAGAAGAAAACTACATGCCCACACGAAAAGAAAAGAATGAATCAGGACATCTAAAGAGTTCCTTTCTCATCATGCTCGCAAAGTAATGACCAACAAGTCATTCAAAACAGTTCAAGTATAACACTTATATAGAAGGAGATTCATGTAACTATAGACACAGCAGTGGAAGCAGTCAAGATGAAAAGCAGAATAAAAAGCAGGAACATGTAAGCCTATGATTTTGCATATAGGCATATCGGACCACCTAAGGCAGAAACAGCTGGCAAATTTTGAAGAATGCCGGCCATAAGAGCATCAATTCCTAACATGGAAACTATCTCAACCAATAAAAGATGGGATCAATGTTGTCTTATTTGTTAAATTAGCAATTTTTCAGAATCAAACAAATCTGCAAACATGAATGCCAAGGACAACTCCCTCCTGGATGATACCAATTTGAGACAACTCCAAGATATGTACTTTAACAGCTTACCTTGAGATCTGCACGGAAAGACACAAGAAGAGTCACACGACAATCAAAGAGAGATCTATGTCTAGATATCATCTAAGTGGGAAATGCATCAAATTAACAGGCTAAATAATTTATAGGAAGTTTTTCAAAACACATTAGTAATTTGTAGTTGCTATACAAGAAAATGAGTAATTTGTAGTTGCTAGACGAGAAAATGAACTAAACACACATTCCATATATTACTCTTTAACAATTAAGTCTATGATAACCTAGTTGAATTGCTTAATAGGAGGAACTTTCAAGACAGGGAAATGGAAGAATTCAAAACTATAATTGAATTTCTTCACAAACAAAGATAAACTGCTATACTCTTAATTTTTTGATGACCGATAAATCTATTGATTATGCTTCCAAAGTCAGTGGATAATAGATCTCCCTCTATCCTTCTCCACTTAAATACCACACCCCTGTTCCCCAGTAGGATTTGAAGTCGATGTGCACATACCACACACCTCACGTTGTACTACCTTTGCTGTTGAATCAAAGCCCTGGGACCAGAAAATAATTTATTCTCAATAATCGAATAGAGGTATGGAGTTGTAAATCACCAAGACATCATCAGCGACTTGAATCGCCAGAAGGATGACCAATATTCAAGGTCTAGAGGAGGATGTCGCCGCTGTAGAAAAGAGCAACATCGGTCTCCGTAAAGATATTTTATGTTGGTAGTTGAAGTCTTGAAGACAGGAGCAGACAGAATGATCACCACAGAAAGGAGTAGTGGCAGTTGCCTCAGGAAGATGGGAGTGACACTGGTCACAGGAAAAAGTGGACCGGTGTGCTATAAAAAGAGAGGAGCAGCGCCAACAGCCAGAGAAAAAGGTCAGAGCAATCGACGCCACTCGTGGATGAGAGAAGGGTGCCGATCGCTAGAAAACAAAAAGGAACAAAGAAAAACAATGACCCGCAGGTGGCATGAGACAGTCTCTTAGAGGTGGAAGCTGTATGAATGTCTACCAATATCGAAAAGGCTCCGATACCTTGTGAAAATTAAATTAACATTTTATTGATTTAGTTGATTAACAATGTATAAGACGAACTCATATTTAAGAGTTTATGCACAATACGACAGGTAAGCATGCACTATGCTTATAAGGTAAGTAAATATTCTATAATTGAATACAGAATATCATAAGCTATCCTATAGAAAAAATTCTATTATTTTTCCTTATTCTTATTTTTTATAAGTTCTATGATATTTTCCTCATACAATTTCATTGAATAAAGACGTGTATGAATCTAGACATGTATTCTCTAACACACAACAGTTCTAACAGCGTCAAAGTCTATGATAATAGTAGACAGGGTCTATGACATCTATCTAGAGTTGCAATGGACCATTATGATTGTTGGTTGTTGACTATAGATTGTCTATGGCTCAACATCTATGGGTAAAGCATCAGATAGTGTCAAGTCAATCATCAAAGAAAAAGGCATACCCTTCATTTTCATGAGTGTGTGACCTAAAACGAGGATCACGGTTGGCCATGGGACTCCCTCTTGGCCGCGACATTCTCTTGCGCTGCTGAACTCCATAATTAAAAGCTTCTCTTTCCCTTTCTCCACCTCCTTCAGTGTCCATGTCTCCCTCCTCTGATTCTTTATCATGACACCGGCCACGTTTCTCAGGCCTCTCTCCTTCCAAATCAGTATCTCTTTCCTTTCTCCTCTCACTTCCATCTCTATCAGTATTTTTCCAGCTATCATGATCTTTCTGTTTCTTCTGCTCCACTGTTGAATTTTCCTGCTCATTTGTTTTTCCAGGAACGTCGATCACTTCTTTTTCGCTCTGCAACACCTCCCTCTCCACTCCAGTCCACACTTCCCTCTTCACATGGTCCTTTTCCCAGTCCTTTGGTCTGTCCTTATCCTTCGAAAGATCATTTCTTTCCTTCTCCCACCGCTCAGATTCCCTTTCATCTTTAAGCAACTCCTTGTTATCAGAAGTGCAATTCCCTAGTTGTAAATTGTTCCGACAATCATTTCTTTCTTTATCCCTTTCTCCCCATTCCCGGTGCTTACCTTCTTTCCTTTTTCTATCTTTATCTTTGTATTTATCATCCCCTTTCAAATCCATCTTATTTTCAGCAACGGCTTCACGCGCTTTAGCAAAATCCCTGTTCTCAGAATTTGAGACTTCTTTTCCCATCTCGGCAGCACCATGAGTTCTTGAAGCATGCCATGGATCCATGTTCCCGACAGGGAGATCAGGATATCTTTTTCCCCTGTTCTGTTCTTTCGAATCTTTCCAACTCACTCCACTAAACCTGTCCTTATCTGCCTTCACATCTCCCTTGTATTCAGGGTAAGTATCCCTATTATGTTTAATCTCCTTACCATCATCAGCTCTGTTCTCAAATCTATCATCCTTGTCAGCTTTAGCCCCTTGGTACAACTCCCTTAATTCACTTTTCGCATCACGATTCTCAACCTTCACCTCCTTGTTAATCTCCTTGGGCTCCAGCCTATTTTCTGAAGCAACAGAATGATCAGGATGTGAAACAACTGGACATGATGACACACGGTACATTGGTAGCACCGGAGATCTTCTATCTGCATCTCGTGATGATTCAGTCCGTTGAATCTTCGGCATACGAGCATTCTGTCCCACATCAAAGGAGGCATGATATTCAGGTGTTCCCGAGCTCATCACCTTAGGAAATGCACCAGAGTCATCATGTGAGTACTTTGGAGCAGAAGAGTAGCTATGGTTAATACCGCCGCCATTTCCACCATCCTCGTGTGGTCTTTTATTCGGAGTACCACTCATATTCTGGCTTTTTCAGCATATAAGTTAAGGACTTCAAGAAACTCAACCTGCAAAACATTAAAAAAGTATGAACATCATCCACCTAAATTGATGTTGTGCTGAGAAAATAACAACGAAACCCACTTATAGGCAACAAAGTAATAAGCTTTTCACCAAATCCATAAATAGCTTAATAAATGCAAAGCCATTTATAAGTAACATTCACGTGCTAGGAACGATCTTGCAAGCTAGCTTCATGACTTATTAAAATTCTACAACCATAGATCTCTTTTCTATTTTGTGAATTCAATTAAAGGCAAGATATCCTCTTTCCTATCCTTGGTTAGTAGCAAAGCTTACAAACTTCAAAATTTGATAAAATAATGAGTAAAACATAATTGGTGGACCAGCATTTCCATTTTGATTCGAGCAAGTATTATACTGAGCAACTCCAGTTCAACCATCACACCATCAACTAAGGAAAAAAAAAAAAAAGCACTACAAACAAAAAACCACAGTAATAATCAATCAATCAACTAGGGCTCACTCCAAAATTAGTAGATTGTCCAATTTCATTCTAATACTAAAATAATTTGTCTTTTCAACCAAATTCAAGATTCTCTATATCTCAAAAGAATTAGCACTTCAAAGCTTATCACGCACGACAATTCTCTAACAGTTCCCAATCCCATTTCATAACACTAAGATTCGCAATCAGAAAGAACCCAGATAACCAAAAAAGTTAAAAGCTTTTTTCTATTTGGTGAATTCAATTGAAGGCAAGATATCATCTTCTCTATCCTTGGTTAGTAGCAAAGCTTACAAATTTATCAACCAGCATTTCCATTTCAATTCGAGCAAGTACTATACCTCTCTTCCCTCTACAGATATACTCATCACAAATCAACCCCAGTTCAACTAACACACCATCAACTAAGCAAACAAAAAAAAAAACAGTAATTAATCAATCAATCAACTAGGGTCCACTCCAAGATTAGTTAGGTTTTCCAATTTCATTCTAAAACTAAAAAAAAATTGTCTTTTCAAGCAAATTAAAAAAAATTGTCATTTCAAGCAAATTCAAGATTCTCTATATCTCAAAAAGAATCAACAATTAAAAGCTTATCATCCAAGACAATTTTCAGCAGTTGCCAATTCAAACTTATCAAAGATCTCTTTCTATTTTGTGAATTCAATTACAGACAAGATGTCATCTTTTCCATCCTTGTTAGTAGCAAAGCTCACAAACTTCAAAATTTGATATAATAATGAGCAAATATAATTGGTGGACCAGCATTTCCATTTCGATTTGAGCAAGTACTATACCTCTGCTCCCTCTACAAATATACCCATCACAAATCAACTCCATTTAACCAACACACCATCAACCAAGGGAAGAAAGGCAAAAAAAACAGCAACAACATAAGTGAAATCCCACAACTAAGTTCTGAGTAGCGTAGAGTATACAAAGACCTTACCCCTACCTCGTGGAGATACATAAGTTGTTTCCATATGACCCTCGGTTCGAGTACAACAAATCAAAGTAATTAATCAATCAATCAACTATGGCTCACTCCAAAACTAGTTAGATTTTCCAATTTCATTCTAACACTTAAAAAAAAAAGGTCTTTTCAAGCAAATTCAAGATTCTCTATATCTAAAAAAGAATTAACATTTAAAAATTTATCACACACAACAATTCTTCAAGAATTGCCAACCCCATTTCATAACAAACCCAGATAAACCAAAAAAGTTAAATCTTTGCATCTAAATTACGGATATACTCATCACAAACCAATCCCAGTTCAACTAACACACCATCAACTAAGCAAACAAAAAAAAACAGTAATTAATCAATCAATCAACTAGGGCTCACTCCAAAATCGCTTATCTTTTCCAAATTCATTCTAACACTAAAAAAAATTGTCTTTTCAAGCAAATTCAAGATTCTCTATATCTCAAAAAGGAATTAACATTTAAAAACTTATCACACACAACAATTCTTCATCAATTGCCAACCCCATTTCATAAAAAACCCAAATAAACCAAAAAAAATAAATCTTTGAATCTAATTACATACACCCAAAACAACAAAAATCAAGAAAATCCGTCCCCCCCCCCCCCCCCCAAAAAAAAAAAAATTAATAAAGTTATGAACTTTCTGTTACCTTACCAAAGAGGAGCAAAATCACAGCAAAAGAAAGGCGAAAAAATCAATACTTTTTTGTCTGTAAAATTTGTCTGAGAGAATTCATTGGGGAAATTTTGGGTTGATTTATTTAGAGCAAAATAAAATAAAGTAATGGGGGTGTAAATGGAATAGAAAAATTTGTAAGCAAAATTGTTGTTTTTTGTTTTGTTCAATTTTGGCTTAAAATGCCCCTTAATTTGTACCTATTGCTTAAACTAGTCCTTGGAGTATTACTATGAACAAAAGAGGAACCTTGTCGGTTTTCAGAGTTAGCAAGTGTAGACACATAAAGTTTATTGGATCGAATTCATACAAAATTGGGATTGAATCCATATTTGTTTGGGCTGAAATTAGTTTGGGCTTAGTTAATAGGTCCATTAAATTCAATTCAAGGTCCATCTTGAAGCCCAAACTCATGCCACGTGTCAAGTGGCGTGGCATCCCAGTCAAATTAAAGACCAACAAGACAAGGCCACACGTTCAAATACGTGGCAAGCCAAGTCAAGTTCAACAACCAATGAAACATCGTCAAGTGTCCCAAATGACATGTTTTTGGCCAATCACAAGCAATCTTATCACATAGCATTTGTGATAAGCTTAGGAACTTGAGGGACCAATGAGAATGAGGCAGAAAAGGTTATTTACACTTAGACTGCTTACCCCCTACAACTATAAATAGAGGGGGCTTACTTAATTTTCTGGTCATTCAGCAAGCATTGGAGAAAGCCACAACCTCAACTACACAGCTCTTCAAAGGAGTAGTCAACGGAGTTCTTCCCGGAGATCAATCCAAAACGAGGAGGTCTGAATCATCCTACATTTGAGGAACACGCTACGGAAGGCCCTCGAATCACGAAAAATCTTAGGAGAGAAGAATCAAGAGAACAACAGAATTGTACTCACGAGATTCATCAATAAAATTATCTTTTTTTCTTATATTTATTTTGCTTGCAGTTAATTTTCAGCACTACGAAAAGTTGTTGCGAACAACAAGTTTCATCCTTCCGTTACTTGAAGTCGAAAAATTAACAGAATATGATGATTCATACGAGTTGCAAGTGAATTAGTTTATGTGTCCTTTAATTCGCGGACTAAATTTCAAGTTTGAAGGGATAAGATGAGATATTTAGGAAATAAATTTATATTGTTCGTTATATATAGTATAAATTTTATTCCAAATTTAATCTTGAAATGTCTTAAATTATCACGCGTATCGATCTAAATAAATGTAATAGAAAAAATTGTAAGCAAAATTGTTGTTTTTTGTTTTGTTCAATTTTGATTTAAAACACCCTTTAATTTATTTTGATTTAAAACACCCTTTAATTTATACCTATTGCTTAAACTAGTCCTTGAAGAATTACTATGGACAAAAGAGGATTCATGTTGGTTTAAGAGTTAGCAAGTTTCATCCTTCCGTTATCCAAAGTGATAAAATTAACGAAATATGGTGATTCGTACGAGTTGTTCGTGAATTAGTTTATTTCCTTTTGAGGTCATATGGTTTTAGGACTAAATTTCTCAGGACTTCTGGAGTATAATATTGAAATTATAATTTTTGGATTAATTTATTTCACTTGGTAGGTGAAATAAAATAAATTCAAATTTGATGGGATATTAAGAAAATAAATTTATACGATCGACTAAATATAGCAAAAATTTAGTTTTATTCCTAGCCTTTATTGTTTGAGTAGTTAATTTTATACCTAACCTTTATTTTTGAGTAGTTAATTCTATTCCTAACTTATCCGGCGTAAAAAAATGATTTAGTCTTTTAGATTTAACTAATAGGAAAATAAAACTTGTTAGAGGAAATGATGTTTTTAATCCATGAATTATCGCGTTATCTCAATTTCAGTCTCTGTGATATCCGACTAAGCACTTTTAACCTTCAATTAGGCAATGCGTGTTATTTTGATCCGTGACTGACGAATCTCATCAAATTAAACAGAATGATAATTAATAAGACACATTTAACCCTCAATTAACTATTTATTATTCAAACAACTAACGTGTAAATGAAAATTTGTACGTGCTATATCCAAAGTGTCCTATAAATAGTAGTAATTCTATTTAATTTGATGAGATCTGCTAGCCAGGGATCAAAATAGCACGCATTACTTAATTGAAGATTAAAAGTGCTTATTCAAATATTACAGGGACTGAAATTAAAATAACACGATAACTCAAAGACTAAAAGCTTCATTTCCCCAACTTATTAATTTTGAAAAGATAATAAATATATTTTTTGTTTATAATGATATTTTGAGGATATAATTTAAATTGTAGAGATCCATTAGAATTTTTTTTAGCCAAAAACTCTTATATTAAATGGGAAGTTATCAAGATTAACATTGAAAAATGAAATATCCTTGGAATGTCAAAGGGATACTTTCAGTCAAGATCACTAAGTTATCCATCTACATTCTACTTTAAGGATAATTACAGCATCAGTACTAACTAAGAAAGACAATAGTCTAACTACAATCTACCAAAAAACTCTGGTACCCGCGGAGATGCTCATCATATCACCTAAGCGAGATCCCCAATCCTAAACGAATCACATATGCCAACAAACAGACATACAACACATAAACACTTTGGAAAAAGTCAAGGTATAGCTCAACTTGCCTTTAAAGAAGATCTGCAAGTCCAAACACTGTCCAAAGCCTCAATCGAAAGCTCGACTCCCTCGAATCACCTCCAAACACAACTAATACAATAAAAACCGACATCTACAAGTCAGAAGAAGCCCAATGATACCCATATTGACTATATTTGAAACGGGTCCAACACAGACCCCCGAAAATGGGTTAAAAAAATGAAAGGGATAAAACCAGAATTTTATTTAAGAATAATGTTCCTCATATCAAGAGGAGTCTATGGTAGAAAACCCAAGCGAAAACGAGTTTAAAACGAGGTTCAAATCGAAGAAAAATTATTTTAAAGCTTCACCGGTAAAACCCCCAAAATCTTATTTAAAATTAAGGATTTGAAGATGAAATCAATGAGAAATACAAGATTAGGAAACTTACTCAAGGAAAAAATCTCAAAAATCTCTTTGAAATCGCCATAACCCGCGCTCTAGGGGTCCTAAAATGGAGAAATTTTGAGAAAATGAAGGTTTTAACAGGTTTTGGACGTGGTGCCTCGAGATCGCGGTCAACCCTTGACCAAGTTTAAAATGACCATCGCGATCGCAGGCACTCCGTCGTGATCTCGACCTGACCCGAACCTAGACTCTCGCGAACGCGAGCCTCGAAACCGCCAACGTGATGAAGGAAAGAAATCGACCCGGACCCATTACCCATCGCAATGAACCCACCACGCGATCGTGACGCCTCAACCGACTATTTTTCGCGAACACGACAAATGGGATCATGCACCAGAAAACAACTCTTAAGTTCAAAATCTCTCTGAATGGATACTCGGGATTCGTTCGAGACCCCATAAAAACAAACCAATAATGTTATTAGGCTATTTTTGACGTTTTGGACTCAATGGCAATGTCGGATTTTTGAAAAAGGATCATTTTCAATAAATTAGCCCCCGAAACCCCCTTAGGCTATTTTCACTAGTTTTCAAACGGAGGGTCGAAATGCAAAACGAAGTCTTGGGACCCGAACTAACCACACTACTAAACCAAAATCGACGTTTCAGATCTAATGGAACTGTCCAAATCTCGATCCGGCACTCGGATTACAAAATATTGACCGAAGTTAAACCTGGCCATTTAAGGATATTCAAAACCACAAATTCATTTAAAACACTTCTGAGTGCACCGGGACCATGCCAACCATCCCAATAATTCATAAATGAGATAAAACAACCACGGGGAAGGGTAAAATGGTCAAATCACATAAATTTCTAAATTTCACTATGAGGGTCATTACAAAAATGATGATGATAATGGATGCTAGAAGAAAACTTTAATCAATCATCAATCAAAATAAGAAGAAACACGTAAAAGTACAACAATCACACGTATGTTTCTATTTGATAAAAAATACCATTTAAATAGAATTATAGATATTCCTTTTTTGATTTTATAGAAGGTAAAATTTTAATATATTTAGAAGTGTTAAATATTACGATTTCTTAACTACAACAAATAAAGATTTTAATTAATTTGAAAGTCCTAGATCTTAGGATAATATTATACCTTCTTACTTTTGCTTCTTAAATTTGATTTAAAAGTGTTAAATAGTTTGATTTCTTACCTAGATCAAAAAGAACTTTAATTAATTTTAAAATACTAAACATTAGAATAATAATTTAATAATATCATAATTGGAGGAAATAAGTGAAAAGACATTTTTTTTTTCTGTTGCTGAGACTTTTAATGAAAGGGCAAAATGTTCGAATCCCTTTTCTAAGGGTCTTCACATTTTAATATATTAGAGATTAGAGATAGAGATTTGAAAAATCATTCCGTACCGAAAATAGTGTTGAAATAAAGTATGCATTTTACTTTCTCAAAAAATCGATGAAAATTGCCTATCTAATCTATTATTTCAAAATGATTAGTTTTTTTGTCAAAAATAATTATTTTATGTTGTCAAAATTAAGAAGCTCAGTAGTTAATTAAAGATATAATTTATGGGGAAATTTTTTTGAAATATACTTCTTTAAATTGTATATTGCAAGTTATAGCAATATTTTTTAGATTGCAAATTGCAATAAACAATCTAAAAAATATATATAAGATAATTTCCTCATTCTAATAGTATCATTGGGCCTATTCTTATTCACTAACTAACTCAGCCCCCCCAAACTGACTCCATTTCAGCCCCAAGTTTCAACCAAATTCAGGCCCAATTAGACCTTGACCCGGCCCAAATCCTTAAACCCTAAAATAAAACCCTAATCCCTCACACCCTTTCCCCCCCCCTTTGAACATGAGTTACAGTGGTCGAGAAATTGGGGAATATTAGAGTTTTGCCATACTCTCCCAATGATACTGGGTATGTTGTTGTTGTAATATTCCCCAATTTCTCCTCTTGTATTTATTGCACTCCTTCAATCGTTATTGTCGCTATTGCTAATGCTAAAGTGGTTCGGCAGAGTTGAGTTTGGCGTAATACTTATGTGCATAATAATTTTAGTTGAGATGATTAATCCAACCCAAATTATCCCAAAGTAAATTTTGGTGGGTCATGACCCAACCCGATTTGACACTCCTGAGTCCTGATTAATGTGTTAATATTCTTTAGATCAAGTGTGTCAAATTGGGCGGGTCAAGACCCAACCCACTTTTAACCCATTTTAGCCCAACCTATTTCAACCCAAAGTAAATTTGCACGAGTCATGACCCATCCCAATTTCTAATTCAACCCATTTTAATACTCCCTTCGTTTAAAAAAGAATGACCTACTTTTCTTTTTAATCCGTTTCAAAAAGAATGACCCTTTCCTTTTTTGGCAACACTTTAATTCCAACTTTACACATGACATGTTTAAGACCACAAGATTAAAGGGTATTTTAGTACATTTGCCACAACTTTAATTTAGAACCACAAAATTCAAAAGTCTTCTTTATTTTCTTAAACTCCGTGCCAAGTCAAACTAGGTCATTCTTTTTGAAACGGAGGGAGTATCTTCAATTTCAACCCAACCCGCCCATTTGACACCCCTACTTGTGCGTGTGTGTTTGAATCTTTGCTGCTAAAGGGATTGATTTTTGGACTTGGAAATCATCTCTACAAGATTCTAGCTCAGCTAAGAAAAATGTTTGAAACTATACTCTGTGTTTAGATAGTAGAAGCTCATACCAAATTATTAATCCTTGCCTAAATTTTACAACTGATATGCTTTAGATACATATTAAAAATAGGTCAACATGGTATCATTGTTCATGTTTAGTATTTTTTACTTCTTTGGCTGCTACTATAGAAATTTTTTAAATAAATGTGTTCTCAATCTTTGAAGTCCATGGTTTGTTAAAAATGGGTCTGACTGCGCCTTCGTCCTAAGTACTCCGTTTTGTTCTAAACATACTCATTTAAATATTACAATGTGGGCCGTTACACTACTTTGAGTGTTCCTTGTCAACAGATTGTTGAGGATTTTCTGTGTCTAGATCACGGATTAGGAGTTTACTTAATGATCTCATTTTATTAACATTTGTTCATGTCAAGTTATCAATGCTTCCTAAGTTGTCTTTGCGTCGAATGAGGGTTTACTTTAATCTCATACTCATGGCTATATATTTGTGCAACTACTTGAAAACCTAGACTTATTTGTGACTTTTTGGCTTATTGCTGTTGTTGATGAAATTAAGCTATCTGAGTTATGCACACAGCCTGTTCGACAAATTGTCTGAGAGACGTGTTCATTCCTAGCACTATTAGGTGTTGATCGTGAGTAACTTTTTGGTAGCGCGAAGTAGGTTGCGGACTGCTTGGACAGATTGCTCGAGCCGCAACTGTGATACACAGTCTTTTTTTTTTTTTTTTTTGATAACCGTGGTGTCCGGGCCAGTTTTTTCGCACCTCGGCTAAATCCACGAGATACCTGCCTCCTCCCACCAGCAATAGCAATAAATATCAGGTAACTCTATCCGTAAGGCTAGGATAGATGGGAAGAATCACCTAGTGTCTTTTTTTGTCTCTGCTGGGATTTGAACTTGAAACCTCAAGTTTTTCTTCACACTTCATTGACCACTAGGCCACCTTTGGGTGCTTGTGATAGGCAAGTCTTTTGGGGTCGAATTATCATGTCCAAAGTTTATTCTTGTGAATTGTGTGGATAGATTTTCATGGGATAGTTTGATCAAGGGAAGCATTAGAGAATTTCTTTACTCACTTAACTGGGGAATACTATTTGTTTTGTTAAGATAGAGGCATGCTTTAGCTTCTTTAGCTCTGATTTTGTGGCCATTCATATGTATAACTAAGATTGAAGTGAACAAAGCTTGTTGAAATTGTGCAAGTATGATGATGATAGTTTATCTTGTTCCAGCAGATTACATGTCCCAAAAATTCACTTTGACTAGAAGTTTTTCATGTTTAAAATGAAGAACTTTTTGAACATGTTTTCAGGATTAACTTTGTTATAAATTTATAATTGTGTTTGGTTAGCGGTATAAATTTCTCACATTTAACTTTATGTGCCAAGATCTCTAAACCTTCTCTTAATTTTTTTCCGTGTTTTCCCTAATCTTGTCTGAAACCCCATTTTCTTCTTTTTGTTCTTAAACCCTGCAATATCGAAGTACAGGTTTACCTCTAAACAATACTATCAATGGATGTGGAAGAAGATAACTCTGTGACCCAAAAATCCCATCCCAGGAAACGTAGAAGGCCCAAAGACGATTATGATTGTGGAATTAAACCATCCACTAAAGCTAGAAAGATAAACTCAGTCATATTAGCAAATACAAAACCAAGTATTTGTCTAAAACGAGGAATCGGGAGTTTACACCAAGATTCTCCAAGTTTACAGTCTGAACATCGGAGAAGACTCCGGCGTTTGCTAGAAAAATTGATGCGGCAACACAAATATGCTGAAGCTAGTGGTGTAATGAGTGTACTTCTTAAAGGAACTACCAAAGAAACAGCTGTATTCAAAACTCGCACCAAGTTTACGGTACTAATTGGTTTAATTCAATCCAATTACTTTCTTTTATTTTTGTTGTTCATATTGAGGAAGAATAGTTACGTTTTTAACGGGCGTTTGGCCATGAAAATTGTGAGTATCTGAAAAAACTAATTTTTGTTTTCAAAGTGAAAAATGATAGTTGAAACTTGGAGTTGTGTTTGGCCATGAGTACAAATTGGAGTTATTTTTGAATTTTTGTGAGTAATTTGGAGTGAAAAGGGCTTTTTGTTGTTTTTCAAAATTTTATGGCTAAACGTATTTTCAGAGTTCCAACTCTAAAAAAAGTGATTTTTTTTTATGGCCAAACGTGTTTTTCGGAGTTCAACTCAGAAAAAAGTTTCGAAAATTTGTATGGCCAAACATCCCCTAAATTCCTAAAAGAGTGAAAACTAAGGGTGGGCGTGGTTCTTCGGTATTGAAAACAATTGAATTCCGAAATTTTAAGAAATTTTATGGCCAAAAGTTTTTTTCGGAGTTCAACTCCAGGAAAAAGTGAAAAAATTTCATGGTCAAACACCCGCTAAATTCCTGAAAAAGCAAAAACAGTTAAATTACAAAATTTTCAGAAAGTTTATGACCAAAAGTGTTTTTCCGAGTCAATTCCAGAAAAAAGTAATAAAAATCATGGCCAAATGCCAGCTTAAAATGATTTCTGACGTTTTAGGCTGCTTTGGAGCTCATTGAGCATATAAAAGGTGACTCTCTCAGTTCAAGAAGGGTACAAAATATTTATGAACTTTGGATGAAGAAGCTTGGACCTATGAAATCCTGGCCCGTGAAGGTAACAATTTAAAAATATGAAGTATTTGCTTATATGTTTGTTCATTAATTTTTTATTTCTCCAATTTGCTCTATTTAAGTTTTCTGTAACATATACTATTTCCCTGTGAGGTACCCTTTATATGCACTATATTACCAGTAAATTTACATTTCATTAACCCAAATTAAGTTCTAAAGAACAAGATCTTCTTTTCATGGAAATACTAAGTCTATTGACTATTGACTATTGTAGTTATTGTTTAAGATGATATTTGAGAATATTTGTCTATTTTCAGTTCTATATTTGCTTTATTGTCTATTAAAATTATATACTGCTTTGTTTGAAAGGATGCAAGCCAAATCCAAACTTGTGTTCCTTATTTGTTTGAAAACACTACTTGTTACAACTTTCCTTATAATGTTATTTGCACTTTCGACAGTGTTATCAAAGGCGCGCTTTAAGCGCGCTTAAGCCCTGAAGCGAGGCACAAAACGTGTTGAGCGCTTCACCGCGCTTTATGTGCGCTTCACTGTCGTCATCAAGTTTTTAAGACATACTCCTTTCCAATGAGTCTCTTCTGAAGAGGCAACACTAAACAATTTTAAGCATTAATGGCAAATATATGAACAAAGAAATTGAAAAACAATTACGATAAAGTGAAATAGCAATTGTTTAGTGTCGCCTCTTCAGAAGAGACTCATTGGCAAGGAAAAGTATGCCTTAGAAACTTGATGACGGCAGTGAAGCGCACATAAAGCAAGGCGAAGCGCTTAACACGTTTTGAGCCTCGCTTTAGTGCTTAAACGCACCTTTGATAACACTGTCTCATAGGCAGCATAGTAGTCCACAAATGCAGTCGCTCCCATAAGTGTTTTGCAACTGGTCAACGGATAAACAAGTGCTCGTGAGTCTTTGGCTCTAAGTTACACGTAACACAGGTTTGTGTAGCATCAAGTCCCCGTTTAATCATTCTCTCAGTAGTCAACAATCTCTGATGCAAGCAAAGCCACATGAAGCATGCTTTAGGCCTAGCATGATTGTCAAACGTCAAGCAAATCCATTGAACTCTAGGCAGGTTTCCCAGTCGTTGAAGATAGTATTTCCTGATCAGGCTTTGACCTGGGAGAGGGCCAGAATTAAGCTGTACCATAATATCTCTAGAAGCTATGATTTTCCTTGTCATCCAACTCGCTTGCTTAGGAATAGGGCATTCTTTTAAGTGGCTGTCTCTGATATAAAAGTGTGTATCCACTTCTTCTAAAGACTGTCCTCTTTATGAGCAAGATCCCAACACAGTTTAAACACAACTGCTTGCTTCCTTTTCTGTAAGTTGATCAGATTGCAGATTTGGTTAACAAATTTCTCCCAAGCCACTAGGGCGTTTTTGGTGATATTCCCAACACCAGACCATTTGTTACTCCTACAGTATCCATCAATTAGCTTCAATTCTTTGGAGGGGATAAGGAATAGCTGAGCCCAATAGTCTTGAAGACCAAAAAGGACAGATTGTACCAATTGGATCCTTCCAGCATAGGAGAGTTTCCCAGCAGTCCAAGTAGATATCTTAGATATAATTTTTCAATCAGAGGGTGCCATTGTAAAACAGTGAGCTTCTTACTTTTATAATGGTACTCACTTTTAAAAACATTGCGTTTGTAAGTGGTAGTGGTAGACCAGTGATGTCAACATGCTTTTGTGTTGTAAACTTCATGAAAGAGAGAATTGGATTTCGCCTTTATGGTAGCTCATTTTGAGTTTGAATTGTGGCAGGATCGTTTTGCTGTTCAGTTGGAATTCATCCTTTCCTGTCTCAAACGTGGGAACACACAGGATGCACATCAGGGTGCCTTATGGTAAGTTCTTGGCATTTAATGAATAATGATTTTCTTTCTCATGTCGGTTGGTGAAAATCAATTGCCAATTAATGGAAGAAAGTTTCATTTACTTTTTGAGAAAAGAACTGAAGTTCTAAAAAAGGGTCCAGAGGGATAGTCTTTTTTGTTGCTAAATTCGACTCTTTCTGATTGTGTCGATGTTGTTAACTAATATTGTACTATCACCTGCAGAGGAAAGTGATATTCTCTTGGAGAGAGACTCCTAACTAACAATCAGAATAATAATTCTATTTGCCACTTTGCGTAAGAAGCTGCAGTACTATTTGCTTATTGGTGTGATTTTCTTAAACTAAATCGCTACAGTTGTGTGGTTTGCACTGCAAAGGTGCAGGATCTTTTAATATTTTGTGGTGCTTAATGTCGTCAAAAGAGTAAGAGAATAACCCTGCCAGTCCTTCACACCCAGTTGTCACTGTTCATTGAAAAATAAGAAATCACCTTCTCACAAAAAGTAGAATAATGGAGAACAAGGGTGACAACGTGGACAGGCCAGAATAATCCAATAAGGAGAAGTATGTTGTATGAAATAAGATGACTGATTACACAATCAGGGTGTGTCAAAACTTGTTCCACATTTTAGGATGACACCAATTATCATAATCATATAAACTAGATGGTATTTCTTCGGGGGGCAGGGATTGATAATTGCTACTATTAGAATTAGTAAAATGAATTTTAACCGTAACTTGTTTTGAAAATGGCTGGTATTGCCAGTGTGGTTTGGATTGTGCAGCCATTACACTTTGGAAGATACAACCTACTGTATATTTCATTTGGATTTAGATGAATCAGAAATTTGCCTTTGCGAAACTTCGTGGATATGTTAAATCTTTAATGTGTCCATGACTGTCTGATTAGGCAAAATTGAGAAATATCACTTTCTTCTGTTTCTGTGAATCTCCAATTTTAAACCAAGTAAATATGAGTTGCATATTGATAATCCTCTGTTCTGTTATCAATGCTTAGTATAAAATTGACAAATATGTAGGCAATGATGGTCGATTTTTGGTGGCAAAACTGGCTATGCAAAATCTTTTCTTTTAGCATGAATGCTCTATTGGAATGTAATTCCAGTGTAGCATTTTTATATAACAACATCCCAATGAAATCCCACAGGTGGGGTCTGGGGTAGCATTTCTATATATGTTTTTTTAAAATTCCAAAGGCTTAATGTTACCCCGCTGCTGTGATTTGTATCAGTCTCATGCAGGAACGTCGTTTTGAGAGTGAGCCAGTCTCTAATTTAGTTGTCGGCTTGGCCTTTTATCAGTTATGGTATTCTACTATCCCAAAGGAGTTACATTTGCAAGAGTTGGACAGATTTGATAGCGCAGTACAGTCAGAGACCTTTGAGGACAGAATAGTCATGTCCATTTTAAATTCAGATGGGCATGATGCTGTTGAAGGCCAAGAGGCTAATTCTCCATTCCATTGTGATTCAAACACCTCTATTAGGAATGATAAAGAGATCTTGGGAGTTGATGTCAGTCGACAGAGAGAAGTCCTCATGGCCAATGATGATAATGTGTCGGGAGAAACACAAAATGACAATTTTCAGCCACAAGACTTTTACATGAATTCTGCTGAAAGCAGTGATCGTGAAGGTTCTTCTATGGATCAGAGTGGTGATGTGCCCTATCATTCCATATTTTACAATCGCGGTGAGTTTTGCTCATGGATTAAGTATTTGTCTATGCTGTTGTATATTCATATATGAAATTCTACAGTGTAGCAAATTTTGCTTTTACTTGCAGAAAACCCTAGAGCCTGGTTTAGGGCAATTGGATTTGGACTTGAGTACAATTTGTAGTATGGACTGTTAAAACAAGTTACTCTTCTTTTTCCCTTTTCTCTTATGAAGGGGTGTAACTCAACCCTTTCTCTTTGTCTTAAAGGAAAGTTGGGACAGTTGGTGCTGATTATTGTTTATTTTGAAGAATGAATGTGTCTGATAAATCATTTGAATAGTTACCTTTAGTTTGTACTGGTTGTTCTATGATATGAATTTAGCCAAAAAAAAGTTACATATAATTGCATAGGCATGGTACTTTTTCGATCTTCTTTGAGCAATTTAAAATGAGTGGCACTAGCATTCTTCTGAGAACTCTCCAGATGAGTGGGAGCAGCAGCTGGTTAATGGAAACAGCAGCCATAAGCTTCCCTATTTTGGGTTGTTGCAAAAACATACCTGCAACGAACATGGGAGAAAAAACTTTGGACTTCCTAATTTTTTTAAACTTTGGATGGTGGAAAAATGGGCCTCGAGTATATGCTTCAGCTTTCTAAATGGAATGATGTGAAGATGAGGAAGTTACTACTTTAGGAGAGAGAACATCCTCTTGGAATATTCTCAAGAGGATGAAAATGCAGGTGACATGAGATGTAAGAATATGGAATTCCTAAGCCCTTCAATCCTTGTGAAGGTTGATATTGTCTATTCGACGAGGTTCCGGTTTTGTTAAGCTCCAAAGTTCGTGTAGTTCTTCTATCTGCTACGTATGGTGTTTGAGATATGCTATGTTCTCTTATTTTTTGGGATAATCGTGGTGTCAGGGCAACCTTGCACGCAACTCAACTAATTCCACAGGAAAAATGCACTCCCCACCAATAATATAGTACACATTATGTTTGTTCTTCTTGCTGATATAAGATTTTAATCCTGATATTTCTTACTTTATTCGAATGTAGGTCTTCCATTGTGGTTATTGCCTTTACAATTGCCTTCCTCAAATGAAAATTTAGAGGATGACCTCAATATGCATCGGACCTTGCGTAATGACCACTATAAGAATGCAATAAAGTATTTACGACATGCTCTGTATTCTAGTCCACCCGTACTCGAGGCTTTTCATCCTTTGATACAGGTAATTACTTATGTTATGTCCAAAAAAGAACTCATACAGGGAATTTTTCAAGTTGTATATAGAACTACTTTTATGTAGACGTGCTAGGAAGTTCATGCAAACATTATCGTAACTCTTGAAAGAGAATTCCATAACCTCATATTGGTTGGTTATATGTATCTGTTTGTGTACATCTCTCTCTCAAAAAAAAAAAGCTTCTCAAAAAAGATATGCATCTGTTTGTGTATCTCTATTTTCTGCATGCTGCTCAGGAAAGACACATGCCTTTTGTGTTACATTTATCAGATAAAACCAAAAGAGGAGACCTCCTTTTTGTGAGAAACCTAGCCCCGGGGCTCTAAATGAGTCAAGTTGTTGAACACAGCTTGAGTTCAAAATTAAGCTTGTATATTAACCCACCACCTCAAATTAATTCATCTCAAGTTGTTTGTGTTCAAGAATGTTAAAAAATGCTAATAGTTATGAAAGCACTGTAAATATTTACCAATTTAATATTATATCTTGATAAATCAAGATGCATTTGTCTAGAGATTTGCATGAAAAAATATTAATGTTTTCTAGTATTATTAAAAAATATCATTTATTAAATATAAATTTAAGCTGTAATTAAAACTTGAACTAGATTGTTAGCCTTTTCACTTTATTGACACCTCTACCTAGCCCTGAAAAGGAGGCTTGGGTTGGGTGGGGGAAGAAGCAGAATGGAAGCTATACAAAGGAAAAATTCTAAATTATTCAAGAATATCTGTGCAAATATTCCATCTTATTTATTCTAATTTCTATCAGTTGTTGAGTGATATATTTAAGTTAATATATAATATGCTTTTCATGTACTTGAAAGTTAATGTCTTGGCAGATGCTGCTGCTCGGGGATCAGGTGAAGGAGGCTCTTGATGAGGTGGAAAATTTTTCTCCATCCTCCAACACATCATTTCAGTTGAGGTAACTGTTTCTTCCTTATGAAAACTTGAATATAAGCCTAAAAGATAATGATGATGACGAGTTTTGAACTACTCAGACAAAGCAGTGTTGGTTGCTAGTATATCAGGATTTTTGATATTGGGTTATGTGAAGTGAATGATCAAAGATTGAAGCAGTGTTGAATGGCTTATAGATGTTGCCGCTTAAACTTTTCTTCACTATTTACTAAATTTTTTTATGGAATGATAACCTATAGTTTCTATTAATTAATGCTAATATCTATATCTATCAAGCCAATTGTTGAATCAAGTTGCATTTGACTTGATATTTACATGAAAAGATATGTTTCCAACCCTAATCTTTTCTACATCGATATCAATCCAAGCCCCAATTCTTAAAAGAACTTATCCGGAAATTGGGGGAGTGATCATTTTTGACATAGATCTCTGTCCTGATAACACTACATCTAATTTCTTCTGGTTCCTTTGTTCTTTATCATGCTGCATGCAGGTTGAAAGCTACTATCTTGGAGCATTTTGATAGTGGTAACTATGCCAAACTTTCAGCAATCCTTGAGGAAAATTTGGAAAAGGATCCTACATGTAGCCACTCATTGGGGAGACTCATCAGCTTGCATCGAAGTGGTACATCCTTGCCTGAAAATTCATTTTATTCACTCCATCCTCAAGAGATAAAAGATACAAATCCTAGCACTTCCACAAGGTTTGCAGCACTCCGGAGTATTCTCTTAAGGACATGGAAGAAATAATACTCAATGATTGGCTTAAACAAAACTATCTATTTTGTAAAGAGATGAACCTTGAGTCTAACTCAACTCCAAAAACTAGCTCATGACTCATGAGGTGACCGTACTAGGAAAAAACAACCCATTCTCTTAACCAATGGGGATCACTTCAACATCCCGCAGCACATTCAAGTTTGGACATTTGGAGCGTGGACAACAGAATATGTGGGCTCAATATTGGACAAACCAAGAATAAGGATGACCCTTATCTTGAGCCATGTAAAAGAATGAACCTTGGACATAAATCAACTCCAAAAGCTAAATCATGGAATGAGAAACTTCCAACCTCATATAAGGAGACAACAACCCATTCCTCCCTAACCAATGTGAGACACTTAACATTTCAAAACTTAAAAAGTAATGTTAATAAATTTTTTAGGATGAATACATATTTTGCCACTTAAACTTGCCTGGAATTTTCATTTAGACACCTCAATGAAGGACATGACCTTGCAAACACCTGCAGTCTATGAGAACTGTGCCTATTAAGCACGATGCCCTGACATGGCACAGTGCGTATTTCCCACCCCTTTTCAGCCCGTTAAATGCCTAATTCAGTTGTTTTTTTTGGCCTTTTCTTTTTCTTTTTGTTCCTTTTTTTTTCTCATTCTTCTAGTGTTCCCTCACTTTCTCAAGACTTTTTCTTGTCTTTTTGGATCATTGGACTTTTTTTCCACTGGAAGGGCGAAAAGGAAATGGCATTGGATTCTCTGTGATTGTTCTTGTAGTACTATAAAATTAAACTATAACTACAACATTAAAAAAAGGCAACATATACACTAGGAACTGTACCAGCTCTTACAAAGAAAAAGAGAAGCACAGAGTTAATATCCGAACCAATCGTCATCAACTAGCCAAACCCATGAATTGACAAGCAAACAAATTCAAGTATGATGTGGTTCCATTACGATTGAAGAGAAAGTGCGTAAACTGAATGATGTTCCTCCATATCCCAATATCCAGGTGTTATACAAAAGGGATCAAACCATGTTTGAATGAAACACAGAAAACTGCAATTCACACTCAATGATTTAATCAATCCATAAAAAGGGAAACAGAAAAAGTTTCTCAAAGAAATTAGAAAAGGCAAGAAAAGAGCCTCTTGTAAATTTAAAGAAATGAAGGGTTAAGTGTGATAATTAAGAAAGTAGTATAATGATCAGAGTGTCATTGGGATAGGGTTGGAGTGTGAGTTGGGTTGTAAAAAAGAGCTTTGTGGTGCAGTGTCAGTTTCTAGTTACTGATTTCTGCGGCCAACATATAATTTATTGAGAAGGTAACATTTCTGTGGACAACATATATTGTGGGGATTATTGTATCTGTCATGTTACGACTCTTAATTACTGCATTTATGCTGTCACTCGTGAATATGAATATATATTCTTAGTTAAAAAAGAGAGAGATTTAGTTAGTACTTGAAAGAAGGATTTTGAGACATTTCTAACTCTATCCATGAAAAGGGAGAATTTTCTATGCGCTTTCCTTATATGTTCCTTTTACCTTTTTTGGCATTATACTCCCTTTGATTCTTTATCTCCTAGGTGTTTGGCATTAATAAGATAAAATCAGAATAATGATGGATGTTGATGTGTATGCAACTTTTAGTTTGTAACTATACAGATTATAGACTTTGGGACTCAGGCATGGTAATTGTATTTGTGTTCTCAGTACAGAAGTACTTGAATTGGATAATAAGAGGAAAAAAGTAGATTAAGAGGAACTTTGTCAGATGAAGTAGTAGATTAAGAGGAGAACGAAGAGGTGGGTGGTGGCCGTAGAGCTTGCAACAGGAGGAAATGGAGGTTCTGTCTGGAGGAAATGAAGTGTCTTTCTGGGGAAGAAGATGGGGTTTTGAAAGCATAGGTTTTCTTTTCCATGTTTTGGGGGGGCTCAAAAAGCTTTTTACATTTCTTTTGATTATTTGAGATAAAAAGCCACGTGTCTTTGTTTTGTTGCTGTATTTTCCATGTCATCAGCGTGTGGAGTCTGTAGACTACATACTCTTTGGTTTTCTTATTGTCTCCCAATAAAGTGTTCAATAGGCACAGTTTTCACAAACTTTAGGTGTTTGATAGGTCATGTTCTTAGTTAAGATGCCTAAATAAAAGTTTTAAGTGGCCACATGTATTCAGCCAATTTTTTGTTTTCAGATCCAATACTTATGCCCCTTCTTATTTTGGACAATTTTGTGGCAACTGTTTGGGCTGATCCCTATGCCAGAAGGCTCCTGTCAGGCGGGCTCAGGGGAGGCAAATGTAGCAGCCTTACCACCTCATTGGAAAGGTTGGTTCCAAGATTCGAACCCTGGTTACACATAAACAAGAGCTTCCTCCATTGCTACAGGGCCGCCTTTACAGTCCAAACTGATAAGACGAGGCAAATCAGGAAACTGGAAGTCGAGCCATGTGCTCGGCTTATTGATGTACCCCTGGAGAACTGAGCGATCTGCATTAGCAATAAAAAAAGAAAAGATATGTATATATACCAGCGAGTTTCAGATCTCAAAATGGAAGGAAACCAGCTTTGTTTATTTACAGAAAACTCTTAGGACCTATGCTTTCCAAGATACACTAGTTTTAGATTTGTTGATTATAGGAAATGCAATAACAACAACATACCCAGTATAGTCCCACAGGTGGGGTGTGGATAGAATGAGGTGTATGCAGACTTTACCCCTACCCTTGAGGGGGTAGAGAGGTTTCAGATAGACCTTTGTTTGAAAGATGAGCAAGAGTCAAAACAATGATGAAAATAATGAAGAAAGAAACGTACTGACAATAAAATAGTATAGATATCCAAAGTAAATGGAACATCAGTTGTAATAAAACCAAAGGATAAGATGATGCTAATATAAAAATAATAATACTGGTATGGAAACAAATAGATGCTCTTGACTAGAAGCTCTATCATAGGGAAGAAAGAAAACACTCGACTACCTACTAACCGTCTACTCTAATTCTCTCCCTCCATGCTCTCCTATCTAGGGTCATGTCCTCGATGAGATGGAAATGTGACATATCCTATCTCACATTTTCCCAATTCTTCTTCGGTCTACCTCTACCTCTGCTCAAACCTATCGCCGCTACCCTCTCGCGCTTCCTTACTAGAGCACATGTGTTCCTTCTCTTCACATGCGCAAACCATCTCAGTTTCGCTTCCCGCATCTTGTTCACCACAGAAGCTACTCCCACCTTGTCCCGTATATCCTCCTTCTTAATCTTGTCACTTGTAGTATGCCCACACATACATCTAAGCATCCTCATCTCAACTACCTACATGCAAGTTCTTGACTGGCCAACTCCACCCCATCAACATAGTCAATCTATCCACCACACTATATAACTTACCTTAAGTCTCGGTGACTCTTTCTTAATCACATAGAACACCAAATGCAAGCTTTCATTTCATCCACCCATCTCCAATACGATGTGCGACGTCCTAGTCGATCTGCCCCTTCACTTGGATTATAGACCCAAGATACTTGAAGCTTTCTCTCTTGGGAAATCCTCACTAGATACTTGAAGTTTTCTCTCTTGGGAAATCCTCACTTCTCCATATGCCTCCTGTGATGCGATTCCGACACTGAACTTGCATTTCACGTACTCTGTTTAGTCCTACTAAGCCTGAAGCCTTTATATTCTAGAGATTGTTTCCAATTCTCCAGTCTATCATTTACTCCGCCGTGTGGTTCGTTGATCAACACTATTTTGTCTGCAAATAATAAACACCATGGTACTTCCTCTTGAATATACTGTGTCAATTCATCCATCACCAAAGCAAATAAAAACGAGTCGAGAGCTGATCCTCGGTGCAACCCCATCTTGATTGGGAAGTGTTTCGAGTCTTCTCCCATTGTCCTCACTCGAGTCTTGGCTTCATCGTACATGTACTTAATCGCTCTAGTATATGCCACTAGTACTCCAAGTATCTCCATTAAACCTCCCTTGACCCTCAGCTCCTTGCCTAATCAAAGGGTTGGTGAAATTAGTGCAGTAGATTCTACCACCCCTCAGCCCCCCCTTACCTAATTGATGAAGTCATCTGTTTGCAACACGAAGACGCCCATAATATTGAAGGAAGGTGAATCTTTAGGAGAATTCAATCAACTAGCACATCAAATTTTGAGTTCCATCAAAGTTCTGTATTTGTATGCCACCTTTATATATTATGCTAACCACCCTATGTTTTTTGTCACGCTAAATAGAGAGATCTTGACTTCTTTTGGTTCATTGGGTTAAGCTCATGCATTTGGAGTCCTTGCTTGTTTTTCAAGTCCCCATTCATGAATGTATAATTGCAGGAAAAAAAACACCAAATAGCATATTATGATTTCATTTGATTACATGGACCGTTGGTGGGGTGGGGGGTGCGGAGAAGGGATATTTTGACTTGAACTCATTTATGGTTCGACCTGAAGAGAAGCCTCATTTTGTGGAACTGTCCCAAATGATACCTTATTTTGCAATTGATGCATTATTCATTGTATATTGAGTTCTTTTTTTTCCCCCTGTTTTTCCTTGGGCTTGGTTTATATCAACATCAGGAGAGTATAGCACTGAAAAGCTGGTGGAAATGATAGCTTTGCATTTGGATGCTGCTCATGCAAAATATGGCACATGGAAGGAGTTGGCTTGTTGCTTCCTGAGGCTTTCTCAATGTGAAGAAGATTGCATGTCTGTGTGCTCCAACGATGAAGATAGTGAGAAGCAAAAATTCTCGAACCGGATTAGTCAGATTCCAAGAATATTTAGTGATTATGAGTCTAACGAGTCATGGAGGTTCCGATGCAAATGGTGGCTCACACGTCACTTCAGCCAGAATATACTCACTTCAGATATTGCTTCAGGTACAATTTCATTCCTTCCTTTTAGCATGCAACTTAGTTGACATGTTTACCATAACAAAGGTTCAAATACTATACCTTTGTGGGCTTGATCTTGGTTTGAGGTGATTGAGGTTGTGTTTACATTTTGATACTGTGATTTCCTTGTCGAGGGCAGGTGATCGGGAACTGCTGACTTACAAGGCAGCCATGGCATGTTACCTTTATGGGCGAGAATTTATGTATGTTGTGAAGGCTAGGGAGTGTTTGGAAGGGGAGCCAATTAACAAGAATTTGTATTCCATATTGCACACTCATGCTAACAGTTGTACTGGATTTTATTTCAACGGAAAGAAATAATAAGAGTAATATTTATGCTGAATTGCCATCTTTTTATGTTCTCTATATGAGGCATCGCCCTTTGAGTCAGTGATCGTTTAGTCCATGGTTCATATAATTGAGGTCAATGAAACAAAAAAGGTAAATGTCCACCAAAATTTGGCGGAGCATGTTAAGGAATTATCAATTTCAATAGATTATCTATTACTTAAATTTATTGTTATATGCAAAAATTACTTTATAATAAATAACTGAATTTGGTATTATATTTTACATTGTTAGTGCATAAAAATATAAACTTCTATTTTTTAGAAAATCATTTTGTGGTTCGAGTTGATCCGTATAGTCTTAAATTTATTATTCAAGATAAAGAAAGTTTTGAAATTGTTACTGTAAAATTAATATTATAGTTAGTATTTTCATTTTTCATTTCCAAAAACAAATAAATTAATTAGTGCTTTTTGTTAGGTGCAAGCATAGTTTTAGAATTGTTACATAAAATAAATTAAAATATTAGTAGTAGTACTTTTTGTTAGTCATGACTAGAATGGGAGATTTAATTTTGTGTGTATTCATATAAAAACGTATTAATATTAATAAAAATTAAATGAAGCCTAATTAATAAAATTGAAAACACATAACTATAATTAGTCATTTTTTACTTTATTTTTTAAGAAAATGCTATCTTAATTTATTTGCACCGCTTCTATGAATAGATCTAGTGTTTATTTCTTTTTTCACCAACCAATATAAATTTATCTAGCATCAAGACTCACATAGAATATTACTCTTTCTTTCTAAATCAAAGTCTAGATAATAATGAAAACTTCATAGATGTGATACTTTCCATGATAAACAATGATGAATCCATGGATGACTATACACGTAAAAAAACTATCAAGGCGATGATATTGGTATATGTTTGTCTTTTTTCTTATTTTGAAATTTTATTTAATTTTTGTGTGATTATAAATTCATTGACGATTATATTTTTCTTCTTCTTCTCCTTGCAGAGCATGATTTTAGATGGTTCTGATACCATTTCCGTTCACTTGACATAGCTAATGACCTTAATAGTAAATAATAAACAAGCGTGCACAACGTGTTGTTTTGGTGATGTTTGTGATTTCGAATAAATAGCTTATAGTGTTACTCTGTGGGTGTCTTGCTTTTTTAATTATCTATGTGTTATCTCTTTTTTGTTGTTTGTTTTTATGATTTTTGTTTGTTATTGTTATCTGTTTTGAGCCGACGGTCTATCGGAAACAGCCTCTCTACTTCATCTGAAGTAGTGGTATGAACTGCGTTCACTTTACCCTCCCCAGACCCCACCTGGTGGGAATACACTGGGTATGTTGTTGTTGTTGTTATGAAGCATGCACAAGAGGAGATAGAAAAAGAAGTTGGTCAAGATAGATGGATGGAAGAGAATGATATCAAGAACTTAATTTATCTTCAAGCCATTGTTAAAGAGGCACTTCGATTACTTCAAGCTTTTAATTTTTCTACTCCATTTGATAAGCCAATGGACATGTTAGAAGGAGTGGGCATGACGTTACCTAAAGCAAATCCATTGGAAGTACTAATCCAAATCAACCCATTCTATTTAATAGGTCGTAAGGGGACCCCCCGAGAAGTTTCGCCAAAAATATTTTTGAAGTCCATATCCACCCGTCGATCCATAGGCTAACATCATCGAAAGTTACCAAAAAAGCCCAATTCCTATCGCTGTGCTTATTTGACTTGAAAAATGGCTACACCACACACTCCAAAGCAACTCGATACATTTAATAGATCGTCAGGGGACCGCATGAAAAGTTTCGCCCACAAAAATTTTTGGAGCCCATATCCACTCATCGATCCATAGGCTAACACGCACCAAAAGTCGCCAAAAACGCCCAATTCCTGCCGTTTCGCTTATTTGACTGGAAAAACAGCTATATCACCACCTCAAAAGCAACCCGATCCATTTAATAGGTCGTCAAGGGACCGCCCGAGAAGTTTTGCCTAAAAAAATATTTGGATCCCACACCCACCCATCGATCCATAGGCTAACACCCATCGAAAGTTGCCAAAAATGCCCAATTCCTGTTGTTTTGCTTATTTGATTTGAAAAATGGCTCTATCACCCCCTCTAAAGCAACCCGATCCGTTTAATAAGTCGTTAAAGGAACGCCCGAGAAGTTTCGCCCAAAAATATTTTTAGAGCCCGTACCCACCCATCGATCCATCAGCTAACACCCACCGAAAGTTGCAAAAAATGTTTAATTCCTATCATTTCGCTCATTTAACTTGAAAAATAATTGCACCACACCCTCCAAATCAACCCAATCCATTTAATAGATTATAACGAGACCGCCCAAGAAGTTTTGCCCAAAAAATTTTTTGAAGCCCGCACCCACCCATCGATCCATAGTCCAACACCCACCAAAAGTGGCAAAAAATGCCCAATTCCTGCCGTTGCGCTCATTTGACTTGAAAAATGGCTCCACCACACCCTCTAAAGCAACCCGATACATCTAATAGGTCATTAGGGGACCGCCCGAGAAGTTTTGCTGAAAAAAAATTCCAGAGCCCACACCCACCCATCGACCCATAGGCTAACGCCCACCGAAATTCGTCAAATATACCCAACTCCTTCCGTTGCGCTTATTTGTCTTGAAAAATGGCTCCACCACACCCTCGAAAGCAACCCGATACATTTAATAGGTTGTTAGGGAACCACCCGAAAACTTTCATCTAAAAAAAATTTTGGAGCCCAAACCACTCATCGATCCATAGGCTGATACGCATCGAAAGTCACCAAAAATGCCTAATTCCTTCCGTTTCGCTTATTTGACTTGAAAAATGGCTCTATCACCCCCTCTAAAGCAATCGGATCCATTTAATAGGTCGTCAGGGGACCGCCCGAAAAGTTTCATCCTAAAAATTTCCCGAGACCGCGCCCACCCACCGATCCATAGGCTAAAACCCATCGAAATTTGCCAAAAACATCCAATTCCTATCGTTTCACTCATTTGACTTGAAAAATGGCTCTACAACCCCCTCTAAATCAACCCAATTCATTTAATAGTTCGTAAGAGGACCGCCCGAGAAGTTTTGCCAAAATAATTTTTTGGAGCCCGTACCCACCCATCGATCCATAGGCTAACACCCATCGAAAGTCGCCAAAAATGCCTAATTCCTGTCGTTGCGCTCATTTGACTTGAAAAATGGCTCCATCACACCTTCTAAAGCAAACCGATTCATTTAATAAGTCGCCAGGGGATCGCCCAAGAAATTTCGCCCAAATTTTTTTTCGAAGCCCTCAACCACCCATCGATCCATAGGCTTACCCACCGTAAGTCAACAAAATTGCCCAATTTCTGCTGTTGCTCTCATTTGACTTGAAAAATGGCACCACCACACCCTCCAAAGCAACCCGATACATTTAGTGGGTTGTCAGGGGACTGTCCAAAAAGTTTCGTCCAAAAATAATTCCGGAGCCCGCGCCCACCCATCGATCCATAGGCTAAGACGCACCGAAAGTCACCAAAAATGCCCAATTCCTGTCGTTTTGCTTATTTGACTGGAAAATAACTCCACCACCACCTCAAAAGCAACCCGATCTATTTAATAGGTCGTCAAAGGACCACCCGAGAAGTTTCTCCCAAAAAACTTTTGGAAACCGCACCCACCCATCAATCCATAGGCTAACACCCACTGAAAGTCAATAAAAATGCCTAATTCCTATTGTTTCGCTTATTTGACTTGAAAAATAGCTCTATCACCCCCTCAAAAGCAACCTAATCCATGTAGTAGGTTGTCAGGGGACCGCCTGACAAGTTTCACCCAAAAATATTTCTGGATTCCGCACCCACCCATCGATACATAGGCAAACATCCACCGAAAGTCGCCAAAAAGGCCCAATTTGTGTAGTTTCGCTCATTTGACTTGAAAAATGGCTCCACCACCCACTCCAAATCAACCTAATCCATTTAATAGGTCGTAAGGGGAACGCCCGAGAAGTTTCAACAAAAAAAATTATGGAGCCCGCACCCACTCATCGATCCATAGGCTAACACTCACCGAAAGTCGCCAAAAATGCCAATTCCTGCCTTTGCACTCATTTGACTTGAAAAATGATTCCACCACACCCTTCAAAGAAACCAGATCCATTTAATAGGTCATCAAGTGACCGCCCAAGAAGTTTCACCCAAAAATATTTTTGGAGCTCGCGCCCACCCATCAATCCATAGGCAACACCTACCGAAAGATGCCAAAAACGCTCAATTCCTGTAGTTACGCTCATTTGACTTGAAAAATGGCATCACCACCCCATCCAAATCAACTCGATCCGTTTAATACGTCGTCAGGGGACTGCCCAAGAAGTTTCACCCAAAAATATTTCAAGAGTTTGCACTCACCCATCGATCTATAGGCTAAAACCGACCGAAAGTAGCCAAAGACACCCAATTCCTCTCGTTTTGCTCATTTGACTTGAAAAATGGCTCCACCACTCATCCAAATCAACCCAATCCATTTAATAAGTCGTAAGGGGATCTCCCGTGAAGTTTCTCTCAAAAAATATTTTGAAGCCCGTGCACCCACCGATCCATAGGCTAACACACACCGAAAATCGCCAAAAATGTCCAATTCCTGCTGTTGCGATCATTTGACTTGAAAAATGGCTCCACCACACCCTACAAACCAACCCGATATATTTAATAGGTCGTCAGGGGACTGCTGAAAAGTTTCACCCAAACAAATTTTCGGAGCCTACACCCACCCATCGATCCATAGGCTAACACGCACCGAAAGTCTCCAAAAACACCCAATTCCTGCTGTTTTGCTTATTTGACTGGAAAAACAGCTCCACCACATCCTCAAAAGCAACCCAATCTATTTAATAGATCATTAGGGGAACGCCAAACAAGTGTCACCTAAAAATATTTTTGGAGCCCACACCCACCCTTCGATCCATAGGTTAACACCCACCGAAAATCGCCAAAAACACCCAATTCCTGTCGTTTAGATTATTTGACTTGAAAAATAGCTCATCTACCACTCACTCAAAATCAACCCAATCCATTTAATAAGTTGTAAGGGGACAACCTGAGAAGTTTCGCCCAAAAAAATTTTGGATCCCGCACCTACCCATCGATCCATAGGCTAACACCCACCGAGAGTTGCCAAAAATGACCAATTACTGCTGTTGCGCTAATTTAACATGAAAAATACCTCCACCATACCCTCTAAAGCAACCCAATACATTTAATAGGTCGTCATGGGACCGCCCGATAAGTTTGGCCCAAAATAATTTTTGGAGACATCACCCACCCATCGATCCATAGGCTAACACCCACCGAAAGTCGTCAAAAATGCCCAATTCCTGCCGTTGTGCTCATTTAACTTGAAAAATGGCTCTACCACACCCTCCGAAGCAACCCGATACATTTAATAGGTTATCAAGAGATTGCTCGAGAAGTTTCACCCAAAAACATTTCCGGAGCCCACACCCACCCATCGATCCATAGGCTAACCCGCACCGAAAGTAGCCAAAAACTCCCAATTCCAGCCGTTTCACTTATTTGACTAGAAAAATAGCTCCACCACCCCCTCAAAAGTAACCCGATCCATTTGATAGGTCGTCAGAGGACCGCCTGAGAAGTTTCGCCCAAAATTTTTTTGGAGCCCGCACCCACCCATCGATTCATAGGCTAACACCCATGAAAGTCAACAAAAATGCCCAAGTCCTGTCGTTCGCTTATTTGACTTGAAAAATAGCTCTATCTCCTCTTCCAAAGCAGCCCGATCCATTTAATAAGTTGTTAGGGGACCGCCCGAGAATTTTTGTCCAAAAATATTTTGGGGCCCGCACCCACCCATCGATCC
Organism: Capsicum rhomboideum; assembly: GCA_031232105.1. Classification (NCBI taxonomy): domain Eukaryota; kingdom Viridiplantae; phylum Streptophyta; class Magnoliopsida; order Solanales; family Solanaceae; genus Capsicum; species Capsicum rhomboideum. Next base: position 171,712,815 of record CP124714.1, read on the forward strand.
ACAGGCTAACATTCATCAAAAGTTATCAAAAATGCTCAATTTTTGTCGTTTCGCTCATTTGACTTGAAAAATGGCTCCACCACTCCCTCCAAATCAACCTAATTTATTTAATATGTAGTAAGGGGACTGCCCGAGAAGTTTCGCCCAAAAAATTTTGGAGCCCGCACCCACCCATCGATCCATAGGCTAATACCCACTGAAAGTCTCCAAAAATTCTCAATTCCAGCTGTTGCGCTTATTTGACTTGAAAAATAGCTCCACCACACCTTCTAAAGCTACCAGATACATTTAATTGGTCGTCAGTAAACCATACGAGAAGTTTCGCCCAAAAAAATTTCTGGAACCCTCACCCACCCATCAATCCATTGGCTAAAACCAACCGAAAATCGCCAAAAACGCTCAATTTCGGCCGTTTCACTTATTTGACTGGAAAAATAACTCCACCACCCCCTCCAAAGTAACCTGATCCATTTAATAGGTCATTAGGAGACCGCCCGAGAAGTTTCGCCAAAAAATATTTCTGGTGACCACACCCACCCATCGATCTATAGACTAACACCTACCGAAAGTTGTCAAAAATGCCCAATTCCTGTCGTTTTACTCATTTGACTTGAAAAATGGCTCCACCATCTCCTCCAAAGCAACCTGATCCATTTAATAGGTCGTCAAGAGATCGCCTGTGAAGTTTTGCCCATAAAACCTTTTGGAGCACGCACCCACCCATCGATCCATTGGCTTACTAACACCAATCGAAAGTCGCCAAAAAGGCCCAATTCCTGCCGTTGCGCTCATTTGACTTGAAAAATAGCTCCACCACCCCCTCCAAAGCAACCCGATCCATTTAATAGGTCATTAGGGGACCGCCCGAGAAGTTTCAACCAAAACATTTTGTGGAGCCCACACCCACCCATAGATCCACAGGCTATCACCCACCGAAAGTCATCAAAAACACCAAATTCCTGTCGTTTTGCTCATTTTACTTGAAAAATGGATCCATCACCCCCTCTAAAGCAACTCAATCCATTTAATAAGTCGTAAGGAGACTGCCCAAGATGTTTCGCCCAAAAAAATTTACAGAGGCCGCACCCACCCGTCGATTTATAGGCTAACACCCACCGATAGTCGCAAAAAACGCTCAATTCCTGTCGTTTCACTCATTTGACTTGAAAAATGGCTACACTACCCCCTCCAAAGCAACCCAATCCATTTAATAGGTCGTCAGAGGACTGCTCGAGAAGTTTCATCCAAAAATATTTCTGGAGCCCGCACCCACCTATCGATCCATAGGCTAACACCCATCGAAAGTCACCAAAAATGCCCAATTCTTGTCGGTTTGCTCATTTGACTTGAAAAATGGCTCTACCACCCCCTTCAAAGCAACCAGATCCATTTAATATGTTGTAAGAGGACCGCTCGAGAAGTTTCATCCAAAAAAACTTTCAGAGCCAGCACCCACCCATCGATCCATAGGCTAACACCCACCGAAAGTCGTAAAAAATTCGAAATTCCTATCGTTTCGCTCATTTTAATTGAAAAATGGCTCTCATGCCCCTCCAAAGCAAACCGATCAATTTAATAGGTTGTCATGGGACCGCCCAAAATTAATTTTGGAGCCCTCTCCCACGCATTGATCCATAGGCTAACACCCACCAAAATTCACAAAAAATCCACAATTCTTGTTGTTTCGCTTATTTGACTTGAAAAATGGCTTCTCCAACCCCTTCAAAGCAACCCGATACATTTAGTAGGTTCTCAGGAGACCGCCCAAGTAGTTTCGCCCAAAAATATTTTCGAAGCTCAGACCCACCCATCGATCCATATGCTAACACCAGTCGCAAAAAATCCGCAATTCCTGTCGTTTCGCTTATTTGACTTGAAAAATGGCTCCCCCAGCCCCTCCAAAGCAACCTGATCCATTTAATAGGTTGTAAGGGGACCGCCCAAGAAGTTTCGCCTAAAAATATTTCCGGAACCCGCACCCACCCATCGATCCATAGGCGAACACCTACCAAAAATTGCAAAAAATCTGCAATTCTTGTCGTTTCGCTCATTTGACTTGAGAAATGGCTCCCCCAACCCCTCCAAAGCAACCCAATCCATTTAATTGGTCATCAAGGGATTGCCCAAAAAGGTTCGTCTTAAAATATTTTCGGAGTCCGCACCCATCCATCGATCCATAGCTTAACACACACAAAAAAGTCGCAAAAAATTCGTACTTCCAACCATTTCACTTGAAAAATGGCTCCTCCAGCCCTTACAAAGCAATGCGAACCATTTAATAGGTTGTCAAGGGATCACGCAAGAAGTTTCGCCCAAATATATTTTCGGAGCCCGCACCCGCTCATCGATCTATAGGCTAACACCTACCGAAAGTATCCAAAAAAATCTGCAATTCCTACAGTTTCGCTTAATTGACCTGAAATATGGCTCCCCCAGCCCCTCCAAAGCAACCTAATTCATTTAATAGGTCGTCAGGGGACCGCCCAAGAAGTTTCACCGAAAAATATTTTCGGAGCCTACACCCACCCATCTATCCATAGGCTAACACCCACCGAGAGTTGTCAAAAATCCACAATTTCTGTTGTTTTGCTCATTTGACTTGAAAAATGGCTCCCCTAGCCCCTCCAAAAAGCAACCCGATCCATTTTATAGGTTGTTACCTAAGAAGTTTTGCCCAAAAATAATTTTGGAGCACAGACCCACCCATCGATCCATAGTTGACTTGAAAAATGGCTCCCCCAGTCCCTCTAAAGCAACCCGATCCATTTAATTGGTCGCCACGAGACCGTACAAAAAATTCCGCACAAAAATATTTTTGGAGCCCGTACCCACCCATTGATCCATAGGCTAACACCCATTGAAAGTCACAAAAAATTCACACTTCTTGCCGTTTCGCTCATTTGACTTGAAAAATGGTTCCCCCAACCCCTCCAAAGCAACCTGATCCCTTTAATAACTTGTCAGGGGACCGCCCAAGAAGTTTCGCTCAAAAATATTTTTGGAGCCCGCACCCACCCATCGATCTATAGGCTAACACCCATCGAAAGTTGCCAAAAAATATACAATTCCTGCCGTTTCACTCATTTGACTTGAAAAGTGGCTCCCCTAGCCCCTCCAAAGAAACTTCATCCATTTAATAGGTCGTTAGGGGACCGCCCAAGAAGTTTGACCAAAAAATATTTTCGGAGCCCGCACCCATCCATCGATTCATAGGCTAACACCCACCGAAAATTGCAAAAATCCTCAATTCCTATTTTTAAGCTCATTTGACTTGAAAAATGGTTCCCAGACCCCTTAAAAGTAACCCGATCCATGTAATAGGTCGTCAGGGGACCGCACAAGAAGTTTCGCCCAAAATTATTTTCGCAGTCGATACCTACCTATCGATCCATAGGCTAACACCCACCGAAAGTCACAAAAAATTCGCAATTTCTGCCGATTCGCTTATTTTACTTGAAAAATGGTTCCCCAACCCCTCCAAAGCAACCCTATCAATTTAATAGGTCGTCATGGGACTGTTCATGAAGTTTCGACTAAAAATATTTTCGGAGCCCGTACCCAACCATCGATCCATAGGCTAACACCTACCGAAAGACTCCAAAAATCCGTTATTTCTACCGTTTCGCTCATTTGACATGAAAAATGACTCCCCCAGCCCCTCCAAAGCAACCCGATACATTTAATAGGTCGTTAGGGGACCGCCCAAGAAGTTTTGCCCGAAATATTTTCGGAGCCCGCACCCACCCATAGATCTATAGGCGAACACCCACTGAAAGTAGCAAAAAATCTGCAATTCCTGCCGTTTCGCTCATTTGACTAGATAAATGACTCTTCTAGCCCCTCCAAAGCAACCCGATCTATTTATTAGGTCATAAAAGGATCGCCCAAGAAATTTTGCCCAAAAATATTTCGGAGCCCGCACCCACCTATCAATCCATACTCTAACACCCACTGAAAGTCGCAAAAAATCCGCAATTCATGTCGTTTCGCTCATTTGACTTGAAAAATTGCTTCTCCATCCCCTTCAAAACAACTCGATCCATTTAATAAGTCATTAGGGGACCTTCCAAAAAGTTTCGCCCAAAAATATTTTCGGAGCCCGCACCCATCCATTGATTTATAGGCTAACACCCACCGAAAGCCGCTAAAATTCGCAATTCCTCTCCGAATTTAAAAAACTAACTCTCAATTACTATTTATAACAAATCAATAGACACAAGACATATATTTTCACATTGATTTTTTTTTTTTTTACTTTGTATATTGTCACCCTATTAAATTACTTTTACTTTAAACAAAAAAGCACTAAATTTTAGGTTGAAATATGTGTTTTCAAAGGCGTTTTCGCAGTGAGTCCTAAGACGAGGCGTACCAAAAATGCTCTGAGATGCAAATGAAAGGTGTAGATATATAGGGAATAAGCCTTAGAATTTGACGCATAAGCCTCGAACGTAAGAACGCAAGTTCCGGGCATAAAAATGTATGCTATAAGTATTAATTTTAATTATTTTAAACATATTTTTGCTTATATTTTAATTATCGATGTAATGATGTTTATACTTTATAATATCATATTTCGGAGACTATGCCTCGCCCGTGCTACTGAAAACGCATCGCTTTGCCTCATGCCCCGCCTTTTAAAACACTGTTTGAGATTATTTTTGCTTAATTTTCGTGGTTCGCTTTTAAGATTCCAAGTACCAAGTGAACTCTTTTTTCCCTAAAAAAAAAATATCTCATTGTTCCAATCGCATCGAGATTTATATAAACCTTTTCGCTCGCGATATTTATTCTCTTTTACTTCTCTCGGTATTTTATCGCCGGCGGCAAGTTATCGGAGAAATTGTAGCTAATAACGACTGAGATCGATGGCGCCACCGGTAAATGGAGGTGGCGGAAGCGGAGGAACGGAACAGGTGGCGGCGGCGGCGGCGGGGCAGCCGCAGCAGCAACGAGGAATTGGACAGATGTTGACGGGAGTAATAAGGATAGCGGTTTTCTGGTACTTTGCGTCGAAGTTTTTTTCGCCGAAAAAGCCTATGTCCTCCGATCCGTCTGTTCCTAATTTCCAGATCTCAAATCTATTCAACAAAGGAGAACCTTTGGTTAGTTTTATTCATGAAATTAGAATTTGTGTGTTTTGGATTATGTGAAGTTTATTAATTATATTTGAGTGTTAATTGTGCAAAGCACAGCTAAAGTATCCATTTTTTGAGTTACCTACATTAACTATCGTCAACTATCAATTGTTCACTTTTCCTACCTTAACGATGTGATTCGGATTATGTGAAGTTTATTAATTATATTTGAGTGTTAATTGTCAAAAGCACAGGTAAAGTTTCCATTTTTTGAGTTTACTACGTGAACTATTCGTCAAATATTTATCAAAACACACAGTCAACTATTAATTGTTTACTTTTCATACTTTAACGATGTGATATTTCAAGTAGTAAAAGTGAACAATTGATTTAAGTGTTAATTGTCAAAAGCACACCTAAAGTATCCATTTTTTAAGTTTCCTACATGAACTATCGTCAACTATTTAGCAAAACGCACCTCAACTATCAATTGTTTACTTTTTTTTTTTTTATACCTTAACGATGTGATATTTCAGCTAGTAAAGGTGAACAGTTGATGGTTAAGGTGTGTTTTGATAAATAGTCGGTCATAGTTCTAGTAGGAAGCTCACACACCTCCCAGTTCAAGTATGAAACTCATATACATATTTAATATTTACCTTTTCATATGTATATATTTGTCTGAGCTGAAAGTAGGGAGTACAGTTGAACCTGTTGCAAAGAAATGTATCAGCAGGTTCATCTAATTAGAAATTAGAAACTAGAATTTGTGCATTCGGACCATTTGCAGTCTATTATTGTTTTCTATATGTATCTTTTACATTTACTTTTTTCATATGTATATACTTTTTGAACTGAAAATAGGATGTTTAATTAAACCTGCTGCAAAGAGCTATATAAGCCTCTTATTATAGAGTGAATTGTCCAAACCGCACCATAGGTTGAAAAAGCTGCTAAGAAGAATAGTTTTCTTTTCTCTTGTGACCATCCAAGGAGGATTAAAGGGGTCGATCCCAATAGCCTTTTACGAGGGAAAACCCCATTCTTTACAGCCACACGAAAGCTTCCAAGTTGAATGGTCTGGTTTTACTTAGTAGCTCAAATCCGTGTACCCCCTTTAACACACAAGTATACTTTAGCTACTAAGCTTCGAAAGGCTTACTTCGAAGTAGGAGCTTGCTACTCTTACTTCCACTAGCCAGAGAACTTCTGCTCGTAACATGTCCCTTGGGATATGATCTTACTTGTTGAAGCGAAAAGTATCCCGGTTTTTTGAGTTTCACACCTGAACTATCAGGTATGAGAGTTTCCTACCTAAAGTATCACCAACTATTTATCTAAACACACCTCAACTATCAGTTATTCACTTTTCGTGTTTTGATAAATTGTTGGTGGTAGTTCAGGTAGGGAACTCCTCACATACCTAATAGTTCAGATATGGAACTCAAAAAGCAGGATACTTTAGGTGTGTTTTGACCATTAGCTCCTTACTATATGTAGATGTTGAGGTGTATAATAATCTATCTAAAAGTTTAAGTTTTTAAATAGGGCATACTTTTATTTGCTTGATAATATCTCTCAACACACTCCCTCAAGTGCAGTGACACATGATCCTTTTTCATTGGCCAAGCACTTGAATATTTTTTTATTTTTTTTTATAATCGTGGTGGAGAGATTCAAATCACATATTCGTAACTATTTTAGAATACTTGTAAGAATAATCAAAGATATTTTTTTTAAAATTTTTTTTGCTCTTTGAAATGTAAACATGACACCCATCACTGCCTTTATATTGATGAAATTTATATCATTAAAGAATATGGACATAAAAAAAAAAAGTTGATAAGGTGGTCATTATGCAATGAAAATAAATCAATTGTGAAAATTTTGATGAATTATTCCTCACCTGGTTGAGTTAAAGAGATGGGTGTAGGGGAGGCTTTAATTTATCTTGCCATTACACAATTATGCCAAGTGTTTATGAGAACTGCTTGGTGAATGCAACATCTTATTTTACCATAATTATGCCCAACTTAAAAGTTTCTGGCATGGATTTTTATAATAGGACATGTGGTTCTATCTGTCGGAACAAGAAAAGTTCAGTGACTTTGGCAATGAAGGTGCACTTATTTGGCATGAGACAAATATACCATATGCCGTCTGGGGACCAGAGAGTACCAGAACTCTTTCTTTGAAGTATCAGCCATCTGAGGTACCATTAACTGCCTTTAAAATGTGTTGTTCAATATGAACAAAAATTTGATTCAGGATACTGCCTTTCTCTTTTGGATGCATGGGTCTTTACTGTCTTGCACTATCTTCTACCGTGGCACAATACTTATCGGTACTTGGCTGCCTATGATTGTTTCCTCTCAGGCAGTGAAGAACAATGGGAGTCTTTATGCTCATGTTTTCTTTGCACGTTCTGGGTATTCTCCTGATCCAAACGATCCTGAGTATCAGCCATTGGCTGCTTTTGGACGGACATATTGTAAGATCATGTTATCTGTGAAGTTTTTGTCCTTATTTATGGTGATAGAAGTTGGAATTTATGAGTGCCTAATTCTAATGTACTATCTTTGTGAACTCAGCTATTGTGACTTATTTACCCAAATCTAAAGCAGACAAGAAGAAGAGCCTTTTAAGAAATTCTGAGGACTCGAAGGAGGATGTCACCATTCCTGAGGTACACCTGCGTTTTTATTTTCGGACTTATGTTTGTATGTAATTGTGGGCCTTTTTTCATGGTGTGAGCATTGAGATAATTTGTTTCTGCATTTAATGCCTGATGAATGTCTTTACTGCCTTCATTTTCCTCAAATTTACCCTTTAGATTCTTCGGCTCCACCCAACAGAATGAGCCTTCTGACTGCAGAATGAATCTTCTTTCTATTTAATTATGACATTGGCTGTCAGCCAGTGGAATGGATCTTCTGCCTATTTAATTATGACATCACCTTCCAGCCAGCAGAATGAATCTTCTGACTATTTAATTATGACATCTGTTGCCAGCCATCGGAATGAATCTTCTGCCAATTTTACATTACGAAATCAGCTCCCGGCCAGCAGAATGGAACTCCTGACTATTTTACGTTATTACATCAACCCCCCGCCGGAGCCCATAGAATGAATCTTTTGATTCATTTACATTGTGGTGTAATAAATTTCATTTATTCCTATATGCATTGTCATCCCTTTCATCATCATATATGATTTTTTGTACCATATAATCACGAGGCATGATGAGCAGTTTCCTCAGGCAGTTCAAGAAGCTCAAGATGATCTAAAGGAGGATGGTCCTCCTGAATGGATTTCATATTGGAAACCTAATGTTACAATCAACTTGGTCGATGATTTCACTAGGTATGCCTACTTGAACAGCAATTTCTTATGGATATGAATAGTAAATTTGGTTTCATTTAGCTATGCTTTCTGTAACCAATTTAAAATGACAATTTTACATTCAGTATACTATGTTGCAGTTATATGTTTGTGTTGTTAAACTAGACGTGTCTCTCTTTCTGATCTATTTAACTGCTTGTCCTTTTTCTATGTTCAATTCTAACATCTTGTTAATTTTTCCACACTCTCGCTCTTTTCTTTTTGCAGATACACTGCAAGTGCCATTCCACCTATTGTTGCTCCTTGTATCCTTTACTTCCTCTGTCTCTTTATTTTTCTTATGGGTTCCTTTCACACAATGTATTCTGCTAAAAAAGCTGCGATAGTTAGATACTTCTGCAGAAGTCAAGAAGTATCTCAATTAAACTTATGGAAGATATTGGTGAACTTGTTTGATGCAAATTTATGATTTCCTTCATGCTGATTCCTTTTTTTCTTTTTTTGCTCTTTTATTTGTTCCGTGAGTTGGCATCTTCTCTGCTCTTCTTGTTCACAAAAGACATTTTCACACTGGTCAATTCCTTGACCTGACTTGTCAGACATAAATATTGAATCTACAACAGGAAACTACTATCCAACTGTATTCTTCAATGAGTTTTGGTTACTTAGGGATAAATTAATAGCTATCAATGACACAGTAACTGAGGTGCCTCTGCATCTAGAGGTGAGTCCCATAAGCATGACAAAATGGCAGCTATTCCTTCAGATGGACCAGTCCTTCCAGATTCATCGTAGTTATGGTAGCATGCTCGACGGGGAGTCTGATGAACTAAAGGTAGCATTTACTTTGTTTTGCAGTACCCATTGGCATACATCATAACATTTTTTGCACATGAAATATCCAGATGTGAACAATTTGTCCTTTAAGCCTGAGTAGTGAGTAGATAAACATGAATTTTATGGAGACACCATAATGCTCAAGAATGTACTGGACATTATAAAATAGAAAAGCAGGAAAAGTCATTATTAGTGTATATTCTGTTTCTTTTATCTAGAATATGCTTACTTTTTTCTGTTTATACATCTTGGTTACATTAGTACCAATTTGCATGTTCTCCTCCCCTGAATATCTAAAAATTCAGCTCCAGAAGTTCAAACTAACATATTAGAGTCCTACTTTAGATTGTTGTTGCAATGATGTGAAATTTTAGTAGCATCTATTATTTTCACGCAGTTCAACTGTTATTTATGTGTTTGACATGTTATTTATTACACTTTTTCCAGAGAGTTTTCTTGGAAGGAAACCCGTACCTTCTGGGGGTGACTATGATTGTTTCAGTAATGCATTCACTATTTGACTTCCTGGCATTCAAGAATGGTAAGTATAGTAGTGAGCTTTTGGCCTTCTAAGGAAATTACATGAAGTGTGGAGTAGATTGGATTCAGAGTAAATTGATCTTCCTTGCAGATATTCAATTTTGGAATAAAAACAAGTCCATGGAAGGGCTGTCTGCAAAATCAGTGGTCGTGAACTTTTTTTGCCAGCTTATCGTCTTCCTATATTTGCTTGATAATGATACCTCATGGATGATACTTGCAAGTTCTGGTGTTGGTTGTTGTATTGAGTTCTGGAAAATAGGGAAGGCCATGCACATTGAGGTATGATCACTAATAATGAAGTCGAATTTTTGTTTAGCGCTTTAATTACCAGTGATTTTAATAATTTCGCCTTCTAATTTCATGTTGCGGTTTGATTGTCAGTTCTCTCCATTATTTGCTGTTATCGCGTGTGTCCTTATCTTACATAATTGCTTCTCGTGGGGTTCTCATATTATTTATTTTTATGAACTTGGAAATTTGAGTGGCTTGAGGGATAGAATACTACATGGAACTTGTGATTAATAATTGAGAATTCAAACATATCAGTGTCTTATTCAGCACCAATGCTTCTGTTTTATGTACTGTGACTGGTTAAGCTCAAATTCAAACCACCAGTAGTTTAATTATTAGTTGTCCTTGATTTCTAGATTGACAGATCTGGTAGAATACCTATGTTGAGGTTCCGAGATCGGGAATCATATGCTGGAAATAAAACAAAAGAATATGATGATCTTGCCATGAAGTATTTGTCCTATGTGTTGTTCTTCCTTGCCGTGTGCTTTGCCATATACTCTCTAATGTATGACCGCCACAAGAGTTGGTATTCATGGATCCTCTCATCCCTGACAAGCTGCGTCTATATGTTTGGTAAGTTTCTGTCAGTCTTTTCCATATGACTGCTCTCCATTTCCCTTGACTTATCTTCTGGTATTTAGGATCTTAGTAACGTAGTTCTAAGCCTCACATTTCTTAAACAATTAATGGACATTTTCAAATGATCTTGCTGCCGATAATACAATTTCCTTGAATAGATATTTCGAGATGGAGAAGTGCACTGTTTGCACTTTCGATAAACTTGTATTCTGAAAACCATTTAAAGCAGGGACTTCTAATACTAAACTCCCATCACATTGCTTCTTCTTAATCCAACTATTTTCTACTACTACTGCTGCAGGTTTTGTTATGATGTGTCCACAGTTGTTCATCAATTATAAGCTGAAGTCCGTTGCTCATTTACCTTGGAGGCAGATGACTTACAAATTTCTAAATACCATCATTGATGATTTGTTTGCATTTGTGATAAAAATGCCAATGCTACATCGCCTGTCTGTGTTCCGTGATGGTAAGTATTTGGAGTAAAATTCTTTCTAGTCGATTGATTGTTTTTATTGGGTTAAGCAGTGGTGTCGTTCTCTTCCATGACTGTTCGAATCCAAGTTAGTGTTGCCTGTTCAATGCTGTACTTGAGTTCATATTTGTATTATAAGCTCAAAGCCGGAGAACATAATACACTCTTTTTATAGAATTTCATCGACTGTCTCAAGATATTTATATTTCTTAGTTAATCAAGTGACCAGCTAGATAAGAACATCCACGGGAAATGATCCATGACAGTATTCTTTTAAGATGCCAAGTATGCATTTTCAATGTTAAGAGAATTCAATATTGGTTTTAGTCACATTTTTGCTGAAGCTCGAGCTCTTTAACCATTATAAAAGATGAACTTGGTTATTTGATTGCAACAGCTTATATTCTGGATTCAGTTTAGAGTTTGCCATTGATGGGTACTGATGATTATTGTGTAAACGTAAGGAGCGTAAACAAACGTAGTCTGGATGCAACTGTTCCTTTTACATCTGTCTTCAACTTAAAGTGATGTAGTTGAGCCAGTAATTTTGTGGTCGTCTTGCTTTTGTAGTCCATCATTGCAAATGTTCTATGCGTTTCTGTGATTCTACTCTGTGCATTAGCTTTCACTCAATTTGGCCAATTGGGTTACTGATATTTCATCTGCCTTTGCCATGCAGATGTTATATTTTTAATATACCTATATCAGAGATGGGTTTATCCAGTTGATAAGAAACGGGTGAATGAGTTTGGTTTTGCCGCGGAAGATGTGGATCAAGCTGCCAGTAGTTCAGATACTCCAGCACTGAAAGAAGACGAGAAGAAAACTAACTAAGCTGGATTTTCAGTTACGTTTTAGTACAACATCAATGAACTGTAAAGGACAGAAAGACGCGTTGTCTGTTTAAATTTTGTTTCCGTTATAATCAGAGGGCAGCTCAGGTATTTGCCAAAGGCTTCTAGTTTTTGGGTGAACTCAGCACCTGCAACGATGATGGGTTGCTTCTGGACGTTTAGTTAGAAATGACAGACAACGGTTTGAGAGGGAACTCTGGTGCTTTCAGATTTCATTTACCTCTTCGCCACCTTCTTTAAGTTCTCGTTCTCAAGTCTTTTTGTAGCCATAATACCCTACTAGAATTTATTGTCATAGATTTTCTGGATTTCTCTTCTTTTTTTATTGCTGTTAGAATCAAATGTTCGTGTGTGATTACAATAACTGCTTTATGAATTTAGATCTACTTTATGTGTAGTTGATAATCTTCATTCATAAATTAGTCTAATCTTTGAATAACTTGCATATACGATGGTTAAACCATATAATATTGTACTGGTTAGTTTTAAAGGCTAAGTTCGCTAGTGAAATTTGAATATTTGCATCTGAACTGCATGAAAATGGTTACTAGTGCAATTATTTTCAACGTGCGAGAAGTCTGTTAAACCAATGGAGCACCAGTCGCAACAATACAACAACATACCTAGTGTATTTTCACAAAGTGAGGTCTGGGGAGGGTAAAGTGTATGCAGTCCATACTACTTCCTAAAAAAAAATAGAGAGATTATTTTCGATAGACCTCAGGCTCAGGACACAGGTCGCAACAATGTTTTTCAAAAATTAGTATAACAAAACATACTAATGTGATCCACAAGTGGGTGTGCCCGGGAGGGTAGACTTTGCCTCTATTTTTGTGGGGATCTTAAAATGCAAATTAATGATTATTGGAGATTTTAATGTGTATTAGCCCATAAAATTGTTAAAAAATTGTTGCTCGATTTCATATGCCCTGAAATTTGGGGGTCCATCCTAAATGACTTGGGCTTTTATTTTTTGAGTTTCGTGGTCCTAAAATGCGAATTCATTATTATCAGATATTTTGGTGTGTATTAGGCTATAAGCACACTGATTTTTCAAAAAATTGTCGTCGATTCTACTTCCCCTTAAATCCGGAGAGTCCATCCTAAATGGTCTAAGTTTCGTCATAATTGACATCACTTTTATTTTTTTGAGTTTCCGATTCTAAAATGTGAAATCGTGATTATCGAAGCTTTCCGTATGTATTAGCACATGAATTTCTTTAAAAACTGTCGTCAAATTCCATTTGATGTAAAACTCGACTAATGACTGACGTTGAATGTTTTAACTATAACGAAAGATTTAAAAAAATACTCAGTTTCGATAAATAAGTACAATTAAAACTACTCAACTATTGTATATTTAAAGACCTACTCTATTTTAAAGCAGAATTATTTTTTCATAAAGTCAACCCCAAAAGCAAGTTTCAAATCAAACAAAGACAACTTTTTTTCTTACAAACTTTACTATATAGTCCAAAAGTAAAGCAACTTCTTGTCCAACATCAACTATACTACACAACAACAAGAAAAAACATCCTCCAATTTAATTGTACATAAAGGAACAGTTCACTTTCTACTTTCTGAATTTCAGATTGTGATATCCTATATAGTACAAAGGTATGGTGTGTTAGCTTAAAAAGGTATAGTCAAACTAAGATACAACAAAAATAAGCAACATCTGAGAATTTGCAGTTAACATAAAGAGGTTATATAGCCAAAATCTTTTGAAAACAGTGTGCAGTAGTTCAAATAGTTCATACTCCCTCCTTCCGTCTCAATTTACGTGGCACTTTTTGGATTTTGAGATTCAAACAAGTTTATCTTTAATAGTAATTTCTTCATATATCTTTTAAATATTTTGAAATGTCAATTATTTTGATTTATAATATTTTTTTTACTTAGTTTCCAAATATACAAGTTTTATTTTAAAAAATTTAAAAATTTTGTGTCCAAAATTATGATCAAACTTAAATTATTTGACTCTTAAAAAATAAAAAATAGCACATAAATTAGGACGACGAAGATTATATTTTTCATTGAAATATGAATAGTGTAACAAGTAGTAGTAGGTATTTTTGTTGAAAAAACGAAACCTATTGTAACATACTAACATTGATTGGTTTGTCAAGAAAAGACTGTCCCAATACAGTGTTGTTTTGGTGATTTAGTAGAAGCAACAAATAGTGAAACTTCGTGAGCAGTTGGTTGTTTCTATACTCAAATAAGGAAATTCTGATTTTTTGAGTTGGTAAAAAGTAAACTGAAATTTTTTGATGTATTATGTACTCCATTATTTTGTGAGTAGGTGCAAATATATTGTGAATTTGATATTCCTTTCGATTAATTTGTTTATCTGATTTTGACTTTGTATCAGGTTTAAGAAAGTAAAAAAGATTTTGAATTTTGTGATCTTAAATTAAAAATATGTAGAATGTACTAAAATATCTTTTAATCTCGTGATCTTAAATATGTCATCTGAAAAATGAAAATTAAAGAATTCTCTAAGAGAAATGAGACAATCTTTTTGAAATATATTAAAAAGAGAATTAAAACAAACAAATTGAAATAGAGGAAGTATTTGAGAGGGAAGAACCTTTTCAAAAGTGCTATTTTCATAAGTTAGAAATGTATTCAACAACAACAATAACACATATTCAATGTAATTTCACAAGTAGAGTTTGAGAGAGTAGAATTATGCCTTTTCGAGTCTTCTTGGAGAGAACATGATTTATTGGCATACTAACAAGTCGACTTAATTTCTTACTGGCATTCTAATGAAACTTTGGAAGAGCGAAGACTTTCTGATCGGCTAATTTTATTTTATTTTATTAATGATTTCGATTGACAATATGACTTGGACTTTTTTTTTTTAATAATCGTATCGTCTGAATCAGCTTACGCGCATCTCAACTAATACAATTTAGCTTCTCATGATTTTATTTGTGATTAGATATGCATACTTTGGTAAATATCGAAATTGAAAATTTTAATATTTTGACTTTGGAACTATTAATTTTGATATATATTCAATATAAAAATGAAAAAAAAGAAAGAAGAGGAAGAGTAGTACTTGACTGACTGCAACATTCAGAGTGATTGTCAAGTCAGAAGCATGCCACTATTTCCTTCTTGATCTTTCTTTAACCTTGGAACTAGTGTGTGTAGCTATTTACATAATTTAGGAATTCTTTTGCCATTAGATAATAAAGTATACAGAGTAATCAACCACTACTAATGTAATATGGGATTACAATATGGAAAGCAAATAATATTAGTAGTAGATTAAAAATGAGATATACGAATATAGAGTTTTTTGAGTTATATATGTGTCTTCTTTGGTGAAACGAGGAGTTATGAGGAATGACAATTGAGGCATATGGTCTATTTTAGAACGATAATAATATATAGGTGTATTAGTCCTATAGGTAGAGTGTAAGGAGAGTGGAGTGAACGCATATCTTATCTTTATCTTAAGAGATGGATAAGTTGTTTTCACTAGACCATCAGTTCAAGGAGAAATAATCCATGAAAATAAACACTTACCAAAGCTTGGAATAGGATGATCTTGTCCAAAAATGCCTTAGGGTTTTTGGGAGTCCAAGAGGTGTTCTTGAGATTTTTCTAGAAAAAGAATGAAAAAGCATGTGTGTTTTACCTCAATAAATCTGATTTTTGGGTCCCTTATATAGTGCTCAAGTCATCCTTAGCCATTTGGGAGCAATAATGGAGTGGTCATGGCAAGAATAGGTCAAATGACCCATTTGGGCCAAGTCTTTTATTTCATTTTGGGCCTAATTTTGGGCCCAATTATACATATCCATGTGACCCATCAAATGTTCATGTATTAATCACCATATATCTCATGTTTACGTAATTCCATAATGTCACGACAATATTCTTTTAAACATTTCTCATTCGTCCTTTCGATCGCACAAATTGGAATTCTAGTCGCCCTTGGCTTCATTGAACATTTTGGATCACTATTCACATTTCATGATTTGATCATGTAGGAGTATGTAGGAGTATATTGAAGTGTTTGTAGCTTTAACAATGCTCAATTAACTCCAAAGAACCAAAAGAAACCATCGAGAAATCGTCGTAGAATCGCGTTACGAAACGACTCCGGAAGGGCATAATTATTGTGCCTTGCGCCACACCCCTGAAACAGGGTAGTGGCGCAAGAATGCTGCCTTCTCTGAAGTTTTGGGCTGCAGGTGGCTTGCGCCACACCCCTGAAACAGGGTAGTGGCGCAAGTTTCAGCCTTTTGCTGAAATTTCCGGCCACTTATCCAATGTTTACGTATCGTCCAATCCTTTATCCAAACACTACAAAATACTTACTTAGTGATCTTAACCATCAAGTAAACATGACTTAAAGTCACCAAATGAGGTTAGAATATGTACGAGTTCTTACCCAAATGCTCCACGAAATCACAACACACCTCCTACGAGGTTCTAATCGCACATGTCAAGTCCGATATCAAATGTTTCACCAATGACACTATAAAACACATACGCATGGCATCTCAACACCTATGTAGGTATGATCCCAAGGTATCAAGTGAGGTTAGAAAAGTACGGGGTGTTACATATTTCAAAATATTTTAGAGAAAAGAAATAATGAAAGTGAAGCTGTCGTAACAAAATAGTATAGAAAGCATGTCAAAGTATGCGAAAAAGGAAAATGTAAGTACAACAAAGTATGGAGTAATATGATAATCAAAATACGAAAAGCAACAGATAATATTAGAATCAGAAGATACAAAACTACATAAATAATACCATACTATGAGTATAATTATATATAAGTTGATCAAAACACATGATTATAAAAAAAATAATGGTGTAATCAAGAAAAATCTTGAGAAATGGATTTGGCGGCCAAAGAGAAATGTGAATGTGTTTGCATTAAATGACTAGGTGTAGATAGTAGGGAGTAATAATTATAGTATCTGTCATTTCTCATTATTATACTGCAGATTTTACATCTCCCTTTTTAAGTGAAAGAAAACTCTCTCATCTGACACCTTTGCCTTACCCTCATATCCCTATACTCGTGTAATATAACCTTTTTTGTTTTACTACTTCCTCCGTTTTATTTTAGTTGATCATCTTATTAAAAATAAATATCTCATATTAATTAATCACTTATTAAATTAAAATAATATTAATTAATTTTATTTTTTAAAAGTTAAACTGTTTAAGTTTGACGGTAAATTTAGATACGAAATCTTTAAATTTTTTGAAATAAAATTTATATACTTGAAAATTACATAAAAAATATTATAAGTTACAACTATTGATAATTGCTAATATTTTAAAAAATATATGTAAAAGTTATGATTAAAGATAAATTTATTTAAACCTCAAAATTTAAAAAGTGACATATAAATTGAGACGGAGAAAGTATTAGTAATATGATAAGAATTTTATAGTAATAAGTAGTACAGTATTAACTTGTTTACTAATATGAATATGTTTACACACCTCTTAAAAGATCATAAACAAGGATAATATTATTTTAATACTTTTGTTTTGATGCACTTTATTTTTGTTCCTTGTTCATCAATCCCAAGATTGTCAATGAAAAAACTTTCCTGGAACTATACATGATTTATATTTCATAAAGAATTAATTTTAATAATAAATAAAGAATTTTAATTAATTTTATCTTAATTTATTCGTAATGTAGTATGAAATGAATATTCATAAGGCAGTAGTCCTTTTATTTTTAAATAAGTGGTTGTTTTAGTTTAGACACACCTTTTAAGAATAAAAAATAAAAAGTATTTTTATTAACTTATTTTTATTAAATATCTTGAAAAAAGATGTAATTTTATTATTATTTAAAACTCTCCTTATTTAAAATAGGATAGAATTGGAAGAACACCATTAATATTTTTTTGATTATCTAAAATATCGTAAAATAGAAAGATTAATGAATCACTTATTTAGGTATGAAAGGAGTATAAAAGGTGTGTTAATTCAATATTAGATAAATTAAAATGAATAACAAGAGTAGTTTATTGATTATTTTCCAAAAAAAGTATACTATAATTTAACGTGAATAAGTAAAAATAGACGAAAAGAAAATAGTAAAATAGTAGACCTATGTTTTTGATATGATTACAAATCCATAGGGGTTTTCCATGACCCTATGTTAGTAGTACGTACTCATTACATTTTTAGAGAAACACATGAAAGATCTTCTCTTTGTATCTTCTTCCACCAAATCACACTACATTAGTGTTATATAGTTTACACAAACTTTGGCATTTTCTACTTCTTTCTTATATATGATACACCTCTGTCCAAGTTCATTTCATTTTCTTGTTTTTTGTAACAATGGCAGCATCTGCTTGTGTTCAAAAAACACTAAATCCATGTGCTGAAGAGTTTACACCAACTGTTAGTGAAAAAGATTTAGTCCCTTCTCTCCCTAACCAAATTTTTCATCCTATAGGCAATGAACTAGTTGTGTATCAGCCACCACCACCACAAGGGAATGAGCTTGTTGTATATCAAGCTCCAGCTGCAGTGTTGCCAGTTTCATTTCCACAGCCCTTGTATTGGATTTGCTATGCAGATGTACATGTTCAGGCTTGTTATCAGCAGCAGGTTCTCTCATTACCTGAGAGAAGTGAACATCAAGAACAGCCTTTTTTTGAAAGAGGTGATGAGGTCTTTGTGAGAAAAACTTGGAGAAGGTGTGAGAAAAGAGGGGCCAAAAGACCCTTTTTGCCACCAAGGATGGTGAGAGCAGCTGCTGCTGAGAGAACATGGAGGCAACAAGGTTCTTTTATGAGAAAACCCCATCAAGAAGTTGGTTCCTTCAGTTCAAAAAAATGTCCTCTACTTGTTAAAGAAGGTCCCTTTTTCAGTAATAACTTAACTACTGTGATGATTAGGAACATCCCTAATCAGTTCAGGTCTGTAAAATGCTCTCTTTTACACTAAGGTCAAATCTTTTGACCTTGAAAAGTTCTTTAACCTCTTTTTTGGTCATGTTATTTGGGTTTTTTGCATGTTGCAATTGAGTTTTATATGCAAAAATCTATTGTGGGTGAGTTTTTGTTTTTTTTAAAAAATCTTTACTTGTTCTTGAAATAATGTACTATGGGTCATTTTTATTTTTTTTGCATAGTTGCACTTGTTTGTACCTTAGTACTTGTTCTTGACTTCTTGAAATGATGTAGTATTTCCCATTTTTGTTTCTATCATTTTCAGATTATTTCATTCTTGCATGTTGAAAATTGAAATTTGTATGCAAAAATCTTTTATGGGTTGTTTTTGTTTTTTGTTCACTTGCCTTTCATATACAGATAGACTTGTTCTTGGAATGGTGTTTCATTCATTAGTATATTTCCCTTTTTGTTCTACTCCTACTATTTTTCAGTTTTTTTTTCTGTTTGGTTTGCATGTTGAAATTGGGATTTGAAAATAAGTAGTACTCACTATCTACTTGTTCATACTCACTATCTACTTGTTTATCTGACCCTTTAGTGTTACTATGCATTTTCAGACTATAATTTCACTGTCTATTCATATCCCAATGTGCAGTTACTATGGTGATGCATGCACTTAGTATTCATCATATATGATTGATTAGGCTATTAAATGGAGTTCTTTGTGTGCTTTTCTACCATTATTACTCCTCTTTTTCCCCCTATAGTATGCATAAAAGGTTACTTATTAATGGAGCTTTTGGTTTATTTTGGTATGCATATTTATGAATCTGTTAGTTTCTGACAAAAAAATTAGTAACTCTTTTTGAATGGATTTTATTTAACAGGAGAGGGCAATTCATTCTTTTCCTGGATCATTATTGCTCTATGAATCATTGGGAGTATGATTTCCTCTATCTCCCAATTGACTTTGGGTAATACTTTTAACTATTTAATGCTAGCTATTAATTGTGCATTTTTACTAACATGCTGCAGCATATTGTTTAAGTAGTTGACACATTATTTTAGTTTACCTAATACACTAATGATCTCTTACAAGAATTTTTAGTCAAGTCTCTCAGGAATTACATTAATTCCATGTTTGGTTATAGTTACTATTAGCTTATCCCCGTATAAATTTTTTACCAATGGTATTATCTATCCATATAGGATGTATGTTCTCGTTCCGTACCAGACGACCCCTTAAAAGATAACGTCAAGTAACTATCTATAAAAAATAGGATTAATAACCTGAAAATAAAGTCCAGATTAATTACCTGCTATTTACTGTCGGTATATATAAATATCCAATCCCGCAAAGGATTGTTCATGGAACTACTATTCAGATTCTTTGGACCATATTTCCTAGTATCATCCCTATGTTCATTGCTTAAATCTTTAACACGTTCATTGGTTATTTGTCAATAATCTCTTAATTGTTTCTCTTTAACATTTTTTTTTTTTTTTTTTGTGTGTGTTTTGATAAATTTAGGACAAGGAACAATGTGGGGTATGCCTTTGTGAACTTCACATCTGGACGTGCAGCTTCCGAAATTCGGAAAGTTCTCAAGAACTTCAAGTGGCACGGTGTCATGACTTCTGCTGGCATTTACTCATCAAGGAAGATTTGTGAAGTTACCTGGGCTCGCATTCAGGTAAAAATGACTATACATTTCTTGATCTTTTCCAACATTAACTGCAAAATGTTTGATAATATATAGGTCGCTTCAATCTTGTATGTTAATGTTCCAAACACCACACAAATGTTTAAAGGCAGACGATACGGCAATGTCATCTTTGTTGCTCCTCACTCCCAAATATTAGCACGTTTGTCATCGTAACTTAATGTAGCGTTTATCAAATGGACTGAATGTAGTATTACTTGAAGGTTTTTCATCAATACTGAAGAAGTTGCAACACCACTTCAGCTAGAGAGGATTCCCAAATTTTGACCATTGAAATGATAAGAAATTGGTGAAATTGCACATTTAGTAAGTGATTCTAAAAAAGTAGCAGCAAAGAATTCATACAATTTGGGGTTTGTAGTCTAGTCTTGTATATGGATGCATTATATTTTTGTAATGTTGGTTGCATTTTTGTTTGATGATATTTGATTAAATTACAGGGAAAGGAGCACTTGGTGAAGCATTTCTTAGGCTCGAGCTTTGTGTGTGAGACGGATGATTATCTTCCTGTTGTTTTCTCTCCTCCGAGGAACGGTTCGACTAGGTTGACAAAGCCAAGGACTATTGGAAAACGGGCTGCAGGTCCTTCAGTTTCTTCGTCTCCTCCTTCGTGCAATGACAACTAGTTGCTGCATATGTTGCTCGGGTCCTCCAAAAAATGCTAAAGATTCCAGCATTTTTGGACGAACCGAGCAACATAGTTAAGCATCGCAGTGGTTAAAGGGTTTTTATGTTGTAGTGATGTATGTCCAGTGTTTTCATTTTCTCCCCGGGGCTCTAGTGTTTTTCGATGATCTGGGGTGAAATGGAAACATTGGATCTCTCATCTTTGTTAATCTTAGAACTAATCTTAGTACTGTATGTCTTAGGACTGTTGTTTCTGTTTCATTCCTTACTTAGTATTGAATGTTTAAGAATTTCTCTCTTTTAGTTATTAGTGACTAGCCTTTGATATGTAGTGTGTAAATGTAAGGTGCCTTTTTTTCTCAAGGATATTATATATGTAAGGTGGCCCTTAATTTGCATGTATTTACCATCTACTTAAGTTCTCTCTCTAGTAT
The DNA here is from genome assembly GCA_031232105.1 of Capsicum rhomboideum. NCBI lineage: Eukaryota > Viridiplantae > Streptophyta > Magnoliopsida > Solanales > Solanaceae > Capsicum > Capsicum rhomboideum. Next base: position 171,734,507 of record CP124714.1, read on the forward strand.
TTCTGTTTAAGATAAGTGTATAAGAATCATCTTATTAGGTAATCTACATTACACTTCTTGGGGTGCAGTCTTTTCTCACTGGTATTTTGGTAAGAATCTGCTTTGGACACTTTACAATGTATTATATCGACCACGAAGTGCACAAAAGATAAGTGTAAGAGTCTCCCTCTCTTTCTATATATACATCTTAGAAAAGAAAGACGCCTTAGAGCCTTATGTAACGTATGATAAAACTAGTGTAACTAGTGTTACATGATACATAGCTAACTGCAGCAGAAGTTAAGACTATATTGGAGCTTTGAAGTTAAGTTGGCATTTTATTGCTGAAGTACTTAGCTTACGCATGCATCTGCATTTTTCCTTATCTTGCTTGAGACAATTGTATAGCTTCTTGATCATGTGTTGAGTCTTCAGCCCACAAAAATTGGCGTGACATGAGGGAGAATTGTTGATTTCTTACTTCTTCAAGTTGCTCCCACTCTGCCCATTTTTCAGCTAAACCTACACCCTTTAGCATAGTGATTACTTCTGCCATTTTCGGACGATCCTCGGGTGAACCTTGGGTGCAAAGCAATGCAACTTGAAGGATTCTCTCAACTTCTTTTGGATCATAAGTTTTCATGTTTCCATCCACAATGTCACCTAGCCTTTTTTCTCTCAGTAGTTTCTTGATCTGTAGTTTTTTCGCGATAACAGTCAAATCATAGAAGCAAAAAAGGAAAATTTGATGACCATCATTAGCCAAAGGCAAATGGTAACATAGTTATCAAGCTATGTTGCTTGGACTCTTCAAAATCGAAAAGAAAAAAGTATTTGGTGTTAATTCTCACAAGAGTTGGGAGTAGGACTTACATGATCCAGTAGCAAGACATCCTCCTCTTCTTCAAGCCGCGAAAAATCAATTGCTCGCTGCCCTGTTACAAGTTCTAAAAGGGTAATGCCATATCCGAAAACATCTGTTTTCTCAGATGATTTTCCGGTAGACAAGTATTCTGGAGCAATGTGGCCCATTGTTCCGCGAACTTGAGTTGTAATATGAGTTAGTTTCGTATCAACTAGTTTTGCTAGTCCAAAATCTCCAAGAACAGGTTCAAAGTTATCGTCTAGGAGGATGTTTGCTGCCTTTAGATCTCTATGAATGATCTTAGGATCGCAATGCTCGTGTAGGTACTCTAGACCATGGGCTGCTCCAAATGCTATCCGTCTCCTCGTTGGCCAATCCAGAGCTTTCTCTCCCGGTTTTAAGTCTGACGAAAAGAGAAAAAGAACAAAAACACACACACACACACACTCAACACACTGACTAGTATCAAGAATGACAAAAAGAGGTTTGAGTGCTAAGGGGCATACCTCTCAATCGATATGCCACACTAAGATTCTGCATAAACGGATAAACAAGAATTCTCTCAGAAGAGGTTGTACAGAACCCGATTAAACGCAGGAGATTCCGATGAACTGCAACACTGATCAGCTGCACTTCCCTTAGAAATGCAGCCTCTCCACCAGGATTGTGGTAATCTGTGAGTCTTTTCACTGCCACTTTCGTGTTGTCCGAAAGATAGCCCTTGTACACTTTACCAAAACCTCCTTGTCCTATAATGTTGCTTTCACTGAAATTGTCCGTTGCAATGTGAATCTCGCGCCAGGCGAACCTTCTGAGTTGTCCTAATGAAATGTTGTGTTCAACGTCACCTAAAATGCCATAAGGTAGATGGCATTTGCAGTTAAGGAAATTTTTTCAATACAGCAAAACCATAGTCTTTCTGTTTAAGAAATAGGAGTAAAGCATATACCTTCCACATCAAAAAATTGATCATGTTTGAGTTTACGTCTATAATTGCATCGATATGTGACGATAGCTCCAACTAAAAGAAGAAGGAATGCACCACAGCTTGCACCAGTAATAATAGCAACCTCAAGTTTTGGTCTTCTACTGGAAACTGTTGAAACAATTACAACTAAGCAACTATTATTTGCTTGGCTAGAACTAAAGGATGCACTTGTGAGACAAAGACTATTAACCTGGGACAGAGGAACTAGAAACACAGGGTTGCTGAAATCTATTGCCACAAGCAAGATGAGTTCCTGAAAAACTGATGCGATGTATAGAAAGGTTGTTTAGTTAAGCAACTAAGTCAATAATAACAGCTCCAAGTTGAATGATGCAGTCATGAGAAACGAATTTTGATTTTTTATCAGTTCATGGAAGCCTTGGAGCAACAGTAAAGTTGTCTCCATGTGACCTATAGGTCATGGGGTCGACCCGTGGAATAAGCTACTGACTCTTGCACCAGGTTAGATTCACACCCCCTTTAGTGCATCTGATTGCCCCCTTTTAATTGAGAGGCAGAAAGAGTCCAACTAAGATGGTGTAACAACAATATCTATGTGTGCAAAGGGATGATTTAGAGCTCAGCATCAAAACTGAAAGACTTAACAAGTTGGAAAGAAAGAGAATAAATGATGACATTACTTGTATGTTGGTATTGAAAACAACTGCAGTGGGATACCTCCAGTCAGATTATTGGAAGACAGGTCCCTGTGAGAGACAAAAACAGCTATAAACTAAATGAAAAACATCAATCAACTACTTCGAACTGTGGCTCAATCTATGTTGCTCGGACCCTCTAAAATGTGTAGCTTTTGAAGGATCCAATACACATCCGAGAGTACTTTTGAAGAGTTTGAGCAATATAGGCCTCAATCCAACCGAAAATTTCAAAGGAAGAGTAAAATATGCCCGTAAGGTTAACATAGTTCTTACAGTTCTTTTAAGCCTGTGATATTTATAAGTGAATTTGGCACAGTTCCAGTTATGTGATTTCCTTTCATGACCCTGATGCAGGACAAAAGGACATATCATAGAAAGAGTTTGTTTGGTCTTAGTCTTATGTTGCTTAGACTCTCCAAAAATGTTGTCGTACCCGTGTAGGATCCTCCAAAAATGCACTTGTTGCCATTTTTGAATAGTCTGAGCAACATTCGCTGGTATCTTGGGAAAAAGGGAGAACAAAGAAACAAAGAAAAAACAAGTACTCACAAATTTTTAAGATTGTAGAGCTGACCCCAAGCTGGTGGAATAGGACCATTGAAACTATTGTTTGCAAGATTCAAGTTTTGTAGATTTGACATGCTCCTAAGGTAATCAGGTAAGGCACCAGATAGATTATTGTTCTGCAAATCCCTGCATAGACCTTTAGCATTTTAGCAACAATTGACAAAACTTTCCGAGGCCTGCCGAGACACTGAGGAGTAGTATCAGAAGCGGAGTCAGGATTTCGACTTTATGGGTTCTTAGTGAGGATTAGTATCAGACACCCAGTACTTTAGTAATTTTAGTACAAAATGCAGCATACTTACAGGCTAACCAAAAATTTCAACTTGGTTATCGATGGCGAAAGTGTTCCTGAGAATCCGTTAGAAGCTAAGCTCCTGTTTGATTACAACAATAGTTACGCCTCAGTCCCAAACAAGTTGAGGTCGATTATAAGAATCCACTTGATTTACTAAAAATAGAAAGAGAAGAGCTCTTACAAGGATATGACATTTCCATTTCTGCATGTAACATGAGACCAACTGAAACATGGAGACACAAAATTAATGTTCCAATCTGTGATTCTATTGTTTGAATCATTCAGAGCCCTCAGCAACTCAATTAAAGCATGACCTGAAATGATGCAAAAGATATTATAAATAACATATGATTTCAATAAAGAAAACAATTATCGCGATTTTATTAGCACACTATTTGGAAATGGTAACACAATCAATAATATGAAACTTTCACAGATTCAGTACCAAAACCTGTAATTCCATACCTTCAACATCATGATCATTTGAGGATAGACCATTGCTGCATAGAAGTAGGAGCATCAACAAGTTCAAGTGAAAATTCCGGAACGAAAAGGCACTGGACATTATTGAATTTTCTCTCTCAACCAGAGGAGAGCTTCCACTTGATCCTTCTCGTCGTTTCTGATGCTCTATACAACAACAACAACAACAATAACGCCTCAGTCCCAAACAAGTCTAAGTCGGTTATGTAAATCTTCACTCCTTCATTTAAGCTCAACTCATGTTTTTGATATTCTTAGTGGAGGGGGTGCAATTGAATCCCCTCCACCGGAATATTACCCGTCCTACTTCACATAAAATGCAGTAGAGGGGCTGAGGGACGACAAAGGTATACAAAAACTAAATGACATACGAACGTTAAATGGTAAGCCCATTATGAACAATCAACAAGGCGGTTTCCTATCTCCCTCGTCTAATATATATATAGTAGATGGTTGAATCTCCTTTAACGTAGGTTCATTTGAAGGCTAAGGAAAAATGAACTCTAACTACCATGCCAACCCCAGTTCAATATACTCAAAAACCATCAAGAAAATAATATAATAACATGGATAACAACTGCTACGCCTGAGTCCCTAACAAGTTGAGGTCGACTATATGAATTTTGAGTGCTTCACATGATGTATATATGCAAATAACATGTAAATATACAAGTTAGGAAGAAAAGTGACCTGTAATAGCCATGGAATTTGAAAGGTACAATGAATGATCAGGAAATACAAGGAAGAGTAGTAGTAGTAGTAGTAATAGTAGATAATTGATGACATGATGAATAGGAGAGATTCAAATGGCAATTGGGAGTTTAGTGTAATGTGTAAAGGGACCCCACAAAGCATTCAAGAAAGTAAGAATAGAACAATTTTGAGGGAGTGGGGGGTGGGGGTAGGGGTGGGGGTGAGTGGAGCTAAAAAAAGAGTCTACTTGGTGATGAGTTGGTGGTGAATGAGAAGGCCACTACTAATAACAGGAAAAATACATTGTTCTCTATGCTTTATTACTTTAATATTCTGATGCTTAGAGGGCAATGCCAATCAGTGAGAGAAAAGAAGCTTCTTTAGCATGATCATATTCCCATGTTGTTTAAAGGAGAACAATATCTTTTTTATTGGATGATTATCATGTCAAAGAAGAGCCTTATCGTAACAATAAAGTTGTTTTCGTTGGCCTGTTCAAATTGTGGAATCGATCAAATACTTATGTTAAAATAGGTTGCGCCTGAATCACACTCTCTTCAGATGCAACTCTTCCCGACCCCTGCATGAACACCCCATCATAAACGTTTCATACTTCGTGCACTGAGCTAATCCTTTCATTAATCATATCACACTATCACAAGCTCTTCCTTTTTGTGGGAAGTGTTCCATGATATTGTAGTCGCCTTTGATAGAGAATGTTATACCCAAAGTTAGACTTTCTGACGTGAACATTATATACATACATGATTTAAGATATTACTACAAAATCCTACAATAATAGAGAGGACTCTTTTAAAAAACAAAATCTTCTTGCTCTTATTGACGTGTTATTCATAATTTGTAACACACACATACATTCAGATTTTTATTTATTTTTTCTAATTGTACAACCTTGTAACTTGCTTATGATTTGTTTATAAAACTTTTCAAAAGGTGCAAAGATGATTTAGGCAATGTTTTCATAATGTTTTGCTTTGAATGAAATGTCAAAAAGTTGGTCTTTTCTTTTTAAAGAAAGGCAACTTTAATACAATTATTCATCATCTTTTTTATCCTATTCCACTTAAATTTCACCATAAGATTGGATAATGGAAGAGTAATTGAAAAAGATATGATTGTTTTTCCACTTTAATTTGCCAATTTTCACTATTAACTAAAAATATCAAACACAATTAAAAGACATATAATAATCCAATTAAAGGATAGAGGTTTTTTCTTTTGAAATTGAGAATAAATACAAATATGTAATTGGTTGGTGGTATTGTTTTACCATCGAACGTTAATAATAATGTCTAAGTATTAGAAATTTGATACTAATGAATTTGATATCCCTTCATAAATGACTAGAAGTTATTTCATAAATGAATCAAACGCCAAAAATAATTTTACTAGAAAAAAAGCAACATTTTTCAATAAGACACTCTCGATCATATCAAATATACCCCTTGAATATCATTTTCTTTTCTCTCATCTCATCTTATAAATCTTTGCATAAAAATAATAGTACTAAACTTATGATTATGGGAGTTTCTGGTTTGTTGAAATTAAATATATTTCAACAAATTATAAACATTTGATTGAAACATAATCAATAAATCAAACGTTTTATTTTTGTTTACAAATCTTATAAAAGAACTACAGTATATTACATTTTTAGTACTTGTCTCTCTCCTCTTCTTATTTTTTTAAGCTTTTATTTTCTAATGCAAAAGAATTAAAAATAAAAGAAAAAAGAAAAGGAAGGAAAAGCTTCTCCTAAAAGCTTAAGTTAAGATAAAGAAAAAAGTTTTGGAGATTTTGACAATACATTAGGCAAGACATGACCTAAAGTAATATACTCCCTCCGTTTCTTTTTAATTCGTTTAAAAAAGAATGATTTTTTTTCTTTTTTGGCAATACTTTAAATTCAACTTTCCACGTAGCATGTTTAAGACCACAAGATTAAAGAACATTCTGGTAAATTTGACATAACTTTAATTTAGGACCACAAGATTCAAAAGTCCTTTTTATTTTCTTAAACTTCGTGTCAAGTCAAACTAGATTATTTTTTTTGAAACGAAGGGAGTATGATGTTATACATTAAAAAAAAAATTTTAAGTAAATGAAAAGTTAGGCATTTATCCTCTGCCTATAGGCATCTTAGATATGGTATTTGGTTCCAAATTTCCAAAAGTGTTATCACAAGTGTGCTTGTACCTACCATTTTTTGTGTATAATTCCTTATTTCATAAATAAATGGAGAATTTAAATTTAAAGTCAATAAATTCTGCTTTTTATATTGTGGCAAGGCAGTTAGGTGCACAAAAAATCAAGTGTTAGAACTTAGAAGGGTCTGAGGAAGAGCCGCACCCAAAAAGTGTGATGTAAATATCTTATCTTAATACAGGCATTAGTAGCTGCTTCCACGACTCCACTCAAACACAACCTACAAATTATATAAAGATAACTTTAGTATTGCTCCCGGGCTCCATTCATTTTTGTATATGTAAAGCTAGACGTAATGAATTTATAAATCAGTAGTAGTAGCCTAGTAGGGATAGTTGCAAAGTATTTTATTCACATTATAATAAATAGAATGACTAACTAAACATCTTGCACTTAAATTACAAATGTTCCACGATTTCCACGTACATGCAAAGATGAAAAATGATTTTATAACATTAAAATATCTCTATTTTATTTTATATTGGGCTTAGTGTTAAGCTCAAGCCCAATTAAGAGAGTTAGACACCTATAGTCACTGAAAATTATTAAGTACCATATATCTATACAAAAATATGGAGTTCATATTACTGGAAACGTGGAACTATAACAATAATATATCCAATATAATCTAACAAAATGGAGTTTGGGGAGGATGTGTACGCAGATCTTACCCCTACCTATCTTAGAGGTAAAGAGGTTATTTCCGATAGACCATCAGCTCGAGAAAAACATGGAAATATATATTTGACAAATCAGTGAAAAGTTTCTCAGAGGAAATTGCATACAAGTTGCATGTTTATATAAACAACGGAAAAGGGATAAATATACCCCCGAACTATGATAAATGGTACGTATATGTCCTCTGTCATACTTTGGGTAAACATATGCCCCTACCGTTAATGAAATGGTACGTATATGCTCCTCACACTAACGGTAGGGGCATATGTGTACCCAAAGTATGACGGAGGGTATATACATACCAATTATCATAGTTTGGGAGTATATTTGTCCCTTTTTCCCTTTTAATTTTTTTATCCCAAATAATTAACCCAAACCCACTACCCGACCCAATAAACCCATCAAACCCGATTTCAAACTAACTCGAAACCTTTATTTTTTGTGTTAGTGTGAGGGTCATATACGTACCATTTCATTAACGCTAGGGGCATATGTGTACCTAAAGTATGACGGAGGGTATATACGTACTATTTATCATAGTTCAGGATATATTTGTCTCTTTCCCGTATAAAAAATAAACTGTAGAAGTTAATAAAATGATGCAACAAAGTCAACTGCAAGTCAATCTTTCAATAGTAGCATTTATAATTTATATAGTGTTTTTACTTTCATTGTAAATTGATATAGTTTGATATAGATATCTGAACGTGAGTAAACTTTTTGTCTAAATGAATCTAGCTTGTAAAGACCTTGCACCAACTGAGAAACAAATTTGTTGCAACTCAAGCACGGTATGTTTTGTCCGCTTTGGTTTACCAGACCTCACAGATTTGTCCCTTGGGCTATATCATCATCGCGTCCAAAAGCGTGCATACCACGTGACCTTATGTTATGCCTTATAAATTCCTTCACTTTCTCTCACATTCCGATATAAGATTCGCCTAAGGTATCATTAGCCCTTATTCAGAAGCTTGCCAATCCTTCTCTTGACCCGCCCTCATCTACATGCGAATCACAAAATTATTTTTTAAAATTTTCTGTGCTTAGAACATTGAGACGCTTCATTACTAGATTGCCTAAATGTCTTTAGAACCTTCATCTACATAACATTAAATTCTACACACACACACAAGAAAAAAGCCAATACATTCCATGAAAGAACAGAGTTTTTGACTTCTAGAAAGACTTTTAAGTCACAAGTGGTAGAATTTGGAAAATGACACTCTTTTTTTCTTGTAGAAAATGGCATTGACTAAGTCTTTTGCACCCTATTATACATATAGCCATTAGTCTTGTTTCTTGAACTCCAAACAAGTTAGGGGGCAATTTGCAACTCTAATCCAAACAAGTTATAGCCATGAAACAAGATCAGCAAAGCAAATTGTCAACAACACTTCAAACAGGCAATGGACAAAGACAAGAAGAGAGTGATGATATAGAGTTTCAAACTTGTGAAGACATCACAAATGACAACTTTCCTTGTTCTCCACCTCTATGGACTCAAAGGACAATAAGGGATGCCAAAAATCAAGCATATATTCCATGCTATGACTATTTTGGTCATCCTTTTCCGGGATCAAGATTACAGGTGATCAGAGCCGGATTCAGGATTTAAATTTGTCATGTTTAGCCTTTAGATTCATATCGCTGAGTCCCTTACACTTTTGAAAATTTGAGTTCAACATATCATATTTGTTGTGATTTTTCACCTCCGAGTCAAAAATATTGAGTCGGTTGAACCCATTGATGATATGCTCCGTTTGATTCTGCAGGTGATGAAGAGTGGTAGGAGGCACCTCATGGAGATGATTCAAGACATGCCGGAGTCATCTTTTGAACTGTCATTGAAAGATATAGTTGATGATCAACAAAGCACAGAAGAGTGCCAACAGGCTGCAACAGTAGAAGGGAGAAATCAAAAAGTTGGAAAGCCTCCACAGAGGAAAACTTTGAAGAGGAGTCAAATATCAAGAAGTGAAAGCATGGATAGTGGGGTTTTCCTACTGAAAATGTTCCTCCCTACTTCTATAGGTAGCAAGAAGAAACTAAAGACCAAGAGTTTCTCAAAAGTTTCTTCAAAAACGTCGGTTGATGAATCAGAGAAATCTGTGAATAGGGACTGGTGGAGGATTATGTATGTAGTTATAAAAGAGAATAAGTATAGCAGAAGCATCAAAAAAAGCATGAGTGCTAATAGCAGCAGCAAAAGCAGGTAAAATTTCAACTTTCCCCACCGAATATCATAAGGTAAAAAGGGCAACCTGGTGTTCATACAGGGTGAGTGGAAAGGTCGCACCCCAAGGGAGTGTGAAGTAGGCAGCCTCCCTGACACAAGCATATTCCACGGCTTGAACTCGTGACATATAGGAATAGGAAGTCAGTCTCACGCACACACACAAAAACATAGATTCTTATGTGACTTTTGAAGTTACTATAATGCATGAACTATAACATTGCCTATGTGCAAAGCGTAGTCGGCACCAAATTATCAAGATTATACTATGATGGTCCAGCTGACTCCAACTAGTGGCGATTGTCCATAGTTCTGGATGTGTGTGTGAAATGTTACGAGCGATTCAACTTCTGGTATTTTAACTTGTGTTACCTGATATTTGCAGGCTAGTTGAAAGCAACTGCACAGAGAGGAAACAAAGAGGGTGCTTCTTTTAGTTTAGCAGCAGAAAAAGAACAAATAGAAGAATATAGCAAACAGCTACTAGGAGTTAGAAAAATAAAGGTGCAAATATGTGAGGATTCTGCATGTAATACTCAAGCACAAGTTTTATATTTGTCACCGTGGCCTTGTATATTATTTACGATCTTAGTTACAATGGGGTTTTAGTATAAAGAAATCAAGCTATGGTAATGCAATGATGCCTACAGGACAAAGTAATTTGATTATCTTTGCACTGAACATCAATCTTCTGTATCATCAATAGGTAGTCTGATTATTTTATTTTAACCATCATCAATTTACCGCAGCTCTCCTCAGAGTCCAATAATCTTTTTTCGTAGTTTTGGAAGAAAAAGAAAAAAAAAGGACTCGTTTTACTGTGAAGTAAGAAGTATACATGAAAGGAGGATAAGTTGGTTTTTCAAAAACAGTGGAAAACCAGAATTTAGTTGTGGAGAAATGGTGAACATGACTTGGAAGTCAATTAAGTTTGAGTAGACTCAAAAGACATTGATGAATTTTTATTCTGCTTGAGAATAGTCTCTTAATCACTTGAGCTGGTCTAAATTTTGCAGTCAAACTGTATAGCCAAGACTTGTAACACTTAATTATATCGACAAGATTCAATTTGGAAAGCGGCACATACCAGTGGGTATTGACTGTTTATGAGCAACACCAGACTCCACTAAGTGGTAACACGATGCATAGTCTGACACATGCTCGGTGTTGGAAGGTCAGAAGGAGAAGTGTTACGTGTTTTGAATGGAAGCTCAACCAAAAATTACTCCAGCAACGTATTATAAATATCTATTGATGAATCATAAATCGTAATGTTGTTACAACAATGAATCTATCAAGACTAAATCTCTAAAGAGCACCTATTAATTGAGTATACACAATTGGTATAAATAACAAAACTTATGGAAAAACTTGCAGAGTTTCAAACTAAGAATCCCTAGTATTTCTGATGAATAAGCCTATAGAATAATAAACTTTTCACAAAAAGTCACGATGTTGTTCAAGTGTTGCAGCAGCTTCAGTATCCTCTGCAGATGAAGCATTTTAGCCCATATAATGCATTGCATTTGCATCTTGCTTTGTGTCTGATTTGACTTGGGAATAGCTGCTTCTCTTCCCTGGTATATGAATCTCTACTTACAAAAAGAATACAATAGAATACACAAGCGAGCAAGCTGAATTGGACCAAACGCGAGTGACAGTCATCAACATTGGTCAAGTTGGATGAGCTTCATGTTTTTTTCAGCAGATTTGATAGGCACTATAGTTGCGCATACAGGAGTTCGTTCCACGTGTCAGGGATGCCAGGTAGGCACCAATGCAAGCAGTCATTTATACCTTCTGATGCTTTTAAACTGTAATGAGATATATGACCCTCATCCCTGAGTTCAGAAATAGCTGTTATGTCCAATAACTTAACCTTTGTGCCCTTCACAGCATCCCCGATAACTGGATCACTTGATTCCTCTTGCTGGACTTCATTTCCTTTAGTAAGTGGAATAGTATTGTCACATCGACCTCCAGTATTCCAGTCCCCATTGGAGAAATGTCTGGGTGATATGGTCCGGAAGAAACCCCTAAGCTTTGGACGTGAAGCGATATGGGAATCAAGCCATCTGGCAATACTATAAACTGTGAAGTTTTTAGCATTTCCTATTTCTGCAAGCTTCCTGTCTACAACAGGCTTTCCATTTACATGCATCACCCATCGGTTTGCGTTAAGCTTCCCTCTGTTCCAGTGATGACCTGTATTCAGCACCACAACATCAAATAGATCAAGATATTTCCTCAGAAAAGCAGGAGGTTGATCCAAGTTCATGGCAGACTTTGTGGCAGGATCTGTGACATTGAAGGGCTCTATACCACAAAGACTTGCCGACCAGTAATACAAAATTGTGGTGTTTGTGTTTGGAAACCTATAAGCCCATCCATCAGGGCGTACAGCTCCACGTGGTTTGACCAAGCCATACTTCCATCCTACATTTTCAACTTCAGGCATCTCCTCACCACCGGTAGCCATACACATGAGAGACTGGAATTGCTGTCTGCCAAGTGAATCTCCAATAAAAGCAATAGTTTGGTCCTGCATTCTGAAATAAAGTCACATTAAGGGGTTGAAGCAATAAATGTGAAATCTACTCAAAATAATTGGTTCAGGTTTGCCTTATAATATCTCATTTCTTTGTAGATGTATACCTTCTCAAGAATTCTGAACCATTAAAATCTGGCATCTCAAAATTTTCTGGTTGCCAACGATATCCCTCATAGGAAAAGTCAGTACGTTGGGTCAGTCTGCAAGCCCACATATCTGATAACCATTGCTTACATTTAAACCCAGAGTATAATGGTCGCCTTCTGTCGGCAATCCACCTGCCTTTAGCAAAATTGCAAGCTGCAGGAAAACAACAGAAACATGAGGGTACAATATCAGTAGTTTAAGTATGAGACATCAAATGTAACCATTACATTAACCAACTCAGATGTACAACAGCAAAGATTTCGCGGAATATTTCCTCACTCCTTAAATTAATATATTCAAACCAATATCAGAACTAAACTCGAAAAGTCTCATGGATTGTAAAAGTCAGGAGAGATATTGGACAAGGAGCTGAAAAATTCCAAAAAGTGGTCAGATTATTTACAGGGAAAGACTTCCCCAACTAAAACGGCTAATCAAACACCAAGATTTTAGGGAGTTGATACTGCAACAAAACATCGAAGATTCCTTCCACGATATATACACCAGAAAATGCAAGCATGCACCACGATCCAGATGTTCTTGATGGCTTTATCAACTTTCCTAGAAGCCCAGGATTCATAAACATCTCTGATGGTATGTGGCATAGTCCATTTCAGTCCAAAAAGAGTTAGAAACATGTTCCAAATGTCCGTTGCAGCTGAGCAATGGATGAACAAATGATGGATAGTCTCTATGTTGGAAAGGCACATGTAGTATCTCTTGGTTAGTTGGAAATTCCTTCTGCTAAGATTATCCTGGGTTAGAAAGGCTCCATTTAGGACTAACCAACTAAAGCACATAACATTTTATGATGCAATAGTACAAAATCAGCAGTTTCTCCTAATTGGTACATTATAATCAACGCAATGGATCACATTCGAATCTTTTTTATGACGGTGGTATGCAGGCTAGCTAGTGGGCAACTTGACTATTCCATTGGGTACATGCCACCTCCATCTCCAGCACAGGTACTGGTAACTCTGCCACCAAGGCTTACGCAAATGGGAAGAAATCATCTAATTTCTTTTTTTGCCCCCACTGGGCCCGAGAGCTCATGGTTCTCCTCCCACTTCGTTGACCACTAGGTCACACCCTTGGGTTGCGATCTCATTCACATTTTTCTCACTTTTTTATCTGATAGAAAGTAAAAAAGGCGGATTATTTACTTCGACAGAAACATGAGCTGTATGGTACAAGTGATCATTTTGGTAGCAGTTCTTTTTTTGTTGTTGTTGTGGTTTCGGTAACACTTAAAAGCGGAAAGTATTTTGGTAGCATGCACTTCTTATGTTAAAACAGAGTTTATAACTCTTTCTCTCAACCTAATATCTGCCTTGCATCTCCCCTTTTCTTTTTGTATAAAAGTTCTCTTCTTGTAATTGATCCTTCATTGATCTCATAAAATAGTATAAATACTGATCCATCAAAAGAAGATATTGAATTCTTGCAAAACATTTAAACGGATAAGTCCAAAAGTAATTGGATCTTTTAAACATTTTCTAAACGAGAAATGTACTTTATTACAATCCATCAAAGCAAAGAAATAGGAAAGGGACAACTCTTGAAGGGTAAAGCAAAAAGTCTACCATATCAGTTTCGAATATAGTGAAAAAACAAACAGAAACGTTACCTTTTCTCTCTAATTGGGAAATCATAATTTTTTTATCATCTCTGCTTTTATTGGAAGGCATGACTGTGACATTCTCAACAAAACTATCAGATATTTCCATTCTATTTTCCTCTATTCTGCCTTCTGCTATTTGTGAATTTGGATGCTCGTCCATTATTTGTTCGTTCGATCCCAATGATACTGCAAATTCATCCACTGAAATCTCTACAATAAGAAATACAACACAATAAGTAGAAAATAACAGTGAATACTTCGAAAATAATTAATTGGTAACTATCTTACTGATACAAGTATAAGCCACAGACTACATAACATCACATAATGGTGCTATAAACACTAAACAGGAGGAGAAGATTGTTCAGAGGAAATGGGAGGCTAAGAACCATAACTAGTTATGGTACTAAGCTCAACCAAGCATTAGTCCTGCATAATCCCTAAATGACATCATATCAGTGGCATACATGACAGAATGAAGCTTCCACGTGAGTATTCCATCTAATCATTGCCCTCTCCTATCATGGTGTCTTTTAAGAAAAATAAACTAAATTGGAGGGGAATGAGGAATTATCAGGAAACAGATTTGCACGATCAAGGTGGGAGTGGATCGTTAGTGGTCAATTAGAACAAATTGGAGGGGGATAAGGGATTTTCAGGAAACAGAATTGCACATTCAAGGTGGGAGTGGATCGTTAGTGGTCACTTAGAGCAGTTCTAATATTTTCTTTGATTATTCATAAAGGATAAGGAAAGGGTCGGTCATTATTCTAATTATCACTAGATCATCATCATCATACCCAGTGTATTCCCACCAGGTGGGGTCTGGGGGGGGGGGGGGTAAAGTGTACGCAGTCCATACCACTACCTCAAATGAAGTAGAGAGGTTGTTTCCGATAGACCCCCGGCTCAGAACCGATAACAAATACAAACAGGAATCATAAAAAAATCATAAATCAAAAATCATAAAACAATCATAAAGATCATAAATCAAAAATCATAAGAATCATAAAAATCCGAAGAATCATAAAAATCATAAACAAAAATCATAAAAACCAACAGCAAAAGGGGTAACACATCGCTAGCAACTCGAAGAAGCAAGGCACTCACATATCAACACTATAGACTAGTTATTCAAGATCACAAATATCACCAACACAGCGCGAACCAGACTCTGCCTAAGAAACAACAGTCAAAGATACAAGCAAACCCTCTTCCCTGCTAAAAACGGGCACCTTCCTACCCACTAACCCTCTACCCTAATCCGCGTCCTCCACACTAATTATCACTAGATGACTGCAAAAATATCCTCCCATCAAAGCATACCACTTGAATAAGACAACTATAGAGTATTGATAAACGCTTGATTTTTAATACAGAACTATAGGTGCAAGACAAGATAAAAGTTGACTGGAAGATAATACAAGATATTTTGACTTTTAAGTTCATATTATCTTCTGGGTCTCTGGGGTAATTTCTTTTTCTGACAAACATGCAAAAAGATTAACGCGAAGAATAAAACTTTGATTGACTGGAAGATAATACAAGATATTTTGACTTTTAAGTTCGTATTATCTTCTGGGTCTCTGGGGTAATTTCTTTTTCTGACAAACATGCAAAAAGATTAACGGAAGAATAAAACTTTGACATGTTATTAATGCTGACAAGTTTTCAATCAAGTACAAACCTGAGGGCTGCATTATGAACTGATCTTGTGCTGAAAGTAAGCTAGTAAGAAGTGGACTCTTCTCCCAGCACCAAAGAAATATGGTTGTAAACAAGACAGCAGCCAGGAAAAAGGCGAACTGTCCGCCAAAAAATCTACCAACATTTCCACCTTTCATTTTTCAATGCAAACTCCAAGCAGAGATATACTTGTGAGTTGCTGTTGTTCTTCCACTACAACACAAATGAGCTTTTGTCTATTTGTGAAGTGAAGAACATCTGGGACATTCCGATAACAACCATCAAGATTTTAGCTACAACTTTCACACGCCTGGGCTCTTGAAACTAAATGATAGAAGCCAAAAAAAGAAAAAGAAGCATGTTAAGATAACTACTCGAGCACTCAAACACAATGTACTTTATTAAATCAGAACAAAATATTGGAAATATTCAAATTTAACAGAACTTATATCACCTTTTTGTACCTCTAAAAATGATGACAACGAAAGGGACAACAGCCATGCATACAGTCACATGAATCAAAGTATTAGACGTTTCAATGTATAACATTATTTTATATCTCACCTCTCGATTTATTCATGAGAATTCAGCTTAACAATTCACAATGTAAAATTATGCATATCATATGTCACATACTGCATTTCAAAACGGCCATTATCTTCTCATGATCCCCTAGAATTTTCTCTTTGATCCTGGAAGAAACTATATGATTCTTCTATAACAAAATCAATTCAATGACCAAAAAAACAAAGAGAAGAAATATTTAAATTACCAGCAAGAACATCATATAAATTAGGAGCAGACTAAAACATAACAGGAAAGAACCAAAAATAAAAAAGTAAACAAACCCCATTTGGCAGATTCCTATCCTCAAGCTAAAAGGGGACGTTTCCAATAGAACCTTGGCTCAATAAAAGTCACAAAATGGCAGCATTACAGCGAAATTCACCCAGCATTTCTATACCAAATCAAGTTCTGTCCTTTATTTTGCAATTCTTTATTAAAAAAATATAAACTTGGCAGAATTACAGCAAAATTAACACAATTCTTTATTAAAAAAATACAAACTTTACACCCAAAATGGCAGCAGCAACAACAACACCACACTGTAATTCCACAAGTAGTGTCCGGAGACGGAGCTGTACACAAATTTTGAAATTACATTGAAATTCACACAGCATTTCTATACCAACTCAAATTTTGCCTTCATTTCACAATTCTTTATCCAAAAAAATACAAACTTTAATCCTTTTTGAATTTCTTCAATAACAAAATCAATTTAACCAACAATTAAATTACCAGCAATGAAGAACAAGATTACAATACACTACGATACGTTACAATACAATACATTATGAAACAATACGTAACAACCATCCAAACAGAGATTCCTATCCTACAGCTAACTTCCCAAAATCTAGTTCCAAAATGGCAGCATTACATCAAAATTAACACAGCATTTCTATACCAAATCAAGATTTGCCTTCATTTCACATTTCTTTATTTAAAAAAATACAAACTTTAATCTCTTTTCAATTTCTTATACAACAAAATCAATTCAATCCAACAATTAAATTACCATTGATGAAGATCTAAATCATAGAAATGTAAAAAAAAAAAAAAATCACCTTTTTTCAAGAATGCTGATAGATCCTCCTGGCTTTTTTTCTGTTCACATTGGCTACTATTGAATATAGTTATATATATGTGAAATGCAAATATGTATGTACAATTATGGGGAGGGTGGAGAGGGAGAAGAAATGAAGAATGGGTCGGGTCGGATCAGGAAAATGGAGCTTTGATTTCAGTCAGCCGACAAATTGATAAAAGATTGAGAGAGGAATCTGGTGTGATTGAGAAAGATGGTGAAGTTTTGTGGAATTTGACTCTTTGTTTGGATGGTTGCTACTTAGCTATGTATCGTTTTTCGAGAGTCAATAATATTAGTATTAGAATAAGATGAGATACTATGTTTGATATTTATACAAATATAGTCGTTATATAATAAGCTTATTGTATATAGTAAGTAAAGGTAAAATTAATAGTAAAGATAAAATAAGGACGTAATCATATCAAATCAGTCGCTACATAAAATGAGATTTTTAATCGTTACGTAACGATGAATTTAACATGAAACTTAAAGTAATAATCAAAACTATATGTTTTAACATGAAAGTGGGTCGAGGATAGGGCTTTCTCAGTCGAAATCCAAACAAAAGAAATATTGTATTTAAACTAACAATACGATATAATACAATAGGTAACAACCATCCAAACAAGTTGTAAGAGTCGTTTGATACGCGAATTTAAGGTGGGATACTGCGTTTGATATTTATCATTGTCAGGCAAATTAAGCATAAATTTTATTATAGTCTTAATTATGATATATTTTAATTTATTTCATTCAACTTGAAATTGTTTTGTGCCATGTTTCGAGTTGAACAAATTAGTTGAGAGATCATAACCTCAAAATAATTTAATTCGACTATAAAAACATATACTTCCTCCATCCCATTTTAATTGGGCACATTTCATTTTACACGGTGATTAAGAAATCATAAATGAAGTGATAATTTTTATTATTTTACCCTTTACCCATATTAATGATATTCATTGAGTATATGAATGAACATTGGAATTGTAATTCATTGTAGGGGTAGAATGAGAGAAAAAAATAATAATTTTATTTTGATTTAGTAAGTGGTCAACTAATATGAGACATTTCGTTTTAGTAAGATAACCAACTAAAATAGGACGGAGCGAATATTATCAACTTGACTAATAGCCTGTTTGGCCAAGCTTCTAAAATCAGCTTATTTTCAGAAGTGCTTTTTTCAAAAGTGTTTTTCAAAAAAGCACTTTTGGTAAGAAGCAGTTTGTGTTTGGCCAATACAACTAAAAAAGCACTTTTGAGCAGCAATTAGTGTTTGGCCAAACTTTTAAAAGTATTTTTAAGTATATTTTTCTCATAAGTGCTTTTTTCAAAAATGCTTTTAGAGAGAAACTACTTTTTTTAGCTTATGAAAAACTGTTTTTTTTTACTCCCCAGAAGCACTTATTTTCTTCCATAAGCTTGGCCAAACACCTCAATTTTTTAAAATAAGCACTTTTAAGAAAAAATAAGCACTTTTGGGAAAAAATAAACTTGGCCAAATAGGCTATAACTCGTCAATATTTTAATAAAAGAAAGCCAACACTACTTAATAGAGAAAACCAACACTATTTAATTCTCACCATTAATAGACCTACAAAATAAAGAAGTGTACTTAAATTCTCTCGTCTAGTTACCTTCCTCACTTTTCTATCATTACTCTTTGCCTTTCCAATATATTCTTCAAGTTTATAAATCTCTGAAGTTTTCTCTTAATTAAACAAAGCTTAAAACAAGTTTAAAATAAGATTAAGAGGTCTTGACAGTCTAAAAGTATGGTCATTTATTTTATCCGCTTATGTTATTATACTTTTAACTTTTTTTTTTACTTGACTTCAAAACCTTATGATCTCTTCGCCACCTCCACAATATGTGTCCACCTAAAGATTATATGCTTATAAAAGTACTTGGACATTTTCACAATACAAGTTGGAAGGCCTTGCGTGAACTTAATAAAAAAATTGAAGCAACAATAACCTCTAATTGAGCACAATTGGATTGTATCTTATTACAAAAGAAAGAAAAAAGAAATAACATAGTTTTCATGGTGTAATTTTGCCTTCTGTAATATAGACCAATAATATTATTTGAAACTAAATTCTATTCAACTTGGAATAAACGCAATATCAATATTTACCATCATGAAGCATTAAACCAAATATTGAAAATGAGTTTTTACACTATATGACAACAAACAATAATTGATTAACATATTTTTATATAATACATAATTAACATATATTGTTAGTAACAACAACAATAACATACCCAGTGAAAACTCACAAATGAGGCCCGAGGAGGGTAGAGTGTACACACATCTTACCACTACCTCGGAAAGGTGTAGTAAGTCTGTCTCCATGTTTTGCTCTACCGCCTGAATGTATAACTTGTCCGCACCCAAGGGTGTGAAACTAGCGGTTCAATGAAGTTGGGTTGAACACCATGAGGTCACAGGTCCAATTCCAAATAGATACAAACACTAGGTGACTTCTTTCCATCTGGTCTAGCCTTAGTCGAGGTGCTCACAGGCTTGCCCAAACCACGGTTATCAAAAATTAAAAAAAAAACAAATAAATGTATAACTTGTCCATATAAAAACTGGGCTAGATAAGGCCCAATAGTAGAAATAATCTTTTTGTTAAGCCCAAGCCCATTAGAAAGTGGACCTTAAAACCCTAAACCCCAAGGACTAGAAGCTTCTACTAGAATCTTGAATTTTTCTGCTATATATAAAATCCCAGCTTCATCGTTCTCTCTTGTTCTACACACAAAGCAAAAAGCAAAAAACTCTTGTAGTAGAAATGGCTAAGCGTTTGATGCCAACACTGAACAGAGTTTTGATTGAGAAGATTACAGCTCCAGCTAAAACTAATGCTGGTATTCTTCTACCTGAGAAGTCTTCTAAGGTAAGGAACTTTGAAAACTTGTAGTTTGAGAAAGTTGGAATTTTTTTTTTGAATGTTTGAGTGAAATTGGTAAATGGGTCTGTGTTAGATTCATCGTAGTAGTTTGAGATGCTTGTAATTTGTTGAATGTTTGATTGAAATTGGTTAATGTGTCAAGTGTTAGATTCATCATAGTTTGAGAAAGTTACTGATTTTTTGAGTGTTTGGCTACAAATTGGTAAATGGGTCTCTGTTGGATTCATCATAGTTTGAGAAAGTTCTGATTTTTTGAGTGGTTGGCTACAAATTGGTAAATGGGTCAGTGTTAGATTCATCGTAGTTTGAGAAAATTCTAGTTTTTTGAGTGTGTGACTAAAAATTGGTAAATGGGTATGTGTTAGATTCATCATAGTTTGAGAAAATTCTAGTTTTTTGAGTGTGTGACTAAAAATTGGTAAATGGGTATGTGTTAGATTCATCATAGTTTGAGAAAATTCTAGTTTTTTGAGTGTTTGACTAAAAATTGGTAAATGGGTATGTGTTAGATTCATCATAGTTTGAGGAAGTTCTAGTTTCTTGAGTGTGTGAGTGAAATTGGTAAGTGGGTCTGTGTTAAGATTCATCATAGTTTTATTATTGATGCCGTCTTCCTTTGCCAGCTTTATTTGGTGACTTAAGTTGCGCATACTCTTCACTTTTGATGTCGCGCTCTGTTGGTTTCTCCTAAAGTTGTATGCTTTATGAGAATTCATGTACTTTAGGTTGATATTTTTGAATGAAATGGGTTTACTTAAGTATTAAATTTGGAGAACATGTAGAGTTTGTTGAGCATTTGACTGATATGGGTCCAAATATAGCTGAACATATGTTGATTGATTGGTTGTTAGTGTACTATTGTCCTGGATATGTATTCCAATTGTAGCTAAAGTTGGGATCTTGTAGTGTTTGTATATTCATGTTTAATCAAGTTGGTGTTGTGAATTTAGAGAACATATAGTTTAGGGATGTAATTCACTTAGAGATTCTGTTGGAGAACATTTAGTTTGAGAACCTGTGGAGTTTGAGCATTTGACTGATATGGGTCCGAATAAAGCTGAACTAATTTGAAGATTTACATAGCTGATTCTAACTTGTCTTTGATTGGGACACATTTGATTGGTTGGTTGGTGTTTAGTGTATTATTGGCTTGGATAAGCATTCCAATTTAAGCTAAAGTCGGGATCTTTTGGTGTTTGTGAATTCAAGTTTAATCCAGTTGGTTTTGTAAATTTAGCGGACATACAATTTGGGGATATAATTAGCTTAGAGGTCTATTATATAACATGAAACCTCTACTTTATTGAGTATCAACCTCCTTTGGCTTATCTGGCAATATAATTTGGTTATTGGTTCCATAGGTTGAAGAAGTGTGTGAGATTTAGAGGACATTTTAGTTTTGAAGAGCTTCTGATTTGTCAAGTATCCGAATGAAATGGGTTCGAGTTGGGTTTGGAAAAATAAGGGTTCACATAGCTGAGTTCAGAACTCAAAAGTATTGTGATGGGGAATACTCTGGTGGTATTGTAAGTGCTTAATTTGGAGGACCTGATGAATTTGTTGAGCATTTGACTGATATTGAAGATTGAGATATTGTTGATTGATTGAGTTGTTGTTAGTGTTCTAAGGTAGATATTCCAATTTTAGCTAAAGTAGGGGTGTTTGGGATGTTTTGGTGTTTGTCTATTCAAGTTTTGTTTGAGACTTCGTTGATTGATCGATTGAGTTGTTGTTAGCGTTATCTTGGATGTGTAACCCAATTTTAGCTAAAATTCTGATTTTTTGGTGTTTGCATTTTCAAGTTTAATCAAGTTATTGTGAATTTCAGCTAAATTCCGGGAAAGTGGTGGCTGTTGGGCCAGGGCTGCATGACAAGACAGGAAACCGGATCCCGACTTGTGTCAAGGAAGGTGACACCGTCTTGTTGCCTGAGTACGGTGGTACTCAAGTCAAGTTGGGGGAGAAAGAGTAAGTGCACTTTGTGATTGACCTTGTATTGCTCTAAAAGTTCATAGCTTTATTCATTTTTCTAAACATTCTTGATGATCTTGTGGCAGGTTTCATTTGTACCGGGATGAAGACATCTTGGGAACACTGCACGACTGAGCATCTATATATTTGAGTTCATTCACGCTGTTGAGGTTAATTTAAGGGGAGGGGGAGGTTAATTTCAAGGATGTTTTTGCTTAAGTATTCGAATTGTTGACAATTGTGTTTGATATCTAATGCAATGATAGTTGAATAACCTTTGCAGTTCTTTTTAGTACTGAGTTCTTGACTTGGAAACCTTTTTGTATTGTGCAATTGAGGTGATTGTGGTTAACACATTATGTTTTATGGCAAATACTAAGGTGTTCAATTGAAAAATGATTACAATATTTCTGCTTTAAGCTTCTGAATCCAGCTCCAAGATATATGTTTAGAGTGAGATTTCTCATAAATCTATGCATACACCTTTATTTGTGTGTTACATTCTTCTGTTTTATCCCCTCCTCCTATGTTTTATTGTCTTGCATATTGTATGAAATACTTGGTTTAGCGGATACAAAGAGGAGAGGAACAATCTGTCTTGTTTAGACTTATCCAGAATATCGGGAGGTGCATGTTGGATCCTAACTAAGTTGGTCGGACTCTCAAAAAAATGTTGCCTGCACCCATGTCGGGTTCTTAAAAAGTTCACTACACTAGATTTGAAGGATCCGACATATCCGATGACATTTTTGAAGAGTTTGAGCAACACGGGATCCTAGTGCATTTCTCAAGGATCCAACACGATAAAAGACTGAATATCTAGGGAGTTGATATTGGCTGTTTTGGAAGTTTATTTTTGCAGTTCATTGAAGGAGCTAGGTGTTTGTAGCTGTCTTTTATGCCGGCCTAAATGGTCTGCTCCTCTATGAAGCTATTGTTCTTTCATTATTGGCCTCTATTATTCTGTTAGTTTGGTGGCTGTGGCTTTTATGTCTATGGATGTTGATATTAATTTAATCAATTTAGTGCACAATTAGGTGGGCTGTAGTAAAGGTATGTTGAGTGTCTAAGCTATGTGTGAATAGACCATCACAGAAACAACAGTTTTTTTAAATCTTTGCCACTTATGAGACCACGTTAGTCATTTTTCATCTATGTTCAATGGGTGATATATATAATAAGATAAAACTGGTCTATATACTTTTAAGTAAGATCATGAAATTCCTTGCTCAGCTATCATGAAATTCCTTGCTCAGCTCTTTGTAAGTCATCAATCGTCATGTCAAACACCAAATATAACGGATTCGATCCGAGCTCTCTTATTGAGCAATATTTTTCCTTGAAGAGGACGCGAACCTCCGCACTTCTTAGCATGAGATTTTGAGTCTCGCGTATTTACCATTTCACCATCAAAGCATCCCAGTGATATCCAGTGATATAGTATGAGCAAACATAAATTGGTCGTTTTCCACCCATATTCAAAGGGACATATAAAACGCATTGTTCTGTTGCAGTAATATTTGTTGCATATAGTTAGATGAAAAAAGGTTTATAGTAGGATAGCTTCGGATTCCTACCTCCTTAGTTAGAGGTTTTGGCTTCGACCTCCTAGAAAAGAAAAATATTCAATGCTGCCCAAATGAATGTCCGTTGTAATGTACAAATTCAGATTCATTCAGGCTTCAAGGCTATCAAACATCGAGTGAAAAATAAAAGGAAAAGGGCAATATAAGAAGATAAAACATAAATGAACCTGTTCAAAGCAAGATCAAGAAAATGTTACAAGAGTTATATATCGAATTATATAAGGAGAGCTATATCTACACGCTGGTTTTTTTTTTTTTCTTGTTAAATGTCAAATCAAAGCAAACCAATCAAAATTATTTTCTTTGATTCAATGTTTCGCTTTTGGTTGGGTTTTTTGAATTTTTTTCTTAAACATCCAAACACAAAAGCAAACAGTCCAATCTTAAATTAACTGATTAATTAATTAAACATTTGTATCCAACAAACTAAAACCACTATTTATATCCTACGTGTTAGAAATACATAGCAATAGCACAACGGAAATTAGAGATTGGCGTACCTCCAGCCATTGTCGGAGTTCGTCGGAGTGTTGCATCGTCGACGTGTGCTTTCCACTTTCGGTGAGTCTTCTAAGCACTCAGAATGTCTCACTATAGATGGTGTGAGTTTTTAGAAGATTTCTTATGCTTAGAGACCAATCAGTGTTGTCTTCTTATAGTGCTCGACCATCAAGAGCACTTACAAGAATGGTTATTGAAAATGGGCAGCAACAATTTTGTGGAAGTTATAGGCAATTCAAATTAGCAGTTACACGAACCACAATTGAAAGTTTAAAGTTCAAATTTTGAACTTCGTCTAACACTAGTTACATATAACAAGACAATAAACTAACTCAACATTTTATTATTAAGCAAATTTTCATTTCAATTTGGAAAAATTTTCTGAGCTTACGTCCCAAAGTGAAGCACGACATGTGTCTAAGGCTTACACTCCCCGAGGTGGTTTTAGCTCACCTCATTTCAGGATTCAGCCTGAAAACAGTTATATTCGGTCAATTATATATTTAAAAAATATCAAATTCATCAATCAAAAAAGGTGTCACATACGAGATTGCGGTCTTCGCGCAGTCGAACAATCAACATCCTTTCTTTAGTTCAATTTGTAGTCAATATATTTTATGGAAAAGGAAATATACATAATCTACAACTTAAGGTAATTGAATAAAAATGCATCTCTATATTATGCATCCAAATCCGAAGTTTGAGGAAGTTAATTGAATTTTATTATCCCATTGACTAAATTATGGATAGATATTGCAGCATTAATAACTGTTTTGCCATATTTACATTAAGCAAATTATTAAATTTCACAAGGAAACAAAAATAAACCAAAAAAGGAAAAAAGTTGACAATATCACCAAGTATTAAATGACTTAAATATGAATCACATTCACCTTCTACTGTATTTTTTTTTGACACATGTCTGACCAATCACATCTTTACACATCATCAACCATGACATGGCCAATTTTTTTGTAACATTATAAAAAGACAAGCATTTACCTTAGTTTGTCACAACAATAATTAAAAAGTACATTACATTATTTTTTTGGTGAAAATGAAAATGGAGTGGAGTGGAATTTTGTTAGTTTTGTGTGTTGTTTTTGTAGTTTGTATAGCAGAAGATGAGAAGGAACATGTGTTAACATTAGACCATACAAATTTCACTGACACTGTCTCCAAACACAACTTTATTGTTGTTGAATTTTATGCCCCTTGGTAAATGTTTTTTAATCTATACATGTTGTTTTTATGTTTTTTTTTTATGCAGAGACGGATTTAGGACGAGTTATGTAAAAGATTTAAAATGTATAACTTTAAATTTTGAATTTGTCTTTGCATTTATGTGTGTGTTGAAGAGAATCATGTGTCCTTTCCTGTGACTTTTAGGATTTTTTTTAATGTTGAGATGGATTTAGGACGAGTTCTATGTTTTCTTGGCTAAAACTTATGTATACATATGAAATGATTTAATGTATAACTCTAGATTATGAATTTCCTTTTTGTTTATGTGTCGAAGATGATTATTTTTTGCTTTCTTGTTGGCTTTTAGGATTTTTTTATATAGAGACGGATTTAGAGCGAGTTCTGTTGCTTTTTGGTTAAAACATTAAAAATGTATAACTCTAGATTCTGAATTCGCCTCTATGTTTATGTGTTGAAGAGGGTTAACCGTATATGTTTGTTATGTGTTACGATTTAACGGAATTTTCTGTTACCTTGATGTGTTTGTTTTAACCTCAATCTATGTTGCTCCGAACCTCCAATTTTTTTCCCAATCCATGTTGGATCCTCCAAGAAAATGTATAGCTTTTGGAGGATCTGATATGCACCTGTTGATACTTTTGAAGAGTCGGAGCAACATAGATCTCAATTATTTAAGAGCTTTTTTGGAAATCTGATAGTTCATTTGCAATATAACAGGTGTGGACACTGCAAGAAACTTGCCCCTGAGGTACTAACTTTATCAGAATATTAATTTGACATTTTCACATTTTTTTGTATATTGATTTGTGACAAAAATGTTCCTTTTTTTACAGTATGAAAAGGCTGCTTCAATTTTGAGTAGTCATGATCCTCCACTTGTTCTAGCTAAAATTGATGCTAGTGATGATGCAAATAGAGAACTTGCAATGGAATATAAGCTCCAGGGTTTCCCAACTATTAAAATCTTGAGAGATGGAGCAAAGAAAGTTCAAGAATACACCGGCCCTCGCGAAGCAGATGGCATTGTTGCTTATTTGAAGAAGCAAGCCGGTCCTGCATCTAATGAGATCAAGTCGAAAGAAGATGCTGCTACACTTATCGATGAGAAAAAGATCACTGTTGTAAGTGTTGTTACTTGTTATCACGCCTCAATCATTGTTTAGCTTATTTCTCATCATTCCATTTGTTGTTGCCTATGTTTAGTAAAAGTCTTGGCTCCGCCACTGGTTATTGCTGGTTAAAATGCTTGTGATTTCTTTCAGGTTGGTGTATTTCCTGAACTCTCTGGGGAGAAATTTGAGAAGTTCATAACATTAGCTGAAAAACTACGAGCTGATTATGATTTTGCTCACACTGTTGATGCCAAACTCCTCCCTCGGGGCAATCCAGTTGATAAGCCAACTATTCGTCTCCTTAAGCCATTCGATGGACTCTTTAATGATTTTGAGGTTGTATATTCTTTTCTGTTATGATTATGTTGTTTGATATGGACCTGTTTCTTCAGTTAGACTGGTGCTTAATGTGTATTCGTGCAGGATTTTGATGTTGATGCAGCGGAGGAGTTCATTGAAGCAGCTAGTGTTCCTATTGTCACTATTTTCGATAAGGATCCAGAAAACCAAGTTTATGTTAGCAAATTCTTTAATAGTCCCAACGCAAAGGTACCCAACGGACCTAAGAGTTTTTTGGTGCTTTTCGCCTTTGATTACACTGAACAAGTTAATCCATCTTCATATCTGAAGGATTTGATCTTTTTTCTCCATAAATTTGTGATACACAGGTGTTGCTTTTCGTGAACTTTAGCACTGAGCTCGATGCTTTTCAGTCCTATAAGGATGTCGCGATATATTACAAGGTGGACGGATTGAGCTTTCTCTTGGGAGATGTTGAAGTTGGTACAGCTGCTTTCAATGTTAGTAGTAACATTCTTTCAGCCCGTCGGATTAGTAATATTGGCTTTGCTAAATGACCATATAATGACCCACGTTAATTTTCGTTTGATCTATGAATCGCAGTACTTTGGACTGAAGCCTGAACAAGCACCTCTCATCGTAATAATGGTCAATGAAGGCGAAAAGTATATCAACACACATGTTAAACCTGATGCTATTCCTTCATGGTTGAAGGATTACAAGGTAATGACTGCTGCACCAGACAACTTCTAGTACCTTTTGTTTTATTTTCATTTTGTATAATGCCGATTTGAGATGAATTTAAACGGAGAAACATGGTCAGTGAGGATTCAGGAATTGAGGCGTAGTAGTAGTTTCTTTTTTGTTGTAGTTGTAGCGTTCCACTAGTATTTTCCTCAGCTGAGGGTCATTTCATTCCGAGTTTTCTGCATTAAAGCAATGGCTTGCTAATTTTCCTCATTTTTTCCCTTTTCGCGTTGTTGCAGGATGGTAAATTGAAGCCACACATCAAATCAGAACCGATCCCTGAGGTTAATGACGAGCCAGTTAAGGTGGTTGTTAGGGATACCCTCCGGGACTTGGTTCTCAACTCCGGCAAAAATGGTACGTCTTTCAGTGTTAAATACTTTGACGAATGCTCATTTTTGTGAACTAATATATTGTTTGGATCGTTCTTTTTCTTTGCGTCCTTAAAACAGTATTGCTAGAGTTCTATGCACCTTGGTGTGGCCACTGCAAGGCACTAGCTCCAATCTTGGATGAAGTAGCTTTGTCATTCGAAAAAGATTCTGATGTTCTTATTGCAAAACTTGTAAGAATTATGTTTCATACATTACTTTTTTTAACAAGTCATTATGTTAGTTGTGTCAAACATTCACGATATACTTAGTTGTTTATTCTTTTCTGACTCAGGATGCAACTGCAAATGACCTCCCTAAGGGTGAATTCGACGTTAAAGGATTCCCAACTCTGTACTTCAAATCTGCTTCTGGTAATCTATCCCAGTATGAAGGCGATAGAACAAAAGAAGCCATCATCGAGTTTATTGAGAAGAATCGCGATAAGCCTGCTGCTCGATCGGAATCTGTCAAAGTTGATTCCACCACACCAGAATCAGTTAAACCAGATCCAGCTAAAGATGAGCTATAAGTAGGTAAATTCATGTTCTTTCAACTGATGATTATAAAGATTACTGCATTTCTTGTTGTGTTGAATCGTTTGTTGGATTGTCGAGAGAATGAACAAAGAAAAGTTCTGATATATTTCTAAATTTTTTTCTCATTTTCAGGTTTTTGGGATTCTTTGACTTCATGGAGGACTCAAGTTTTGTTGTGGATTTGCGGTTTTACTTTCTCTTTTATGTTAATCTTTGAGTTTAGTTGCTTTTTTAGTACAATAAAATGGTTGCGTCATGTGCACCATTTTATGTATCAGATATATCTGAATCTTAATGATTATGATCAATTAACAAATCCTCAACTCAACATTTGTAGTTTTTCAGATTTTTTTGTTCAATGATCAATGAAATTTAGCAAATGATCAATGGATACTTGTTGTTGGGCAAAAATCATACGATTTTGAAGTTGGTTATTATTTTTTACCCGTTTTGAGACTCATCGATTCAGATTCATGTTGGAAAGTTCTACTTTGTGTATAAAATAAGTTCTACTTTGTGTATAAAATATTTTCTACCAAAGACACGACTCCATTCCCCAGACTCCGAACTCAAAATATTTAATAATTTTTGGTGGTGAAGTCTTTTATTAAAGATTATCTCATGACAACTATACATGACAAACGTCAACTTTTGCTGACTGCTGTTTTGTTTTCTTTCATCCAACCCAATAATTTAGAGTTGTCTTATTTGTTCTTTGCATATTAGTTGTTTTTGGTGTAGTATTTTTAGAAGACACAACTTTTAACTTCACATATTAATATGATTATTAATAAAAGTAAAGATTAATTCTAGTTAATAAGTCATTTGTTTGCAATACATTAACTTAGATGTTGTTGTTAACTTTATTTATTAATATGAAGTTTAAGTTGTTTAATTCAAAGTTCTAAAATATTTCTAGGAAAAATTAGATTACTTTTTCTTTCTTTATTATTTCTTTTTTTTTTTTTAGATAACTTTATAAAAACGTATTTCACAATCTTCATTATATTTCAAATGAAGTTGAAATCATAAAATTTACTATTAAAATTTTTGAGGCCTCAAAATTTTGAGGGCCAAAACAAACGCTTTACTAGTCTTATCCTTGAGTCACCTCTGCTGGCAAATGCAGTTGAGTAGCAATTTCAAGAATGCTTGCTCATTGTCTGTTCTATTATTTTATTTTTGATAATCATGGTATCCGGACCAGCTTGCGCGAACCTCGACTAATTCCACGGGATACCTATCACCTACCTCTAGCAACATGTACCAGATAACTCTATCCACCAAGGTTAGAACAGATAGGAAGAAATCACCTAGTATAACCACATAAATGTCTGTTCTATTTCATATGACATTTTGCTTCTTATTTAAATTTTGTTCAAAAAAGAATTATATCTTTTTTTGATTTAAATATTAATTATCTAATTTTAAATTTTACGTTTCGCTCTTAATGACACTTCTATAATTACATAAATATCACGACATGTTTAAATTCTACAAATTCGATGGACACTTTAGTATCTTGCAAAAGTCTTTCTTTTTTAAATCATGTATCAATTGAAAACACCATCGTTGAAAATTAAACACTTTAGAAAGTAAATGGTTTGCCCAAACTTCCTAGCCTAATTTATGCAAGACAACAGTAACACAAGGGTCTAAACATCTTCATTCTAAAATAGCACCTTTATTGGATTCTCCAATAGTACATAGCTTTGGAGGATAAACACACACTTGGCAATATTTTGAAGAATCCGAACAACATATGTTATGACGGTGCGCAACAGTAGCAGAACTAAAGAAAAGTCATAAAAAGATTTTTAATTCATAACTAATCTTGTCTCTGTAACAACAGAAATGAAACAAAAAAAAGGTCTAAAAGATCTTCATCCTATTTTAATCTACCTAGTAATAACTAAAAACATTTGCTCCTTTCCCCATCTGAGCGTGTCATCCTTGCACATCGGCCATCTGATCTCCTCTGCATCGTTCCAATTTCATAATAGCACTACGCTTACTAATATAAGTTTGACACTATCAGAAAATCGCTAATTTTCAACGGCCAGTCTGGCATGACCATTCTGGCTAGCAATGGCAGCATCCTTCTTCTTACCCCATTCATGAATCCTCAAATGAAGTTCAGCAGCAGCAATCAAGAAATGAACAGCTTGAATTGGTGTCAAAATTCTCAAAATCTCCTTAACTGTCCTTAACCTTAAATCATCTGCTTTTTTCAACACATCCAATAACCCTTCCTCTTTTTCACCAATATTTGTCTTGATTTTCTCGTCTTGTTCAACATCTTGTGCATTTTGTTCCCTCATTAATTCACTCACAACATGTGACAATTCAACCATTGATGTATCTGCCACACTTTCTTGAACTTTTGCCAAATGTTCACTCAACTTTCTTTCCTCCCTTATTGTCTTATGTTGTAACTCATCAATTTTTCCAAGTTGGTTACCAGATAAACTTCCCAAATCACCTGTGCTAAATCCCCTCATTAACTCATGAAGATTGGCTTCAAGTTGGATACCTGATTTTGAGAACAACAAGTGAAAAGCCATACTAGGCCTCCACCCTCCAATCCATAAAAACGCATCTTCAAGATTACTTATCCATGATGGATGCAACATGCCTAGAACATCAGCATTAGCATATCGCGATTTCTCTGTATAGTATTCTTCATAATGCTTCACGACTCTCTGAATTAAAGGCGATAAGATCATGTGATTGTTGTTGTTGTTGTCTTTCGAGGCACGTACAAGCTGATCCAAATCTTGGTTCTGTTTAACGAGCCATGACTCGAAATACTTGTGGAATGTCTTGTGGTTTTCGATCCTGTTTCTGCTAGTACTCATCATGGAGGAGTGTATATGAAATTTTAGGAACAGGTTGAAGAATTTATATTAAGAAGAGGATATGTAGAAAGTTTAAAAAAAACCAGAAGCATAAGAACCAGTGGGCTACGTGAGCAGTAATTTCTAATACTCCCTCCATTTCAAATTTATGTAATGTAGTTTGACTTAGCACGGAGTTTAAGAAAGAAAAGAAGATTTTTGAAATTAGTGGTCTAAAATGAGTCATATATGTTTGTGTGGTTGTAAATCATTTTATTAAGGATAAAGTGAATATTTAAAAATTAAATTGTTACTAAATATAAAAATATATCATTCTTTTTAAGATTGACTAAAAAGGAAAGTGATTCGTATAAATTAGGAGAGAGGGAGTAGCTACTTTTAATTTAATTTGTTGGCTTATCTTATATTCATTGTATATGTATCTTCTGGTTCACCAACAATCACCACAACAAGTGGGCATGTTGAATTTTTGTAGGCCAAGTTATAAATAAATCTTGTTACATGTATTATGTATATTATTATGGAATTCTGTACCACAACAAGTGGGCATGTTTCTGATTTTTCCGTAGTAAGTAATATTTATCTATTCATTTTAGTTACTCAAATTTGCACCGATCATTGTGCCAATGATGTCGTTTATGCCAATAGGACTTAGAATTTGTGTGCACTAGGACTAATTTTCAAATACTTGTTATTGGTCATAAGTACAAGTCTAGACGTCATGATATAGATCAATTGGTGTTTGAGCTAGTTATATTTGTTGCTCAAACTCTTCAAAGATATCAAAACTAACATATTTCTTGGGAAGAAGTTCGCACGAATGCAGTAATATTTTTGAATAGTTCAAGCGATATATATTTTTTTTCTTATGACACCCCGTTATATAAGGTTCCAACGGTGGGCTTTTCCCGTTTACGTACGATGGGGTCAAAATTCTTTGTCTTCATTCTTTACAAGTTGGCTCCAATTGCATGCTTCATTTTTTTAGTTTCTAAATATAGAAAGTTTCTTTGTACGTCATTGCCAGACTTTTTTGCTACTCACTGTTAATTTGATTGGCGGTATAAATATATATTGAACATAAAAGTTTTTACAATATTCATGTAACGATGTTTGATTAAGCACGATGATTAATAAAAAAAGAAAAACTTTTGACACATATCAGAAACACTCTTAAAACTTGTGATGTACACAAACCAAGATAGTTTTCTAGCTATAAAAGTATCTCATTTAACGATCAATGAAAAAGTAAAGTGCTGACAAATATAGACGTCATACTTTTTTAAAACAAACAAAAATTAAAAAAAAAACGATCATAGAAAATGAAATAACTAATAAAGATAAACTAAATACGTAAATCAGGACTCAAAAAAGAGCATCTCATAGGTAAAAAAAGAAAGTCTAAACTTTAAGTATTAATAAACATGAGAAGACATCATTATTTTTGAAACAGACTAAATGATAAAGACGATCATATAAAATAGGACGAAGGGAGTAACTCGCAAAGAGAAACTAATAATGCAAAGATTAAATAATTTCAATATAGAAGTACGTTAATCTATTAAGACCAAAGGGATTGAGACGAAGAAAATACATGCTTTTAACCTAGTACTACAACCAATAAGATGACGTATTCATTCAAGTTGCAACTTGAACAACTCAAACACAAACATCCAAAGTAATAACAATACATTACCTTAAAATAATATGGTGGGACCCACATCTCCTTTAAGAAAGATTCTTCTAAGTTCTCAAAATATCAACCTAATAGTATATCCTCATTTAACTTCTTCACTAAGGAAACAAGCAGCCAAATCACAAGTCCATATCCAATGTATGCATTAAATTTAAATAAAGTGAATCTATGCCTATTGATATCGTACAGAGCATAATGTTACACTTACAATTACCAACAACATACACAATATAATCTCAATTCTCACAAGTAGTGTGTATTTGATATCGTAGAGAGCACAATGTTACACTTATAATGACTAACAACAACATACAAAGTAGGCGTTTGGCCATAAAAATAAAATATTTTGGAGTTGGAGTTGGAGTTGGAGTTGAAGTTGAAATTGAAGTTGGAGTTGTGTTTGATCATGAAAATAAATAGTATTCTTTTTGACTTTTTTGTGAGAGAAGTAAAAGTAAAAAAAGTGAAAACAAGAAAAAGTTGTTTTCACTTTTCCGGAAATAAATTTCACTTTAGTGAAATGCATTTCATGGTCAAACACCACTACATTTCACTTTTTTTACTAAAGTGAAATTTATTTTCAAAAAAAAGTGAAAAAAATCCATGGCCAAACGGGCCCAAAGTATAATCTCACAAGTAGTGTGTATTCAGACCTTAGCTCTACCCTCCAAAGGTAGAGAGGTGGTTTCCGATAGACTTTCGGCTCAAAAGGAGAATGAACAGATGTAGCATAAATAAGTAGCCACAGTATGTCATGGTGTGAACAATCATATCTACTATCTAGTTTGTTATCATACCATCTAAAACAGTACCAAGTAAAAGTGGTTTTTGTGCAATACTTCATACAAATGAAATAATCGATATCTTTGTCAAAACCACAGAATTCTTCATGTTGCAAAAGTTAAGAGAACTCCCCCTATTGGTAGAAGCAAACTGTATACTCATAATTTACATTTGAAACTCACATCTTCTATATTTTCTCGGATCGCCTATGTCTAACAAATCTTTCACTCTCTTTAGTGTACAAAATTTTTCCCTCCGTACAAACTACTGGTTAGGAAAAAGAGTAAGAAAAACAAAGCAAAGGAATGTGAATGACTAAAGTTGTGTTTTGTATGAGCTGAATAAGGTCAGTCAATGAAAGTGAAAATATTCACCAAGGTGTTGAAATCAAGAAAGCTGGAGAGCAATCTGCTGAAGAAGTACCTTCTTTTGAGCTGCGGTTATTAGACCTTTACATTCGGCATCCACCAGAACCTCTGTCATAATAGCAGCCGCGTGACCTCTAGGCTCGTTGGACCCTGATGTCTTCTTCAGCATGAACATCTGGAAACGGTACAGGATGGAAGGATTAAGAGGCCAGATAGAAATAAGAGCGAAACCTTCAATTTGATCCAGAAATTTGTTATTGAATTTTAGCGAGAAAGACAGTTAACAAGAATATCGACAATTTTGAATAAAGTCAAGTGAGTTACAGACAGATTCTTGCTGAAAGTTGCAAGAGATTTTGAATGGAAGCACACAACTAGAAATTATCTACCATGAAACATTATGTAGAAAAAAGAATAAATCTCAACCATAAAGACATAAATTTTGACGTTTTAAATGAAATATTGAATACTGTTATTTCTGAATTATCCTTCCAAGGAAGTATATACACATGTACCAAAACTAAAAATGTAATATACCCTGAATCAAAATATAAGCAGAAAAGAGAATTTAGACACCGCAAGCCTCTACTGTAAATAGTTGGATTATAATTCATGAACAATATTGATGGATATTCAAGCACCATTTACATAACTATGTCAATCAAAAGAAATAACATCACCCAGGGGTTAGTTTACAGGAAAACGCCAAGCTAGTATAGAGCTGGGCCGCCATAGAATGGCAGAATAATTACGGGTTAAATGACTAAATGAATAAGCTTAGATTTACAACCCACTATGTGGAGTCAAATTTATGAATTCAGCCTTATGCAGTCTTTAAGTGCAAAACCAGAATAAATAGATGTCAATACCCTAATGAAAGACGGGTATTTTGAAGTATCAATAACCTAACTCTTTTGTAAAGTCCTTTTGAAACGGCTTTAGCAAAGAAATGTATTGCCATTCTTAAATCTACTGTTTCAGAAATATCCACTTGATCAATAGTCAGAAATCAGTCAAGATACATCAAAAGGTTTCAAGTTGTAAGGTAGTCAGAACCTGTTTTATAGATCCTGTAATTTCGTGTCTTAACTAATGTTAACTTGACCGAGGAAATTTAAGTACCTGTCCGTCATGTGTTATTTCTAAACAACCCGGTTTCTGTATGAAAGGCTCTCCATCAATCTGGACAGGGAACGGACTAGAAGCATGTATCCTTACAGTTCCCCCTTGGGCTAGCCTCCTCGCTTGAGAAAGTCCAACCTAAAAGACAGACTATTAGAACTTAGAAGGAAAGTAAAATAGTAGAAAAAGACTGAAAGTAGTAATAAAGAGGAAAAATGGAAGAGGCAGACTTGAAAGCAACAACTACTTTGGAAATCTCAGTAGCTTTCCTAGTTAAAGTTGGATATTCAAGAGAATACTTTTTAAGAGTAAGCAGAGAGAAAGTAGGCACCAGGTAGCAGCTTCTTTATACAAAGTACAAGAGCTAGTCTGCAAACGCTTAATGTGCCGCAAGTTCATGCTCACTCCTTAATTCAAATATGTGATTAAGTTTCATAAGAAAATCTTCAAGGTAACAGCAAAAGAAAGAAGCTTTAAGTTAGAAACCAAAAACCATGCATATTTACTACTTCCTGACAGGTGGTATTTCAGTTTGCAGAACATCATCCATGAAAGCTTACACAGCATAAAGAAAGGGCAAAAGGAAATGTTAGCATTTGATGAATAGATAGAAATGGAAGCACAAGGAAACTTTCCACACCTGTAGCTTGCCAAGGTGCCATGCTCCAGAAACACAAACGACTTCAAGTATTTTGTCATGCATTGACTGGTCGTTGAAGTCATCGTCATGCTCGAATTCATTTTGCCACAGATTAACGCCACCCATATAGCTACCAATATTTAGCACAATCAAGCCCTCGGTATCCTGATAGATTATAAATAAGGGGATCGATTAGGAATTACAAACGTGAAAGCAAGAAACAGTTTGACTTCCAGATTTTGCAATGTGTATACCCTGGGGATCTCTATGTCATTCCCATCAACTTCAAGCCATACTTGCCATGGCAAATCTGCACAAGCTCTGCCCATTATATCTCTAGCACCTTCTTTTGCATATCGCAATTTATTTACGAACTGTAGGAGAGGCTTGATTAGACACACACACACAACAAAAACAGTAAATTTCCAAATGAAATTTAATAAAACAGAAGAAAACTAAAGCATAGTGATCTATTGACAACAAGCAATAAAAACCAATCATCTTCAACGATGTCCACTGTTTTTCTATATATTATTTTCCGGAGAACATATATGGGAAACTGGAAAGATTATTCTCAAGAACATATAAATAAACTCTCTCATATATCATGTTATGAAACAACTGTAGCTATCACTGAGGCTCAAAATGGCATGTCCATACCTGACTGTTAAACTTCTCAGGGTTTTCTTCCCTGTTCATATGAAATTCATATGCAACCTTTGCATCACATCCTATACCTGTAACAGAAAATATTCAGTAATTAGATAGATAAAACGGTACTAGTGACAGGACAAGCAAGAAACAAGTCACAATGTGCAAGCAGATGGAAGACTACCCAAATAATTCAGCATGAACTTTGATTGCACCTTAGGGGTGTCAGAGGCAGATTTTTCTTCAATTATGTTGACCTTCCAACGATCAAGCATTGTGACAGCAGCATGGCTCAAATCATGCAGAAAGGGTCTTAGTCCACCTTGCCCTTCAACCATGGCAAATCCACCGCCCCATTGCAGGACTCTAGACAAATCATTTCCAGTTCCCAGAGGAAGAACTGCTACTGGTGGAGGCGATTCAAAGTTATGCCGCTCAATAGCATCAAGGACCCAAGCAACAGTCCCATCACCACCACAGACCAAGACACGGAAGTATTGCAAGTTACTAAATAATTCCAAACCAGCTTCAGGCCCTTGGGACTGGCCAAGTTCAAATACCTGCATTTATGAAAATGAAATTCTTATGCAATGTGAATGCTTGAACATAGAGACAACACTTCCTATGACAGATAAATCGATAGATGAAAGGAGGACAACTGTTAAAAGAATGCCTTTCTGTGATTTTCACTAGATTAGAACTTCATAATAAAACAAATGACTCCAGAACTTGGATTATTTCAAGTTACAAAATAATCTCAAAACAAGGAAGAAAAATGAGGATGGTGATAGATCACATTCTAAATGAAGAAGACATGTCAGAGATAACGAGCATTTGTGACTTGGAAGCATGAGGTTCATCTGGCCAAAGCAAAGATAGGGCCAAGCTACTACCTTAAGTAAGTGTAAGAGCCAAGTTGAGCCATTCAGATAGCGTTTTACATCTTATCATTTGCTCATTAGCTAATTATTCTAGTTATTTCCTTTTAAAGTATATGTGTGGGACAGCTAAATAAGCATGATAACTAGTTAACTCTTAACCTTAAATTGGAAGCTCACCTGAACAGGATTCAACAGCATATTTAATCTCCTCCTTAGAGCAGGACCATTTTGAGCTCCACTTTTAGTATTTATGAAAACCAAAAGAGGTCTAGCATCCTGAGGCAAATCCAATAGTGCAAACTTTTTAGATATGCCCAAGATTCTATTTTCCTGCTTGTTCCAGGCCAATCCGTTCTGGCTACCTTTTCTGCCACCCAGCTTGTTACATTTTACAGAGTAGCCATTATTCTTCTCACTGTTGGAAAGCTTCAAAGTCACCAGGGATCTGATCACATATTCCAGAGCTCGCTTTGCAGCAGAACTGCCTTCCACTTTACCATTTATGAGGTCATTTCCATGTTTGTTCCGATGACGCTTTCGTCTGATGTGCCCATTGGCATGCATTTTTTCTGCCAGAGAACTTAACATTGCACTACCTTTTGCCTCAGCTTCCACATCTTTAACATAGAGTGGAGAGAGAATAAGCCTCCTGAGAGGACCCAAATCACAAATATCACCAGATTCTTCAGACATCTTGGCATGGCATTTGACATGTATCAATCGTTGACACCATAAACAATACCAAGTAGGAGATGCATCAAGAAAAGGAACACCGCAAGGTTCATCACAATAGAAACAAAATGCAGACATCTCAGGATTCTCATCCAAGTTAGTCCATCTTTCGGACCAATGGTGACACACATGGCTTAATCCGGCCTGTGCTATACATTTGCAATCCTTTGAGGCAAACTGAGAACAACCAAAATGGGCTGCCACACCACAGATAGAGCAACGATGTACTGGAGAATGTGATGCAGCTTTGGTACTTAAGTTATGTGGAGAAACGAGTGATAAGAGGCACACGCTGCATGTGGATGGCTGCACACCATAAGCAAAATCTTCAATCCACGTATGATGGGATAAGGGAACCTTCAGTTTCTTCCACGCTTGCTTCTTTGCTACAGCAGCAGCTTTAACCCAATTGAGAGATGTCTTCCGTTGCCACTTAAGGAGTACATATATAACAACCAAGAGTCCAAGAGATCCAGTAACCAACCATGCGAAGATATAGGAACTAAAAAAGTCTGAACTGTTCAGCAACCTCAATAATGAAACACTGATATCAACCATTGTTAATCCAATGTCTCATTATTCTTTTTCAATTCCTATAAAAAGCCTGGAGGCTATTCCCTATGGAGCCAATTCTGGTAATTGAAACCTTAACCTACCAAAAGAAACTTTGTATAATTACAAACCAAGATAAGCAAAGTAAAGAAATTTTAATAGAATAGTATAGTAGTAAATTAATGTGCCGAAAAATAAACTACATCCAGAAATATATCTTATGCTAAAAAGCATATAGACTCCAAAGACAAGTGTATCCATAAATGATATGACGAGCAAGGATAAAGGACAACACATTGCTACATCAGTCAAACTGCAATTCCATCAGAGAGCTGTTCTATCAATGATATCTTAGAACTGAGAAGAGTTAGGTGAAGCTATACATGATATAATATAAGATTATAGGTTTTTGAAAAGCATAATAAATGAGCATGTCTTCCATAAGAACCATTTCGCTGTTGTAAATTCTGACAAACATAATATGACCTCAGTGGATTCTAAAGGAACACTATTGAACAAATTCAAGCATGCATAATGGAGTTTTAGTAGATGCAAGTAATAACACACCTATAAACGTGCAATAAAATAGTGCATAGGATTGTAATTCATGAGTTATATGGTCTCATCATACCCAGGGCCGACTCTATGGCTAGGCCAGTAAGGCATATGCCTTAGGCCCCAAATTTTACTAAGAATATTAGTTGACACCTTTAATTTTGATATAAGTAGTAAAAAAGATAAGTCAGCAAACTAAAATTAATGCAAATACATTAATTTTCTTTTACTTTAGATGTATAACTCACACGTGTGTAACAATAATATATATGTGAATTTAATTTTTTTTTACTAATTGACATGGGGTGCACTTGCGATTCACAAATGCACGTGCAGCGCATGAGATACACGTGGAGCAGACAAGATGCACATGCGGCAAACAAGACGTACATGAAACGCAAGTAGAATCTAATATTATTGAATATACTTGAGATCTCTTATTAAAATCTGACTTTAAGCCACCAATTCTATTGAAACACCACTAACCCAGTGTAATCCCACAAGTAGAGTCTGCCCAAATTCACAACGGCTTAAAACAACAACATTATATCCAGCATAATCCCACAAGTAAGGTCTGCCCAAATTCACAATGACTACTACAACGACAACAACAATAACATACCTAGCATAATCCCACAAGTGGGGTGTGCTTAAAATTCACAATAACTACAACAACATGCATAATCTCACAAGTGTGGCATACTCAAATTTACAATGGCTATAGAAATCAAATTATCATTACATCCCAAACAACAAAACCTTGGAATGAAAACATATCTATATCTAAAAACCCATAGCTATCCCCCCAAAAAAGAAAAGAAAATGTCCTATATATATTCACATAAACAATATCAGTTCACATCAAAATCGATCCGAAACAAGTTGAGATCGGCTATATGAATCCTCAAATCAACATACATAATTGACTTTAGATCTACAAATTAAAATTACATACATATATAAAAATTGCTCCAAAAATACATTATATTAAACACACACAAAAAAAATGAAAAATAAAAGTTGGAGATGAGATTGGTAACCTGAATAATAGGCAAAAGGGATTTGCGGACATGAACTGAAAAATCACATTTAATTAATGGAATATTCAGATATCAGAAAAATTATGAAGAATCTCTATTTATATGTAATAAATATAAAATAATAAGAAATTCTAATGTATTTGAATTTTAGAAGGGAAAAAAATAAAATAAGAAAGAAGTGAAAGTAACGTTTAAAGGCGGGGACTTCAATTTCTAGAGCTAAAAACACGGCTTGACTTTTTTATTAAAATGATAATTAAAATATTTTATTATTTTGTTTGGGTATTTTTTGATTACTAGAAATGATTTTAACGTGCTTAGAAGAACATTTGATGTTTAGATCTTATTTGATAGTTATAAATGAAAATTACAATAAAAAATTGCTTTTTTTGGGGATTATTTTATATAGATTATTTAAGAAAACAAAATATTTACGTTTAAAAATCTCAAAAGAGTTTTGTAGTTTATTAATGACAAATGTATCAAGATAATACATTGTTAATAAATGCATAATTCGGTGTACTGTTCCTTAAAAAAATCAAATTCTCTAAAGTTGTAGCTACTATACTATATGAAAAATAAATTTTAGAAATCCATGTAAACTTGAACTCGTATTCAGTATAATAGTTTTATTGAAATTCCAAATGTCATTTTATCTATACTTTTAAATCACGCAATTGAACTCTTTCTAGGGAATGTAGTGCTTACCAAATCTAAATTTTATAATAATTTGTCTAATTCGTTCAAATTATAATGGATTCAGTTATAACTCATTGATTTACTTAATCTAACAGATTGATCGCAAAACCCTATAGCAATAATATTATACCAGAGTAATTTCATAATGAATTGATCACAAAATGAATCATCAAATTAACATAATAGTGCAATTCAATGAAACAAAATCCATACATATTCAAAACTGACTCATTATTGGAGAAAAAAATGGATCATACTTGACTTATGACACATTATTTCATTCCAATTTTCATCCAACAAATCGAAATAACTTTGAACGAGTTAAATTATACTTAAACTCATTTAAATTTAATATAACCTATCTATTCGAATGTCGAATTAAATATGAATATTATTGAAGAAAAATTTGACTAGGACTTTATCGTAAATGATGATTAACTTATAATCAATACCAAAATTTAGAATAAATGTGTTTGATTAGCAATAGAATTTGGACGTTAATTTCAACATTGGCCTTCTATGTCTTTGTAGTTACCTACTCTTTGGAAAAACATATACTTCTAATATTTATTCCCTAATATGCTTACATATATCAAAATATACAACTAATTCAAGAAGATTCACACCATTCTTTGCTCGAGAGATGTCAATTTGGCCCTGATTTGAGGAAACAAGAAGGTGAGGTCAAGAGAAGTTATTGTATTTTTCGGGATCAATGTAAAGTACTGAAGTATAAGTTGATTTTCTTGCAAATCAAATATATTGTAAGGCGTTCTACAAGTATATGCTGCTTCAGGCTTCAATACTTTAATTACCAACTGTAATTTGAAGTGACTGATGAACTTCAATACTTTAATTACCAACTGTAATTTGAAGTGACTGATGAAATCATACACTTTACAATTAATAGTGTAATTCAACGGAATAAAATCCATATGTATTCAAAACTTTGACTCATTATTGGAGCAAAAGGAGAAAATTTTGGATCATACTTGGACTTATGACTCATTATTTCATTCCAATCTTGATTCAAAAAACCGAAATAAACTTTGAATGAGTTAAATTATAACATATTTGCTAACTTCGAATTGAATATGAATATTACTGAGGACAAATTTGACTAGGACTCTTTCGTAAATGACGAAATTTAGAATAATTGTGTTTGATTAGCAATAGAATTAGGACGTTAATTTCAACCTTGGCCTTCTGTGTTTTGGTAGTTACCTGCTGTTTGGAAAAATATATACTTCTAATATATATTTATTTCCTAATATACTTACTTAGATAAGACTATCAAAATATACATCTTATATAAGTAATTGAAAACGCCTTCCCTCAATATATCCACTCTCATTTCTATATTTGGCGGACATTTAATATTGACAATCAGATAATTCAAGAAGATTCACACCATTCTTTGCTTGAGAGACGCCATTTTAGCCATGATTTGAGGAAACAAGAAGGTGAGGTTAAGAGAAGTTATTGTATTCTTCGGGATCAACGTAAAGTATTGAAGTATAAATTGACTTTCTATTTATTCGGGGTAGTAATAAGATCTGTATATACTTTACCCTCCCCAGACCTCACTTGTGGAATTTTACTGGTATGTTATTGTCGTCATTGTATAATTGGAGAATTTAGAAAGATGACCATCTTTGGTGTCAATGTGTCATAATAGTGCACAAGTAGTGTACGATTTAAAAAGATTTCCAACTTTATACGTGTGCATAATTAGTTCGAAATCTAAAAAAGAATATTTTAGGATTAATTTAATTAGGGATTCAATAATATTTCTAAACACTTTAGAATAAGAATAAAATATCATATATTATCCCAATATATCACTTTTGACTTGAATCAAACCCCACCCCCAACCCCACGTCAACAACTGCTCTAATCCGTACTCAAAGGGCAGTACCAAAATTATAATTTAATTTATTAAAGTCAAAAGAAGAGGAAAGTTAAATTTCTTTAGTCAAAAATCAACCAATCTTTATAGTACCTAAAAAAGAAAAAGAAAAAGAAAAAAGAAAAAAGAAAGTGGCTTTTGATTAATATCAAGTGTAAGAATATAAAATTTGTAGAATTATTACAAGTGGATCTTCTTGCTTTTGTGTTGGAAAACTTTTACGTAACATTTTAACAATTTAAGGTCGACCCCCCCCCCCACCCCTCCTCTTTCGTCGAATATATTTTTCTTGAAAAATATTTTGTATTGGAAATCATTTTTTAGACATAAAACTAGGTGACAAATGATATATAAGATTAAGGAGTAACAATAGTGAGTAATTAATAGTAGTAGTAGTAGTAGCTATAAGAATACTATTTTAAGTGATACTTTTGTATACTCGAATTAAAGTTATTGAAAATCTTCAAATATTGATTGAAACGAGTGATACGTAGTTATAAAGAAAGAACATTCACGTTAATGAGTAACATGAAAATATTTATCGAGAAGACATTTTTCAGTCATATGAAAAACTGGCCATCAATTCTTCAACTAACAAAAAGAATGTGAAACAACGTTTTAACGGAACATAATTTAACTTAATTATTTAGTAGAATTAACAATAAGATTTTGGTGATACTTTTGCGCGCGTAATCAAAGGATTACTTAAATAATGTTTTCTTATAATAATTTTTCAAAATATTTATGAGTCAGAGAACTCTATATAATTTCTAAAATTTAATATAATATTCAAAGTCACATAAAATTTTGACTTAGTTGATCGAGGTATTCATAATCGATTATTTGTTTTTTTTTTTTTTGGGATAAAAATTATACTCATACATAGTGCAATACAATGGATATTAAAAAAGGACAATCCGGTGCACTAAGCTTCCGCTATATGCAGGGTCCGAGGAGGGCCCGACCACAAAGATCTATTGTACGCAGCCTCATCTTACATTTCTGCAAGAGGCTGTTTCCAAGGCTTGAACCCATAACTTCCTGATCACATGATAACTTTATCAGTTACTCCAAATCTCCCCTTCAATACAATGAATATTCAATTTTTAAAAAATAAAATGCTTGGTGAAATTGGGTGTACCTTTCGAGTTTCGTGTAGTAAACTAATTTGCATTATGGGTGGAGTTGTTGCATCATGATTATTTAAGGTTCCACTAGTATATTGGATTATGTGGCACATATACAATATGGTACAAAAAATTAAAATGCTAATAATTAAAGTAAAACAAGATGCATAATTTTCTTAACCTTTTTTTATTATAAGCAACAAGGTTTCAACATCAATCATCTCCATCGAGCACAAAGTAAAAGGAAGATGCTCACAAGGACAGGGGTCAATAATATAAAGTTCAAATATTTACTCTATATATCCCTTTCATTAGTAAAAGTAGAAAAAAAAAAAAGGGAAAAAACCCAAAAGAAAGTGATCTCGTCTTGTGGTTCATCATCAAAATTTATAGGCTTATTTGGAACTTAATTGTGTCATCCACGTCATAATATTTCTTTTTGTATGTACGTCTTCAGATTGCTGGTAAAGGCAGTTATTCAATCTATAGACGGATAAAGGCAATGAATAGCTCGTTCCATGCTGATCATACCGCCACTACCATGCTTATCTCATCAAACCATCAACTTTAATATCAGTTTGTTGGGTTAAGTTGA
Organism: Capsicum rhomboideum; assembly: GCA_031232105.1. Taxonomy (NCBI): domain Eukaryota; kingdom Viridiplantae; phylum Streptophyta; class Magnoliopsida; order Solanales; family Solanaceae; genus Capsicum; species Capsicum rhomboideum. The sequence goes on from CP124714.1 coordinate 171,779,294, forward strand.
TCCAAAGACACTCTTAAATATGTGATATTATTCTCCTTGAGACAAATATGCACGACTTTCCAACAAAGTCTTGCACCATTAAGAATAATCAATACCTTTATGTAGCTCCTTTTCTAATCAACTTCCAATTTGGGACTTCACTATTACTGCTTTAAAGCTTTTTTTTCCATCCGTATTTGATATCTATTTTGAGACATGATCAATTCATATTCGCATTGGAAAGCCCCACTTAGATGATAAAGCGCACCCAACCAAAAATAGACTCCATTATAAAGTTTGAACCCGAGACCTCAGCTCAAGATAAAAAAGATACTAATCGCCCGACCACTTCTTCTTTAGAAGGAAAAGAAAACAAGAAGAAAAAAGAACTACACCTTTATAAATAAGGAAGCCCTTCATGCATTCAACATGAATGAAAGGACAACGTACTAGGAAGATGTTTGTGGATGTTTTTGTGGTGGTGATGATGGTGGCTCTGATTAGGTTCCTTCTCAATCCGCCACCGTATATGGAGGAAATCATCGACGGAGCACGGTAGCTTTAAGGGTCCATCAACATGATAGCCATAAACATCATGAGCTCTATCAAGAAGCTTTTGTAAAAGAGGGTGATATAGATATGAAATAGGAATAACAAATCTTTGAATTCCACAATCTTCTTCTTCTAATCCTACTTGAATTGCTAGCCATCCCTTTTTCACCTTCATTTTTGAAAACACTAATATTATTCTTTTTTTCTTCTAATGGAATGTATGAAGAAGTTAGTGTAGAGTGAGTGGTGAGGGATGTGAGTAGCTAGGATAATATTATTTGTGAGTTTGTGTACGTTGCAATATATTGTTATGTGTTATGTGTATATATATAAGCTAAGGTTGTGAAAGGAAGTGTTGATTTTTTTCTCAAGATTCTTTTATAATTATTTATGTAGAAAGAGTGATGATAATAATATATAAGTTGGTTGTGGAAGAGGGGTAAAGGACTAAGTGGAATCAACAAGGGTTTTGGTGCAGTGGTGGGATTGCTCCACCCTTAACCAGAGGTCTTGAGTTTGAGCCCTGGGTATGGAGAAGATCCTGGTAAGAGCGTCACCCTCAGAATGTGCCCTGCAATGCGTGGTCCGGATTAGTCGGAGCTCCAATGTAGGTACCGAACACAGGATGGAAAAAAAAAAAAAAAAAAAGGGGGGGGGACTAAGTGGAGTGCTTTCTTTAAGAGGAAAAGATAATGTCAAATTAACTAATTTCTAACGTAAGGAGTTAGAAGATGATGAAGGTAGGTGTTAAGAATAAATATAAATGAGAACTTCCATAAATGACGAATAACAAGATGCATTTTTTTAAATTAAGCAAATATTAATAATACAATTAAGATCTTTTAGGTATTTATTAGTAATTAAGATCGAACCATGCAAGTTTTAGGTCTAACTCGTCCTCTATAGCTACTAGGCTAAGCTATTGCAAAGCGATTAAATTCATACGTGATCCTGAGTTAGGAGAAAACCTTTCATGTTGTATGCTTAAAACTTAAAAGTGTTCGTGTATAATATTCTAAGCAAATCTTAAAACAAAGACGCAAGAAAGACATCTAAGGTCCAAAACGAACGACAATATTAGTGAATTCGATGTTGATATCGATATCAAAATTGTTACGTACGCATCTAAATTTGATCAATAATGAAGCAAATCTCAACGAGGACGTTAAATCTCCGATTAATATCGTAACAAATCTCATTTTGATTTACGAAAAAAAAGGAAAGTAGTGGACTTGTGTCGGCCGTACCAAAAAAGGATTACGGAATCTTTTATTTTGCAGTTATACCCTTTTGGTCGGCATTGGTTTTTCAATGTGGTCCCTTTTACTTTTTGTATTTATACATTTGGCTTTATTAGTTAAATTTCTTGTTCTATTCTCATTCATTGTCTTCCACAAGTTTTATAGTGGAGGCAAAGAGAATGATACACTTTGAAAATCTATGACATAGGTGTCAATCACTAGAGGTGTTCCTTCTTTTTATGTTAAAAAGTTCAATTTTGATGAATAAAAGTTAGTTATCATTTTAGTAATTTCTTATCCCATTTAAGTAAGCTAGTTCATGCACCAAGCCATGATTAATTATTACTCCTGTTTTATCAAATCAAGGATACTGATATATTGATAGTATTTTGAGTAATTTTTTGATTTGTAGTTTCACCAAAAAAAAAGCAAGAGTGCTGCAAAAGTTGAAGCTGCAAAAAACTATTGAATTTTTCACACGCGCGAGAGGCATAAGTAAAATTTAGAAGTTGATGTAAGAATCGATCAGTACTTAGGCAAGATAAGAGTGATAGCTATAAAGCAAAAGATAATCCTACAATGCATGACCAACGAGGATTGATTATTGAGAATAGACATGCAAATAAAATTGGAATAGTCACATATATAATTCTCGATCAACAAGGTCAAAATGTGAAATGTGTTTATCTAGTTATAGGCAATCGATGTTCAATATCATATCCCACGTAAGACTTATTCTGGACTGCAAACTTCAATATGACAATCATACAATATTCAATATCTTCAATATGTCTTGTATAAATTCTCATAATTGCATATGATTAACTACTGTATTAATTACACCACCCAACTAATAACTATTATTATAGAATAGATCGATCATGACTATAATCTTTAGTGCTTGTTAATTAGATGTGCATACAAGTTAAAAATGTCCATAAAGTCATGTTTTTTTTTAATTATATACTTTAGAATAAGGAAGATTATTTATTATCACGTAATAGCACAGTATATTAGCCTTTCATGACTTGAATTATCACATTAAAAACCTTATCAGATGGAGGATTATCATGACCTAAACCGTACTGAAAAGGCAATACGTACCAAACTATATGTTTATAATTATATTAGCAAGTCAAATATTAATGTACGTAGATAACAAAATTAAAAGTTTTGCTTAGTCATAATCAACCAGCATTTATTATATATTTATCGTACGTAACCAATGTTGTAGTACGTACTTTCCACTTTAATTTTCTTACAACACAATAGGAAAAATTAAAGTGGTTGTTGATATAGTTGATACACACACATAACTACGTACAAGCTTAGTAGGATTTTGTTGCTTTTTTGCTGGATAACTTTAATTTTCAAAGATAATTAGCAAACTTTCACTGTCCACTTTTCTTCTTGTCTTTTGCTTTGACAATATAATTGAATGGAAAATTAGAGTGTGGTTTGTACGATGGAAGTAATTTTTCGTAAAGAAAATATTTTTGAATATAGGTTAGTGAAAATATTTTTCTGAAAATATATATATAGGTGGATCCAAATTTAAGTTCTATTGGTTCAATCGTTAAGATTTCAGTAACGAACTCATTATGTTCTTAAAGTTGCGGATTTATATGTACTAATTGCAAGTTTAGTGAATTTTTTCACATAATTTATATTCTGTGTTGAAAATATTGAATTTAGATGGATCATGCAAGATCTATTGCATCCGGCCAGATCAGAGAATGTTTTTGTGAATCATAAGATTTATAATGTTTAAGTATTTCTTACGAGGAAAATCATGATTACTTTTTCTCTTTCGATGAAAATGTTTTCTATGGAAATAATTTTAATTTTGACATATTAAACAACATAAAATGACTTTCTTCGTATTAAATACATGCTAGATAAAAATGTGAGAGCTTATAATTATATGCATTGAATTGTGTGGTGTGTAAATCACCTCTTGAAACATCTAAGGGTCATTTAATTAAGATTTGAGCTAACTATTACTTTTTACTAGTAACAAATTATCTTTTGAATAAACCTACAAATCATTAGTTAGTTAATTCCAATAATTGAACTAGTTTGTACCTAAACGTACAGTAGAAAGAACAACATATCATTTCTTAAGATTTTGTTGCGTGATTACCGTTAAGTAAAATAGATTATGCTAACAAATTGTCAAGGACAAAATAAAGTTTATTATTTGCCTTCTATTTCAACAAAAATATAAAGTGATTCATGAAGTAATGTTGTGGCATGTAGGGTATCTTCATTGAAAAACAAGGCAGAAAATTTTGTTGGAAGCGTCGTCTCATAAATGAGCTATGTAATGTACGAATTCAAATTTAAACGAACTCCAATACATGTATCGGATGTCGAATGAGAAACAAAAAAACAAGGCGGGGAAAGGAGGACAAGATAATTGCATTTTTGATCCTTTGATTATTGTTATATTTTAACTTTGATCCTTGTGATATTTTATTAAACATATTTAACATTGAATCAATTAGAATATGTGAATCTGATCTCTTTTATAATAAAGACAATATTATGTTATATATATCCCAAATATGAAGTAATAATCTAAATTTATCATTAACACATGCCTAGTCGAACAATTAATAATTTGATTTTATGAAGATTCATAAGAAAATATATCAATCGAAAACTATATGTGATTAACCAAATATGATCACAACGACCAAAGTCAAAATTTATCCATATTAATTTCACAGATTACAAAATTCAAAATTTCCCAAGGAATGCTAAATTAGACCTTTAGTTACAAGGAAACCCTAGTAATATTTAACAAGACTTAAAGGACAAAGAACTAGAAAGATATTGATGGTGGTGATGGTTGTTGTTGTGGTGGTGATGATGGTGGCTCCGATTAGGTTCCTTCTCAATCCGCCACCGTATATGGAGGAAGTCATCAACGGAGCATGGCAACTTTAAGGGTCCATCAACATGGTATCCATAGACATCATGAGCTTTATCAAGAAGTTTTTGTAAAAGAGGATGATATAGATATGAAATTGGAATAACAAATCTTTGAATCCCACTATCTTCTTCTTCTAATCCTACTTGAATTGCTAGCCATCCCTTTTTCACCTTCATCTTTTCGTTCGATATATTGATATAAATTATATGAAAGTTGATCTCAGAATTAACCGCTGAATTTTGAAAATAAGGAGATATGATAGGAGAAGGAGAATATATGTGTGTTGGGAACAAGAGATGAGGTCTAAATGGTGAATATGTGAATGTATATAAGGTTGTGAAATTTTGGGAGAAAGACACAAGTGGTGGTTTTAATTTCATGATTTAATGAAATTTACATATAGCAAGAGTCATAATTAAAATATGGTTGGAGAATGACTTGTTGATTGGGGTAGGGAGGTGGGTGGGGTGAGAGAACTAGTGGGGTAGTCAAGTGGAGAATTGGTAGTGCTATTCCTTTTCTCTTGGAAATATGTTGTCATAATGTTAATTGATTTATTTCTAATATAATATAAAGTCAGAATATAACTGCCTCTCTATGATACTCTACCTAAACTTCACACATAATATGAATTATTAGACTAATTTATGTACCCATTTTATATAAAGTAATAGATCTTAGGAATTAAATCTCAGCAGAGCCAAAATCCGAGATGATTTGTATCTATTTATTTAAATTTTGATGGTCAGAATTATTCAATATTTATATTGATGAAACATAATCGGTATACATAAATTAATTGATTTGAAGATCACGATTAAAAAAAAATATATGTCATAAGTAGTGCTGGTCGTACGAATACTTGATTATGGAATCTATTGGAGATTATATTTGCAGTTTATACCCTTTTTGTCCGATTTGATTTTTCAAAGTGGTCCTCTTTCTTCTTGTATTTATACATTTGGGGTTTATTCTTTTCTTGTTCTATTCCTTCATTGTCTTCCACAACTTTTATAGTGGGAGCAAAGATAATGATACATTTTCAAGCTTTTTGAAAATTATGTCATGGGGGTCAATCACATAGAAGTGTTAAATATTTCAATTAAATTTTAATAAAATTATCTTTCATAGATACATTTAAACAAATCAATTCACGATGATATATGTTAAGCTTAAATCAAGAGAAGTGATGATTTATGTATAGCTAACAAAAATTATTTAAGATTGAGATGTAATCATTATGGTAAGCTAATTAAGCTCGTAAATAATGGATAGTGAGATTGTAACATTTCAAATAAGTAATTTATGTAGGGATATTGTTGAAAGTGGAATTTCAAATATTTCTTTCCTAAAGTTCTTTTTATTATTTTATTTTATGCTTTATTCACTTTGTTTTTTTTCCACTATCAAAGGAGCCTGTTGATAAGATGCTTTGGTCCACCATATATAGAGTTTGATGATAACTATTCAGTGTTGAGAGTGATGATACATTTTCTTTTTCTTTTTCTTTTTAAAATTTCTATATATTAGTGCATTGTGGGTTCAAAATATTTGTCGAATGACCATTCTGTCCAAATCTGTTTACCAAATTGTTCAAATATATTTTCTAAAAAAGTATATTTTTTTTATTGAGAAGTATGTATATGGATCCGTACGTACGATTTAAAATGTTATGTAATGGCTTTTATAATATGAATTTAAGTTTGAAAAGCTAAGTCAAAATCACGTTAAATATATTTTGGGAATTACACTGAGTATGTTCTTGTATTATTATTATTTTTTTAATCTTTTGATAAAGAATTGGAAAAACATGGAAAATTAGCATCTAGGCAATTTTATTTATCTGCATGCAATATTAATTCACTCTTCAATTCTACAAATTAAAGCTTCCCTTCTTTTTGCACTTAAACAATACTTAATATATATGAAGATCTTGTTATTCACATGCATCATGGTATGTAAATTTTCAAATATATCAGGGCATAAAAATAGATAATTAACACTCTTATAAGTGTATAGATAAACTTTTCAATTTTGTACTTTCATCTAATCGATTAAAATAAGCATTTTTATCGAATTATATATCGATTCATGCATGCCATTCTATATACTGTATTAGTATATTGAAATGACTGCTCTTTCTGCAATTCTATTTTAGTACTAATATATTCTTTATTAAACTTTTGGTGATAATGGAAAATGAAAAAGCATTATTGTGACACTAGGCAATCGTACAAAAAAAAAAGATACATTACCGACCATATATTTATTAGTCAAATACTTCAATTTTTTTTTTAATGATGCTCCACTTCACAAATTTGTACCTTATTTTGATACATTATCATGACAAAATGTTTTTTTCTTCTTCGAAAAACAGGGAGGAATTACAAGATGGTGAATTGAACCTTCCCTAATAAGCTAAAAGTTTAGCTAGACAATCAACTAATAAGCTATTAATAAGATTTCCCGACAAAAATGTATTTGACAGGCCAACAATATATTATCATGTTAAACTCTTATACGTATCTTAAATGGGATTTATCTGAATCCTTTTCGCTGAAAAGTTAATTATATTGTATATGTAAGATTATTTTTTTTATGAATATATACTCTATGCCGAATCTCTTTAATGAAAATTCTAACTCCGTCTCGCCGATCCTTATTATTACACATTTATATCATTGATCCCCTTTGATACGATTCTGGTCTGCATAGTATAAAAATTATATTCCACGCATTTTCCTTATGTTTAATATTGTTCTTTCGTTGTAAAGATAAACATATATAACACTGACTATTCTAGAATTTATTCTCATTTTCTGTGCATTGTATTGATTGCACAAATCATTTTGATACATTTGTTTTGGGGTTAGGCATACTAGCTTTACATTTTTCTTTTGATTTCTCACCGAATGTTCGATATTCATTTTGTTAGGACCCGATTAATCTATATTTTCATTAAGAAGTCTTACTTTTATGTGTCAACACTCTTATCAAAAGAAACTTTCATATATATACCCAAAATTTAAACTCGAGACCTTTCGGAGTACTAAACGCTTGTGAAAATGTGTTTGTGTGATATTTATTTTTCTTTTTCTTTAGTTAACAAAATTAGAAGTGGTTCAATGAAATCACTATCTCCAATATCTACCGACCTTTATTTTATTCTTTGGATAGTTTTATTTTTTTGCAGTTTTTGGTTAGGAAAGATCTTCAAATCGTATCTGCATGCCCATTATGACAGGTACATGCACTTTAAATCATTGAAACTTGGAAGGAACTACATGTAACTCAAGAAGAATTTCATCTAAAAAGAGAAAAAAATTGGGGGGGGGGGGGGGGGTGCAGCCCAAAGTCACTAAGCTTCCGTACATGAGCGGGGTTTGGAGATGAAAGGATTGAATCGCAAGGGTCTATTATACATAATTTTACTCTGCATTTCTGTAAAAAGTTGTTTCTAAAGCTCTAACTCATGATCTCTAATCACATGATAACAACTTTATTAGTTAGACTCCCCTTCAAGAATACCATCTAACACCAACAAGAATCGTGGCGGGATAAATGAGATCTACACACCCTTATTCAGATATCTCAAGTTTGTACCCTGAGAATAGAAATAGTCTTGGTACGAACACACTTCATTTCAGGGTATATACACAACTCAACTTCTTCGAATTCGTCGGACCGGTAAATTTCGATGCACTCATTCCCTTTACAAGAATGAAATAACACCCCAACTTAGTTCGAGAGCAAGACTCCTTACAATTTGTATAAATAACGCCCGCGAGTAAAATTGATTAAAAAGGTAGGTCGAGATTTGTGAGATTTCTATATTCTTATTCAAAAATCAGAAGTTTCGAATTTACACATTGAAAATGCAGAAAATTCTAGAATGGAACACTTCCCTCAAAGGGTCCTATACATCGCAAATTCTTTAAATTAGTCAAATTAGTGAATTACAGATATCGAATGGTATAATAGCCTTGCCCACACCACTAATTATTTCTTGAATTGCTTTGAAGTCAATTGTGTCAAGTAAAGTAGCTAGACAAACTAGATAAAGAGATTGACATCACTAGACCGCCCAAAATAATTGAACCATTTGCTATTATTGACCTTTACCTGCCACAATTTTTGTGATTGTGTGCTCCCAAGAAGATTTGGCTTTTATCTAGAACTTCATTATGAATAAATGTGGCAAACATCAACATGGGTTGTAGTGTAGTGATGAGATTGTTCCATTCTTAATCAGAGGCCTCGGATTCAAGCCCTGTATATGGAGAAAATTTTGTTGGGAGCGCCATCCACAGAATGGGTCCTGCAATGCGCGATCCGAATTAGTCGGAGCTCCAATGCGGATGCCGAACACCGAGTGGAAAACCAAAAAAAAGTGACAAACATTCCCCCAACTCTTATGTACACGCCACATTTTTGGATAGTGATTATGGGCCCTATCAACTTCTTCTTATAGGATGGGATATAATCATAACATCTTTAGTTTCTTTCCTTCTTTCTTTCTTTTTTTTGGAAGAAGATGTTGATTTTTGACTAAAAATACAATAAAGTATTTGTTGGGTGTAATCAACCAAAGAAACTCTTACATAGTGTGATATTGTCCGCTTTGGATCAAGTTTATACGTTTTTTCGGAAAAGGTCTCACACCATTAAGAGATTTTATACCTAATACGTAGCTTGATAGTCTTTTCAGCTACCAATGTGGACTTTGGCTCGCACTCCCAACAATATTCTCTTATGAAAGTTGGAATTCACCACGTTTGGATAATTAATCACTATGATCTTGATACAAATTTACCAATACTTGTCTTTTGCCGGATAATTTATGCAAATATTTTTTTCAGGCCACCAATTAAATGCAAATATAGCCATTTGGAAATTATCCTTTCGGAGCAATATTAGACTCTGGTTTGATGTTTACTAATATATTATTCAATTTTATTGATAAAGTATTAGATTATTGTCTCAAATTTTTGTTATTACTAATAAAATTTTAGATTGTGATCTAAAACGTACATATATTGCGAAAAAAATAAAAGTAAAAAGGTCATTACAAAACAGTTGTCCTCAAAGGGCCACCAGGGAAATTTGTGATTTATCCCATTTGATAAGCCCAGTTGGGACAGGCCGGAGTGATATTACTTCTGAAGGCCCAAGTCTTGATCAAGAGCCTGTTAGGCCCACTAATGGCCCAAAACTAAACCAAAATCCAACGTACGTTACGGTTAGTGGCAGAGCCAGAATTTTCATTGAGGGGGTTCAGAAGTGCACACACGAACTAACCGAAGGAGGTTCAACATTTACTATATATACATAGAAAATAATTTTAACCATGTATAAATAGTGTAATTTTCCGTCGAAGGGATCCGAACCCCCTCATTATATGCTAGCTCCGCCACTGGTTACGGTATTCGTTGTTAAAAAAATAAATTAGGAAAACGAAATTGAAGAAGAAAGACTTTGACGTGACACTATTGCTATTTAAAAAAATATTGATACTCTTTATAAGAAATACGAGCAATATCCAACAAAGCCCTAATTGTATTGTAAGTTAACTTTCGTTACTTTGATAAAGTCTATATGTTTATGAAATTTTAGAAATGACGTTTCAAAAAAGTCATTCTCTTTCACGAATAAATATGTCTTGTATGGCAGCTAGAGATATTAAGGCATTCACAAGGTGGTTAGGCAGTTGAACAATCATTTGTAAAATAATTATTTAGGTGAAGGCACGTAATTATTATTACCTTATTATTAGTATTTTATTATGTCTAGTTTTCCTCTTCTTATAATAAGCAATTATTGTTGTGGTTGTTTTGATTCTTCTTAGTGTAAGCCACAAACAAATCATGATATAAATTGGCAATAAGTTGTATACACTGATCAATGCTTATGATTCTTAACACAAATACATGGTTTGAACAGAAGTTATACTGAGTTCGGTTGAAACCCGTATGATCTGAACTTCTAACTCCGCCTCTGAAAGCACACGCGATTCATATCTTGAACTTTAATTTGAGAATTATAATGATCCAATCTACAGTTTATCACATTGTGTTGGTACAAATGATAAATTGGCAATAAGTTGAATACATTCAAATGCTTATGATTCTTAACACAAATACACGGCTTGAACAGAAGCTATACTGAAACCGTATTTGGACTTCTAATTCCGCCTCTGAAAGCACACACAATCCATATCATGAACTTTGATTTGAGAATTATAATGATCCAATCTACAGTTTATCACATTGTGTTGGTACAAATGACAAAGTTTCTTTATCAAGATCATGAATCACCATCATATTTTGTTGTTGAACATTTCCAAATATTGACATTCCACTTGAACTTCCCATGGCTAAACAAGCAATTCCCATTCTTGAATCAGCAATCATGTAATTGTCAGCAGGCAAATCCATGTCTGCACCTTCAAAATGGAATATCAATTTGGGAATTTCTATGTGGTTTGTGTTTGATGGCAATTTGAAGCAAAGATCTAGTCCTGTTGAACTTGAATCATCCACCAGAAGGTTTACCTGCGCATTAATTTCACGTACTGTCACTGAACTTCGTACTATCACTGAACTTTATACGTTATATAACAGTACTAAAGTCACAAAATAATAACAACAATAACTACGTCTTAATCGTCCAAATACGTTGGATTGGTTGTATGAATCCTCTTTGACAATGTTTTGCAGTATATAAATTCATCTCAGAGCAATATTATACAAAATAATACGTACTAAAAATATTTTAATATTTTCTCTACTGAAACAAGGACTATAGTCACTGAACCTTATCAATCTACCATAATAGTAAAGTCACGAATTGTTTTCTGTCACATTGAAGTAACTGAAATTTACCTGCTATAGCATTAAAATCACTAAACTTTACTCACTATAATGATTAAAATCTATCGAATAAGGTCATCAAACTGTTATAGCAAGTATATTTTTTACTCTATTGTTATATATTATGTGACAAAAAATAGTTCAGTGATCATGCGTGAAATTAACATGTTACCTGTGAAGAAAACTCTTTCTTGAGAAGACTAAATGCACTTTCTTCCAAGTATGTTATGGTTGTCCCAGAGTCAATTATCATTCCTCCAGTGCCATCTTTGTTGAGTGTAAATGTGGATTTCTTGATGGGCAATTGAGTATCCCCAACAGATATTCCTTGTAAAGAAAGATAGTAAAAAGATGGTTGTGTTGGGTTTTTCACTAACGGGGTTGTGATGATATTTTTATAATCGTTATGTGCTACCGATCCCATGAGGAGAGTGCTACTCGTGCTGTCAGCATCCTCGTTAATCGAAGTCAAACAGTACGAGAATCTAGACATTTGGAGTTGAGAGACGAGTGATAGTGGGCCTCGCCCGAGGCCTACTAGGCCCGCACCTTGACTGAATCCACTACCTTCATTGTCATTTCCACATCCAAATGCAACATTTGGGATTGAAACTTCACCAAAAGAGAATGCTTCACTAGCCAAAAAACCTTCACTTGATGAATAATCACCATATGTGTACATATACTCACAATTACTATCCCCACAAGATGACATTGGCAATGCCTCACAAAGTTTATTAGAACATGAAATCTTTTCAAAAGTTGATGATTTTGATGGATCAAATATTGGTGTGGATTGATCAAAACACTCTTTACATGGCTTACATTGAGTCCAAATTAAATCACTACCAGTATCCATTATTGCATTATAAGACTCACTTGGACTTCCAATTGATATTTGCATGAGAAACTCACCATTTCCAGCATGAATTGTTGACTTTAAATTGTTTGTGTTATCTTTTGATGATAAAGTTGCAAAATTAGCCACTAGGCTTAACCTTTGAAGCCTCGATTTCCCTCGTGCCATCGCGCGTTGTAAACGCTCGAATTTTGTGAAATTCCCACCTGAATCAACATGTTTTAAGCTCACCCTGAACCCCTTATTATGGTTGTTGAGAGCATGCCTAGAAGTTGAACTCACTTGCAAAGCAAATAAGATTGATGATAGAAAAAGAAATAGGATGAAATAGGCAAAGTTTGATGAAGCCATATATTTTTGGTAATATAAAGATTAAAGAATATGTAACATTTGTGTGAATATATATGTATCAAACACTAAAACGAGAGTATATAGCAAAAAAATAGGTGCACACAAAGATGGTTGAAGTGATGAGCAATTTCAACATCAAATGGAAGGTGAGATATCAACTTAATATTACACCACTAAAATGGTTGTTGGATATGACAAGAAAAATGGAGATGAAGTGTGTCATATATTTTGTGTCTTTTTAATTCAATTCTATTTGAATTTTATGTAGACAAGGTTATAATTAACAAGCAACACGGTCATCATTTTTCTACACTATCATAATAGGTAGTGTAGTAATAATTCTTGAATTAAAATTGTTTAACCTTCCTTGGAAGGAAATTCATAAATTGAGTAGGAGTCAAGAGATATATTCAAAATTTGAATTTTATGAGTTTGAAATTCTATCACAACTCATTTGATTTACTGGATTCAAAATCAATTATTTGTTTTTATTTAGTTGAATCATTTAACGCTTATACAGAATTCAGATGAACCTATACGTAACACTCGATATCCACCCCGAGTAGTACTCAAAATATGTAATTTTTTTATGTAGTGAATATATAAAAGTTCCTTTATGGTGGATAGGAAATATAATTCTAACTAGCTAGTGTTGCTTTCTAAAACTTTGCATTACCAATTTAGATGGCACATCTTAAGTAGGTAATTGAAATAACATCAGATTATTTAACCTACTACCTAGAAAATAAATTCCAATGAATAATAGAAGACGAACAAATATTCTTTGTTTCTTTTTATTTGATTTTTCTAGTCTGTTTAAAATATAATTTGAAACCTCTCCATATTTAAAGATAGAGAAATGTTATGACGTGTTCATAAGCTTCAAAAATCTTTATTTTATAAGATTTTCGTGTCTAGTTAAATACTGACACATAAATTGAAATAGATAAAATATTATTTTCTCTTCTTTTTTTTCCTTTGGTCAATTGATGAGATGATCTTAAAAGAGATTAAGTTGGAGGATGTTGGTGGACTAACTCTTTTTATTAATTATAATCAAACTTGAAAAAAAAGGTGGAGTTGGGGATTAAGGGGGGTGGGGGGTTGCTTGTTTTGTCCTTGAAGCATTGTTGAACTAAAGATTGACAAGTTGTGCAAACATATTGAGTAGCTATGATTATTGAGCATAAGTACAAAGACCATTGCTTTTTTCAATGATACATTTTATAACTATTATACATTCAATAGGGTAAACTTTTGTTTCTTTTTTATTATTTGGGAAAGTTTTAAGTCATTTTTTTCTAAATTGTTTGCTATTTTTCTTTGCTAAGTCAAAATACAAGGTAATTAGCTAGCATTCTATATTTACAAATGGATTTATCAAAATTTGGTTAAGTTGAGGCCATCAGTGTGATTGGAATGGCCAAACAAATTTCTAAAAGTCCTTCCGGACCCTTGCGACGTCCCTCCGAACCCTTGTAACTATGAATTGAATGAATAAACAGAAGTCGAGCTTTGAAATAAGAATGTACACGTATTATTTCCTCCTTATATTGAAAGATATGGTTATTTGCTTAAAACTATAGCAAGTGATTGTCATGTAATATTTCAAGAAAGGTCTTTAAGGCACCTTAAATTATCCCAAAAGGTTTGACCAATTCTCCTAACATTTTTTTTTGGGTAAAATTTGACCAACTTTGGAAAAATAGCCAAGTTTTAAAGAAAGTTAAAGGAAACACTCGAAATTAATAAAGTTGCAAAAATAACCATTTTAAGGGACTGAAACAGTTGAAGGCCAATTTTGAGAAAGTCCTTTTGAATAAAGGAAAAATTAGCTCAATAATGGACAAGTATTGTTGGACGAAGATAATTTGCTAAAGAAATTGATTATGTAATAAGAAATGACAATGCGAAAAGAATAAAAAGAAGAAAAAAAAAAGTGAAATCAAAATGGCATGACACAGTCACAGTGGTTCCAAAAACCAAATATTGAACTTCTTGGAAACTCTATAAAAGAATTCACGCATAGAACACACATATACTTTTGAAAATTCATTGATTTGGAAACTAATCTACAAGTGTTATTCCTGATATAATATTAGTCAACTACTTTGTGTAAACCCTCACGTCCTGCTTGGACAAAGGGATACACAAACTCGCACATGGATTAAGCAAACATGGTGCTCTAAATTTGTATTTATTGTGAAATTGATATCATTTTTTTACCATGTTATCCTAATTCTACAACAAAAACCTTTTCATTCCCCTCATGGTACCCATACTCGTAGTATCAGGTACTACTTTTACTAACATACATCATATATGCTTTGATAGGATTGATGGATAGAGCTGGGAATAAACTTTCTATTGCTATATTTACGTGGATTGACAAGGATTGTTCAGGGGTCTTTTTGGATTTTTTTGGAAAGTCCAAGGCCCTAATAGAATTTTTGGGAGATGTGTGAGGTTATTAAATTGATAGTGTATGGGCTAATTGTATCTACTGGTGCTGATGTTCTTTTTGTTACAGTAGTAGTTATAAAACATAAAATCTTTAGCTCCATAATGAACATCAAAAGTAACATGTATTTATATTGGTAAAGGTAATATAATTGTTTGTCAGATATTAATCATATTTATGCAATATGCTACCTTAGATTTGTTTTGTTAATTAATTTATTGATTAGTTACAATTTAAGTAATTTAATTTAAAATCCTAAAATATTAGATTATATTCTACTAAAACATAAATAATTGATATTTAAAAAAATAAAAAATATGGCAGAAGATTTATTGTGAATGTCACCATACAATGAAATAATTAAGTTTGTTGGTTAGTGAAATGTCAAACAGTGAATATGATTAGTAATAATTTTTGTCAGCCACAAATTAAAATCAAACCTTAATCTGATTACTTGAAATGATTTAGAAATCTATAGAGGCCTAATGAGAACTGGTGATAATAGCTAGAAGTGAGAAAAGATAAAGAAGCAAAATTATTATTCATCGAGTTTCGCATTGTGCATTACTGACCCTAAAAATTTATCAATTTTTTAAAAAAACTTGCGACATAATTTATTTTCAGTCTCTAACCCTATGTCTAGTACCTACTCTGATGGACCTTCATTAGATCATAATCACATCAAGTAAGGTCCATATAACAAGAGACATAGGGTCATTTACTTAAGGGATAACCAATGAGATTATAATTGCATAAAAAGGGCAGTCTTACCTTACATTTCCGCCAGAGGAAATGTTTCCAAGACTGAACCCGTGACCTCCTGATCACATGGTTGTCCAATTTGATGCATTATTACCACTAAACCAACTCCAAATACCAGAGAACAAGCATACTTCCTCTGGAGAAATTCAATCATCTTAGCTTCGGAGAGTAGTTGAAGGATTGGTATGTATTCTTTAACTGAAGTCTCTGTTAGTTGTGTTGCAATTTGGAGTCGTCTTTGTTCAAGTGATAAAGAAATGAACCTTGGGCCTAACTCAACCCCAAAAGTTATTTCATGCTGGAAGGATTGCCCAATACCATATAAGGAGACCAAGGACCCTTTAACCCACCGATGTGGGACTCCAACATCAAGTACGACATGGAGAGTAACAATCAACTCCTTTTCTTCCGGTAAGAACATTTGTGTTTTAAGATCAAGCCACAAGTAATTTATCCATTTCAAACTGCAATTCTTTTCGCGGCAATGCAGACTAACTAGTTTAGAGACTTACTCCAGAATTCAACAGTTTGAAGGGCTACAACATCCTAATCTTTGTCTAATGCTTCAGTGGTCAACTCAAATAAAGTGTGCATGTAAGGTTCAAGCAACTCATAATAATATCTCCATGTCAATATTTTAAAGCAAAGCGTCCTGTCTCGTTGTCTCAGGGACTGCATGTACAGATGATAAGACTGCTCAAAAACCAGTGCTTGACCCCTCCTGATCATGATCGTATCAATAGTCCTCCTGAGTAGAGCCAAACCACCAACAAGGGCTATCCAGGCTTCCGCGGGTACCAATGTCGATGTAGTTGTTGTTGAGTGCAAGCCAACACAAGAAGATTGTGATCCTTCCATATGTGAATCTCTTGTCGGCCCAATAACTACTTGTGTGACCTTAGCATCGGATTGAATTCAAGCCACCACTTGAATTGAATGAATCTAGCTGATTCTCTATGCATTGGCGTCTTTGATTGGATGGAGACAATTTCAAGAAATTATTCAAATGCCAAGCCAACAAATAGAAGAATGAAAAGCGCATGGTTTACGGAGATATGCTCTGATATTGACGTTTTTAAAAAAGATTCAATACACACACATCACACATAGAGAAAATAAATAAATAGAAACGCGATAAAGGAGAGAGCAACTCAGCCTGGGAACTTCAAGATGAGGCAACGAAAAACAGAATCTTGCATAATTCCATAAGATCAAGTTTAGTTTTCTTTTTCACCTATCTAATACCAGTAAAGGGAGTGAATATCCCCTAGCAGTTCTAACAAGTACATATTGGACTAACTTCAAAAGCCATGAACAACTGTCTCCTATAAGTTTACAAGATACAGTGATTAAGAGCATTAGCCAATCCTGAATCTACGACTCTATGTTTGGCACACAATGCCGGATATCTTTATCCAATTACATCTGAGAAAAAATATCTTTTTAGGTTGTGAATTATATGTCTAACCCTATCTATATTTGTTTTCAATATATACATAATGTTCGAGTCAGAAGCTATGGGTTATGTGGAACCCCCGACTTCTATATTGTTTCTGCCACTGGTTCTACAATGCTGGCCACACTACAACAAAAACAACCTTTAGCGACAATAAATATGCATTTTAACAAGAGTGTTAAAAATTTTACCGGCATTAGTTAAACGCCATTGGATCCAATGTCGCTATAGGCTTTAGGGGCATTTACAAAGAAAGATACAATGTAATTGTCACTAGTAAATGTCACTAAAACACATATTTAGCGGCAATTAAGCTATTGCCGTTAATTAATTGTCGCTAAAAATCATTTTTGGTGTAGTGCCAGGAAACAACAGCAGCCTTATAGCATGAGATAATTGGTCAAATAACTAGTCCAACTTTCACAAGGACTGACAAGGCAATGAAGGGCAAAGGGAGAAAGAAGTTGACAATGGGGGGATACTAATGCAATTAGCCTTTTTAAAATTGTGAGCATTGATCCTTATGCTACAGTATCTAACAAAGCATCGATTTCTAACAATAATGTCTTTTTGACATAAAAAGCACGTATGAGATATGCCTTGTTTAACTGATTTCCTCGCTCCAGAATTTTTTTCTTTTGAGATGTTCTCCACCAGTAAAGACTCTTTGGACACGTTCACTTGTCCAGTAAAGACTCTGCTGGTTTAAAACTAGATAAGTTAATCATGAATATCAAATACAAGTGACAGAATCTATGAATGCTATCAATTATAAACTTATCATCACCATCACCTTTCTCTTGAAAGCAGAATTTGTTTTTGTATACTGATTCATCATAAGACGAAAATTGATCACCTAGAACATATTGAATGTAAACATTTATACAAGAAGAACAACACATACCCAGTGTATTCCCACAAAGTGGGGTCTGGGGAGGGTAAGTGTACGCAGTCCATACCACTACCTCAGAGGTGAGATAGAGAGGTTGTTTCCAATAGAAACTGGCTCAAGATAAAACAGTCTAGAAAAGAAATAGTAAAGGGACAAGAAATAATCGGAATTACACACCCAATAGCTACTAGCACGGATAACAAAACAAAGTCCTCCTACCTACTAGTAATGAGGCACTCCTCCCTACTATCTTTCTACCCTACCTCCTCACACCTTCTTATCTAACATAACATCAAACATATTGAATGTAAAACATTTATAAAATAAGAAAAAAAATTGATTTTTTTTTTTTATCTTTCTAGATGCTTTGTTGTATTAGGAGCCAAAGAATCTGAATCCATGAGAGGTTTTGTAGAACGGCTAAGAGTAGGGTTTAAGGAGGGGATTTTAAACTAAAACTTACTCAATCCTTTTTAAAATAGTTTAACTAACACTTTCCTTAAATAAAATATTTATTAGGAGTTTATTTCACCACGTATTCTAATCAAGAAAATAGCAAAAACGAAAAAAGGAAAATAGACAGAAAAGGGTGTTCAATTACCTGGGGTTTAAGAGTGTTTTGTGAAGAAAAAAAAAGGCCCAATTTATTTTATGTATATATATATATATATAAATATTTTAGGTTAGAAAACCACCTATTTATCCCATACATCGGAAATTTGTTCTCCTTAATTTTAATTTTAGGTAGCGAGGCTGTTTCCGATAGACCCCTGGCTCAGGACACAAAACAGTAAAAGGACATAGTAAAAACAAAAATGGAATATCACACCAATAGGGAATATAACATAAACAAGACACCTACAGAGTAGTTACAAGGCACTTCGAACAGGAAACTAAACTACCAGACGCATGCATAACACTTACGACCAGTTAAACTTAAATACTTACGGCTTAGACACAACAGTTTTCTGTGCTCTACGAGGAGGACCTTTCGGTGCAAATCTCACCTACAAAAAATCCAACAAACATAACATCAAACAAACATATTGAATGTAAAACATTCATAAAACAAGAAAAAAATATTGAATATTTTCGTTTACCTTTCTAGGTGCTTTGGTTGTATTAGGAGCCAAAGAATCTGAATCCATGAGAGATTAGTGCAGTAAACTTCTGCCACAAAAGAATGTAGAAAGGCTAACTGTAGGGTTTAAGGAGGGGATTTTAAACTAAAACATCCTTACTCAGTTTCATATTATTTGATTTTTTTTTTTTTATACGTATGTTAAGATATCAATGTAATTTTACTAATTTACCCTTTCTTCAATCTTTACAAATAAGTGTGAACACTTTCAGATAGGATTAATTACAAGTGTAATATGAGAAGAATTTAATTAATGTTCTCTTTAATTAATGCTTTGTTGATTTAGTAAGGTAGAGAATTAATACGGACAACTATTTTTAGTAAGCTAATCAATTAATATGAAAAAACTATTTTTAGTAAGATGACCAATTAATATGAAACGAAAAAATATTTATTAGGACTTTATTTCACCCACACCCACACCCACACCCACACCCACACCCACGTATACTAATAAAGGAAAAAGCAAAAAGGGAAAAAGGAAAATAGACAGAAAAGGGTGTTCAATTACCTGAGGTTTAAGAGTGTTTTGTGAAAGAAAAAAAAAAAACCAACTTTTTTTTATATATATATATAAATATTTTGGGTTGGGTTGGGTCAGGGTTAGTAAACCACCTATTTATTCCATACATGGGACAATTTTTTCTCCTTATTTTTAATTTCCTCGACTGAACAAGAGTTATGGCATCAGACAATGGTTAAAAAAAAAAAAAGAACTTTCTTCCTTTAACAGTTGAATTTTAGTATTGAATATTGGAAAAAAGTTGTGTTTTTTTTATGTTGTTCAATGTGTGGTGGTACTATTTGCTTATTATTGTGATATTTTAGTATTTGATTGTTATATTTTTCTTGCAATCGTGCTGAATGTCGAAAACAGTTTCTCTACCCCATAAAAGTAGAACTAAGGTATACGACTCTACGTACATCATATCCTCTCCAGACCCCCACTTGTAGGTTTAGAGGGTGTTTGAATTAACTTACTTTTAAGTTCTTTTGGCTTTTAAACACTTTTTATTTACACTGAGTACGTTGTTCTATGTGTGGTGGTACTATTTGTTGCTTTATTGTGCTATTTGATTATTGTACTTTTCTTGCAATTCTGCTTCCATGACATTCCTTCTGATCCGAGATATACTACCCTCCGCAGATCCTACTTGTGTTTTGATTATGTTGTTGCTGTTGTAATGGAAAAAAGTTGTGTTTTTTATGTTGTTCAGGACGAGGAAAAGTGGTTTTGCCAATGCTGGCATTGGGAGGAATCGCTCTTTGGATTAATTATTACTACAGGAGAAGACCAACAGTAAGTAGTAGTGCAGCTCCATTGATTAAAAACATTCAGTATGTGCAAGATCTGCTTGTTTAAGTAAAAAAGATTGTAATTGAGGAACAAATAAGTTGCTGATATATAAAGTTTCTCCTTAAAAAGATTTTTGCTGCTTCTTTAGGTTGATGACACAAATGAGGATTATTTGAGCCAGCTACCAGATGATGTTTTGCGTTCCATTATTGGAAATTTGACAGCACGCGATGCTGCTAAGACGACCATTTTATCTACTAGGTGGAAATATCTGCTTGCCTCTATACAACAACAACAACTACAACCCACCCTGGCTCACTCCATGCCTACATTTAAATTCAGATGCCTTAATATATGCGGGGTTGACCTTTATAGTCACCGTTGTTGCCCTTACTATCAAGAAAAAGACAAATTCATGAATGGATTATACCAGTTTTTAAGACTCTATTCCGGTCATAGAGTGGCTTACATTGCGTTGGACTGTTGCTTTGCGAGAGAGTTTCCTAGTGGATTTACCCATTGGTTCCAATCTCTTTCTAAAATAAGTGTTGAAAGATTACACCTTTCCTTTGAGTGCCTTCCGTTTTACCCCATCCGTGACTCCAGCAAGTTGCTTACATTTTCTCTAGAGGTTCTCTCTCAGACATCTTCGGTGAAACATTTGTTTTTGTCCGAATGCATTGTGTTATCAAGTCCCAAAGTCCGTTTTTATTCCATCATGACCCTTGCTTTGAGAGGTGTAGTGTTAACAAGCGGCCATCTGGAGGGTATTCTGTCCTCTTGTTCCAACCTTAAGGAGTTAACTATTAAGTTTTCTAAACTTCCTTATAAGCTACGACTCACTGGTACAGTAAAAATTGTTGTTATTTTGGAGTGTGACGGAGGGAAAGACATTGAACTTCATGCTGCATATCTTCATACGCTTGAGTGTAAGATTAAGAACAAAGTAAGGTTTTTTTTCTCATTTGTTCCCATGCTGGAAAATTTAATGGTTTGTCCTTGTTGGGAACGCCAATCAATTTCATACATATTTGGTGATCGTGCAAGATATTTACCTGATCAGGTTAAATCTTTAACCCTCAAATTTGTTGCTGATGAGGTATTAATTTAACATTGTTGTGTATTCTCAAAGTTTTCAATATTTGTCATTTTGATGACCCTAATCACTTGAGTTTTTTTTTTCAATCCTTATATTCTTCATTTCAGGTAAAATACTTGCCAATAGAGATCCCTACAGAGATGAAGATGTTCAGAAACATTAGGAATTTAAGCTTGATACTTGTGACCAGTCATGCAATTGTAGAGATATTTGAACTATCCGCACTCTGGGGTGCTTGTCCGCGTCTTCAAAATTTCAGCTTGGTGGTGAGTTATCCATCTTCATGATCTTCTTCTTTTCATTATTTGTATATTTTGTTTATTCTTTGCTGATGATATAAAATATCTGGTCTTCCTTAATTTGAAGTCTGCATAAAAAGGCACTTATGTTTTTAAGCTTAGAATCTAGTTGTTTAGTGGTGAACTAGGCATACTCTTTAGTGAACTGCTTAGTTGATAGAAATATCATGTCGTGTTAAGACTTTAGAGGTAACAACCTTAAGACTAGGGGTGGGCAAAAAAACCGGAGAACCGAAAAACCGAACCGAACCGAATTAGTTCGGTTCTTCGGTTTCGGTTCTTCGGTTCTTCGGTTCGGTGTCGGTTTTTTTTTTTGGTATTTCGGTTCTTCGGTTCGGTGTTTGGTTTGAGGGTTTCGGTTCTTCGGTGCACCGAAGAACCGAAATACCAATTAATTAATTTTTTAAAAAAATATTTATATTACATTTCATTTTCACATTTATATTAAAAGACAAGCCCACTAGAACTAGCTGCCAGGCCAGACCCATATATTTCTATTTTCTACAATCTACCCTAATTCCTTAGTCACATTTCACATTTCTATTTTCTGACTTCTGTTAATCTATTGCTGCTATGTTATTATTAATATTTAAAGTGTTGTTGCTATGTTATATTAAGACTTAAGTATAGCTGCTAGTCTGCTGCTGCTACTGCTACTGCTATGTTATTAAAATACTAGTATGACTGCTGGGTGCTAATTCGCCATGTTTTTGGATTTTATAAGAAATTGTGGATATATTTTGATATTTTTATTTCTCACTTTCAAGTTGCACCGAAAAACCGATTTAAAAAAACCGAATAAAACCGAACCGAAGTTCAAAAAACCGAACCGAACCGAATTAGTTTGGTGCGGTGTTCGGTGCTCATTTTTCCAAAACCGAAAACCGAAGAACCGAACCGAACTTTTAAAAAACCAAACCGAAGAACCGAACGCCCACCCCTACTTAAGACCATTTGTTTTAATGATTCGACTTGAAATCCTAGAAAAATATATCATATAGTAAGTATAGAAGGTCATACTTACATCTTAGTCACTAGTAAAATCCACTTGACCTTTTCATAAGTACACTGAATGTGAAAAAGCATGGATTTATAAAAATCTGTAGAAAGTGCAACTCTTCTATCGGAGACAGTGTTCTAATCCGCAAAGATAGGGGTTAGGTCAGGGTATGTTGTTGTTGTTGTATAGTGCAGTTCTTTTGATCATTTATTCGTAAATTTTCTTGACATCTGATAACAAAGTGCCACATCAGTTTAGTTGGCACAGTGGAAAATCTTCAAGATCGATTGTTGTATGTTAAAAACTGTAATAAAATTGATTTACTTGAAGTACCTTTTCTATAGTTAATTTGGTGAGCAATATTCCTTAACAGTTCACTGTTAGTTCAGTTTAGCTTTGCTTAACTACTAAGTCGTAGTTGTAATTTTTTAGCAGTATGTTGATCTCATTCTCATTGTGATCACAGGAAACAAAAATTGGGAGAACAAATGATGTAAGAGGAAGTAGAAGGCCTCCTCTATCTCCTACATGTCACACTGAACTAAAACAAGTTACATACGGTGGATTTGATGGATCAGAAGCGGAGATGAAATTTGTTCTTTCTATTTTGAGAAGTGCAATAGTACTTGAGCAAATGTTTCTCAGCCCTGGGTACAAAGATTATTTCTCTATATTGCCAGAGACTAACTTGAATCTTTCATTCGATGAAAGAAAACGTAACTCAATCCAACAGAAACTACATGGACAAGCTATCTCTAGGAAAGCTGTGGTGATCATCGAATAAGTTATTGTATAAATACTATTTTAGTGCTTTGTCTATTGGAAATAAAGGACTGCATACGCGCTATCCTTCCTAGACCCCACATGTGTGATTACACTTGTACTATAGTAGAGCTTTGTAGTCATTAGTGGTAGGTAGATTTGTAGAGTTTATGGGAGGTGCCTATTTATTTGTTAATTGCTAAACAAGAACAGAAAAATGTATTGTCTTCTTGAGCTGCATTATCTTTTCTTAGACAGTTTCTGGTTTGGCATGTCAACTGTCAAGCGCCCTTTACTATGTCTTGAAAGTTATCTCCTTTTTTTTGTTCTAAGAGGTTCATAAGTTGCGAAAAGAAATAAAGATAGGGTCATTTACTGAACAATTGTCTCAAAAGGGATAAGCGATGGAATTTTCTGCACAAAACATGTTGTACCGTAAAAATATTTAAAAAAAAAAAGGCAGCCCGGTGCACTAAAGCTACCGCTATGTGCGGTGTTCGGTCCCACTACAAGGGTGTATTGTACCGTAAAATATAAGACTGCAAAAAGGGCCAGACACAAGAGAGGTCATGATTCAAACTAAAAGCACCAGCAAACAACTCTTTGCTATCATCCAGGTTGACTATGCTATAAAAGATACTACTATCAGTAGATAAAAACTGAATGCAGAATCAAACATCTCAAAATTTGGGCACAGACGAGGAAAAGAAGATGACTCTCAGGTTAAAGGATCTTGATTATGTTACAACTCATTATGACAAAGCAAAAATTGAATGCTTCTCACTATGACAAACACCACATCTACCTTTCCATTTTGCAAGTCTATCCAGGAAAGTAGTCAGATCTAGCATCTTAGTACTGTATGAGCTAACAACACCAATGCGTGTAATGTTGTACACATAGCCTTCAAGAATGGACCAGAATGATACGTACTTCTCTGGTGCAACAAGTAAAATAATAATTGCATAATATATGCAACAACATCAACCTGTCCAATTTGATGCATATTACCACTAAGTCAACTCCAATCATCTTAGCCTTGGAGAGTAGTTGAAGGATTGGTATGTATTCTTTAACTGAACGAAATAACACCTAAGACGGTTAGGTGTTATTCCTGTCATATATGTCTGGCACCATGAACGAAATAACCCAAGCCTCATATCCCATCAGCACATTCCCAATGCCAAACCACGAAACATTACTGCCAAAAATAATTGCAAGCCACCCCACAGGGACCATCTTGACCCGAACATAACATACTCTTCCACTAAGAGGCCTGAATTCTGTATTAGCATAGTCGGAGCAGGAGAATAAAAACCCACCAGGTCTTGTGAAGTCTCTGTTAGTTGTGTTGCAATTTGTGGCCGTTTTTGTTCAAGTATGACATGGAGAGTAACAATCAACTCCTCTTCTTCAGGTAAGAACATTCGTGTTTTAAGATCAAGCCACAAGTAATTTATCCATCTCAAACTGCAATTCTTTTCGCAGCAACGCAGACTAACTAGTGTAGGGACTTACGCCAGAATTCAATAGTTTGAAGGGCTACAACATCCTCATCTTTGTTTAATGCTTCAGTGGTCAACTCAAATAAAGTGTGCATGGAAGGTTCAAGCACCTCATAATATCTCCATGTCAATATTTTAAAGCAAAGCGTTCTGTCTCGTTGTCTCAGGGACTGCACGTACAGATGATAAGACTGCTCAACAAACAGTGCTTGACCCTTCCTGATCATGATCGTATCAATAGTCCTCCTGAGTAGAGCCAAACCACCAACAAGGGCTCTCTAGTCTTCCGCTTGTACCAATGTCGATGTAATTGTTGTTGAGTGAGAGCCAACACAAGAAGATTGTGATCCTTCCATATGTGTATCTCTTGTCGGCCCAATAACTACTTGTGTGACCTTGGCATCGGATTGAATTCAAGCCACCACTTGAATTGAATGAATCTACCTGATTCTCTATGCATTGGCGTCTTTCATTGGATGGGGACAATTTCAAGAAATTATTCAAACGTCGAGCCAACAAATAGAAGAATGAAAAGCGCATGGTTCACGGAGATACGCTCTGATATTGACATTTTTAAAGAATGTTCAACACACTCACATCACACACAAAGATAATACATAGAAAATAAATAAATAAATAAATAGAAACGCGATACAGGAGAGAGCAACTCAGCCTGGGAAC
Organism: Capsicum rhomboideum; assembly: GCA_031232105.1. Lineage (NCBI taxonomy): Eukaryota > Viridiplantae > Streptophyta > Magnoliopsida > Solanales > Solanaceae > Capsicum > Capsicum rhomboideum. The sequence continues at coordinate 171,805,438 of CP124714.1, forward strand.
TTCAAGATGAGGGAACGAACAACAGAATCTTGCATTTTCATTAATTTATGCTAATTGTTCACATTGAAAAGGCCCAACTAAGTGAATATGTGTATAGAAAGTTGTGCTAACTTCAAATAAGAAAATCCAATTGCTATATGTATTACCAGAGCATAAAAAATAGCAAGTAAACCAACATAATCAGATAGAATCCAAGATTGAGTCCACATCTGGTGTTATAATGACACGCTTAGTGAGCTCCCCAATGTTAGAACAATACTTCTCTTCTGTATTAACCGCAACAACATCCTGGGCAAACGAACAATCCATACCTGGAGAAACCTGCAGTCCATTTCTAGATGTCAGATGCCAAAAATCCAATCCCCCCATAGATTTCTACCAATAGGGCGCTTGAATAAAGTAGCCTTATAGTTATATTTCCTTAATGAAACAGTATTTCGATGTGTTAATCTATTTACCATCAGCATAAAGAGGTTTTATTTATTTTAACAACTCCGTCTCACAGTGAATACACCTCCAGTTAAAACAAGTTTTGGTTATGTTGTAATGAAGCAAACTTACATTATAAAGGGTTTCACCAAGCTTCAGCTTAACAGCGCCGCTCTTGTACACTAACATTTTACCCATGAACCCACCAGGTAACTCATTTAAACTAGAGGCCCTAGCCTTTGAAGGCCTTGAGCTGGTCGCCATCTCACTGCCTTCTGTTTTGACTGATTGTTTCAACATTGGCAAGGCCGGTGGTAATTGAATGAAGAACATCTTTTCCTCCAGATTCTCTTCCTACCAATCATTCACGTAAGCATTCGTGGAAATTACTTAGTAATAGGTCGAAGTCAAACCATCAATCAGTTTACTAACCATTAGACCAAGCTCCATCGCTGGTTTTATGGAATTTTCATCGTAAGTCGAGCTTCGGGAAGCTTCCCCAAATTCTTCCTCGTCAAGAAGTTCTGCAAGATAAGATCACTACTTGTGGTGAAAGGTACATATCAATGGTGATCTTCATACTAAAGAATTAGAAATAAGCAAATCACATCCCGAATTGCAAGAGATAAGCTGCTTAATTAGGTTTTTCAGGCATCAATACGATGTGCTCTTTGTCATTTCCTGAAAGATAGCAATTTGGTTTTTATAGCATTCGCTGAATTTACCTGGATTTCCTGAATAGGGCCTCCTCACGGGAAGAGTTACAGGATAGTTGGTATAATAGTCCTGAGATACAAAATGGGTGAAAAACTTAAGGCAGAAGAAAGTTTTTCAGGGGAAAGAGAGAAAATTCAGAGAAGGAAGCTAGAGACTGAATACAAAGTGCAATAAGTTGTAAAACCAACCCATGGCTCGGTGTATTCTTTCTGCACTCGCTGCCCACCAATACCACCTGCAGAACCTGCATTGTGTCAAACAAGCTGCAATACATCCATATAGCAGAAAGTAAAATGGTAAGAGAAAATACTTGCCATCGGACATTGAGCCGGCAACCTTGTTATGACCCTTGAAAGGGCCATACGATTTCACTGAAGATGATGAACCGCCAAAACCAAATGCAACTTGAGTAGGTCCTACGAAAATTCAAGTAAGAAATTCTAAGAATTTATCATTCTGATATTAGTAGTATTGATAGCAAGAATATTGAGAAACAACACTTTCCTCATAAATCCTAACATACATAAAGTAAATATATTTTTTATTGTTCATTCTTTGCACTACAAATCTTGAAGTAAACTTGGGAGAGATCTTCCTAAAATCATTAACAACTAGAAATGTAAACTCCAACTTATTACAAAAATTTACCTTTCTTTTCAACTTTTGATTTAACTTTTGCAGAAGCGTCCTACAATTAAAGGAACACATACATTAATGTTAGACCACAAACCAAATCATTAAAAATTGAACTTGAAAAAGCATACAAACATACATTGAACCGCTTCATCAATTCCTCTGCTTTAGCGGCATCAATATCAGCTTCTACATTTTCACTGGTAAAATTTGAAGTGCCAAATTACAATCCTAGTACAACAACAACAACAACATACCCAGTGTATTCCCACAAAGTGAGGTCTGGTGAGGGTAAGTGTACGCAGTCCATACCACTACCTCGGATGAGGTAGAGAGGCTGTTTCCAATAGACTCCGGCTCATGACACAAAACAGTGAAAGGACATAGTAAAAACAAAAACAAAAATGGAATATTACACCAATAGGAAATATAACATAAACAAGACACCCACAGAGTAGTTACAAGGCACTACGAACAGGAAACTAAACTACCAGACGCATGCATAACACTTACGACTAGTTAAACTTAAACACTTACGGCTTAGGCAGAACAGTTTTCTGTGCTCTACGAGGAGGACCTTTCGGTGCAAATCTCACCTACAAAATATCCAACAAACATAACACATCAAACAAACATATTGAATGTAAAACAAACAAACATATTGAATGTAAAACATTTATAAAACAAGAAAAAAATATTGAATATTTTTTTTTACCTTTCTAGGTGCTTTGGTTGTATTAGGAGCCAAAGAATCTGAATCCATGAGAAATTTGTGCAGTAAAATTCTGCCACAAAAGAATGTAGAACGGCTAACAATAGGGTTTAAGGAGGGGATTTTAAACTAAAACACCCTTACTCCGTTTCATATTATTTGATTATTTTTCTTTTTACACGCATGTTAAAAAATCAACATAATTTTACTAATTTATCCCTCGAAAAACTTTTTGAATCTTTACAAATAAGTGTGAACACTTTCAGAAAGAATTAATTACAAGTATAATATGAGAAGAATTTAATTAATGTTCTCTTTAATTAATGCTTTGTTGATTTAATAAGGTGGACAACTAATACGAAGAACTATTTTTAGTAAGATGATTAATTAATATGGAAAAATTATTTTTAATAAAATGATCAATTAATATGAGATGGAGAAGTATTTATTAGGACTTTATTTCACCCATACCCACGTATTCTAATCAAGGAAATAGCAAAAACGAAAAAAGGAAAATAGACAGAAAAGGGTGTTCAATTACCTGAGGTTTAAGTGTGTTTTGTGAAAAAAAAAAAGCCCATTTTTTTTATATATATATAAATATTTTGGGTTGGGTTGGGTCAGGGTTAGTAAACCACCTATTTATTCCATACATGGGACAATTTTTTCTCCTTATTTTTAATTTCCTCGACTGAACAAGAGTTATGGCATCAGACAATGTTTTTAAAAAAAAAAAAACTTCCTTCCTTTAACCTCAACAGTTGAATTTTAGTATTGAATATTGGAAAAAAGTTGTGTTTTTTATGTTGTTCAATGTGTGGTGGTATTATTTGTTGCTTTATATTGTGTTATTTGATTATTTGAGTTTGTTATATTTTTCTTGCAATCGTACTGAGTGTCTATCGACCACCACATAGGTAGAACTAAGGTCTATGTACATTATATCCTCTCCACTTTTAGCTTTTAGCTTATAAGTCACTTAAGAAAAGTCAATCCAAACACCCCTTACACTGAGTATGTTGTTGTTGTAATGGAAAAAAGTTGTGTTTTTTTTATGTTGTTCAATGTGTGGTGGTACTATAAATAAATAAATAGAAACACGATACAGGAGAGGCAACTCAGCCTGGGAACTTCAAGATGAGGCAACGAATAACAGAATCTTGCATAATTCCATAAGAGCAAAGTTTAGATTTGAAGGGAGTGAATTTCCCCTAGCAGTTCTAACAAGTACATATTGGACCAACTTCAAAAGTCATGAACAAATGTCTCCTATAAGTTTACAAGATACAGTAATTAACAACATTAGCCATGAACTGAAGATGTTGAAACTCTTGCAATACATGCAGAAACCAGCAATGGAGACTTTGAGTTGAGCCATAGCGATGTCATTCTAGTAGAGTGAACTTCCAAAGTTTAGCCAATCCTGGTTCTACGACTCCATGTTTGGCACAAAATGTCAGATATCTTTATCCAATTACATCTAAGCAAGAAAATTTTTTTAGGTTGTGCTTTTATAGACCAATCGAGTTGGGCCTAGATTTATGTTTGCTCGTTAGTGTCATTAGGTTTTCTTCCTCAAGTTTTTTCCTCAGAGCAGCCTCCTCCTTTTGTCTTTGGATGAGCTCCAACTCACGAAGTCGTTCTTCCTCTTTTCGCTGTGCCTCAAGAGCCTCTCTCCTTTGAGCCTCTTGTACCCTCCTTTGATTCTCCTCAAGCATTTTGTCCAGCTCCTCTCTCTCTTTTCGTGCTTTTTCCTGTTTAATCCAGTGGGTTATTATTTTAGAAACAATGCCATTGAAAGGTTTAAAGATTCGTATATTTAGACAAAGAACATGAAAGTCCAACCTCGCAGAAATGGGAAGACAAAGAACTATTTTGGAATTGTTAAAAGATAAGATTCATAAATGGAAGAAAGATAGAGAGGCTCACTCTCTAAAGTTGAGCTAACAAGTAGGTTTTCATAGTTATTATAGACAGGAAGGTTTGTGGAGTATATCAAGTTCATGGGCCCATGCCTAACCTCTTACAAGAGAAATACTGCTACTAAAGAACAAAGAAGAGTTAAACTTCCCAGGCTTCCTCGTCCGAACTAAGAATTTAAATACTTATCTTTTAGCAGTAAAGAACACGTTATCTTTCATATAAATCTCATTAAGATACGATGACAAAAAGGAGAAGCACACAAGCAGAGAATATAATGATTTGTAAATATCAATTATGGGTCAATAACCACCCCAGAGAAACTTACTTCTTTTAGCCTTGCCTCCATAAGAGCAGCTTGCTTTTCTTTTTCAAGTTGAATTTCAACATCTTCAAACAGTTTTCTATGACCTTCTTCTATTCGTCTCTCTATTTCCAGATTAACTTCATCTGAACTTAACTTTTCCTCGACCCTTTTCCTTATTTCTTCCTCCAATCTCTTTGCAGTTTCCTCTTCTAATTGCTTGAGTTCTGCCTCTAGCTGTAGCCTGAAAGTTAATCAATTAGTTCAAAATACAGAGAGCACACGTAATAAAAGCTTAACTCTTCAACACTTCCCAAATTTGAACAGAAAAAACAAGTATGCTAAAGCAACAAGCATGCTGCACTATGTATCTTGAAAACATAATGGCCTCGAATGCCAAGAAATAGCACCAATAATCAAGATGTAAGACAAATGTACAACACATTTTTCAGAGGGTTTCAGACCGACAGACAATCAAGTCATAAACTCCTCTCAAATAACCCAACATGCCAAGAGTCTACACTGGTTGAACACTACAGTAAAATCTTTTGCATAAATGTTAACATGAGCACTAATTTTGTAAAAGGACACCTTGGATAACTCTACAATAATATATATATATATATATATATATATATATATAAGCACAAAAATAGATAACACTAACCTTTCACAACGACATAAAAAGATATCGCTACTGCTTGCTTCTTGATGTGATACGCACACACATTATTTATTTGCTTATAGTTTACTTACTATTGACTTTTTTAACTTAAAGACTACATAGACAATTGCCAAAGGAACATCATAGCGGCAACAAACCTTTTCTTTTCTTCTTCTTCTTTTTTCAATTTTTCAGCAGCACTTTTACGCTCAGTGGATGTAAGGCTAGGACTTCGAGACTTGGGTTTAGGAGACTCTGAGGAACTGTGACTTCGTCGTCTCCTGTGACGCCTAGTTGTCGGGGACCGGCTTCTTTTGCGCCTTGTAGCTGGTGAACGGCTCCGACGGCGATGAGGGGTACCAGAGCGACTCTTTCTCCTGCGAAATAAAACAACAGTAACTAAAACTGCATAGATGTGATAATGAGAAAGACAAAACTAATTCCAACGAAAATCTGCTACTAAAATATAAGCTTTTCTGTGGGCTTCACCGTCACAACCTTCTTGTTACAGAAACATAAAATTTCATAGTTGAGTTGAAATATTGCAAGGTAATATGACAAGAGAGGCTGATGCACAACATCTACATTATCAAAGACCCTTCTATTTCCTCTTTCCAACATAAACTAAATTTGAGTTTTCAAGATATAGTTAATGCAGAAAGTTACATAAATTTAGCAATTAGGAGACTTCTAGTTGAGATTTTAAGCAAACAACTTAATAAAGATAGATTTTTTTCAGGCTTCAAAACAATGCAACTAAAATTCCATCATTTAAACTAAAAATAGAAAACAAAAAGAACTGCCAAACTACAATGGACAAAATCTGTAGAAGAAACTGCAAAAAAGTCCCAACAGATTAATATTGTTACATGAAGGCAACAACAAAACATACATCCATTTCAACATACATCAATCCTGGCCAGCTTACACGCACCTAGACTTTTTCCACAGGATACCTATCACCTCCCACCAGGAGCAACAGTTACCACGTAACTCTGTCTACCAAAGCTACAACAAATGAAAAAATAATCACCTAGTGCTTTTGTCTCTACTAAAATTTGAACGTGAAACCTCATGATTTAATTTCAACGCACTTCATTGACCACTAGGACACGCCCTTGGGTGCATTAATTTAATTTCAAACTATTTTCACTTAAGTTCATAACAAAAATTGAAAATTTTCAGCAAAAAAGATATCCAAATTCATGTAGATTATCAATTAACCATAAAAATTGCATTTTTCAACAAAAAAAGAGATGCAAATTCATGTGTGTATATGAGCTGGAAGGCAAAATACTACCTGCTGGAATACGGTGAGCGGCTTCGGTCACGGCGGCTCCGGCGGCTGCTACGGCGGTGATTCAACGGAGATCGTGACCGGCGAGAATACGACGGCGAACGGGATATGCTCCGCCCCATTATTAGGAATAGCTCAATTTTTGCTCAATTTCGGAGCTAATAACGGGTTGGAGGAGGACATTTGGGCCCCCGGCCCACCATTTGACCCATTGTTTTCTGAGCTAATGGGCTTTTTTTACTAGTATTCATGGGGCCAGAAAAATTACGAGGCGTAGAAAACGTTAAGTCATAATTATCAGACGTAGCTAATGTTTAAGTTAAGGTTTGGATGAAATAGCTAATAGCGGATTGGAGAAGGATTTTTGGGCCCCGGGTTCTTTTGTTGCTTGGCCCATCGTTTGACCCATTGTAGCCCATCATGTGACTCATTGTTTTCTGAGATAATGGGCTTTTTTCACTAGTATCCATGGGGCCCGAAAAATTACGGGGAGTAGAAAACGTCAAGTCATATTTATCAGACATAGCTAATGTTTAAAATAATTATCATTTGCAGTTAAGTTAATATATATTTCTTTTGTATTTACATATTTGTATATTTTCGGTTTCATACACAAATCTCGAGGCTCATATACAAATTTTTAATTTCAAGTGGCTCTCGAATTTCGGGGATCATATATGTTTGTTTTTGTATTTCGAGGCTCATATACAAATCTCTAAAGGTTTGTATTTGTATACAAAGAGAATTTTGGGAGTCATATACAAATATCTAAAGCGAATTTGTATTTGTATATACAATCGTTAATTTGTATATTTAGCTACGAAATTGTAGCTACGTCATGTAATAAGGCAAACTTCAGCTATGACTTCTCATTTATTGCCTAAACATTAGCCATATCTGAAATATATTATTTACAACCTCATACTCATTACAACATGCCCAATGTGAAATTACAAGTGAAATCTTAGGAGGTTAGAGTGTATGCAAATCTTATTTTCACCTTGTGAGGCAAAGAAACTATTTGCGATAGACCCTCGACTTAAAAAGAGTATTTCAAAATAGGTTTGAAAAATACAAGGTGAAACAAGTTTCAATGATAATACTATTAAATATTAACTAATATTTTTCTCTTTTAATCCTTTGATATAATGCAACTATCAGGGGTGGCTCAATGATGAAGTTAGTAAAGTATTTGCTTTAGGTCACCCAAATTTTAAACCTCCAAAAGATTTTATTAGTGAGTTTTATGATTTTACTTTCATTTGAATGAATGTGAAAGATTGTAAAAAATAAAAGGTACAAAATTTAAATAAAACAAGAAAGAAAGAAGAGCTATCTAGTTTTGATCAAAAATATTTTGAAATTTTAAATCAAACAATTCAGGTCTTCCACTCCAATTGCCTATTGAACTCTTAAGAATCATAATATTTTTTTCGTCTACATGATAAGCTAGCATTTATCTATAACTATTCAATACTCTTACGAAAAATTGATCATATTAGAACGAATTAAGAGCGAACCACAAGAATTTTAACCCGCACGATGCTAAGAATAGTTAGTATTTCCACAAGATGTCATTGATTATTAAAACACAATAGCAATATATCCAGTCTATTCTCATATGGTGGGGTTTGAGGAGGGTAGAGTGTATGCAGTCCGTACCACTATCTCAGAGGGGAGGTAGATAGGTTGTTTTCGATAGACCTTCAGTTCAAGATAAAATACAGTCCAGAAAAAGATGTAAAAGGAATATAAGAAATAATAAATAGTAACAAAACAACATATAGTAACAGAACAATGCTATCAAAAAATAATACTATAAGCAATTTACCCGAAACAACATATATCAACAAGAGTCCAAGAACAAAAAACTACAAGCATAGCACTACTACTACTAAGGACAACACTTCTATCTACTAATATAAATGCACTCTGATCTCCTTACCTTCTACCCTAATCTGTATTCGTTTATTAAAACACATACGTCTAAATTTTGAATACATCACTTCAATATATTCCTCAAAAAACAATGTTAGAAAAAAGGAAAACAAGTCACGGATATGAAAGAGGCAATATATAAAATGGCTTAATATAATGTTAATATTTGTTGTGGCCATGAATAAAAGTGTGTACGGAATATAAAGACATTGCATGAGCAAAACTGTGAAAGTGAGTCCGTGATGCTCCTTTGTCTTTTATATACCCAAATATATCAAATCAAATCAAAAGAATATCTTATATAATATTTCACCCTTCACTTATTGTGCCAAACATGAATTATTTTGATGAATGATCTTGTCACATTATTCCCATTGTTGTTTTAGTTAACTTCTCGAGACTAGGGGCGGAGGGAGCCACAATATTAGGTGTACGATCGAATGAATTTAACCGTTTTTGCTTAGATCTTGTATTTGTAGTAGAAACTTTAGGAATATGTATAAACGTTTTAATTGTGAATCTAGTAACTAAAATCAGTTATGAGTTCGGTGGCAAGTTTAAAGCTTATAGACTTCAACTCCTGACATCTGTCTCTACACACTCGTGACAGAGACACGAACCTCATCATAGGATTTTATATATGCACAGTATAATATTTCGACAAAGGGGATTCAGTTAATCATGGAAAATAAGAGAAGGAAAACAATAAGAGAAATGACAAAAATTAGTGAAAACATTTCAAGAAAAATGGATACTAGTTTTTCCTTATGATTTATAGTTGTACTAAATTTTCAAATAGAGAAGGATAAATATACAAGTCTCTTTAACAAAATGCACAATCAATATTACAACAAACAACTTTTGTGTATTTTGTACAAGTGACTTGTTGGACTTATTGTTCATCCAATTGAAATGAGGATTTTCTTAAATCCTCCTTGAGAACATCTAATTCTAAGAATTACATAAGAAATGAACCTATAAAGCAAGATGAAACAAACCATAATGAGCAAATTCTTTCTTCTACTTTCTTCACCACCATATCCTTCTTCTTTTAGCACTTGTTCACCACTAGCCAAACACATCCCAAACATGTATTGCAGGCACTTATCAGAACCAGCAAACTCATTAATCAAGAATCCTTCAAATGGGTACTTAAAAAGTGACACATAATGCATCACAATCCAATAATTTGGTATCTCATTCTTTGAAACAAAGTAACCAGAGAACAATGCACATGATCCCATCATTGCACAAACTAATGAGTTCCCAATGATGAAGTTTGGTACTAAGGCACTACAACAAACAACAACTGAGTTTGCTGTGTATAGAATCAGCCAAATTAGTAACAAAAAGTGCATGAATGCCATAAACTGTCTGTTTAAACCAACCATCCAGTACAATGGGGTTGAGAATAGCAATGCAAGAATGAGGAGAAATGGCAAGTAGACAAGGCTGTTTGCTATGGCATAGGATGAAACTCTATAACTCCCACAAGAAGTTTCTTTCATTAGTATGTCCCTTTCTTGCAAGAATATTGGTAATGCTTCTGTTGTACTTGACAATAGATATGTCAAGATGAATGCAAATAAGCCTACTCTTGCTTGTGCTCCAACTAAATTGTCTTCAAGATTGTAAAATATTGATCCTAACACAAGGCCCGATACTAACATCTGTAGTGTCTTACAACCAAAAATCTCCTTTGTTCTGTATATGATTTTCCAGAACCTGACTGTGAGAATCACAATCTCTTGCAAACTTGAATTTGCAAAGCCACTTGGGAAATCATTACCAACATGGATAGACATAGACATAGACATGGACAAAGACTCTTCATTTATCAGTTTAGATTCTTGAAAGAGTTGCTGTAGAGTGAACTTACCTGAATTCTTGATCATGAGTGCTGATTGAGGGAGCAATGTGTTGTTATGTTTTTGGATTGTGTCAATCGATTCGATGGCGAATTCCAGGATGTTAACATGAAGGGGAAGCTCTAGCCCCACTAGGATCAGCCTTAAACTAAGCTGTTCAATGGTTCCATGATGCAAGATTGTACCACTAGCTAAAAGTAGGATTGAATTGAACAACTTCATGATCCTGAAACATGGCTGATGAATACTTAGAATTATCGTTCGATCACGAGTAACAGCCATAGTTTTAAGCATGTCAATGATCTGCAATGCTGAAGTACTGTCAAGACCTGAAGTTGGCTCATCAAGAATCAGGACTCCAGGGTCATGAATCAGTTCAACTCCAATGGAAACTCTCCTTCTTTCACCACCTGAAATCCCTCGAATTCGATCATCACCAATCCTTGCACCAGCAACATGTTCTAAACCAAGTTCTTGAATCAAACACTTGACCCTTGAGTTCAATTCTTTAGCAGGAAGTTTTAACCTGAGCTTTGCACTAAAACTTAAAGTTTCTTCAACAGTTAACAGAGGAAACAGTGTGTCCTTTTGAGTAACATAGCCTGAAATCTTCTTGAACCTTGCTTTATCAACTGGTTTTTGGTTCACAAAAATGGATCCACTTTGTGGCTCAATCTTGCCTGCTAAAACCTCTAAAAAACTAGACTTTCCAGCACCACTTGGACCAACAATAGCTAGAATTTCACCTGATTTTGCTCTACAACTCACATCCTTAAGCACATGCCTTATAGCCTTAGTATCATTATTTCCCTTTTCCAATTCCTTCACTTCCTGCAATTCTTGAACTCCACTTAAACACTTCTGGTGTTTGTTGCTGCTAAACAAATTAAAAGGGGTTTCTCTTTTTTGTGTATAGATTGTGTAGTTGATGCCTATTGCTTCAATTTCACAACCTTGTTTCTTCATTGAACAAGTTAAACTAGCTAACTCACACTCACAAATTTGCTTTGTTCTTTGTATTTTTTTTACCTCTTATTTTTCTTCCAAGTTTCTAAGTTTTGTTTGTACTTTAAACTCTTCTTGATTTCTGCATTTTCTACTATATTTTGGTCATGAAATTCAAGAAGTATTGGCAGTTAGTGGCTGGGAGTTGTCAAATTATAATGACCTCTAGTTTGTATAAGAGAATTTTGTTTGATAGTTTCACGTGAAGTTGTTTCTTTGAATATAGGTTCACGTGTCAGCATGCATGACAACCTAGAATTCCAATTCAATTGCGATTTGGGAGTATAGTAGTATTAATATTATTGGTTCTTCAATTTCATAGCTTTATGATCCTCTGTACAAATTAGAGAAATATATCACCAACAATCATTGCGGTGGAGTCGTAAGTACTCCTTATCCTTAACTAGAGCTCTCGAGTTCGAGGTCAGAATATAAAATCGCTTTCATTAGAAAGCACGAGCCACTAATATAGAATCATCTTTGTTAGAGATTGTTTTACTCTCAATATAAGACTTTCTGATATAAATTTAAATTTAATAGTCCCTAATACGAATTTCATACACTGAGTAGGAAAACCATTAATATATAGACATGATTGTGGCTTTTGGATACATTATTTTGCCAAGATAATATTAGTCTCCTTGCAACTTGCAAGCTCTTTTGAGGCATTTATTTGTCTTAAGTTGGTATATAACCCGTGATTCTTCCTATTGTACAAAGTCAGTTACAACAACAATAATATATTCGTGTAATTTCATAAATAAGGTTTAAATTAAGAAGGTAGGATATACGTAAATTTTATCTACTTTTATGGGATAAAGAGGTTATTCCCGAGAATCGACACAACAAAGTCAATCAAACAGTTTAAAAGAAATCGGAAAAGATTAGAGTACCAAAAGGTAAAGTCATTCCATTAGAAACAAATATAGTCCTTCATAATCATATCATAATATTCATGAAGTTGGTTGCATGATGCAAATTAAATATATAGTAGCATTAATTTATAATAGCCTTTTGACTTGGTAATATTTGGTTGTACAATCATCAAAGCAGCCTTCTATTTTCTTTTCATCTGCAACCAAAAGAATAAAAAAGAACAAATTTTAAGTTTGGATCCATGGTTTTTTTAAAAAATAATCAGTGGGCTTAGTAACAAAAGCCTTGAAGGTTAGTGTTGTAAATAGCTATTGAACTAGATCTAGCCCGTTAGCCCATTAACTTGTTTGATAAGTCGGCTAGGATTTACAAAGAAAACGCTCTGCATTTTCTAGAGGATATCTAAGTTGTGGATAAAGGGAATTCATCCGTTTCCTGGGAATTCCCGATGACTGATGACACAAATATTCATGGTTATTTCAAATCTACTTTCACTAAGGAGAAATTCGTAAATCTCTTTACTAGTATTTACAATTTAACATAGAACAATTGGTTTTTCCAATTAATTTAATAAATTGAAATCTTGGATAATCCATCCTTGCAATCAGGGGCGGACCTATCTAGAAGATGCAAGGGGGTCGGATTTCATCCGAAAGGGATTCGTTCAAAAACTATATTGTATATAGAAGGTTAAAATTATACCTGTGTTGACGTTGGAGCATTGCTCGTAACAACTAGTGTTGTGAGTCATAGCTTCATAAACACTATGAATTTTGCATCTTTTCATACATGCACCATTGCAAAGAACAGGTTGAGAAGAAGTTAAACATGTAAGTCTGCATAAGGCTTTGCATGAAATTTTACTATCACTAATGTTTGCTTCGATAACATTTGCTAAGATGATAAAAAATATTGCAAATCCAAATACCCTTTTGAGATTTTTCATGGTTGCAAAGATATGGTTTTGATTTGATTAATTAACAAATAAATGCCCGATTAAAATGATGTTATTTATAAGTCAAGTTTGCTCATTCTGCATTTAATGTAAGTAAATTACATTGTGTATATCTACACATATAATCAGATTTTCTTAAACTTCCATTCCCACTTGGTCAAAGTCAATAAATGAATTAAACTTCTTTCTCTCTATTAGTTCTTAGATTATTTTTTTCACTAGTTGTGGTGTCCGGCAAGCTAACTAATTTCACGGAATATTTGTTACCTCTTATCAGTATAAATATCAGACAACTCTGTATATTAAAACTTTGACATATGTGAATTGAATAAATTACCTAGTGTTTTTTTTATCTCCGTTGAGATTTAAACCTCTGACATCATAGTAAAAACAATATACATTATGTCAAACTAAGCTTAACAACTCAAATTAACTCGGTCAAACAAGTGCAATTAATCCATGTTCAAAAAAATAATCCAAGTCAAAATGATTTTAGGAATCAATTAAGGATTTTACATATGGTTGTACAAAAACTCAAGATGATTAATAGTTGCTCTTAGTTTTACCCCATTTTTCATAGGATTTATGGTCTTTTTTTTATCCAAGTGATAGAACATTAATAATTAATACTTATCATAATAACGAAATAGAAAGTAGTTTCTAGTTTATCTGAACGATATTATTACCACAGTTTCATATGGTGAAAATGATCTACCATCAAAGTAAACCGCACTAACTAGTTAATTTTGCGATGTAAAGTATTATATATATATATATTGAATTTGACTCTTCCTAAACATTGATCGACAAGTGGAATTGATAGAGTACTTTACAACAATATATTCACATCTATCTTTTCCAAAATAAAAGTTCAAAAAAGCATATAGTAATAAATTGTGAAAGATCCAGCTGCATGCTTTGCTGTCCTAATTAGGAACCAAACTTTGGTATTCTTTTGAGAAACACACACATACACATCAAACTTTAATTTTCAATCACTATGTGAGTTTTAATCAGAACAAGACATATATGCATGTGGAGGGAAAAAAGCAAGGCTATCAATTCCTGTTTTTGTTGGTAAAGATTTTATTGTACTATATAGTATCAAATAATATAATGTTGGAGGAAGGCATGGTCAAGTGTGAAAGTGATGTGAGTGATTTCATGCTGATAATATGCATGTCTATACAATGCAACAAGTTGTACCTAGCTAGGATGTCCAATTTGTGGTTCCTTTTGGGTAATTTGTGATATTATCATCTATAACACTTCACTTGTCCCCCTTGTCCTCTTCATTTGCGATGTGAGATTTGTCTAATAAGTTGTTATATGTGTTCTGAGTGCGAACAAGTCCTATATTGATAGTTGATAATAACAAAAAGAAGCTACATGTAAGGTGTACTATATGCTATATATATTCTTATTAATGTGTGAGGCCTTTTAAAACCGTTAGATTTGTTCCAAACAAATAGTATCACACGCATGTAAGAAGAATATTTTTGGACTGAATTACCCCAACAACTGGATATTAAAGCCAATTTTACTAGATCGACGAGATGAGTATGCAAATGGTGTGGCTAAATTTACCGCCTTTACTTGGAGTTAAGAATTTGTGGCAAGTTCATTCACAAAGACCTCTTGGTGATCCACCCATGACATTGATACTAAACTCCTGATAATCCATCATGAGTTGTGACAAGGCAAACACTTGAAATTAATTCGATACGATGACTAGCTAATCTTTGTATATTTTATTACTCAACAACTAGGAAATTATAATTTCATATATGGGGTTTAATTTGGTCATTAATTAATTTGATTTTTTGTATTCTTTGACGTTGTTACTTTCATTTTCATGATGATTGATGTTTCCCCTTACAAGGACTCGTGGACTATTTCAAAAATTGAGAACACAATAAAGAAAAAAAGAACTTAATCATAACTCAATTTCATGCTTTCCTTTTCAAACAACATTTTTACGACGTTGCATATTTGTGTTTGCACACGTAAAATGTTTGGACTACTAGCTTTCTACTTTTGTTAAAATTTCATCATCATCAACATAGTCATCCACTTAGTTTCATTAATTCCACTAATTAAGCTAATCACCCCATATTGGGCTAACTGGTAAAGTTGATGTCACGTGACCAGAACGTCACAGGTTCAAGCCGTGGAAACAACATCCGACGGATATATATGCAAGGTAAGGTTCCGCACAATAGACCATTGTGGTCCTGTCCTTCCCTAAATCTCACGCATAGCGAGAGCTTTAGTGCACCGAATTGTCCTTTAGCTAATCAACGTGCGATACTTATCCTAATAGAATTCCATCTTTTTTTAGTTTTAACAGAGAATTAAACGAAAAAAATATGTAAAGTTGTTTAATTTGTAAGTGAAGTTACTTCAAATTAAAGTGACAAAATATATCCACTTTTTGCCAAATGTAAAGTTTACCAGCCGCCTGTGAACTCTCAAGAAACCTTATCCATCCCCCATTTTGCATTTTTAATCGACACGTATACCCTTGACCTTTAGCAGTTGTTGAGCTTCAACCTTTTATCGTTGATTCAAAATATAAAGAAGTAAACACGCGAAGAAGTTAAATGAGTTAAATATTATAGTATACATCTACTATATATATAAATTACATAAAATAATCCAACTTTGTATATATCATGTAATTTCACGGAGAAGAACTTTAATTTGCTTCCTAGCTCTACTGCCCTTGCACCGGCAGGGGCGGAGCTAGCATACAATGAGGGGGTTTGTATATATCATGTAATTTCACGGAGAAGAACTTTAATTTGCTTCCTAGCTCTACCTCCCTTGCACCGGCAGGGGCGGAGCTAGCATACAATGAGGGGGTTCGTCGAACCCCCTTCGGCGGAAAATTACACTATTTATATATAGTTAAAATTATTTTTATGTATATATAGTAGATGTTGAACCCTCTTCGCCTAGTTCGTGTGTGTACTTTTGAACCCCCTCAATGAAAATCCTGGCTCCGGTGCTCTCGAGATCAATGGATTTCCAAATTTTGTTACTGGATGTAGATCATGATATTCACCACTATTATGGAATATAGTGGGATAGATGAGATTCTCACCCTTAACTCTAGAGGGAGCATTTTTCGTCGATATAAATTTGAATTAATCAGATTAGTGAATTTCAAGTATCATAGGATTAAAATGAAAAAAGTAAAGGTGTGGATCATATTCATACCTATGGTATTATAAGCATTTAATTATCAGGAACTCCACATGTTATATATATGTATTTTAAACTAATAAGAGTTTCAAAAGAGATCGACCTCCATCTATGTCAATAAGTATAGCTAGAATAATATAGACATAATACATCACTAACTTGAAGACTAAATTTCCCTAATAATATAATTATTACTAATTAATTAGCAGAGCAGACTTTGAAAACTTAAAACTTGTTTCATCACCTGCGCACACACACTTCATTTCTAATCAACAAGATTTAATTTCATAGTTCTAATTTACAAATGTTATTTGAAATTATAATATTTTTCATAGGAAATAATTGGAACACATACTATCCATAAAAAGAGTTTTAAGTTATATAAACCGTATATTTAACTTTGAAAAAATTCTACACCATCACGTCATATTTACTTAATTACATAGCAGGTAATTGTCTTACTTTCAAGATTACAAATTTCATATTTTATAGAAGCTTACCAATAAATATGAATATGAATGAAATGTGTAAAAAATTTCTTCCACTCAGTGACGATATATGTAAGTACTTTATAAACTCCCATAAGAATAACACAAGGAGTAGTGTGGGGTCTAAATATGTTACTAGTAATATACTATTTCTTCATCTATAAAAAGGAAAAAGGCAACATTCGTCAACTCTTCTTTACTTATATAATATCATCAACTCCCAAACTATAACCTTATATTAACCAGAAGAAGAAGAAGAAGAAGAAGCTATATATAATATATAGTTGCTCATATATATTATATACATAGAGATGATGATGGAGGATCAAAGGGTACTTGGTGATCTTCCTCCAGGATTTAGCTTTGATCCAACAGATGAAGAGCTTGTTTTGTATTATCTGAAAAGTAAAATAGCTGCTGCTAATTTGCACTTCAATTTCAATATTCCTCATCTTGATTTCTCTTCTTCTCATCCTTGGGAACTCAATGGTATGTGTCATTATCATATTACTTACTCCAATATATATATATATGTCTCCATCTTTTATTTGTTACTGTAGTATATGTTTCTAGACTATTTTTGTCTTGAGCCGGGGGTTTACAGTCTTTCTACTTAAATACATTAAATATGTTGTTGTTGTAGTAGTAGTATACTAGTTGTTATAAGTATTTCGTTTTGCCCTTAATTAAAATGATTAACACCTTGGATTAGCTAGATTAATTACCTTTAAAAGAATCATCTCCCACAAAGAAATTTAAAAAAAAAATTGTTTTTGAAGGTTGAGACGGCCTATTTTTTGTATTCGTGATTTTATTGTTTTACTATACCATATAATTAAATTAAATTACATTTTTCTTGGCTAGTTTACATTATTCTCAATCAATATGAACTCATATTAAGTGTATGATCAATCTGTCATTTTTAAACTTTTAGCTAGCTTACCTTTATATATACCCCCGTCTCCAACTTAGAAAGAAAATAATGGATCTTCACACAAAAAACTGGGCAAATTTACTGTTTACGTTTTTTAGCCAGTATAGATGGATTATATATTGATTATACACATATGATACATGAATTATGCATATATTATACATTCGGTGGCTATTTTTAGTTTAATCATATGGGTGGATAGCTATTTAGTTAATTCTTCAAAACTTTAATAAATAATAAATTAATAATTTATTTTTAGAATTTAAATTTCTTGGCCATACAATAAATTTTATTTTTCTCGTTTCTTTTAACAAAGTTTTTTTTTTTTCTATTTATCCTTCTTAATTTATTAAAAGTCATGAGGATAATTTTCTTGGATTATATAATTTGATTTAATATCTTACTTGTTTTTTATATTTTTGGTTGATTAATAGAGAGGGCTTTGTGGAGCAAAAACCAGTGGTATTTTTTCAGCCAAGTGAAGGAAAATATTATTCGAGCTACAGGAAAAGGATATTGGAAGGAATTAAATACGAATGAGCCAATTATACTCAAAAAAAATTGTGGAGAAAAAATAATAGGAACAAAGAAGTACTTTGTGTACTATATTACTACTAATATTCATGAACAAGTACAAACTAATTGGATTATGGAAGAATTTCACCTCTCTACCACCACTAATTCCATCAAGAAGAGAAAAAATGAGAAGCTGTTGGTAAGTAAATATTACTCTAATTCCTTCTTATTTCATATGATTTAATTCTAAGCTATTCAAATTATCTAAACAAAGATTCAAGTTACCATCTATCTATGTCACGCGGACTCTTCAAAATTGTCTTGGTGCATGTAGAATTCTTTAGAAATAATGTATATTTTTTAAGAATCTGACACAAATGAGGCAATAGTACTTTTGAAGAGTCCAAGCAACATATAGACCGTAGCTTGAAATTTTGTTTAACCAATATATGTTATGTTTATTGTTTACATCCCATACTCCTATATAATTTGATAGAGTAAAAATCAATTGAAATTTCATATCAAATGTTGAAAGTTACTGAGGTCTTCAAGAATTTAATTTAAGAACTTCAAAATTCCCTTAGCTCATTAATGTTGAATTTAATTAACCATTCTGTAATGTTAAATTAACATATAAATTCATATTGGAAAATTAATTTATAAATGGAAAAATGAAAACTTTTATTTATACACCTATCTTGGAATTCATGAATTTTTTACTTGCATCTCAATTTTATTTTATTTTCCAAATTTATATTTTCAGGAATGGGTTGTATGTAGAGTACATGAATCGAAGAATAATTCTGAAGGAATAAATTGTGATGATGATGATGAAGTTGAGCTCTCAGCTTTGGATGAAGTCTTTTTATCATTGGATGATGATCAAGAACAAGATGAAATAAGTTTTCCATATTAATTCAAAGCAACAAAAAAAAAAAAGCAGCTTGGTGCACTAAGTCCTTACTACATACAACGTTTGGAAAAGAGTCGACCCACAAAGATCTATTAGAAGTTAATTAATATTAATATATGTATATGTATATATGGTGTATGCATGAACTATATATAGATCCACATAGAGTCGCTCATATAAAAATATATATATATATAAATATACTTCAAAGTAAATATGTGTGGATATAAAATATTACGTAATGTAATAGTTTAACATATATATGGTATTTCATATAAATATACTTGAATACATATTTGTATGTACATTTATGTAATATTGTAGCATATATCTCATATAATTTTACGTTGCTTACATTGATGTTCCAATATGATACTCAAAATAACATGTGAGGTTTTATGAGGAAATCAGTTTCCCTATGCTATGAGAGCGTTCTCCCTCATTTACGCCACAAATTTAAATTAATCAAATTGATAAATTTTCGATATCAGATGATCAAATAAATAAATGAACGACTCTAAAATTACAAGTATTGGTGGAGAAATAGTCAATGAACTCTTTTGACTTGAGATTTTGTAAAATTTATATTTGGTCATGGATGAAACAAATATAATCTTAGCAAAAATTTGTTCACGTGGACATCAGAATTCTTTGTGACTATAACAATACAATAATTAATTATATTATACATTAAATCATCCCACGATCTATTCACCAATTCCTATTCGAGATTAACTCAAATTATATTTTGTGTAATTAATTAATTAATCTTAGTGTCCTGTCATATACACGAATATCAAAATCAAAATGTATTCTTTTATTGATTCTACCGTTTAATCGTCATCTTTTTAAATTGACAGTTTAAACATATTAATTGGTTATCTAGTAAAATTTTAATGCAGACATCCTCGTTCCATTGGCCTTCTCCCTTATTTTTATCCTATCACTCACTTATTTTTTTTCGCTATTACCAATCTATGTAATTAGTAAAGTTATTATTATCTGATCAGGAGATCACATATTTAATCTGTGAAAATAACCTTTGCAGAAATACAAAGACTACTAAACTCTTCGATCCTTCCATAAACTTTGCACAATAAAAGTTTTAATGCTTCAAATTATCTTTCTAACATGTATATAACTTTAATTTGCTTCTCAATAGTATCCCATCAAAAGAAAAGAAAAAGGGAAATAAAATAAAATTTGTACTTTTGTGGCCATTTGACTACAAATATGTAGGATGATGGGAGGAACGTACGAAACTAGTAGTATTTGCCACGATCTACTTCTTATCCATGTGGAATTGGATTATTTTACTATTAATCATTTTAATTTCATTTTGCTCCCTAGCTAAACAAAAGAGTTATGATTCTTTTAACCCTCTTGTTATATTTACATTGATACTTAACTCCTCTTAGATTACTTCAACATAAACATAGCCCAATCATATGATTATTGCAATGTAGAGACCTTAAATTCATTAATTATCCTTCGACTAATACGTACTATAAATATTTAAGTAGTTCACTTTTCAAGTATTGTATATCGCGGCTGATCAATATAACAAATCGTTGCAATCAAAATTACAAAAAAAAATACTCTTTTTTGTCTTGTTTATATTACTAGTCAAGTTTTTGAACTAACACTAATAGGAAAATCTCTTCTAATAATGTTATTACATAGAACTCAAACACCAAAAAAGAAAAAAAAAGTTTTTGTCCAAATTTAGGTAAGAATCTCGTGTAATTAACAAACTTTATGGGACCGTTTTGGTAACTTTTTTTCCTCATATTTCGAGTACATTTCAACTCTAATACGTAAATATATTTATTCTATTCATCCCAGGTAGAGGCAAACTACAAGCAGATAAGTTATTAAGTTCTAAATTAATAATTTGTACACATTAAATGAAATTTCTTAAGACAAATACTGAGTTTGGACCAAAACTACTGAGTTTGGCTGAACCCATATCTCAATGTCTAGGTCCGCCCCCCACTACACGACTCTAGTGAACTCGTAAGCAGATTTGTAGCTCTGATCCTGATCTCAAGATTAAATGGGGTTAAATATGATCATTAGAATTAGTTGAGGATGGAAAGTGTACTTCCTTTCAAACTTCAAAGGGTGCAAATTGAAATAAGGTGAATAATAATTTTGTCAAATTATGAAATATCATATCATATCCTATATTTTAAAGATAATCCAAATCCCACATTCATGTATCCCCCCACTATACAACTCTTTACTTAATTTGCATACACAAAAACCTCTTTGGCTCTTTGTTGACATTTTTATCTCTTCCAAAACTCCATTAAAAGCCTTCTAATTTTTTGTATCACAGAAAAAATATAGGCACAATGGCTATGTTCTTCTCAAAATCAAGAAAATTGATCAATTTGAAAACCAAGATTGGATTATTACCATATGTTTATCATCATCATCATACACTTATATCACCAAATATAACAACCCCATTTCAAATTCTTGGTTTAAATCATCCTCATTTAGTCTCTTTTCGTTTTGAATCAACCAAAGCTCAAACACAGTTCAATCCCATGCACAACATTGATAATGATTCCCAGGTTTGGTTTTATTCTGTTTTTCTTAGTGTACGTTTTTTTTATAACCTTGGTGTCCGGACCAACTTTCATGCACCTCAATTAAATCCACGTTAGGTAATACCTGTCACCTCCCACCACCAACAAATAACACGTAACTCTGTCTTGATGGACATATTTTACTTGCTTAAAGTTTTTTTTTTCAGCTTTAACAATCAATAAAGAAAAAAAGAAGTTTTTATTTACTTAATTTTTTGTCTGACTGTTTTGAAATTAATATTTCATCTGAAAAGAGTTTCTTGGATAACTGTTGCACCTAACAACAAGAAAATGAAAAATAAGTGTTTGGTACAAGTCTCTGTCTGAATGATGAAGTATAGAGTACCCATTTTCAGAAGTGTGTCCCTTCACATTAAGCTCCTTTTTAATAAAACAAAACATGGTGTCCGCGGCAGTTTATACGTACCTCGACTAATTTTACGAGGTACCTACTATCTCCCACTTGCGCCGGTATTGGATAACTCTGTCTACCAAAGCTTGAACACATGGGAAAAAAATCACCTAATATCTTTGCCTCCGACTAGTATTTGGATAACTGGTAAAGTTGCTGCTAGGAGGTCACGGGTTCAAGTCGTGGAAACAGCCTTTGGTAGAAATGCTAGGGAATGCTGCGTACAATAGACCCTTGTGGTCCGGTCCTTCCGCGGAGCCCTCGCATAGTGGGAGCTTTAGTGCACCAAGCTGCTCTTTTTTAGTATTTGAACCTAAGCATCATGGTTTTAGAGCAACTAAATCACACATGTATGTGAGTCCCCTATAGGTGTTAACAAGTATACTTGCAGGGGGGAAATAGCATTTTACCAGTTATTTTGTTTCAGCATATTCTACTTTGAGTATGCATGATCATAAACTTTCCTCTTGATGTTAGGTCCTCAATTTCCCTGGAGGTGAGGTCAAATTCACCTCACATTTGAACTTCATTCCTGAAACAAGGGAGGAGAGAGTACACTGCTACAGGGTCCTTGACGATGATGGTTATCCAATCGCTAGCAATTTCGCACAGGTAATCTAAATAGACATTTAGCTGTTGATGCTTGTAGCAAGGTAGGTTGGGGTGTGTCCCTTCCTCGAACTCTGCACAAACGTTGGATGCTTCGTATACTAGACTACCCCTTTAATCTAAATAGACATTTGAGGAGCTTAAATTTTGCATCAAGATCCAATAGATGAATTTTTATAACTATTCATTGGGCATTCATCTTGGTCAGATTGAGAAGGAAGTTGCATTGAAAATCTATACTGATATGGTGACACTTCAAACAATGGATACTATCTTTTACGAAGCACAAAGACAAGGACGAATATCTTTCTATGTTACTACACTTGGAGAAGAAGCTATCAACATTGCATCAGCTGCTGCACTTAAGACGGACGATTTCATCTTTCCACAGGTTAGTCGTGCACATAAACTCTCTCTAATCTGTAAAAGTTACATTCTGTAGAACTACAACAACAACATACCCAGTGTATTCCCACAAGGTGGGGTCTGGGGAGGGTAAAATGTACGCAGTCCATACCACTACCTCAAATGATTTCCGATAGACCCTTGGCTAAGGACAATAAATATTCCAGCAAGCATGGTCAATCATATATATTGGACATGTTTCCTTTATTAGTTCATCCTTGCAATTCTTCCTAGTCACATTCTCCATCATCATGTTCTTACCTGAAACTTACATTATGTCAGACACATCCAAATCCAGTGATCACAGCATTCTAATGTTGACAAGCTACGGATGAACAGGTCCTGCAAATTTCCTAGATCAGGCTTCAAAATCACCTCAATTGTGTATGCCTTTGAAAAGATGTAAAATTTGGATAGGAAATATATGAAAAGATGTAGTTTGCCAAAGCACACCTCCCAAATCGACCTTCTTCCCAACGAAATAATGTCATTTAGTGAAAACAGAAAGAACATGAGTATTGTCTTTGGTCATTAGGTCTTATCAAATGTTGATTTAAATCTACAACACAAACAAGAACTGTTGAATCATCCTAAAGGAAATGTGTTGATTATTCAGTTCCGTTGAGTGAGCCAGAAGGTATTTTGACTCATTAACAAATTACACAGGTCCTGAACCAGCTGCATCACTGCCAATATTCTATGCACTAACAGAGCCGGATACAGTGTACTCTCTATTTTCGGATTAAGAAGAAAGGAACATGTCATTTTTCTCTAATGTGCACCATGTCCATTTGTGTTTCTTTGAAATGACTTGAATCTAGTGTTGAGTATAACATTCTAGCTTTCTTCTTCTAGTATAAATCCTCAAACTTCTTTTCTCTAACATTAGTAGAAGTTTACACAAAGCAAAAAAAGGTTTTGCTTAGTGAATTTAGTCAAGATTTTTAGCTTCAGCCTAACGGTGATAAGCAAATCCTCCAGAATTTCACTTGTCCAACGATTTGCCAATTAATGTAAACACTTTTCTTTTTTGTCGTTGCAGTATAGGGAGCCCGGAGTTCTATTATGGAGAGGGTTTACCATTCAAGAATTTGCCCATCAGTTGTTTGGAAACAAAAATGATAATGGAAAAGGCAGGCAGATGCCTATCCATTATGGATCGAATAAGCACAATTACATTACTGTTGCATCAACAGTCGCGTAAGATACTCATGCTTTTGTCCTGATACTTCTATTTTGATATTTTCAAACATCTTTCCTAAGCATTATATGATGTAATAATTGATGAACAGAAGTGGTTTTTTTGCTTCAGTACTCAGCTTCCACATGCTGTTGGTGCTGCCTATGCTCTGAAGATGGACGCGAAAAATGCATGTACAATTGTATATTTTGGAGATGGAGGCTCTAGTACGGTATATGTTTCAACTAGCTTGTGGATAATGAACTTTTTAATATATTCATCGAACTAGGTTCCTCAAACCTCAATCATACTCAGTTTTTTTACGATTTTGTTGCTGAATCCTTTTAAATTCATTGATTTCATTTCAGGGAGATTTTCATGCTGCTCTGAACTTTGCTGCGGTGTTAGATGCACCAGTTATCTTTTTCTGCCGGAACAATGGTTTTGCAATAAGTACACCTGTTAGTGACCAGTTTCGAAGTAGGTGGCTCTCTTAGCCGTTCAATTAGTTGCTACTACTATTATGTAGTTGGCTACTGACAATATCTATTTATGGTTACTTAGGTGATGGTGTTGTTACCAAAGGACAGGGCTATGGAATTTGTAGTATTCGTGTGGATGGTAACGATGCTCTTGCTGTTTTCACCGCTGTCCATGAGGCACGAAAAAAGGCTGTTAATGAACGTAAACCTGTTCTAGTTGAGGTAAACTGCACACTTTTTTGGGATTGAGGCTTAGTAGACAACGAGAATCGTCTGTCTTTTTTTTGTTATGCTAGTTTTGGAAGTGTTGTTAAGCGCTTCTTTTATGTTCAACAGGCTCTTACTTATAGAGCGGGACATCATTCAACCTCAGATGACTCTACCAAATATCGTCCAGCTAATGAAATCGAATGGTGGAGAACAGCAAGAGACCCTGTAAGTAGATTTAAGAAATGGATTGAAAGAGAAGGCTGGTTGAACTCTCAGGTTGAATCAGAACTTCGCGGTAATATCAGGAGGCAGGTAAATTCTGCTTACCCAAAAAAACTTCCAAGTACATTGTTGCATGTATAGTTTCTGGAGCAGAAATCTAACGGT
The DNA here is from genome assembly GCA_031232105.1 of Capsicum rhomboideum. Taxonomy (NCBI): domain Eukaryota; kingdom Viridiplantae; phylum Streptophyta; class Magnoliopsida; order Solanales; family Solanaceae; genus Capsicum; species Capsicum rhomboideum. The sequence continues at coordinate 171,831,096 of CP124714.1, forward strand.
GTATTCTAGAGACATATCATCGGTATATGCTAGTAGAAAACGTAGATAACTCGTAGTGCTTGGAAACTAAGTTCTTATAATTGACTAAGACGGACTTAAATGGAGCAACGTGGACAAGTAAGAATTTCACATAGCCGGCTCTAACTGTTGTTTTTTTTAACTCGCTTTCAAACGTTGTGCTACAGGTATTGCAAGCCATTCAAGTTGCAGAAAAGGTTGAGAAGCCCCCTATTAAGGATGTATTTACAGATGTATATGATGTTCCTCCAGCCAACCTCCAAGAACAAGAAATATTTATTCGCGAAGCAATCAAAAGACATCCGCAGGATTATCCTACTGATGTTCCTTTGTAGTTGAAACTGCTTGTCTATTTTCCCTTACATAATCCTCTTCTTAATTTTTAGTGCAAAGTCATTATTTGAAAATGCAAAACATCATGGATTAGATTGATGTTAACTGAATTAATGTAACTAGCAAAGTTGTTTCAAGAGGGACCAATCTTATTAAGAAAATGGTTTCAGAAGGAAAATACTAGGAGTGTTTCAAATGATCGCGTACATGGTCTGACTTTGAACGATCATATCTCCCAATGTACGGGGACTTAGAGGCTGAACTACATATCAAATGAAAGGTACTTGAGTCTAGTTTCCAGCAAAACAAACCAGAAAATCGATCTGATTTTGGAGTAAAAAGTTATGCATGTTTTAGTACAGACATGTGCAGTGCCCAATTGCAAATTGGTTATCAACGTCTTCGATCTGCACAAATCTTGTCCCCAGTGTTCGATTTGCTCTTTAACGTGTGACATTCATTTTTTTAATGGTCTTCCAGCATCAACGAGATAAAGTAAACACACCCTTTGATTATCATAAAACACATAACAAGTGGACTACATAATGTTCATCGAAGCTGAGTTGGACATAGCAATCAGAGGGTTAAAGTAAAAGCTAAATAACAGGTGAAAATGAGCAGCTGCAAGTACCATTCTAGGAACTACAATTGTGTACACATACACGAAGATAGCTGCGGTTTATTGTTATTGGTTTGATCATCATAACTCATAAGGACGAAGCTTTCTCATTCAAAGACTCTTTAACAGCCTTAAGGAGAGCAGGCATCAGCTTTTGATTGGTAACGATTATGCCTTCGTGTAAATCAAGGTATCTTCCCTTGGAGAAGTCCAAAGGGTTTCCTGCAGCATCTGAGACTACACCTCCAGCTTCTGCAAATCAGATGACAGATATCTTATGATTAACAAAAAGATGCTAGCTGATAAGGGTTTTATGCTCAGATACAGAAAAAAAAAAACAATAGCTTTCTAGTGCTCAATGGCATGGACTTGCACATTATTGGGAGTTTAGCTTGCATTAGGAGACACTTTTCAAGAGTTGATGACTAGCTTAATGAAGTTCGAGCGGAACCTGGATAAAAGGGGGTCCTCAAGGGGTGGGTTATTCATAGGTAAGGCCAAGAGAAAGCATGGAAACTGATGAAAAGAGCAGGAGAAAGTGGTAGATAACATAAAGTGGGCAAGAGGATTAAACTGTACATTGAGATCTGCCAATAAAAGGGTGATCTGATCTCTCATTTTGTTGAGGACCTGTAGTGAATTGTATATAATTGCTGTTAGAATATTGTGTTTTTCTAGATCTGCCCTCTTGGGTTCAAGGTTCTCTCTTCTTTGATTGAGGGTACTAATACTATAACTTATAGTTATCATAAAGTACCAGCATTTGCAAAGCAAATTCCTTATGTTCAGCTCTTCGTTATAATCATAGATTCTCTGAGCTTGAATATTGATGAGAAATGATGATCCAAGTGAAGCAAAAGGTAAATATTAATTTAGAAAGCAGAAAACATATTATGGACCTGCAACAACAAGATATCCCGCTGCATGATCCCAAATCTTCTCACGGTAGCCTTTATGAGGAAACCGCAGATATATTGCTCCATCTCCACGGGACAAAGCACCATACTTTGCCTGGCTGTCTATTCGAACTGGGGGCGCTCTGACACCAAGTTTCTGTTTATAGACGAAGAATAGGGACCTCATTCACATATGCATTAAGATGAAATGAGAGAAGTCACACATATTAAGAAGAAAAAAAAAAAGGAAACATTGAAAGAGAACTCATACCTTTGCTATCAAGCTAGACAAGTCGTGCAAAGAATGTGCTGCTTCAAAAGATTCAAAAAAAGAGGCCTCTTCAGGGTTGTCTAAATCAGTTACATGCACCTGAAGGCGGTAGACCAACCTATCAGCTGATTAGAGATACAAAATTTGAAGTTGTCAGTGAAAATTACAAAATACTCAGAACGTGAACCTTTATTGGCGTAGAGCCGTCAAGAGACTGCATATAAGTTCCAGAACCAACTTGGGCATAGAAAAGACAACCAACTTTTTCTTGATCATCCTGTGGATTGTGGGAGGCAAGAGAAGATAATGGAAGATTCGGACAGGCTAGGACACCCAAAACCACCTTCCCTTCATCTAGCAATCCCAATGCAATTGCATATTGGTCTCCCCTCAGAAACCTGCAGTAAGATTAAGACCTTTTAAGAGACTCATAAATATGTTTTGTAAGCACGTTCCTGAAACCAAAGAAGTAAAAGTAGCGACGAGGACATAGTAAAAAATCAAACATCTGAGATAGAGAGCTCTATATCAACAAGAAGGAGGCACATGCCGATTATTGGTTGAGTTTGACAATGAGCAGTAACGGCATAACTTCACTGGGTAGCGTAAGCATAGTTCGGCAATGTCAAATGTACAAGCAATAGTAATCATGGTAGGGTGAGGGGAGAGGGAGATCTACCACAAACTTAATTCACATTTTGGCCTATTGTACCATCCTGTTTTAAGATAATTTGCCAATTATAATGAGGTTAATTGGTCATATCAAGAGATACATAATTTAACCTAATTTACTAAATATATAGTTCCTCCTATTTATCTCGCAAAATTGACATGCAAAATCTTATTTCCACTCACCCTTTAGTACCATCAATAGGATCCAGCACCCAATGCTGACCAGAAGGACCCCCTTCAGATCTACCACTATCTATGGCAGCAAGGACATCTTCTTCAGATAATGGAGCATTACCATATGTTCCATCCCTAGCAAGTGTTTCATTGACAAGCTTCATGATACGCTGTAATGTTTCTTTTCCCTCTTCTTTACGAAGGTCTCCAGAGTCCTAGAGAAACTTAGATTTAGAACTCCCATCCTCTAATTTGATGCAAAGAACATACATTTTCCACCGAAATGAGGAACTGAATAAGCAGAAATAATAACAAACTGCAAAGCAGAAGTGATTTAAGAGAATAGGAAACCTCACATAAAAGACACGCATATTGGTAATGACAAAGCCAAAAAATTTCCTAAGATAATAAACCCAGTAAACTTTGTTTTGTTATGAGCTCCCTGTGTTTTTACTTTAAGAAATCATCAGCTATTAGGAGTACAGAAGTCATCAAACCAAACGTATTAGCTGGTTATATTTCAAGGGAAATAGAGGATAGGAGAAGTTAAAAAAAGGAGAGCCTTTCAATTGCTTTAATTTCATGAAATGTTAAAAGATGATACTATGAGGTCCATGACCATCTTTCCGCTATAACATTGATTCACTCACATTCTGCCCCAGGAAGAATATGCAGAAGTCCATATATCAATTCATCCTTTAGGTTGAGACTGTTATGCCCAGAATAGATCGGCCTAGTTGAGCTCCTGAGGTGCTGTGTGTGATTTCTGACCATGAAGATGCTATGAAGAATTCTTAGCTGAAAGAATTATTAATGTTTTTGTTACGTTCTGCCTTCTTTTCCTTCAAAAGTAATACCTCGCCTCGACTTAGATTAGCTGTGCACAAACTGTTATATGTTGAAAATGTGCAACTTTATGGAAAATCTTTCCAAGGTTTCATCTGAACGCTATCTTAATGAATAAACAATGAAGATACACACAACATGGACTAAACAGCTAAGATTTCAAACATTACCTCTTCAGCCACTAATGAAAATGAAGCAGAACCCAGCTCTTTCTGCAAAACAACGCTAACCACGACCTGTGAGCCTGATAATCAAATGGAAGTCATTTTCAAAAGGAAAGAATAAGTTGCAAGGTTCCGTCAACATGATAACAAACATAAAATGCATATTTGTTTCAGAACATGAGTTTCCTTAATGCAGCAATGAGAAGCATCTTGCTCCATGAGTGAGACAGAAGAGGTGGAACATATATAGCGCAAATGGAGCAAAATGTCAAAGGAAATAGACTGGTCCCTGTACATGATATCTTTGTTTTCTTTTTTGAAATCTTTACATTAGCATGGAAGCAAGTTCTATCAATATATATACCATAATCAGCCACAGTCACAGGAGATTTGTCAGACTTTGATTGAACATCTGCTTGCAACAGTGCTCTTTGGACTTTCTGCAGAAAATGGATGAGACGTTAGCTGAACTACATAAAGAAATTGCCAAGTTGAATATGCCAAAATCAATCAATCTGGTTCAAACATAATATCAAATGAAATAGACACCTTCTTCTAGAGCAAGAGTGAATGCCACGAACAAGTCCCCCCAACGCAAAGAAATTACAAAAAGCATGAAGCATTTTGGAGGCATTGAATGCTAGTAAACTGAATAGTTAGAAAGGCTTCATGATAGGCAATGGTCTGGTAGTAGTTCAAAGACTTAAAGGGTTAAAATGTGAATACGAAAGCCTGTTTCTTTTATGCGGAATTGGTAAGAAGATGAGGAAATGTAACAGAAAAAAAAAATAATAAACCATTCTAGGTCCATCTGCAGCATACATTAAGGAAAGATCTCCATTACTTAACTCTAATGAGTTAGAAGGATTCCCACTGGGACCTATTCCCTTTCCTAAGACTAATCCAAACCAACCAGAAAAATGAGCCATTCAAATTTCGAACTTTTCATTAGACCTGTTAAAAGAATGAATCCACCCTTTTCTAGCATATTGGCATCTTAAGTGCAAAATCTCCTTGCTATAAAAGATGTTCAAGAAAAAAACAGAATGAAAAAGAAACAACAAATCTAATGTAAGAAACTCCAAATCCACTATAAGTTAATTTCCAAATAGCCTCTCGACCTCAAAGAAGATCAAGCTTAGTGCTTTCCCATTGCAAGCACTTCTAAGGACAATTTATAAAATTCAAAGGGCTGCTTCTTTAATGTCCTATTTTACTCCGACTTTACAAGGCAAATCCCAAAATCTAATGCTTCGGAAGCAGAATCTTGCGGAGACGAAAAAGAAACAGAACTTCTAATGTAAAAGGCTCCAAATCCACTAAGTTAATTTCCAAATAGCTCCATCGACCTCAAAATAGATCAAGTTTAGTGCTTTCCCATTGCAAGAACTTCTAAGGGACATTTTATAAAATTCAAAAGGCTGCTTCTTTAATGTCCTATTTTAGTCATATTGAGTATTTCCACATTCAAGCATTAGATCCAAATGGACTTTTACATGACAAGCCCCAAAATCTAATAACTAGAAACACCCCCACTCCCAATCTTCCCAATTCCAATACAAAAAATGAAGCTTTTCACTTTCTTGAAGACAAACTAAAGCCTGTTCACCACCCTCACCCTGCTTTACATCAGATATATTCATCATCAGAACTCTCAATCTCTTATGTATGCAACTAATAACCTAAGATGTAAAACAAAATATTGATAATAATCTCATGACAACAACTATCCAGCATATATTTTGAGCTCCCAAATTGTCTAAAATTTCATGTTTCATACTACCTTATCCAGTGGTGAAGCCAAGATTTTCACTAAGGGGTTCACCATCTACTATACATACATAAAAAGTGATAATTTACCATATATAAACAGGATAATTTTCGGCCAAAGGGGATTCGTATGAACCCCTCTGCCCTACCTAGCTCTGTCCCTAACCTTATCAAGGGTAATAAAAACAAAAACAACTCACCCTTTTTATAGATAAAGGGCATATATATCAGAAAGATAAGAGCTTTCTCCATTTCACAATTACTATTCACACAAATTTAAACACAAACATCAAGAAAACCATATTAAGGGTAATAAAAGCAAGAAAAACTCACCCCTTTTATAGATAAAGGGCATATATATCATAAAGATATGAACTATATATCATAAAGATCTGAACTTTCTCCATTTCACAACTACAATTCACACAAATTAAAACACAAACATCAAGAAACCATATCAAGGGTAACAAAATCAAGAACAACTCATCCCTTTTATAGATAAAGGGCAAATATATCAGAAAGATAAGAGCTTTCTCCATTCCACAATTACAACTCACACAAATTTAAACACAACAACAACACACCCAATGAAATCCCACAAAGTGGGGTCTGGGGAGAGTAGAGTGTGTGTAGACCTTACTTCTATCCTAGAAGTGAGGTAGAGAGGCTGTTTCCGAAAGACCCGGGACAAATTTAAACACAACATCAAAATAACATATCGAGGATTATAAAAGCAAGAACAACTCATCCTATTATAGATAAGGGACACATTTATCAGTAAGAAAGATAGGATTTTTCTCCATTTCACAATTACAATTCACACAAATTTAAACACAAACATCAAGAAAGCATATTAAGGGTAGTAAAAGCATAGGTGATTCTTCCCATATGTCCTAGCCTTAGTGGACAGAATTACATGATATCTTGTTGCTGGTGGGATGTGACAGGTATCCCATGGATTTAGTCGAGCTGCACGAAAGCTGACCCGGACACCACGGTTATCAAAAAAAGGGTAAAAAAGCAAGAACAACTCATCCCTTTTATAGATAAATGACATATATATCATAAAGATAGGAGCTTTCTCCATTCCACAATTACAACTCACACAAATTTAAACACAAACATCAAAAGAAACAATCTGGAATAATGGGAAAAGATTATTACTTGACAAAGGCGAGCAGCAAGAGAGGCAGCATTCTTGGCAGCAGCAAGTTGTTTATCATAAGACATTGAAGCAACTGTTAGTGTTGATTTTGATGCTTTGAGAGAAATGGAGAAAAGGGATTTTGTATTTTTTGTTAACAATGAGCTTAATGGCAGGGTTTTTCTTGTTAAGGAATTTATAGTACAAGATGAAAATGTGAAAGTAGCCATGTCCATTCTTGGAGTTGGTGGCAAAATGGGGTCTATTTGCTTTGGTCATTGTGTAAATTTTATTAAAATAAAAAAAGGAAATATATAAATGGATAAAATGAAAATATTAGCACAAAGAATCACTCCCTCCGTTCACTTTTACTTGTCATTATTACGAGAGTTAAATTATAGTATAAGTTTTAACTAACATTTTACGGTGTATTTTTTGTATCATAAGAAGGTTTGAAACTTATAGTATTTTTCGTATATTTTTTGAACATCTGAATTTTAAATATTGAACTAATCTAACTCAATTTAGCTTTGAAGATTACCGTGGAAACAACCTCTCCGTGCAAACAATCTCTGGTGCAAGATAAGACTGCGTACAATAGACGCTGTGGTCTGGTCCTTTTGCAGACCCCGCGCATAGCGAGAGCTTTAGTACACGACTACCCCTTTTATTTCGAAGATCAATTAAATTGACTCTCATGAAGTAAAATGTCACAAGTAAAAATGAATGGAGGAAATAACCATTCAATCACCCTAATGAAAGTAAATCTTTTCCTACAGATTTTCAATCTCAAATATTCTAATCTTTCAAAAGCTGAAAATGTAGGAGAAATTTTCAAGCAATTTGAATCGGATTTTAAAAATTCATTTCAAGCAAATGTGTTGCTCATGAAATTTGATTAGATTTATAAAATCTGATCTCCAAATATGTTTAATCAATTTTTAGGAGAAATTTCACTTTCACTCACAAAACTATTAAAAAAAAAAATCAAATAAATACATGTCTAAATACGATTTAAAATTCCAAAAATCACAATTTCAAAACTCAAATTTTTAAATTTTAACTTCAAAATCTATGACAGAACAGGAGCGTAGTTTTTGGAACTTCTGAGTATTGGGAATCTTTCAAAAATATTGTGTCAAAACTAGATCAAACAATCATTTTAGAAAAAGAAGCATGAATGGGCTTGCTACGGTTTAGAAAGGGTTTGGGCTTGTGACTTTGTTGAAACAATGGGGCCTAATAGTTGCATCCAAATGGGCCTAAACAACTATATCCAAATGATATGGGAAAACTATAATTTAGAGCACAATTTTCATTTGTAGCTATAGCTTGCTTAATAACGATTCACAACTGCTAATTTGGAGTTGTTACTATTTGCTTGGAGTTGTATCTCTTTGTTTGGAATTGCATCTATTCGTTCAATCTAGTTGTATCAACATATACTATTTCACTAGATATATAATGTATTAGCACATATACAACACACTTCAATACACGTTATAATCATCATCCGAAACGTCACACATAAACCTGACATACATATAAATATACAATATACATACTTACAACATACACTTGTATTTTTAAGTTTGTGTATCAGAAATGGACTTCTGATGCATATATGTACCAATTATGCATACTATTGAATGTATACATCTTTTTATTCTGATTGTATTCACTATATTGTTGATTGTTGATACATGAGTATGGTTGAACTCATGAATATAAATAAATATATTAGTTTTCCATTCGATGTCCGATAGTGACTTCATACACAAAATTTCAATTCAAGAGCTCTAATTTAGAATGAAGGAATACTTACTACTACACCACTACTTTGGTGGTGAACTAAAAATACATATTTAAAAACATTTTTGGCTGTATTAGGGAGGGAATCTAATTCCCTGATTATTTTTCTTACATTTCTAGAATTAAATTATTTTTTAATCCAAATAAGTCATACACTAGACTGTATATTTCATAAAACAACACTTTTACTCGTAGACCAAGGAGTTATTCTTGCTTTTCTGTCCCACATGATTATTATAGATAATCCCTAGGTATCTTTTTTAATAATATTATTCTATCCTGAATTTAAAAAATAAAAATTTCAATTAAGTAATTAAACATAAACCTTTTTTTGTGCCACTTCACTTATTAGTTGTATTACTTAGTTATGTATAAAAGAAGCTATCTTTTCACCAAATGTTCATAAAGTATAATACTAAGCTAGTTCAATCTGCTTAGTTTTTCTATAGTACACTTTTAATTTTATGAGGTTGAAGTTGAAACTTTTTAAGTGGCAGACAAGATTGTATAAACTCAAAACATCACAAAATTTATCTAAATGTTAAATATTATTTCTTTTCTTAGTTCTTTAATACTTGACTGTTAGTCCTTTACTATATATAATTCTTATTTTCCCCTTCTTTATATGTGTTGTCGATAGATGATACGGTGTAGGGGTGTTAAATGGACGGATTATGTTGAATTTAGGAGGATTAAAATATATGAGTATAAGCATGTTTTGCTAGAAGGTGCTAGTATCACATGTTAAGAATAAAATACGTGAAGATCGCTTAGATCATTTGAACATGTCTTGCATCAACCTACAGATGCATCGAAGTTGTCTCGAAAATTAATATCTACACATTCTTGGTATCAATGCAATATTAACTAAAGATATGCTACAATGGAAGAAAAAAATTACATAGCTAGGTGATATCTAATACTTGAGATTAGTAGATATTTTATTTGTATGAGAATGATATGAATAAACTTAAATGAAGAAATGGAGATTTATATAATTGATCTTTAACTTGTTTGAAATAAAGACATACTTATCACAATATAAGTATGTTATAAATCAAATCAAATGCATTATTTACTAATAAGTACAAATCTTGAATCTGTATATGTGACTAGAGTTTATGTACTTAATTAAATAAAAAAACAAGAGATTGAGAGATGAGATCATAGGATGTGCACATGTTTTGTATTTGACTAATATAGTCATTACCGACCAATTAGTAGAATCATGTACTCTACTAACTTTATGTTTTTTTTATAACTGTGGTGTTCGGATCTGTTTTTGCGTACCTTAACTAAATTCACGTGATATGTATCATCTCCCATCAGCAACAGATATCTATGGGATAACTGTCACTTTCCACCAGCAACAAATATCATATAATTATGTCGACCGAAATTAGGATAAACAGAAAGAATCACCTAGTATTTTTTTATCTCTGCTGAGACATGAACCTAAGACCTCAAGATTTGCAATCCACTTAATTGATTAGTGGGCCACATCACTGGGTGCCATTACGCCAAAAAAAAAAAAAGGACAACATTAGCTGGAGTAGTTGTACTTTGACTAAGGAAAAAAACAATATGCCTTGTTTGGCCAGTCAAAAATATACTGAAATAGGCTAGTTGCTTATTGTAACATAATTACTTCTTTTTATTCATAGAATAATTAATCATGGATACATCCAATTTTAATTTTGATACATGAATGTCAAAGTTAAAATCTTGTACGTTTTTGCATTCATTAGTAGTAGCTTTTTTAGTTCTTTTATACCCAACTTGTAAGAAGAGAACCACATTTTTGGACTATATTACCTACAAATACTCTTTTTGCCCAAAGTATTCTAGAACATCAATAGCAAAAAAAGAAAAAAAAAAAGTAAAAAAAAGTATGAAAGCATGAGTTAATATTTATATTTTTTTTATTAGAAACTTGAGTATTGAAGTAGTTGAATTCCAAAAAAAAGCACATGATAATGATATATAACAAACAACAACATACCCACTATATTCCCACCAAGTGGGGTTTGGGGAGGGTAAGTGTACGCAGTTCATAGCACTACCTCAGATGTGAGATAGAGAAGCTATTTTTGATAGACCCCGGCTCAAGATAATGATATATAACAGAATTAAGAATTATTAATTTTTTTTAGAGACTTTAAATAAAGTTTAACATAACTAAAGCTATGTTGAAGGTTACTTATCACTAATTAGTGCCAGAACTAAATTCATTTAACCAGTGTGATAACTTTACATAGTATTAGTTGCGTGAATAAAGTCACGCATTAGTAATTGAAAAGAAAAGAAAGATATATATGAAGTATATATATATATCTTAATCGTACGATGATGCTTTCTAGAAAAAATTGAGTGAGCCCCTTATTATGTGGCGTGAATTTGAATTAATCGGATTAAGCTTGAGATACCGAATGATTAAATAGTAATCCATAAGAAAGCAGACAAAGAGATGCCTTTTGTTTATTCTTTTTTTGGAAAAATTAATATTTTTTTAGTTTTGTGGTAAAGGATGTGTCACATCTTTCATATTCAAACAAGTATAATTTGGGGGGATTCAAAGTTCAAAGGCATGAACTTTTTGATTGAGTGTTTTTTTTTTTGAGTGGGTCAGTTTGACTGTAGTGTTGATCTATTGCCAAAAGAATACAAAAGATGGTCCTACTCACTATTTCTTACTAAAATTATTCTATACCATTAGTTGCAATCTACCAATCTTTCTTGCTTTTACTTAGATAAGGCCTACTCCTTTTGGCCAGCTCTAGTGTTTGTAGCTCTTTGTTTTCTTCTCATTATTTGGCCTACTACTCCTCATTTCATGTGCTTTGTTCCACTTCAAACTTACAATCTTTTGGCCTACTCTTCCACTTCTTTTCAACTTTCTTGAATATCTAGATAGATTGAAAACTTTGTGTTAGTTTATAAGGATTGGTCTTATAGTCTCACATGCTCAAGAAAAGTTATGATCTTTCCTAGCTTATCCTTTCAATTGTCTCTCAAACAACTCATTGTGTCATTCCATGATCAATCAACTAGTGAAAAAACTCTTCCCACTATTTTTTCAACTTTCTTGAATTTATAGATAGACTGAAAAATTTGTACTAGTTTATAAAGTTTGGTCTTATAATCTAATCACATGATCAAGAGAAGTTCTGATCTTTCTTGGCTTATCATTTCAAATGTCTTTCAATGATCAATCAACTAGTGAAAACTCAATGTTCCAATTCTCTTGACATTTCTACATACCTTTTTCCAATGAAGAAGCCTGAAATGGGAATTCCTCCTTTGTTTAGGTGTCCAATAAGTCTAGATTTGTTTAAAGATCCAGTCACTTTATGCACAGGCCAAACATATGATAGATCCAGCATTGAAAAATGGTTATCTTGTGGGAATTCAACTTGTCCTGTCACAATGCAGAAGCTCCATGACTCTTCTATTGTGCCAAACACCACTCTTCGCCATTTGATCGATCGATGGCTTCAAATAAACTATAGCCATGGTTATGATCTTGATTATTTTCAAACAGTTGATGATTCATTTGTTGTACTCAAGCACAACCTTCAGTCAAAGGAGTCTACATTGGAGACCAAAGTTGAAGCACTAGAGAAAGTTCTTGCTTTATCAGAAGATCTGCCTTTCGAAAACTGTCCCTTGATTCAACTAGATTTCTTCCAAATGATTCTTGAATTAGCCTTGGAAAATGCAGTTGAAAGTTCAAATTTTGAAGAAAATCTCATGTTTGTGGAGAAAGCACTAATTTGTGGATTGAAATTGTTGCCATTTAGTGACTTGGGAACTATTAACATGCTCAAAGAAGATGAATCCAAGTTTACAAACTTCTTGATTCTGTTCAAGAAAGGGACTTTTATCATCAAGAAAAGTTTGTGTCATTTCATAGTAGCAATTTCATCATCCTTGCAGTTAAAGGAACTTTTAGCTATGTTGGGTAAATCCAAGATTCTTATTCAAGAACTTGTTCATCTTATTGAGAACAAACTAGATGGTTCTGAAGAATCAATCAAAGCTCTTTCAGCATTATCTTCTCTCGAACAGAATCGCGAAGTTATAGCAAAGGAAAATGCAGTTAAGGCACTCATAACATACATTGTGAATGCACCAAAGTGCCAATATAGAAGCTTATTTGCACTAGTTATGGCAATGAAAACAATTGAGACATTGTTAGTTGTAGAAAGTGCAAAAGAGGATGTGTTGGATAATCCAAATGGTGTTGGTGAAATTGTGAAGATGGTATTTAGAGTGTCATCAGATAATGAAGCAAGTGAAAGTGCAGTGAATTGTTTAATCATTTTGTGTCAAGATTTCATGGATGCTAGGGAAAAAGCTATTTGTTGTGGAATTTTGACTAAGTTGTTGTTACTACTTCAAAGCCAATGTAGTGAAAGGACCAAAAATAAGGCTAGAATGTTGCTCAAGTTGTTGAGATCCATGTGCAATGGGGACCAAAAATGAGCCTTCTTGATTGCATACAGTATTACATGATTTTACAATTGATATGCTCTTTGTCTTTGTTTGTCTTTGTTATTAAAATTATATCTAAAAACATACACCGATTTAGAAGAAATGTCTTAAATATAATATCTGGAAGTACTGCTTGTGGAACCTTTTTCTACAATAACAATAACTATGCCTCATTTACAAATAAGCTGAGATCGATCGGCTATATGAATCCTCATTGATTATATTTCTCCGGTGAAAATTTTCTCAGGCCAAAGAATCTCTAAGAAGAAAAAAGAGGCAAGGTTTTCAACATGGATTTTGCACCAAATGAGTGGAGGTAGACAATTCAAGATTAACTTTTTTCTAAAGGCAACTTTTTTAGGAATAAAAGAGGCAAGATTTTAAGGGACTTTTTAATATTCAACATAACATCAAGACACAATAAAAAGACAAACTAAAATTTTGTCATCACAAGATAAATAGTTCATATGTGATGTTAGGACACAATTTCATATGTTAAAGGAAGGTATATTGTGTATAGAGTTAGAATTACTTTAATATACAAAATGATAATTGTTTTATCAATTAATTTTTATAGTTCACCTCTGAGGTAGTGGTACAGACTGCGTATACTCTACCCTTTCTAGATCCGTATGTGGGAATACATTGTGTATGTTGTTGTTATACATTTTTTATTGTAATGAAGAGTAATAATTTTTTATTGTGACTAAAATAACTAAGTCCAAATATGAGTAATAATTTAATATTTCCAGGACTTTGAATGAAGTTGTTTTAGAAGTTTTGAATAATTAACTTATTGATTACCACATTATCAAGAATCAATACTATAGGAAAATGCCAAACAAAAATGAAAGGACAACAAACTGCATTTTTCATCAAGTATATCTTTAGAAAATATACACCATGTTGAATTCTTCTAGAAGAAAATGTTCTATCCTTTTTTGTTTTAATCAAACTTGAAAAGAATGTTCTATTGACGATCATAGCTTTGCTACTTTACAATTTCCACAGTCAAAATATTACAACTATAGATAAATTTATGAGAAAATGTGAAATGAGTGCTAAGAATTTGCTATGAGTATTATTTTTATTTTTAGTATATCAAATAAAAGTGGGGCAATATTATCTATGATGTTGATCCTTTATTTATCAAAACGAAGATATCACATTTCTTTGATCATCATTAAAAATGTAAAGAAAGGAAAAAGTCACCCCATGTCACAATGGAAGATATAGAAGTTGAATTATAAAAATAGTATATTCTTTGTCCCTTTTTAAAAAGGTTTGTGACATTTAGACAAAATTATCAATGTTTTTATTATAAAATAGTTTAATAACTTTTTATGATTAACGAGAGTTGTGGTGGAGTCGTAAGTACTCCATCATCCTCAATCAAAGGTTTTGTGTTCAAGTCTCTCTGGCGACAGAGTCAACTTTATTATGGAGTCGGACATTCTATTTCGATCGCCTTATTTAACTAGTATTCATCACGCCTTTTATTTTGGGTTCCAGTCTCTCTGGCCACAAACTCATCTTTGTTAGGGAGCAGGACATTCCATTTTGATCATCTTATTTAACTGGTATTCGGTGTGCCTTTTATTTTGAGTTCAAATTTCTCTGACGACATAATTACCTTTATTAGGGAATGAGACATTCTATTTGATCATCTTATTTAACTGGTATTCATCGCGCATTATGTTTTGTGTTTGAATCTCTCTAGCGATAAAGTTATCTTTGTTAGGGAGCGAGATATTCTATTTTGATCGCCTTATTTATTTGATATCCGTGCCTTTTAGTTTGTACTATGTCAATAATCAAAAGGGTGTAAAATTAACTTTGTAAAGATAACTCCACGGCCTAGAGCTGGGCAAAGAGCCGAGCCAACGCAAGTATTTAGCTCGGCTCGTTTTGAGAAAAAACGCGGCTCGGCTCGACTCGGCTCGACTCAGTTTCTGTTTAATTTTAGCTCGACTCGGCTCGATTGACTCGATTTATGAAATAATATCCATTAAATATGCTCAATTAGTAAGTACATCAGAAATTTAACTTAAAATACTATGTTAAATTAACAAAATTAAGTTTTATATTAAGTTTTCATTTGTATTTTAATGTAATCCCACAAACATCATGTGTGATTTACAAATTTAATAAGTACCATATTATCTTATTCAAATAGCTCTATTTTAGCATTTATTTACTTTCTTTAACTTTCAAATTATATTAAACATGACATCATTCAACCTTAATTTCTGAACTAAAATTGAATTTTTTTTATTTGATAGAAAAGAGTCGGCTCAGTTTAGCTCTGGCTCGATCAAAAAGTAGAAAAGCTAGTTGACTTGGGCTCGGCTCATCTCAGTACTATTTAAAGCTCGGTTAGACTCAGCTCAGGCTCTGCTCGAATTGATTTGTCCTCGGCTCAGCTGGACTCGACTCGATGCCCGGGCCTCTCCACCCTTCAAAACAAGCTTTTTTCGCTTTGAACTCCCACAATTTTCATTATATACAAATTTTAGTACCTAAACTTTCACCTTAGTGAAATTTGATTCCCACTTTTAATCCCCTCTCCCCTTAAACCCTTCACTTTTCTTTCTCCTGCAATACAAATTCCGCCTTACAAATCCCCAATTCGCTTTAGGGTTTCAGAAATGCGAGGTTTTCAGCGAATTTTAACAAATTTCTCCCAAAACCCACTTCCTAAAACCCTAAAAAACTTCAATTTTGCTAAGCCTTTTTGTACTGGAAATGATTGGAGTGGGAATTTCGGGTCAAAAGATAATTTGGGTTGGGATTCGGGTTCGGGTTCAAATTCATGGTCTACTGGGTTAACAAAGGAGCATTTTGATGGACAAGTTGTGGGTCGTCAAATGGGTTCGGGTCGACCCAATGACCCGTCATCTGGTGTTGGTGGGTTCGGGTCAGCTAGATGGACTGATGAAGAAATGGAGAAAGTAAAGGAACTTCAAGCTGAGAATCGAAAAGGAAAAGTTTTTGTTGATGGATGGGATGATAGGATGAAGGATACCAGTGTTTTGATGAAGCAGGTAATGCAAATTATCAATGTTGCTTGGACTCTGTAAAAATGTCAGTGGGCACGTGTCGGATTCTCAAAAAGTAGTGTACTTTTGGAGAATCCGATACGGGTGCGGCATCAGAAGTGAAGAGTCCGTGCAACTTAGCTAATTATCAATGTTGCTAGGACTCTTTAAAACTGTCAATGAGTGCTTGTTGGATTCTCAAAAAGTAGTGTACTTTTGGAGAATCCGACATGGGTGAGGCATCAGAAGTGAAGAGTCCGTGCAACTTAGCTAATTATCAATGTTGCTCGGACTTTTTAAAAATGTCAATGGGTGCGTGTCGGATTCTCCATAAGTAGTGTCTTTTTGGAGAATCCGATGCGGGTGAGGTATCAAAAGTGAAGAGTTCGTGCAACTTAGCTAGTTATCAATGGTGCTCGTACTTTTTAAAAATGTCAATGGCTGCGTGTCGGATTCTCCAAAAGTGGTGTATTTTTGGAGAATCCGACACGGGTGCGGCATCAAAAGTGTAGAGTCCGTGCAACTTAGCTAATTATAGCTCATCCTTTCAATTTTTTGTTTATTAACCCATGTTTAGTGTGTATAGATAATTACCTGATGATGGGCTGTTAACTGAGTAAATAGTGCAAACATCTTATTTTGTTTAATTGTTTCTAGATAGGATGGTGTGGCGGATGTGAATTAGGGTAGAAGGTTAGTAGGAAGGAGTGCGTCCTTGCTAGTAGGTTGGAGGTCTTTGTTCTGTTATCCGTGCATGGTGTTTTTTGGGGTGGGAGTTTGGGGTGCTAGTAAGATGCAAAGGAGTTTATAAAGTGAGAATTGCGGGAAGTGATGAAAAGTATCCAATTGAACAGAGTAGTCATTGCTTACTTTGTTACCTTGCCTATAAGAATCTTTCTCATAAAGTTTCCAAGATCCGCCCACCCCCATTGCCATCCCTGAGTTGCTCTTGATTGTGGTTCTCAAGTCTCTCTTCAGATTACCTTCTAATTCTAAATTGAAACCATAAAAATAAATATTTACTGATCTAAATGTTTAACGTAAGCTTTTGATGAGTTTTTTGAGGGAATGCTGTCTAAGTTATAGAAGCTACAGGTACCAAGAGAAGGGTTATGGTTGGGACCCGTCATCTTGACTGCCATGGAGGCTGTAGCTATAGGAATGTAATTGAGAAGTTTACTGGCCGGTTGTTGTAAATCTGTTGACATATCTGCTTACCGAACTTCTTACATTCTGTATACCTCCTTAAGGTTGTCTTGTTTGTCTTTATAAAAAAAAATTCCTATCCCGAAAAGGTTGTCTTGTTTATAATCAAGCTTTCTATGAATGATTATCCTTGAGAAACGTAAGATTGGCGTCATATCGAGTGTTCTTTTTGAGGTGGGTTTTTTGGGGTGTGGGGCGGCTTCTAAAAAGCCACACTTTATCCACCTGCACGACCACAGCTGTTTAGCAAAATCTTCCACACTTTTTTCTTGTTTTGTTTTTTGAAAGCAATAGACGTCTGCTTTCCACTTTTGCATTAGACTCTCTTTTTTTTTTTTTTGAGAATTTGTACTGTTGTATTCTTCAGCATTAGGAATGCTGGCCACCTTCAAAATTTCATAAGGTAGAAAGTTAGATTCTAAGGCTTTACAGAGCACCTAGGAAATCTACCAGCTCATCTACTTCCTCTATACAATTTCTTTTACACCAAAAAAAATAAAGACACTAAACAATTCCATTTCACATCATGAATGGATTTGATCTTGTCTTCAAAACATCTCCCATTCCTCTCTATCCATACAGCCCACCATATACAAAAAGGTATTATCCTCCACCATTTCTTCTAGATTTTGCTTCCCCCTCTCCTCATCCAGCAGTTCATCAGATCAGCAGTATGTTCAGGCATAGTCCATTCAGTCTTAGTGAGACTGAAGAAAAGATTCCACAATTGTCCAGTGAATTTGCAATGTAGGAACAAATGGTTATTTGTCTCCGCAGTTTCATTGCACAAAAAGCATCTGGTGACCACTACTCTTCCCTTTTTTTGTAGCACTTCATGAGTCAGGCACTTTTGCATTTTTTGTAGCACTTTTGCATTAGACTCTTAACAGTCATTCTTTTAGAACTCATGTTAAGCCCTCTCACATTCCAGGATAAAAGTTTGATTTTCATTGATAATTCAAACTGAGAGGTCTTCCCCTACTTCTGACTCTTTCCACCTCTTTATTGAGATCTGATTCAAGGTTCTTCAACTCATTTTTGCCAATTCCCTTGCTCTTTGGTGTTTTGATCTTGTTAGCTTCTCTTTGTTTCTCCAAAGACATATTTCTTGCATCTAGCTTTATAAGTAATGCTAGAGCTTCCTTCTCACTTCCTTCAAAGGCAGCCCCATACATATTACCTAGCTGCAGGATGTTTCTATTAACCCAATTTGATGCTTCCACTTCTGCTTCCTGGAACTCCTGTGATTGCACAGCAACTGGTTCCGCATCGTGTATCTGTAAAGTTGTAAACTATGACCCTTTCCCTGACAATCATCTAAGCTTGTTCCTCCTTCATTCTCATTATCTTCCTTTCTTTCTGCATTTAGAGATTTTGCATTATGATCAGAAATCTGAGTTTCTTCTTCTGTTTGCTTGTGCAATTCTCTGTTATTTGAGTCATCTTCAATACTGTGTATGCCTTCACGTTCCTCTGTTGAGGACTCCCAGCCCTTGAAGGCTTCCAAAAACTTGCCAAAGTTCTGATTCCTTCGGCTCTTTAAAGGAAGCATTTTGATCCTTAAAAGATGGTTCAGGCTGGAGTTTCGAATTTTCTGCTTGCTCAGAAATGTTTCGGCCCAAACCACCTCTAGGTTTTAAAACAGGTTCATTTGTCCTAGCACATGAAGGGGCTGCATGGTCCAAATTGTTGAGAACTGTCCCCTTGCCCTTCATACTATGCCTCGATACCCTCTGTATAAAAGGATTTTCTGTTTCCTCATCTTCTTATTTCTCTTCGACTTGGAAACTCACTGGAACTTCAGTCTAAATTTGGATCGTGTACCGGATTCCTCCATTTTTTATGGTCACCTCCTTCGGAATATTGCTCCCGTCTCCACGGATTTTGATTCTGGCCCATTTAAGGTGGTTCCGAAGCTGTGTTTCCTCCTC
Source organism: Capsicum rhomboideum (assembly GCA_031232105.1). Classification (NCBI taxonomy): domain Eukaryota; kingdom Viridiplantae; phylum Streptophyta; class Magnoliopsida; order Solanales; family Solanaceae; genus Capsicum; species Capsicum rhomboideum. The sequence continues at coordinate 171,850,484 of CP124714.1, forward strand.
TGTTTCTACACAGCCGCAACAGAAATCTCTGATGGCTTTGAAAGATTTTTGCAACCACATATGGAGAGACAAGCCAACAAATCTAGCCCAAATTGAATTGGGTTTTGATTTTCCCGCTAACCCACCAACTGTTGGACTCCACCATTGGAAATTGATCTGAATGCACTTCCATAACCATTCACCATTCATTACTTGTTCCGCCATGGCTTTGGAATCGAACTCAAAAAGGAAGAAGCTATTACCCATGTCATAAATGTTCAGACCAAAATTTTGCTTCCAAATTGTAGAAGCCCTTCTCCTGATTTCTGAGAGGGTTGGTGACTCGACTGCCTTAAAATTCCCTACCAAACTCCTATTTAAGGCTTTGTTCTGGTTGTTGAAAGTGTCATTAATAGATAGTACCTCCCCCCATTCTTTATTGTGCAATCTGCAATTTCTGCAATTTCCTCCCTATTGGACCATTTACTGCTCCTAAGAGCTGAAGCATATGGAATGTTGTTGTCCGATATTGGGAGTAAAGCACTCCTGTGGCTGTTAATGAACCTTTCCACCTTGTCTGCAATAAAGTTTCAGCCCGAATTGAACGTTAGTTCCAGGATTATCACCACCGATCTCCTTCTCCCTTCCTAAGTTGATGATGCTAATGTACCTGCCAAACTTGTTGAAATTTTTTGCGCAAAATATTTCATAGAAACTGTCTTTTTTCTTCCTCCTTTTTACCATGTTCCCCTTGAATAAAGAAGCTTCTTTCAGTTTCTGAGCTATCCATAGACTGTCTTCTTGGTAAACTGAGTTCTTATGATATGGCTTCTACTTCTTTCAGTCCATTCGTACCATTCCCCTGCTGTCCCTGAAAGTCTTGAGATGTCATAAGATTTAAAGCCCACAGCAAAATAGATTGTTCCGTCCATCAGACCCTCAAAGATAATGATGTCCAAAAGAGAGAGAACTAGAGAGATGAGTGTGGTAGAGAGTGAGAGAAAAAAGGAGGTCGGAATGCGCCGGAAGTCTAACTGTCGAAGAAAAAGTTTAAAAATCTGCCCAAGGAGGCGTCACGCGCCAGCGCGTGACGTTCGTGGCATCGGTGTCTTTGAAGTTCTGGTGGCACGTGCGGTACTTTTTCCGAGTTGGGTTTTCTGGGGCTGGGTCGCAGGTTTGAAAGTGCCACTGTTATTGTCCAGTCACCATAATACATCTTCTCCTGTCTGTAGCCCGGCCACCATAAGAAGTAATGTGAATCTTTGTAGTTATGAATCAGAATTTTGATAATTCTGTAAGCAGATTACAACAACAACAACATACCCAGTGAAATGTATGGTCTAGATTGATTAGAGATAATGTACAATACTTGCTTTGTTCCCAAAATTCATTGTGGTTCAGTGTACAAGGGTTAGATTGTTTAATTTTTATTTTTTGGGCTAATTTGATGTTTTTTGAAGATAAAGTTCTTACTTTTGGAGAAACAACATATGTTGTAATTTGCAAACCGAACTTTCTTGCTGTAGTCTTCGTAGTCTTAATTAGTTTCTTTTCACTAGCATATAAAATGGGATTGGGAGAAAGTAACTTTCTTGTTGGTTATTCGGAATTGTTTCTGGTACAACACTAAGAACTCGATAAACAAACAAGGGTATGAAGTGGTAGTATCCTTCTCAATAATGATGGATTATAAAAGTGTCGTGTTATTGGAGCAGGTAATGGAGCCAGGTGCAAGGGGGTCTTATTTGAAGGATTCAGAGAAGACAGAAATGTACAAGAAGCATAAGGAGAACCCAGAGTTGTATACGGTTGAGCGCTTAGCAAAAGATTACAGGATCATGAGGCAGAGGGTTCATGCAATTCTATGGCTGAAGGAACTTGAGGAGGAGGAAGAGAAGAAGCTTGGGCATCCATTGGATGACTCGGTAGAGCTTTTGCTGGATACATGCCCAGAGTAAGTGAATTAGATTCTCAAGTCATTTCCTATAAAATCCTTTGAGATTATGTTGCTACTTTTAATTTTATCCAAGTTTGATGTTACTATCATTATTTTTTGAAAATGTTTTTTTGTTAATGTTTAGTACCAAAAGGGTACCACAAAAGTTTAGAAGTTGAAAACATGAGCACAACAGTCACAACATCAAGGCTTTCCACAATCCAAAAGAAATACTGGATTTTCCATTGTATTGCTTCGATATCATTAGTATAAGTTTTGTATACATATAGAAGTATGTGATTTTGCCCTTTCCAGAATATTTATTTTATTCTTTCCATTGATGCAAACTGGGATAGTCTTCCAAGTTGAGTTTAGTCTTCTATCAATTTTCTGTCCCTGCCAACAATTGAGTAGGCGTTTCACATGTTGAGGTGTCACCCAGGCCCAGCTAACTCCAAATATAAATTTGAAAAGAGTCCAAATCTTCGAAGAAGTTGCAAAGCAAAAAGAGATGCCTATGTTTTTCTGGTGAGTCTTCACATAGAAAACATCTGTTGTAGAGATAGAAGCCCCTTTCTGTAATACATCTTGAGTTAAGCATGCTTCTTTTGCTGCTCTGTATCCAAAGCTGGATTTTTTTCGGGTGCTTTTATTCTCCATAACATTTTCCATGGGCATTCAGCCTCCCATTGTCCTGTTTGTTTTTGCAGTATTTTGCAATAGCTTTTAACATGAATACACCACTACTGCTGGCCATCCACACTTGTGCATAAAATAATCTGCAATAAGTGCATCTAATCCAGAACTATATTGTATAAAACAGGGAACATTTCTTTCAGAATCCCAATGTACTGCTAATTACAAAAAAAGAAGGTACTGCGAATTTTATTTTGGTAAATATGATTTTTTTTTATATGGTTAATCTTGTTCTAAAATATCAAAAGCACTTGTTTTTGGGAGAAGCTACCTTTTCATCTTCTGCTGACAATTGCTTCCGACACCAAAAGCTTGCCAAACACCATTTTTCTCTAAGAACAGAAGCTGAAAAAGTAGTTTCTGACACCAAAAGCTTGCCAAACACCTTCTTTCTCTAAAAAGTGCTTTTTAAAAATAAAAGATGTGCTATTACTCTCGAGCTATGCGCATGCTCAAAGGTCAACAGAATGTCTTCACATAGAAGGAAGGTCCCATTAACATATAAAATGTGAGAAAGGGCAAGCACTCCCCTTGAAACCATCCATTATCTTTAGTTGTTTTAAGCACTAGACTCAGCTTCCTTCTCCACCACAAACAAGATAAGACGACAACAGATCTCCTTGCATTAATCCCCCTTATCATTTGAAATACCTTCCTGGCTTCCATTTGTACAACGAGCACCAACATGCCCACTATAATCCCACAAATGGGGTCTTGGGAGGGTAAGATGTATGCAAATATTACCTCTACCTTTGTGGGGTAGAGAGGCTGTTTTCGTTAGACCCTTGGCTCAAAAGAGAAGTTATTCAAAGCAGAGCTACAAGAAAATATGACAGCAGAAAATCAAGACACAAAGCAGATGACGCAACAGATACTATAAACATTGAAGAATAAAAAACTACGATTACTAATTACTGTTACTAATAACCCCCTGCCTCTCACACCTAAAGTGCGACAACGCTCGACTACCTACTAATCTTCTACCCTAATCCTCGTTCTCTATACCTACCTATCTAAGGTCATGTTCTCAGTAAGATGAAATTGTGTGATGTCTTGTCTAATCACCTCCCCCAGTTCTTTTTCGGCCTATCTCTACCTCTCCTAACTCATGCTACTGCCAGCCACTCACACCTCCTAGCTGGCGCATATGCGCACCTCCTCTTCACATGCTCATCTAAGTCCCTCGTCTGGCAGTAGAAATACAAGATGAAAAGGTCAATTGGCATGGTCAAAGGTCTTCTCTAGTTCTAATTTATCCAAACTTCCCTTTTCTCAAATATTGATCCAAGCATTTATTTGCAGTTACCAGCCTTGGAGTAACTGGTAAAGTTGCTGCCATGTGACCAGGAGGTCACGAGTTCAAGCCTTGGAAACAACCTCTAGTAGAAATGCAAGGTAAGGCTGTGTACAATACATCCTTGTGGTGGGGCCCTTCCCCGGACCCCGCGCAAAGCGGGAGCTTTAGTGCACCGGATTGCCTTTTTTTTTTTTTTAAGGCAACATCTATAATCTGTCTGCCTTTAATGAATGCGTGCGGAGTTCCAAAAATTAACTTGTTGATCACCAACTTAAGTCGTACTGCCAATACCTTATCCTTAATCTTATAAATGCTTCCGATCAAACTTATAGATTTATGAAGTCTGTGATCTCAACTATTCCTTTCTTTTTGGGAACAAGGGCTATGGAGGTAGCATTGAAGCACTTCTCGAAGGTACCTTCATTAGGTTCTTAATGTTGATCGCGTGAAGCTCGTGCTTAAATTTTTTTGAACTCTGATTTTTTTTTTCTTATAAAAGATAATATTATTAACAGTGGGAAAATTCTGTATAAAAGTGAAAGGGGTGATTTTGATAGCGGCAAGTCTTAAACAATAAAAGGTTGTATGCACCAGTTGGTTTACATAGGTAAGGAGGCGGCCGAGGACGTAGATCATCTTCTCCTACATTGCGAGCTAACCATGAAGTTATGGTAGGATATGCTTAGATGGTTTGACACTCCATGGGCAATATCAAAAACTGTGAAACATTTGATTTTTAGTTGGAAGAGGTGAAGAGCGGGAGGAGGAGGAGAAGATGAATACCTGATATAACAATGTTTTATCTACTATCATATTCCAGGTAGATCATCTTCTCCATATCGTTCCATTTCTCCATATTTATCTACTATCACTTCTCTTTGTAAAGCTTCTCTCTCCACCCCAAATCTCCACAACCATTTACTCAAATGTGCTTTGTTAAAAGCATTCAAATCCTAAAACCCAAGACCTCCCCACCATTTAGAAGATGTCACTGTCTCCCATCAGACTAAGTGAAACATCTTTGCCCCATCCGCCGCGTTCCAAGAAAAAATTCTTTGCAACATTTGCAGCTTCCTATAACAATGTTGAACAGGGACATGCAATATGTAGGGCTCTTAATAACCACTTCCTTGCCTCCTTTGGACAAGTATTTTTTCTTCCAACCTGCTAACCTCTTCTCCACCCTTTGAATGACCGGAGTTCAGACACCATTATGTCTCACTTGTATACGGCCAGTTTGACCATGTTTATGAATGAAATTACATTTACTTGGTCAAAAAAAAGTTCTCAAATATGTGCTAGCTTCAAATGAACAGTTCATAAACATGAAATCATTGAAAACATATTGATTGACTTAAGAAAGCATTAAAATGCATCACAATCATAAAACTAGTGTAACCCATGGGTGGATAGTCTTAGAATTTGTGTAAGAAATGGCAATATGAAGCTAGAAGTCTACTGTTTCATTCTCTTGAAGACATCAAAATTCCTTTGACGCTGAAAGCTAGTGGATCAATAATATAGTCATAGAAGCTGGATTGTGGTCTCTGTCACGACTGTACTAGTTCTCAGATTAACTTTAGTACTATACAAAGTACACGTGAAGATTGGAAACAAGAAATGAAGCTACACTATGGGCTTCAAACAGGAAAGGAGATGGCAGTTTGCCAAGCTCCTGGTCTGCTTTAGTAGTATCAGCTATAGTGTATTAGGATCTTGTTTGGTTAACCAAGTATTCGGCTATGCTTTTAGAATATATGTAGTTATTTACATGGTTTAGCTTTTATATTATAATATTAATATTAGGCCTCTGGAAATATTCATTATCTACTTTTTGGCTATTAAGAACTATTATAGGGCGGCTAAGACTGTTAGCTCCTATTTTGACTGACTTAATTTTGAAGTAATTGTAATGGAACAGTATGAAATCGTCCGAATGCCCATGATCTGGTGGTGAAAGGTTAACTTAGATAGATATGGTATATGTATATTACATCTAAAATGCGTCTAGGTTCTCTAAATAACTCGAGTCTCTAATCTTTGTGTTTCTATTAAAAGTATTAAATTTTTGAAATTGGTAACTTGTACAGTATACTTTAATTTGGTTTTTGTTGAAAAGAAAAATAATAATAATAAATTAGCTAGTATTATACTTATCGAATTCTTATTAATCAATTCAATCTCAAAAGAGCACTATACCGTCTCATTTTTTTTTGTTACTTCGTCTGATGTAGTGGTATGGACTGCGTACACTTTACCCTCCCCAGACCCCACTTTGTGGGAATACACTGGGTATGTTGTTATTATTTGTTATTATAATATGAATTTTTTTATCACCCCTACTATTCATAATATTTAAGGCCCACTCAGGAGTCAGGATAGGGATAGTACAATAGACCTGGGCTTTAGCTGACTAAAGAAAAAACCTTCAAGCAGTCCTCGAAAAGCCTTGTGCTGCTTTGTGTTTTCCCACAATACAACGAATCTTCGCTATAGACTCTCGATAGTTATCTGATTTGATTGTCCACATTCTGGTTCCTTTGTTGCTGGTTGGATAAACACATTCTCATTATTACCTGATTAAATTTTGTTTATGCTACTAAACAATATTTTACTACTAACCTAATATGTACGTGTCGGAAGCTAAATATGGCTTAGAAAATCAACTCAAGCAAACTTGGAAGAAGTTAAACGGATATGGTTCAAGGTTTCATTGTCAAACTGTTATTCAGCGGTGCTTGCCTCACATCTTTCCTTGGACACAAGCATCTTTATCTTCAGTGATATCGTTGTGAAAGCAAGCACAGGCATCCTTGCTCTAGTTTAGCAATATGTTTGTGCTGATCACGTGGAAATTGTCATGAAAATGGTCAACTCCATTAGAAGAATTGTTGTGATTTAATCTTGTTTGTTCTGCAGATTTTTCAATTCTCATGACAGGGAATTTCATGTTGCAACTCTTCCTTATAAACCCGACTTCAAGGTCATGCCCGAGGGTTGGGATGGGACTACCAGGGATCCTGATGAGGTGCACTATGAAATATCAATGAAGGAAGATGAGATGTTGTATCAAGAGTTTGTCCAAAGGATGAACTTTAACAAGATGAAGGTTAGCATGTCTAGGAACTAATGAAACAATAAGTGAAACCATAATGATCTGATGTATTGTTGCACTAAAATAAGAGTTTGATCTGTTATGTGTACTGTTATTCTGTTTTACTAATTCTGTGCTATGTGGTTCTGCTTTTGGTTTCAGATGGCGAAAAAAGTGAAATGCCACAAGTATAGCCGCAGGCGCCCTTCAAATGGCTGGAATTTCACTGTTGAGATGCTAGGATCTCGTGGCAAGCGTGGGAATGGTGGTGGCTGGAAGTTTGTTAGTCAACCTGATGGTTCCAGTCGCCCCCTTGACGAGTTCGAGAAGATGTTTGTCAAGAGAGAGACCCCACGCCGAAGGAAAAAAATTCTCCCTTGATTTTCTGGTGTACGAAAGGTAGATTCCAGTTAAAAAATGTGTTCTTAAAGTTAGATTTTCTCATAATTGTCGCATTTCGTGTGTTTCTTGAAGTTATTTTCTTCGTTGTTGTATGTCAGAAGCCAGTATACACTATTTTCTAAAAATGTCTTCGCAGATTGATCACAAGTGGTTTCTACAGCTCCTGTATCCTCTCATCTAATTGATCAAGCTAAAAGTTATAGTGTATCATTTTCTACCTCCTTAACTTCACATAGTTTTGTGAATGATTGGTCTTCCAATTTTATACTAATAATATATACGAAATTCATTATTTAACATTGAAATTCTAATATATAGAAGCGGCATGAATGACCTGCTTGGGTTCAACATGCCTGCTTCATCAGGGCATTTTGGTACTTTCATTGAACACCGCTTAAACTGAGATAAGTACAACAAAATTTTCATTGTTTTTAACTAATGTCATCTGCTTCTATCCTGCTTCTCCCTAATTTTCTCCTGTGCCCCTCTCTAATTTCTCCTTCGGTTTCTCGATTTCTCTTCGTTGACTTCCATCAAAATTCATCTGCAATTGCAAGTGCAGCTACTGATGTTTTCCCGTTTAATTGGTATTTCTCTGTGGGTTTTGCTTTTTCTCGACTTGTATTTCTTTATGAATTAGACTTTAAATTAGTTTATTATGTCATATGTTTTTGTTGTTTAGGTATTTGAGATAATTCTACTATGCATTAGACTTCATCCCCACCTGATCTCTTTGTTTTGTGACTGCTGCTTTCTCGATTTTCATACACTAATGGTGCCTTTACCAGGTTATTAAATTTTCCTGGATTATGCAACACAGGTTTTGTCAGGGGTTTCTTTGTTATTTTCACTTGTGTTTTACAGAGCTCTGCTCATTTCTTGAATTGCTTGAGTGTCAAACTGGTTTTGACTTTTGATTGTGCTCTATGTTTTTTGTGTGCTTGTGACTTGTTTGGGGTTGTGGAATAAAGGGGCATGGGTAAGTTTTTTGTCTTTTGTGTGTTGTGCCTTGTGTTTTCTGGGTTTCTCAAGCATGATATTTGTATATTCCTTTGTGCATTTGTTTTTCATGTGTTTTTTAATGGTGGTGTTCGGGCCAACAGCTCTCGCGCACCTCGACTAATTCACTAGGTAGCTGCTACCTCCCACTAGAACAAATACCGAGTAACTCTACCAATCCATCAAAGCCTTTTAGGCAGATAGGAATGAATACTCATTGGTTTTCTTTACCTACATGCTTGTGTATGTCTATGTATACTGTAGCTTTGATTGTTATTTCAGTATATTTTGCAGATTTGGGAATAAGCTTTCAATTATTAGTGTACTTAAAATAGAGGAAATTCGATAAATTTTTCAAATATAAGGAAAAAGGAAAACGAGCTAGATCTTTTTGACTTGTAGAGATACATCTGAACCACCTTCACACTGTATATAGAGGGACAATTCTTTTTTACTATACCGTTGGTGAAAATCCTGCTTCCATCACGGGAGATACATGTATGCGTGAAGATTTTATGGTCAATTATTATCACATAAATTACAATCACAGCTTCTTTTGAACTGAAAAGTTAGTTTTCAATGTGTTGCTATGTTTAGATCCTCTGTTAAGCCTTGTTATGTAAGTCAAGTGAATGATCTGTATTATAATTAGAGCAGAATCTCAATCAATTCACATTTATGTTTAGAAGAAACAGGCTCTGTCAAATTATTTGCTTGAGAGATTTTTTGGGACCCAAATGCTGGTAGCCTCAGAATATTTTTTTTAAGATTTTAGTAGTTGAAGCTGTGATCACAGAAGTTGACAGTATATTTGTTGTTGAACTGACTGCTAATTCCTTGTCTGGTGTGATAAGTAAACTCTAATTGCCATGTAATTATCAGTTGGTTTGGTAAGTAACTTCTAACTACCGTATCATTCATTATTGATAGTAATGAATGATGTTATTGATCAGATGATATTGGTATCATGCGTTGCTATTCTTTTCAGTTTATCACTTTTCTTCCACCTTCTTTAACTTTTGGTGTTTTACCTATTCTACTTGGATGTTGCAGCCAGCCGAAGCAGCAAGATATGTTTTCGCAACTATAGACACGCCAAAAGATTTCTTGGTATTAGCAATTGCTTCAGCGGAAGAAGAAATTAACGAGATTCCAAGTCCTCAAGAGACCATGGAGAAAATACCTACTCTAAATGTTAGTCTGTCGGTGATGCTTCTACCTCTATTTTTGCTTCATTTTCTTGGTTTCATGTTTCAATTTGTGTTGTGATAATTGCACATTCCTGTGTGCGAGTACAACTTCACGCAAATATACTATACTACTCTTTACTAAAGGTCTCAAAAAATGATGCGTCATTCAACTATTCATTATGATTATCTGCTGCTTTATTTACTTATATTCTCCTTCCTTCATTTCTGGTAATAGTAGTGAATGAGTGCCTTCCCTATTACGGGATCTATACATCTTTGTACTACCACTAGCTAATTATGTATAGCCTATATGGAAGACTTCAGTGAAAATGTTCAAAGCACCACCTTCATCAATTATCTTGATATCGAAACCAAAGAGGATAGGGTCTTCCGATGCAAATTCATATAATTCTAATTGTGACACACATTGGGCGCGGGCGCTTCCATCTAGTGTTAAAATAAATGATGAGAACACGGTAATTATTGATCCATAGGTTTTCCCCGATAAATCCACCAAATTTCAGGTCAAACGGAGTCCTATAAAATTTAGGAAATTCATACATATGAAGAAAAACAACTTTAGTCTTCGTGAATGCCTAAATTAATCGCCACTAAAAGAATGTTTGGTGGCGACTAAGTCGTCGTGAATACCCAAATAAGTCGCTACTATTGACTATGGAGAACGTATTAGCAGCGACTTCGTCGTTACGAGTGGATCCAAGAAGTTTTGTCAAAAACTCATTCGGACGCCTATATCCCTCATTAATTCTTAGGCTAACACACATAAAAAATCAAAATAATCCTCAATTCCTACTATTTTGCTCATGTTTTTTAAAAAAGCTTCACTCGCCCCTCCAAAGCAACATAATTCATTTAATAGATCATCACGAGTGGACTCATAAAGTTTCGCCTAAAACTCATTCGGACGCCAATATCCCCATTTAATCTATACATTAACATAAAAAAAAAAAAATCAAAATAATCTTCAATTCTTTCTATTTCTCTCATATATTTAAAAAAAGCTTTGTCCGCCTCTCCAAAGCAACACAATTCATTTAATAGGTCGTCACGAGCACCCAAGAAGTTTCACCTAAAACTCATTCGAGCACCCATATCCCCCATAAATCCATCGACTAACACACGAAAAAATAAAAATAATCCTCAATATCTGCTATTTTGCTCATATGTTTTACAAAAAGTTCTGTCTGTCTCTCAAAAGCAACACAATTCATTTAATAGGTCGTCACGAGCGGACCAAGAAGTTTCGTCAAAAACTCATTGATGCCCACATCCCCCATTAATCCATAGGTTAACACACACGAAAAAAATCGAATAATCCTCAATTCCTGTTATTTTGCTCATATGTTTTTAAAAAAACTTCTTCCGCCTGTCTAAAGCAATACAATTCATTTAATAGATCTACAAGAGCGGACCCAAGAAGTTTCGCCTAAAACTCATTCGGACGCCCATATACCCATTAATCCATAGGCTAACACATGAAAAAATTGAAATAATCCTCAATTCTTGCTATTTTGTTCATATGTTTGAAAAAAAGTTTTGTCCACCTCTCCGAAGCAACATAATTCACTTAATAGGTCGTCACGAGCGGATCCTAGAATTTCGACTAAATCTCATTCGGACACCCATATCCCTCATTCATCCATAGACACACACACACGAAGAAATTGAAATAATCCTCAATGTCTGCTATTTTGCTCATATGTTTTACAAAAAGCTCCGTCTGCCTCTCCAAAGCAACACAATTCATTTAATATGTCGTCATGAGTGGACCCAATAAGTTTCGTCAAAAACTCATTGATGCCCACATCCCCCATTAATTCATAGGTTAACACACACGAAAAAATCGAATAATCCTCAATTTCTATTATTTCCCTCATATGTTTTAAAAAAAGCTTTGTCCGCCTCTCCCAAGCAATACAATTCATTTAATAGATTGACACGAGCGGACCCAAAAAGTTTAGCCTAAAACTCATTCGGACGCCCATATACCCATTAAACCATAGGCAAACATACAAACAAATCAAAATAATCCTCAATTCTTGCTATTTTGTTCATCTGTTTTAAAAAAAGTTTTGTTCGCCCCCTCCGAAGCAACATAATTCACTTAATAGGTCGTCACGAGCGGACCTTAGAAGTTTCGACTAAAGCTCATTCGGACACCCATATCCCCCATTCATCCATAGACTAACACACACGAAGAAATTGAAATAATCCTCAATTCCTACTGTTTCGCTCATATATTTTATAAGCCCCGTCCGCCTTACCAAAGCAACACAATTCATTTAATAGGTCATCACGAGCGGACCCAAAAGCTTTCGCCCAAAACTCATAGGGAAGGCCACATATCCCACAAATTTATAGGCTCACACACATGAACAAATTGAAATAATCCTCAATTCCTGCTATTTCGCTCATATATTTTTAAAAAAGCCCCGTCCGCCTCTCATAAGAAACAAAATTCATTTAATAGGTCGTCACTAGTGGACTGAAGAAGTTTCACTCAAAACTAATTCGGGGGCACACATCCCCCACCAATCCATAGGTTAACACACGCGGAAAATTGTAAAAAATCGTTAAATTTTTTAGTATTTCGCTCGTATATCATTAAAAAAAACCTCTGCCCACCCCTCCAAACCAACACAATCTATTTAATAGGTCGTCGCGAGCACACCCAAGATCTTTCGCCCAAAACCCATTCGGTCACTCACTTCCCCCACCAATCCATAGGCTAACACACGTGGAAAATTGCAAAAAATCCTCAATATTTAGTATTTCGCTCGTATGTCTTAGAAAAAACCTCTGTCCGCCCTTTCAAACCGACACGATCCATTTAATAGGTCGTATCGAGCCCACCCAAGAAGTTTAGCCCAAAGTCCATTCGGAAGTCCACATCCCCACCAATCCATAGGCTAACACACAAAAAATCTCAAAAAAACCTCAACTATTAGTATTTTGCTAGTATGTCTTGAAAAACACCTTCGTCCGCCCATCCAAACCAACACGATCCATGTAATAGGTCGCCGCGAGCCCACCCAAAAAAGTTTCACCCAAAATCCATTCGGATGCCCACATCCCCTACCAATCCATAGGCTAAAACATACGAAAAGTGCATAATAGCATCAATTTTTAGTATTATGCTCATATATCTTGAAAAAAACCTCCACCCACCCCTCTGAACCTACACAATCCATTTAGTAGGTCGTCGCGGGCACACCCAAGAAGTTTCACCCAAAATCAATTCAGACGCCCATATTCCCCACCAATCCATAGGCTAACACGAACACGAAAAATAACAAAAAACCTCAATTTTTAGTATTTCGCTCATATGTCTTGAAAAAAAAACTTTCGCCCACCCATTAAAACCAACATGATCCATTTAATAGGTCGCCGCGAGGCCACCCAAGAAATTTCACCCAAAACCAATTTAGACACCCACATCCCCCACCAATCCATAGGTTAACACACACGAAAAATCGCAAAAATAGAATACCGCTCATATGTTTTGAAAAAAAACCTCCGCTCGCCCCTTCAAATCTACATGATACATTTAATAGGTAGTCGCAAGCCCACCTAAGAAGTTTCTCCCAAAACTCATTCGAACGCCCACATCCTCCACCAATTCATAGGTTAACACACACGAAAAATCCCAAACAATCCTCAATTTTTACTATTTCGCTCATATGTTTAGAAAAAGAAAATATGCCGCCCCTCCAAATCAACACAATTTATTTAATAGGTCGTTGTGAGCTCACCCAAGAAGTTTCATCATAAACTCATTCGGACGCCTACATCCCCCACTAATCCATAGGCTAACACGCACGAAAAAATGAAAAAAAATCCTCAATTTTTTGTATTTTACTAGTATGTCTTGAAAAAAACCTCTGCTCGCCCCTCCGAACAAACAAGATACATTTAACAGGTCGTCGCGGGCACACCCAAAAAGTTTAGCCCCAAACCCATTCGGACGCCCACATCCCCCACCAATCAATAGGCTAACACACACGGAAAACCGCAAAAAAATCTTGATATTTAGTATTTTGCTCGTATGTCTTAAAAAAACTCTGTACGCCCCTCCAAACCAACATGATCCATTCGTCGTAAGCACACCCAAGTAGTTTCTCCCAAAATCCATTCGAACGCCCACATCCCCCATCAATCCATAGGCTAACACACAAGAAAAATAGCAAAAAAATCCTCAATTTTAGTATTTAGCTCATATATCTTGAAAAGAACCTCCGTCCGCCCCTCCAAACCAACACGATCCATTTAATAGTTTGTCGCGAGTCCACCCAAGAAGTTTCACCCGAAACTCATTCAGACGTCCAGATTCTCCACTAATCCATTGGCTAACACATACGGAAAATTGCATAAAATTCTCAATATTTAGTCTTCCGCTTGTATGTCTCGGAAAAAATCTTTGCCCGCCCTCCAAACCAACACGATCTATTTAATAGCTCGTCGCGAGCACACCCAAGAAGTTTCGTCCAAAACCCATTCGGACACCCACATCCCCCACTAATCCATAAGCTAACACACACGATAAAAAATCTTCAATTTTTGGTATTTTGCTCATATGTCTTAAAAAAACTTCCGCTCGCTCCTCCAAACCAACACGATCCATTTAACAGATCGCCGCGAGACCAACCAAGAAGTTTCGGTCAAAACCCATTAGGATGCCCACATCACCCACCAATTCATAAGCTAACACACACGAAAAATCGCAAAATATCCTAAATTTTTAGTTGAGTAAAAGAATTGGTAATTTCTATTGAAAAAAAACCTCCGTATGCCCCTCCAAACCATTACAATCCATTTAATAGGTTGTCGCAAGCCCACTAGAGAAGTTTCGCCCAAAACCCATTCGGATGCCCACATTTCTCACCAATCCATAGGCTAACACACACAGAAAATCAGAAAAAATCCTCAATATTTAGTATTTTGCTCATATGTCTTGAAAAAAACCCTCCGTCTGCCCCTCCAAACCAACACGATTCATGGGGATATGGGCGTCCGAATGATTTTTAGCTGAAACCTCTTGGGTCGGTCCATGGTGACCTATTAAATGAATTGCATTGGTTTAGAGAGGTGGACGTAGTTTTTTTGAAAATATATGAGCAAAAAAAAGGAATTGAGGAGAATTTCGATTTTTTGTGTGTTAACCTGTGGATTAATGAGGATATGCGCGTTCGGATAATTTTTAGCCAAAACCTCTTGGGACGGCCCGTGGCAACCTATTAAACGAATTGTGTTGGTTTGGAGAGGCAGACATAGCTTTTGAAAAAAATATATGAGCGAAATAACAAGAATTGAGATTTTTTTCTGTTTTTTCATGTGTCCTATGGATTAATGGGGATACGTGCGTTCGAATGATTTTTAGCTGAAACCTCTTGGGTCAGCCCGTGGTGCCTTATTAAATGAATTGTGTTGTTTGGAGAGGACGTAGTTTTTTAAAAATATGAGCGAAATTACAAAAATTGAAGCTTATTTTGGTTTTCACGTGTTAGCCTAGGAATTATAACAGTAATATGGGCGTCCGAATGATTTCTAGCCGAAACCTCTAGGTTGCACAAAGCTCAACTCTTTTGAAATCATGAAATACAATTGCAGCTATGGTAAAAATTTTTTTACTATGTATTATTAATTTCCAACAATATTCACAAATACACTGACAGCATGATGATTCTCACACAATATTTTCAAAAATCCATTTGCCTTAACAAATCCTGCAGATTTCATTCTATCGAACAATCTTAAAATTAAATAGTCACTCACACCATCTCCATTACATTGATCAAGGAAAACCAAATCTTTCTTAAATCTGTCACGCTAAAAATGATACCATTATCTCCCATTCTTTAATATGCATGCCTTCAATAGAATTAAGTGCATCCACGTGAATTCATTGGTATTCCACAACATAATGATGCAAACTATTTGGTGCTCAACTACAAAGTCGCCATTGTTCTCTTACGCATCGTCCAGAAGGCGGCATAGTATCGATTCTGCAATGAAAAGACCAAAGTTTAGTGCAGATGTACAACAATACCAAAGAACAATTCCTCATGCAACAGAATAGGAGGATTTATGTCATGATCCAAGTCCATGTCATGTATTGTCCGTTTCGGCCCAACATGCTTCTCCAATTTGTCCCTCGGGGTAGGCATCATCAAGCCCTAACACGCGCATACCATGAGAACTATGACATGTCTTCAAAAGCTTGTCAGCCTGCTAGTACTTTTGAAGGGGTGCACATGACACCTTAAGCAAACCCACATAGGAATGGGAAAAAAACGTGAAGAGATAAGGAACAACACAAGTTCACATGGTATGCATTTTTCGAGCTCGATGATAGAATAGTCCGACAATAAATTCGTGAGGCGTGTTGAGCAAAAACATACACTATATTCCATGGGCTTGGGTCGTGACAATTTATAGGAGAATATGAAGACCAAAACAAAATTGTTAACAATCAAAGGGAAGGTAAATTGTAAAACAGATGTATAGAACACAACTAATATTATCAATATTGTTCTCATCAATACAAGAGGATTTGTTTGATTGCAATCTACGAAATTGTGTCACTAAACCACTAGGAATCCTTCACGCGCTAGTTTAATTTACTGCAGTTTTGATATATAGCACTCGGAGTTCTCATTTGTAAAATTTCATTTCACTGGGAATTAACAAGTGATGAAGGCCATTGTAAGATCTAAAATGCTCTCCTTTAATTTAATGAAGTTTTGATATATAGCCTTCGAAGATCTCTCATTTTTAGAATTTTGATTTCAGTAGGAGTTAACAAGTGAAGGCCACTGTAAGATATATAATGCTCTCATTTGATCATGAACATACGATGCATTATTTGTTAAGCAATATATAAGTGGTAAGTTTGTATAGTATCTAATTATTTCAAGGTATTGTCAATCTTAGTGAGCATTGGAAAATGAAGGCAACAATGTTAAAGCAAATAGAAGCTCCTTAGCTGATGGCATGGAGATAACTGTTACCACTTAGCGAGATGCTTCTTTCTTTCTTTCACAACAATCATTTTAGCATTTTAATGCAAAGAATAACAGGTTAATAGCATGGCAGTCAGCTACTTTAACACAATAAAGGAACTTGCAAAAGAAGTATCAGATGCAACTCAGTTGGCGAAATTCCACATGTCATTCAATCAAGTGGAAGTCTAAGATGTATCATCTATTAAGCCATCACTTGTCATCTTTAGATCTAGTGGCTTCCATCAGATGAAATTGAGGCCCAGCCAGCTAAGTTGCACGGACTCTTCACTTTCCATGCCGCGCCCGTCTCAGATTCTCCAAAAAATACACTACTTTTGGAGAATCCGACACGCACCCGCTGACATTTTTGAAGAGTCTGAGCAACATAGCCAGCCAGAGGCCTAGCAATTATTTCTGTAAACAGGTAACTGCTAACTGCCAGTGACCAACAAAAGATACAGACAATATGGAATTGATCTTCTTTGGTACTCTATATTGGTACTAGACGTACCAGCTGGTACACCAAGAGCTTAATGACCATGTTCTGTACAGATAGTCAAAATTTTGAAGAGCACATCGAACATGATTGAATGTTGACAGGAGAAAATGAGTATGAATACCACATAGCTACCACAAGATGTTAAACTTACTTGCATCATTGACCTTGAATTTGTAGTATATGTTGTCTCAATAGTTGATTCTTTCTGCATAAGCAAATGAAACACTCAAAACTAACAAAGATATGGTACAAGCCATGACAACATTCAGATGAAGCTGAAGATACCTCGAATATAAATCCATAATGAAGAGCAACCCTTTTCACATCCTCCAAGCTCAGATCAATTGACATTTCCTGGAATTTTTTTAGGGTGGGGGGAGAAGGAACAGTAAAACAAGTATATCATCCATTTTAAATACAAAACATGCAGCTATTTTTTGGTTTAGTAAACAGAGAGCTTACATCTTCCGGACTATACATATCTGCAAAATGATAAAGCAAGGGCCCCAGGTTTATCCAGACCTGCAAGGAAAGCAGATCATGCATCATAAATAAATACATAAAAGATGAACAAACAAATGTACAAATTTTTGAAAAATATGTCGAGCTTAGCTATATTACTTACTCCACCATCTTTGAGGACTGTTGAGATTATCTCAATATACTCCACAATGTTATGGGCAGTGTCTAGGAAGAAACAAGTGACAACTGCATCCCAAACTCCTGCACATTAATATCTGATAAGAATAGCTTCTATCATAATGTTACCAAGTTAATGAATTACAATGACCAGAATATCTACAGAAGACACATGACGAGACTTAGCAGATTGCATTTGAATCAGTCATGCAACCTCGCCCACCCACCCACACACTCAAATGACAAACCCAAGAAAAAAACCAAATATGCAGGATAATTTTATAAGATAACTGAGTTTATGGTGATCAATCTTAAGAAATGCATGCCTACAAAAGAAAGCAAAGAGCAGATTATTTTCACAACTGATTATATTTAGCATAAGACAAAAGGTTGAAAGGTGAGGATAAAACTTAAATTTGGGGCCCATTAAGATGCAGGTACACGTTTATACCCCAATTGCAGCTCTCATTTCCACAAGGCATAGATGAAATATCAAATACATACGAGCTAAAATATAACCTAGGTCAGTATAAGGAGCATTAGATATTCTGTTTAAGGTCCTGCATCTAATGTACATATTTGTGATATATTTCTACATGAAACATCACATAGAAATACCCCACTTGCAGCTCTTATTTCCACAAGGCACAACAACAACATACCCAGTGTAGTCCCACAAACGGGGACTCATTTCCACAAGGTATACATGAAATATTAAAATGCGTTATCCTTGTACGAGATAAAATATAACCTAGGTCAGTATAAGGAGCATTGTATATATTTCTACATCAAACATGATTGGAGGGTTCATCCGGAATTTTCTGTATCCTCAGACAAGGAGATGAAATCAAGCTACCATACCTGCTTGGCTTGGATCACTATAAACCTCAACAAAATCACCACCACACATGGAAAAACCTTCAGTAATTCCTGCACTGTTTCCAAAGGGATCGATCAGATCTAACCATATAGAAGCAAGACCAAATGGTACAAATCATAGAGTGAATTGCAGGACTAAAAAAATGAACAGTCAAGTTCACACAATGAGTTGCATATAACATACATTATTCTCTCACATAGCGTAATTCAACTTACTGCATCTAGCAACGATATACCAAACAAAATTTTACTATTTATGAAAACCAAGAAGAAGGCTTAAGGATATGAAATTTAATGATGACGTAATAAGATCTAGTCAACTTCGGTAGGAGTTTCACTAGGGGAGATCATAAAGTTAAAAATATATGCAACAAAGACTACTTAGTACTTTGTATTTTACTTTTGTGAATATTTGTCATTTCAGATCTGAGTTTTTTATTACTAATTCATTTACTCTGATAGCACTTCCTCCAACCTAATCATGCACTCTGCACAACAAAGCTATGCTTGACCTAATCATTTACTCTAGTACCACTTTCCTCTGACCAACAACTATACGTACAGTTATAAAACCATCAATGTTCTATGAGAGTGAATGTTGGGTAGAAAAGAGACTTCCAGATTGGCAGCGAGGTCAGCTCCATCTCCTCCATCCTTTGGCTTTGTCTATCGTTCATCCTTGACCTTCTTTCCGAACTCGTTAACACCGGAACACCCACCATGAAGGTCAAACCAAAGGGGTAAAGGAAGTGTTAATTAATAGGACATTGTCGAGCATACTCACATGTTTCATGTCCTTGTTACACGCTCTTGTCAATGTTTCAAGGAAGTTGGAAAGAGTTCAGAGGGATTTTCTATGGAACGGGTCAAGTGGAGAAACAAAGTTTCACTTGGTAAATTAGAACACTATCACCATGCTAAAGTGTTGGCGTGGACTACGATTAAAGATCTAAGGGTCTTTAACATGGCACTATTGAGGAAGTGGTTACAGAGATTTGGGGTAGATGTGAACGTTTTCCAAAGGGAGGTGATTGTGGAGAAATATGTGGTTTTGAAAGGGATGGAGGATTAAAACTTCAAAGTATTCCATTCTCTTACTGGAGAGAACTATGGAGGAATATCTTGAAAGGATAAGAAGTTCAATGGGAACATATCATTTAGAGTGAATGATGAGATTGGGATGAGTTTCTGGGGACAGATGGTGTGGAAATAACTTTTTTTAAAACTAGGAATGTAAGGGTTAGATTAGCAAGTCCTGTATCCAAATATGTATAGACGTTCTCGGCAAAAGATGTCGATGTAATGGTTGGAGAAGGGGAGATGGAAAGCTAGAAGTTATTGAGGGTGTTTTAGTAATGGAGAGGAGAAAGAAAGCGTTGGGAAATCTGAAAATTGGAGAGGAAGGAAAACCCTAGTAAGGGGATACGACAGCATTGCGCCCGGATTAGTGAACAAGGGTGGAGGAATAGAATGAATCAGTTTACTGATCCTAAAGGGTTGAACCACAAGGAAAGAAAGAGGCGACCGTCTCTAACACTCAAGAAAACCAAACCAATGGGAAAGTTACTGCTTCGACGTCGGAGATCGGGCAATACACGAAGGAAATGACTCTAACAGGTTCGATTTGAGCCGAGAACTTTGCCAAAAACCTGAATCATCTATAGCGTTGGGGAAGCAGCAAAAGGACGAAAGTAGAGATCCAGAAGTTCAGTAATGCAGTAAGAGATTGGTAACAACCTTAAGCAACTAATTCACCAATCCACACTCTACTGCCCCAGAGTATCATAATACCACCATTGCTACCTTGAACTTCTAGAACCCCACATTTCATCCACTACATACTCATAGTTGTTTGGTACTAAGATCCCCTATTTTTCTATTCAGTCTCCTGAAAACAACAGACATTTGTCCTCCAGTTCTGCATAAAATTCTTAACAAGATTTCATTTTGGTAATTCTTAACAATGACTATGTTGTACGGGACGATCTAACACTACCAAAGGACTTAAAACCAACTGCAAAATAAATGCAATCCTCCAGCTGGAGAAGAGGATAAGGAGAAAAGAAAGGAAAACGAGAATGGGGGATCAGGAGTGGGAGCAGATGGATGTGACCAGGAGACGTCTAGAAGAGAGAAAACTGGAGAGAAGAGTTCTGGGTTATGTTGAAAATCAGGTGAGAGTCTTTTCTGATGGTCAAAGGGTCGGTTTGGTATTTTTTGGTTAGAAACAGAACTCGCCGGCGAAGGAAAGTGGTCGGAAAAATCTTTTTTAAGGAGAGAGAAGGTTGGAAAAAGGCTCTGGGTTATATCAGAAAACTGGTTGGGTTGATCGGAGAGATTGTAAGAGAAGAGAGAAAGCCGGAAAAGGATTTCTTAAAACTTACCTGGGGATTTGGGCCTGGGAGCATTTTTCATGCGGACGTTTTATTTTCGTTGAGAACCATTATCACCTCATACTTGAATTGTTTATAGAAGAATCTGCAACAACCAATTAAATGCAGAGACGTCGACCCATAGAATTCATTTAACTACTTAAAACAATTAAAAAAAGAAGGGTTTTTGGTTGGTTGGTTGATTGGTTGGGGGTGGGGGGGACCTATTCTATCTCTTAAATAATCCAGTTGAGTCACCCTGCTAGCCTCAAAGTTCTGAAATTTAAAACTCATGCAAGACAATCTAATCTCTTCACTTTTATTGCATCATATTATTGTCATCCTGCTAATGCAAGACAGACCGCTAAAAATGGTGTCATTAGTTAGCCTTCACCATTCCACCACATTCACAGATCTAATAATATCCAATGTCAGATAATTTCACAAGTTGAACCACAATGGTTACGCGAAGTCTTCAAATCATCATCAAGAAAGGAGAAATTCATTTGATAAGCAAGATATGATGAGAGCAGTAGAACACACAAGATGCTATAAACAAGTCGATGGATACCTAGCTGGATGAATATCTGGAACAGAGACGGGACGAAGCTGATCATTGTCGGACACCGAATTGCAATTGCTGTGTATCCACGGAAAGATTGTCCATTCACCAGCAGCTTGAGTACTATAGATGTAACAAAGGTAGCAAGGTTAGAACCACAGATCTACATTCTTTAGGAAATGGCTGACCTAGAAACTTACTGATTAAGAATAAAACTGGAGCAGATCATCATGTAGTATGAGAACTCGTTTCCCTGGCTAGCAAAACCTGTTTTCAAGGTTCAATATTGAGTTAGCAAAAGTCTTAACCAGATTATGGAAAGGTTCCAACTCCAGGAAAACCTACCAAGACATGAAATTTCCAAAGCTAGTCTTCCAAGTCCAGCGCCAGGAACCAAACAGGCTGGAGGACTACACGAAGAACTAAGATTTTAGAATTTTCCAGTTGACAAAACAAATAACGCATAGCCTAAGAGCAAAGGCAATCGACACTGCAAAAGGAAGTGACGAACTTTTCTTTAGATCGATTAGGAAATAAGCGTTCAAGCTCTTCCAGAATGGGCCTATAACACTGATCACGTTCTTTCTGACCCTGTACAACAAAGACGATAAAGCATTGATCTTCATTTTCTTTTTCACCCTTTGCCCCTGTCTGGGGATATTGTTAAGATAGTTTAATTTGACAGAAAGAATAAGCCAATAAAGAACTATGTCTACCTCGTCCGCCCAATCTCTTACAATGTTTCTGATGATACAACGAACCTGGAACAAAAATTAAACAAACTATTCAAATAGCTCAGAGGTCTCCTACGTATAATGACACAACAAAGAAAAAGAATTAAATCTAACTCCCACGTGATGAAAAAAGGTATGTTGGATGGAAAAGACCAATCTGTATACGCTAAAAAAAATCCTGTAACGAGCGGAAACAGGACATATTCCACACAACTTTTTTTAAGGGAAAAAAAAAATGAAACTGTCATCCTGGACAGCTGCAACTTTACTGCATTAAAAGAAAAGAACTAGTTAAATAGTTCACTCTCCTGTATGCACCCTCTGGGATAGGTACTTAACATATTTCAAACAACACTACCAAAAACAACGAGATACCTTATCCACATCAACCAGTGGAACATGCAGCTGCAAAGATGGGTCCAACCAGTCCGGAGGTGATGAAGATACCTGAAACCGCAGACGGTAAGGAAATAAGTATTGACATCTATGGGGAGGGGGGATAAGGCAAAGTTCTGGACAGATAAATGGTGTAATCAAGGAACTCTAAAGAACCTGTTCCTTGGACTCTATTCTATAAGCTCAAATCCTGATCCTAGAGTAGAGGAGATGTGATCTCCACAAGGGTGGAACCTAGTCTTTAGAAAAACTACTCAATGATAGGGAAATTGTTGGGGTGGTGGAACTCCTAAAAGTGAAAGGTGGAGTTCCTGATACCAATCTGGAGTCAGACAGCTTGAAATGGGGACACCATGAAGATGGGAAGTTTTCTGTAAATAGAATATACAATTGGGGGCTGATGGGAAGTGCAGGCAGAACTATACGCCCATGGAAGGCAATTTGGAAGAATGTAGCTCCAACCAAAATGAAGAGCTACACTTGGTTGGTTGCCTGAAGAACATGTTTGACACATGAGGCTCTACAGAAGAGGGGCATTAACATTGCCTCAAGATGTTTCTTGCGCAAAGAATCCCTAGAGAACAAACCTATTTCTTCACTGTAAGGTTACAGAACAAATCTGGTCCCTTTTTACCAGCATAGCCAACATCAATTGGATCATGCCAGAGCACACAGCAGACCTACTAAGCTGCTGCATTAGGAGGGGAGGCAGCAAAAGTCAGAAGAAATGGTGGAGATCAGTCCCATCTTCCATTTGGTGGACCATATGGAAAGAAAGAAACCAGAGAATTTTAGAAGGGAAAAAATGTACTTTAGAAAAAATTAACTGGAAAATTATTAAGTCTTTAGGTTTTTAGTGTAAAGAACAAGATATAGATGAAGAGATCCAACTAGTGGATTTTATAGGAGCTCTGCCAGTATTTCTAACTTCTATTTCCCTGTAATACTTTTTGGAGGTGACCAACATAGCCCTTAATGCTGAGGAATACAAAAGTTACCGGTTTCAAAAAGAAAAGTATTGGCACATCAAATCCACAACCTCAGGAGTAGGTAATCATTAGAAGGAAGCCAAATCATTAGAAGGAAGTCAAAGGACAAAGTTATACAAGACAGAGGAAAGATGGATAATACTGTTCTGTTCTCCTTTAGGTGGTTCATCATGTGCAATAAGAAAGAGATACAATAATGGTACTTCCTCTTTCCAATCAGATTACCAAACATCAATTCAGAACCTTTACAAACTATATATGGATACTTATTTCTTAAGGTGTGGGTTTTTTCCCAAGAAACCACTTAGACCAATTCGTGCATTAGGTATAGAATAAGAATACCAATTGGGCAGGAGAAAAAAGACGTTCTTCGCAGACCTCTAAATGTATATTGTTTCAAATGGTCCTCATGATCATGTCTATTTAACTAACTGAAGCTAACCGAGATCAAGAGCTTTCTTATCACGCAGCTCCTGTGATGATTCTCTTCACTTGAAAGGATTTAGTACTTATTTATGTTGATTCCAACATCAGGGATAGAAAATTCCATTCACTATGATTATGTCGTCAAAAAAGAGGGAATGGATTGACCACTGTGATAACAACAACATACCCAGTGTAATCACATAATTGGGGTTTGGGGAGGGTGGTGTGTACGCAGACCTAAGTCCTACCTTGTGAAGGTAGAGAGGTTGTTTCCGATAGACCCTCGGCTCAAGTAAAGCATTTCAAAGCATGCATGAAAAGAAATTACAGCAGGGAAGAAGTCAAGATGAAAATATAAGGAAAAAGGAATAGTAGTAACAACAAATAATACTATAAGGGGTCGTTTGGTAGGAGGTATAAGGTGGGATATCCCCCGGAGAAGTTAAAGTTATCCCATGGATAAAATTTATACCATGTTTGGTTGATGGTATAAATTTATCCGGGACTAATTTACACCATCAACCAAACATGGTATAAAACTAATACAAAAGTTAGTCTTGGTATAACCCATCAACCATGAGACCACTTTATACCACCTCCCATATGGTATAAAATAGTCCAGGGATTATAATCCTGGGATAATTTAGTCGACATACCAAACGACCCCTAACTGAAGCAAAGAAAACAACAGGTAATAATAAAAATTGAAAAACAAGATAATAGGAGAGTAATGATAATACTACTGATAAGGAAAACGAGATAACACTCAACACCTTATTAACCTTCTACCCTAACCCTCGACCTCCATATCTTCCTATCTAGGGTCATGTCCTTGGTAAGCTACAGGTGTGCCATGTCTTGTGATTAGATTTATATATTTTTTATCACCCACCTGTGTTTTTGATAAGGTCCCACCTCCCACCTGATGTTTTAATTCTCCTACTCAAACTCATAGATAACATATCTTTGAGCCCTATTTTTTATGAACTAATGGCAGGATAACTCTACAAATGAAATTTCAACCTTCCTTAGAGGTGTTCAGGTCAGGATGTGTGTGCATTTTTTTGTATCTGTGTGTGCTTGGGTTGGGGGGGGGGGGGGGGGCAGGATTGGAAGTTTCAGTTAGGTGCCTTACATTTCCATTGCAACAAGCAGAAGCACATAACGTGTCCTGGTCTGGAAGACTCTTACAACCATCAATCTCTTGCTCCTGTTGTCATCTACAAAGGTCAACTCCATAGTAAAATTAAAATAAAAGAAACAAGGTAATCACCAGATATCAGAAACTTCCAACAACTTCACAGAAGTAAGGAGACCTTATTAAATTTTGTTGGTGCCGAGTACTTCCCATTGCAGGTCGCTTTACAGCTCGGTTCAGCAAAGCAGTGGCAATCTACTCCACCAATAGTTGAGCTTGACTCACATAAGCAAAGGTTCCTTGATCTAGAAAAGTGAGGACTATCTGACACATCATCTAGATGTTGGTTTTCACAAATATCAACATCCTGGCTCATATCAAGCGGGGGCTCAAACACCTACAAGTTAACAATTGGACCTTAAGTTATTGTATCATACAACCAAACTGGTCCTTCTAGGTTTAAGACCATGAATTCGCAGAAATTAATGATAACCCAGTAGGATGGGGAAAACAAATAGAATAAAAGGGAAAAAAATGATAAAGAGCCCCTCATCACCTTTAGCATCTCAAATATGAAATATGAATTTTGAGCGATGCACCTGCACCACAGAAAAGACGATTGGTTTGGATCACAAAAAGCCATTGCTAGAGAGTTAGGAAGTGTGACAACCATTACAATTCTTACATATTAGAAGACAGTTGTTCGTGTAGGACCATATGATAATACTATATTAGAATAGTGAGAACAGAATTTAGCAGAAATGCAAAGGGATTCTTGGCAGACATGCTAGAAATGGTTTGTCCCAGATGGGATGACTTGGTGGTTGAGGCATTAGCGTAACAACATCCCAGGTTCAAATTCCAACTGTAACACGTAGTGTCAGTTCATCTACCCTTGCCCTGGTGGGCAGTTTTACCCCACAATTATGCTTGAGGGGAATCGGAGGTTCGTTGCACTAGTAAGGTAAATGCAAATTAATCCGTACACTGTCATCAAAATGAAAAAGAAAGCGCCAACATGGCTTTTGAGAGCATCAGAAAACTTAGTTTCCATCAACAAACCCCAAATATTTTTAAGTAGGGTGACAAAATTATTGCTAACTTATCAGCCTCACGCCACTAACATGCTCATACTTTGTGATCAGATTGTCAGGTTCACGGTTTATGGAGTGGAATAGTATAAAATTTAATAGGGCTGAACTTAAGTTGAGTCACATAATTTCAATCTTATGCTAAAATAAGAATGGTTTGTAGTATATCCTTATTTCATGTTTGATAAAGAACGGATTTTGGGCCTAACTCAACCCCAAAAGCTAGCTCATAGGGTGAGGATTGTCCAAGTCTATATAAGGAGACCACTTACCTACCCCATATCCGATGAGGGACTCTTAACCCTTAACCCCCACCCCACCCCCAATTCCCAGACCTCGTTAACTGGAGTGGACAATATAATATTAGGTCCCAACATCAGTGAACAAAGAATTGAGATGGGTCTGGCTCTATAACACCATGGCCTAACTCAACCCCAAAAACTAGCTAATAGGGTGAGGATTGTCCAAGTCCTTATAAGGAGATCAATTACCCATCCTATATCTGATGTGGGACTCTTAACAATGTTGAGAGAAGAGAATTCACAAAAGAGAACCCAATAATACTGCTTAAACAATAATACTACTGACAAACAAAATGAAACAAGGGAGAACGGAAGAACCTTACCATCCACTATTCAACCTCAATTTCTTCTTATGAGAAAATATAATATATCTAGAAGAAAATAAAGAATATGAAAGAGGAGAAGACATAGAAAGATATAAAAGATGAATGCTCTTCAAAAATGTTGCTTTGGAGGTCTGTCAACGATATCCGAGAAAAAGGTCCTCCTACCTAATACATTCCCATGCCAAGTAAGGTTACTTCCTTTCCCAAACTAAAGCTAGATGCAAAATTTTATACTGGATACAGTAGCAATGCCTTTATTAGCAAACGCACTACGCCAGTGTCCTACCTTAATCTATCGTTCAACCATGAACTACAGCCCAATTCAGGTTCCTTTAGCCAGCCAACCACCTCAGGTTCTTCCTTTTCTTGAAAGCAGCCTCGCCTTTTCAAAGCCCCTCTTATCATTTAACTAGTTTTCAGCTAGTGTCTGGGAATTATAAATAATTGCACTACTTGACGATAAAAAAAATAATTCCATTACGTTATCATATTCATCATTTTCCTTTAATGGGTACCTATTGGTTCTCGTCAGCAGCTTATTTCCCGCTAGTTGATCCACGGAATGAAAGGCATGTAAAATTACATTTCTAGGAAGTAGTTGTGCTCACATGATCAACATCTATATGCATAGCTAGTCAGTCTCACAGCTAAAAAAAGGTTAGCAATGTTAGGTTACATGATTTCATCACAGTTTTTGCCATAATAAGAGCAGATTAAAGGAGTTGGGCAAGCACAAATGAAATCAATGAGATAAAAGTACCATCTAAGTTTCTGAAACTTCAAGGGAAGGTGAGATAGTAGGGCCTGCAAAGCACAGACATAGCACAAGTATCATAAGGTTGCTTCAGAAATGAAACAAAATAGGTATGAGGGGACAATGAATGAATACCTACCTTATGATGTAGGGGTAGTTTAGTAAGAGACCTTTCCCATCTTTTCACATCCTCTTCTGCAGCTTCAGGGTAACTGTACACAAAGTAATCACAATGTCTTTTTGCAAATAGTATTATTCCAATAGGATAACCTTTATCTACAACAACAACTTATCCAATGTATTCCCACAAAGTGGGGTCTGGGAGGGTAAGTGTACGCAGTCCATACCATCACCTCGGATGAGATAGAGAGGTTGTTTCCAATAGACCCCCCGCTCAGGACACAAAACAGTAAAAAGACATAATAAAAACACAAACAAAATGTATTACACGAAGAGATAATAACAGCAACAAGACACCCACAGAGTAGTACAAGACACTACGAACAGGAAACTACAAGACACACATAGCACTTACGACCACTTGCCCGGCTACAAACAAAGCACTCCTACTTACTAGCAAGGACGCACTCTCACCTACTAACCCTCTACCCTAATTCGCATCCTCCACACCTTCCTATCTAGGGTCATGTAGTCCGTAAGCTGTAACTGTTCCATGTCTTATCATCTTCCTCAAATATTTCTTCGACCTACCTCTACCTTAATTCGTGTCTTCCACACCTTCTTATCTAGGGTCATATCCTCCGTAAGCTGTAACTACTCCATGTCATGTCATTTCTAATCACCTCCCTCCAATTTTTCTTCGGCCTGCCTCTACTCTAATTCACGTCCTTCACACCTTCCTATCTAGGGTCATGTCCATCGTAAGATGTAACTATTCCATCCCCTTAAATCTCTCTAACTAAAACCCATATTCTATGAAAATATGTTCATTTCAGTTCAAAATATGATAATGCATATCCATTTCAGTTCAAAATATGTGATAGACTTAATAATATACATTACATGTATAGTAGCATAACAACAACAACATACCCAGTGTATTCCCACAAAGTGGGGTCTGGGAGGGTAAGTGTACGCAGTCCATACCATCACCTCGGATGAGATAGAGAGGTTGTTTCCAATAGACCCCCCGCTCAGGACACAAAACAGTATAAAGACATAATAAAAACACAAACAAAATGTATTACACGAACAGATAATAACAGCAACAAGACACCCACAGAGTAGTACAAGACACTACAAACAGAAAACTACAAGACACACACATAGCACTTACGACCACTTGCCCGGCTACAAACAAAGCACTCCTACTTACTAGCAAGGACACACTCCCACCTACTAACCCTCTACCCTAATTCGCATCCTCCACACCTTCCTATCTTGGGTCATGTCCTCCGTAAGCTGTAACTGTTCCATGTCTAATCATCTTCCTCAAATATTTCTTCGACCTACCTCTACCTTAATTCGTGTCTTCCACACCTTCTTATCTAGGGTTATATCCTCCATAAGCTGTAACTACTCCATGTCATGTCATTTCTAATCACCTCCCTCCAATTTTTCTTCGGCCTGCCTCTACTCTAATTCGCGTCCTTCACACCTTCCTATCTAGGGTCATGTCTATCGTAAGGTGTAACTATTCTATGTCATGTCTAATCACCTTCCTCCAATATTTAACTGAACCATCCATAGCCAACCTCTCGCACCTCCGAAGAGGATAACCTTTATCTATACTGGCAAAATTGATGTCATGTTAAAACCAGGAGGTGACGGGTTCAAACAGTGAAAATAGCAGGGGATTAATGAATTTACTTGAGGTATGCGCTGATGATACGACGGAGGGATTTGACTTCTAAGGCTTCTTCAACCTTCCGACGATGAGCTTCCTCCATTTCCGACATTGCCGGAAAAGATACAACTCCGAGCTCACCTCTTTGCTAAAAGAGGACAAAATCACAAAATTGTTTTCTACTTAGGTTTACTATAAATGACCTATTTTGTTCCTTAATATTTATCAAATATTTAATACATACTTTATTCTAACTTTTGAATATTTCTTTATGTTGTTATCACAAAATAGATGCATACCCATAATATAAGCTTTCATAATAATCCATTAAAGTACTACAAAAAAACATACTCTTGCTTAATAAATTATGAATGTAAGGTATGTCTATGTATAATAGGTTCGTTTTTTTTTTTTTTGAATCCGACACATATTGAAAGCTTATTGCACCGAGGCTAAAGTATGGTATTTAAATGTTTAGGTTTCTTATGTTTTTATTTATAACCTTATAATAAAAAATAAAAAAAATTGTGTGGTAGGGGTATACTTGTAAAATAACCAATAAATAAAATGTAAAGTAGTAGTAGTAGTATTATAAATTATGTTTGTTCCACAGAGGAGGGAATTCAAGAAGAGACAGAGGGAGACTCTCTCCTGATACACGTTTCGAAAGCAAAGTGTACCACCACCGCCTCCTCCCCTCTCTCTTTCTCTCTCTTCCACCATCAACATTCCTAATACTAACCGAATCCACAATCTTTTTCTCAATCTGGTAACCCCTTTCTTTCATTCATTATTATGCTATTTTTCACTCTAAATCTTGAATACTTTACTGGCGGCAAATACATTTATACACTTTTTTTTTCTGTGTTCAGTGACGTGAATATATTGAAATTGAAATTGGGTTTTTTGATTTATGCATTTTTATTATAATGCTTGTTTGTTTATATCAGTGTTAGGTTCAGAAATGTAATGTCTTTGGTGTATATATATGCATGTAGGAGCAGTCAATTTGTTAGATGCTGTTTCTTGATTTTGTAGGGTTTGTGTCATCTGGATTTTGCAGTGTTTGTTTACTATTCTTAGCATGAATGCAAAAAATAGCAGAAATTGTAATTGGGTTTTTGGATTTAAGCATTTTAATGTAATGCTTGTTTGTTTATATCAGTGTTAGGTTCAGAAATGTAGCGTCTTTGGCTCCTATGTGCACGTAGGAGCAGTCAATTTGTTCGATGCTGTTTTTTTTATTTTGTAGGGTTTGTGTCAATGTTTGTTTACATAAGTGTAGGTTCAGAAATGTAGTGTCTTTGGTATATATATGCACTCAAGGATAGTCAATTTATTCGATGCTGTTTTTCGATTTTGTAGGTAGGGTTTGTGTCATGTGGATTTTGCAGTGTTTGTTTACATAAGTGTCAGGTTCAGAAATGTAGCGTCTTTGGTATACATATATATGGACGCAGGAAAAGCGAGTTTATTCGATGCTGTTTTTTGATTTTGTAGGGTTAGTGTCATGTGGATTTTGGAGTGTAATTCTTGTTTACTATATTGTTGTCATGAATATGCCATAAATGTCGGATCTTTATTGGAATAAAGTAGTGAATTTAATTTGTTGTGCAATTATTTTGGGATTCATGAATCTTAATTTCATAGGGTTTGTCTAATATGGAATTTATGTCTATTTTCTGTAATGTAATGCTTGTTTAGCTACATCAGCATATGTGCTAGAAATGTTGTGCCTTGGAATATTTGCACGTGGCAGTCGTGTGAACATATTCTTTGCACGGTGTTTTAGAATTTTTATGTTTTGATTTTATACGGTTTTTGTCGTGTTTTTTTTTTTTTTTTTTTGGTATATTGCAGGGATTGGAAATGCCATTATATAAAAGAAAACCATTTGCTTTGGCGGAAAAACCAAAGGATTTGAAGCCTAATGAGCTAGTGTTCCAAGTTCGTTTTACTAAAGAGATATTTAGGGATTATAGGTGACTCTTCAAAAGTTATGATTTTTATTGAAATTTATGATTTTTCTTTTTTATTTGTGGTATTATTCTAATAAAATTACTTTGCCGAAAAAATGTAGTGAGTATCTGAGACGGATAAACCTGTATCGCCATAGGGTGTGGACATGCAAATTGACAGGAAAGAATTACTTGACGTATGAGGAGGCTTTGGTTTCGGAGAAGAAGGCTGCAGAAGTAGTTCAGAAGTTCCCTGAGGAACTAGTGGCTCCAGTTCTCCGCGATGTGCAATTCAGTACGTCAATACATTTTTTAGCTTTCTTGAGTGATATGGTTTTCTTGCCTATTTAAAGTTCTGTTGGTGTGTTAGTACTAGGGATGGTCTTAATTTTGCTCTTTCTTATGTTTCAGTTGAATTACTTTATCTCCTGGAATTTATTTTTTAAGGTTCCGATATCACTACATTTTCTGTAGAAGATATGTTGTGTAATGCAGCCTTGTTTAAGAATAAACAGAAAGGAGTCACAATTTATGTCTTATATGTTCCAAACACTTGGACTATGAATATATTCTGTACAATTAATTGATTTAGAATAAAGATCAAGTATCCTTGTTTTTGGTCTTACTATTTTCACAACTTGCTTTCTTCTCGCTCACAGCAATTCTATCCTAGATTGTAGGTTTACCTGTGAATGTGGAACCTGTTGAGATTCTTTGTTTTCTATGGGCAGGAAGGGGTATGACTATATATATTATGCAAGGGAGGGGACTATGAACCTGAAAAATGCAATGAAGCTTGCTGAACTGAGAGGCATCCTATAGTTTCTGCTTTTATTTTCTAAGATTAGACTTCACTTAATTGAGAAGATCCTTTAAGACAGTATTGGGAACTCCTCTAATCTGGAACTTTTAGGAGCTACTCTGATATTACTTTCTTATCCTATCTCATCTGTCAATGCTCCCAACAGTTGCTAGTGTAACTGTGTCATACATGTTCTTGCTTAAGTGTTTTTCAGTTTGTGGAGAACATTAGTACATTTCTATGTTAACTGAAGGTTGTTCCGCTTGCGTTCATGCAAATCTTCTCAGCAATATTCTCTTTCTTAAATGACCCAGCGAGCTCGTTTATGTCTTCATTTTCAATTTAGTTAGCAACAACACCAACAACATACCCAGTGTGATCCCACAAATGGGATTTGAGGAGGGTGGGGTGTACGCAGACCTTACCTCTAGCTTGTGTAAGCATGTAAGGTAGAGAGATTGTTCCAATAGACCCTCAGCTCAAGAAAAGCGTAGTTCTGCATACGCCATAGATGAACTTTTGGTTCAGTATTATTAAGTTTAAGGATTCTGCAAGCTACTGTTTCAAACAAATGTGGATCTAGATGTGATTGGTTTGCTCTTGTGTCACAATTCTGATGGTCTTTTACATGTTTATTCTCTTGTAGTTTTTTGTATTGATGATCCTTGGTAATGACTGAATTGCAGGTATGCTCAGTTTAAAAGATCTTGGGGATGCTGTTGCTCAAAAGCTGCAGGGCTGTCTTTCAGAAGGTAGTGAATTATATGGGAGGAAAAACAATCATGTCTATTCCTGCAAAATTGAGAGAGTTGTGAAGGATGGTGAGGAAACTCGGTATGAGGTTGCATGGCTAGACAAATATGAAAGACTGCCTGAGAATACAGTCATCAATGAAAAAGATCTGGTCAGGTGCAAAGTGCGATTTAGTAGAGCTTTTCTGAGGTCTTTTATCAGAGAATCTACATATCGAAGTATTCCTTGGGTCTTGCATGAAAAATTGGCAAAGAAGCATGGGATTCCAACTGATCCTCCAGATGAGCTTAAAGACCAATTTTTTGTGCAGGATGGTGTGGTTGTTATAAATAGGAAGAGAAAGAAAAGTGAAGATAGAGTAAGCGCTCTAGTAACTTTTTACATACTGTCCTACTAATTTTGTCGCTTTCATGTACTAATAGTCTTGTTTATTCAGGAGGCAAAAGAGAATGGCTTCCAAGATCCGCACGAGATAGGAAGAGGTAGTGCTGATAAATGCTGGCTTGTTGTTATTTACTTTCTATTGTAGAGAGTTGTTTCTTCTACTTATTGGTACTTACATTGTCAAGTCTGATCAAGGATACTTACATTGCACCCAAGGTGTGGCCTAGTGGTCAATGAAGTGGTTAGAACCATGAGGTCTCAGGTTCAAATTGCAGTAGAGATAAAAAAAAATTAGGCCTGGTACCTGTTGTTGGTGGGAGGTGACAGGTATCTCGTGGAATTAGTCGAGGTGTGCCAAAACTGGCTCCGACACCACAGCCATCAAAAAAAAAAGAAAGTTTGATCAAGGATACTACTTCGTATATGTGAATATATACTGCTCTAAGTTGCGTCAGATCTTCAAATTGATAGACATCTTGTAAATGTTACATGCTTACTTGAATTTTAACATTTAGGTATATTAGGTGCTGTGACACATTATTCAGCAACACATTTATCAGTTTTACTAAACCATGAAATTTAAGTGATTGTTTATATGAGAAAAACTTGAAAAGAAAAATCCCACAAATTGGACATCACTTACTTTTCCCAGACACAAATTGTTATGCAACAACTTGAATATGTTTCATGTTTACTTGGAAAGTATTATAGTAACTTAGAAATGTCATGTTTACTTGGAAAGTGTTACATATTTGGGATTTTATAATTTAATAGAATTTTTTATTGAAAGAAAGATACCTCGTATTCTACCTTTATCCTTACATGTTGGAACTGGTTGGTTTGACATGAAGCGGTACTTCTGCTTTCTATTTCTCATGCACCATATTAACATTTTGTCTTCACTGCATTGACATATGCAGAAGACAAACTGAAGGCACAGTCCATTCGATATCCAATCGATGATCTTTTGGTGCAATACACAGAATCCGATAAACAGTTGGCTGAACGCCCTCATCCATGCAGGGAATTTAATGTCCCAATGGAATGTGTAGGGGACCATTTGATGGTCTGGGACTTCTGTACCTCATTTGGCAGGTTATTGCACCTGTCACCATTCTCCCTTGAAGATTTTGGAAGGGCTGTCTGTCACAAAGGCAGCAACATTGTTCTCATAACTGAATGTCATTCAGCCCTTCTTCGCTTTCTTTTGAAAGATAACAGTGAGTATTTCGTAGCTGTACAGAAGAAAAGACCAAAGCTGAAGGTAATATTTGAATCATGATATGTTCTCTTTCGAAGGTCATGAATTCTCAACTCTTGAAGGATTTATGTTTTTTCCAGACATATGATTGATTAACCTTCTTTAAAAAAAAGCTCTTGAAGGATTTATGTTTTTTCCCCGAACATATGATTGATTAACCTTCGTGTGCTACACAATCTGATCAAGTACGATATTTTGTAAACTCTGACGATATTAATATCTTTAGAAGGCAATGTTGGAACTTGTCCTGATGTGAGGCAAGCTCCGATAAAACCCGAGGGGACCATTGGAGGGAAAGAGTCTCAAGGGCTAATTCCCCAATGGCTCGATGCTGGGTGGGTGGGGGCTTTCACCCCCTTGCATGCTCAGTGTCTTGGATGTTTGCCTTGGTCGGAGTATTTTTTTTTTTTGAAACTAGTACCTTCTTGGTCGGAGTATTTTCTTTCTTTAACCTTTTAAGGTTTTTGACTATATCTTGTATAATTTGTTTATGTTCTATTTCTTGAATTCAGTAATTTTATACAGTTGCATATCTATGCTATTTTATTAGGCATTTAAAATGTTTTGAATTTTACACAGTTGAATGTATTTCCCCCTACTAGTCATAATTTTTGCTACTTTTAATATAACTAATTATATAAAAATGTTTCTCATGGATAACCTCTTGCCAATGCTCATGACCTGAAAAGAATATACCTTATAACTAAAAAAAAAAAGGAAGAATAAATGAAAGCTCACTGTTGAAATTTGAATTTATGAGTTCACTTCAGATATTAAGATAATTTTATCAATGTATATATTTGCAATTTGACTCATAAATCAGAATATGTTTGACATATTTCACCAATGGGATATTTTCTCTCTTACAATGCAAGTAAATATTAACCATGCTTTCTTGGTGTAAACACCGCTGTACATTTCTTTGTTGAACACTGATAATTGTCTTACCTAAACCTTTCCGTTTCTGCTTCCAGATTACTTTAATCACCTGGACAGAATATTTGTCCGACTTTTTGGAATTGATTGGTATTGTTGAATTGTCTAATCATGTTGCAACAATTAAGAGGGGTCACTATGGCCTTCTAGACATTCAGGCCAAAGTGGCAATCTTGCGTGAACTGGTCTGTCGAGTCCTTGAGACAGAGTATTTTAAGGAGAAGTTGGATGAGGATATAGAAAAGCAGTATGCACTTGCAGCAACAAGGAGAGAGGAAATTTTGGAAGAATCTAGGAAGAAGAGAGAAGACCATATGAAAATACAGTCTAATGGGAAGGAAGCAACAAATGGGTGTGGCAACTCCTCAGATACTGGTAGCGATAATCACCTCAAAGAGAATGGAGATATGCCAAATAGCAATGGCAAACGAACATCTCAATCAAAGCATTCGTTAGAAAACAGGTTTATTTTTTTGTAATTGAAGTTTTTCTTGAATTTGGATGGTAACTTCATGATGTCGGTTTCTTATTTTCGTTTTTCTGTCTCCTGTTGCTTCCTGTCTGATGTCTGATAGTGAGAGTGAGCTAGCAGTCTCCTCATTTAAAAATGCTAAGAAGAGAAAGGTTGACGCCAACAATGCTACATCAAAGATGAATGCTTCCTCTAAGATTGCTTCTGATAAATTGATTAAGGATGAAGGGAAGGAAACATTAGAAAACAGGACCATGGACCAAAGAGCTGCTCACAAAATGCGGAAGAATGAGATAAAGGAGCATCTTGAAAACAGGAGTAAGGAGCAAAGGGTGAGTGCCCTCCCCTATCTCTATCTAGCCCTCTGGTTCTCTTTCTTTGACACACAAGCATGTTGTCTCATGTTAAACAGACAGGTGGACATACAGAAGTTTTCTTACCTAGATGTCTGTTGAAATGGCTTCTTCCGCAATTTGCACTGTGCAAATTGCGACTCAGCATAAATGTTTTTTACTTATATTTGTTAAAGATGTGTTCGTTATGTGTCTGCGCATTGCAGAAAGAGTATCTTGAACGCGAAATAGAGAAAAGAGTAATACGCAACAATCCATTGGGAAAGGACAGAGATTATAATAGATATTGGTTTTTCCGCCGTGATGGAAGAATATTTGTTGAGAGTTCAGATTCCGTCCAGTGGGGCTATTACTCTTCCAAGGAAGAGGTATAGATACTAGAACACATTTTCTCTTATGGTCTTGTGTTACGTTGTGATGATGTTCAACTTTTCCTTGTAACAGCTTGATGCTCTGCTTGGATCACTGAATGTCAAGGGTGAAAGAGAGAGGGCTCTTAAAAAGCAACTGGAAAATCTCTATAACAAAATAAGGTGAGTTGAACTTCAGATGAAATATTTACATTTGCCTAGTTTCTTTAATTGGAATCTTTGATGGGACTTAGGATACCACCGTTCCGAAAAAAAGAACCATGTAATGGAACTTGGTGGTTGGTATTAGTCTCGACTTACACTCAGGTGAGCTGAACTTATCAAAATAAAAATAAGGTGAATTGAACTTCAATGAAACATCTAAATTTGTTTATTTTATTTGAATTTTGGAGGCAATTTAGAAAGAGGCCATGATACTAAATCATGTGAGAACTGGGTTGGGTGGTCTCTTTGTCGTGTTGTTTTAAGCTATTATGTGTGTTTTCTTCTTACATGTATGACATTTGCTGTTTATTAAGTTTAAACTGTAGTCATGATCTATTTTAGAAACAGTAAGAAAGGCACAGTGCAACCCATCTTCCCTTGGTATATTTGAGGAATGAAACAGGGGAGAGAAATTGAGGGGAAAACACTGATTGGTTATTTCCTCAAGCTATTAGGGTTTAAATAATGAAGTCTGCATGTTTTACGAAAGGAGAATCAAAGTTCTATAGTTACATGAAGTAAATTAATCCAATTGATCCTAATCAAGATATACTATATTTACAAGTCCTAGCAACCTACTCAAGTTGGTGCATACAAATCATATGTACTAAGCTTGCTACATATATAACTTGTTCTGGACCGGTTAGGGACTTGGTGAATTTATCTGCAAGTTGATCATGTGATTTCGAGAATCATGTGATAATTTCTCCTAAGGCATCTTTTTTCCTTCAAAGTATGCATTGTTCCTCTCCAACCAGATGGTCTGAAATGCATATGGGAGTAGTCTTCCAAATCTGTTTCATGACTCTTGAGGTCCTTTATCTTTGCCAGCATTTTTGTGAGCTTCTAATCTTCAAAGATTTCATCTCCATCTCTGAATGTCTCTGGTTTAACTTATTACAGCTTGGAACTTGAAAAGAGGTCGAAGGAAGTGGCTCAGAAGGCAGCAACAGACGATGCTGATGTTCGGAGATCAACACGTGTCCGTGCTCCGCCAAGAGATAATCCTGCTCTTGCCTTCTTGAAGTACGTTAACAAGTGGAAAGAAGACTAACTTAGAAAGTTAGGCTATGGCAACATACTCCGCTATTCAGAATTGTTATTGTAGTCGCAGCTAACCATCATGCCGAGATGAATATAGGGGTTAAGAAATTCGTCCTGCATTTTGTTGAAATGGCAGGTCATTTTTTTGGCAATTGAACACTGGCCATGATAGGAATGAAATTTTATTCTTTTTTCATTCCTGTGATTATGGTACAGATGTAAGGTTACCGTTCCAATTTTGTATATGATGTTCATCGGCTGGTTAGTTTTATTAATGTAGTTGCTAACATTAGTAATTTTGGGGTGTCTGCATTTTGATCATATTGTGTTATACTTGCAGTTCTATACATGGAAGTACCATTTTAAGCTAATTGAAGTAAATGCTAGTATTAACAATAATTCTATACATTAGCTTCAATTTATAGAAGTATTCATTTGGAAAAGTAAAAATCAATTATGGTGGTTTATTTTCTTGCTCACGTTAAAAGTTTTCTTATTTTTTCAAGGTAGTTTTTTTTAATTTAATTTTTTTCCCATGTATTATTAAGTCATGATAAGAGAAAACACCTTATGTATAATATAATCATATTTTAAGTTTAAAAATCATGACTTTTTTACAATAAATATAATTAATAATAATAATTTGAGGAAATAAAAATAGACTCCTACTCAAAAGGAAAAATTTCTCCCAATAAGAAAAAGCTACCACATAAAATAAACTTAGTGTTGTAACTTCTCTTATAACCAAAAAAGTTAAAGCGTGATCTACCATCTGTATATCAGATAGCAACATAACAGACAAACAATACGATAAGCGAGATATCATAACAATACGATTAAACCTTACCTTTTCATAAAAATTCCTTAAAGTCCGACCGAAATTCATCTACCACCTGTATTAAGCAGAAACAATAACATCTACCAATAGAACAGAGATTACAATAAAATAATTAATCAAAATATCTGAACAATAATTTTTTGCCCTTCATTAAAAGGCTCCGCAATAGACAAAACTGTCATTTACTCTTTTTTT
The DNA here is from genome assembly GCA_031232105.1 of Capsicum rhomboideum. Taxonomy (NCBI): domain Eukaryota; kingdom Viridiplantae; phylum Streptophyta; class Magnoliopsida; order Solanales; family Solanaceae; genus Capsicum; species Capsicum rhomboideum. The sequence continues at coordinate 171,889,584 of CP124714.1, forward strand.
AACTTATTATTTTAATAATATTCACTATAATCTTGAGCGTGACATGGTGGCATAACATCCACCTAATCCCGCTCACGAACACCCAATCGTTTTGGGAATATACCTTGTTTTTAGTTTTGATTAGAACTATTGTTTTTTTTTAGTTGCAAGAATCTGTTCAAGCAGTTCTCCGGCTATGAGCATCTATAAAAATGATATTAGGTTTGATAACTATGCTAAACTCATGAAGAACCTTCACCCACCCAATGTTGCTCAAGCTCACCCACATCATCCACCCCATGCTGCTCAAGTTCCACCACCCGAGCTGCTCAAGTGAATCAACCCCCAAGATCTGATACTCACGTTCGAATATATCGTTCGACTGATCTGTTTTCATGTCCAGCAGATGCAAATGACCAGGAGAATGTCATTGTAGTGGAAGCAATCAATGTCAACAATCAAGTTTTAAAAAAATGGCTCTCTCCTTCCTCCTAGTTCCATTTACTTTGATCGGGACTATTTTGAATTTGTTTGTCAGTTGCAGTAATTAGTTCAACCGGTTTTCCTGCTAATAGCATCTATAGAAAGGATGTTAGCATCTATAGAAAGGATGTTATGTTTGGGTCGGTTGAAGAGATCTTAAATATATATACACATACATGATAATAATAATTATTATCATTTAGAGTTATCTTTTTTTATTCTTACATGCTATTTGTTTTTAGTGTACTATTTTATTCTTAAAAGACATTAAATGTTTAACTTCACACAGTAATATTATAATTTATAAAAATAATAATTAATTCTACTTAATAGGATGATAGCCATTTGTTTAAATATACATTAACTTGGATGTTGTATTAAAAACTTCATTTATTAATATAAAGATTTGAGTTGCTTAATTCAAAGTTTTAAAATATTTTTGATAAAAAGAAATAGTTCTTCTTTTGTATTTAAATTATGTATCTTTTTTTTTTACAATGTTCAATATTTTTTTAAGTGAAATAAAAATCATAAAATTTACTATTAAATTTTTTTGGGCATCAGGGTGGATCAATCAAGGTTGCCCCTTGCATGTGAACCTTCAACGTTTGGTCGCAAAAAATATGTTTTTCTTGTTCAATATTGACAATTTACCTTTGGATGGATGTTCAATTTTATCGACAATTTAACTTACGATTTCTTCCTCTAATCTCTTTGCAGTTTCCTCTTGTAATTGCTTTGATTCTGCCTCTAGCTGTAGCGCGAAAGTTATTCAATTAATACAGAGAGCACTTGAAATAAAAGACTAAGTTGGAATAGAAAAAGCAAGAATGTTGCACTATGTATCTTGAAACATAATGGCCTGGAATGCCAAGAAATAACACCAATGATCACATGCAAGACAACAATGCCAGTGAAAGGTTCAAAGATTTGTATATTTAGACAAAGAACATGAAAGTTTAAACTCGATGAAATGGGAAAACAAGACACTATTTTAGAATTGTTAAAGATAAGATTCATAAACGGAATTGTTAAAGGGAATAAAGATGAATTATCACTTAGAACTAAACAAATATAACGTGTCTGATCACAATTTATAATTGCGGTTTGAAATAATGAGTAATGAGATCACGCACTTTATTAACTTTTAAAATATATTTCTATTATATACTAGGTTGTAATGGTCCGTGAGCCGATTGGATAACGTTTTAATCATCATATATAAAAGGTGTTGATGTACCATCACATTCGTTATATACAAATATTGATAGGATTCTAACGTAGTACTTATGGAAGGATTAATGGAAAGATTTATTGATGTCATCAGCAGCAATATTCGTTTGGGTACTTCCCATTCAAGGCTATATAGTTGCACTTCTCTACCACTTCTTAAGGTTATCTACATATTCCAGTGAGGGTGTATTTAAGGATTTAAAAAACGCCTTTTAACATGTTTAACCTTACAGAGATGTACATAAGGAGAAAAAACGTCTTTTAACATGTTTAGCCTTGAAGAGATTTACAGTAATCACCATGAAATGTAAATCGACTTGAAGATAAAACCACATTACAGTGGCAAGATTTCTGAGAAAAACGTTTTCGAAAACACTAAATTTGCTTTATTTCTTTTGACATATATGTACAGTTTTGCTTCATTAAACACCAACAATAACATTTGCTAGCATTTAACCACCAGAAACTGAAGTTACATGAATGTCAAATGAGTGATGAGCTTGCTGTAGATATCAAAATTACATTATCTCAACAACAGCACGTCCAGTAATGGCTCCCTTGTCAAGATCTTTGTATGCCTGTGGAGCCTCCTCAAATTTGCAGGTCCTTGAAACAGCAGCAGTTAAATTGAATATGCCACTTTCGGCGAGTTTAATCAGCTTAGGGAGATCTTGTCTTGCTCTGGCTCCATAAGAGCCAATTACTTTTATCTAGCAACACAATATCAGCAGTGAGAAAGAGCTGCACAAACTCTAAAAACACAGTAGTTCTCAGAAAAATTCAGTAAGCCCCTTACCTAAACATAATATGGATTTTCATGTTCCAGAAGAGTAATAAATACCCAATAAGATGAGACTACTTCAACCTTTTTTCAACGAGTTAGAAAAATTACTAGTATATACCAGTATGGCATTTACTAGCAGACCACAGACTATGCCCAGGCCAATCCATACATATTTATCTTCATTCTTATACATAATTTTCTGTTTTTAGAAGTATGTGCATATATATATATATATAGAGAGAGAGAGAGAGAGAGAGAGAAAGAAGGAAGCGTTGCTGAGTTTCACTCTTCAAATGGCTGGCACCTGAATTTTAAGAGAGATTTTAATGATTGGGAGTCGGAATAAGTGGGGCAATCACTCCAATTATTGGATCAACGGTAGAACAAGATAAAGAGAGCATAGTTTGGACAGCGAGCAATGATCTGCAATATTCTGTCACAAGCTGCTAGCCTGCTATGATATTCTCAGTTTCAAACAACAACAACATACCCAGTATATTACCACAAAGTGGGGTCTGGGGAGGGTAGAGTGCACGCAGTCCGTACCACTACCTCATAGGTGAGGTAGATTGGGATATCCTCAGTTTCAAATTAAAAATTATTCATCTTCAAAATCTCTTCTTATTGGTGTAAGAGGTGCTTAGTGGAGAAGTATAGATTTGCTAGGAAAAATGTAACTGGATGTTTATTGCTGTAGGCGTCGTCTGCTTCTGATGTATGTGCATATTTCATCAAATGCAAAATCTTTTTTATGACATATCAAAAGAGAGAATGGAGCATCGGACTGTCAGCAGATTGGAATAGAGAAGAACAAGCAATAAAAGACCTCCTGCACACAAAAGCACACACCTGTCGTCGCACTAGGTGGTTTATGTCCACCTCCCCCTTTAGCACCAGATTGTGCAAGTCCAATCATCACAGCTTTGCCTCCATCGCGAACGCTTTGCACACACTGCAAGAATGTTTGTGGTTTCCCCAAAGCTTCAACAGCTACGTCAACACCCAAGCCTCCTGGGATGTCCTGTACAAGTTGAATAGCTGATAACATTAGTTTAAACAGTCAATATTTCTCAGATGCAAAGGCGAACATTTGTTCAGAAGAAGAATTTATTTAAACAACCTAAAAAGCAAATTACCATGAGCAAAATTGTAACAAAGTAAAGCTTTGGATTGATCAATAATGGAACTTACAAGCAAATCGTTTATCAACATAACCAAAAAATAAAATAGAAAAGGGAGATTCCAGAGTACTATCAAAAATAACTAAAGAAAATAAAAACAACACAAGTTTTAGCATAAGCCTTAATACATGATTTTCCTCTTTTATATAGAGACATCTACCTGGGGTCCCAAACGTAATTTAACAAGAAGCCAATTGGGTCCTCCACTGTGGCTATATTCATAACATTAATCATCCAATAAATGCACGTGTAAGACATTTCAGGGTGCTAGACGGAAAACTCAGATACTAATTAAAAAAGGGACCAAAGACTATTCTAAGCATAAGCTGTCCTTCATTATTGGACCGTGATAGGCGCAACACAATTTTTGTTCAGCTGGTTAATAAAAAAAAAAAAAAAAAAACATATACCAATAGCAGTAAATAGCACTAGTTTATTAGGACGGCCTCACCATTAATCACCTGAAAGTCGCCATTCTCTATTATACTGGTTTTACCCATAAGTTTGACACATTAATCAAACATTAAAACAGTGTTATCAAAGGTGCGGTTAAAGAGCTCTTAGGCCCAAAAGCAAGGCTTAAAAGGTGTTGAGCGCTTCATCTCCTTCAATATGCACTTCATTGTCGTCATCATGGTTCTAAGGCATACTTTCTCTTGCCAATGAGCCTCTTTTGAAGAGGCAACACTAAACAATTGATATTTCACTTAATTGTAATTTTTTTTTTCAATTTCTTCATTAATATATTTGCAATCATGCTTATAATTATTAGTCTTGGATTGCACATATATATTTGTAATTTTTCTCCCTCAATGCCTTCTTTCATTAAAGTCTATGCTTGTGCTTAAAGCCCCAACGAATCTTAAAGCTTTTTTGCGCTTTTTTGCTTTTGATAACTCTGCATTAAAACAAGAGCAATATTATACAAGTAGATAAACCATAATGCAAATACCAAAACACAAAATAAAGCATCACAAACATAAGGAGCCTAAACTTTGTTAGAGGGAGTGACAGAAAACAAAAGAATATCAGTAAAGGGAAAAAGCTCGAGCAGAACCCATCTCACCAATAACAAATAATCAAAGTTATGAGTTTTCACTTAAACCTGCTAAGCTTTTTTGGACGCCTCCTTTGAGTTTAACGGATATTTTTGAACCAAACAAACAAGGGGTTTTTGCTACCAGATGGGTGCACCCATCTACTTATGTAATATACACCACTAGTACTAACAATAGTATATGTACTGCTGCTAGTAGTGGCTTGTATATAAATTAGTTTAAGCTACGAGCATTGCACGTATATTTAATGTTGAAGAAGAAAGTTACATGTATAAAAAGAACAAATTCATTATGTTCAAATTAATGAGTAGAAAACTTTAAATATATTTATATACTAGATACGAGGAGCCCCGTGCCTGCACGGGCCCAACATATATTGTTTTCTTGATTCCAATTTATGCAACACAAATAAAATTTGGACGGTCAAACAATTTCTGTATGATTTTATATATTTTAAGTTGTTAATTAGTATTATGATTTATTGTAAGGCACAAATCTCAAAAAGTAGGTGTAACTAATAATGAAGAGAAAAATTATCAATTTCTTTGGTCAAATTATGTGAATTGGATCACTAATATTTACTACTTTATATATAGCCACAAAATAAAAATAGAAGAGTGCACCAGTCAATTTATTTTTCGACCCAAAGCTACTTAATGTTCTCACGTATTAAATATTTATGTTGTTAATTATTGTGATTTATAGTACTTTTTACGTAATTTTCAAATAATATATGTTACTTCTTATGTCTCAATTTATGTAACTATGATAAAATTTCGAGCGTCAACCGAACATTTTATGTCTTTTAAATATTTTAAATTGTAAATTATTGTAATTTATAACACTTTTTATACCACTTTCAAATAATTGTACGAATTTATGCGGCACCGATAGAATTTCGGAAATCAGTCAGTTTTTTTTACTATGCATTTTTAAAATTTATTATTGTGATTCATAGTTTTTTTTTTACGTAAATTTTAAATAAATATAAGTAATTCTGAGGAAGTAGATAGGCAAAATGGTTATTTCGCAGATTGACCCTAAGCTCCTCAAATAATAACAAGTGGGACTTTGAGGAGCTTATTTGTAATTTTTGAAAGTTGACCCTAAGCTCCTCTCATTCCCATTTTTTATGTCTTTTAAATATTTTAAGTTGTTAATCATTATGATTTATAGTACTTTTTATATCATTTTCAAATAATTGTCTCAATTTATGCGACACCGATAGAATTTCGAGAATCAATCATTTTTTTTACTATGCATTATTGTAATTTGTAGCTTTTTTACGTAAATTTTAAATAAATGTAAGCAATTCTGGAGACGTCCTCAAATAGTAGTAAGAGGGACTTTGAGGAGCTTAATTGTTATTTTTGAAACACATCAAATAGCAATAAGTGAGACTTTGAGGAGCTTAATTGTCATTTTTGAAACTTGACCCTAAGTCCAATACATGTTACTTGTTTAAAAATATTTTAAGTTAATCATTGTGATTTATATTATTATTTTTTATAATTTTTAGATAAACGGAAAGAGTATTAAACACAAATAGAGGAAATTGAGCTCAATTTCCAATAATAAAGAGATAAATATGATATATTGTTAATTAGTACTTTTTACGTATTTTTCAAATAATATATGTTACTTCTTATGTCCCAATTTATGTAACTATGATAAAATTTCGAGAGCCAACCAAACATTTTATGTCTTTTAAATATTTTAAATTGTTAATTATTACAATTTATATCACTTTGAGGAGCTTATTTGTAATTTTGTAAAGCTGACCCTAAGCTCCTCTCATTTTCATTTTTTATGTCTTTTAAATATTTTAAGTTGTTAATTATTATGATTTATAGTACTTTTCATATCATTTTCAAATAATTGTCCCAATTTGTGCGGCACCGATAGAATTTTGAGAACCAATCATTTTTTTATTTTGCCCTTTAAATATTTTAAAATTAATTATTGTAATTTATAGTAATTTTTTAACGTGAATTTTAAATAAATATAAGTAATTCTGAAGAAATCCGCAAATAGTAATAAATGGGACTTTGAGGAGCTTAGTTGTCATTTTTGGACGTCCTCAAATAGTAATAAGAGAGACTTTGAAGAGCTTAGTATCAAATAGTAATAAGTGAGACTTTGAGGAACTTAATTGTCATTGTTAAAACCTGACCCTAACCCCAATATATGTTACTTGTTTAAAAATATTTTAAGTTAATTATTGTGATTTATATTATTATTTTTTTGTAATTTTCAGATAAATGGAAAGAGTATTAAATACAAATAGACTCAATTTCCAACAATAAAGAGATAAATATGATATATACAAATAATTATATGCAATAATACATATATAAAATTAAATAAAAATAGAAGGGTGAAGCAGTCAATTAGCTTTTCGACCCAAGCTACTTTATGTTCTCACATATTAAATCTTTTATATAGTTAATTATTGTGATTTATAGTACTTTTTACGTATTTTTCAAATAATATATGTTACTGTACTTCTTATATCCCAATTTATGTAACTATGATAGAATTTCGAGAGCCAATCGAATAATGTATGTCTTTTAAATATTTTAACTTGTTAATTATTGTAATTTATAGCATTTTTTATATCATTTTAAAATAATTGTCCTAATTTATGCGGCACCGATAGAATTTCGAAAATCAGTCGATTTATTTTATTATGTCTTTTAAATATTTTAAAATTAATTATTATGATTCATAGTATTTTTTTACGTAAATTTTAAATAAATATAAATAATTTTGAAAAAGTCCTTAAATAATAATAAGTGGGACTTTGAGGAGCTTAGTGGTCATTTTGGAAACTTGACCCTAAGCTCCTCAAACATTCCCTCTTATTATATATATATATATTATACATTAAACAATATATTTAAATTAAAAATAAATATCAAAGAAAAAAATATAAGCTCTTGAAAAATTAAATATTTCTGAACTTTTGGAAGTTCCAAATAAAGATATTGATGTGTTAGTTATAATTATATCCAAAAAATTCTCCACCATCAAAAGAGCCTTTTTAGGCGTTGAACATCCAGTCCACTTATCCTTTTCATCAAATTTCACATAAATGTTTTACCATGGATTCATCACTTATCACAAAATTATTAACGATTTGATTATTGATGCTAATAGTAATAAGAATATACGAGACAACGCTAACTTAACTATCTAACAAACCTTCTATCCTAATCTGAGTCCTCCATAACCTCCTATCAAAGTTCATGTTTTCGATAAGTTGAAATTGCGTCATGTCATACCATACAACATAACCAATCTAACCACCATTCTATACAACTCATCTTTAGCGTTCTTAAAAAAAAACTAATCACTAAGAAGAAAAGATATTGCAGTACGTAGGCAAGGGTAATCACATAATCTTGTAGTAGATATTATAGTGCTTAGGCAAAACAAAATCTCTAAGGAGAAAAAGTATTGCTAGACGATAGAAATATAGTTAGCGGGTACATGAATTTAGGGAAAAGTCAATCTCATCTACATCCTCATCCCATATACATACCTGCTCCAATGATGAACACAATCTACGTTAGGACTACTCCAACGTGCATAGAAGAAGAATAAAAGAGGACAGTCCGGTACACTAAAGCTCCCGCTATACGCAGGGTCCAGGGAAGGGCCCCACCACAAGGGTGTATTGTACGCAGCCTTACCTTGCATTTCTGCCAGAGACTGTTTTCAAGGCTTGAACTCGTGACCTCCTGGTCATATGACAGCAACTTTACCAGTTACTCCAAGGCTCCTTTCAACATGCATAGAAGAAGAAGATCGTAAAAATTTAAATTATCAATGTGTATGAGGTTTTTTTTTTCAATCATTGGTGTAATTTAATTATTTAATAGACGAAAATCCTAATAGGATTTATGCTTTCACGTTAGAAGCTTCACCTTATATTACTATATATTATATATACTACTACAATAAAATTGGCAACTAAATTTTATTATAGGAATAGAAGTCCTAATTTGGATGGGAAGTAATTGAAATCTTTATATGGAAAGTAGGACAATGCCCTAATTTGCCTGATAATGAATTTGGAAGGAGTCCTTGATTTACTCAATATTTCCTATCTAAATTATATAAAAACTCCCAATAGAGTTATTATTTGCCAAAAATAAGACTTAGTAGGCGTTTGGCCATGAAAATTAATTTTTTTGGAGTTGGAGTTGGAGTTGGAATTGAAGTTATATTTGGCCATGAAAATAAATTTGACTTTTTGTGAGAAAAGTAGAAGTAAAGAAAGTGAAAACAAGAAAAAGTTGTTTTCACTTTTTTGAAATTTTATTTCACTTTAGTAAAAAAAATTTTATGGCCAAACACTACGAAATTTCACTTTTTTTACTAAAGTAAAATAAAATTCCGAAAAAAGTGAAAAAAATTCATGGCCAAACGGGCCCTTAGAAAGGCATGTTAGGAATAGGACTACGAATTTGGTTGGGAAATTTACAGTATAAACCAAATAGGACACGGATTTAAAAAGTTACAGAAATTTTTCAGTGAAAATATGATTTTGTGTTATACTTTTAATATATTGCAGATGTAGATAACGTAAACAATGTGGCCACGCAACGAAGGACCTCTCTGTAGTCTTTTTGCTATGATGCAGTACTATATATAACTAGCTCTTGAATACACAAGCTGGCCAGTGAACTCAACAACTAGCGAAATCAGAACCTATTCAAGTTGACTATTGGTTTGGGTTGAGTTGGGTTAGGATTATCAAACCGCCTATTTATTCCCTACATGAGACAATTCCTTACTCCTTATTTTTAATTTCCTCAGACTTATGGCATCAGACAATGGAATCATCCCTGGTAAGAAAGTTGTGTTTGATTATTATACTTTTCTTGCAATTCCTACTTGTGGCTATCTTCTTGTAATGGAAAAAAGTTTGTTTTTTGTGTTGTTCAGGAGGAGGAAAAGTGGTTTTGCCATTGTTGGCATTGGGAGGGATAGCCCTTTGGATTAATTATTACTACAAGAAAAGATCAACAGTAATTAGCCAAGAAGAGGTATGTGCAAAATCTGATATTTATGAGTTTGGAAAAAAGAGTATGTTATACTATCATCCATTAACTGATGTACATAAATTTTTAGATTTTTGAGGTTGATGACACAAAGGAGGATTATTTGAGTAAGCTACCAGATGATGTTTTGTGTTCCATTCTTGGAAATTTGACAGTACGCGATGCTGCTAGGACGACCATTTTATCTACTAGGTGGAAATATCTGTTTGCCTCTACGCAACTACAACAACCCACATTTGAATTCAGATGCTTTGATTTGTTTGGGGCTCACCCTTTTGGTTATTCTTGTTGCTCTTCCTATCAAGAAAAAGACAAATTCATGAATGGATTATACCAGTTTTTAAGACGCTATTCCGGTCGTAGAGTGGCTTACATTAAGATGGTCTGTTGCTTTGCGAGAGAGTTTCCTAATGCACTTACCCATTGGTTCCAATCTATTTCTAGATTAAGTGTTGAAAGATTACACCTTTCCTTTGAGTGCTTTGCTCCATACCCCATCCGTGACTACAACCAGTTGCTTAAATTTTCTCTTGAGGTTCTCTCTCAGTCATCTTCATTGGAACATTTGTTTTTATATGGATGTGTTGTGTTATCAAGTCCCAAAGTCCGTTTTAATTCTCTCATGACTCTTACTTTGTGTGGTGTTGTGTTAACTAGCGGACATCTGGAGGGTATTCTGTCCTCTTGTTCCAACCTTAAGAAGTTAACTATTGAGTATTCTAAACTTCCTTATAAGCTACGACTCACTGGTACAGTAATAGTTGTTGTTATTTGGGAGTGTGACGGAGGGCAAGAGATTGATCTTCATGCTGCACATCTTCATACGCTTGAGTGTAAGACTAAGAACAATGTAAGATTTTTTTTCTCATTTGTTCCCATGCTGGAAAATGTTATGGTTTGTCCTTGTTGGGGACGTTCTTCAAATTCATACATATTTGGTGATTGTGCAAGAGATTTACCTGATCGGGTTAAATCATTAACCCTTGAATTTTATGCTGATCAGGTATTAATTTAACATTGTCGTGTATTCTCAAAGTTTTCAATATTTGTAATTTTGATGACCCTAAATCACTTTTGAGTTTTTTTTCCCCCCTTATTTCCTCAGAGCTACTTCCCAATAGAGAACCCAACAGAGATGAAGATGTTCAGAAACCTTAGGAATTTAAGCTTGATGCTTGTGACCAGTCATGCAATTTCACAGATATTTGAACTATCCAGACTCTTGGGTGATTTTCCTCTTCTTCAATATTTGAGTTTCGCGGTGAGTTATCCATGTTCATGATCTTCTTCTTTTCATTCTTTTTATATTTTTGATATTCTTTGTTCATGAACTATTTTTCATAGAAAGGTACTTATGTTTTTAAACTTAGAATCTATTTGGTTAGTGGTGAACTCTAGGTTTACTCTTTGGTGAATTGCTACATTGATGCAAAGTTGATAGAAATATCATGTTGTGTTAAGAGGTAACAACCATAAGACCATTTGTTTTAATGATTTTTGAAATCCTAGAAATCTATCATATTTTAAGTACAGAGGATCATACTTGCATCTTATTCACAAATAAAATCCACTTGGCTTCATAAGATAATGTGAAAGAGCATTGATTTTATAATAATCTGTAGATAGTGCAACTCCTCTGTTGAAACAGCCTCTCTACCTTGTAAGGATGGGGGTAAGGTCTGTGTGTGGTGTTGTTGTTGTATAGTGCAGTTTTTTTGATCATCTATTCGTAATTTTTTTCTTGACATCTGATAACAAAGTGACACAGCAGTTTAGTTGGTACAGTGAAAAGTCTTAAAGATAGATTGCGAAGATTTGCAAATTGTATGTTAAACATTGCTTTATAAACTACAGAAATGTCCAACCTTACTGGTCTCTGTTTCAAACGCTTAAATACCTTAAGTTTGTTAATTTGGTGTGATCCATGGCACAGTGAATTACCAAATAATGAGTAATATTCCTTACAGTCCCACTGTTAGTTCAGTTTAGCTTTGCGAAACTACCAATTCCTCGTTGTAATTATTTAGCAGTATGTTGATCTCATTCTCATTGTGATCTCAGGTGATTAAAATTACGAGATTAGAGGAGATAAGAGGAAGTAGAAGGCCTCCTTCATCTCTTAAATGTCACACTGAACTCAAACAAGTTACATACGGTGGATTTGATGGATCAGAAGTCGAGATGGAATTTGTTCTTTATATTCTGAAATGTGCAATAGTACTTGAGCAAATGTTTCTCAGCCGTGGAGACAAAAATTATTTCTCTTCAGAGCCACACCCTAAATCGAATCTGTCATTTGATGAAGAAAAACGCAACTCAATCCAGCAGAAGCTACATGGACAAGCTATCTCTAGGAAAGCTGTGGTGATCATCCAATAAGTTATTGTACAAAAACTATTTTAAGAGCTTTGTCTATTGGAAATAACTTTTTAAGGAGTGCATACACTCTACCCTTCCTAAATCCCACATGCATGATTACACTTGGTCTATATTAGAGCTTTGTAGTCATCAGTTGTAGGTAAATTATTTATTGGATCTTCTCTTGGTCTTTTGCCTTTCTGTTTTTGCTTGAAAATATCTAAAAATTAATAACGCTACGTATGTGGACTCTATGTACATTGTTAAGGGAATAAAGATGAATTATCATTAAGAACTAAACAAATATAACGTGTCTGATCACAATTATAGTTGCAGTATGAAATGAGTAATGATCTGCATATTCCAGTGAGGGTGTACATAAGGATTAAAAAGTACACCTTTTAACATGTGTTAACCTTACAGAGATGTACATAAGGAGAAAAAACGTCTTTTAACAATCGACTTGAAGATAAAACCACATTACAGTGGCAAGATTTCTGAGAAAAACGTTTTCGAAAACACTAGATTTGCTTTATTTCTTTTGACATATATGTACAGTTTTGCTTCATTAAACACCAACAATAACATTTGCTAGCATTTAACCACCAGAAACTGAAGTTACATGAATGTCAAATGAGTGATGAGCTTGCTGTAGATATCAAAATTACATTATCTCAACAACAGCACGTCCAGTAATGGCTCCCTTGTCAAGATCTTTGTATGCCTGTGGAGCCTCCTCAAATTTGCAGGTCCTTGAAACAGCTGCAGTTAAATTGAATATGCCACTTTCGGCGAGTTTAATCAGCTTAGGGAGATCTTGTCTTGCTCTGGCTCCATAAGAGCCAATTACTTTTATCTAGCAACACAATATCAGCAGTGAGAAAGAGCTGCACAAACTCTAAAACACAGTAGTTCTCAGAAAAATTCAGTAAGCCCCTTACCTAAACATAATATGGATTTTCATGTTCCAGAAGAGTAATAAATACCCAATATGATGGGACTACTTCAACCTTTTTTCAACGAGTTAGAAACTTTACTAGCATACATCAGTATGACATTTACTAGCAGACCACAGACTAGGTCCAGGTCAATCCATACATATTTATCTTCATTCTTATACAGAATTTTCTATTTTTAGAAGTATGTGCATATATATATATATATATATATATATACGAAGAAGGAAGCGTTGCTAAGTTTCACTCTTCAAATGGCTGGCACCTGAATTTTAAGAGAGATTATAATGATTGGGAGTCGGAAGAAGTGGGGCAATCACTCCAATTATTGGATCAACGGTAGAACAAGATAAAGAGAGCATAGTTTGGGCAGCAAGTCCGCAATATTCTGTCAAAAGTTGCTAGCCTGCTATGATATTCTCAGTTTCAAATAATTTTAAAAAAAAAAACTGCTATGATATTCTCCGAGAAACAAGCTGATAATTTATGAAGAAAATTGGCCAAGGAAAATGTTAAAGCGCCTATCAAAATTGCCTATTTTGGGTGGATTGTCTTCAGAGAATCTTGTTTAACCCAAGATAGTCTACAACGAGAGGTTTTACTTTAAGTAAGGTGCTATTTATTATATGGATTGAAATCTGTTAATCATCTGTTTATTCACCGTATAATTGCTAAGCAATGCCAGGAGCTGTTCCTAAACCCCGTGTGGGGTTACTTGGGTTATGCCTTCAGATATAAGCGGCCTACTAGTCAGCTGGCAAGGGAAAAAGAAAACAAGGAATCAGAAGCAAATATGGAGGGCCATTCCGATATGGATAATCTGGATAGAAAGGGAAAATGCTTGTTTTGCAAACAAAGAGAATCACATCCCTAGAATAAAAATTATTCGTCTTCAAAATCTGTTCTTATTGGTGTAAGGGGTGCTTTGTGGAGAGTATATCAGTACATGGACTTTCTAGATTTGCTAGGAAAACTATAACTGGATGTTTATTTCTGAAGGTGTTGTCTGCTTCTGATGTATCTTTGTGTACCAGCTTGGTACTTCTTTAATAAAACTTTACCTTATAAAAATAATGTGTATATTTCATCGAATGCAATTTTTTTTTTAATGGCATATCAAAAGAGAGAATGGAGCATCAGTGTTGGCAGATTGGAATTGAGAGGGACAAGCAATAAAAGACCTCCTGCACACAAAAGCACACACCTGTCGTCGCACTAGGTGGTTTATGTCCACCTCCCCCTTAGCACCAGATTGTGCAAGTCCAATCATCACAGCTTTGCCTCCATCGCGAACGCTTTGCACACACTGCAAGAATGTTTGTGGTTTCCCCAAAGCTTCAACAGCTACGTCAACACCCAAGCCTCCTGTGATGTCCTGTGCAATTTGAATAGCTGATGACGTTAGTTTAAGCCGTCAATATGTTCTCAGACGCAAAGGCGAGCATTTGTTTCAGAAGAAGAATTTATTTAAACAACCTAAAAAGTAAATAACTATGTGCAAAATCTTCCAATAAATGCACATGTAAGACATTTCAGAGTGCTAGACGGAAAATTCAGATACTATTAAAAAAAAATACTGAAGAGTATTATAAGCATAAGCTTTCCTTCATTATTGGACCGTGATAGGTGCAACACAATTTTTGTTCAGCTGGTTAATAAAAACAAAAGAAAACATATACCAATAGTAGTAAATAGCGCTAGTTTATTAGGACGGCCTCACCATTAATCACCAGAAAGTCGCCATTCTCTATTATACTGGTTTTACCCATAAGTTGGACACACTAATCAAACATTAAAACAGTGTATCGAAGGTGCGTTTAAAGCGCTCTAAAGCCCAGAAGTGAGGCTCAAAAGGTGTTGAGCGCTTCGCCTCATTTAATATGCGCTTCACTGTCGTCATCAAGGTTCTAAGGCATGCTTTCTCTTGCCAATGAGCCTCTTCTGAAGAGGCTAACACTAAATAATTGATATTTCACTTAATTGTAATTTTTTTTTTCAATTTCTTTGTTCATATATTTGCTTATTAGTTTTGGATTTAACATTATGTTCGTATTTTTTCTCCGTCAATGCCTTCTTTCATTGAAGTCTACGGTTGCGCTTAAAGCCCCAACGAACCTTAGAGCTTTTTTGCGCTTTTTGCTTTTGATAACATTGCATTAAAACAAGAGCAATATTATACAAGTAGATAAACCATAATGCAAATACCAAAACACAAAATAAAGCATCAGAAACATAAGGAGCCTAAACTTGTTAGAGGGAGTGACAGAAAACAGAAAAATAGCAGTAAAAGGAAAAAGCTCGAGCAGAACCCATCTCGCCAATAACAAATAATCAAAGTTATGAGATTTCACTTAAACAAGATTTAAAGCCTGGATTTAACAAAATCCACAGAAAAAATGTATAATCTGGACATAAACGTAGTGTGGAAACAGCCCTCTTCAATACGCAGGTTGACCAATGAACTCAAGGTCAAAATTCAAGAACTCGCGAAACCAGAACCTATAGATCTCATGTGGAATAATTTCGCTGCCCAGTTGCACACAATGAACTTAATGTATATTAGCATACCAACCCACATCTTTAGGTAGAAATCAGAATGAGTAAATACTTTATGGTGTTTGATAGATAATTTGATAGTATGTACATTTCAGGTTAAGGGGACAAGTCTATACCTTTATTGTCTTTGCTGCATCCTCCTTTGATGCATTTACACAATGAGTGGCTCCAAGGAATTTAGCTTTCTGCAATTTCTCGTCTTGAACATCTACTGCAATAATCTCTGACGCCCCAAATGCTCTTGCTATTTGCAGACAGCTGTACCGTGTTTTCAGGCAATAAATCACAGAAGCAAACCGAAATAAAAGTAGAAAAGCTTAACTCAAGACGCCAAACCACAGGATAGTAGAGGTAAGAATGAATAGAGATAAAGTATGAAGAAGAAACAAGGTCTACTAAGGAAATCAATTGCGAATGCATATAAATGAAGAACGGAACTTGACATTGAATAAATTCTTGAATTAAGATGGGGGTTACTTGTTAGACATATAGAGTCTCACCAGCGTTCAGACTGCAGGCATAATGTGCACATGTCAGAAACCCTAAACATCTCGTTTTATTCGTCTTCACAATTTTCAAAATTAAATCAAATTAAAATGATCCAACTTTTTACCTTGAGCCAACACCTCCTATACCAATCACAGCAATAGCATCACCTGGGCGCACCTCAGCAGCATGAGCCATAGCCCCATAGGCAGTAAAAACTGCACATCCTAAAATGGCAGATTCTGTGTATGGCAATGATTTTGGTAGAACAGCCAATGCATGTGCTGGAACCACACAGTATTCAGCTAGACCTCCCATGCTATACATATACACTGGCTTACCTGAAAAACCAAAATATGGACCATATCTTAATGTTAACCACATTTTTCTGGATAAGGTAATGTTAACCACATTAAGCTATTAAAAGTTTAAAACCACATTAGAAGAGAAGAATCAGGAGTTGATGAATAACACGAGAAAGTTTCCATTCATATATAGTTAGTCCAGCAATCATAGACAGCCCAAAAGCCAATCTGAACACGTGTCAACTTAGCTGTTCAGATAGTCCATAACAGACATACTCATCATACGTATCAGTTAATCAATTGTCTCAACGCCAAGCTAGTTGGGGACCACCCCGCGGAGCTTTTGAACCCTTACAACTTTTATAAACATTGAAAATGTTGATAGAAAGCATGTCGGGGTGCTATTACAAGTAAAGAAAGTATTTTTCGATGTGAAACATTCACATACATCCTACAATGCTGAAGAAGAACACTCGTGCATATGTGATAAGGGTTCAAACTGTATTAACATAATTCTTTCCTGGGCCATAAATTCTTCAATAGAAGTAAACTCTTAAGTAACATTTTTCAAACCTCCTTTTTCACTTAAACTTGGTAACATGGGTTTCAAAATCTCTTAGACCACATATCTGTACCTTCCTTCTCATGCAACAAGTAGAATATACCAGAACTAGTAATACAGCAAGAATTGGGTTGAAATCTTACACCCAAACTAAGTGTGTTCAACCTTGGCAGTTACAAGAAAAGTAATCAGTTTGATTCCCAAATAAGTGAGACTTTGCTACAGAAAATTGCAACAAAGACCTTTGTATACTGAATACAGAACCATGCCAAAGCCATCTGTTTAGTAATTTAGAGAAACCGCCAGCATAAGCAAAAAAGGTAGCAAATTGAACATTTGATGCATATTGCGTTGTATAAATATGCTTGACCTGAATGCTTGAGAAGACCATATGTTTAAATTTGGAACTCAAATAGAAACCAGAAAAGTTTGCAAGTAATAACAGCTTCCTTACCACTACTGCGGAGGAACAGTCGTGTTTCCCCATCATAAAGGGTTCCCTTCGCTCGGTTATACGCAAAGAAATCCTCACATAAGTCATCTTGACCCTGTGTTCATTAGATAACTATGGCATCAACCATTTGGCATGATTGCATCATGATATACAAATATTGTCGGTTTTGTAGGAAGCAAATCCAAGTATTGTCACCTTAGAGCAGAAGGAACAGCTACCACAAGGCATGATGAAAGCTCCAACAACTTGAGATCCCACAGGAAACCTGAAAAATATAACAAATTATTCTCATCCTTGATTGGCAAGGACAACTACATCAAGGGAAAACTATAGCATGTTTCAAGAAAATGTAATTGTTTAACCTTTCAATGATTTTGCTGTCTGAGAGTTGTCCATGTTCAACCACTTCACCAGTGATCTCATGCCCCACAACACAAGGGCTAGCGAATGGAAGTTCACCTTTTATTACATGCAGGTCGGAGTGGCAGACCCCACAGGCTGTAGCGAACATATGAACGATAATTTAGCTATCATATCCTTGTTATATAGATACCATTTGCATTAGCATGTGAAATGAACCATACTAGCAAAGACCTACAATGCAAGCTCATAAGTGTCAATAACCAGGATCCGAAAAAATACTTGCTTGTTGACCTTACAAAGGGCCTATGACATACATTGGTAGAAAATAAATTTTATTTAGATCTCCCTAGGCAATTTCCAAGAGACAACTCTATTTTCTGGATTTTACAACGATGACAGCTTTTGCGCAATTTTCAAAAGATAGTGGCGCATGGTTTGAAACTCGATGGATGATGGGCCCACCCATCTCCCTTAATACCAAGTTTTTGTTTGCAGCAGGGTCCGAACCAGTGTGCCTAACCCACACCTCATGCATAGCGCTCTTACAACTAGACCAAAGCCTTGGTGTCAAAAGATAGTTTGTTTTTTTTCGGGAAACTCACTTGTTTGGATGGTTGTTACCTGTTGTATTGTGTTGTGTTATTAGTTAAAATACAATGTTGCAATAGATTGTTACTTAAATTTTACTGTATTATATCATTAAATCCATCGTTAGGTACAACAAGTCCCATTTTATGTAACGACCAATTTGATGTGATCCCATCATTACCTCCTCCTTTTTTTCCCCTTCATCTGGTATTCACTTATTATTTAATAATCCGATTTTATCATTTACCCTACCTTTTTTTATAATAGTTCTAACCCCTATCCTACTGTTCTTGTAGATTTATCCAATTGTTGATGTGTAAGATTATGTGTAGATTTATCCCATTGTTGATGTGTGAGATTATGTACCGATACGGAAAACCATACAAATCTATTATATTCATTAAAACAATAGAGTAGGAGGAGACAATAATACATTATGAAACCATGAGTAACAACCATTCAAACGAAGTTTAAAAAAAAAAAAAAAAGTATTTCTTGGACCAGAAATGAAAGAAAAGACCTTTAGTTTTGATGAGAATTTCATTAGCTTTAGGTCGAGGCATATGGAAGTCTTCAAAAGTGAGGGGTTTGCCTGGTTCCCAAAAGACAGCAGCTCGCATATGAGAAGGTCCACCATTTAGATGGTAGTAGGATGCCGCCGCTGATGCTGCTGTTGTACTCGTATTACTCTTCTCCTTCTCCGAACAAAAGGATCGATTAGCAAAGATTGTTGTTGTTGATCTACCCGAACAAACAGCAATCCTTGATCCATTAATGGCCCGGCGGATTATGTGAGGGAAAGACATATCTCTATTCTTTGTTTACAAGTACAGATTCAACTCAACAGACAAAAACGTCTTATGTGTATCTATCTACCCATTGATAGAAAGGGACTTGTTAGTATTTTTGTATTACTCGATATGACATAATAATAATGATAATAATAGATAAGCTTGTCACAATATTTATATGGATAACCTTGTTATTAGGATGTTTCCCCTTTGACCCTCGCTCTAAAGGAAAAGGATTTAAATCAAGATTAAAAAAGTTGTGCTAATTTATATGACTCACTTTTTTTTTAGTCAGTTTTAAAAATAATGACATATTTCTATAATTAGTAATAGTTTAATTTTAAAATATTTATTTTATCTTTAATGAAATGATTTATAGCACTCAAACATCTATGACTTATTTTTCTGTGACTTATTTTAGACCACAAATTTTAGGGCTTGTCTTCAAGCTCTCAACTTATTGTTAACTCCATTTCGTGTCTCGCCTAACAATACTATGTCTTTGCAAAAATCATACACCACAACGCCTCCCTTGAATATGTGATGTCAATTCGTTCACCAGTGGTAAGAACTGGTTTCTGGAGCAGCCCCACCATGACCAGAAAGTGGTCCGAGTCATCTCCCAATGTTTTAAGTCGGGTATTGGTTCCATCATACATGTGTTTAATAGCCTAATGTATACACCTCTAGACTTCAAGCATCTCCAAAAGACCTGACTTTGTCATACGTTTTTTCTTGGTTAATGAACACTATGTGCAAGTCTCTCTTCTTGTCCCTATACTACTCCAAAAATCTCCTTACAAGATGCATGACTACTATAGTTGACCAACCTGACATGAATTTGAATTGGTTCTCGGAGATAGACACACCTTACCTTCCTCGTCCTCATCTCCATCACCTCCTCCTATCATATGAGTTAGTAGCTTGATAACCCCACAATTGTTGCAATTTTGAATATCGTCTTTGTTTTTATACAATGGAATCATTGTACTATCCACCATTCTTTCATTCTTTTAGCATTTTAGCCGTCCTAAAAATGACATTAGACAACCACCCCATACCCGTCTCACATGCATTCTTCCAAAAATCTATCGGGATCTCATCTAGCCTAGTCGTTCTTCCCCTTCTCATC
Source organism: Capsicum rhomboideum (assembly GCA_031232105.1). Classification (NCBI taxonomy): domain Eukaryota; kingdom Viridiplantae; phylum Streptophyta; class Magnoliopsida; order Solanales; family Solanaceae; genus Capsicum; species Capsicum rhomboideum. The sequence continues at coordinate 171,909,922 of CP124714.1, forward strand.
TTATGAATAGCCTCTGTTGTCTTTATGCATCTACAATACCTGAAATCTCTACGACTCTTGAAATACTCTAACTCCCCAACACGATATCCATGTCCCCTTCTTCATTCAAGAGCTTATGGAAATATGTCTATCATCTCCGCGCCTCTTCTACCAACACTTCTCCTTTCTCGTTCTTGATTCGCTTCACTTGGTCCAAGTCATGGCCCTCTTCACTCTCTCCTTGGCAAAGCCATACAATTTTCTATCTCCGTTTTTGCACTCGAGCTCTTCATACAAGTGCTCAAAATTGTCGTTTTAGCCGCTGTGACCGCTAGCTTCGCAACTATCTTAGTTTCACTTTTCCTTGGACCTCCCCATTCCACCACACCAATCCCCTTTACGCCCACCTGAGTAACATAATGTATAAATACTATTTACACCATTAAATACATTTAAGTTAAAACTCAAAAACAGATATGCCTATTATATATGATGAGTACATATGATAAACATATATAGGAGTAGCCCAAGTATAATTTGTTTTACAAAAACTTTAATTATGTATTTAATATTCATAAAAAAAGCTTCACTGTCTATTAAAAAGCCAATTACTATTATTAATGTCTATGATAGCATGAGTTGTTGCTTAGAGAATAGTTTAAGTGATCTTAATGAAGAAATTTCCTATTTATGTGTAGTACAGTAGTAGACGTTGGTTTACTGATACTCCTAAGGTAATATTGACTAATTGGTCTCAGCTTGGAATACTAGACAGGGAGTTCAGATTTATTTGCAAATGTTTCTCTCTCTCTATCTCTCTAATTTGCTGCTGCTTTTTGGCATGGTTTTGAGTTTCTGCTACTTCATAGGAGCATATATGATACCGTAGCTATGTTATGGGGGAATTACTACATAGAGTTTGCAGAAAGACCATGAAATTCTGAAAATGGTTCAAAGTCCAAGATTTGTATAATGACACACTTCATATTTCTTTTCTCGCAGTGTTACATTTTATTGTATGATTTGCCAGCGTATATCTATCTTTCATATATATGTTGCCTTATAAGATCTTGAGAGATGTTATATATCACAGGTCTGACAATGTCAATGCCCCAGTTTGAACTCTCAGAATATCTATTTGGAATGGCTCTACAAATTAAATAATTCAGCTTTTTCTATCTTGTAATTTCATGCTAAATGGGGGGAGGCAATCCTAAAGAGAATCTCTTTTTTTCTCATCTTTTCCCTTCCCTTCTCTAGGATCGCAAGAAAATGATGCGGTAAGCTAAGGCAGTACAATAGTGATTGACACTCACTTAGTAGAAGTGGTAACAGCAAGGATAAGTTGATTCTGAAAGGGAAGTAGTAGCCTGGCCTGGTTTTACTTCTTTTTTTTTTCTTTTAGCAGTGTAGTTTGATATTGAATTTTGAAACCATTTGCAACAATCATAAAGGTGATTAACCTATTGCATGTTGCCTGTGTTAAACTCTATTTTCTTGGGTTTTTTTCCTTATCTGAAATCAAAATTTTCACAACATATATAGGGACTGTACATTGGTTTATGGAATTTCTACTACTCCAACACAATACCAGAAAGTGTAGAAGGGCAATAGTTCTAGTACTTTATTTAGCTTCTCACCGTTGTTTTCTGATGTTGCAAAAACATCCTATAGGGGCAGATTCAGGGGGTGCATGTACCAAAATGATATGGAAGAGTTGATCATGAGTTGTAAATCAATTTGAAGTGAATGGTAAACTAGAGAAGATCATGCTGTTTCTCAACTGTTTCGAGTCTGGCATGACAAACACGATTTCTCTAGCTCTGACGTCTCGTTCATTTATGGATCTTCTTGTACCAATTGACTGTATGGTTTTTTCTTCTTATTCTTCCAAAAGAAACATGACTGTAAAGTACAACATGCAATTACTTTGTGTATACCAAATAATAGTGCAAGCAAAAGTTCAATGAGAAGGCACTTGAGCCTCAACCAATGAGATTTGGGGACTCAGATTAATGAGTACCTGTTACATTACATTAAGATGTCACTGATGTTATAATGTAAACAGAATAGTTAGCTATCATAGTAAAACATTAATTAGTATAGGCAGAGAAATTAATGATGTTTAAGACTTGAAACGTACAGAAGCATGAAAAGAAGATATATAGATGTAGAGGCGGCATTTCTGTCTCCCAAGTCTTTTAACTTTGCCACAGACATAAGTCAGAAAATTAAGCATCATCCATCTAATTCAATTAAATGATCAAAATAAGTTTATATGCCTCTGATTTAAATTAGACAATATAATAACATAAATAAGCTAGCTAATCACGACTTAATCGGATTTCTACTTATGAGTTTATTAATCAGTACTCTTAAAGAAACATAAACCTTAGCTAGAATATATCATTAGTTGGCCGGTACGTAACATGATCTGAAAATGTTGAGATTCAGATAATAATTCATAGCTATAGTATGATGACGATCATACTATGATCCAAGCTGCGACCGACCAATAATAATAATAATAGTACTAAAATGAGTGGTGCATATATAAGTTGCTTAGCAGAAAAGCTTCTAAAACTAAAAGTCAAAGTGACAAATCAGCTCTACCTTGGAGACCGGCGTTTTTGAGGATCCAAAGCAAATCAACTCTTCAACTTGAGCTCTCAATTTTTATTTTTTTTTAGGGAATGAATTTATAATTCTCATCTATAGACTGGCTAGTTTTTGCAAATAATGTGCATACTAAAATATTTGTTAAACTGTTTTAACTTTGACCAATTATTGTCCAAATGCTTGGTGAATATGCCTGTTCCTTTTACTTTGCATATATTATATCCCACATAATGCATGAGTAGCTAGCTAGGAGTACTAAAAACTAAGTAATATCTGGTAATACGTATTTACAACAAATCAACGAATACAAGACAAGTATCATTTTATCACTTAAGAAAAGTTAGGTGATCATATAGTATAGCATATTGTACACTTCAATTTGTAACCACTAGGTAATTAATAATTGATTAGTTAAGTATTTATGGAAGTGGTGGGTGGGGCTGGGTGGGATAAATATAAAACTTGGGAGTGGAGTGGAATGGAATGCCATACCAAGTGCCATTACTCTTCCCCCCACGTGCTTTTCAGTACTGTGCATGTTAATCAATCATCAGGCTTGATGAACTGTTGCCTTTCATATGCCAGTTTATCACTTCATGTGTCATCCATTGTATCTAATAAGTCATAAACTCATCGTCATATCATCCCCACTATCTAGCTCCAGCCAGTCAGCTATAAATACACCTGACCTGATCATCAAATAATCATTTAGCTATATATACTTGTAGCTACGTACATACAAGAAATTAAGAATCTCTTTCATCCATCCATATATATAGTACAGTATAGTGTACAAGCTAAGCGTGCTGCAGATATATCGACGAATTAGGCTAAGATGCAGAATTACGAGGTGGTGAAGGAGTTGGGATCTGGTAACTTTGGGGTGGCCAGGCTCATGAGGCACAAAGAAACTAAACAGCTTGTTGCCATGAAATACATTGAGCGTGGTCGCAAGGTACGTACCTTTTTCCATTCATTAATTTTCTATACTACTTAGTACGTAGGTACTCTGTCTGCTTAATTACATATATAATTTGTCGATCTTGTAGATTGATGAGAATGTGGCAAGAGAAATAATAAATCACAGATCACTTAGGCATCCAAATATTATTCGTTTCAAAGAGGTGATATTAACACCAACGCATTTGGGGATAGTAATGGAGTATGCAGCTGGTGGTGAGCTCTTTGATCGCATATGTCAAGCTGGTCGATTCAGTGAACCTGAGGCTCGATACTTTTTCCAACAGTTGATCTGCGGAGTCCACTACTGCCACAACATGGTAAGACAATGAACATATATATATTGTCGCGCATTAAAATACAATTTTGCAATATTAACATTACATGAGCTTTATCATCTTATTTGTATACGTACAGCAAATATGCCATAGAGATCTGAAGTTGGAAAACACACTGTTAGATGGAAGTCCAGCACCTCGCCTTAAGATTTGTGACTTTGGTTACTCCAAGGTACATATACTAGCTATAAAGTCCCTCAAAAGAGTATCAGCTTAATTATAACTACTTAGTATTAATTGCATATACTAATTAGGTAATTTAATGATGCATGACAGTCTTCTGTGTTGCATTCACGTCCCAAGTCAACTGTGGGAACTCCAGCTTATATTGCACCCGAGGTTCTCTCTCGTCGTGAATATGATGGCAAGGTAACATTATATATATATTGTTTTCTTATTTATTCGATCATTTTCAAATATATATTAAGAATCTATTACAATAACAACATATATCCAGTGTAATCCCAGTAACATGAGTCAAAACTGAAATTAAATCAGCAAGCGCACGAGTCAAAACTTTTTCTTTTTTTTGGTTACATTCAATAAGGAAATGTACGTTGAAGCAATGCTAAGTTGTCAGTGTCAATGTATTATTTTGTACATAAAGACACCCTTTGAGCATGTGTAAAGTTTGCATGTGACGACCATGTGGCCTCATGTTCGCTTCGTTTTGGACAACTATATCTTTTTACTTCTTTTTTTTCCTTCAACTAGTTATAAACTTCTACTCTAATTATAATAATCTTTTCTTATATGATGGTGACCTATAAAATAATCCAGATAAAGGTGCACTAGTATAGCATTATTGGACCTTATCCTTCAAGTTATAATTTAATTTGTTGCATGATCCCACTTTCAACTTGTTTAAAATGACATCTCATCTTACATATTTTACTAGTTATTTATCCTTGCCTTTTCCTCTCTTTTTTTTTTAAATCAGTCAGCAGATGTATGGTCATGTGGAGTGACTCTATATGTCATGTTGGTGGGAGCATATCCTTTTGAAGATCTAGATGATCCCAAGAATTTCAGAAAAACTATTTCAGTCAGCTTTCTATTTCTCTCTTTTAATAAATTAATTAGTCTAGTACTATACATTACCAATAAATGGTGCTTTTCCGCAGAGAATAATGGGTGTTCAATACAAAATCCCAGACTACGTGCACATATCCCATGATTGCAAGCACCTTCTTTCTCGTATATTTGTTGCCAGTCCTGCCAGGGTATGATATAATAAACCCTACAAACACTTCATTAAATATCGACACCGCTTACTAAAATTTCTTAATAAGTCGCTGTGTACTAATGTATAATATATTGGGCAGAGAATCACACTAAAAGATATCAAGAACCATCCATGGTTCTTGAAGAGCTTGCCAAAAGAACTGACAGAATCAGCTCAAGCAGTATATTACAAAAGAGACAATCCAACATTCTCCCTTCAGAGCATTGAGGAGATCATGAAAATTGTAACAGAGGCAAGAAATCCACCACCTACATCAAGGCCTGTTCCAGGCTTTGGCTGGGGAACAGAAGAAGAAGAAGAAGAAGACGGAGAGACCAAAGAAGACGAGGAAGAGGAAGAAGAAGACGAGTATGAAAAACAAGTAAAGCAAGTTCATGCAAGTGGAGAGTTTCACATCACACATGATGATGCTTAAGTTTACCATTTCTCATTTGATGCACTGTAGAACTAATAACAGCACTCGGACCTATTTCCAACGCCAACAAACTTTTCAAATGTACTAAATATTACTACTAGTATTCCTTCCTTGGTATATGGAGATTGCAGGATAAGATGCTTCTATCTGAAAGTCTAATGGAAGGATACTTCTTTCTAAGAAGATATTACACTTCACCAGAAAAGGGGTTTCCTAAATTTTCATTGTTGCAGCCCCTTTTCTTTCATTTTAATTAACTCAAGCTCTAGATACAATCAGCACAACAAAGAGAAGAAGCTGCTTTACACCCTTGTGATGGAACATATGATAAGATTGAAATTCATTTCTAATAATCAACACTAGACAACGGAAACCGCCCAAAGTTTTAACCAAGTACTGAAAAATGACATACCACAATCCTACAACAATTAACTCATTATATTCTCATCACAGTCCTCCAAAGAGAAAACAGAGGAACCTTCATACATGAAGGTGCACTTCCCAGTTCCCAGTTCCCAGTCCAACTACAAAGTGAAGCCCTTCAAATATTCTGGATCTCGCTTTGCTCGTTCCTGGAATTTCTTGAACCAGCGATCCAATATATCCATAGGCACCACCAGCTTACTGCCATCCACTCCACAAAATGACTGCATAAAATTAAATAAATTCTCACCAACTTTCAGCGCCAACCTCTCAATTTTCTGTTCTGCAGCCACATCAAGGGAGGGAAGTGTTGCAAGATCCTCAACTGAAACACCTATCTTGGCAGAGATTGGAGTTGCATCAGCAGTGAGCTGCAGTTGGCCACCGGGCTCTGGCCAAGGGAGCGACAGCACAGCGGAGGGTCGAGTCAGCGTGACTGCGCCACAAAAGAGGAAAGGCGAGCCAGGGGATTGGATATACACAGCGAGGGCCTTGTCTGGTGGCAGCGTGAAGTTGTTGATGAGGAATATGCAGACTTCTCGAATAGAATCATATGCTTCCCCTGCACATGTAATGGTAGAACTGTCAAGTGAAAAAAGTACACACAGTTTTCTGATCAGTGAAAAAAGTTTATACTGCCTTTGGGTTGAGGGTTTTGGAACTCACCAACAAAGGTGTTCATGTCGAGGACCCAATGGGTTGTGTCTATCTGAGCAAAGGTGGAGATATCCATAGGGAAGCTTCGGTTCGGGAACACCACTCCAAACATTGTTAATTACTTTTTTTCTCTCGTGTTTTTCCTGAGGAGAAGAAGAAGGGAACCATAGTTAGAAATAGATTTCCGTTGCATCTAACAATCAAACGTTTCAAATTAATTCGCTCAAACAGCCAGAAGAAGTTTGACTTTGCCACAGAACTGCCTATATTGTAGTTTTAGGTAAAGATTATAAAGTAGTTTAAAGTTGCTTACTCTATGTTCAACACAAAAACACTGAACGAAGTTCGGTCATGCTTGCCCAACCTTGAAAACATTTTTGCAAAATGCACAATGGAAAGAGTAAATCTCTTATATTCTTTAGAAACAACCCCACAAAATAGCATATGATACTGCTTGATGGCCTAAACTTACTTACAGAACTTGAATCAAAGAATGCCAGAAAGGGAAATCGGGGAGCAATCTAAGACCGATGATGCTAAGCGACCAGAAACTAAAATGAATCATGAAAATTAACCACTTGGATCACCAACTATATGGAACTAGAACGCAGAAGTTCAGAAGCGAAAACATGCAAATAACACGCAGAGAACTGAAAAGGGGACTCCTGAATCGACATAAATTTGTCTTGGCAAGCTGGATTCCGGGGCATCTATATCTATGTTATACATTAAAAGCAAGAAACCCCTAACTTAAAATATAAATTATGAAAATACCCCTTGGAGTAACTGGTAAAGTTGCTGTCATGCGGGTTCAAGCCTTGGAAACAACCTCTGACAGAGATGCAAGTTAAGGCTGCGTACAATACACCCTTGTGGTGGGGCCCTTCCCCGGACCTTGCTCATAGCTAGAGCTTTAGTGCACCGGGCTGCCCTTTTTTTCATTTACCCCTTAAAACTCAACAGCCACTCTTTAAAAAAACCTAATCCTACGCATAGCATTGCTTCATACGAATGTCAACAGCCATGATCCTTGAGACGGAAAAAACCACCGCTTAGGAGAGAAACAAACATCAATATTAATGGAGAACACTTAGGAGAGGGCCACACATCAGCGTTAATGGAGATTCATTAAAAAGAGTACTAAAAAGTCAAATATTGGCAGATGTTTCCGGATGTCCAAACCAGAAAAAGAAACAATCCTCTTTTTCAACTTATATAGATTCAACCTGATATTTTTATATAGAAATTTCTTAAAATTGGGATATATTAACTGAATAGCAGTCATTGTTCAAAAGTTGGGTTGGGTACCCTGGTTGAGCGCACGAATTGAAGTTGCACACATAGCCAAGTATGTGAGTTCGAATCTGTTTTACACAATTTTTAAAAAGCTCCCCTCTTCTATTCCTTAAACTTGATTTTAACTTTAAAAATTCTTATGTTTCTTATTAGTTTTTCCCGCTGCCTTTTCCTTCTTTTTCTCCAAAATATATGTTCTTCTTTTTTTCTCTCTCTTAGATCACTTATTACTTTTTTTTAATAGTTTTTCATAAACTTTTTTATTATTGTGTTCAAATAATTTTATTTTTTGTGTAGTTTTTAACTTTTTTAAGGTATAATTCATAAATAGACACTTAAACTTGGCCTCGGCCGGCAAGTAAACACTTCAACTTTGAGTATGCACATCTAGACACCTCCTAAAATTATGTGTCACATCAACGTTGTGCGTCCACGAGATACATTGGGGACAAGTTGGAGTGTTTAGTTGCTAGCTGAGACTAAGTTAAGGTGCCTAGATGTGTACTCTCAAAAGAGTCGTTACTTGCTAGCTGATGTAAAATAATTTTGCAATTCTATTTTATTTTACGATCAGTAGAACTTGACGGTAAAGGAAGGTCGGCACCCACGACCTTAAAATCCTGAATGGGGGTGATATATTTTATTATATTTGTTTCATTTCAGGAAAGTAGAGGGTCAAAGTAATATCAAATTTCATTGTTTTCATAAATGTGTCAACTCCTTTTATGTTTTCTTCTCTAAGTCTCATTTTAATTTATTTTCACATCGTATAAATGTTGCCTATTGAATTTATGTTGCCTTTATATCAGTTCCATTTAGTGAAATAAGGAGAGAAACGAACTTCTTCTTGAGCTAATGCTAACGTGAAGAAAGGATCAAGGTCACCCGAGGAAGCAATGAAGATAAAAAGACTCATTATGCAATTCAACCTTTCCTATCTACCTTTGAGATTTAAACTATGACTCTTATCTAAATAAATACCATTTATAGGTGTAAAAGATGAATCTGCATATACACATGACATATACGTTAAAATGGAAAACATGAGTTTATAATATTCTATAACAAGAGTAATCAACTATAATAAGACAAGTTTCCAAAAAACATGCAAGCTCTTCTGTCTACCGAGTAAAATTTCTTAAGCAAGTAAAGCTCTTTAAGACGGACTTCAAGGCAAAAAATTGGTTAGTGAACTTACCACATCGGGGTCAACTTGCCCATATCTCACCGGGTACTTGCTATTTTCCACCAACACAAGTACCGGGTAACTATGCCGGCTTAGGCAGCTCGGAAGTAATCACCTAGCTTGTTTTCCCTGACCTCCAAGGTTTACACAAGTCATTGACCACTTGTACAAAATGGATCATCAACCTAGCTCTATACGTGCACCAAACTATCCCATCTCCATGAGGAGGTTTTATTAGAAAATTTTCACAGAGTAGAATGTACATTCGCGAACAAAGTCTCTTTCACAAAATAGACTAAAACCGTAAACAGGAAACCAAAAAATATACCAGTACCATTTTGTATAGCAACAACAAGCAAGACCAGAAACCTCAATGGCAGTTCTTTGAGGTTAATTTCTGCCATGAACCACCATCTTAGTCAATTCAAAATGAGTGTTTTTTAACTTATACACATGGACGGGGTAAAAGAGAGTCACCCAAAAACCTCTACAGTAAATAAAGTCATTCAAGATACCAGCTTTATAATCTGTGGAAACTAAACTACCCAGTGAAACATTCCTTGTATACTATACCAGATAAAGACAGATCCTAATTAGCTAAAACCCACAAAATATCCAACATAAAAGTAAATCAATCAATAAAAAAGGTTTGATCTTTAAGGCAAATGAAGAGGTCTCAAGTTCAATTCTCAACAAAGGTAAAAACTAGGTGCTGGTGGGAGGTGACAGATATCCTGTGGAATTAGTCGAGATGCGCACAAGCTGGCCCAGACACCACGGCTTTTCAAAAAAAAAAAAAAAAATCTTGACGAAATTAGGCAGTTATTCTAAGACAGACATGAAAGTAAATTAGGCAATAAGAAAAAGGAGTGTACCAAAAGTTGTGAATTAGTCCCCAGCGACAGAGCAAATTGAGAGTTGTACTGTGTACCCTTTTGTTTTCAAGAAAGATTAAAGGTAGGGTTTTTGCAGAGAGGAGGAAAAGATTGTTGAAGATGAAATAAGAATGTTCAACTAGAGTACCATTTTTATTTACATGTCTAGAAGAAATTAGTAAGTCTAGAAAGGTCCAGAACATTTGCACTCTACTTTGAAGGGTGTAAATATGAGGGGTAACATAACGGGGTCGTTTGTTATGTGGATTAAATTATGTTGGGATTATAATTCTTGAATTATTTTATATTATATAAGAGGTGGTATAAAATAGTCTCATGATTAATGAGTTATACTAAGACTAAGTTTGATAATAGTTTTATACCATATTTAGTTGATGGTATAAATTAGTTTCGGGATAAATTTATACCATCAACCAAATATGGTATAAATTTTATCCATGGGATATCCCACCTTATACCTCCTACCAAACGACCCCAAAATGTCTAATAATTTACATTCCAAGCCAACATACAAGTTAATCAAGTAGGAACCGACTTTGGGATCGAGAGTCGAGTCTCGAGTTGGGAGAAGGGTTGGGGGATGGGGTCATGAGTCAAATCCCGACTAGAGGTCGATTCTCAAGTTGGATCTCGAATCAAGGTTTGGGCTCCGAGTTAGTAGTTGGGTTCCCAATTATTGGCCTAGGGTTGAGGGTTAGAGTCAAAGTCAGGCCTCGAGTTGGGACCCCAAGTTGAGGCCGAGAGTCGAGTCTTGAATCGAGGGATAGCCACAATGGTGAAGCTAGAAATTTCATGAAGGGTGTTCACGTATTGGATAAGTAGTTTTTTTTTTTTTGGACAACTGAGTGTATCAAAAATTTTCAAGTCAAACTACGCAATATCAGAAACTGATTTTTTCAGATGGGTGCACCAAAAAAATTTAAATCAAATTACGCAATATTAGTAATTGACTTTTTTCTTAATGAATGGATTGCACAATTTTTTTCAAGTCAAAATAAATATTAGTTAACTACTAAGAACATTTTAATTTACTCTAAAGTGAACGGACGTAGCCATAAAAGAAAAAAGAAAAAAGAAAAAAGAAAAGAGGAGAGTTCAGGCTAGAAAGAAATCACTAATGGGTTTTAAGCTTTCACCGGACTCTCGCGACAACAACGGTAGTAATGAGAGACTAATAACTGAGAGTAAAATTGAGATTTATTTTTAAAAAAAGAAAAAAAAAATTCTTCGTGGAGCTTTTTTGCTTTTGATTGGACATAGTTATAAAAGTTCGATTTCCTACCTTGTAATCCCCTCATCTATTTTCCCTTCTCCTACCCTCTAGAAATTTTATTTTATTTTTTAAAAAAAACGCAATTACTTAAATAATAAGTAGCAATTTAAAAATAGCAAATTTATTACAATAACTTATTTTTGAATTGTTATTATTTTGTGTTTTACATAAAACACAAAATTGCAAAGTTAATATGTGAAGTTGATTTGTATTGCTCTTTTAAAAGAGGATAAAGCACGTACAACTGCTCTTTCAAGTAAAAGAAAGCAAAACACAATAGCACGAAGCTATCGGGATTCTTCGAACTTGGGAGCGCAGGCAGCGCCGACGATTTAAATGAACATGCTCTACCACTGAGCTAGCACAGTTAGTTGTGTCAAGAGTGTTCAAAATATACTATTTTAACCAATTACATAGCATTTCACATGTATACACGGTATAATTTTTTGACAAAGGGTGTTCATGTGATCACCCTTGACATAATATAGCTCCGCCCATGGGGATAGGGTCGGAGTCGAAATCAAGTTCCAGGTAAGTTCCTAAATCGGGTCTCGGTTGAATACTCGAATCTCAAGTTAGGGTTGGGGTCGGGAGTTTAGTCTGGGTCAGGATTGGAGTCGGGTCTGGGTTTTAGGTCTCGAGTCGATGGCTAGGCTCGAAGTAGTGTCCCTGGTCAAGTCTTAGATTAATTCTTGGGTCAGGTTCCAGGTCTTGGGTTTCAGATCGGGGCTGGGGTCGAAGTCGACAGATGGGTCTCCAATTGATTTTCAAACCGATTATAACAAATACGTGATTAAAAAAAAGTATACAAATTTCTTAAATATGAGATTTGAAAGTTGAAACTACATAAATCTTAGAAAATAAGTGATTGATTAGTTATAACATGAATAAAGAGAGAAGTGTTGAAAACAATCTCAAACTTGGCACAGATTATTATATTAGTTTCCGAACTATACATAGTATTAAAAATACCCCTACTCTTGACTAAATGAATTGAAAAATGTCATTGTTTTGTTATATCTAACTAACGTGTTTTCACTCGCAGTCCAGCTACACTTGTCTGCTGATGTGTTATTTATGTTCTCAATTTGGATCTCGGATGAAGGTTTGGCGTAAAAATCTATAACTTCAAGCACTAATTTTATAATTTTAATCGCATATATCTAAAATTATGTTTCGATTAGAGTTGCAAAAATTAAACTTAATACTAGTAAAATTTAGGGTATGAGTGAAATAGTGTCCCAAATTGGGGTATCTGTTCATTTTGGGTCCACAAGCCCAAATGTGGTGTGGTCTATTGAGACTGCCAAGTAATTAATATACTCCTTTACCTATCTGTAGTAAGCTCCTCATGACCAATTATTTCTACAAATTTCTGTTGGGTTAACAAGATCGATTCTTTGTCAATTTTACAAGCTGATCATTTGCATTATTACTTTCTTCTCTATGATGATGTACTACTACAATATAATGCTTAATCATGTTATGGGGAGGGAGATTTATGCTTCTTCTTCTTATTCTTCTTCCTAATAATGGACTCTTAAACAATATAATCCTATCATACACATTTTTTAAGGTATCAGACAAATGAAGAAGCTGCACTGGAGATGGATGTAATTACTACTCCGTTTCGATAGTTGACAAGGGAAAGAACACCTGCAGTTTGTGTTATTATTGAACCAAGAAAAACATTTTTACATTTCTAATGCAATAATAATTTTGAAAGAGTGATATTATTATTTGTTGGGTTCGAAATCGAGAGGGCATCATGTGGAAGCTAATAGTTTGCAAATCATAGAGGCGATAATTCAGACTATAAATAAAACAATACGGTTTGGTCTAACGACCTACATATTAAAAATAATATTGAAAAACATAAAACCTATTGGGAGAAACAAGACTCTCTTAATGACCACCGTGGTTATGTACGTACTATTTTTGTTATACACAACAAAAACATGCATGTTGTTTTATCAAGAGTCGTGTGTAAAACAATAAAAGTTGACAGATGACGAGGATTCGCAGCTCAAAATATTCTGCTTCATCCCATGAGTGGATACAAGTACAACTAAAGATGCATTTGGTACATGAACCAATTTCATTCAATCTAGATAGGCTGACTCACTGGATACATCTCCCAGAAGAAATAAACTACTACTCCACTTGTTTGTTGTTTTTTTGTTTTTGTACTATTTAATAAACAAAGGATTCGTATTACTACCCCATAAGAGCCATGAAATCAACCCAATAATTAAGTGACTCTTATAATTTCATTTAAATATTCCTCAATTCACTATTTATTTATAGTCTAGTGATTCTTTTATTATAAGCAATATATTAGTAAGTTTAGCGTAATAAAATTAAAAAATTGAGTATCTAATCTGTTGAAAAGTTGTTAGATTTTAATCATGTTTTTAATTTTTTTATTCCATTGGGCTATTAAAGTCGAAAGAAGATGAAAATAAATGAAAAAGGAGAGATTAGAGTAAATTAGAGCCAGTTTGGATGGGATTATAGCGTTTTAGACTCTTTGGATGGGAGTAAATTAGAGTCAGTTTGGATGAGATTATAGTGTTTTAGCTTATAAGTCAAAAGTTTTAACTTATAATTTTTAGCTTAATTTTGTCTTTTATGCTTAAAAACAACTACTTAAAAGCATTTTTTAATTTTATCCGAATATCACAAAAATGCTTAAAAGCTACTTTATCCGTCTATCTTTACTTGTCCATTATTAATTTGACACAGGTGTTAAAAAATAAAAGAAATAATAGGGATAATTTTACTATATCATTCTTTGAATACAATAAATTTAATGTATTAGAAAATTAATAATATACAATTAAAAAATAAATAAATACAAAATGATGAATTAAGGAACGAACCCACCTGCTTCAACCCCGTGATTTTACTACATCACCCCTAATTAATTATTATAAGTCGTTTAAGTATTAAAAAATTGATAATATTTAATTAAAAAAAATAAAATAGACACAAAATGATAAATTATATCACGTTAAAAAGTAATATAATTAACAGCTTCAAATATTTAAATAACATCAAAAATTTGATCGAATCTCGAAATTATATCGGTGTCGCGTAAATTGGAACAATGAAAATATATATTATTTGAAAGACCTAAAATTAGTACTATAAATCATAATAATCAACAACTTAAAATATTTTAAAATCATACAAACGTTTGATCGACTATCTAAATGTCATCTATGCCACGTAAAATGAATGAATCAGAAAATTATGTAAGAAGTATTACAAATAACAATAATTAACAACTTAAAATATTTTAAAACCATATAAAAAATTAATTGACTTACTAAATTTCATTTGTGTCACATAAATTGAGACAGAAAAAGTAATATTTGCCCCTGCCTGTGATCTGACGGTCCACATTCATTCCTTCGCATTGAATTTGCTAACTTTACTAAGGGTACAATCGTAAATAACTAATTATCTTTTACAATATCCTTTCAATGCTCTCCACCAGTCACGGTTTTCGGTTTCTACGTATTCCAAAACGTCAACAAAGTAATCCTCCCTCCGTTTAAAAAAGAATGACCTGCTTTCTTTTTTAGTCCGTTTCAAAGAGAATGATCCTTTCTTTTTTTGGCAATATTTTAATTTCAACTTTTCACATGACATGTTTAAAACCACAAGCTTAAAGGACGTTTTGGTAAATTTGACATAACTTTAATTTTAGAGGACAAGATTCAAAAGTCTTCTTTATTTTCTTAAACTCCGTGCCAAGTCAAAATAGGTAATTATTTTTTAAACAGAGAGAGAATAGAAAATGAAACAAACTATTGGAAGATTATACTTGATGGATCTCATGTATTTTTACTATTGACTTTATATATACACGTATTTTTTAATTATATTTTTATTAGATTAAATATTGTAAGAGCTAATTTTTCTTTTAACTTTGTTATACCTCATACTGTTTTACTTTTTTCATATACTAATATGATATAATTAGAAGTTATTTAGGTAATATTGGACCCGTGCGAAACATGGACATCAATATCTAGTAGTTTAATAATTATCATTGATTTTTCAAACCAAGTAAATATTATTGTATACGAATATTTATTTTTATTACCGTAGTCCGTAAACAAGTTAAAAAACAAAGGAGAATAAGTATATTTAGCTTAGAACAAGTCAATCCAAACAGTCCACCACAGCATACTTCCGACCAAACTGTCCGCAGTAGCACACGGTAAGGGAGAGGGAATCTAGAGTCTAGAGTGGTAATAAAATCTTGCACAGATCAGAGAGTGAAAGAGAAAAAAGGGGAGAAAAGTCCCACTAGTAAAGTAGTACTAAAGTTTGCATTTATTTTTTTTTAGTTTCAGAATCAAGATTCAGAGGACCACTACTATCTATCTAATCTATCAGTCTCCATTGAAAATGGATTCCTCAGAGCCTCCAAAGCCAAAATCATCATCATCATCATCATCATTAGCAACCCCATCCAAGCTTTTTTGGGTTCTTCCTTACAAAACCCAAACTCTTGAAAGTCTTTACACTCTTGGCAAAAAATTGGGTCAAGGTCAGTTTGGTACTACTTATCTTTGTACTGAAAAATCCACTTCCAATCTTTATGCTTGCAAGACTATACCTAAAAAGAAGCTCATCTGTAAAGAAGATTATGAGGATGTTTGGAAGGAGATTCAGATTATGCACCATCTATCTGAGCACCCAAATGTTGTTAGAATTAAGGGTACTTATGAAGATGCTTTGTATGTCCATATAGTTATGGAGCTCTGTGCTGGTGGGGAGCTTTTTGATAGAATTGTTCAAAAGGGACAGTATAGTGAAAAAGAAGCTGCTAAATTGATCAAAACAATTGTTGGAGTGGTGGAGGCTTGCCATTCATTAGGTGTTATGCATAGAGATCTCAAACCTGAGAATTTCTTGTTTCTCAGTTCTCAAGAGGATGCTGCTCTCAAGGCCACTGATTTTGGACTTTCTGTTTTCTATAAGCCAGGTTAGAAATGAATTGCTGATGATAATTTAACTTAGGGTAAAATGGTTCTGTTCCTTGATGTTTTAATTTTATTGTTATTAGGTGAAACATTTTCGGATGTTGTTGGAAGTCCTTACTATGTTGCTCCAGAGGTTTTATGCAAGCATTATGGACCTGAATCAGATGTATGGAGTGCAGGAGTTATCTTGTACATATTACTTAGTGGCGTTCCACCTTTTTGGGCAGGTATTGTAATTGCCAGCTTCATATCTCTATGCGTGTTGAGGAGGAAGTACAGTTTGTTCGTCTTTCATGCTCATATTGTCTTATAATTCTTATTGTTTTCTTGATTCCAGAAACTGATATGGGAATATTTCGTCAGATACTGCGAGGAAAACTAGATTTTGAATCTGAACCCTGGCCTGGAATTTCAGATAGCGCAAAGGATTTGATACGTAAAATTCTTGATAGGAATCCGAAGAGGAGGTTAACTGCCCATGAAGTTTTGTGTAAGTCTTTTTAGTTGTGAAAACTGAGACTTATTTGACTCTGGAAAAAACTGTTACCTCCTTACTGTCATTCTTTAAGAAGTAGTGGTTTTACAATGAGCTTACGTTTTTGTTTCCTGTGACTGTCAGGCCATCCGTGGATCGTGGATGACTCAATGACCCCTGATAAACCTCTTGATTCTGCAGTTCTTTCACGCCTCAAGCAATTCTCAGCAATGAACAAACTAAAGAAAATGGCTTTGCGTGTAAGCTCTTGAAAAGTTTGTTATCTGCTTACATGTGTCTGTATTGTGTAAACTCTCCTTGCCTGGAAAAACTTTTGCCACACGGTTTTATAGTGTGAAGGGGAGAGAGATTAATTGAGGGGTTGCAGGGAGGATTCCTAGAACTTCAGCAGTAAAGAAACTGAAATCGAATCTAGATGCAGTTTTAAAAGAAAAGGAAAAATGCAGTAAGGTAGTGAAGAGGAGTAGAAATATGGTAGAAAGGAAAATTGTCGGGTCAGTAGGGAGTATGAAAGAAGTACGCCACATCCTAGAATCTGTTAATACAGATCATACTCACATAAGATTCTTACATCCATGTTTATCGTCATTTCTGCATAATGTTATAACAAATCCTTCATAAGAACAAGGTACCTACAGCTATGACCCCTCAAACACAAAAACTGAGAGCCAAGTCAAGTTTGGACATTTCTCATGAGGAGTACTGGAAGAGAAGATCATGCATTTCTAGGTTTTTACCTATGATATAAATTGCACAGAGTTGATAAAACGCTGCTGCCGTATATTGTTTTTGTAGAGTTATAACGGGAAAGCCCTAAAACTGAAGTAACTGAGTCTACATATGCTTGGATAGATTTTTGAGGTTGTCAGCCTTATTACTCTAATCTGTAGAAAAAGTTTTTAGCTAGGCACTTAATGGCATCTACAACAACAACAACATCAACAACATACCCAGTGTATTCCCACAGAGTGGGGTCTGGGGAGGATAAAGTGTACGCAGTCCATACCACTACCTTTGAAGAAGTAGAGAGGCTGTTTCCGATAGACCCCTGGCTCAGGACAAGGCACTTAATGGCATCTAAAAAATTGAAATGATTTAAATTGAGACTTCCAGTGGACTTCTGCCCCAGTGAACAAATAAAGCTCAAGCACCTCATTGATGCTTCTTGAAATGCTAAATTGCCAAAATACCATTTCTTGAAACTATCAACAAGTGTATTTCTGTGGCATATCAATGCTAAAGTTTAAATTGTTCCCGTTTCTTTATCTATAATGTTAAGAGCATGAAGGAAAAAGACACTGAAGCTTCCTCCTAAAATGTTATGTTTGGAATGAACAAGCTCCTTCGTTTAAATGTTGGATGATGATAAAAAAAGAATTATAGTTCTAGCAGAAGTTTGGCATATGTATGAGCTTGTCTCCTGTTAGAATTATGTTATTTTCACTCTTCCAATTAATAATGCAATCACAGAAAGTCTTTCACAGAAAACACCTCACACCTCACAAAATAGTGGAATGATCACCTAACTGGATTATAAAAAGACCAATAGAATCACATTTCGTTGAAGGATGAAATTTGCTCCTGCATAAAGAAAGCAACTTTGTGTAGCAAATATCAGTACTAAAGAATGTAAGTAAATGAACAATAACAACTACCATGCCACAATGATACACTGGTTGGGTTCTCTATTTGAATCCTTTATATACATTCCACTCTCTGTATCGTTCCACTTTTGTCGGATGTCCCCGAAGGGACTTATATACATTCCACTCTGGTTGAGTTCATCTTATTCCAAAACTAATAATGTCATTTAAGACAACTGCCATGCCACAACTAATAGTGTTATTACAAATCTCGAAGGTTTATCTTGGGTTCCTAGTCCCCCCCCCCCAAAAAAAAAAAAAAAAAAAAAAAAAGAGAATATAGATACCAAATTGTGAAATCACAAACTTATTCCCTTTCCTTGGTGCAGTTGGTTTTTGTGCTTATTCAATCTTCTTCTCCTTTTTTCTCTGATAAATGCCTTTCCTGTTATTCTTATGTTCTTATTTGCTGAACCATGTCTCTGAGATGTACTCTGTTAGTCTGAATCTTATATATATTCGTGCAGTATCACAAAACGTATGTTAATTTGGTCCTAACTTACCAAAGGGGAGAAAGGAATGAGAAAAGCTAAAAAGAGAAAGGAGCAAACAGTTTATCCTCTTGCAGTTTTACCAGAAATATCTGAATTTTTAACAGATGCTGCAATCACACCATTTAGTTATATTTTCTTCTACTGGGTTCTATCTGGCGATTTGTACTTGGAGTCCTGGCAAAGATCAAAATTATCTTGAGAAAGGAAATATGCATAGGTTTATCTCATAATCCTTATGAAAGTATCTTATTTCACTTTCAGTTAATGTGTTGCCGATGACATTTGAAGTGAAAATCGGTTACCCAGCAACCAAAATGATAATTTGAACTCAATGAGCTGTCCTAATTTTTGCTGACATTGTTGTTGAATGGGCCTCTAGATTGTTCCTTCTGGATGGAAATTATAACTTAGATTGGAGTGCTCTTCTTTGCTGTTTAAAAATGATATTTATTTTGGAAAATCCAGTCACGATCGATTCTAATTGAATGGTCAATGCCTTATTGAGTTATATCTTTGATTATTGTTTTACTCATTCTCTTGTTACTTGTAGGTGATTGCCGAGAGGCTATCAGAAGAAGAAATTGGTGGCCTCAAGGAGCTATTCAAAATGTTAGACACGGACAATAGTGGAACAATAACATTTGAGGAACTAAAAGAGGGTTTGAGGCGAGTAGGTTCGGAACTAATGGAATCTGAGATCAAGGATCTTATGGATGCAGTAAGAATTATCCTCATTGTGTTTTTGTGTCTTAGAGATATGTCCACCTGTCTTTCTGCCACTCACTCGTGTTTATGAGTAGTATAATTTTCCGCTCATTTGACTACATAGATCCAACCATGTTTTATTTAACAGGCAGACATTGACAACAGTGGAACAATAGACTATGGGGAGTTTATTGCTGCTACTGTTCATTTGAACAAATTGGAAAGAGAAGAGAATCTATTATCAGCCTTCTCTTTCTTTGACAAAGATGGTAGTGGATACATAACTATCGAGGAACTTCAGCAAGCCTGCCAAGAATTTGGTCTAAGTGAGCTCAATCTGGATGAAATAATTAAAGATATTGATCAAGATAATGTAAGTTCTATTCTCTCTTTTTTTTTTTTATATCATGCACATATACAGGGAGTAAGGGTTGATTAACATAATGTCCACCAACTTATTAAAAGACATCCAAAGGGGTTTATGAAGATCTTGCGCGGCTCTATCGATTGTCTTGAGGGTCAGATGCTCTCAACCTTTCACCTGATATAAGAGTCAGCCTTTTGCAAGCTCATTCGGCACCCGTAAATACACATTTAACGTTTAAGTCTGCTCGTGAACCCCAGGTCCCCTCGGATGGGTGTTAAGTTATTTAGTGTCCAACATCCAAGAGGGTTCCAACTTATTAAAAGACATCCAAAGGGGTTTATGAAGATCTTGCGCGGCTTTATCGATTGTCTTGAGGGTCATATGCTCTCAACCTTTCACCTGATATAAGAGTCAGCCTTTTGCAAGCTCATTTGGCACCCATAAATACACATTTAACGTTTAAGTCTGCTCGTGAACCCCAGATCCCCTCGGATGTTGAGTTATAATAGTGTCCAACATCCAAGAGAGTTTATAAAGGTCTTGATTCACTTCATCAATTGCCTTTAAGGTTTTAATTGAATGCTCAGTTCTTCCATGCATAGGCTAATTTACCATAAGAATTTACCTCTCATAAAATAAAAAAAGACGTTTACCACAGAAACACTTGAATCATAAAATATATAAATTGACCATGTTGTGACTTAGACTTGAGGAGTTACTGTTTTTTCTTTTTTCTCTTCCTTTTAAGCTAACTAAGAGAAGGAAATTTGTGCAATAATATATGCTGGAAAAGATTGTCAATGGTCAAAGCAAGTGATGCCTAGTACTATTACAAATGCCCTCCCATTGCAAAAAGGAAAGAGAAGCTCTTTTCTTTGCCTGTCATTTAGTTTCTCTCAAAAAGCCATCTTTTCCAAGTTCCAACTAAGAACTAAAACCCCATCAATGACCTACTCTTGTCCCATCTTCATCATGTCAGGCAGTGCATACGAAGGATTTCATGACAATTGCCTAAATTTCCATGTACAAGCATTTCAATATACCCCTAGCATCTTAGGAGGGATAACTTATCTAATCAAACAGTGACAACTAGCTTCCATTTAGATTAGAATTGCCAGTTATCCGTTTTCTGGGCCCTAGCTCTCCAGATATGCATGCCATATCAAGCACTTAATTAAAGCCAAAACCATTATAGCACCTCTTTCTATAATACAAGTAATTTTATGCACCCCATTAGTCCAATCAAACTGCATCCTCATTTTACGGATTGTGACAAAACCAAAGTTGACAAGGCACTGTTGTTATACTAAACAAATAGCAAAGTCTTATGATGTGGGATCAACTCAAACATTCCTTATCAAAAAACTCAAGACATTCTTTTTCAACTGAATGCTTAACTTGGTAAATGTTATTACCAAGTTATTGGTGCAAAGTCTTATTATATCAAAATGGCAAAGTCTTGTTATATCACAAGGGCTGACTGTTTTGATAGTTGTTACTGGTGTGAATTATAGTGACCCTCCTCAGCCCCCCAACAATATAATTTGGGGGACGGGGGGCCATAAATTTTGTGGAGTCTGCTGTTGTTTTGTTTCTGCTCTGAGCTATTCTATGATTTGGAAAGAGAACATTTTGGCTGAGTCCCATTTTGTGCTGCCTGTACCAATGCTGAAGACGAGTTTACTGATTTATGCTGTATTTAGTAACATAAGAATCTGTCATGTACCAGTCCAGGAAACGGTCTTTGCATTGGTTTATGTTCAGCTAAATAGAGCTGTAGTTTTCTGTCTTTCTCTCTCTTGTTTAAGGTTTAGTTTTGTTGTTTGAGTTCCTATCAGCTCAACTGGTTAACTTAGATTGTCAATGATTAGATGAGTTCAGTTCATTTATCAATTTCCAATTCAATTTGTGTGCAACTTGTCCTTCCGTTTTCTGTTAGTTCTTAATATCTGTTCCTGTGTTTTCGGCACTAACTAAAAGAGCTTACAAATTGCAGGATGGACAGATAGACTATGGGGAATTTTCTGCAATGATGAGGAAAGGCACTGGTGGAGGCGTTGGAAGGAGGACCATAAGAAACACTTTGAATTTAGGAGAAGCACTTGGACTCGTACAGAGTGAAGAAAATGTATGACCCACCAACGAGTTCCGGGCGATCTTTTTAACTTCTTATTGCATGAAGGTCCAATTATATGACATTTACTGCTACAAGGATTAGGTGTTGAACTTCATCCCTTCCCCTGCTTTATTGATGTCTGTTTTTTTTTTTTACCTTTATTTGTTCAAGCTTAGAAATTCAGATTTTGGTACCAGTAACAAAGAACAAGTTTCTTCTAAATCTGCTTCTTTCTTCGATCATTCAAAGTCTCATTGGACTAATTTTTGAGTATCAGATAGTTGAATTTTCTAGCATGTGACTTTTGTGTTAGTGAGGCAAAGGTTTTATGATTGTTGTGTTAGTGGCTATCGAGGACATTTTTGGTGACACCTCCTTTTCCTCATTCCAGATGACAATAGTCGCTACAAAGAGACTCTTAGTGGCGCCAGTGGCGGAGCCAGAATTTTCACTAAGGAGTGTCAAAATATAAAGAAGTATTCACGAAAAAATCAAGAGGTGTCAATACATAATATGTATACATAAAAAAAATATTTTTACCTAGCTGTATAGTGTAATTTTCCGACGAAGGGGTGTCAATCATATGTGGCTCTGCCACTGCGTGGCGCCGCCTTCTTGTTGTGTAACAATGTATATAATGGACTATAAAATGTACAATATCGTCATGTTTTGTAATTATTTAAAAAGCTCCGCTAGAAAGTGCAATTTTCACATTTGGATAGAAAGGAACCACAGGATCTTCCAAGCCACACGTGATAACCAGAAGAATAGCAGAGGAGATCTTTCATAGAGGGTCTTTGAAGCCTAAGAGCAACAACAAACTAGCAGATCTCGACTACTATCCTTAGTGCTATTTTGTTTCTCCAGTCGTTGCCTTTGATGTAATGGTTGATAGCATGGCTACCTGATTGGTTCCTATGCCAATGCAGTTCAGTTTTGTACTGAATGTTACACTTTTTGGTAATAAAATAATGTTTAATTGCCAAAAAAAAGTGCAACTATAAAGCTTAATGAGCCAAATCAGGTAGTTTTTCCCCAAGGGAACAAAGTATACTCTATCAGAAAAAATTGAGAGAGCTCTGATAACGAATTTCATTGTGGTGCTTTTGAGTTTTACCATCGGTCTAAACCAATGGCATTTACACTTGCAAGAATGTTCACCTCCAAAACTAATGACAGGATATTACAAAATACAGAACCACCTCAAGGCATTTACTATCCACAGATATATAATGATACTACTAATTTGAAAAGAATACCATTGCTAAGGAAATGGTACGACAGGAATACAATTACAAGAATTTAATCAGAAAACTATCTAGTCACCGTGGCATGAAAGCCTTTAGAATGGAACACAACCAGTATCCTTCACATGCTAAGCAATGGCATAAGTTAGTGTCTCGACGTCCTTGGGGCGCCAGATTGTTTTCTGGCAAAACAACAATCCCTCCTTGTCCTTGGAATACGTCATACGAATTTCATAATGCATAGACTTGAGCATACTTTCTAACTCAGTTATAGTCTCCGCTTTGTCACGCACAATGAGCTTCCCTTCTGGTCTCAAAATGCGGTCAACTTCAGCAACTATTACCGGTAAACCACACCTACAAGTTTTAAAAACCAAAGCACAATCAGATCACAACGTAGAGAAAAAGAAAATTGATTTGTCTGAAATTTTGAAGGTTAAATATTTACTTTGTTTTAATCTTGGAGAAGAGATGGTCAGCATGGACAAGATCATACGATCTGGGGTAAGTGCTGAAGGATTCACACCAGTCATGATAAATTCCAAAAAGACCCCTCTCATAAATAATTGGTAGTGTATCTGGAGCATCAACAGAGACAACGTTCATAACCCAGACATTCAAGTCTCTTAAAGCAGCTGCAAACCTGCAAGGTGACACAAGTTTAACATCACAAGCCATTGAAGACAATAAAAAGATGCTATAGAAAGAGTCACAACTGATATAATCTTTTCTGAGAGACCATAGGGACTTGCAAAGAAATCTGAGAGAATCATTTTAGCACCAACCAGGTACAATATTCTGACCAACATGCGCAGCATTCTGCCCAACAGAGCATTAAAGATGATAATTTCTCATGAAAATTGCTGCTTTTGCAATGAAGACGGTGTTTGTTTCAAAAAATAGGTAAACTATGGTATTTGTTTGTTTTTAAAAAAAGTTCAACAGTTTTATGAAAACAAATGCCACCTGTCTGTTGGGTCCATTTAAATCATAAAACCTATGTCATCAACAAGCTTCAACCAAAACTTGTTTGCTAGATATATTAGGCAGAGAGATGGATAGAAGATTTACAGATAGGAAGCAAGTAATGTAGCACTCGGTACTCACCCTCCATAGATAGCACGCATGTCCATAACATTCCGCACAGCAGACCACTTTATCCCCATTCCAGTAAGATATGAATTTGCCACTACATGTTTCCAGTGTTCATAATCTGCAGTAAAATCTTCTGGAGCTGGTTTCCCATATACTCCAACCTGGGAACTCAATAACCAGTAAGGTGATTTCAATAACCTGGCTGGCCATGATTCTGGCCATTGAGATCCAGGTTCTGATGTGGCAAGAGGAGCTTTATGCATGCAAGCTTGTAAAGGCACATTCCTGAAGAAAGCATCCATTCATTAGATCATGTTTAAGCATAGATGCAAAATCTCACTGCAATTTTTATTTTATTTTTTTGAAAAGGTAAAACTGTGTGTAAGTATCAGCATCAATAGTATGCTACACATCAAAAGGAGTTCTTACAGGTTGTGTAGAGAACTACTTAAGTCAAAAATCTCACTGCAATCCTCAATACGATTTAACAATTTCCCACAGATAAGACGGAAAATAATTTCCTGCATTTGTACTAGATAATAATATTTTGTTCTAGACAGCCTTGCAATCCAGTATCAAGCTAAATAATTGATATTAATACTAAAAATGAAGTTCCCATCACTCTCAGAATAATACCAGGCTGCATTTGGATCATCAGATCCTTGACAGAGCGGTGGAGCGTCTTTTGATCTTTGTTCATAGCACTCATTGGAAGTAGGCTTGCGATATACAGCAGCGCCTACTCCATTAACTCTATCTTTGTTTTTTGCAACAAGTTCCCAGCACATTGCAGTTGTCAACTCCTTCATGGCTGTCAAAATGCCAGAAAAAGACCATCATTCAACAAGACCAGTTAACCAAGTTATGGAAGAGTCAACTGAATAAGTTTACGCAAAGTACCTTCCCAGATCTCAACATCTTCAGGAAGCTTTTGGTAGACAGGAGTAGCAGACCACACAAAAAGTCCACCAGGTCGAAGTACACGATTGAGCTCCAGGAGAAGTTTCCCCCCTACAGTTTGTTAGATCGAAAAAGTTTAATCTAAATCAAGTTACACAATTTTTTTGAGAAAGATCTAGTTACAAAATTTCATCAATTGTAAGACGAAATAATAGAGATAAACTGGTTGCAGATATAGAAATATTTTCAGAGCTGGAAGTCCACACACCGAGAACTACCTATGTTCTTCTCAAAGGTTTGCCAACTGAATAGAAGAACTTTACACTCAATATTTCACTTCTCTGAGCAATGAAAAGCATCAGGAGTAAGTAGAATGCAAAATCAAATACCTTCAATATGCCAGGGCACTCTGCAACGTGCACAATGAACAACATCAAAGACTCGACCAGGAAAGGGAAGCCTCTTTGTACCCATGACAGCAGATATAGCAGGAATACCCCTCTCAAGAGCAAACTGAACCTGAGCTTCATGTTCATCTTTAGGAGCGAAAGACATGGTTAAAACATCTTTTTCGAAAAGATAACCCCCAAAGCTGGCAACCCCACATCCCACATCTAATATAACCCGAGTTCGCTTGCCCCAGGCAATATCTGGAAAAGACTGCAAAAATAATGTAAAAGTTGTGTGAGAAAATAGCATAATTTGGTCATTTGATGGATACCAGACACAATTATTTATCAGAATCCGATACCCATGATATTTTTTACAATGTGGGACAATATCTTACTTAAGAGACCTTATCATTCTAATATTGATATTTGACATTGTGGAACAATACCTAATTAGGAAGTTACCCTCACTCTCAAGCTCTAACACTAAACTCAACGATTTATAAAGGTCTTTAATATTCTTGCATGGTATTCAATACTTTAGCTGTTAGAAAAGAGGCAAGACAGTATATAAAGAATAGACATTGAACAATCTACTAAAGAAAACCAGCATACACAAACCAGAAACAACTGCACGAACTGATATATGTCCTCTGATGATTGAAGAAAAACAAATATACAGGCAACTGCAGAGCAAAGATTAAATGAAAGTGCTAACCTGCTGTATGAAATCAATATAGTGTAGAGCACCATGCTTAAACTGGGTTCCCCCACCAGGGAAGGTAAGGTATTCACCACTAACTTTTACCCAATTTTGATGTCCTTTAACTTCTGCAAGCTTTTTATGGGGAACATTGTGGTACCATATCTGCAGGAAGGCAATATCTTTAAATTCAAGAACAAGTAAAAATGATACAATCACTTCAGACACCGTTCCAGAAATAAAGTATCACCTTTTCCCTACTCGTAGGCCACTCAACTGAATGTTGATATCCTTCCGGAAGTGGAACAAGACAAGTTGGAGGATTATCTGGGCAGTGTCTCTCTCGGTGTTCATAATGTTTTGTACTTCTGAGTTTCCTAATTGCTTCCATATTATCAAGGCAAGGAATATAATCTGGCCCAGCAGTGGAATTGCAGAGTTTCCAAATGTAACTATTTTCTTTATCTGATCCCGAAGACTTCTGCATTTCTTTTTCATTCTTTGATTCAGATGCCTGAGTTAAAAATGCCCCATTTTGAGTTGTGGTTTCATTCAAAAGATCTGACTGAGTCCCTGAAGTAAATACCTCATTTGAAGTCTGGTCCTTCTTCTCACCATCAGCCTTCTCATCAGAACTTTGGCCTACCTCCTGATCCTTTTTATCATTCAGTTCAGCAGAGTTTTCTACTGATTTTTTCTCATCAGAACCCTCTTCGATCTCTTCTCCAACAGATTTATTTTCGTTCTTCTCCCCAGCCTCGGAATCCTTATCATCTACTTTGTATTGCCCGTCTTCCTTTTTGTCATCTGAATTATCTGTCTCCCTCTCGGATTGAGTTTCAGACTTAGAGTCTCCGGCATCCTCTTTCTGTTCTGTCGATTTCTCTTCCAGTTTCACCTCTGAGGTTGATTCTGTCTGTTGTGGATTAGAATGATTTTCTTCTTGACTATTTAAGGCATCCTCTTTTGTTGCATCCTCAGGTAAATCACCTGGGGTATCCTCAAATTGTTTTGATTTTCCCTCATCAGTTGGATTACTCTCATTACCAGCATTGTTGTTACTCTCACTGCCACCATTGTAACTCTCTTTACTTCTGGTTACCTGTGTTGACACATCATTCTTTTTCCCCTGTGAGGACACATCTGGACTTTGGTCTGGAACAACAGATGATGACGTCATCATCCATACCCCAACTAAACATAGGGCTACAAATACCACTATAGTAACGGTGGAGCAATAATTTGACGACTTCCTGCCATCTACTCTAGAGTACTTTCCTAATGCCATTTTTTCCCCAATAAATTCTATCAGTCCTTCACAATTTTCCTCTATTCACCTGTGGTACAAAATAAAAATAATAAGAGTAAAATCTTTGAATCACTCTCATGCAATTCTGGCAACTTATCATGTTAGTAAGCCAATTGTCATATTGAATTTTGTGCCAACTTAAAGCAGTGGAAGTTGTATATTGATACTCGAATTCAATGTCCACACACACCAAAAGATACAAGCAGGGATCATCCTCCTTATATTTCTTGTGCGGCTGTTAACTTCCCATAAGCTCCAGCTGACCACTGCATCCTTGATACTGTTAACTTCCTATATTTCATATTATTTGTTGTTGCTACTGTTCTTTTTTCATCTATTTTGATCATGAATTCTTCACTACTGTATTCCCTTTTCATACATGCTTTGAAATGCTTTACTTGAGCCAAGGGTCTATCAGAAACAACCTCTCTACCTTCACAAGTTAGCAGCGTACACATCACCCTCCCCAGACCCCAAACTCTTTTAATATTGTGGTCTTAAATATGTCACGTGGAAAGTTAAGAGTTGCCAAAAAAGTAAAGAGACATTCTTTTTGAAACGGACTAAAAAGGAAAGTAAGACTAACAAAATTGAAGCAGTGGGAGTACTATATAATAGTAGGTGTTTTGAAGGCATACCAACTCCAAATTTCAATCTTAAACCCAAATGTATAGCATGTAGTTTTAGCTGGAGTAATCTTTTCCCCATCAGAAACAGCCGGGGCTCTTTCGGAAACAGACTCTCTACCTCACCTCTGAGGTAGTGGTATGAACTACGTACACTTTACCCTCCCCACTCCCAGACCCCCACTTTGTGGGAATATACTGGGTTTGTTGTTGTTGTTGTTGTAATCTTTTCCCCATCGATTCTCATGAATCATTTTTGGACTTGGATAGGTCCTTAACCTTAGAGTAGCCTTCCGTAATTTAGCTAACATTGTTTTGGTAGTTCTTTTCCTTTCATGTAGATTTGCATCTTTTTGATGTCTTCTATAATATTCCTTACTTCATTAAAAAAAACAATAACCGAAGCAAAGAAAACAACGTCTAGTAATAAAAATTGAAGAATAAGATAATAGGAGAGAGCAACAAAAATATAACTGATAAGGTAAAACTAGACAAGACTCGATATAGAAAAAATCTTGTTTATTTTCTTAAACGTCGTGCCAAGTCAAAATCAAACAATCAAATTGAAACGGAGGGAGTAATAGAATTACTATGTAAAGACATACAGAGTGAACTGTAGATCGTCATTAATTATCTCTTGATTGATAACAGCAATAGATCTTCTTAAAGGAAACAATAATACAACATAAGAATCAGTTGAGAGATCTAAGATGAAAGTGCTGTTGTGACAAGTTAACATCTACATGGTGATTCAAATAATAGGAAAAAGGATGCAAAGCAACAATCTTTAACAGTAAAAGTGATTCAAATTCAGCAAATCTAGAAATGTATAACAGCTGAGCCATCTCAAAGAAAGAATTGCACAAGTAACAGACAAAGATTTAGAAATAGTCAGATCTGCCAAAACAAATATTAGATGAATATGCTTTAGATTTCTGCCTTGGTGGCAGGTAGCTGGTCCGGACACGACGTTTATCAAAACAAATATTAGATGAATATGTGATTTCAGAGAATCTTGCCTTGCTAGCTCAAGACCAGGACACAAAATAAAGATCTAAAAAAAAGAGATACCTTTTAGTAAGCTGGAGTCTAAGAACAGATCTGAGAGCCGTTACAAGTGAACCATAGTTTTGGGATTCTGGGTATGTGAATTGTAGATACAGCAAAGGGGCTAAATAAATAGGAGCGAGCAAGAAGAGAGTAGTAGTAGTGGTATAGCAGTAAAGGAACAACCTTGGATGTTCACCCAATATTATATTGTTTATTTATTACTGTATGTAATAATTTCATCATGTGAACCTAAAAATAAAAAAGGGAAGATTTTGCGGATGTTTTTTCAAAAGGAAACTTAGGGGAGGTGCCCACAAGAACAAGAAAGCGGTGGGTGACAACATAGGAGACTCTAGATGCCTAGACGCCTATTGAAAGGCAAATGAGTGTATAGAGGTTATTTTCGATTGTTTCTGATAGACTATGGAAGGACAAATGAGAATACCAATATACATTCTCTTAAGATGTGTTTGGATGGTTGTTAAATGTTGTATTTATTATTCCCTCCGTTCCAATTTATGTGATGTACTTTGACTTGACACGGAGTTTAAGAAATAAAGGAAGACTTTTGAAACTTGTAGTCTAAAATGAGTTATAGATATTTGTGTGGTTGTAAATCATTTCATTAAGGGTAAAGTGGGTATTTTAAAGTTAAATTTTTACCAAATATAGAAATGTGTCATTCTTTTTGGGACTGACTAAAAAGGAAAGTGTGTCATATAAATTGGGACAGAGGGAGTAAGATTTTTTGTCTTGATTTTCTTATCAAGTTTGAATATTAATTTTCTATTGAAGAAAAATTGAAATATTAGCATAATTGTTTTACTTTCCGAAAATATAAATCTCTTTTATATTTGATTTATTTCTTTTTTAGAAAAAGTTTAAAGTTCTATAAATTAAAGGTC
Organism: Capsicum rhomboideum; assembly: GCA_031232105.1. NCBI lineage: Eukaryota > Viridiplantae > Streptophyta > Magnoliopsida > Solanales > Solanaceae > Capsicum > Capsicum rhomboideum. Next base: position 171,940,255 of record CP124714.1, read on the forward strand.
CTTCTTCTTATATCATAATATAATAACATCCACAATTTAGTTATCAAATTTTTTTCTTTCAATATTCATTTTTTCAATATGTAGGTCACTTGATCAAACAATATTAATAATATATTTTTAGTATGTTTTCATTTGTCATTCGATTTATCATTTTTATGATTTATAATTATTAGCTTCCACATGACACCTTGATGATTTCAAACCCAATAATATTGTGTTGTTAGTTTAAATACAGTATTTGTTTTGATTATTACTTAAATCACATTGTATTGTATGTTAAATTACATTGTTAGGTAATGACAAAAAATCTCATTTCATGTAACGATCTATTTAGTGTGATTGAATCATTATTCTGTATTTTTTTTCTCATTTTATCCCATAACAACACGTGTCATGCGATATATATAAGAGCTAACTAAGATTAAAGAATATTCACGTAACACCACAACATTCAAAAAATTGTTTATTTTGTTAAACTAAATTAAAAATAATAGATTATTGTTTTTGAAAGAGCGAGTATAAGAGGTGTCCGGTTTAAAGAGTGGAGTAGACGTTGGCATAAGTTTGTAGTAGCAGATTGAAGTTGAAAGAGAGAATGATATTAATGTTGAGAGCAGTTAGAAAGGGATCGTTTGTGAGGTGGATTTCAGGATTGGCAGCCGTTTGGGGGAATGGGGATTATGGTCGTCTAGGGCATGGAAGTGTTGAGTCGCGTTGGAGCCCTAATCCTTTGCTTTCTTCTTCGGCTTTCCACAATCAAAGACTACGTCAGATTGCCTGTGGAGGAGCTCATACTCTATTTCTTACAGGTTTTTTACACTGATAATGCATCAGTACGTAGAGGCTTACATACATTTTTAATCGCCCTTCTCTTTTTTGCAGAAAATGGCTGTGTTTATGCAACTGGCCTCAATGATTATGGACAGTTAGGGGTGTCACATCACACAGAGTATATAACTGTACGCTATCTTGATACAAATTCCTCTTCATTTTGTTGTGCTCAGCGAAACATCTGCCTCAGCATACTTTTTCGGATCCAAACTTCTTTCTTCTTTCTAAGTCTTGCATACAAGAACGCAACTGTTGCAAAAACCGAAATATATCAATAAAGTCACCAATTCTAGCATCAAGGGACCATGATCTGGTTAGATGCTTCGTAAGATAGACTACTTTATATACTTAAGAATTCATCACCTCATTTAGTTGAAAAAGGAATATGTCAAGTGATTGCTGCTCTTAAACCATGCTTCGTTGTGCTGTATTACTGTTGTTCCAACTTCTTTCAGAAGCATGTCTTGGTTTGTTAAAACTCCACAAAGTCACCCATTGCCCTGAACACAATCCTCTGATAGCTTACAAGTTCCCACCCTAAATAGTTCCTTTTGTATCTTGTATTAGGTCGTCAACTCATTTGAGAATTGAGAGGAAAGATTCAAGGTGGTAGAAAATTCCCCAGTATCAATGCTCTCTCCTTTCCATTTGCTTTTGCCCCAAAGAAATAAGTTTCTCCCCCTTTCTTTGATCAAGTAAAACTATTTTCATTCATAAACATGGGCATGTTCATGGCCGTAAAACTGGCCGTATACTAGGGGTATATTCAAAAAATTAAAGAATCTACAAGAAGAAATGATTCTCTACAAATTCCACTCAATCTTCTATACAACAATGAATTCTGTGGGTACCCCAAAAGAAACTAAGGAACCGGAGTTGTACCAGTTGCATCCAAACAGCAATAATCAACCCACTCTTGCTATTAGCCTTCTCCCCCAAACCAAGAATGTCATTTTTTCTACTGTGAAATGTCATAAAGTTTATTTGAATACATAGAAGTAGTCTCCAACGGTCAGTTGAACACCTTAACTATCCAGGTCAGTTTATTTTGTCGCATAAGTCAAACCGAAGAGCCTCAGTCTGTCACCTCCTGTCATACTTATGTTTCTTAGCTAAATCAGTAATCTCAGCCATACAATGGAACTGCTGATTTAACTAAGTTGACCTGGGATATAATTATTGCAGGAACCACTTGGAGTTGCTGGACTACCCAAAGAAATTGTAAAAGTTTCAGCTGGTTATCATCATTCTTCTGCTATTACAGGTTTATTATGATTGATTTTGATGGATCTTTTATCTTGTATGCTATAAACTATGATTGGGTTTTACTAGTTCTGATCATCTGCATTTTCTCATTAATTGGGTTGTAGTTATTTGTTAAGGTTAAGTTCTACAGAGTGGTGGTTAGACCAATAGTGTTGTATGTGGCAGAATGTTGGCTAGTCAAGAACTCCCAAGTTCAGATGAATGTAGCGGGGATGAGGATTCTCAGATGGGTGTGTGGGCATACTAGGAGAGGTATGATTGGGAACAAAGTTATATGGGGTAAGATGGGAGTGACCTCCGTGGCGGACAAGACGAGGGAAGCGAGGCTGAGATGGTTCGGACGTGTGAAGAGGAGGTGCACGGATGCGCCATTAAGAGGTGTGAGAGGTTTCTGTAGGTAGAGGTCGGCAAAAAAAGGAGGGAGTTATAGAATTACTATGTAAAGACATACAAAGTGAACAGTAGATCGTCATTAATTATCTCTTGATTGAAAACAGCAATAGATCTTCTTAACGGAAGCAATAATACAACAAAAGAATCAGTTGAGAGATCTAAGATGAAAGTGCTGTTATGACAAGTTAACATCTACATGGTGATTCAAATAATTGGAAAAAGGATGCAAAGCAACAATCTTTAACAGTAAAAGTGATTCAAAATCAACAAATCTAAAAAGAAGGAAATGTATAACAGCTGAGCCATCTCAAAGAAAGAATTGCACAAGTAACAGACAAAGATATAGAAATAGTCAGATCTGCCAAAACAAATATTAGTTGAATATGTTTTAGGTTTCTTCCCATATGTTGTAGCCTTGGTGGCAGGTATCCCGTGGAATTAGTCGAGGTGCACGCAAGCTGGCCGGGACACGACGGTTATCAAAACAAATATTAGATGAATATGTGATTTCAGAGAATCTTACCTGGCTAGCTCAAGATCAGGACACAAAATAAAGATCTAAAAAAAGAGATACCTTTTAGTAAGCTGGAGTCTTAGAACAGATCTGAGGACTGTTACAAGTGCACCATAGTTTTGGGGTTCCGGTTATGTGAATTGTAGATACAGCAAAGGGGCTAAATAAATAAGAGTGAGGAAGATGAGAGAGTAGTAGTAGTAGACTAGTAGTGTTATAGCAGTAAAGGAACAGTCTTGGATGTTCACCCACTATTGTATTGTTTATTACTATTACTGTATGTAATAATTTCATCATGTGAACCTAAATAAAGAAGGGGAGATTAGGAACAAAGTTATATGGGGTAAGATGGGAGTGACCTCCGTGGCGGACAAGACGAGGGAAGCGAGACTGAGATGGTTCGGACGTGTGAAGAGGAGGTGCACGGATGTGCCATTAGGAGGTGTGAGAGGTTGTTGTAGGTAGAGGTCGGCCAAAAAAGAAGGGAAAGGGGGTGGGGGTGGTGATTAGACAACACATGACACAACTTCAACTTACTGTGGACATGACAGGTATGGAGGTCAATGATTAGGGTAGAAGAATAGTAGGTAGCACTCTGCCGAGGGTAGAAGAATATATATTGATATTTTGCTGTCATTTTTTTCTTCTTGTAACCCTGCTCCGAATAACTACTCTTTTGAGCCGAGTAACGAGCTAATGAATCCCCTTCTCGTTGCCATTGAACCTGCCAATCAAATTTAAGGTCCGTGTAAATCTTAACCACCCCATATCTCACTTGTGGAATTACTCACAGTTTTGAAATGTCAATATATTAATTATTTACTAATATTTTCTCAGTTAGCTATATAATCGCTTAGCTATATAATCTCTGAACTTGTACCATTTTCTTCAGATTGTAAAAGTAGCATACCTATTTTTTTTTCCTTACTCTTTTTTTTTGGTAAAGTAATAAGATTACATTGACAAAGGGCATACAAGAAGTACACCAAAATGTAAAAGACCCAATCATCGATACCTACTGGAATCTCATGGGTGAACCAAAACATAATAAGGAAAAAGAGGCTAAGTATACAAAGTTCATCTCTGTTCCCTCAAAATCTCCCCTATTTCTTCTCTCCAAATAGTCTAGATAACCGCAAGTGGGGCGACATCCCAAAACCCTACTATTTTTTCCTTACTCCCTCGCCACAATAAGAATTACAAGGTTCAAAAATGATTTTTCAATACTATCAGTTTGGCTATCTATTTCCTAGTTTTTGAAATGAGAAAATACAAATAAAGTACAATAAGTCTCAATTGGTTGTAATCTATAATGCTTTTGATAAGCAGCAACAACAACAACAACATACCCAGTGTATTCCCACCATGTGGGGTCTGGAGAGGGTAAACTGTACGCAGTCCATACCACTACCTCAGAAATGCTTTTGATAAGCATGGTAAAAAATATATCTAAAATGTTTGAAAAGGTCTTAGAAATTATTGTACTTTTTTTGTTGTTTCTTAGAAATTAGAGTACTCCTACATTGTCAAAAAAAGAAATTAGAGTACTTCTAGTGCCTTCTATTTTTATTTTGTATGAGATATTGGCCTGATAGCAATTTAAATGGAGCAACATGGCCAGTGATGATTTATATAGCTGATCCCAACTTGTTTGGAACAAGGTGTACTTGTTCTTGTTGTTTGAACATCTTAGTAGAAAATAGAGTTTGGCTCCCGGAATAGTAATGGTGTCATTATTTTTGGAATAGAGGGAGTGTATTGCTTTGGAACAAACTCATTGTTTTTTTTTGAAATAGGTAACTTAACTCATTGTGTTTGTTGAATACACGTCTTAAGGAATACTACAGCAACAATTATGCCTCAGTCCCAAGCAAGCAAGCGTCGTGTCACGGCCCGAGTCTACACCCCGGACGTGGCCGGCACCCGCAACCATTGTGGCCCGAGCAGATCCTTGGCCTGGCATACTACTAAAGCTAAACACTGATATATGCAGAAGCTGAGAAATAATGAGCATGGGCTAAACTTCTGAATAAGGAGAAATAGTTTTTATACTCAAATACTGAAAGTCAATTGAAAGACAACATCATCCTCTGAAAACCAACTAATGTCTAATAAAGCCTCTATAAATAAAACTGAACTGTACCAGGAAAAGGCCACCAAAGTGAGGTAGAAAGAAACAGAGTCCTAAATCTAATAGCACAGCACCTTGACTTGTATGACTGTGGAATCCAGTATGCAAACATGACTTAGTTGTTGCAAACTATCTTCATCACTAGTGTGCATAGAGTCCTTGCATCTAACAGACTCCGCATCTGGGTACAAACTAGAAAAAGCAATGCATGAGGACTGTTAGTGTACCTATGGTATATGGCTCCTATCTCGCAGGATGTTATAATAAAAAATATAAGAAAAATCAGGTAGCTTGGTGTTTGAATGAAGATAATTCTCCATTCACCAGAAGAAATATGGAACCTTACCAAGACTGATGAGATATTAGTTCAATTACATTTGTTTTCAACATATAGACCAATGAGGCAAATGGTTTGCACTCATCAGCCACTTTATTTATTTTCAATTGTTTAATTGTTTCTTTTCTTTATTTTATTTTTCATTTACATTCTAAGTCATTTAGCAGTTTTAGTTTCTCAGCATTCATTCTTTTCTCATTGCCTCTTCATTTCCTTTTCCCCTAATTCTTAAATGGGTGAATTATTTACATTTAAATATGTTAGCTTCCTATAATAGTCTGCGATCTTGTTGCAGTGGATGGAGAACTTTATATGTGGGGGAAGAACACAAATGGTCAGCTGGGCCTTGGAAAGAGTAATAATACCTATGCTCTTGCATTATGTTCTTTTTGGCTTCTCCTTTAAACATTTTCATTGCTCATGCAAGTATACGTGGTCGACAAGTAATAAAGCAGTGAATCAAGTATTGTTTCCACAAGGACTTGTGATTAAGCTAGCGTTTGTCCATAAATGTTGTGAAACTTAAAAAAGAGAGTTTTTGAAGTTGTATTGAAAAATAGTTTCTGGAACTTGAAGTTGTGTTTGGACATGCATTTTATTTGGAAAAATATTGTAGTTTTATGAGTGGAAGAAAAATTTCTCCCAAAAACTGGTCGTCTGGTTCAAAATACATACAAAATTCTCCCTACAGGATTAATTTTACTCATAAAAAATTAGAAATCTTGAATTGCTACTTGCCTATTCAATTTAATCTAATGCTTAATTTTCTATGGAAATAGAATTAATAGTAACACATTAATTATTTCTGTAAAATACTTGAGCAAGACGATTAAGTATATTTCTATCTTAATCGCGAATAAAAAGGGCAACCCAGTGTACTAAAGCTACCGCTATGCACGGTGTCCGGGGAAGGGCCTTACCACAAGGGTGTATTGTACGCAACCTTACCTTGCATTTCTGCCAGAGTCTGTTTCCAAGGCTTGAACCCGTGACCTCCTGATCACATGACAGCAACTTTACCAGTTACTCCAAGTTCAAGAGCTGTTCCCTATTTAATTCTGATGCAATCAAGAATTCTCCTTTTCAAGTTCAATTCAAGATTCGTTGATATTATCTAATTATTGGCTAAACAATTAAATAATTAGATACAATAATTGAATAATTAACCAAATCTGATAAATTAAATAGTCAAATCAGCATTCAAATATCAACATTCATGGAAGAATCATAATCTTAGAAAAAAATGAAAGTAGCTACTGGTAGTCGTGGTAGAAATCTCATAACAATCCCAAAATAACTTAAGTGGTGAAAGAGTGAACTGAAGACACATCCCAAGCTTCTGAGTCTCTCCAATGGCTTCCTCTGCGTCTAAATTGATCAAAACAACCTAAAAGATGTGTTTTTAGCTTATTTATGCAGTATAAAAGTCGTTGGTCAAATTTGCCCCTAGATAACATCTCAGCTTCAGGTTTTTGCTCACCAACCCGCTTGTTTCAGAATCTAAGTCAGCTCCATGCCCAGAACCCTCAGTCATTTGATCTTGATTGATTTTATCGCCACCAGTATTAGGCTATTAGCATGCAGGTCACCAGGCTCTTGTCTTTGACTTTGAATTGTTTTCCCAGCGAGGGGCTTCTTCAGCTTTCCTTCAATTATTGCTTTGACTCTCGCGAAGTGAGGCATCCCATGGGATCGTTTAGCATCACTACGTAAATCGTTTTTGCTCAATTCGATTCATGGTCCAACACAAAAAAACCATGGAGAATTTACTTTCACTCAGCTGCAAAAGCCCAAGTATGCGGCACCAAACTCGGGGATCTACCTCCGACCGAATTCAATGGGACCTGACAGAGTATGGCCCTCTGAAGATATGATACAGTAGAATAAATTTCCAATCCATATCAAGTCAAGATTTAATATCTATAGCAAGTATCTATTTAAGCGAAGTTATGCTAAAGGACTCATACAGTCATCACTTTAGACACTTGGAAGTTATCCAATTCAGGTCATGCTTACCCACTTACACGAACTAAATGGTTTAAATGCATACATAGAATATAAATCACCTTGGTGCATTGGAAGATTGTCACTTCTCCAAAAATATGGGGAGGTCTTAGAATTAAAGATTTGGCGGTTTTCAACAAAGCTTTGTTGGCAAATGGCTTTGGCGTTTCGGGATGGAGGTTTAAGCCTTTTGGAGAGGCGTGATAGTTGATAAATATGGGGTAATGGAAGGGGGATGGAGAACTAGAGATGTCACTATGCTTTTTGGGTTTGGTTTGTGGAGGAATATAATGAAGGAATGGGATGATTTCTACAGAAATATCTCATTCAAGGTTGGAAATGGGAGGTGAGTTAATTTATGGGGACATAGGTGGTGTGGGGATAACTTATTGAAAGATGAATTTGAGATTTTGTATAGAATGTCTTGCCAAGGTGGTATGTCGGTCCAACAAATTAGGGAGTTGCATGGTGGAGAGACTTTTTGGGACTTGAGATTTAGAAGGCATTTCCGCGATTAGGTGACCGAACTTCAAAGATTGATGGACATCCTTCACAGGCAAGTCATCTCACCTCTCGCTGGATAAACCTAATGCATTTTGGTGGGGTTTGGGGAGCAATGGAGTTTTTTCTGTTAAATCTTTCTATGAGAAACTCCTAATCAGGGAGGAGGTTGTGTTTCCATGTGATGCAATTTGGATAGCATTGGTGCCAAGGAAGATGTGCTTTGTTTTTCTCTTGGCTAGCATCTCTAGAGGGGTGATTTTGACTGTGGAAAATCTTAGAAAGCGAAAGGTTATTTGTGTTAGCTGGTGTTTCATGTGTAAGGAGACAGGGGAAGAATTGGATCACCTTCTTATTCATTGTGTCTTTACCATGAGATTATGGTGGGATATACATAGGTGGTTCAGAGTTTCTTGGGTAATGCCAAGAACTGTGAAAGATTTAATGTTTTGTTGGAGAAGTGGGAATAGGAGGAGAAGACGTTAGGCATGGAATTGAGTCCCTCTTGTGTTGATGTGGGTTGTGTGGAATGAGAGAAGTAGGAGAGCTTTTGAGGGGGTAGAGTCGAGTTTTGCTCAGTTGAGGAATAGCCTTTGGTAACTTATTTTCTTTTGGTGCGCCCATAAACTTCCCTGTTGTATAGAAGAATGTGTGGACTTTGTAGAGAATCAAATTTTGTAGATTCTTTACCTTTTGGTTTATCTTTTGTATACAACCATCTTGGCCTCGTTCATGAATGAAATACATTTACCTTATCAAAAAAAAAATAAAATGAAAAGCAAGTAATCTAAAATTTTAAGTCTCAGTTGCATGATAACCGGTACATAAACCACTCTTGAAATGCCAAAGTCTCTTCAAACAACCTCCAATAGCCTCAATCTATTAAATAACATCAATAATGAGTCCAAACTAGTCTAGAAAAACTAATTCCTTAATTTTAGGACACTCCGGTGTCAAAGTCAACTCTTAGTTAACTCAAACCCGCCCTTCAGGTCAATGGTCCAAAGTTCGAAAGTGATTACATGAACACGTTACCTATAGGCCATGGGGTCTAAATATATAATCAAGTTTCAATCTTGATGTCAATTGTGTGTCAAATCTTATGTTCCCTAATTTTCAAGCTTAGAGCTAAACCTCAACACTCTACACCTTAACCCATGAATTCAAAAGCCAAAACATATCTCAATCCAACTTAACTATACCATAACATCCCAATATATTAATATTAACATTCCAACTATATTAAACATGGAAGGACTGAAGCACCTTCATGTAAAAGTAGGCGGCCAAACATAGAAGTTCATTCGGCAGCTAAAACATGAATTGATTTCACTTTTGAAATCACCTATGATCTCTTCTACTCCAAGTAATGATTGCTATTTGCCTTATAATTTTCCTTAATCATTACCTTATCATGCTTCACTAAATCCTTATTCTATCCTAAATACTACACAATGCTACATACAATAACATTTAAAGTGATATACCAAGATTTGAATACCTAAAGCTTCCATCTCCCCGAGGAACGTGAGATTGCCCATTCTAGTTCTTTTCCGTCTCTTCTTTCATTCTTTAGGTTAGAGATATAATCTTTTCCTTGTTTTCCCTATTTTCCCCAACTCCCAACCCTCCTTTAGATGCCAACAAGTAAATGTTGGGCTGGGCCCATTAATTATACCATAAAATGCCACAAAGGTCCAACTAATTATCACCCCATCCTAAGTTATAAGAGCTTGGCTCACAACTTCATCCTTTAGTTATTCGCTTCGCTATGTAACTTGTTAAAATTAGAATATAATAAAGAAGATAGCTCTAAAACCACGTGGAAAAATATTGGATCGTTACACTTTTCCCTTTCTCCCCTTATCCTTTTCATTAATATCCTTAGCTTGTTTGATTAAGTGATCTTGAGCACCTTTTCCCTTGTAGCACAGTTGAACAGAAGAAGAAGACCCACACCACCAATCAAAGGTTTTGTGGTGATAGAGTCATTTGAGTTACTTGAAACTATAGTTTTAGCACCAAAATATCTGATGTGAAATACATGAAGATGGTTCAAAAGGAAATTTCAACCAAATATCAAATATATGATGTTACCAGAGTGCTAGCAGCGTAAAAAATTGAGAAAAAATCTGGCTGACTCGAAAAACTTAGAAACAATTGTCTGAATCTGGAAAAAAGTTACTAGTATGTGGTGGAATTTTGATGGATGAGTTTGAACTGAGAAGGCGAGTTCCTGAGAAGAAAATTTCTTGCTGGAGAACTGCCTGGAAGTCACTCACGCGTTGGCGTGGGCTGGATCTCGTAGGATATTTCTTCCCTCTTGACGGCTTGTGGGAGGTTAGATGGGGGCGAGACTAAATGGGGTTTGATCGCACCAGGGTTCTGATCCTATTGGTGGTGCTGGTATATACAGTACATGGGGGGAGGCAATGAAGTCTTGGAACAGTGGTGTAATTGCTGGAAAATTGCTCGGCAATAGAATTTCTCTTTTACAATGATTATTTTCTCACAAAAACGCTCGGATAACATGTGAGAAAGACGAGAAGGAAGAGAAATTGTGCTTGATTATTTTTATTGCGGTTGAAATAACTATGTTTTTATGTCCTAAGAAAGGAACGAAAATTAACTATATAATTATATATATATATATATATATATATATATATATATATATATTTGATAAGGTAAGTGTATTTCATTCATAAACAAGGCCGAGATGGCCATATACAAAGAAAGAAATCAAAAGATAAAGAATCTACAAAATCTGCTTCTCTACAAAGTCCAACCATTCTTCTATACAACTAGGGATTTTATGGGTGCACCAAAAGAAAATAAGAGATTAGAGACTAGAGGCTATTCCTCACTTGAGAAAAACTCGACTCTTTGTCTCCAAAAAAAAAAAAAAGAGAAAAACTTGACTCTACCCCCTCATATGCCCTCATATTTCTCTTATTCCAAGTAACCCACATCAATGCAAGGGGGATCAAATTCCAAGCCTTACGTCTTCTCCTCCTCTTCCCACTTCTCCAACAAAACAATAAATCTATCACAGATTTTGGCATAACCCATGACATTCCAAACCACCGAAGCATATCCCACCATAGTCTCATGGTAAAGTCACAATGTATGAGAAGATGATCCACTTCTTCCCCTGTCTCCTTACACATGTAACACCAACTGACACAAACAACCTTATGCTTTCTAAGATTTTCCGCAGTCAAAATCACCCCTCTAGATGCTAGCCAATAGAAAAAGCACACCTTCCTCGGCACCAACGCTATCCAAATTGCATCACATGGAAACACAACCTCCTCCGTAATTAGGAGTTTCTCATAGAAAGATTTAACAAAGAAAACCCCTTTGTTTCTCAAACCCCACCACAAAGCATTAGGTACATTCACCGAATTGACTTGCCTGTAGAGGATGACCATCAACCTTTGGAGCTCGGTCACCTCCCAATCATGGAAATGCCTTCTAAATCTCAAATCCCAAAAAGTCTCTCCACCAAGTATCTCCCTAATTTGTTGGACCGACACGTTTCTTTGGCATGACATTCTCTATAGAGTCTGGAAATCATCTTTCAATAAGCTATCTCCACACCACCTATGCCCCCAAAAATTAACTCCTCCCATTTCCAACCTCGAATGAGATATTTCTATTGAAATCATCCCATCCCTTCATTATATTCCTCCACAAACCTCACCCAAAAGGCATAGTGACATCTCTAGTTCTCCATCCCCCTTCCATTACCCCATATTTATCAACTATCACCCCTCTCCAAAAAGCTTGTACCTCCACCCCGAAACGCCAAAGCCATTTGCCCAACAAAGCTTTGTTAAAAACCGCCAAATCCTTAACTCCTAGACCTCCCAATTTTTTAGGAGATGTGACAGTCTTCCAATGCACCAAGTGAAATTTCTTTGCTCACAAGGAGCAAATCCAACTATCTGCTATATTTACAATAATTCTAGAACATTCACAGGATTCTAACAGAAGTGCAAAGCAAAAAACAATAAAAAATGCGAATAAACTAGATGAAAGGAAGGAGAATATATGATCTAGATGTTACCAGAGTGCTAGCAGTGTCAAAAACTATAAAAATCTGGCTGAGTCAAAAAACTGAGAACACAATCGCCGGAATCTGGGAAAATTATCAGAATGTGGTGGATTTTGATGGGTAGGCTCGGACTGGGAAGGTGAGTTCCGGTGAAGAAAAAGGTGGAAAATTGCCTGGGAGATTAATCACGTGTCGGCGCGTGACTGGATCTTGCTAGATAATTCTTCCCTCTTGACGGCTCGTGGGAGGTCAGATGGGGGCGAGACTAACTGGGGTTTGGTCACACGAGGGTTCCGATCCTATTGGTGGTACTGGTATATGGGCAGTATCCCTGGGAAGAATGGAAGCCTTGGAACAGTGGTGTCAGTGCCGGAAAATTACTCAGCAATAGAATTTCTCCTTTAGAATGATTATTTTATCACAAAATGCTCTGATAACATGTGAGAAAGACTAGAAGGAAGGGAAAGTGCTGCTTGATTATTTTCTCAAACTATTGAGGTTTAAACAACTATGTTTATATGTCCTAATATAATTTCAAGGAGAAAATCATATCTACTATATCTACACTAATTCTAGAATATTCACTAGATTCTAACAGAAGTGCAAAACTACAATAAAAAATGCAAAAATGCCTAAAAGCTTGATGAAAGAAAGGAGAATATATTACTGATTTAAATTAGAAATACTGAGTTATATGACTGACCAAAAATAACAAAATGATCAAATAGCGCATCGAAATCAGATAAAGCAAAAAGATTGTCCACTATAGCGTTTTCCAGTTGACTTGGGCTTAAGGATTCCATCAACTACCATAAATTCTTATATAACTCAATTTTGTACAATCATCTGCAGAAGCTGCTAGGGTACTGTCTATACCCAATAAAGTCGAATGCTTGAATGGAGTCACAATCAAAATCATTTCCTTAGGTTTCGAACACTCAATTGCTGTAACAGGTATGAGATCTAATTTGTTATCTGAGATCTAATTTTTTAAATGCTTCTTTTTATAATAAAAAGACCAGGAACAAATATGTTACTCCGCTGTCATGCTTGTTAAGGAAAAAAGAGCTATGTTTTGCTTGCAGCCTGAGTGACCATTGTCTTCATGTCATCACTATGTTATCTTTTTTCTGGCCAGATAAAGGTGAGACTTTGAGTTGGGGTGGGGGACAGTCAGGAAGACTTGGTCATGGACATCAATCAGGCATTTTTGGACTCTTAAAAAGTGACAGGTTAAGTAGATGGTTGATGATCCTCTGCATTTTGCATGAATTGATTTTTTCTTTCCGGTATTATGAATTAGTATTAACATTATTCTTACTCTTGTTTGGTTATTTACCCTTGTCCAAAATAAATTACAAATTGATTTATTTAATAAATAAATGGGTTTCCTCATATTCTTGGATGACAGAGGATGCCATCAGTGATAGCAAACTCTTCCTACTTTATTATGTACTTTGCATCTATTTAAGTGTTTCTAGTGAATAACCAATTGGTTATTGTTTAATACTAGCTGCTATTTCTTCTTTCCTTTAGACAATTGATCTTTTATTGCCTTTGAAAACAGTGAATACACACCACGACTTATCAAGGAACTTGAGGGCTTGAAGGTACTGTTATCTGCGATGTCTTCAAGTTTCAATTATATTCTCTCTTCAGGATGTCAAGAGTTATTTATACATGCTTCATAGCTGCTGGTTCATTTTGACATTTCTAGTTATGTGTAAATAGGTTAAGAATGCGGCTGCTGGAATGTTGCATTCTGTCTGCATCAGCGGTAACTCATTGAAATTTGCAGAAAGCACTTTGATGTTAAAGGAAGGCCTCCATTTTATTTTTTAATCCTTTTTTTTATGCCACAGAGAATGGATCTGTACATATTTTTGGCGAAAGAGCAAATAAGAAATTGGTAAATATCTATATACTAGCATCATGCAACTTTTTATTTTATTTACATTGGATGACGTCTAGCCGAGAGTCTATCGGAAACAGCCTCTCTACTTCATCTGAGGTAGTGGTATGGACTGCGTACACTTTACCCCGCCCCAGACCCCACCTGGTGGGAATACACTGGGTATGATGATGATGATGATTGGATGACGTCTGCTTCTATTTAAAATTTTAGGGCTATAGTGAAGCATCAAATAGTTCGTTACCATCTATGGTAGATGGACTTCCATATTCTGAAAAGGCTGCATGTGGAGGCTATCATACCTGTGTTATTACAGGTAATTTATCGGGTTCAATATTCTCCTTTGGATTTCTATCTTTGAGAAGCAACAACCTGAGTATTTGTCCTAGAATCTGAAGATAGGATCCATTTTTTGGTGAAAAAAAGGTTCTAGTCTTACACAATTTTTTGTAAACATTTCCACTTTTTGTCATGCCCCAAAACCTTGGTGGGATGGACCGGCATCAGTGCCTTAACTTTGACTAAGCGAACCAACCTTACCTGACTAATGAACGTGATTCATGCATGAGCATAAATTTTTTCATAAGATCTTTTCTTTTCATAAAACACTTTTCTTTTACAAAACGCCTTCTTTTCAAAGTCTTGCGAAATTACATATATGAAATACTACCTGTGTCCCAATTTATATGACTCACTTTCTTTTTTAGTCAGTCCATAAAAGAATCACACATTTCTATATTTAGTAATAATTTAACTTTAAAATGCCCATATTATCCTTGATGAAATGATTTATAGACACACAAACATCTATGACTTATTTTAAACCATAAGTTTCAAAAGTCTTTCTTTCTCTCTTAAACTCCGTGCCAAGTCAAACTACCTCATATAAATTGGGACGGAGGGAGTAGTAAATTATGTATGTCATATGAGGCCTCAAATAAGAATGACAACAACATATCCATATGCACTATGTCTATGAGCCTCTATGGCAATTGAATAAAACAAATGTCAGTGTCAAGGCTCCGACGATATCCAAAAAAGAATACCAATATGTGTATCTAACAAAGAACTCCCTGAACCTATATGTGTATCTAACAAAAGAACGCCTGAATCCTGGAACCTGATACACTGAGATGGAGACACAGTGGATGGCATGAAAGGGCACAAATCTGGAGTCAGATTATGGTGATTTGGAAGGGACCCAAATATAACTTTGTTTTTCTTTCTTAAGTTTGAGCTTTCTTGTTCTTATATTGAATTATAAGATCTTTCAGGTTCTAAAGGATAAGTTGTTCTCCTTTGTTTTGTTTAAGTATTCTACGCTGGTTGAGGGAAGGAGTAGTTGTTGTTTCCTTATATGGTACTGAGAATTCTCATCTCATGAGCTAGCATTTGGGATCCAGGCCCAAGATTCATTTTTCTTAACATAGTGTCAAAGCAAGATCCATCCTTATTCTGGGTAACCTAATGTTGGGTCCTCATTGTTATGGTCTCCAAGCACCAGATGTCCAGTCATGTGCATGGGCATGCAGGGGGTGTTAAATTTCTCTCATTGATGGAGGGAATAGGTTGTTGTTTCCTTACGTGGTATTCAATAATCCTCGCCTCATGAGCTAACTTTGTGGTTGGGTTAAGCGCAACATGAATTTTATTAACAATTTTCTTAATGTTTGTCCTTGAATGAGGTGATTTAAATATATGTTGTCTCATGAGATCAAGTGCATTATTTGGAACTATAGGCTAATTTCTTTGTAAGCTTTAACTTTTGTATTTACTCAGTTTTTGTTCATAGGTGGTGGAGAACTGTACGTGTGGGGCACAAATGAAAATGGATGTCTTGGTATTGGGTACTCTTTTGTTGCATTGCTTCGTAGTTGAATTTGTTGGATGATCAAGTCATCCTTATGGATTCTCTTTTTCATTTTTTTTTTAAAATTTTGTGATGTACTTTTGGTGTTTGCTTATGTCAGATCTACAGATGTCGCTCATTCACCTAAAAGAGTTGAAGGACCCTTTTTGAGGCATTCAGTTTCTGAGGTTTGTTTCTCCATGTAGAATCTCTTTCCAATTTTTTGGTGAACACATTGCTTTGGTAACCTATTCCAATCAAGTGTAATACAGGTGCATAAAGTAGGTAAAGAAAAGGATACATGTGCAACTGAGAAGACCATTTATTGAGAAAATGCAAACTAGTATGTGTTATTAACTAGTGGACAGCCAATGTTATGCATATGATTTTTGATGTGAAAAAATGCATGGACAAAATTCTGTTGTGAATGGGTATCATGTATCTTGTGCCAGAAAAACTTTCATGATATATTGGTGTTATGCATATTTCAACAGGATACAACTACTAACACTAATAGTATTGCTTGCAAACAAAGGTGTACACTACCTGATACAAAGTTACTATTCTCAAAAAAAAAACAAAAAAAACAAAGGTGTACACTACCTGATACCCTATCGGAGGGGTTTGAAAAGATTATGAAAGTTATAAATCTTACTTTGTTGTTTTGACAGGTATCCTGCGGTTGGAAGCATACAGCAGCAATTTCTGGTACAACAATCAAAGTAAATTTAAATTGCATATGTGTGTTATTTTATATAGATGCTAATAAACTTCTTTGTGCTTGTTCCCCAACTTGAAACCTATTGATGTTAATCTTGCATTCTCCCTGCTCTTCCACTCAACCAACAACAATTCTTTTCTGCTGCTTATAATATGAATTTTCTGAATTGTGTTACAAACAGATATAAAGATTCCTCTTTTTAGTCTAGCAACCTCAATCCTCAAGGAATACTGGAATTTCCCTAGATCTTTGATCTCAAATTCTTGTTCTAACAACTTCTTAATAGGATCATCTCCATTTTGTCAGCTCCTATCATTACTATGTCGTCAATGTAAACGATGAGAAAAGTGAATTTACCTCTTTGATGTCTTATGAAGAGAGTATGATTGGCATTGCTTTGTTGGTAACCAAAACAGATCATGGCTTCAGAGTATCTGTCAAACCAAGCTCTAGGGCATTGCTTCAGTACAAGGTTCTTCAATGTGCACATCTTTCCCTAACTTTGTTCAGTATTATATGCACTCCACTCTTCTTCTGATCTGAGTCTGCACAGTAAATGCATTCTTACATCCAATTGTTGTAATTCCCAATCAAAATTTGCTGCACATGACAAAAGAAATTTGATATTGTTCATCTTTGCAACAGGGAAAACGTCTCATGATAATGAACTCCATAAGTTTGTGTCAATCCCTTAGCCACCAATATTGTTTTAATATTTCAACCGACCCATCAACTTTATATTTCACAATGAAAACTCTTTTGCACCAATAACATTTTTGTCTCGTGGTGAAGTGACAAGTTCCCAAGTCTCATTTCTTTTAAGTATCTTCATTTCTTCAGTCATAGCTTGCTTCCGTTTAGGATCTGCAGAAGCTTCCCTCTAATTCCAGCAAATAGACAAGGCAAAGACTATAGGGGGAAAACGTCTCATGATAATGAACTCCATAAGTTTGTGTGAATCCCTTAGCCACCAATATTGCTTTGAATATTTCAACTGACCCATCAACTTTATATTTCACTGTGAAGACTCTTTTGCAACAATTAACATTTTTGTCTCTTGGTGAAATGACAAGTTCCCAAGTCTCATTTCTTTAAAGTATCTTCATTTCTTCAGTTATAGCTTGCTTCCATTTAGGATCTGCAAAAGCTTCCCTCTAATTCCGGCGAACAGACAAGGCAAAGACTCTATAGGAAGGAGACAAGGAGTGATAGGAGACAAATTTAGATAAAGGATGTTTGACAAGATTTGACTCCTTTTCTATGAGCAATAGAAAAATTCTACTCATTAAGAAAAGTAAACTCAACGGTAAAGGAGGATTCAGCTTCGGCAGACAACATAATAGCTTATTCTGCCCTATTTTTCCTTGTTATCTAATCATGTCTATTCAAACGCCCAACAGTCTCCCCTGATTTTTTTTTCCAACCACACTTTCCCGTGTGGTAATGGTTTCAACAGTGAAACTAGAGGCAATCATCTCTTTCTCCTTATTGCTCTCTCCTTAAAGAGGTGATAGTGTAATACCAAAATAGAGCTCTCGAAAGGTTACATCAATGCTGACAAAGGATATTCTGGAGGCAGGATGATTTCATATGTACCCTTTCTATAAAGGTGAATACAAAATAAAGACACACTTGAGGCTGTAAGGTCAAGTTTTCGAAAATTTCTAGCGTCAATAAAGTACATACATCCAAACACCTTGAGGAACAATTATATTTTTTCTCACCCTTTGAAACCTCAAGAGGACTCTGAAATTGAGGGAAGCTTATGCAGAATTTAAAGTTGTTTGTAAAATTATAAGAGAAAACTATTGAGAATTGTGTCCCCACAATAGATTGCGTTGTTCGCCGGTAATTATATAACTACATAAACTTTGGGTTATGGATCTGCACTCGGTCTCCTGCAGCCTCCATCGAGCCACCCCCCCTCCCGGGTTGGGTTTTTGGTAGATTCATGGTAAAAATAAGAGATCTTGCCACTTTTAGTAAATACCTATTGAAGCTAAGTTATTGTGCTAAGTCTGTATTAAAAATCTCAAAAAATGCATTCAGACACGGGTCCCAAGACAAGTCCCAAAATACCTTTCATCATCACTCTCTCTCTCTCTTCAAATCTCATCAGTCATCACCCTAGACCTTCAATCTTCCCCAGCCCTCTTCTAGATTTTCTCTCTCCTCGAAACCCTTTAGTTTTTCTCTTTCTTGCCCCTTTTGACCAATTCTCCCTCAGAGTACAAACCAGCCAGTCACTAGACCCTAGTTCGAGTTTTTCATTGCCACAAGATTCTGGTTGGTTGGTGGTAGTCATCTCTCTTCCTATGTTTGTTTCTTGCTTTCGAGCAGTTTTAGTGGACATGGGGGAAAATAGAATTTATTTTAACGCAGGCTTCAAGTCTTTTTATATCACGAGATGGAATTTTGATAGATCTTCTCTATTTGAATGGGTGGAGAGAAGTCGATGACGAGGCGAGTATCTTTGAGCACCCGACTTGGTGAGAATACACTGGGTATGTTGTTGTTGTTGTTGTTAGTATCTTTGAGCAAAAAGATCATGGAATGGATTTGCTACATTCTTAAGGAGGCTTCAAAGGATCAGAAAAATCAGGTCAGGAAATGGAAGACAAGATACTGGTACAGATTATCCCAGTGCGAGGAAGTACAATGCTCATGGCAGATATATGAGCGTTTTGGCATGAACTTGTGAAAGGAGATTGGCTTTAATCATCCCTGAAGCTGCATTGAATGCAGTTGGATGGACATTGTTTTTAAGATAGAGGTTCATTAACTCTTCCTCCCATCTGGATAAAACAGAGCCCCCAAGATTAACTGTAGAAATCTGCCCTTGTGCAAAAGCTGTCCAAGATAGTAAATGGAAAACAAAAGCACTTCGAGAGGCTGATGTGAGCATAAAGAAGGATGGTATTAGTGTTGACGCAGCAGCTGGTCCAAGGAGGTTCGGCTTCTGAACAGATGTATAGTGGACAATTTCAATAAGGAGATCCAGGAAAACCCTATGCTGGCAGACATTAGAAGATGGACGCCTACTAACTGGAAATCAGTTTTTGGAGTGGATATTTTTGAAATGCTGGGAGTTTTCTCTTTGAGTTCTGTAATAGACATATGGCGGAGAAGATTCTGCAAGAAACTTGGTCTGTGAAAAATTCCGGACTTCATCTGGAATGGTGGGATATTATTACCTGTTGCATTTCAAATTCATCCAAGCACACAGCCACTTGGATCAGGGCCATGGGTGTCTCTCTTCACATTTGGTCTCAAGTTTTTCATGACATCAGCGAGTTTCTGGGAGTTGGATAGCCACGGAGGAGGAGATGGAGCTCAAGAACCATCTAAAATGGGCTAGAATTTTTGTTGCCGGCAATGGTCGGAAAGTTCCCAATGAGGTTGTCATCAAAAGAGGAGTTCTATATTTCATACCGATATGGGTAGAGAGGACACCCAGATTCGCGATGGCATCAACGAAAACCAGAGAAATCACCGGAGTTCCTGCAGAGATCGTTTTTCCATCATCTCCTAATATCCACTGGACAAAATCAAACTTTGCTGATAAAAAAGTACCGGAAATTCCTAATATTCAGGCTTTGGCAGGAGAAAGTCACGTGATGTGGACTTGTAATACAACTGGGGCTTCTAAAATGGAGAAGTCACGGGACTTGCAAGTTCAGGACTTAAATTCTGTTTTCTCAAGATTGGTCTTTACTTCGGGACCCATTCAGAAGCCAAAAAATAGAGTGATTGGGCCTGATTTAGCGGCACTTTATATTTTTAATGATATACAAGGGGATTCCAAAGAAGGTTTTAATGTTTGATTCTTTCCTCGAAGAACCAGACATTTGCTCTTCTTATAAACAGAACTCGATGCATGCAAGGGCACAAACCTCTTTAGAGACAGTATTTGTGGAAGTAGCTGGGGAATAAAAGACATCACAACAATCGGAATAAAGTCGGTACAAGAAGAAGGGTCAGTTTCTCAAAATACAGAAAAAAAATTAATATTTATGCTGTAGAAGGGGGTGAGTCCCAACAAGGATTATTACTCACTTCAGATACTGGTAATTGGGAGGCGGAGGTGGTAGAACCTCTGCAAATTCAGACGATCACATTCACTGCTAGATAAAGAAATGGATGCAACAATTTGGGTGAATCAAAACATGCTCAAACTTAGCAAACTGTTTCGCAGATTTTCAGGGGCATGAGGAGGAGACTTTGGAGCTTCTCTTACAGATTGACGGTTGTAGACAAGCCAGGAGAACGGGAACTTTTTTTAACTGCAAAAAAAAAAAAACTAGATTTAAAGGAGCATAGGAATTGAAAGTCTAGCTAACTTTGCTGTAAAATTCAAAAGCAGTGACAAGACAACCAGGGAGAGGAGTATATTTCAGTAGATCCATGAGGTTCAACCTTATTTCATTTAATGTCAGGGGTCTGAACGGGTGGGAGAAAAGAAGAGTAGTGAAGAGTTTAATTTGGGATTGAAAAACAAACATCATCTGTTTCCAAGAGAAAAAACTAGAGGGGGACATAAAGGAGCAGATTAATCAAATTTGGGGAGGATGGGTAAGATATGTGTGCTTGGAAGCTAGTGGAACTAAAGGGGGCATTGTTATGCTATGGGACAACAAATACTGGAAAGGGGAAATCCTGCAGGTTGGTGCCTCCACTCTGACTTGCAAATTTGAGGCATAACTACAAGATTCTCGTCATATCACAAGGGTCTATGCTTCCAACTGTGGCATAGAAAGAAGAATTGCTTGGGAAGAAATCAGTGCAGTTAGGGGCCTTTTGGAAGGATCATGGGTCGTTTGTGTTGACTTCAATGTCACTAGATTTGCATCAGAGAAAAGGAATGTTCCAGAAGAACTAGAGAATGATAGAATTTTCTGATTTCATTGAAGATATGAACCTAATTGATCTCCAATTGAAAGATGGACCTTACACTTGGTTTAAAGGGGACAACCAGCTGATACTTCAAGAATTGATAGAATTCTAATATCTGAAGAATATGAGAGAGAGTTTATTCTTTGATCATTCTTTACTAGCTCTTCATTGTGGTTCTTGGGAGCAAAACAAATCTTCAAGTTTGAGAATTGGTGGTTGGGTACTAATGACTTTATAGACATAATCAAGGATTGAAGGCACTCAAAGCAAAACTCAAGGAACCGAGTAGAAGTTTGCGAGGAAGTTTGAACTCTCAAAGAAGGAACATACTCATCCACTTAGCAAATTTGGCCACAATGTTTGTTGTAGAAGTGCCATTTTACTGTTTTACCTCTCTAGTTTTCAGTATTTAGTAATTCATTCATTGTCAGCAACTGCTTGGTTCTATTTGTTCTGGCATTTGAATGATAACATTTTCACTTAAGATGATTGAGTTATTTGGTTTACTTACACTTAGCAATAAGCAATAACCTCAACATTTGACTTTCAGGAGGAAATGTTTACACTTGGGGATGGGGAGGCTCCCATGGGACATTTTCTGTAGATGGACATTCTTCTGGCGGACAATTGGTTTGTTCCATTAGACTTTAAATGCAACTGTTAAGTTTTTATGGACTTTAAAATAATGTTTTTTAAAATAAATATTAGAACTTATAGGTTCAATAGACTTCTCCTGTTAATGGTAAGTTTAAACTTAGTCATGACATGAGGAAGAACTGACAGTGCAACACGGTAAAAACTAAAAAGTCACTTTAGTTCGAAGTCATTTGCTCAATGTCACATCTTTAAAATGGTTCAAAAACCTTGCTAAATTTTTTCTTCTTTCTTTATTTTAGTTCTGGCTTTTCTATCTTGTTGCTTTGTGGAAGTGTTTTTAATCACTCTCTTTCATTTTATGGACGAGCAGAGTCTTGTTTGATAAATCAGAACATTTCCACGGGAGTGGATACTTCTACTCAGTTTGTCTTTGTTCATTTTCCCATCATTTCCACTTTTTTGTTTTTCCTATTTGACTAGCAATATGTAGTTTAGAGCTTTAAGTGATCTTTTCTGTTGCTATACACTGGGTATCCTGGATTGTGGGTTTCTTCAACTTGCCTGCCTAATACAAGGTGGGTTTGTGCAGGGTCAATCAAATGATGTTGATTACATTAAGCCTACAAAAGTCAACTTTCATAGGCACGTTAAAGCATTGCAAGTATCATGTGGGTTTAATCATACAGGTGCTATACTTGAATACAGCTAGATGGGAAATCAGTCTCGTTATTTCTTGTCGAGAAGGCGATATAATCTGCATTCATTTAAATATATATTATATATATACACACTGTGAGTGGAGACTGGAGAGCTTCTTACGGAAGGTTCAGCATTATGAGTGTGTGATTGCAAATCCGCTTAATCTCAGGAAAGCTCAACTTCACGTTCACAGAAATAAGCAGTCTGTTATTCCAGCTATATACTCCACGTGCATGATTATAGGATCCCTTGTTGTTTTGTCTTGAAGTTCGTCTCCTCTTACCGATATACCTGTAACCTTTATATACTGGACCTGTTTATACCCAGATTGTACCTTATAAATCGTACGGTTGAATCAAATAAAATAGCTTTTGTACTTCTTTCTTCTTGTCACATTGTTATTTTCTCCACCGTGTACTTTATATTTCATAAATGGCAACATAGGCAATCTTTTAACATGTACAATATGCTAAAGGCTAAAGGATTGTTTCGAAATTCAACGGATGATGACCCCCCATCAGCACTTCAAAAACTTTATTGGTGTGTATGCTAATGTACAAATAGACTAATGTTCCTGAGAATGCAATCCGATTGAGGGTATTCACGTTCTCCATGGCATACCACCAAACTCCATCACCACTTGGACGACGTCCGTAACAGTATTCAAGTGGTTTCCCCAAGCAAAAATGCAGAATTACGTGATAATTCTTAATTTTGTAGAAGTCATGGATTAATACACATGAGAAGTTCTTGTTTTGTGGCCCAAAAGATCCAAAATAAGCGACGTATGTCCTCAAAAAACAATGAGCATCATTTAATAGGTCGTCACCTATTAACATATAAAATTTGAGCTCAAACAAAGTTGGTCATACATATTTCGAAAAATTCATACGAAATGTCACAATAATCCTGAATTCTTATTTCGTGGCACACAGAAAAAAATCAAAAAAACAAGGAGTATCGACCCACAAAATTTGAGCTCAAGCAGATTTAGTCGGATATATTCCAAATTGTCTAGGAAAGTCTTTTCGTAGGGTTTCGGGGGGTCGTGCTAGCCATCGGGCTTATGATGACACAGAAGGGCGCTGAGCCTTTTTTTTTTTTTGTTGCTTCCGTACGTCTTTCAAGTCACCTAATTGGCCAGTTTACTGACTCGATCATAGGCATCTTAAGCCTTTCAAAACCTCCACAAAACGAGGAGGGATTCCTTTTATTTTTGAATTTCATTGCGCGTAGCCTTGAAGTGTAAGACTCCGAATAGTAGTTATTGTCTTATAGGACCGTATTTTGGGAGCAAATAGAAGTAATCGTACGGGCTAATTTTAATTATCTCATAAGGACATCTTTGGCCGGGCGTGTGATGGCATGGCCTCAGGTTATCTCACATTTGGCTCGGTGGACTTGACTTGGATGATCCTGTGGTTCCTTTCTTTCCAAATGTGAAAAATGCACTTAATAGAGGTGCTTTTTAAATAATTACAAGACATGACGATATTATACATTTTATAGTCCATTATATACATTGTTACACAATAACCACAAGGCGCCGTGAAAAGTCTCTTGTAGCTACTATTGTCATCTGGAATGAGGAAAATGAGGTGCCACCAGAAATGTCCTTGATTGCCAGTCTAATACACATGAGCACTAAACTTATGCAAGTATCATCTATTTTAACAACATTTTTACCTTCATATGTGCTTTATAAATACTGTACCATCGGCTTTATCGTTGGTGCTTCACTCTGAATTCCTCACACTAATAATTAGTAGACGGGACACCCAAATGACAAGTGGAAACTCGAAATCTCTTCTTTGAAAGAGAAACTTTCTCCTAGTTGCCCAGTAACAAAAGTACATAGATATATTGTAAATGATGCAACAAATAGCTTTAACATCGCATCAATAACCTCTGAAGACTACATGGGGCGAGGCCTAGAACGCACCATTGTTAGCTGTTGCACCATAACAGCTAAAAATGTGTGACAAATCACATTCTGATACATTCCCCCTAAAAAAACAACCTCCAACGCATCAGTATGTCTTGTCTATACCACATAACGCACCTTTCAGGAATAGCACTAGAAGCAACAAGAGAAGACAAATAGTCATCCCCTCCCCTTCCTAATTGATTTTTTAAAATGTCTATTCTACCATTACATTATCAATCATTATATATATATATATATATATATATATATATATATATATATATATATATATATAGAGAGAGAGAGAGAGAGAGAGAGAGAACAAATATCCTATGAAAAATATTAGTATAATAATTTAAAAAAAAAGTAAGAAATGTGAGATAAGGAAAAATCCATTGTTTACCCGACAGAGATCTCCGCACCAGCAGAGATTTGATCTCTGGTGTGATGCCATCGGTGCGGTGAATCTTTCGCAACAACAGAAGTCAATAGCCATGTCGTCGTTCGCAGGAGCGGTCCACGTCCCGCAGGAGTAAGCTTACAGGCACGACAAAGAGTCGCAGCTACGGTTCCGCAGGTACAAACAAACCTCTGCAGCAGCAGGAAGTCCCTACCTAGCCTGACTTCATAAGTGCCACCCCACTTGTGCGGCCAAGGTTCATAGGTGCGGTTGCACTAGACATCAGCAACCCACCACAACCAACAACCAACATATCAAATTCGCAATGACCCTCAGAACTCTTGAATACAAACTAAATATGTTACGCTATTAGAAACGACATTCCAAACTCAATGCAATCGTCAAATCATCAAACAGAGATTGTCTGAACCAAACCAAAATCAAATCTATGTCGTAAATTTCCAACTTTCCAACCAACTACTCAAAATCCATCTGAACTCCTCGGGACAGAAACGAAAGATTCTACTAATCGAAAATTCACATTTCAAAACTAAGAATTATCAGATTTCTCTTACGACTTCAATATTATCAAATATTGACTTAAGTCAAACATACTAACTTTCAAACCTTTCAAAATGAAAAACTTGCATACGTCTCAACCGACCACCTTAGAAATTGTGTCACCCATACCCGCAGACCACAAATACCATAAAGCAATTACACAGTGGGGTAATGATCAAAATCAAAAAATCACTATAAGGATTGTTACAATGATTCATACATACATCCATACATACATAATGCATGTAACACTAAAAATAATGATAAAAAGAATATCATTAGATTTCGCAATAAACATATAAAAAAGTTATTCTATTTGTAATATTAATGAACTTAAATAAAAATCTATGATGTACGGGCCCGCCAGAGAAGTTTCACCCAAAACTCATCCTGGAGCCCGCACCCACCAACAATCTGTGGGCTAACACCCACCGAAAGTGGTGAAAAGCCCGTTGTTCCTGCCGTTTCGCTTATTTGGCCAACAAAATAGCTTCGCCAGCCCCTCCAAAGCCTATGGATCCATTTAAGAGGCCGTGAGGGGGCCGCCAAAAAAGTTTCACCTAAAACTCATCCCGGAGCCCGCAACCCCCCACTAATCCATGGGATAACACCCATTGAAAGTCGCAAAAAACCCACCGTTCCTGCCGTTTCGCTCATTTGGCCTACAAAAAAGCAACGCCAGCCCCTTAAAAGCCTATGGATCCATTCGAGAGGCCGTTAGGGGCCCACCAGAGAAGTTTCGCCCAAAACTCATCCTAGAGCCCGCACCCCCAAACAATCCGTGGGCTAACACCCACCGAAAGTCTCAAAAAATTTGCTGTTCCTTCCGCGTTGCTCCTTTGGCCTACAAAAAAGCTCCGCCAGCCCCTCTAAAGCCTGTGGATCCATTCAAAAGGCCGTCAGGGGCCCGTCAGAGAAGTTTTGCCTAAAACTCAGCCCGGAGCCCGCACCCCTCAATAATTCGTAGGCTAACACCCACCCAAAATCGCAAAAAACCCGTTGTTCCTGCCGTTTCACTCGTTTGGCCTATAAAAATGCTCTGCCAGCCCCTCCAAAGCCTATAGATCCATTGAAGAGGTCGTCAGGGGCCCGTTAGAGAAGTTTCATCCCAAACTCATCCCAGAGCCAGCACCCCCCAACAATACGTGGGCTAATACGCATCGAAAGTCGTAAAAACCCCACCGTTCTTGTCGTTTCGCTCATTTGGCCTACAAAAAAGCTCCGCCAGCCTCTCCAAAGCCTATGGATCCATTCAAGTGGCCGATAGGGGCCCGCTAGAGAAGTTTCGCCCAAAACTCATCCCTGAGCCCGCATCCCCCAATATTCCGTGGGCTAAGACCCACCAAAAGTTGCAAAAAAACTTGTTTTTACAGTCGTTACGCTTGTTTGGCCTACAAAAAAGCTCCGCCTGCCCCTCCAAAGCCTATGGATCCATTCAAGAGGTCGTCAGAGGCCCACTAGAGAAGTTTCACCCAAAACTCATCGCAGAACCTGCACGCCCAACAACTCGTGGGTTAACACCCACCGAAAGTCGTGAAAAACCCACCGTTTAGCTCGTTTAGCCTACAAAAAAGTTCCGCCAGCCCCTCCAAAGTCTATGGATACATTCAAGAGGCCGTTAGGGGCCCGCCAGAAAAGTTTCACCTAAAACTCATCCCAGAGCCTTCCCCCCAACATTTCGTGGTCTAACACCCACTGAAAGTCGCGAACAACCCGCCATTCTTGTCGTTTTGCTCGTTTGGCCAAACAAAAAGCTCCGCCAACCCATCTAAAGCCTATGGATCCATTCAATAGGCCGTCAGAGGCCCGCCAGAGAAGTTTCACCCCAAACTCACCCCGGAGCCTGCACCCCCCAAACAATCCGTGGGCTAACACACCCATCGATAGTCGCAAAACCCCCATTGTTTTGGCCTTTTCGCTCGTTTGGCCTATAAGAAAGCTCCACCAACCCCTCCAAAGCTTATAGATCCATTCAAGAGGCCGTCAGACCCCCCGTAGCCTATAGATCCTCTTAACAGCTTGTCAGGGACGCCCCCGAGGGGCTCGACCAAAAAATATTTCTAGAGCCAGCACCCCCCCATCGATCCATGGGATAACACACATAGAAAATTGCCAAAAAACCATCGTTTTTGGTATTTCGCAGATGGGACGGCCAAAAAACCTCCGCCCGACCCCATGGAGCCTATGGATCCGCTTAACAGCTTGTCAGGGATGCCTCCGAGGGGCTCGATCCAAAAATATTTTCAGAGCCAGCACCCCCCATCGATCCATGGGCTAACACACACAGAAAATCACAAAAAAACTACCATTTTCAATATTTTGCTCGTGGGACACCCTAAAAATCTTCGCCCGACCCCCCGGAGACTATGGATCCCCTTAACAGCTTGTCAGGGACGCCCCCGAGGGGTTCGACCCAAAAATATTTACGGAGCCAGCACCCCCCATCAATCCATGGGCCTACACACACGGAAAATTGCCAAAATACTGCCGTTTTTGGTATTTCGATCATGGGACGCCCTAAAAATCTCTCTCTGACCCCTCGGAGCCTATGGATTTGCTTAATAGTTTTTCAGGGATGCCCCCGAGGGGATCGACCCAAAAATATTTTTGGACCAAGCACCCCCCATCGATCCATGGGCTAACACACATGGAAAATCGCAAAAAAAACTATCATTTTCAGTATTTTGCTCACGGGATGCCCTAAAAACCTCCACCTGACCCCCTGGAGCCTGTGGATCCGCTTAACAACTAGTCAGGGACGCCCCCGAGGGGCTCGGCCCAAAAATATTTTCGTAGCCTGCACCCCACATCGATCCATGGGATAACATACGCGGAACATTGCAAAAAAATTATTGTTTTCAGTATTTCGCTCTGGGACGCCCTAAAACGCTCTGCCTGACCCCCCGGAGCCTATGGATCCGCTTAACAACTTGTCAAGGATGCCCTCGAGGGGCTCGGCCAAAAAATATTTTCGGAGCCAGCACCCCCTATAGATCAATGGGCTAAAACACACGAAAAATTGCAAAAAGACTGTCGTTTTCATTATTTCACTTATGGGACGCACTAAAACCTCTGTCTGACCCGGAGCCTATGGATCTGCTTAGCAGCTCATCAGGGGCATCCTCGAGGGGCTCGGTAAAAAAATATTTTCGAAGCCAGCACCCCCAGTCGATCCATGGGCAAAAAAATATTTTCGAAGCCAGCACCCCCAGTCGATCCATGGGCTAACACACACGAAAAATTGTAAAAAAACTACCGTTTTCAGTATTTCGCTCATCGGACACCCTAAAAACCTCTGCCTGACCCTCCGGAGCCTATGGATCCGCTTAAAAGCTCGTCAGGATTTCCCTCGAGGGGTTTGTCCTATAAATACTTTTGGAGCCTGCACCCCCCATTGATTCTTGGGCTAAACACATGGAAAATTACAAAAAAAATATCGTTTTCAGTATTTTGCTCATGGAACGTCCTAAAAACCTCCATCATATCCCTAGAGCCTATGGATCCGCTTAATAGCTCGTCAGGGACTCCCTCGAGGGGCTCTGCCCAAAAATATTTTCATTGCCAACACCTCCCATCAATCCATGTCTAACACACAAGAAAAATCACAACAAAACTGCCGTTTTCAGTATTCCGCTCATGGGACGCCCTAAAAACTTCTGCCCGACCCCCTGAAGCCTATGGATCCGGTTAATACTCGTTAGGGACTACCCCGAGGGGCTTGGCCCATAAATAATTTTGGATCCAGCACCCCCCATCAATCCATGGGCTAACACACACGAAAAATTACTAAATATTTACCTTTTTCAGTATTTCGCTCATGGAACGCCCTAAAAACCTCTGTCCAACCCCCCAGAGCCTTTGGATCCACTTAACAGCTCGTCAGGGATGCCCTCGAGGGGCTCGGCCCAAAAATATTTTCGGAGCCAGCACCCCCCGATCGATCCATGGGTTAACACACACGAAAAATTGCTAAAAAATTGCCGTTTTCAGTATTTCGATCATGGGATGCCCTAAAAACATCCGTTCGACCTCCCGGAGCCTATGGATTGGCTTAACAACTCTTCAAGGACGCCCACGAGAGGCTCGGCCCAAAAATATTTTTGGAGCAAGCACCCCTCGATCGATCCATGGGCTAACACAAACGGAAAATCGCTAAAAATTTCCTTTTTCAGTATTTTACTCATGGAACGCCCTAAAAACCTCTGTCCAACCCCCTGGAGCCTATGGATCTGCTTAACAGCTCATTAGGGATGCCCACGAGGGGCTCGACCCAAAAATATTTCCAGAGCCGACACCCCCCGATTGATCCATGGGTTAACACACACGAAAAATCACCAAAAAACTATCGTTTTCAGTATTTTGCTCATGGGATGCCCTAAAAAATACGCCCGACCCACTGGAGCCTATGGATCCACATAACAGCTCGTCAAGGAATGCCCCCGAGGGGCTCCGCCAAAAAATATTTTCGAAGCCAACACTCCCCATAGATCAATGGGCTAACACACACGGAAAATCGTAAAAAGGTTGTAGTTTTCATTATTTCGTTCATGGGACGCCCTAAAAACCTCCATCCGACCCCTCGTAGCCTATGGATCTGCTTAACAGCTTGTTAGGGACGCCCCCGAAGGGCTCGACTAAAAAATATTTTTGAAGCCAGCACCCCCCATCGATCCATGGGCTCACACACACGAAAAATTGCTAACAAACTACTGTTTTCAGTATTTCGCTCATGGGACACCCTAAAAACCTCTGCCTGACCCCCCAGAGCCTATGGATCTGCTTAACAGCTTGTCAGCATTGGCCTCGAGGATCTCGACCCATAAATATTTTTGAAGCCAGCACCCGCCATCGATTCTTGGGCTAACACACATGAAAATTTGCAAAAAAACTGCCGTTTTCAGTATTTTGCTCATGGGACGTCCTAAAAACCTCCGTTCGAACTCCCGGAGATCATGGATCCACTTAACATATAGTCAGGGACTCCCCCGAGGGGCTCTGCGCCAAAAATATTTTCATATCCAGCATCCCCCATCGATCCATGGTCTAACACATAAGAAAAATTGCAACAAAACTATCGTTTTCAGTATTTCGCTCATGGGACGCCCTAAAAACCTCTGACCGACACCCTGAAGCCTATGGATCCGCTTAAATGCTTGTTAGGGACTCCCTCGAGGGGTTCAACCCGTAAATAATTTTGGAGCCAGCACCCCCCTATCAATCCATAGGTTAACACACACGAAAAATTGCTAAAATTTTTCCTTTTTCAGTATTTTGCTCATGAAACGCCCTAAAAACCTCCGCCCATTCCCCCAGAGACTATGGATCCACTTAACAGATTGATAGGAATGCCCCCTAGGGGACCGGTCCAAAAATAGTTTTGAAGCCGGCACCCCCCGGTCGATCCATGGGTTAACACACACGAAAAAATCATAAAAAACTGTCGTTTTAAGTATTTCGCTCATGGGACGCCCTAAAAACACCCGCCCTACCCCCTCGGAGCCTATGGATCCGCTTTACAGCTCATCAGGGACGCCCCCGAGGGTTTTGGCACAAAAACATTTTTGGAACAAGCACCCCCCGATCGATCCATGGGCTAACACAAACGGAAAATTGCTAAAAATTTGCCTTTTTCACTATTTCGCTCATGGAAAGCCCTAAAAACCTCCGTCCAACTATCCGAAGCCCATGGATTCGCTTAATAGCTTGTCAGGTACGCCCCCGAGGGGCTCGACCCAAAAATATTTTTGGAGCCAGCACCCCCGGTCGATCCATGGGTTAACAAACATGAAAAATCACAAAAAAATGTCGTTTTCAGTATTTCGCTCATGGGATTCCCTAAAAACATCCACCCGATCCTCAACGCGCATGGATCAGCTTAACAGCTCATTAGGGACACCCCCGAGGGGCTCGGCCAAAAATTATTCCCAAAGCCGGCACCCCCTGATCGATCCATGGGCTAATACACACGAAAAATTGCCAAAAAACTGTCGTTTTCACTATTTTGCTCATGGGACTCCCTAAAAACCTCCGCCCGACCTCCCGGAGCCCATGGATTCACTTAAAAGCTCGTCAGGGTCATCCTCGAGGGACTCCGTCAAAAACCTTTCCCCGAGCCAGCACCCCCCATCGATCAATGGGCTAACACAAACGAAAAATCGCCAAAAAACTGTCGTTTACACTATTTTGCTCATGGGACGCCCTTAAAACCTCCTCCCGACCCCCCGGAGCCCATGGTTCTGCTTAAAAGCTCGTCAGGGATGCCCATGAGTGGCTCGGACCAAAACGTTTCTCGGAGCCAGCACCCCCTATCGATCCATGGGCTAACACACACAGAAAATCGCAAAAAAAAACTGTCGTTTTCACTATCTCGCTCATGGGATGCCCTAAAAACCTCCGACCCACCCCTCGGAGCCCATGTATCCACTTAAAAGCTCATTAGGGATGCCTATGAGGGGTTCGACCCAAAACTTTTCCCAGAGCCAGCACCCCCCCGTCCATCCATGTGCTAATACACACGAAAAATCGCAAAAAAAACTGTCGTTTTCACTATTTTGCTCGTGGGACGCCCTAAAAACCTCCGCCTGACCCCCCCCGGAGCCCATGGATCCACTTAATAGCTCGTCAGTGACTCCCCCAAGGGGATCTTCCCAAAAATTTTCCCGGAGCTAGCACCCCCATCGATCCATGGGCTAACACAGACGGAAAATCGCAAAAAACCTGTCGTTTTCACTATTTCACTCATGGGACGCCCTAAAAAGCTCCGCCCGAGCCCATGGATCCGCTTAACAGCTCGTCAGGGATGCCCACGAGGGGTACGACCCAAAACTTTTCCCGGAGCCATCACCCCCCCATCTATCCATGGGCTAACACACACGGAAAATTGCAAAAAAACTGTCGTTTTCACTATTTTGCTCATGGGAAGGCTTAAAAACCTCCGCCCGACCCCCTGGAGCCCATGGATCCACTTAACAGCTCATCAGGGATGCCCCCGAGGGGCTCAACCCAAAACTTTTCCTGGAACCAGCACCCCCCCCATCGATCAATGGGCTAATACACACGAAAAATCGGAAAAAAACTGCCGTTTTCACTATTTTGCTCATGGGACGCTGTAAAAACCTCCGCCCGACCCCACGGAGCCCATGGATCTGCTTAACAGCTCATCAGGATCGCCCCCGAGGGGCTCGGCCCAAAACCTTTTTTCCAAAGCCAGCACCCCCTATCGATCCATGGGCTAACACATACGGAAAATCATAAAAAACCTATCGTTTTCACTATTTCGCTCATGGGATGCCCTAAAAACCTCCGTCCGACCCCCCGGAGCCCATGGATCCGCTTAATAGCTCGTCAGGGATGCCCTCGAGGGGCTCGGGCCAAAACGTTTCTCGGAGCCAGCACCCCACCATTGATCCATGGCCTAACACACACGGAAAATTACAAAAAACTGTCGTTTTCACTATTTCGCACGTGGCACGCCCTAAAAATATCTGCCCGATCCCCCGGAGCCCATGGACCCACTTAACAGCTCGTCAGGGATGCCGCCGAGAGGCTCAGTCCAAAAAGTTTCTCGGAGCCAGCACCTCCCCATCCATCCATGGGCTAAAACACATGTAAAATCGCAAAAAAACTGCCATTTTCACTATTTCGCTCATGGAACGCCCAAAAACCTCAGCCCGACCCCCCGAAGCCCATGGATTCGCTTAACAGCTCTTCAGGGACATCCCGAGGGGATCAACCCAAAACTTTTCCCAGAGCCAGCACCACCCCATCGATTCATGGGCTAACACATACGAAAAATCACAAAAAAACTACCGTTTACACTATTTCGCTCATGGGACGACCTAAAAATCTCTGTCCGATCCCCAGAGCCCAAGGATCCGCTTAACAGCTCGTAAGGGATAACATCAAGGGGATCATCCCAAAACTTTTCCAGGAGCCAGTACCCCCCATCGATTCATGGGCTAACACAAATGGAAAATCGTAAAAAAACTGCCGTTTTCACTCTTTTGCTCATGGGACGCCCTAAAAACCTCTGCCCCACCCCCCGGAGCCCATGGATCCTCTTAACATCTCGTAAGGGATGCCACCGAGGGGCTCGGCCCAAAACTTTTCCCGGAGCCAGCACCCCCCGGCCGATCCATTGGCTAACACACATGGAAAATCGCCAAAAAACTGCCGTTTTCACTCTTTCGCTCATGGGACGCCCTAAAAACCTCCGCCCGACCCCCCGGAGCCTATGGATCCACTTAACAGCTCATCAGGGATCCCCCCGAGGGGTTCGGCCCAAAACCTTTTCCAGAGCCAGTACCCCTTATCGATCCATGGGCTAACACACACGAAAAATTATAAAAAAATGACGTTTTAGCTATTTCGCTCATGGGACGCCCTAGAAACCTCCGCCCGACCCCACGGAGCCCATAGATCCACTTAGCAGCTCATCAGGGACGCCCCCGAGGGGTTCGACCCAAAATTTTTCCCAGAGCCAGTACCCGCGGTCGATCCATGGGCTAACACACAGAAAATCGCCAAAAAATGGCCGTTTTCATTCTTTCGCTCATGGGACGCCCTAAAGACCTCCGCCCCACCCCCCGGAGCCCATAGATTCGCTTAAAAGCTCATCAAAGATGCCCCGGAGGGGCTCGACCCTAAACTTTTCCCGGAGCCAGCAGCCCCGGCCGAGCCATGGGCTAACACACACGAAAAATCGCAAAAAAACTACCATTTTCACTCTTTCGCTCATGGGATCCCCTAAAGACCTCCGCCCCACCCCAGAGCCCATGGATCCGCTTAACAGCTCGTCAGGGACGCCCACTGAGGGGCTCGGCCCAAAACTTTTCCCGGAGCCAGCCCCCCCCCCCTCCTCCCGATCCATGGGCTAACAGGTACGGAAAATCGCTAAAAAACTGCCATTTTCAGTCTTTCGCTCATGGGATGCCCTAAAGACCTCTGCCCCACCCCAAGGAGCCCGTGGATCCTCTTAGCAGCTAGTTAGGGATGCCACCGAGGGGCTCGACCCAAAAATTTCCCGGAGCCAGCACCCGCCGGTCGATCCATGGGCTAACACAGACGGAAAATCGCCAAAAAATTGCCATTTTCACTCTTTCGCTCATGGGACGCCCTAAAGACCTCCGCCCTACCCCCCGGAGCACATGGATCTACTTAACAGCTCGTCAGGGATGCCTCCGAGGGCTCGGCACAAATATTTTCCCGGAGCCAGCACCCCCCGGCCAATCCAGGGGCTAACACACACGAAAAATAGCCAAAAAACTGACATTTTCACTCTTTCGCTCATGGGACGCCGTAAAAACTTCCGCCCCACCCCCCGGATCCCATGGATCTGCTTAACAGCTCGTAAGGGACACCCCCGAGGGGCTCGGTCCAAAACCTTTCCTGGAGCCAACACCCCCCGGCCAATCCATTGGCTAACACACACGAAAAATCACCAAAAAACTGCTGTTTTCACTCTTTTGCTCATGGGATGCCCTAAAGACCTTCGCCCCACCCCCCGGATCCCATGGATCCGCTTAAAATCTCGTCAGAGATGCCTCCGAGGGGCTCGGCCCAAAAATTTTCCCGGAGCCAGCACCCCCCGGCCGATCCATGGGCTAACACACATGAAAAATCACCAAAAAACTGCCGTTTTCACTCTTTCACTCATGGGACGCCCTAAAAACCTCCGCCCCACCACTAGGAGCCCATGGTTCCGATTAAAAGCTCGTCAGGGACGCCCCCGAGGGGCTCGGGACAAAACTATTCCCGAATCCAGCATCCCCAGGTCGATCCATGGGCTAACACACACGAAAAATTGCCAAAAAACTGCCGTTTTCACTCTTTCGCTCATGGGACGCCCTAATAACCTCCGCCCCACCCAGGAGACCATGGATCCACTTAAATGCTCGTCAGGGACGCACCCGAGGGGTTTGGACCAAAACTTTTCCCGGATCCAGCACCCCCCGACCGATCCATGGGCTAATACACACGAAAAATCGCCAAAAAAAACTTTCGTTTTCACTATTTCGCTCATGGGATGCCCTAAAAACCTCCGCCCCACCCCCCAGAGCCCATGGATCTGCTTACCAGCTCGTCAAGGACGCCCCTGAGGGGTTCGGCCCAAAACTTTTCCCAGAGCCAGCACCCCCCGGCCGATCCATGGGCTAACACACACGAAAAATCGCCAAAAAACTGCCGTTTTCACTCTTTCGCTCATAGGACACCCTAAAAACCTCCGCCCCACCCCTAGGAGCCCATGGAACCGCTTAACAGCTCTTCAGGGATGCCCCCGAGGGGCTCGGCCATAAACTTTTCCCGAAGCCAGCACTCCCCGACTGATCCATGGGCTAACACACACGGAAAAATGCCAAAAAACTGCCGTTTTCACTCTTTCGCTCATGGGACGCCCTAAAAACCTCCGCCCGACCATCCAGAGCCTATGGATCTGCTTAATAGCTCATCAGGATGCCATCGAGGGGTTCGTCCCAAAACCTTTTCCAGAGCCAGCACCCCTTATCGATCCATGGGCTAACACACACGAAAAATTATAATAAAGCTGTCGTTTTCGCTATTTCGCTCATGGGACGCCCTAGAAACCTCCGCCCGACCCCACGGAGCCCATGGATACGCTTAACAGCTCGTCAGGGATGCCCCCGAGGGGTTCATCCCAAAAATTTTCCCCGAGCCAGCACCCCCGACCGATCCATGGGCTAACACAAATGGGAAATCGCCAAAAAATGGCCGTTTTCATTCTTTCGCTCATGGGACACCCTAAAGACCTCCGCCCCACCCCCCGGAGCCCATAGATCCGCTTAACAGCTAGTCAAAGATGCCACCGAGAGGGTCGACCCAAAACTTTTCCCTGAGCCAGCACCCCCCCGGCCGAGCCATTGGCTAACACACACGGAAAATCGTAAAAAAACTACCATTTTCACTCTTTCACTCATGGGATGCCCTAAAGACCTCCGCCCCACCCCCCGGAGCCCATGGATCTTCTTAACAGGTCATCAGGGACGCCCCCAAGGGGCTCGGTCCAAAACTTTTCCCGGAGCCAGCACCCCCTGGTCGATCCATGGGATAACACACACGAAAAATTACCAAAAAACTGCCGTTCTCACTCTTTCGCTCATGGGATGCCCTAAAGACCTCCGCCCCACCCCCCGGAGCCCATGGATCTTCTTAACAGGTCATCAGGGATGCCCCCGAGGGGCTCGGCCCAAAACGTTTCCCGGAGCCAGCACCCCCTGGCCGATCCATGGGATAACACACACGAAAAATTATCAAAAAACTGCCGTTTTCACTCTTTCGCTCATGGGATGCCCTAAAGACATCCGCTCCACCACCCGGAGCCCATGGATCCGCTTAAAAGCTCATCAGGGACGCCCCAGAGGGGCTTGGCCCAAAACTTTTCCTGGAGCCAGCACCCCCCGACCGATCCATGGGCTAACACACACGGAAAATCACCAAAAAACTGCCGTTTTCACTCTTTCGCTCATGGGACGCCCTAAAAACCTCCGCCCCACTCCCCGGAGCCCATGGATCCTCTTAAAAGCTCGTCAGGGATGCCCCCGAGGGGCTCGGCCCAAAACTTTTCCCGGAGCCAGCACCCCCCAGTCGATCCATGGGCTAACACACACGGAAAATTGCCAAAAAAATGCCTTTTTCACTCTTTCGCTCATGGGAAGCCCTAAAAGCCTCCGCCCGAACCCCTGGAGCCTATGAATCCGCTTAACAGCTCATCAGGGCTGCCCCCGAGGGGTTCGGCCCAAAACCTTTTTCCATAGCCAGCACCCCTTATCGATCCATGGCCTAACACACATGAAAAATTATAAAAAAGCTGCCGTTTTCACTCTTTCGCCTCTGGGATGCCCTTAAAACCTCCCAACGGACCCACGGAGCCCATGGATCTGCTTAACAGCTCGTCAGGGATGCCCTCGAGGGTATCGGCCCAAAATAATTTTCGTAGCCAGTGCCCCCCAGCGATCCGTGGGTTAACACCCACGGAAAATCGCCAAAAAACTGCGGCTTTCACTCTTTCGCCTCTGGGACGCCCTTAAAACCTTCAAACGGACCAACGGAGCCCATGGATCCGCTTAACAGCTCGTCAGGGATGCCCATAAGGGGCTCGACCCAAAATAATTTTCGTAGCCAGCGCCCCCCCAGAGATCCGTGGGCTAACACCCACGGAAAATCGCCAAAAAACTGCGGCTTTCACTCTTTCGCCTCTGGGACGCCCTTAAAACCTTCAAACGGACCAACGGAGCCCATGGATCCGCTTAACAGCTCGTCAGGGATGCCCATAAGGGGCTCGACCCAAAATAATTTTCGTAGCCAGCGCCCCCCCAGAGATCCGTGGGCTAACACCCACGGAAAATCGCCAAAAAACTGCCGTTTTCACTCTTTCGCCTCTGGGATGCCCTGAAAACCTCCCAACGGACCCACAGAGCCCATGGATCTGCTTAACAGCTCGTCATGGATGCCCAATAGGGTCTCAGTCCAAAATAATTTCCGGAGCCAGCGCCCCCCCAGCGATCCGTGGGCTAACACCCACGAAAAATTGCCAAAAAATGGCAGTTTTCACTCTTTCGCCTCTGGGACGCCCTTAAAACCTCCCAACGGACCCATGGAGTCCATGGATCTGCTTAACAGCTCATCAGGGACACCAACGAGGGGCTCGGCCCAAAATAATTTTCGGAGCCAGCGCCCCACCAGCGATCCGTGGGCTAACACCCACGAAAAATTGCCAAAAAACTGCCGTTTTCACTCTTTCGCCTCTGGGATGCCCTTAAAACCTCCCAACGGACCCACGGAGCCCATAGATCCGCTTAACATCTCATCAGGGACGCCCACGAGGGTATCGGTCCAAAATAATTTCCGGAGCCAGCGCCCCCCCAGCGATCCGTGGTCTAACACCCACGGAAAATCGCCAAAAAACTGCCGTTTTCACTCTTTCTCCTCTGAGACGCCCTTAAAACCTCCCAACGGACCCACGGAGCCCATGGATCTGCTTAACAGCTCGTCAGAGACGCCCACGAGGGGATTTGCCCAAAATAATTTTTGGAGCCAGCGCCCCCCCAGCGATCCATGGGCTAACCCCACAGAAAATCGCCAAAAAACTGCCGTTTTCACTCTTTCGCCTCTGGGACGCCCTTAAAACCTCCCAACGGACCCACGGAGCCCATGGATCTACTTAACATCTCGTCAGCGACGCCCACGAGGGACTCGTCCCAAAATAATTTCCAAAGCCAGCACCCCCCCAGCGATCCGTGGGCTAACACCCATGGAAAATCGCCAAAAAACTGCCGTTTTCACTCTTTCGCCTCTAGGACGCCCTTAAAACCTCCCAACGGATCCACGGATCCCATGGATCCGCTTAAAAGCTCGTCAAGGACGCCCACGAGGGGCTCGGCCCAAAATAATTTCCGGAGCCAGCGCCCCCCCAGCGATCCGTGGGATAACACCCACGAAAAATCACCAAAAAACTATCGTTTTCACTCTTTCGCCTCTGGGACGCCCTTAAAACCTCCCACCGGCCCCAAGGAGCCCATGTATCCGCTTAACAGCTCGTCAGGGACGCCCACGAGGGGCTCGGCCCAAAATAATTTTCGGAGCCAGCGCCCCCCCAGCGATCCGTGGGCTAACACCCACGGAAAATCGCCAAAAAACTACCGTTTTCACTCTTTCGCCTCTGGGACGCCCTTAAAACCTCCCAACGGACCCACGGAGCCCATAGATCCACTTAACATCTCGTCAGGGACGCCCACGAGGGGCTCAGACCAAAATAATTTTCGGAGCCAGCACCCCCCCAGCGATCCATGGGCTAACACCCACGAAAAATTGCCAAAAAACTGCCGTTTTCACTCTTTCGCCTCTGGGACGCCCTTAAAACCACCCAACGGACCCACGGATCCCATGGATCCACTTAACAGCTCGTCAGGGATGCCCAAGAGGGGCTCGATCCAAAATAATTTCTAGAGCCAGCGCCCCCCAGCGATCCGTGGGCTAACACCCACTTGAAAATCGCCAAAAAACTGCCGTTTTCACTCTTTCGCCTCCTGGACGCCCTTAAAACCTCCCAACGGACCCACGGAGCCCATGGATCCGCTTAACAGCTCGTCAGGGATGCCCATGAGGTGCTTGGCCCAGTCTAATTTCTGGAGCCAGCGCCCCCCCAGCGATCCGTGGGCTAAAACCCACGAAAAATCGCCAAAATATTGTCGTTTTCACTCTTTCGCCTCTGGAACGCCCTTAAAACCTCCCAACGGACCCACGGAGCCCATGGATCCACTTAACAGATCATCAGGGATGCCCATAAGGGGCTCGGCCCAAAATAATTTTCGGAGCCAGCGCCCCCCAGCGATACGTGGGCTAACACCCACGGAAAATCGCCAAAACACTGCCGTTTTCACTCTTTCGCCTCTGGGACGCCCTTAAAACCTCCCAACGGCCCCACGGAGCCCATGGATCTGCTTAACAGCTCGTCAGGGACTCCCACGAGGGGCTCGGTCCAAAATAATTTTTGGAGCCAGCGCCCCCCCAGCGATCCGTGGGCTAACACCCACGGAAAATCGCCAAAAAACTGCCGTTTTCACTCTTTCGCCTCTGGGATGCCCTGAAAACCTCCCAACGGACCCACAGAGCCCATGGATCTGCTTAACAGCTCGTCATGGATGCCCAATAGGGTCTCAGTCCAAAATAATTTCCGGAGCCAGCGCCCCCCCAGCGATCCGTGGGCTAACACCCACGAAAAATCGCCAAAAAACGGCAGTTTTCACTCTTTCGCCTCTGGGACTCCCTTAAAACCTCCCAACGGACCCATGGAGTCCATGGATCTGCTTAACAGCTCATCAGGGATGCCCATGAGGGGCTTGGACCAGTCTAATTTCCGGAGCCAGCGCCCCCCCAGCGATCCGTGGGCTAACACCCACGGAAAATCGCCAAAAAACTGCCGTTTTCACTCTTTCGCCTCTGGGACGCCCTTAAAACCTCCCAACGGCCCCACAGAGCCCATGGATCCGCTTAACAGCTTGTCAGGGACGCCCACGAGGGGCTCGGCCCAAAATAATTTCCGGAGCCAGCTCCCCCTCAGCAATCCGTGGGCTAACACCCACGGAAAATCGCCAAAAAACTGCCGTTTTCACTCTTTCGCCTCTGGGACGCCCTTAAAACCTCCCAACGGCCCCACGGAGCCCATGGATCCGCTTAACATCTTGTCAGGGACACCCACGAGAGGCTCGGCCCAAAATAATTTCCGGAGCCAGCTCCCCCCCAGCGATCCGTGGGCTAACACCCACGAAAAATCGCCAAAAAACTGCCGTTTTCACTTTTTCGCCTCTGGGACGCCCTTAAAACCTCCCAATGGACCCACGGAGCCCATGGATCCACTTAACAGCTTGTCAGGGACGCCCACGAGGGATTCATACCAAAATAATTTTTGGAGCCAGCACCCCCCCAGCGATCCATGGGCTAACACCCACGAAAAATTGCCAAAAAACTGCCGTTTTCACTCTTTCGCCTCTGGGACGCCCTTAAAACCTCCCAACGGACCCACGGAGCCCATGGATCCGCTTAACATCTTGTCAGGGACGCCCACGAGAGGCTCGGCCCAAAATAATTTCCGGAGCCAGCTCCCCCCCAGCGATCCGTGGGCTAACACCCACGAAAAATCGCCAAAAAACTGCCGTTTTCACTTTTTCGCCTCTGGGACGCCCTTAAAACCTCCCAATGGACCCACGGAGCCCATGGATCCACTTAACAGCTTGTCAGGGACGCCCACGAGGGATTCATACCAAAATAATTTTTGGAGCCAGCACCCCCCCAGCGATCCATGGGCTAACACCCACGAAAAATTGCCAAAAAACTGTCGTTTTCACTCTTTCGCCTCTGGGACGCCCTTAAAACCTCCCAACGGACCCACGGAGCCCATGGATCCGCTTAACAGCTCGTGAGGGACGCCCAAGAGGGGCTTGGTCCAAAATAATTTCCGGAGCCAGCGCCCCCCAGCGATCCGTGGGCTAATACCCACGGAAAATCGCCAAAAAACTGCCGTTTTCACTCTTTCGCCTCTGGGACGCCCTTAAAACCTCCCAACGGACCCACGGAGCCCATGGATCCGCTTAACAGCTCGTCATGGACGCCCAAGAGGGGATCTATCCAAAGTAATTTTCGGAGCCAGCGCCCCCCCAGCGATCCGTGGGCTAACACCCACGAAAAATAGCCAAATATTTGCCGTTTTCACTCTTTCATTTTTGGGACGCCCTTAAAACCTCCAATGAACCCACGGAGTCCATGGATCTGCTTAACAGCTCGTCAGGGATGCCCACGAGGGGCTCGACATAAAATAATTTTCGGATTCAGCGCCCCCCCAGCGATCCTTGGGCTAACACCCACGGAAAATCGTCAAAAAACTGCGGCTTTCACTCTTTCGCCTCTGGGACGCCCTTAAAATCTCCCAACGGACCAACGGAGCCCATGGATCCGTTAACAGCTTGTCAGGGATGCCCATAAGGGGCTCGACCCAAAATAATTTTCGGAGCCAGCGCCCCCCAGAGATACGTGGGCTAACACCCACGGAAAATCGCCAAAAAACTGCCGTTTTCACTCTTTCGCCTCTGGGATGCCCTTAAAACCTCCCAACGGACCCACGGAGCCCATGGATCTTCTTAACAGCTCGTCAGGGACGTCCTCGAGGGTCTCGGCCCAAAATAATTTTCGTAGCCAGCGCCCCCCCAGCGATCCGTGGGCTAACACCCACGGAAAATCGCCAAAAAACTGCGGCTTTCACTCTTTCGCCTCTGGGACGCCCTTAAAACCTTCCAACGGACCAACGGAGCCCATGGATCTGCTTAACAGCTCGTTAGGGATGCCCATAAGGGGCTCGACCCAAAATAATTTTCGGAGCCAGCGCCCCCCCCCCAGCAATCCATGGGCTAACACCCACGGAAAATCGCCAAAAAACTGTCGTTTTCACTCTTTCGCCTCTGGGACCCCCATAAAAGCTCCCAAAGGACCCACGGAGCCCATGAATCTGCTTAACAGCTCGTCAGGGACTCCCTCGAGGGTGTCGGCCCAAAATAATTTTCGTAGCCAGCACCCCCCAGCGATCCGTGGGCTAACACCCACGGAAAATTGCCAAAAAAATTCGGCTTTCACTCTTTCGCCTCTGGGACGCCCTTAAAACCTTCCAACGGACCCACGGAGCCCATGGATCCGCTTAAAAGCTCATCAGGGATGCCCATAAGGGGCTTGGCCCAAAATAATTTCCGAAGCCAACGCCCCCCCAGCGATCCGTGGGCTTACACCCACGGAAAATCGCCAAAAAAATGCGGTTTTCACTCTTTTGCCTCTAGGACGCCCTTAAAACCTCCCAATGGACCCACGGAGCCCATGGATCCGCTTAAAAGCTCGTCAGGGATGCCCATAAGGGGCTCGGTCCAAAATAATTTTCGGAGCCAGCGCCCCCCCAGCGATCCGTGGGCTAACACCCACGGAAAATCACCAAAAAACTGCCGTTTTCACTCTTTCGCCTCTGGGAAGCCCTTAAAACCTACCAACGGACCCACGGAGCCCATGGATCCGCTTAACAGCTCGTCAGGGACGCCCAATAGGGGCTCGGTCAAAAATAATTTTCGGATTCAGCGTCCCACAGCGATCTGTGGGCTAACACCCACGGAAAATCGCCAAAAAACTGCCGTTTTCACTCTTTCGCTTCTGGGACGCCCTTAAAACCTCCCAACGAACCCACGGAGCCAATAGATCTGCTTAACAGCTCGTCAGGGATACCCATGAGGGGCTCAGACTAAACTAATTTCCGGAGCCAGCGCCCCCTCAGCGATCCGTGGGCTAACACCCACGAAAAATCGTCAAAAAACTGCCGTTTTCACTCTTTCGCCTCTGGGACGCCCTTAAAACCACCCAACGGACCCACGGATCCCATGGATCCACTTAACAGCTCGTCAGGGATGCCCACGAGGGGCTCGACATAAAATAATTTCCGGATTCAGCGCCCCCCAGTGATCCGTGGGTTAACACCCACGGAAAATCGCCAAAAAACTGCGGTTTTCACTCTTTCGCCTCTGGAAGCCCTTAAAACCTCCCAACGGAACAACGGAGCCCATGGATCCACTTAAAAGCTCGTCAGGGATTCCCATAAGGGGCTCGGCCCAAAATAATTTTCGGAGCCAGCGCCCCCCAGCGATACGTGGGCTAACACCCACGAAAAATCGCCAAAAAACTACCGTTTTCACTCTTTCGTCTCTGGGACGCCCTTAAAAGCTCCCAACGGTCCCACGGAGCCCATGGATCCGCTTAACAGCTCGTCAGGGACGCCCACGAGGGGCTCGGCCCAAAATAATTTCCGAAGCCAGCGCCCCCCCAGCGATCCGTGGGCTTACACCCACGGAAAATCACCAAAAAACTGTCGTTTTCACTCTTTCGCCTCTTGGACGCCCTTAAAACCTCCCAACGGACCCACGAAGCCCAGGGATCCGCTTAACAGCTCGTCAGGGACGCCCCCCAGGGTCTAGGCCCAAA
Organism: Capsicum rhomboideum; assembly: GCA_031232105.1. NCBI lineage: Eukaryota > Viridiplantae > Streptophyta > Magnoliopsida > Solanales > Solanaceae > Capsicum > Capsicum rhomboideum. The sequence goes on from CP124714.1 coordinate 171,984,370, forward strand.
ATAATTTCCGGATCCAGTGCCCCCCCAGCGATCCGTGGGCTAACACCCACGAAAAATCGCCAAAAAATTACAGTTTTCACTCTTTCGCCTCTGGGATGCCCTTAAAACCTCCAAACGGACCCACGGAGCCCATGGATACGCTTAACAACTCATCATGGATGCCCACTAGGGGCTCGGTACAAAATAATTTCCGGAGCCAGCGCCCCCCCAGCGATCCGTGGGCTAAAACCCACGGAAAATCGCCAAAAAACTACCGTTTTCACTCTTTCGCCTCTGGGACGCCCTTAAAACCTCCCACCGGCCCCAAGGAGCCCATGGATCTGCTTAATAGCTCGTCAGGGACGCCCACGAGGGGCTCGGTCCAAAATAATTTTCGGAGCCAGCTCCCCCCCAGCGATCCGTGGGCCAACACCCACGGAAAATCGCCAAAAAACTGCCGTTTTCACTCTTTCGCCTCTGGGACGCCCTTAAAACCTCCCAACGAACTCACGGAGCCCATGGATCCACTTAACAGCTCGTCAGGGATGCCCACGAGGGGCTCGGCACAAAATAATTTTCGGATTCAGCGCCCCCCCAGCGATCCGTTGGCTAACACCCACGGAAAATCGCCAAAAAACTGCGGCTTTCACTCTTTCGCCTCTGGGACGCCCTTAAAACCTCCCAACGGACCAACGGAGCCCATGGATCCGCTTAACAGCTCGTCAGGGATGCCCATAAGGGGCTCGACCCAAAATAATTTTCGGAGCCAGCGCCGCCCAGCATACGTGGGCTAACACCCACGGAAAATCGCCAAAAAACTGCCGTTTTCACTCTTTCGCCTCTGGGACGCCCTTAAAACCTCCCAACGGACCCACGGAGCCCATGGATCTGCTTAATAGCTCGTCAGGGATTCCCCCGAGGGGCTAGATCTAAAATAATTTCTGGAGCCAGCGCCTACCCCGCGATCCGTGGGCTAACACCCACGGAAAATCGCCAAAAAACTGCCGTTTTCACTCTTTCGCCTCTGGGACGCCCTTAAAACCTCCCAACGGCCCCACGAAGCCCATGGATCCGCTAACCATATTGTCAGGGATTCCCCTGAGGGGATAGGCCCAAAATAATTTCCGGAGCCAGCGCCCACCCAGCGATCCGTGGGCTAACACCCACGGAAAATCGCCAAAAAACTGCCGTTTTCACTCTTTCGCCTCTGGGACGCCCTTAAAACATCCCAACGGCCCCAAGGAGCCCATGGATCCGCTTAACAGCTCGTCAGGGACGCACCTGAGGGGCTAGGCCCAAAATAATTTCCGGAGCCAGTGCCCACCCAGCGATCCGTGGGCTAACACCCACGAAAAATCGCCAAAAAACTGCCGTTTTCATCCTTTCGCCTCTGGGACGCCCTTAAAACCTCCCAACGGCCCCACGGAGCCCATGGATCTGCTTAACAGCTTGTCAGGAATTCCCCTGAGGGGCTAGTCCCAAAATAATTTCCGGAGCCAGCGCCCACCCAGCGATCCGTGGGCTAACACCCACGGAAAATCGCAAAAAAACTGCCGTTTTCATTCTTTCGCCTCTGGGACGCCCTTAAAACCTCCCAACGGCCCCACGGAGCCCATGGATCCGCTTAACAGCTCGTCAGGGACGCCCCCAAGGGGCTAGGCCCAAAATAATTTTCGGAGCCAGCGCCCACCCAGCGATCCGTGGGCTAACACCCGCGGAAAATCGCCAAAAAACTGCCGTTTTCACTCTTTCGTCTCTGGGACGCCCTTAAAACCTCCCAACAGCCCCACGTAGCCCATGGATCCGCTTAACAGCTCGTCAGGGATGCCCCCGAGGGGCTAGGCCCAAAATAATTTTCGGAGCCAGCGCCCCCCACTAATCCGTGGGCTAACACCCACGAAAAATTGCCAAAAAACTACCGTTTTCACTCTTTCGCCTCTGGGACGCCCTTAAAACCTCCCAACGGCCCCACGGAGCCCATGGATGTGCTTAACAGCTCGTCAGGGATGCCCCCAGGGTCTAGGCCCAAAATAATTTTCGGAGCCAGCGCCCACCCAACGATCCGTGGGCTAACACCCACGGAAAATAGCCAAAAATTGCTGTTTTTTCACTCTTTCGCCTCTGGAATGCCCTTAAAACCTCCCAACGGCCCCACGGAGCCCATGGATCCACTTAACAGCTCGTCAGGGATGCCTCCGAGGGGATAGGCCCAAAATAATTTCTGGGGCCAGCGCCTACCCAGCGATCCGTGGGCTAACACCCACGGAAAATCGCCAAAAAACTGCCGTTTTCACTCTTTCGCCTCTGGGACGCCCTTAAAACCTCCCAACGGCCCCATGGAGCCCATGGATCCGCTAACCATATTGTCAGGGATGCCCCTGAGGGGATAGGCCCAAAATAATTTCTGGAGCCAGCTCTCACCCAGCGATCCGTGGGCTAACACCCACGAAAAATCGCCAAAATACTGTCGTTTTCATTCTTTCTCCTCTGGGACGCCCTTAAAACCTCGCACCGGACCCAAGGATCCTATGTATACCCTTAACAACTCATCAGGGACGCCCCCGAGGGGCTAGGCCCAAAATAATTTTCGGAGCCAGCGCCCCCCCAGCGATCCGTGGGCTAACACCCACGAAAAATCGCCAAAAAACTGTCGTTTTCACTCTTTCGCCTCTGGGACGCCCTTAAAACCTCCCAACGGCCCCACGGAGCCCATGGATCCTCTTAACAGCTCGTCAGGGACGCCCCCCAGGGTCTAGGCCCAAAATAATTTTCGGAGCCAGCGCCCACCCAACGATCCGTGGGCTAACACCCACGGAAAATCGCCAAAAATTGCCGTTTTTTTGCTCTTTCGCCTCTGGGATGCCCTTAAAACCTCCCAACGGCCCACGGAGCCCATGGATCCACTTGAAAGCTCGTCAGGGATGCCCCCGAGGGGCTAGGCCCAAAATAATTTCCGGAGCCAGCGCCTACCCAGCGATCCGTGGGCTAACACCCACGGAAAATCGCCAAAAAACTGCCTTTTTCACTCTTTCGCCTCTGGGACGCCCTTAAAACCTCCCAACGGCCCCACGGAGCCCATGGATCCGCTTAACAGCTCGTCAGGGATGCCCCCCAGGGTCTAGGCCCAAAATAATTTTTGGAGCCAGCGCCCACACAACGATCCGTGGGCTAACACCCACGGAAAAATCGCCCAAAATTGCCATTTTTTCACTCTTTCGCCTCTGGAACGCCCTTAAAACCTCCCAACGGCCCCACGGAGCCCATGGATCCGTTTAAAAGCTCGTCAGGGATTCCCCCGAGGGGCTAGGCCCGAAATAATTTCCGGAGCCAGCGCCTACCCAGCGATCCGTGGGCTAACACCCACGGAAAATCGCCAAAAAACTGCCGTTTTCACTCTTTCGCCTCTGGGATGCCTTTAAAACCTCCCAACGGCCCCACGAAGCCCATGGATCCGCTAACCATATTGTCAGGGATGCCCCTGAGGGCATAGGCCCAAAATGATTTCCGGAGCCAGCGCCCACCCAACGATCCGTGGGCTAACACCCACGGAAAATCGCCAAAAAACTGCCGTTTTCACTCTTTCGCCTCTGGGACGCCCTTAAAACATCCCAACGGCCCCAAGGAGCCCATGGATCCGCTTAACAGCTCGTCAGGGACGCCCCCGAGGGGCCAGGCCCAAAATAATTTCCGGAGCCAGCGCCCACCCAGCGATCCGTGGGGTAACACCCACGAAAAATCGCCAAAAAACTGCCGTTTTCATTCTTTCGCCTCTGGGACGCCCTTAAAACCTCCCACCGGACCCAAGGAGCCTATGTATACCCTTAACAACTCGTCAGGGACACCCCCGAGGGGCTCGGCCAAAAATAATTTCCGGAGCCAACGCCCCCCCAGCGATCCGTGGGCTAACACCCACGAAAAATCGCCAAAATACTGCCGTTTTCATTCTTTCGCCTCTGGGACGCCCTAAAAACCTCCCACCGGACCCAAGGAGCCTATTTATACCCTTAACAACTCGTCAGGGACGCCCCCGAGGGGCTAGGCCCAAAATAATTTCCGGAGCCAGCGCCCCCCCAGCGATCCGTGGGCTAACACCCACGAAAAATCGCCAAAAAACTGCCGTTTTCACTCTTTCGCCTCTGGGACGCCTTTAAAACCTCCCAACGGCCCCACGAAGCCCATGGATCCGCTAACCATATTGTCAGGGATGCCCCTGAGGGCATAGGCCCAAAATAATTTCCGGAGCCAGCGCCCACCCAGCGATCCGTGGGCTAACACCCACGGAAAATCGCCAAAAAACTACCGTTTTCACTCTTTCGCCTCTGGGACGCCCTTAAAACATCCCAACGGCCCCAAGGAGCCCATGGATCCGCTTAACAGCTCGTCAGGGACGCCCCCGAGGGGATAGGCCCAAAATAATTTCCGGAGCCAGCGCCCACCCAGCGATCCGTGGGGTAACACCCACGAAAAATCGCCAAAAAACTGCCGTTTTCATTCTTTCGCCTCTGGGACGCCCTTAAAACCTCCCAACGGCCCCACGAAGCCCATGGATCCGCTAACCATATTGTCAGGGATGCCCCTGAGGGCATAGGCCCAAAATAATTTCCGGAGCCAGCGCCCACCCAGCGATCCGTGGGCTAACACCCACGGAAAATCGCCAAAAAACTGCCGTTTTCACTCTTTCGCCTCTGGGACGCCCTTAAAACATCCCAACGGCCCCAAGGAGCCCATGAATCTGCTTAACAGCTCGTCAGGGACGCCCTCGAGGGGCTAGGCCCAAAATAATTTCCGGAGCCAGCGCCCACCCAGCGATCCGTGGGCTAACACCCATGAAAAATCGCCAAAAAACTGCCGTTTTCATTCTTTCGCCTCTGGGACGCCCTTAAAACCTCCCACCGGACCCAAGGAGCCTATGTATACCCTTAACAACTAGTCAGGGACACCCCCGAGGGGCTCGGCCAAAAATAATTTCCGGAGCCAACGCCCCCCAGCGATCCGTGGGCTAACACCCACGAAAAATCGCCCAAAAACTGCCGTTTTCACTCTTTCGTCTCTGGGACGCCCTTAAAACCTCCCAACGGCCCCACGGGGCCCATGGATCCGCTTAACAGCTCGTCAGGGACGCCCCCGAGGGGCTAGGCCCAAAATAATTTCCGGAGCCAGCGCCCACCCAGCGATCCGTGGGCTAACACCCACGGAAAATCGCCAAAAAACTACCGTTTTCACTCTTTCGTCTCTGGGACGCCCTTAAAACCTCCCAACAGCCCCACGGAGACCATGGATCCGCTTAACAGCTCGTCAGGGACGCCCCCGAGGGGCTAGGCCGAAAATAATTTCCGAAGCCAGCGCCCCCCCAGCGATCCGTGGGCTAACACCCACGAAAAATTGCCAAAAAACTGTCGTTTTCACTCTTTCGCCTCTGGGACGCCCTTAAAACCTCCCAACGGCCCCACGGAGCCCAAGGATCCGCTTAACAGCTCGTCAGGGACGCCCCCCAGGGTCTAGGCCCAAAATAATTTTCGGAGCCAGCGCCCACCCAACGATCCGTGGGCTAACACCCACGGAAAATCGCCAAAAATTGCGGTTTTTTCACTCTTTCGCCTCTGGGATGCCCTTAAAACCTCCCAACGGCCCCACGGAGCCCATGGATCCGCTTAACAGCTCGTCAGGGATGCCTCCGAGGGTCTAGGCCGAAAATAATTTCCGGAGCCAGCGCCTACCCAGCGATCCGTGGGCTAACACCCACGGAAAATCGCCAAAAAACTGCCGTTTTCACTCTTTTGCCTCTGGGACGCCCTTAAAACCTCCCAACGGCCCCACGGAGCCCATGGATCCGCTAACCATATTGTCAGGGATGCCCCTGAGGGGATAGGCCCAAAATAATTTCTGGAGCCAGCGCCCACCCAGCGATCCGTGGGCTAACACCCACGAAAAATCGCCAAAATAATGCCGTTTTCATTCTTTCGACTCTGGGACGCCCTTAAAACCTCCCACCGGACCCAAGGAGCCTATGTATACCCTTAACAACTTGTCAGGGATGCCCCCGAGGGGCTAGGCCCAAAATAATTTCAGGAGCCAGCGCCCCCCCAGCGATCCGTGGGCTAACACCCACGAAAAATTGCCAAAAAACTGCCGTTTTCACTCTTTCGCCTCTGGGACGCCCTTAAAACCTCCCAACGGCCCCACGGAGCCCATGGATCCGCTAACCATATTGTCAGGGACGCCCCTGAGGGGATATGCCCAAAATAATTTCCGGAGCCAGCGCCCACCCAGCGATCCGTGGGATAACACCCACGGAAAATCGCCAAAAAACTGCCGTTTTCACTCTTTCGCCTCTGGGACGCCCTTAAAACCTCCCAACGGCCCCACGGAGCCCATGGATCCGCTTAACAGCTTGTCAGGGATGCCCCCGAGGGGCTAGACCTAAAATAATTTCCGGAGCCAGCGCCTACCCCGCGATCCGTGGGCTAACACCCACGGAAAATCGCCAAAAAACTGCCGTTTTCACTCTTTCGCCTCTGGGACGCCCTTAAAACCTCCCAACGGCCCCACGGAGCCCATGGATCCGCTAACCATATTGTCAGGGACGCCCCTGAGGGGATATGCCCAAAATAATTTCCAGAGCCAGCGCCCACCCAGCGATCCGTGGGCTGACACCCACGGAAAATCGCCAAAAAACTGTCGTTTTCACTCTTTCGCCTCTGGGACGCCCTTAAAACCTCCCAACGGCCCCAAGGAGCCCATGGATCCGCTTAACAGCACGTCAGGGACGCCCCCGACGGGCTAGGCCCAAAATAATTTCCGGAGCCAGCGCCCACCCAGCGATCCGTGGGCTAACACCCACGAAAAATCGCCAAAAAACTGCCGTTTTAATTCTTTCGCCTTTGGGACGCCCTTAAAACCTCCCACCGGACCCAAAGAGCCTATGTATACCCTTAACAACTCGTCAGGGACACCCCCGAGGGGCTCGGCCCAAAATAATTTTCGGAGCTAGCGCCCCCCCAGCGATCCATGGGCTAACACCTATGAAAAATCGCCAAAAAACTGTCGTTTTCACTCTTTCACCTCTGGGATGCCCTTAAAACTTCCCACCGGCCCCAAGGAGCCCATGGATCCTCTTAACAGCTCGTCAGGGATGCCCTCCAGGGGCTCGGCCCAAAATAATTTTCGGAGCCAGCGCCCCCCCAGCGATCCGTGGGCTAACACCCACGAAAAATTGCCAAAAAACTGTCGTTTTCACTCTTTAGCCTCAGGGACGCCCTTAAAACCTCCCATCGGCCCCAAGGAGCCCATGGATCCCCTTAACAGCTCGTCAGGGACGCCCCTGAGGGGCTCGGCCCAAAATAATTTTTGGAGCCAGCGATCCGTGGGCTAACACCCACGAAATATCGCCAAAAAACTGCCGTTTTCACTCTTTCACCTCTGGGACTCCCTTAAAACCTCCCACCAGCCCCAAGGAGCCCATGGATCCGCTAAACAGCTCGTCAGGGACGCCCCCGAGGGGATCGGCCAAAAATAATTTTCGGACCCAATGCCCCCCCAGCGATCCGTGGGCTAACAACCACGAAAAATCGCCAAAAAACTGCCGTTTTCACTCTTTCGCCTCTGGGACGCCCTTAAAACCTCCTAACGGCCCCACGGAGCCCATGGATCTGCTTAACAGCTTGTCAGGAATGCCCCCGAGGGGCTAGTCCCAAAATAATTTCCAGAGCCAGCGCCCACCCAGCGATCCGTGGGCTAACACCCACGGAAAATCGCCAACAAACTGCCGTTTTCACTCTTTCGCCTCTGGGACGCCCTTAAAACCTCCCAACGGCCCCACGGAGCCCATGGATCTGCTTAACAGCTCGTCAGGGACGCCCCCGAGGGGCTAGGCCCAAAATAATTTTCGGAGCCAGCGCCCACCCAGCGATCCGTGGGCTAACACCCACGGAAAATCGCCAAAAAACTGCCGTTTTCACTCTTTCGCCTATGGGACGCCCTTAAAATCTCCCAAAATCCCCACTGAGCCCATGGATCCGCTTAACAGCTCATCAGGGACGCCCCCGAGGGGCTAGGTCCAAAATAATTTTCGGAGCCAGCGCCCCCCCAGCGATCCGTGGGCTAACACCCACGAAAAATTGCCAAAAAACTGCCGTTTTCACTCTTTCGCCTCTGGGACGCCCTTAAAACCTCCCAAGGGCCCCACGGAGCCCATGGATCCGCTTAACAGCTCGTCAGGGACGCCCCCCAGGGTCTAGGCCCAAAATAATTTTTGGAGCCAGCGCCCACCCAACGATCCGTGGGCTAACACCCACGGAAAATCGCCAAAAAATTGCCGTTTTCACTCTTTCGCCTCTGGGACGCCCTTAAAACCTCCCAACGGCCCCACGGAACCCATGGATCCACTAACCATATTGTCAGGGATGCCCCTGAGGGGATAGGCCCAAAATAATTTCCGGAGCCAGCGCCCCCCCAGCGATCCGTGGGCTAACACCTACGAAAAATCGCCAAAAAACTGCCGTTTTCACTCTTTCACCTCTGGGACGCCCTTAAAACTTCCCACCGGCCCCAAGGAGCCCATGGATCCTCTTAACAGCTCGTCAGGGATGCCCTCCAGGGGCTCGGCCCAAAATAATTTCCGAAGCCAGCGCCAACCCAGCGATCCGTGGGCTAACACCCACGAAAAATCGCCAAAAAACTGCCGTTTTCACTCTTTCGCCTCTGGGATGCCCTTAAAACCTCCCACCGGCCCCAAGGAGCCTATGGATCCCCTTAACAACTCGTCAGGGACGCCCCCGAGGGGTTAGGCCCAAAATAATTTTCGGAGCCAGCGCCCACCCAGCGATCCGTGGGCTAACACCCACGAAAAATAGCCAAAAAACTGCCGTTTTCACTCTTTCAACTCTGGGACGCCCTTAAAACCTCCCAACGGCCCCACGGAGCCCATGGATCTGCTTAACAGCTCGTCAGGGATGCCCCCGAGGTGCTAGGCCCAAAATAATTTCCGGACCCAGCGCCCACCCAGCGATCCGTGGGCTAACACCCACGAAAAATCGCCAAAAAACTGCCGTTTTCACTCTTTCGCCTCTGGGACGCCCCTAAAACCTCCCAACGGACCCACGAAGCCCATGGATCCGCTTAACAGCTCGTCAGGGAAGCCCCCTCGTGGATAGGCCCAAAATAATTTCCGTAGCCAGCGCCCACCCAGCGATCCGTGGGCTAACACCCACGGAAAATCGCCAAAAAACTGCCGTTTTCACTCTTTCGCCTCTGGGACGCCCTTAAAACCTCCCAAAACCCCACGGAGCCCATGGATCCTCTTAACAGCTCGTCAGGGACGCCCCCGAGGGGCTAGGCCCAAAATAATTTCCGGAGCCATCGCCCACCCAGCGATCCGTGGGCTAACACCCACGGAAAATCGCCAAAAAACTGCCGTTTTCACTCTTTCGCCTCTGGGATGCCCTTAAAACCTCCCAGAGCCCAACGGAGCCCATGGATCCGCTTAACAGCTCGTCAGGGACGCCCCCAAGGGGCTAGGCCCAAAATAATTTCCGGAGCCATCGCCCACCCAGCGATCCGTGGGCTAACACCCACGAAAAATTGCCAAAAAACTGCCGTTTTCACTCTTTGGCCTCTGGGACGCCCTTAAAACCTCCCAAAGCCCCTCGGAGCCCATGGATCTGCTTAACAGCTCGTCAGGGACGTCCCCGAGTGGTTAGGCCCAAAATAATTTTCAGAGCCAGCGCCCACCCAGCGATCCGTGGGCTAACACCCACGGAAAATCGCCAAAAAACTGCCGTTTTCACTCTTTCGCCTCTGGGACGCCCTTAAAACATTCCAACGGCCCCACGGAGTCCATGGATCTGCTTAACAGCTCGTTAGGGATGCCCCCAAGGCGCTAGGCCAAAAATAATTTCCAGACCCAGTGCCCGCCCAGCGATCCGTGGGCTAACACCCACGGAAAATCGCCAAAAAACTGCCGGTTTCACTCTTTCGCATCTGGGACGCCCTTAAAACCTCCCAACGGCCCCACGGAGCCCATGGATCTGCTTAACAGCTCGTCAGAGACGCCCCTGAGGGGCTCGGTCCAAAATAATTTCTGGAGCCAGCGCCCACCCAGCGATCCGTGGGCTAACACCCACGAAAAATCGCCAAAAAACTGACGTTTTCACTCTTTCGCCTCTGGGACGCTCCTAAAACCTCCCAACGGACCCACGGAGCCCATTGATCCGCTTAACAGCTCGTCAGGGAAGCCCCCTCGGGGATAGGCCCAAAATAATTTCCGGAGCCAGCGCCCACCCAGCGATCCGTGGGCTAACACCAACGGAAAATCGCCAAAAAACTGCCGTTTTCACTCTTTCGCCTCTGGGACGCCCTTAAAACCTCCCAAAGACCCACGGAGCCCAAGGATCCGCTTAACAGCTCGTCAGGGACGCCCCCGAGGGGCTAGGCCCAAAATAATTTCCGGAGCCATCGCCCACCCAGCGATCCGTGGGCTAACACCCACGAAAAATTGCCAAAAAACTGCGGTTTTCACTCTTTCGCCTCATGGACGCACTTAAAACCTCCCATCGGCCCCAAGGAGCCCATGGATCCCCTTAACAGCTCGTCAGGGACGCCCCCGAGGGTCTCGGCCCAAAATAATTTCCGGAGCCAGCGTCCCCCCAACGATCCGTGGGCTAACACCCACGAAAAATTGCCAAAAAACTGCCGTTTTCACTCTTTCGTCTCTGGGACGCCCTTAAAACCTCCCACCGGCCCCAAGGAGCCCATGGATTCGCTTAACAGATCGTCAGGGACGGCCCCAAGGTGCTCGGCCCAAAATAATTTCTGAAGCCAGCGCCCACCCAGCGATCCGTGGGCTAACACCCACGGAAAATCGCCAAAAAACTGCCGTTTTCACTCTTTCGTCTCTGGGACGCCCCTAAAACCTCCCAACGGCCCCACGGAGCCCATAGATCCACTTAACAGCTCGTCAGGGACGCCCCTTCGTGGATAGGCCCAAAATAATTTCAGGAGCCATCGCCCACCCAGCGATCCGTGGGCTAACAACCACGGAAAATCTCCAAGAAACTGCCGTTTTCACTCTTTTGCCTCTGGGACGCCCTTAAAACCTCCCAAAGCCCCACGGAGCCCATGGATCCACTTAATAGCTCTTCAGGGACGCCCCCGAGGGGCTAGGCCCAAAATAATTCTCGGAGCCAGCGCCCACCCAGCGATCCGTGGGCTAACACCCACTGAAAATCGCCAAAAAACTGCCGTTTTCACTTTTTCGCCTCTAGGACGCCCTTAAAACCTCCCAACGCCCCCACGGAGCCCATGGATCCGCTTAACAGATCGTCAGGGACGTCCCTGAGGGGCTCGGCCCAAAATAATTTCCGGATCCAGCGCCCACCCCCAGCGATCCGTGGGCTAACAACCACGGAAAATCGCCAAAAAACTGCCGTTTTCACTCTTTCGCCTCTGGGACGCCCTTAAAACCTCCCAACGGCCCCACGGAGCCCATGGATCTGCTTAACAGCTCGTCAGGGATGCCCCCGAGGTGCTAGGCCCAAAATAATTTCCGAACCCAGCGCCCACCCAGCGATCCGTGGGCTAACACCCACGGAAAATCACCAAAAAACTGCCGTTTTCACTCTTTCACCTCTGGGATGCCCTTAAAACCTCCCAACGGCCCCACGGAGCCCATGGATCTGCTTAACAGCTCGTCAGGGACGCCCCTGAGGGGCTCGGTCCAAAATAATTTCTGGAGCCAGCGCCCACCCAGCGATCCGTGGGCTAACACCCACGAAAAATCGCCAAAAAACTGACGTTTTCACTCTTTCGCCTCTGGGACGCCCCTAAAACCTCCCAACGGACCCACGGAGCCCATGGATCCGCTTAACAGCTCGTCAGGGAAGCCCCCTCGGGGATAGGCCCAAAATAATTTCCGGAGCCAGCGCCCACCCAGCGATACGTGGGCTAACACCCACGGAAAATCGCCAAAAAACTGCCGTTTTCACTCTTTCGCCTCTGGGACGCCCTTAAAACCGCCCAAAGCCCCACGGAGCCCATGGATCCGCTTAACAGCTCGTCAGGGACACCCCCGAGGGGTTAGACCCAAAATAATTTCCGGAGCCAGCGCCCACCCAGCGATCCGTGGGCTAACACCCACGAAAAATCGCCAAAAAACTGCCGTTTTCACTCTTTCGCCTCAGGGACGCCCTTAAAACCTCCCAACGGCCCCACGGAGCCCATGGATCTTCTTAACAGCTCGTCAGGGATGCCCCCGAGGTGCTAGGCCCAAAATAATTTCCGGACCCAGCGCCCACCCAGCGATCCGTGGGCTAACACCTACGGAAAATCGCCAAAAAACTGCCGTTTTCACTCTTTCGCCTCTGGGATGCCCTTAAAACCTCTCAACGGCCCCACGGAGCCCATGGATCTGCTTAACAGCTCGTCAGGGACGCCCGTGAGGGGATCTGTCCAAAATAATTTCTGGAGCCAGCGCCCACCCAGCGATCCGTGGGCTAACACCCACGAAAAATCGCAAAAAAACTGACGTTTTCACTCTTTTGCCTCTGGGATGCCCCTAAAACCTCCCAACGGACCCACGAAGCCCATGGATCCGCTTAACAGCTCATCAAGGAAGCCCCCTCGGGGATAGGCCCAAAATAATTTCCGGAGCCAGCGCCCACCCAGCGATCCGTGGGCTAACACCCACGAAAAATCGCCAAAAAACTGACGTTTTCACTCTTTTGCCTCTGGGATGCCCCTAAAACCTCCCAACGGACCCACGGAGCCCATGGATCCTTTTAACAGCTCGTCAGGGAAGCCCCCTCGGGGATAGGCCCAAAATAATTTCCGGAGCCAGCGCCCACCCAGCGATCCGTGGGCTAACACCCACGGAAAATCGCCAAAAAACTGCCGTTTTCACTCTTTCGCCTCTGGAACGCCCTTAAAACCTCCCAAAGACCCACGGAGCCCATGGATCCGCTTAACAGCTCGTCAGGGACACCCCCGAGGGGCTAGGCCCAAAATAATTTCCGGAGCCATCGCCCACCCAGCGATCCGTGGGCTAACACCCACGAAAAATCGCCAAAAAACTGCCGTTTTCACTCTTTCGCCTCTGGGACGCCCTTAAAACCTCCCAAAGCCCCACGGAGACCATGGATCCGCTTAACAGCTCGTCAGGGACGCCCCCGAGGGGCTAGGCCCAAAATAATTTCCGGAGCCAGCGCCCACCCAGCGATCCGTGGGCTAACACCCACGAAAAATTGCCAAAAAACTGCTGTTTTCACTCTTTCGCCTCTGGGACGTCCTTAAAACCTCCCACCGGAACCAAGGAGCAAATGGATCCAGTTAACAGCTCGTTAGGGACGGCCCCGAGGGGCTCGACCCAAAATAATTTCCGGAGCCAGCGCCCACCCAGCGATCCGTGGGCTAACACCCACGGAAAATCGCCAAAAAACTGCCGTTTTCACTCTTTCGCCTCTGGGACGCCCTTAAAACCTCCCAAAGACCCACGGAGCCCATGGATCCGCTTAACAGCTCGTCAGGGACGCCCCCAAGGGGCTAGGCCCGAAATAATTTCCGGAGCCATCGCCCACCCAGCGATCCGTAGGCTAACACCCATGAAAAATTGCCAAAAAACTGCGGTTTTCACTCTTTCGCCTCATGGACGCACTTAAAACCTCCCATCGGCCCCAAGGAGCCCATGGATCCCCTTAACAGCTCGTCAGGGACGCCCCCGAGGGTCTCGGCCCAAAATAATTTCCGGAGCCAGCGTCCCCCCAGCGATCCGTGGGCTAACACCCACGAAAAATTGCCAAAAAACTGCCATTTTCACTCTTTCGCCTCTGGGACGCCCTTAAAACCTCCCACCGGCCCCAAGGAGCCCATGGATCCCCTTAAAAGCTCATCAGGGATGCCCCCGAGGGGCTCGGCCCAAAATTATTTCCGGAGCCAGTGCCCCCTAGCGATCCGTGGGCTAACACCCATGGAAAATAGCCAAAAAACTGCAGTTTTCACTCTTTCGCCTCTGGGACGCCCTTAAAACCTCCCAACAGCCCCACGGAGCCCATGGATCCGCTTAACAGCTCGTCAGGGATGCCCCCGAGGTGCTAGGCCCAAAATAATTTCCAGAGCCAGCGCCCACCCAGCGATCCGTGGGATAACACCCACGAAAAATTGCCAAAAAACTGCCGTTTTCACTCTTTCGCCTCTGGAACGCCCTTAAAACCTCCCAACGGCCCCACGGAGCCCATGGATTCGCTTAACAGATCGTCAGGGACGGCCCCGAGGTGCTCGGCCCAAAATAATTTCTGGAGCCAGCGCCCACCCAGCGATCCGTGGGCTAACACCCACGGAAAATCGCCAAAAAACTGCCGTTTTCACTCTTTCGTCTCTGGGACGCCCCTAAAACCTCCCAACGGCCCCACGGAGCCCATAGATCCGCTTAAAAGCTCATCAGGGACGCCCGCGCACGGATAGGCCCAAAATAATTTCCGGAGCCATCGCCCACCCAGCAATCCGTGGGCTAACACCCACGGAAAATCGCCAAGAAACTGCCGTTTTCACTCTTTCGCCTTTGAGACGCCCTTAAAACCTCCCAAAGCCCCACGGAGCCCATGGATCTACTTAATAGCTCTTCAGGGACGCCCCCGAGGGGCTAGGCCCAAAATAATTTCCGGAGCCAGCGCCCACCCAGCGATCCGTGGGCTAACACCCACGGAAAATCGCCAAAAAACTGCCATTTTCACTTTTTCGCCTCTAGGACGCCCTTAAAACCTCCCAACGCCCCCACGGAGCCCATGGATCCGCTTAACAGATCGTCAGGGACGTCCCTGAGGGGCTCGGCCCAAAATAATTTCCGGAGCCAGCGCCCACCCAGCGATCCGTGGGCTAACACCCACGGAAAATCGCCAAAAAACTGCCGTTTTCACTCTTTCACCTCTGGGACGCCCTTAAAACCTCCCAACAGCCCCACGGAGCCCATGGATCCGCTTAACAGCTCGTCAGGGACGGCCCCGAGGCGTTAGGCCCAAAATAATTTCCGGAGCCAGCGCCCACCCAGCGATCCGTGGGCTAACACCCACGAAAAATCGCCAAAAAACTGCCGTTTTCACTCTTTCGCCTCTGGGACGCCCTTAAAACCTCCCAACGGCCCCACGGAGCCCATGGATATGCTTAACAGCTCGTCAGGGATGCCCCCGAGGGGCTCGGCCCAAAATAATTTTCGGACCCAGCGCCACTCCAGCGATCCGTGGGCTAACACCCACGGAAAATCGCCAAAAAACTGCCGTTTTCACTCTTTCGCCTCTGGGATGCCCTTAAAACCTCCCACAGGCCCCACGGAGCCCATGGATCCGCTTAACAGCTCGTCAGGGACGCCCCCGAGGGGCTCGGCCCAAAATAATTTCCGGAGCCAGCGCCACCCCAGTGATCCGTGGGCTAACACCCATGGAAAATCGCCAAAAAACTGCCGTTTTCACTCTTTCGCCTCTGGGACGCCCTTAAAACCTCCCACAGGCCCCACGGAGCCCATGGATCCGCTTAACAGCTCGTCAGGGACTCCCCCGAGGGGCTCGACCCAAAATAATTTCCGGAGCCAGCGCCACCCCAGCGATCCGTGGGCTAACACCCACGGAAAATCGCCAAAAAACTGCCGTTTTCACTCTTTCGCCTCTGGGACGCCCTTAAAACCTCCCACAGGCCCCACGGAGCCCATGGATCCGCTTAACAGCTCGTCAGGGACGCCCCCGAGGGGCTCGGCCCAAAATAATTTCCGGAGCCAGCGCCACCCCAGCGATCCGTGGGCTAACACCCACGGAAAATCGCCAAAAAATTGCCGTTTTCACTCTTTCGCCTCTGGGACGCCCTTAAAACCTCCCACAGGCCCCACGGAGCCCATGGATCCGCTAAACAGCTCGTCAGGGACGCCCCCGAGGGGCTCGTCCCAAAATAATTTCCGGAGCCAGCGCCACCCCAGCGATCCGTGGGCTAACACCCACGGAAAATCGCCAAAAAACTGCCGTTTTCACTCTTTCGCCTCTGGGACGCCCTTAAAACCTCCCACAGGCCCCACGGAGCCCATGGATCCGCTTAACAGCTCGTCAGGGACGCCCCCGAGGGGCTCGGCCCAAAATAATTTCCGGAGCCAGCGCCACCCCAGCGATCCGTGGGCTAACACCCACGGAAAATCGCCAAAAAACTGCCGTTTTCACTCTTTCGCCTCTGGGACGCCCTTAAAACCTCCCACAGGCCCCACGGAGCCCATGGATCCGCTTAACAGCTCGTCAGGGACGCCCCCGAGGGGCTCGGCCCAAAATAATTTCCGGAGCCAGCGCCACCCCAGCGATCCGTGGGCTAACACCCACGGAAAATCGCCAAAAAATTGCCGTTTTCACTCTTTCGCCTCTGGGACGCCCTTAAAACCTCCCACAGGCCCCACGGAGCCCATGGATCCGCTTAACAGCTCGTCAGGGACGCCCCCGAGGGGCTCGTCCCAAAATAATTTCCGGAGCCAGCGCCACCCCAGCGATCCGTGGGCTAACACCCACGGAAAATCGCCAAAAAACTGCCGTTTTCACTCTTTCGCCTCTGGGACGCCCTTAAAACCTCCCACAGGCCCCACGGAGCCCATGGATCCGCTTAACAGCTCGTCAGGGACGCCCCCGAGGGGCTCGGCCCAAAATAATTTCCGGAGCCAGCGCCACCCCAGCGATCCGTGGGCTAACACCCACGGAAAATCGCCAAAAAACTGCCGTTTTCACTCTTTCGCCTCTGGGATGCCCTTAAAACCTCCCACAGGCCCCACGGAGCCCATGGATCCGCTTAACAGCTCGTCAGGGATGCCCCCGAGGGGCTCGGCCCAAAATAATTTCCGGAGCCAGCGCCACCCCAGCGATCCGTGGGCTAACACCCATGGAAAATCGCCAAAAAACTACCGTTTTCACTCTTTCGCCTCTGGGACGCCCTTAAAACCTCCCACAGGCCCCACGGAGCCCATGGATCCGCTTAACAGCTCGTCAGGGACTCCCCCGAGGGGCTCTGCCCAAAATAATTTTCGGAGCCAGCGCCACCCCAGCGATCCGTGGGCTAACACCCACGGAAAATCGCCAAAAAACTGCCGTTTTCACTCTTTCGCCTCTGGGACGCCCTTAAAACCTCCCACAGGCCCCACGGAGCCCATGGATCCGCTTAACAGCTCGTCAGGGACGCCCCCGAGGGGCTCGGCCCAAAATAATTTACGGAGCCAGCGCCACCCCAGCGATCCGTGGGCTAACACCCACGGAAAATCGCCAAAAAATTGCCGTTTTTACTCTTTCGCCTCTGGGACGCCCTTAAAACCTCCCACAGGCCCCACGGAGCCCATGGATCCGCTTAACAGCTCGTCAGGGACGCCCACGAGGGGCTCGGCCCAAAATAATTTCCGGAGCCAGCGCCACCCCAGCGATCCGTGGGCTAACACCCACGGAAAATCGCCAAAAAATTGCCGTTTTCACTCTTTCGCCTCTGGGACGCCCTTAAGACCTCCCACAGGCCCCACGGAGCCCATGGATCCGCTTAACAGCTCATCAGGGACGCCCCCGAGGGGCTCGGCCCAAAATAATTTTCGGAGCCAGCGCCACCCCAGCGATCCGTGGGCTAACACCCACGGAAAATCGCCAAAAAACTGCCGTTTTCACTCTTTCGCCTCTGGGACGCCCTTAAAACCTCCCACAGTCCCCACGGAGCCCATGGACCCGCTTAACAGCTCGTCAGGGACGCCCCCGAGGGGCTCGGCCCAAAATAATTTCCGGAGCCAGCGCCACCCCAGCGATCCGTGGGCTAACACCCACGGAAAATCGCCAAAAAACTGCCGTTTTCACTCTTTCGCCTCTGGGATGCCCTTAAAACCTCCCACAGGCCCCACGGAGCCCATGGATCCGCTTAACAGCTCGTCAGGGATGCCCCCGAGGGGTTCGGCCCAAAATAATTTCTGGAGCCAGCGCCACCCCAGCGATCCGTGGGCTAACACCCACGGAAAATCGCCAAAAAACTACCGTTTTCACTCTTTCGCCTCTGGGACGCCCTTAAAACCTCCCACAGGCCCCACGGAGCCCATGGATCCGCTTAACAGCTCGTCAGGGACGCCTCCGAGGGGCTCGGCCCAAAATAATTTCCGGAGCCAGTGCCCCCTAGCGATCCGTGGGCTAACACCCACGGAAAATCGCCAAAAAACTGCCGTTTTCACTCTTTCGCCTCTGGGACGCCCTTAAAACCTCCCACAGGCCCCACGGAGCCCATGGATCCGCTTAACAGCTCGTCAGGGATGCCCCCGAGGGGCTCGGCCCAAAATAATTTCCGGAGCCAGCGCCACCCCAGCGATCCGTGGGCTAACACCCATGGAAAATCGCCAAAAAACTACCGTTTTCACTCTTTCGCCTCTGGGACGCCCTTAAAACCTCCCACAGGCCCCACGGAGCCCATGGGTCCGCTTAACAGCTCGTCAGGGACTCCCCCGAGGGGCTCGGCCCAAAATAATTTCCGGAGCCAGCGCCACCCCAGCGATCCGTGGGCTAACACCCACGGAAAATCGCCAAAAAACTGCCGTTTTCACTCTTTCGCCTCTGGGACGCCCTTAAAACCTCCCACAGGCCCCACGGAGCCCATGGATCCGCTTAACAGCTCGTCAGGGACGCCCCCGAGGGGCTCGGCCCAAAATAATTTCCGGAGCCAGCGCCACCCCAGCGATCCGTGGGCTAACACCCACGGAAAATCGCCAAAAAATTGCCGTTTTCACTCTTTCGCCTCTGGGACGCCCTTAAAACCTCCCACAGGCCCCACGGAGCCCATGGATCCGCTTAACAGCTCGTCAGGGACGCCCCCGAGGGGCTCGGCCCAAAATAATTTCCGGAGCCAGCGCCACCCCAGCGATCCGTGGGCTAACACCCACGGAAAATCGCCAAAAAACTGCCGTTTTCACTCTTTCGCCTCTGGGACGCCCTTAAGACCTCCCACAGGCCCCACGGAGCCCATGGATCCGCTTAACAGCTCGTCAGGGACGCCCCCGAGGGGCTCGGCCCAAAATAATTTTCGGAGCCAGCGCCACCCCAGCGATCCGTGGGCTAACACCCACGGAAAATCGCCAAAAAACTGCCGTTTTCACTCTTTCGCCTCTGGGACGCCCTTAAAACCTCCCACAGTCCCCACGGAGCCCATGGATCCGCTTAACAGCTCGTCAGGGACGCCCCCGAGGGGCTCGGCCCAAAATAATTTCCGGAGCCAGCGCCACCCCAGCGATCCGTGGGCTAACACCCACGGAAAATCGCCAAAAAACTGCCGTTTTCACTCTTTCGCCTCTGGGACGCCCTTAAAACCTCCCACAGGCCCCACGGAGCCCATGGATCCGCTTAACAGCTCGTCAGGGACGCCCCCGAGGGGCTCGGCCCAAAATAATTTCCGGAGCCAGCGCCACCCCAGCGATCCGTGGGCTAACACCCACGGAAAATCGCCAAAAAACTGCCGTTTTTACTCTTTCGCCTCTGGGACGCCCTTAAAACCTCCCACAGGCCCCACGGAGCCCATGGATCCGCTTAACAGCTCGTCAGGGACGCCCCCGAGGGGCTCGGCCCAAAATAATTTCCGGAGCCAGCGCCACCCCAGCGATCCGTGGGCTAACACCCACGGAAAATCGCCAAAAAACTGCCGTTTTCACTCTTTCGCCTCTGGGACGCCCTTAAAACCTCCCACAGGCCCCACGGAGCCCATGGATCCGCTTAACAGCTCGTCAGGGACGCCCCCGAGGGGCTCGGCCCAAAATAATTTCCGGAGCCAGCGCCACCCCAGCGATCCGTGGGCTAACACCCACAGAAAATTGCCAAAAAACTGCCGTTTTCACTCTTTCGCCTCTGGGACGCCCTTAAAACCTCCCACAGGCCCCACGGAGCCCATGGATCCGCTTAACAGCTCGTCAGGGACGCCCCCGAGGGGCTCGGCCCAAAATAATTTCCGGAGCCAGCGCCACCCCAGCGATCCGTGGGCTAACACCCACGGAAAATCGCCAAAAAACTGCCGTTTTCACTCTTTCGCCTCTGGGACGCCCTTAAAACCTCCCATAGGCCCCACGGAGCCCATGGATCCGCTTAACAGCTCGTCAGGGACGCCCCCGAGGGGCTCGGCCCAAAATAATTTCCGGATCCAGCGCCACCCCAGCGATCCGTGGGCTAACACCCACGGAAAATTGCCAAAAAACAGCCGTTTTCACTCTTTCGCCTCTGGGACGCCCTTAAAACCTCCCACAGGCCCCACGGAGCCCATGGATCCGCTTAACAGCTCGTCAGGGACGCCCCTGAGAGGCTCAGGCCAAAATAATTTCCGGAGCCAGCGCCACTCCAGCGATCCGTGGGCTAACACCCACGGAAAATTGCCAAAAAACTGCCGTTTTCACTCTTTCGCCTCTGGGACGCCCTTAAAACCCCCCACAGGCCCCACGGAGCCCATGGATCCGCTTAACAGCTCATCAGGGACGCCCCCGAGGGGCTCGACCCAAAATAATTTCCGGAGCCAGCGCCACCCCAGCGATCCGTGGGCTAACACCCACGGAAAATCGCCAAAAAACTGCCGTTTTCACTCTTTCGCCTCTGGGATGCCCTTAAAACCTCCCACAGGCCCCACGGAGCCCATGGATCCGCTTAACAGCTCGTCAGGGACGCCCCCGAGGGGCTCGGCCCAAAATAATTTCCGGAGCCAGCGCCACCCCAGCGATCCGTGGGCTAACACCCACGGAAAATTGCCAAAAAACTGCCGTTTTCACTCTTTCGCCTCTGGGACGCCCTTAAAACCTCCCACAGGCCCCACGGAGCCCATGGATCCGCTTAACAGCTCGTCAGGGACGCCCCCGAGGGGCTCGGCCCAAAATAATTTCCGGAGCCAGCGCCACCCCAGCGATCCGTGGGCTAACACCCACGGAAAATCGCCAAAAAACTGCCGTTTCCACTCTTTCGCCTCTGGGACGCCCTAAAAACCTCCCACAGGCCCCACGGAGCCCATGGATCCGCTTAACAGCTCGTCAGGGACGCCCCCGAGGGGCTCGGCCCAAAATAATTTCCGAAGCCAGCGCCACCCCAGCGATCCGTGGGCTAACACCCACGGAAAATCGCCAAAAAACTGCCGTTTTCACTCTTTCGCCTCTGGGACGCCCTTAAAACCTCCCACAGGCCCCACGGAGCCCATGGATCCGCTTAACAGCTCGTCAGGGACGCCCCCGAGGGGCTCGGCCCAAAATAATTTCCGGAGCCAGCGCCACCCCAGCGATCCGTGGGCTAACACCCACGGAAAATCGCCAAAAAACTGCCGTTTTCACTCTTTCGCCTCTGGGACGCCCTTAAAACCTCCCACAGGCCCCACGGAGCCCATGGATCCGCTTAACAGCTCGTCAGGGACGCCCCCGAGGGGCTCGGCCCAAAATAATTTCCGGAGCCAGCGCCACCCCAGCGATCCGTGGGCTAACACCCACGGAAAATCGCCAAAAAACTACCGTTTTCACTCTTTCGCCTCTGGGACGCCCTTAAAACCTCCCACAGGCCCCACGGAGCCCATGGATCCGCTTAACAGCTCGTCAGGGATGCCCCCGAGGGGCTCGGCCCAAAATAATTTCCGGAGCCAGCGCCACCCCAGCGATCCGTGGGCTAACACCCCCACGGAAAATCGCCAAAAAACTGCCGTTTTCACTCTTTCACCTCTGGGACGCCCTTAAAACCTCCCACAGGCCCTACGGAGCCCATGGATCCACTTAACAGCTCGTCAGGGACGCCCCCGAGGGGCTCGGCCCAAAATAATTTCCGGAGCCAGCGCCACCCCAGCGATCCGTGGGCTAACACCCACGGAAAATCGCCAAAAAACTGCCGTTTTCACTCTTTCGCCTCTGGGACGCCCTTAAAACCTCCCACAGGCCCCACGGAGCCCATGGATCCGCTTAACAGCTCGTCAGGGACGCCCCCGAGGGGCTCGGCCCAAAATAATTTCCGGAGCCAGCGCCACCCCAGCGATCCGTGGGCTAACACCCACGGAAAATTGCCAAAAAACTGCCGTTTTCACTCTTTCGCCTCTGGGACGCCCTTAAAACCTCCCACAGGCCCCACGGAGCCCATGGATCCGCTTAACAGCTCATCAGGGACGCCCCCGAGGGGCTCGGCCCAAAATAATTTCCGGAGCCAGCGCCACCCCAGCGATCCGTGGGCTAACACCCACGGAAAATCGCCAAAAAACTGCCGTTTTCACTCTTTCGCCTCTGGGAAGCCCTTAAAACCTCCCACAGGCCCCACGGAGCCCATGGATCCACTTAACAGCTCGTCAGGGACGCCCCCTAGGGGCTCGGCCCAAAATAATTTCCGAAGCCAGCGCCACCCCAGCGATCCGTGGGCTAACACCCACGGAAAATCGCCAAAAAACTGCCGTTTTCACTCTTTCGCCTCTGGGACGCCCTTAAAACCTCCCACAGGCCCCACGGAGCCCATGGATCCGCTTAACAGCTCGTCAGGGACGCCCCCGAGGGGCTCGGCCCAAAATAATTTCCGGAGCCAGCGCCACCCCAGCGATCCGTGGGCTAACACCCACGGAAAATCGCCAAAAAACTGCCATTTTCACTCTTTCGCCTCTGGGACGCCCTTAAAACCTCCCACAGGCCCCACGGAGCCCATGGATCCGCTTAACAGCTCGTCAGGGATGCCCCCGAGGGGCTCGGCCCAAAATAATTTCCGGAGCCAGCGCCACCCCAGCGATCCGTGGGCTAACACCCACGGAAAATCGCCAAAAAACTGCCGTTTTCACTCTTTCGCCTCTGGGACGCCCTTAAAACCTCCCACAGGCCCCACGGAGCCCATGGATCCGCTTAACAGCTCGTCAGGGACGCCCCCTAGGGTCTCGGCCCAAAATAATTTCCAGAGCCAGCGCCACCCCAGCGATCCGTGGGCTAACACCCACGGAAAATCGCCAAAAAACTGCCGTTTTCACTCTTTCGCCTCTGGGATGCCCTTAAAACCTCCCACAGGCCCCACGGAGCCCATGGATCCGCTTAACAGCTCGTCAGGGACGCCCCCGAGGGGCTCGGCCCAAAATAATTTCCGGAGCCAGCGCCACCCCAGCGATCCGTGGGCTAACACCCACGGAAAATCGCCAAAAAACTGCCGTTTTCACTCTTTCGCCTCTGGGACGCCCTTAAAACCTCCCACAGGCCCCACGGAGCCCATGGATCCGCTTAACAGCTCGTCAGGGATGCCCCCGAGGGGCTCGACCCAAAATAATTTCCGGAGCCAGCGCCACCCCAGCGATCCGTGGGCTAACACCCACGGAAAATCGCCAAAAAACTGCCGTTTTCACTCTTTCGCCTCTAGGACGCCCTTAAAACCTCCCACAGGCCCCACGGAGCCCATGGATCCGCTTAACAGCTCGTCAGGGACGCCCCCGAGGGGCTCGGCCCAAAATAATTTCCGGAGCCAGCGCCACCCCAGCGATCCGTGGGCTAACACCCACGGAAAATCGCCAAAAAACTGCCGTTTTCACTCTTTCGCCTCTGGGACGCCCTTAAAACCTCCCACAGGCCCCACGGAGCCCATGGATCCGCTTAACTGCTCGTCAGGGACGCCCCCGAGGGGCTCCGCCCAAAATAATTTCCGTAGCCAGCGCCACCCCAGCGATCCGTGGGCTAACACCCACGGAAAATCGCCAAAAAACTGCCGTTTTCACTCTTTCGCCTCTGGGACGCCCTTAAAACCTCCCACAGGCCCCACGGAGCCCATGGATCCGCTTAACAGCTCGTCAGGGACGCCCCCGAGGGGCTCGGCCCAAAATAATTTCCGGAGCCAGCGCCACCCCAGCGATCCGTGGGCTAACACCCACGGAAAATCGCCAAAAAACTGCCGTTTTCACTCTTTCGCCTCTGGGACGCCCTTAAAACCTCCCACAGGCCCCACGGAGCCCATGGATCCGCTTAACAGCTCGTCAGGGACGCCCCCGAGGGGCTCGGCCCAAAATAATTTCCGGAGCCAGCGCCACCCCAGCGATCCGTGGGCTAACACCCACGGAAAATCGCCAAAAAACTGCCGTTTTCACTCTTTCGCCTCTGGGACGCCCTTAAAACCTCCCATAGGCCCCACGGAGCCCATGGATCCGCTTAACAGCTCGTCAGGGACGCCCCCGAGGGGCTCGGCCCAAAATAATTTTTGGAGCCAGCGCCACCCCAGCGATCCGTGGGCTAACACCCACGGAAAATCGCCAAAAAACTACCGTTTTCACTCTTTCGCCTCTGGGACGCCCTTAAAACCTCCCACAGGCCCCACGGAGCCCATGGATCCGCTTAACAGCTCGTCAGGGACGCCCCCGAGGGGCTCGACCCAAAATAATTTCCGGAGCCAGCGCCACCCCAGCGATCCGTGGGCTAACACCCACGGAAAATCGCCAAAAAACTGCCGTTTTCACTCTTTCGCCTCTGGGACGCCCTTAAAACCTCCCACAGGCCCCACGGAGCCCATGGATCCGCTTAACAGCTCGTCAGGGACGCCCCCGAGGGGCTCGGCCCAAAATAATTTCCGGAGCCAGCGCCACCCCAGCTATCCGTGGGCTAACACCCACGGAAAATCGCCAAAAAACTGCCGTTTTCACTCTTTCGCCTCTGGGATGCCCTTAAAACCTCCCACAGGCCCCACGGAGCCCATGGATCCGCTTAACAGCTCGTCAGGGACGCCCCCGAGGGGCTCGGCCCAAAATAATTTCCGGAGCCAGCGCCACCCCAGCGATCCGTGGGCTAACACCCACGGAAAATTGCCAAAAAACTACCATTTTCACTCTTTCGCCTCTGGGACGCCCTTAAAACCTCCCACAGGCCCCACGGAGCCCATGGATCCGCTTAACAGCTCGTCAGGGATGCCCCCGAGGGGCTCGGCCCAAAATAATTTCCGGAGCCAGCGCCACCCCAGCGATCCGTGGGCTAACACCCACGGAAAATCGCCAAAAAACTGCCGTTTTCACTCTTTCGCCTCTGGGACGCCCTTAAAACCTCCCACAGGCCCCACGGAGCCCATGGATCCGCTTAACAGCTCATCAGGGACGCCCCCTAGGGGCTCGGCCCAAAATAATTTCCAGAGCCAGCGCCACCCCAGCGATCCGTGGGCTAACACCCACGGAAAATCGCCAAAAAACTGCCGTTTTCACTCTTTCGCCTCTGGGATGCCCTTAAAACCTCCCACAGGCCCCACGGAGCCCATGGATCCGCTTAACAGCTCGTCAGGGACGCCCCCGAGGGGCTCGGCCCAAAATAATTTCCGGAGCCAGCGCCACCCCAGCGATCCGTGGGCTAACACCCACGGAAAATCGCCAAAAAACTGCCGTTTTCACTCTTTCGCCTCTGGGACGCCCTTAAAACCTCCCACAGGCCCCACGGAGCCCATGGATCCGCTTAACAGCTCGTCAGGGATGCCCCCGAGGGGCTCGACCCAAAATAATTTCCGGAGCCAGCGCCACCCCAGCGATCCGTGGGCTAACACCCACGGAAAATCGCCAAAAAACTGCCGTTTTCACTCTTTCGCCTCTGGGACGCCCTTAAAACCTCCCACAGGCCCCACGGAGCCCATGGATCCGCTTAACAGCTCGTCAGGGACGCCCCCGAGGGGCTCGGCCCAAAATAATTTCCGGAGCCAGCGCCACCCCAGCGATCCGTGGGCTAACACCCACGAAAAATCGCCAAAAAACTGCCGTTTTCACTCTTTCGCCTTTGGGACGCCCTTAAAACCTCCCACAGGCCCCACGGAGCCCATGGATCCGCTTAACTGCTCGTCAGGGACGCCCCCGAGGGGCTCGGCCCAAAATAATTTCCGTAGCCAGCGCCACCCCAGCGATCCGTGGGCTAACACCCACGGAAAATCGCTAAAAAACTGCCGTTTTCACTCTTTCGCCTCTGGGACGCCCTTAAAACCTCCCACAGGCCCCACGGAGCCCATGGATCCGCTTAACAGCTCGTCAGGGACGCCCCCGAGGGGCTCGGCCCAAAATAATTTCCGGAGCCAGCGCCACCCCAGCGATCCGTGGGCTAACACCCACGGAAAATCGCCAAAAAACTGCCGTTTTCACTCTTTCGCCTCTGGGACGCCCTTAAAACCTCCCACAGGCCCCACGAAGCCCATGGATCCGCTTAACAGCTCGTCAGGGACGCCCCCGAGGGGCTCGGCCCAAAATAATTTCCGGAGCCAGCGCCACCCCAGCGATCCGTGGGCTAACACCCACGGAAAATCGCCAAAAAACTGCCGTTTTCACTCTTTCGCCTCTGGGATGCCCTTAAAACCTCCCACAGGCCCCACGGAGCCCATGGATCCGCTTAACAGCTCGTCAGGGACGCCCCCTAGGGGCTCGGCCCAAAATAATTTCCAGAGCCAGCGCCACCCCAGCGATCCGTGGGCTAACACCCACGGAAAATCGCCAAAAAACTGCCGTTTTCACTCTTTCGCCTCTGGGACGCCCTTAAAACCTCCCATAGGCCCCACGGAGCCCATGGATCCGCTTAACAGCTCGTCAGGGACGCCCCCGAGGGGCTCGGCCCAAAATAATTTCCGGAGCCAGCGCCACCCCAGCGATCCGTGGGCTAACACCCACGGAAAATCGCCAAAAAACTGCCGTTTTCACTCTTTCGCCTCTGGGACGCCCTTAAAACCTCCCACAGGCCCCACGGAGCCCATGGATCCGCTTAACAGCTCGTCAGGGACGCCCCCGAGGGGCTCGGCCCAAAATAATTTCCGGAGCCAGCGCCACCCCAGCGATCCGTGGGCTAACACCCACGGAAAATCGCCAAAAAACTGCCGTTTTCACTCTTTCGCCTCTGGGACGCCCTTAAAACCTCCCACAGGCCCCACGGAGCCCATGGATCCACTTAACAGCTCGTCAGGGACGCCCCCGAGGGGCTCGGCCCAAAATAATTTCCGGAGCCAGCGCCACCCCAGCGATCCGTGGGCTAACACCCACGGAAAATCGCCAAAAAACTGCCGTTTTCACTCTTTCGCCTCTGGGACGCCCTTAAAACCTCCCACAGGCCCCACGGAGCCCATGGATCCGCTTAACAGCTCGTCAGGGACGCCCCCGAGGGGCTCGGCCCAAAATAATTTCCGTAGCCAGCGCCACCCCAGCGATCCGTGGGCTAACACCCACGGAAAATCGCGAAAAAACTGTCGTTTTCACTCTTTCGCCTCTGGGACGCCCTTAAAACCTCCCACAGGCCCCACGGAGCCCATGGATCCGCTTAACAGCTCGTCAGGGACGCCCCCGAGGGGCTCGGCCCAAAATAATTTCCGGAGCCAGCGCCACCCCAGCGATCCGTGGGCTAACACCCACGGAAAATCGCCAAAAAACTGCCGTTTTCACTCTTTCGCCTCTGGGACGCCCTTAAAACCTCCCACAGGCCCCACGGAGCCCATGGATCCGCTTAACAGCTCGTCAGGGACGCCCCCGAGGGGCTCGGCCCAAAATAATTTCCGGAGCCAGCGCCACCCCAGCGATCCGTGGGCTAACACCCACGGAAAATCGCCAAAAAACTGCCGTTTTCACTCTTTCGCCTCTGGGACGCCCTTAAAACCTCCCACAGGCCCCACGGAGCCCATGGATCCGCTTAACAGCTCGTCAAGGACGCCCCCTAGGGGCTCGGCCCAAAATAATTTCCAGATCCAGCGCCACCCCAGCGATCCGTGGGCTAACACCCACGGAAAATCGCCAAAAAACTGCCGTTTTCACTCTTTCGCCTCTGGGACGCCCTTAAAACCTCCCACAGGCCCCACGGAGCCCATGGATACGCTTAACAGCTCGTCAGGGACGCCCCCGAGGGGCTCGGCCCAAAATAATTTCCGGAGCCAGCGCCACCCCAGCGATCCGTGGGCTAACACCCACGGAAAATCGCCAAAAAACTGCCGTTTTCACTCTTTCGCCTCTGGGACGCCCTTAAAACCTCCCACAGCCCCACGGAGCCCATGTATCCGCTTAACAGCTCGTCAGGGACGCCCCCGAGGGGCTCGGCCCAAAATAATTTCCGCAGCCAGCGCCACCCCAGCGATCCGTGGGCTAACACCCACGGAAAATCGCCAAAAAACTGCCGTTTTCACTCTTTCGCCTCTGGGACGCCCTTAAAACCTCCCACAGGCCCCACGGAGCCCATGGATCCGCTTAACAGCTCGTCAGGGACGCCCCCGAGGGGCTCGGCCCAAAATAATTTTCGGAGCCAGCGCCACCCCAGCGATCCGTGGGCTAACACCCACGGAAAATCGCCAAAAAACTGCCGTTTTCACTCTTTCGCCTCTGGGACGCCCTTAAAACCTCCCACAGGCCCCACGGAGCCCATGGATCCGCTTAACAGCTCGTCAGGGACGCCCCCGAGGGGCTCGGTCCAAAATAATTTCCGGAGCCAGCGCCACCCCAGCGATCCGTGGGCTAACACCCACGGAAAATCGCCAAAAAACTGCCGTTTTCACTCTTTCGCCTCTGGGACGCCCTTAAAACCTCCCACAGGCCCCACGGAGCCCATGGATCCGCTTAACAGCTCGTCAGGGACGCCCCCGAGGGGCTCGGCCCAAAATAATTTCCGGAGCCAGCGCCACCCCAGCGATCCGTGGGCTAACACCCACGGAAAATTGCCAAAAAACTGCCGTTTTCACTCTTTCGCCTCTGGGACGCTCTTAAAACCTCCCACAGGCCCCATGGAGCCCATGGATCCGTTTAAAAGCTCGTCAGGGACGCCCCCGAGGGGCTCGGCCCAAAATAATTTTCGGAGCCAGCGCCACCCCAGCGATCCGTGGGCTAACACCCACGAAAAATCGCCAAAAAACTACCGTTTTCACTCTTTCGCCTCTGGGACGCCCTTAAAACCTCCCACAGGCCCCACGGAGCCCATGGATCCGCTTAACAGCTCGTCAGGGACGCCCCCGAGGGGCTCGGCCCAAAATAATTTCCGGAGCCAGCGCCACCCCAGCGATCCGTGGGCTAACACCCACGGAAAATCGCCAAAAAACTGCCGTTTTCACTCTTTCGCCTCTGGGACACCCTTAAAACCTCCCACAGGCCCCACGGAGACCATGGATCCGCTTAACAGCTTGTCAGGGACGCCCCCGAGGGGCTCGGCCCAAAATAATTTTCGGAGCCAGCGCCACCCCAGCGATCCGTGGGCTAACACCCACGGAAAATCGCCAAAAAACTGCCGTTTTCACTCTTTCGCCTCTGGGACGCCCTTAAAACCTCCCACAGGCCCCACGGAGCCCATGGATCCGCTTAACAGCTCGTCAGGGACTCCCCCGAGGGGCTCGGCCCAAAATAATTTCCGGAGCCAGCGCCACCCCAGCGATCCGTGGGCTAACACCCACGGAAAATCGCCAAAAAACTGCCGTTTTCACTCTTTCGCCTCTGGGACGCCCTTAAAACCTCCCACAGGCCCCACGGAGCCCATGGATCCGCTTAACAGCTCGTCAGGGACGCCCCCTAGGGGCTCAGCCCAAAATAATTTTCGGAGCCAGCGCCACCCCAGCGATCCGTGGGCTAACACCCACGGAAAATCGCCAAAAAACTGCCGTTTTCACTCTTTCGCCTCTGGGACGCCCTTAAAACCTCCCACAGGCCCCACGGAGCCCATGGATCCGCTTAACAGCTCGTCAGGGACGCCCCCGAGGGGCTCGGCCCAAAATAATTTCCGGAGCCAGCGCCACCCCAGCGATCCGTGGGCTAACACCCACGGAAAATCGCGAAAAAACTGCCGTTTTCACTCTTTCGCCTCTGGGACGCCCTTAAAACCTCCCACAGGCCCCACGGAGCCCATGGATCCACTTAACAGCTCGTCAGGGACGCCCTCGAGGGGCTCGGCCCAAAATAATTTTCGGAACCAGCGCCACCCCAGCGATCCGTGGGCTAACACCCACGGAAAATCGCCAAAAAACTGCCGTTTTCACTCTTTCGCCTCTGGGACGCCCTTAAAACCTCCCACAGGCCCCACGGAGCCCATGGATCCGCTTAACAGCTCGTCAGGGACGCCCCCGAGGGGCTCGGCCCAAAATAATTTCCGGAGCCAGCGCCACCCCAGCGATCCGTGGGCTAACACCCACGGAAAATCGCCAAAAAACTGCCGTTTTCACTCTTTCGCCTCTGGGACGCCCTTAAAACCTCCCACAGGCCCCACGGAGCCCATGGATCCGCTTAACAGCTCGTCAGGGACGCCCCCGAGGGGCTCGGCCCAAAATAATTTTCGGAGCCAGCGCCACCCCAGCGATCCGTGGGCTAACACCCACGGAAAATCGCCAAAAAACTGCCGTTTTCACTCTTTCACCTCAGGGACGCCCTTAAAACCTCCCACAGGCCCCACGGAGCCCATGGATCCGCTTAACAGCTCGTCAGGGACGCCCCCGAGGGGCTCGGCCCAAAATAATTTCCGGAGCCAGCGCCACCCCAGCGATCCGTGGGCTAACACCCACGGAAAATCGCCAAAAAACTGCCGTTTTCACTCTTTCGCCTCTGGGACGCCCTTAAAACCTCCCACAGGCCCCACGGAGCCCATGGATCCGCTTAACAGCTCGTCAGGGATGCCCCCGAGGAGCTCGGCCCAAAATAATTTCCGGAGCCAGCGCCACCCCAGCGATCCGTGGGCTAACACCCACGGAAAATCGCCAAAAAACTGCCGTTTTCACTCTTTCGCCTCTGGGACGCCCTTAAAACCTCCCACAGGCCCCACGGAGCCCATGGATCCGCTTAACAGCTCGTCAGGGATGCCCCCGAGGGGCTCGGTCCAAAATAATTTTCGGAGCCAGCGCCACCCCAGCGATCCGTGGGCTAACACCCACGGAAAATCGCCAAAAAACTGCCGTTTTCACTCTTTCGCCTCTGGGACGCCCTTAAAACCTCCCACAGGCCCCACGGAGATCCATCGGAGCCAGCGCCACCCCAGCGATCCGTGGGCTAACACCCACGGAAAATCGCCAAAAAACTACCGTTTTCACTCTTTCGCCTCTGGGACGCCCTTAAAACCTCCCACAGGCCCCACGGAGCCCATGGATCCGCTTAACAGCTCGTCAGGGACGCCCCCGAGGGGCTCGGCCCAAAATAATTTTCGGAGCCAGCGCCACCCCAGCGATCCGTGGGCTAACACCCACGGAAAATCGCCAAAAAACTGCCGTTTTCACTCTTTCGCCTCTGGGACACCCTTAAAACCTCCCACAGGCCCCACGGAGACCATGGATCCGCTTAACAGCTTGTCAGGGACGCCCCCGAGGGGCTCGGCCCAAAATAATTTTCGGAGCCAGCGCCACCCCAGCGATCCGTGGGCTAACACCCACGGAAAATCGCCAAAAAACTGCCATTTTCACTCTTTCGCCTCTGGGACGCCCTTAAAACCTCCCACAGGCCCCACGGAGCCCATGGATCTGCTTAACAGCTCGTCAGGGACTCCCCCGAGGGGCTCGGCCCAAAATAATTTCCGGAGCCAGCGCCACCCCAGCGATCCGTGGGCTAACACCCACGGAAAATCGCCAAAAAACTGCCGTTTTCACTCTTTCGCCTCTGGGACGCCCTTAAAACCTCCCACAGGCCCCACGGAGCCCATGGATCCGCTTAACAGCTCGTCAGGGACGCCCCCGAGGGGCTCGGCCCAAAATAATTTTCGGAGCCAGCGCCACCCCAGCGATCCGTGGGCTAACACCCACGGAAAATCGCCAAAAAACTGCCGTTTTCACTCTTTCGCCTCTGGGACGCCCTTAAAACCTCCCACAGGCCCCACGGAGCCCATGGATCCGCTTAACAGCTCGTCAGGGACGCCCCCGAGGGGCTCGGTCCAAAATAATTTCCGGAGCCAGCGCCACCCCAGCGATCCGTGGGCTAACACCCACGGAAAATCGCCAAAAAACTGCCGTTTTCACTCTTTCGCCTCTGGGACGCCCTTAAAACCTCCCACAGGCCCCACGGAGCCCATGGATCCGCTTAACAGCTCGTCAGGGACGCCCCCGAGGGGCTCGGCCCAAAATAATTTCCGGAGCCAGCGCCACCCCAGCGATCCGTGGGCTAACACCCACGGAAAATTGCCAAAAAACTGCCGTTTTCACTCTTTCGCCTCTGGGACGCTCTTAAAACCTCCCACAGGCCCCATGGAGCCCATGGATCCGTTTAAAAGCTCGTCAGGGACGCCCCCGAGGGGCTCGGCCCAAAATAATTTTCGGAGCCAGCGCCACCCCAGCGATCCGTGGGCTAACACCCACGAAAAATCGCCAAAAAACTACCGTTTTCACTCTTTCGCCTCTGGGACGCCCTTAAAACCTCCCACAGGCCCCACGGAGCTCATGGATCCGCTTAACAGCTCGTCAGGGACGCCCCCGAGGGGCTCGGCCCAAAATAATTTCCGGAGCCAGCGCCACCCCAGCGATCCGTGGGCTAACACCCACGGAAAATCGCCAAAAAACTGCCGTTTTCACTCTTTCGCCTCTGGGACACCCTTAAAACCTCCCACAGGCCCCACGGAGACCATGGATCCGCTTAACAGCTTGTCAGGGACGCCCCCGAGGGGCTCGGCCCAAAATAATTTTCGGAGCCAGCGCCACCCCAGCGATCCGTGGGCTAACACCCACGGAAAATCGCCAAAAAACTGCCGTTTTCACTCTTTCGCCTCTGGGACGCCCTTAAAACCTCCCACAGGCCCCACGGAGCCCATGGATCCGCTTAACAGCTCGTCAGGGACTCCCCCGAGGGGCTCGGCCCAAAATAATTTCCGGAGCCAGCGCCACCCCAGCGATCCGTGGGCTAACACCCACGGAAAATCGCCAAAAAACTGCCGTTTTCACTCTTTCGCCTCTGGGACGCCCTTAAAACCTCCCACAGGCCCCACGGAGCCCATGGATCCGCTTAACAGCTCGTCAGGGACGCCCCCTAGGGGCTCAGCCCAAAATAATTTTCGGAGCCAGCGCCACCCCAGCGATCCGTGGGCTAACACCCACGGAAAATCGCCAAAAAACTGCCGTTTTCACTCTTTCGCCTCTGGGACGCCCTTAAAACCTCCCACAGGCCCCACGGAGCCCATGGATCCGCTTAACAGCTCGTCAGGGACGCCCCCGAGGGGCTCGGCCCAAAATAATTTCCGGAGCCAGCGCCACCCCAGCGATCCGTGGGCTAACACCCACGGAAAATCGCGAAAAAACTGCCGTTTTCACTCTTTCGCCTCTGGGACGCCCTTAAAACCTCCCACAGGCCCCACGGAGCCCATGGATCCACTTAACAGCTCGTCAGGGACGCCCTCGAGGGGCTCGGCCCAAAATAATTTTCGGAACCACCGCCACCCCAGCGATCCGTGGGCTAACACCCACGGAAAATCGCCAAAAAACTGCCGTTTTCACTCTTTCGCCTCTGGGACGCCCTTAAAACCTCCCACAGGCCCCACGGAGCCCATGGATCCGCTTAACAGCTCGTCAGGGACGCCCCCGAGGGGCTCGGCCCAAAATAATTTCCGGAGCCAGCGCCACCCCAGCGATCCGTGGGCTAACACCCACGGAAAATCGCCAAAAAACTGCCGTTTTCACTCTTTCGCCTCTGGGACGCCCTTAAAACCTCCCACAGGCCCCACGGAGCCCATGGATCCGCTTAACAGCTCGTCAGGGACGCCCCCGAGGGGCTCGGCCCAAAATAATTTTCGGAGCCAGCGCCACCCCAGCGATCCGTGGGCTAACACCCACGGAAAATCGCCAAAAAACTGCCGTTTTCACTCTTTCACCTCAGGGACGCCCTTAAAACCTCCCACAGGCCCCACGGAGCCCATGGATCCGCTTAACAGCTCGTCAGGGACGCCCCCGAGGGGCTCGGCCCAAAATAATTTCCGGAGCCAGCGCCACCCCAGCGATCCGTGGGCTAACACCCACGGAAAATCGCCAAAAAACTGCCGTTTTCACTCTTTCGCCTCTGGGACGCCCTTAAAACCTCCCACAGGCCCCACGGAGCCCATGGATCCGCTTAACAGCTCGTCAGGGATGCCCCCGAGGAGCTCGGCCCAAAATAATTTCCGGAGCCAGCGCCACCCCAGCGATCCGTGGGCTAACACCCACGGAAAATCGCCAAAAAACTGCCGTTTTCACTCTTTCGCCTCTGGGACGCCCTTAAAACCTCCCACAGGCCCCACGGAGCCCATGGATCCGCTTAACAGCTCGTCAGGGATGCCCCCGAGGGGCTCGGTCCAAAATAATTTTCGGAGCCAGCGCCACCCCAGCGATCCGTGGGCTAACACCCACGGAAAATCGCCAAAAAACTGCCGTTTTCACTCTTTCGCCTCTGGGACGCCCTTAAAACCTCCCACAGGCCCCACGGAGATCCATCGGAGCCAGCGCCACCCCAGCGATCCGTGGGCTAACACCCACGGAAAATCGCCAAAAAACTACCGTTTTCACTCTTTCGCCTCTGGGACGCCCTTAAAACCTCCCACAGGCCCCACGGAGCCCATGGATCCGCTTAACAGCTCGTCAGGGACGCCCCCGAGGGGCTCGGCCCAAAATAATTTTCGGAGCCAGCGCCACCCCAGCGATCCGTGGGCTAACACCCACGGAAAATCGCCAAAAAACTGCCGTTTTCACTCTTTCGCCTCTGGGACACCCTTAAAACCTCCCACAGGCCCCACGGAGACCATGGATCCGCTTAACAGCTTGTCAGGGACGCCCCCGAGGGGCTCGGCCCAAAATAATTTTCGGAGCCAGCGCCACCCCAGCGATCCGTGGGCTAACACCCACGGAAAATCGCCAAAAAACTGCCATTTTCACTCTTTCGCCTCTGGGACGCCCTTAAAACCTCCCACAGGCCCCACGGAGCCCATGGATCTGCTTAACAGCTCGTCAGGGACTCCCCCGAGGGGCTCGGCCCAAAATAATTTCCGGAGCCAGCGCCACCCCAGCGATCCGTGGGCTAACACCCACGGAAAATCGCCAAAAAACTGCCGTTTTCACTCTTTCGCCTCTGGGACGCCCTTAAAACCTCCCACAGGCCCCACGGAGCCCATGGATCCGCTTAACAGCTCGTCAGGGACGCCCCCTAGGGGCTCAGCCCAAAATAATTTTCGGAGCCAGCGCCACCCCAGCGATCCGTGGGCTAACACCCACGGAAAATCGCCAAAAAACTGCCGTTTTCACTCTTTCGCCTCTGGGACGCCCTTAAAACCTCCCACAGGCCCCACGGAGCCCATGGATCCGCTTAACAGCTCGTCAGGGACGCCCCCGAGGGGCTCGGCCCAAAATAATTTCCGGAGCCAGCGCCACCCCAGCGATCCGTGGGCTAACACCCACGGAAAATCGCGAAAAAACTGCCGTTTTCACTCTTTCGCCTCTGGGACGCCCTTAAAACCTCCCACAGGCCCCACGGAGCCCATGGATCCACTTAACAGCTCCTCAGGGACGCCCTCGAGGGGCTCGGCCCAAAATAATTTTCGGAACCAGCGCCACCCCAGCGATCCGTGGGCTAACACCCACGGAAAATCGCCAAAAAACTGCCGTTTTCACTCTTTCGCCTCTGGGACGCCCTTAAAACCTCCCACAGGCCCCACGGAGCCCATGGATCCGCTTAACAGCTCGTCAGGGACGCCCCCGAGGGGCTCGGCCCAAAATAATTTCCGGAGCCAGCGCCACCCCAGCGATCCGTGGGCTAACACCCACGGAAAATCGCCAAAAAACTGCCGTTTTCACTCTTTCGCCTCTGGGACGCCCTTAAAACCTCCCACAGGCCCCACGGAGCCCATGGATCCGCTTAACAGCTCGTCAGGGACGCCCCCGAGGGGCTCGGCCCAAAATAATTTTTGGAGCCAGCGCCACCCCAGCGATCCGTGGGCTAACACCCACGGAAAATCGCCAAAAAACTGCCGTTTTCACTCTTTCACCTCAGGGACGCCCTTAAAACCTCCCACAGGCCCCACGGAGCCCATGGATCCGCTTAACAGCTCGTCAGGGACGCCCTCGAGGGGCTCGGCCCAAAATAATTTCCGGAGCCAGCGCCACCCCAGCGATCCGTGGGCTAACACCCACGGAAAATCGCCAAAAAACTGCCGTTTTCACTCTTTCGCCTCTGGGACGCCCTTAAAACCTCCCACAGGCCCCACGGAGCCCATGGATCCGCTTAACAGCTCGTCAGGGATGCCCCCGAGGGGCTCGTCCCAAAATAATTTCCGGAGCCAGCGCCACCCCAGCGATCCGTGGGCTAACACCCACGGAAAATCGCCAAAAAACTGCCGTTTTCACTCTTTCGCCTCTGGGACGCCCTTAAAACCTCCCACAGGCCCCACGGAGCCCATGGATCCGCTTAACAGCTCGTCAGGGATGCCCCCGAGGGGCTCGGTCCAAAATAATTTTCGGAGCCAGCGCCACCCCAGCGATCCGTGGGCTAACACCCACGGAAAATCGCCAAAAAACTGCCGTTTTCACTCTTTCGCCTCTGGGACGCCCTTAAAACCTCCCACAGGCCCCACGGAGATCCATCGGAGCCAGCGCCACCCCAGCGATCCGTGGGCTAACACCCACGGAAAATCGCCAAAAAATTACCGTTTTCACTCTTTCGCCTCTGGGACGCCCTTAAAACCTCCCACAGGCCCCACGGAGCCCATGGATCCGCTTAACAGCTCGTCAGGGATACCCCCGAGGGGCTCGGCCCAAAATAATTTCCGGAGCCAGCGCCACCCCAGCGATCCGTGGGCTAACACCCACGGAAAATCGCCAAAAAACTGCCGTTTTCACTCTTTCGCCTCTGGGACGCCCTTAAAACCTCCCACAGGCCCCACGGAGCCCATGGATCCGCTTAACAGCTCGTCAGGGACACCCTCGAGGGGCTTGGCCCAAAATAATTTCCGGAGCCAGCACCACCCCAGCGATCCGTGGGCTAACACCCACGGAAAATCGCCAAAAAACTGCCGTTTTCACTCTTTTGCCTCTGGGACGCCCTTAAAACCTCCCACAGGCCCCACGGAGCCCATGGATCCGCTTAAATGCTCGTCAGGGATGCCCCCGAGGGGCTCGGCCCAAAATAATTTCCGGAGCCAGCGCCACCCCAGCGATCCGTGGGCTAACACCCACGGAAAATCGCCAAAAAACTGCCGTTTTCACTCTTTCGCCTCTGGGACGCCCTTAAAACCTCCCACAGGCCCCACGGAGCCCATGGATCCGCTTAACAGCTCGTCAGGGATGCCCCCGAGGGGCTCGGTCCAAAATAATTTTCGGAGCCAGCGCCACCCCAGCGATCCGTGGGCTAACACCCACGGAAAATCGCCAAAAAACTGCCGTTTTCACTCTTTCGCCTCTGGGACGCCCTTAAAACCTCCCACAGGCCCCACGGAGATCCATCGGAGCCAGCGCCACCCCAGCGATCCGTGGGCTATCACCCACGGAAAATCGCCAAAAAACTGCCGTTTTCACTCTTTTGCCTCTGGGACGCCCTTAAAACCTCCCACAGGCCCCACGGAGCCCATGGATCCGCTTAACAGCTCGTCAGGGACGCCCCCGAGGGGCTCTGCCCAAAATAATTTCCGGAGCCAGCGCCACCCCAGCGATCCGTGGGCTAACACCCACAGAAAATCGCCAAAAAACTGCCGTTTCCACTCTTTCGCCTCTGGGATGCCCTAAAAACCTCCCACAGGCCCCATGGAGCCCATGGATCCGCTTAACAGCTCGTCAGGGACGCCCCCGAGGGGCTCAGCCCAAAATAATTTCCGGAGCCAGCGCCACCCCAGCGATCCGTGGGCTAACACCCACGGAAAATCGCCAAAAAACTGCCGTTTCCACTCTTTCGCCTCTGGGACGCCCTAAAAACCTCCCACAGGCCCCACGGAGCCCATGGATCCGCTTAACAGCTCATCAGGGACGCCCCTGAGGGGCTCGGCCCAAAATAATTTCCGGAGCCAGCGCCACCCCAGCGATCCGTGGGCTAACACCCACGGAAAATCACCAAAAAACTGCCGTTTTCACTCTTTCGCCTCTGGGACGCCCTTAAAACCTCCCACAGGCCCCACGGAGCCCATGGATCCGCTTAACAGCTCGTCAGGAATGCCCCCGAGGGGCTCGGCCCAAAATAATTTCCGGAGCCAGCGCCACCCCAGCGATCCGTGGGCTAACACCCACGGAAAATCGCCAAAAAACTGCCGTTTTCACTCTTTCGCCTCTGGGACGCCCTTAAAACCTCCCACAGGCCCCACGGAGCCCATGGATCCGCTTAACAGCTCGTCAGTGACGCCCCCGAGGGTCTCGGCCCAAAATAATTTCCGGAGCCAGCGCCACCCCAGCGATCCGTGGGCTAACACCCACGGAAAATCGCCAAAAAACTGCCGTTTTCACTCTTTCGCCTCTGGGACGCCCTTAAAACCTGCCACAGGCCCCACGGAGCCCATGGATCCGCTTAACAGCTCGTCAGGGACGCCCCCGAGGGGCTCGGCCCAAAATAATTTCCGGAGCCAGCGCCACCCCAGCGATCCGTGGGCTAACACCCACGGAAAATCGCCAAAAAACTGCCGTTTTCACTCTTTCGCCTCTGGGACGCCCTTAAAACCTCCCACAGGCCCCACGGAGCCCATGGATCCGCTTAACATCTCGTCAGGGACGCCCCCGAGGGGCTCGGCCCAAAATAATTTTCGGAGCCAGCGCCACCCCAGCGATCTGTGGGCTAACACCCACGGAAAATCGCCAAAAAACTGCCGT
The DNA here is from genome assembly GCA_031232105.1 of Capsicum rhomboideum. NCBI lineage: Eukaryota > Viridiplantae > Streptophyta > Magnoliopsida > Solanales > Solanaceae > Capsicum > Capsicum rhomboideum. The sequence continues at coordinate 172,022,991 of CP124714.1, forward strand.
TTTCACTCTTTCGCCTCTGGGACGCCCTTAAAACCTCCCACAGGCCCCACGGAGCCCATGGATCCGCTTAACAGCTCGTCAGGGACGCCCCCGATGGGCTCGGCCCAAAATAATTTCCGGAGCCAGCGCCACCCCAGCGATCCGTGGGCTAACACCCACGGAAAATCGCCAAAAAACTGCCGTTTTCACTCTTTCACCTCTGGGACGCCCTTAAAACCTCCCACAGGCCCCACGGAGCCCATGGATCCGCTTAACAGCTCGTCAGGGACGCCCCCGAGGGGCTCGGCCCAAAATAATTTCCGGAGCCAGCGCCACCCCAGCGATCCGTGGGCTAACACCCACGGAAAATCGCCAAAAAACTGCCGTTTTCACTCTTTCGCCTCTGGGACACCCTTAAAACCTCCCACAGGCCCCACGGAGCCCATGGATCCGCTTAACAGCTCGTCAGGGACGCCCCCGAGGGGCTCGGCCCAAAATAATTTTCGGAGCCAGCGCCACCCCAGCGATCCGTGGGCTAACACCCACGGAAAATCGCCAAAAAACTGCCGTTTTCACTCTTTCGCCTCTGGGACGCCCTTAAAACCTCCCACAGGCCCCACGGAGCCCATGGATCCGCTTAACAGCTCGTCAGGGACGCCCCCGAGGGGCTCGGCCTAAAATAATTTCCAGAGCCAGCGCCACCCCAGCGATCCGTGGGCTAACACCCACGGAAAATCGCCAAAAAACTGCCGTTTTCACTCTTTCGCCTCTGGGACGCCCTTAAAACCTCCCACAGGCCCCACGGAGCCCATGGATCCGCTTAACAGCTCGTCAGGGACGCCCCCTAGGGGCTCGGCCCAAAATAATTTTCGGAGCCAGCGCCACCCCAGCGATCCGTGGGCTAACACCCACGGAAAATCGCCAAAAAACTGCCGTTTTCACTCTTTCGCCTCTGGGACGCCCTTAAAACCTCCCACAGGCCCCACGGAGCCCATGGATCCGCTTAACAGCTCGTCAGGGACGCCCCCGAAGGGCTCGGCCCAAAATAATTTCCGGAGCCAGCGCCACCCCAGCGATCCGTGGGCTAACACCCACGGAAAATCGCCAAAAAACTGCCGTTTTCACTCTTTCGCCTCTGGGACGCCCTTAAAACCTCCCACAGGCCCCACGGAGCCCATGGATCCGCTTAACAGCTCGTCAGGGACGCCCCCGAAGGGCTCGGCCCAAAATAATTTCCGGAGCCAGCGCCACCCCAGCGATCCGTGGGCTAACACCCACGGAAAATCGCCAAAAAACTGCCGTTTTCACTCTTTCGCCTCTGGGACGCCCTTAAAACCTCCCACAGGCCCCACGGAGCCCATGGATCCGCTTAACAGCTCATCAGGGACGCCCCCGAGGGGCTCGGCCCAAAATAATTTCCGGAGCCAGCGCCACCCCAGCGATCCGTGGGCTAACACCCACGGAAAATCGCCAAAAAACTGCCGTTTTCACTCTTTCGCCTCTGGGACGCCCTTAAAACCTCCCACAGGCCCCACGGAGCCCATGGATCCGCTTAACAGCTCGTCAGGGACGCCCCCGAGGGGCTCGGCCCAAAATAATTTCCGGAGCCAGCGCCACCCCAGCGATCCGTGGGCTAACACCCACGGAAAATCGCCAAAAAACTGCCGTTTTCACTCTTTCGCCTCTGGGACGCCCTTAAAACCTCCCACAGGCCCCACGGAGCCCATGGATCCGCTTAACAGCTCGTCAGGGACGCCCCCTAGGGGCTCGGCCCAAAATAATTTTCGGAGCCAGCGCCACCCCAGCGATCCGTGGGCTAACACCCACGGAAAATCGCCAAAAAACTGCCGTTTTCACTCTTTCGCCTCTGGGATGCCCTTAAAACCTCCCACAGGCCCCACGGAGCCCATGGATCCGCTTAACAGCTCGTCAGGGACGCCCCCGAAGGGCTCGGCCCAAAATAATTTCCGGAGCCAGCGCCACCCCAGCGATCCGTGGGCTAACACCCACGGAAAATCGCCAAAAAACTGCCGTTTTCACTCTTTCGCCTCTGGGACGCCCTTAAAACCTCCCACAGGCCCCACGGATCCCATGGATCCGCTTAACAGCTCGTCAGGGACGCCCCCGAAGGGCTCGGCCCAAAATAATTTCCGAAGCCAGCGCCACCCCAGCGATTCGTGGGCTAACACCCACGGAAAATCGCCAAAAACTGTCGTTTTCACTCTTTCGCCTATGGGACGCCCTTAAAACCTCCCACAGGCCCCACGGAGCCCATGGATCCGCTTAACAGCTCGTCAGGGACGCCCCCGAGGGGCTCGGCCCAAAATAATTTCCGGAGCCAGCGCCACCCCAGCGATCCATGGGCTAACACCCACGGAAAATCGCCAAAAAACTGCCGTTTTCACTCTTTCGCCTCTGGGACGCCCTTAAAACCTCCCACAGGCCCCACGGAGCCCATGGATCCGCTTAACAGCTCGTCAGGGACGCCCCCGAGGGGCTCGGCCCAAAATAATTTCCGGAGCCAGCGCCACCCCAGCGATCTGTGGGCTAACACCCACGGAAAATCGCCAAAAAACTGCCGTTTTCACTCTTTCGCCTCTGGGACGCCCTTAAAACCTCCCACAGGCCCCACGAAGCCCATGGATCCGCTTAACAGCTCGTCAGGGACGCCCCCGAAGGGCTCGGCCCAAAATAATTTCCGGAGCCAGCGCCACCCCAGCGATCCGTGGGCTAACACCCACGGAAAATCGCCAAAAAACTGCCGTTTTCACTCTTTCGCCTCTGGGACGCCCTTAAAACCTCCCATAGGCCCCACGAAGCCCATGGATCCGCTTAACAGCTCGTCAGGGACGCCCCCGAGGGGTTCGCCCCAAAATAATTTCCGGAGCCAGCGCCACCCCAGCGATCCGTGGGCTAACACCCACGGAAAATCGCCAAAAAACTGCCGTTTTCACTCTTTCGCCTCTGGGACGCCCTTAAAACCTCCCACAGGCCCCACGGAGCCCATGGATCCACTTAACAGCTCGTCAGGGATGCCCCCGAGGGGCTCGGCCCAAAATAATTTCCGGAGCCAGCGCCACCCCAGCGATCCGTGGGCTAACACCCACGGAAAATCGCCAAAAAACTGCCGTTTTCACTCTTTCGCCTCTGGGACGCCCTTAAAACCTCCCACAGGCCCTACGGAGCCCATGGATCCGCTTAACAGCTCGTCAGGGATGCCCCCAAGGGGCTCGGCCCAAAATAATTTCCGGAGCCAGCGCCACCCCAGCGATCCGTGGGCTAACACCCACGGAAAATCGCCAAAAAACTGCCGTTTTCACTCTTTCGCCTCTAGGACGCCCTTAAAACCTCCCACAGGCCCCACGGAGCCCATGGATCCGCTTAACAGCTCGTCAGGGACGCCCCCGAGGGGCTCGGGCCAAAATAATTTCCGGAGCCAGCGCCACCCCAGCGATCCGTGGGCTAACACCCACGGAAAATCGCCAAAAAACTGCCGTTTTCACTCTTTCGCCTCTGGGACGCCCTTAAAACCTCCCACAGGCCCCACGGAGCCCATGGATCCGCTTAACAGCTCGTCAGGTACGCCCCCTAGGGGCTCGGCCCAAAATAATTTCCGGAGCCAGCGCCACCCCAGCGATCCGTGGGCTAACACCCACGGAAAATCGCCAAAAAACTGCCGTTTTCACTCTTTCGCCTCTGGGACGCCCTTAAAACCTCCCACAGGCCCCACGGAGCCCATGGATCCGCTTAACAGCTCGTCAGGGATTCCCCCGAGGGGCTCGGCCCAAAATAATTTTTGGAGCCAGCGCCACCCCAGCGATCCGTGGGCTAACACCCACGAAAAATCGCCAAAAAACTGCCGTTTTCACTCTTTCGCCTCTGGGACGCCCTTAAAACCTCCCACAGGCCCCACGGAGCCCATGGATCCGCTTAACAGCTCGTCAGGGATGCCCCCGAGGGGCTCGGCCCAAAATAATTTCCGAAGCCAGCGCCACCCCAGCGATCCGTGGGCTAACACCCACGGAAAATCGCCAAAAAACTGCCGTTTTCACTCTTTCGCCTCTGGGACGCCCTTAAAACCTCCCACAGGCCCCACGGAGCCCATGGATCCGCTTAACAGCTCGTCAGGTACGCCCCCTAGGGGCTCGGCCCAAAATAATTTCCGGAGCCAGCGCCACCCCAGCGATCCGTGGGCTAACACCCACGGAAAATCGCCAAAAAACTGCCGTTTTCACTCTTTCGCCTCTGGGACGCCCTTAAAACCTCCCACAGGCCCCACGGAGCCCATGGATCCGCTTAACAGCTCGTCAGGGATGCCCCCGAGGGGCTCGGCCCAATATAATTTTTGGAGCCAGCGCCACCCCAGCGATCCGTGGGCTAACACCCACGAAAAATCGCCAAAAAACTGCCGTTTTCACTCTTTCGCCTCTGGGATGCCCTTAAAACCTCCCACAGGCCCCACGGAGCCCATGGATCCGCTTAACAGCTCGTCAGGGATACCCCCGAGGGGCTCGGCCCAAAATAATTTCCGGAGCCAGCACCACCCCAGCGATCCGTGGGCTAACACCCACGGAAAATTGCCAAAAAACTGCCGTTTTCACTCTTTTGCCTCTGGACGCCCTTAAAACCTCCCACAGGCCCCACGGAGCCCATGGATCCACTTAACAGCTCGTCAGGGACGCCCCCGAGGGGCTCGGCCCAAAATATTTTCCGGAGCCAGCGCCACCCCAGCGATCCGTGGGCTAACACCCACGGAAAATCGCCAAAAAACTGCCGTTTTCACTCTTTCGCCTCTGGGACGCCCTTAAAACCTCCCACAGGCCCCACGGAGCCCATGGATCCGCTTAACAGCTCGTCAGGGACGCCCCCGAGGGGCTCGGCCCAAAATAATTTCCGTAGCCAGCGCCACCCCAGCGATCCGTGGGCTAACACCCACGGAAAATCGCCAAAAAACTGCCGTTTTCACTCTTTCGCCTCTGGGACGCCCTTAAAACCTCCCACAGGACCCACGGAGCCCATGGATCCGCTTAACAGCTCGTCAGGGACGCCCCCGAGGGGCTCGGCCCAAAATAATTTTCGGAGCCAGCGCCACCCCAGCGATCCGTGGGCTAACACCCACGGAAAATCGCCAAAAAACTGCCGTTTTCACTCTTTCGCCTCTGGGACGCCCTTAAAACCTCCCACAGGCCCCACGGAGCCCATGGATCTGCTTAACAGCTCGTCAGGGACGCCCCCGAGGGGCTCGGCCCAAAATAATTTCCAGAGCCAGCGCCACCCCAGCGATCCGTGGGCTAACACCCACGGAAAATCGCCAAAAAACTGCCGTTTTCACTCTTTCGCCTCTGGGACGCCCTTAAAACCTCCCACAGGCCCCACGGAGCCCATGGATCCGCTTAACAGCTCGTCAGGGAGGCCCCCTAGGGGCTCGGCCCAAAATAATTTCCGGAGCCAGCGCCACCCCAGCGATCCGTGGGCTAACACCCACGGAAAATCGCCAAAAAACTGCCGTTTTCACTCTTTCGCCTCTGGGACGCCCTTAAAACCTCCCACAGGCCCCACGGAGCCCATGGATCCGCTTAACAGCTCGTCAGGGACACCCCCGAGGGGCTCGGCCCAAAATAATTTCCGGAGCCAGCACCACCCCAGCGATCCGTGGGCTAACACCCACGGAAAATCGCCAAAAAACTGCTGTTTTCACTCTTTTGCCTCTGGGACGCCCTTAAAACCTCCCACAGGCCCCACGGAGCCCATGGATCCGCTTAACAGCTCGTCAGGGACGCCCCCGAGGGGCTCGGCCCAAAATAATTTCCGGAGCCAGCGCCACCCCAGCGATCCGTGGGCTAACACCCACGGAAAATCGCCAAAAAACTGCCGTTTCCACTCTTTCGCCTCTGGGATGCCCTAAAAACCTCCCACAGGCCCCATGGAGCCCATGGATCCGCTTAACAGCTCGTCAGGGATGCCCCCGAGGGGCTCGGCCCAAAATAATTTCCGGAGCCAGCGCCACCCCAGCGATCCGTGGGCTAACACCCACGGAAAATCGCCAAAAAACTGCCGTTTTCACTCTTTCGCCTCTGGGACGCCCTTAAAACCTCCCACAGGCCCCACGGAGCCCATGGATCCGCTTAACAGCTCGTAAGGGATGCCCCCGAGGGGTTCGGCCCAAAATAATTTCCGGAGCCAGCGCCACCCCAGCGATCCGTGGGCTAACACCCACGGAAAATCGCCAAAAAACTGCCATTTTCACTCTTTCGCCTCTGGGACGCCCTTAAAACCTCCCACAGGCCCCACAGAGCCCATGGATCCGCTTAACAGCTCGTCAGGGATGCCCCCGAGGGGTTCGGCCCAAAATAATTTCCGGAGCCAGCGCCACCCCAGTAATCCGTGGGCTAACACCCACGGAAAATCGCCAAAAAACTGCCGTTTTCACTCTTTCGCCTCTGGGACGCCCTTAAAACCTCCCACAGGCCCCACGGAGCCCATGGATCCGCTTAACAGCTCGTCAGGGATGCCCCCGAGGGGCTCGCCCCAAAATAATTTCCGGAGGCAGCGCCACCCCAGCGATCCGTGGGCTAACACCCACGGAAAATCGCCAAAAAACTGCCGTTTTCACTCTTTCGCCTCTGGGACGCCCTTAAAACCTCCCACAGGCCCCACGGAGCCCATGGATCCGCTTAACAGCTCTTCAGGGACACCCCCGAGGGGCTCGGCCCAAAATAATTTCCGAAGCCAGCGCCACCCCAGCGATCCGTGGGCTAACACCCACGGAAAATCGCCAAAAAACTGTCGTTTTCACTCTTTCGCCTCTGGGACGCCCTTAAAACATCCCACAGGCCCCACGGAGCCCATGGATCCGCTTAACAGCTCGTCAGGGACGCCCCCGAGGGGCTCGGCCCAAAATAATTTCCGGAGCCAGCGCCACCCCAGCGATCCGTGGGCTAACACCCACGGAAAATCGCCAAAAAACTGCCGTTTCCACTCTTTCGCCTCTGGGATGCCCTAAAAACCTCCCACAGGCCCCACGGAGCCCATGGATCTGCTTAACAGCTCGTCAGGGACGCCCCCGAGGGGCTCGGCCCAAAATAATTTCCGGAGCCAGCGCCACCCCAGCGATCCGTGGGCTAACACCCACGGAAAATCGCCAAAAAACTGCCGTTTTCACTCTTTCGCCTCTGGGACGCCCTTAAAACCTCCCACAGGCCCCACGGAGCCCATGGATCCGCTTAACAGCTCGTCAGGGACGCCCCCGAGGGGCTCGGCCCAAAATAATTTCCGGAGCCAGCGCCACCCCAGCGATCCGTGGGCTAACACCCACGGAAAATCGCCAAAAAACTGCCGTTTTCACTCTTTCGCCTCTGGGACGCCCTTAAAACCTCCCACAGGCCCCACGGAGCCCATGGATCCGCTTAACAGCTCGTCAGGGATGCCCCCGAGGGGCTCGGCCCAAAATAATTTTCGGAGCCAGCGCCACCCCAGCGATCCGTGGGCTAACACCCACGGAAAATCGCCAAAAAACTGCCGTTTTCACTCTTTCGCCTCTGGGACGCCCTTAAAACCTCCCACAGGCCCCACGGAGCCCATGGATCTGCTTAACAGCTCGTCAGGGACGCCCCCGAGGGGCTCGGCCCAAAATAATTTCCAGAGCCAGCGCCACCCCAGCGATCCGTGGGCTAACACCCACGGAAAATCGCCAAAAAACTGCCGTTTTCACTCTTTCGCCTCTGGGACGCCCTTAAAACCTCCCACAGGCCCCACGGAGCCCATGGATCCGCTTAACAGCTCGTCAGGGAGGCCCCCTAGGGGCTCGGCCCAAAATAATTTCCGGAGCCAGCGCCACCCCAGCGATCCGTGGGCTAACACCCACGGAAAATCGCCAAAAAACTGCCGTTTTCACTCTTTCGCCTCTGGGACGCCCTTAAAACCTCCCACAGGCCCCACGGAGCCCATGGATCCGCTTAACAGCTCGTCAGGGACACCCCCGAGTGGCTCGGCCCAAAATAATTTCCGGAGCCAGCACCACCCCAGCGATCCGTGGGCTAACACCCACGGAAAATCGCCAAAAAACTGCCGTTTTCACTCTTTTGCCTCTGGGACGCCCTTAAAACCTCCCACAGGCCCCACGGAGCCCATGGATCCGCTTAACAGCTCGTCAGGGACGCCCCCGAGGGGCTCGGCCCAAAATAATTTCCGGAGCCAGCGCCACCCCAGCGATCCGTGGGCTAACACCCACGGAAAATCGCCAAAAAACTGCCGTTTCCACTCTTTCGCCTCTGGGATGCCCTAAAAACCTCCCACAGGCCCCATGGAGCCCATGGATCCGCTTAACAGCTCGTCAGGGACGCCCCCGAGGGGCTCGGCCCAAAATAATTTCCGGAGCCAGCGCCACCCCAGCGATCCGTGGGCTAACACCCACGGAAAATCGCCAAAAAACTGCCGTTTTCACTCTTTCGCCTCTGGGACGCCCTTAAAACCTCCCACAGGCCCCACGGAGCCCATGGATCCGCTTAACAGCTCGTCAGGGATGCCCCCGAGGGGCTCGGCCCAAAATAATTTCCGTAGCCAGCGCCACCCCAGCGATCCGTGGGCTAACACCCACGGAAAATCGCCAAAAAACTGCCATTTTCACTCTTTCGCCTCTGGGACGCCCTTAAAACCTCCCACAGGCCCCACAGAGCCCATGGATCCGCTTAACAGCTCGTCAGGGACGCCCCCGAGGGGTTCGGCCCAAAATAATTTCCGGAGCCAGCGCCACCCCAGCAATCCGTGGGCTAACACCCACGGAAAATCGCCAAAAAACTGCCGTTTTCACTCTTTCGCCTCTGGGACGCCCTTAAAACCTCCCACAGGCCCCACGGAGCCCATGGATCCGCTTAACAGCTCGTCAGGGATGCCCCCGAGGGGCTCGCCCCAAAATAATTTCCGGAGCCAGCGCCACCCCAGCGATCCGTGGGCTAACACCCACGGAAAATCGCCAAAAAACTGCCGTTTTCACTCTTTCGCCTCTGGGACGCCCTTAAAACCTCCCACAGGCCCCACAGAGCCCATGGATCCGCTTAACAGCTCGTCAGGGACACCCCCGAGGGACTCGGCCCAAAATAATTTCCGAAGCCAGCGCCACCCCAGCGATCCGTGGGCTAACACCCACGGAAAATCGCCAAAAAACTGTCGTTTTCACTCTTTCGCCTCTGGGACGCCCTTAAAACATCCCACAGGCCCCACGGAGCCCATGGATCCGCTTAACAGCTCGTCAGGGACGCCCCCGAGGGGCTCGGCCCAAAATAATTTCCGGAGCCAGCGCCACCCCAGCGATCCGTGGGCTAACACCCACGGAAAATCGCCAAAAAACTGCCGTTTCCACTCTTTCGCCTCTGGGATGCCCTAAAAACCTCCCACAGGCCCCACGGAGCCCATGGATCTGCTTAACAGCTCGTCAGGGACGCCCCCGAGGGGCTCGGCCCAAAATAATTTCCGGAGCCAGCGCCACCCCAGCGATCCGTGGGCTAACACCCACGGAAAATCGCCAAAAAACTGCCGTTTTCACTCTTTCGCCTCTGGGACGCCCTTAAAACCTCCCACAGGCCCCACGGAGCCCATGGATCCGCTTAACAGCTCGTCAGGGACGCCCCCGAGGGGCTCGGCCCAAAATAATTTCCGGAGCCAGCGCCACCCCAGCGATCCGTGGGCTAACACCCACGGAAAATCGCCAAAAAACTGCCGTTTTCACTCTTTCGCCTCTGGGACGCCCTTAAAACCTCCCACAGGCCCCACGGAGCCCATGGATCCGCTTAACAGCTCGTCAGGGATGCCCCCGAGGGGCTCGGCCCAAAATAATTTTCGGAGCCAGCGCCACCCCAGCGATCCGTGGGCTAACACCCACGGAAAATCGCCAAAAAACTGCCGTTTTCACTCTTTCGCCTCTGGGACGCCCTTAAAACCTCCCACAGGCCCCACGGAGCCCATGGATCTGCTTAACAGCTCGTCAGGGACGCCCCCGAGGGGCTCGGCCCAAAATAATTTCCAGAGCCAGCGCCACCCCAGCGATCCGTGGGCTAACACCCACGGAAAATCGCCAAAAAACTGCCGTTTTCACTCTTTCGCCTCTGGGACGCCCTTAAAACCTCCCACAGGCCCCACGGAGCCCATGGATCCGCTTAACAGCTCGTCAGGGAGGCCCCCTAGGGGCTCGGCCCAAAATAATTTCCGGAGCCAGCGCCACCCCAGCGATCCGTGGGCTAACACCCACGGAAAATCGCCAAAAAACTGCCGTTTTCACTCTTTCGCCTCTGGGACGCCCTTAAAACCTCCCACAGGCCCCACGGAGCCCATGGATCCGCTTAACAGCTCGTCAGGGACACCCCCGAGTGGCTCGGCCCAAAATAATTTCCGGAGCCAGCACCACCCCAGCGATCCGTGGGCTAACACCCACGGAAAATCGCCAAAAAACTGCCGTTTTCACTCTTTTGCCTCTGGGACGCCCTTAAAACCTCCCACAGGCCCCACGGAGCCCATGGATCCGCTTAACAGCTCGTCAGGGACGCCCCCGAGGGGCTCGGCCCAAAATAATTTCCGGAGCCAGCGCCACCCCAGCGATCCGTGGGCTAACACCCACGGAAAATCGCCAAAAAACTGCCGTTTCCACTCTTTCGCCTCTGGGATGCCCTAAAAACCTCCCACAGGCCGCATGGAGCCCATGGATCCGCTTAACAGCTCGTCAGGGACGCCCCCGAGGGGCTCGGCCCAAAATAATTTCCGGAGCCAGCGCCACCCCAGCGATCCGTGGGCTAACACCCACGGAAAATCGCCAAAAAACTGCCGTTTTCACTCTTTCGCCTCTGGGACGCCCTTAAAACCTCCCACAGGCCCCACGGAGCCCATGGATCCGCTTAACAGCTCGTCAGGGATGCCCCCGAGGGGCTCGGCCCAAAATAATTTCCGTAGCCAGCGCCACCCCAGCGATCCGTGGGCTAACACCCACGGAAAATCGCCAAAAAACTGCCATTTTCACTCTTTCGCCTCTGGGACGCCCTTAAAACCTCCCACAGGCCCCACAGAGCCCATGGATCCGCTTAACAGCTCGTCAGGGACGCCCCCGAGGGGTTCGGCCCAAAATAATTTCCGGAGCCAGCGCCACCCCAGCAATCCGTGGGCTAACACCCACGGAAAATCGCCAAAAAACTGCCGTTTTCACTCTTTCGCCTCTGGGACGCCCTTAAAACCTCCCACAGGCCCCACGGAGCCCATGGATCCGCTTAACAGCTCGTCAGGGATGCCCCCGAGGGGCTCGCCCCAAAATAATTTCCGGAGCCAGCGCCACCCCAGCGATCCGTGGGCTAACACCCACGGAAAATCGCCAAAAAACTGCCGTTTTCACTCTTTCGCCTCTGGGACGCCTTTAAAACCTCCCACAGGCCCCACAGAGCCCATGGATCCGCTTAACAGCTCGTCAGGGACACCCCCGAGGGACTCGGCCCAAAATAATTTCCGAAGCCAGCGCCACCCCAGCGATCCGTGGGCTAACACCCACGGAAAATCGCCAAAAAACTGTCGTTTTCACTCTTTCGCCTCTGGGACGCCCTTAAAACATCCCACAGGCCCCACGGAGCCCATGGATCCGCTTAACAGCTCGTCAGGGACGCCCCCGAGGGGCTCGGCCCAAAATAATTTCCGGAGCCAGCGCCACCCCAGCGATCCGTGGGCTAACACCCACGGAAAATCGCCAAAAAACTGCCGTTTCCACTCTTTCGCCTCTGGGATGCCCTAAAAACCTCCCACAGGCCCCACGGAGCCCATGGATCTGCTTAACAGCTCGTCAGGGACGCCCCCGAGGGGCTCGGCCCAAAATAATTTCCGGAGCCAGCGCCACCCCAGCGATCCGTGGGCTAACACCCACGGAAAATCGCCAAAAAACTGCCGTTTTCACTCTTTCGCCTCTGGGACGCCCTTAAAACCTCCCACAGGCCCCACGGAGCCCATGGATCCGCTTGACAGCTCATCAGGGACACCCCCGAGGGGTTCGGCCCAAAATAATTTCCGGAGCCAGCGCCACCCCAGCGATCCGTGGGCTAACACCCACGGAAAATCGCCAAAAAACTGCCGTTTTCACTCTTTCGCCTCTGGGACGCCCTTAAAACCTCCCACAGGCCCCACGGAGCCCATGGATCCGCTTAACAGCTCGTCAGGGACACCCCCGAGGGGCTCGGCCCAAAATAATTTCCGGAGCCAGCGCCACCCCAGCGATCCGTGGGCTAACACCCACGGAAAATCGCCAAAAAACTGCCGTTTTCACTCTTTCGCCTCTGGGACGCCCTTAAAACCTCCCACAGGCCCCACGGAGCCCATGGATCCGCTTAACAGCTCGTCAGGGACGCCCCCGAGGGGTTCGTCCCAAAATAATTTCCGGAGCCAGCGCCACCCCAGCGATCCGTGGGCTAACACCCACGGAAAATCGCCAAAAAACTGCCATTTTCACTCTTTCGCCTATGGGACGCCCTTAAAACCTCCCACAGGCCCCACGGAGCCCATGGATCCGCTTAACAGCTCGTCAGGGACGCCCCCGAGGGGCTCGGCCCAAAATAATTTCCGGAGCCAGCGCCACCCCAGCGATCCGTGGGCTAACACCCACGGAAAATCACCAAAAAACTGCCGTTTTCACTCTTTCGCCTCTGGGACGCCCTTAAAACCTCCCACAGGCCCCACGGAGCCCATGGATCCGCTTAACAGCTCGTCAGGGACGCCCCCGAGGGGCTCGGCCCAAAATAATTTCCGGAGCCAGCGCCACCCCAGCGATCCGTGGGCTAACACCCACGGAAAATCGCCAAAAAACTGCCGTTTTCACTCTTTCGCCTCTGGGACGCCCTTAAAACCTCCCACAGGCCCCACGGAGCCCATGGATCCGCTTAACAGCTCGTCAGGGACGCCCCCGAGGGGCTCGGCCCAAAATAATTTTCGGAGCCAGCGCCACCCCAGCGATCCGTGGGCTAACACCCACGGAAAATCGCCAAAAAACTGCCGTTTTCACTCTTTCGCCTCTGGGACGCCCTTAAAACCTCCCACAGGCCCCACGGAGCCCATGGATCCGCTTAACAGCTCGTCAGGGACGCCCCCGAGGGGCTCGGCCCAAAATAATTTCCGAAGCCAGCGCCACCCCAGCGATCCGTGGGCTAACACCCACGGAAAATCGCCAAAAAACTGCCGTTTTCACTCTTTCGCCTCTGGGACGCCCTTAAAACCTCCCACAGGCCCCACGGAGCCCATGGATCCGCTTAACAGCTCGTCAGGGACACCCCCGAGGGGCTCGGCCCAAAATAATTTCCGGAGCCAGCGCCACCCCAGCGATCCGTGGGCTAACACCCACGGAAAATCGCCAAAAAACTGCCGTTTTCACTCTTTCGCCTCTGGGACGCCCTTAAAACCTCCCACAGGCCCCACGGAGCCCATGGATCCGCTTAACAGCTCGTCAGGGACGCCCCCGAGGGGCTCGGCCCAAAATAATTTCCGGAGCCAGCGCCACCCCAGCGATCCGTGGGCTAACACCCACGGAAAATCGCCAAAAAACTGCCGTTTTCACTCTTTCGCCTCTGGGACGCCCTTAAAACCTCCCACAGGCCCCACGGAGCCCATGGATCCGCTTAACAGCTCGTCAGGGACGCCCCCGAGGGGCTCGGCCCAAAATAATTTTCGGAGCCAGCGCCACCCCAGCGATCCGTGGGCTAACACCCACGGAAAATCGCCAAAAAACTGCCGTTTTCACTCTTTCGCCTCTGGGACGCCCTTAAAACCTCCCACAGGCCCCACGGAGCCCATGGATCCGCTTAACAGCTCGTCAGGGACGCCCCCGAGGGGTTCGACCCAAAATAATTTCCGGAGCCAGCGCCACCCCAGCGATCCGTGGGCTAACACCCACGGAAAATCGCCAAAAAACTGCCGTTTTCACTCTTTTGCCTCTGGGACGCCCTTAAAACCTCCCACAGGCCCCACGGAGCCCATGGATCCGCTTAACAACTCGTCAGGGACGCCCCCGAGGGGCTCGGCCCAAAATAATTTCCGGAGCCAGCGCCACCCCAGCGATCCGTGGTCTAACACCCACGGAAAATCGCCAAAAAATTGTCGTTTTCACTCTTTCGCCTCTGGGACGCCCTTAAAACCTCCCACAGGCCCCACGGATCCCATGGATCCACTTAACAGCTCGTCAAGGACGCCCCCGAGGGGCTCGGCCCAAAATAATTTCCGGAGCCAGCGCCACCCCAGCGATCCGTGGGCTAACACCCACGGAATATCGCCAAAAAACTACCGTTTTCACTCTTTCGCCTCTGGGACGCCCATAAAACCTCCCACAGGCCCCACGGAGCCCATGGATCCGCTTAACAGCTCGTCAGGGACGCCCCCGAGGGTTCGGCCCAAAATAATTTCCGGAGCCAGCGCCACCCCAACGATCCGTGGGCTAACACCCACGGAAAATCGCCAAAAAACTGCCGTTTCCACTCTTTCGCCTCTGGGACACCCTAAAAACCTCCCACAGGCCCCACGGAGGCCATGGATCCACTTAACAGCTCGTCAGGGATGCCCCCATGGGGCTCGGCCCAAAATAATTTCCGGAGCCAGCGCCACCCCAGCGATCCGTGGGCTAACACCCACGGAAAATCGCCAAAAAACTGCCTTTTTCACTCTTTCGCCTCTGGGACGCCCTTAAAACCTCCCACAGGCCCCACGGAGCCCATGGATCCGCTTAACAGCTCGTCAGGGATGCCTCCGAGGGGCTCGGCCCAAAATAATTTCCGGAGCCAGTGCCACCCCAGCGATCCGTGGGCTAACACCCACGGAAAATCGCCAAAAAACTGCCGTTTTCACTCTTTCGCCTCTGGGACGCCTTTAAAACCTCCCACAGGCCCCACGGAGCCCATGGATCTGCTTAACAGCTCGTCAGGGACGCCCCCGAGGGGCTCGGCCCAAAATAATTTTCGGAGCCAGCGCCACCCCAGCGATCCGTGGGCTAACACCCACGGAAAATTGCCAAAAAACTGCCGTTTTCACTCTTTCGCCTCTGGGACGCCCTTAAAACCTCCCACAGGCCCCACGGAGCCCATGGATCCGCTTAACAGCTCGTCAGGGACGCCCCCGAGGGGCTCGGCCCAAAATAATTTCCGGAGTCAGCGCCACCCCAGCGATCCGTGGGCTAACACCCACGGAAAATCGCCAAAAAACTGCCATTTTCACTCTTTCGCCTCTGGGACGCCCTTAAAACCTCCCACAGGCCCCACGGAGCCCATGGATTCGCTTAACAGCTCGTCAGGGACGCCCCCGAGGGGCTCGGCCCAAAATAATTTCCGGAGCCAGCGCCACCCCAGCGATCCGTGGGCTAACACCCACGGAAAATCGCCAAAAAACTGCCGTTTTCACTCTTTCGCCTCTGGGACGCCCTTAAAACCTCCCACAGGCCCCACGGAGCCCATGGATCCGCTTAACAGCTCGTCAGGGACACCCCCGAGGGGCTCGGCCCAAAATAATTTTCGGAGCCAGCGCCACCCCAGCGATCCGTGGGCTAACACCCACGGAAAATCGCCAAAAAACTGCCGTTTTCACTCTTTCGCCTCTGGGACGCCCTTAAAACCTCCCACAGGCCCCACGGAGCCCATGGATCCGCTTAACAGCTCGTCAGGGACGCCCCCGAGGGGTTCGTCCCAAAATAATTTCCGGAGCCAGCGCCACCCCAGCGATCCGTGGGCTAACACCCACGGAAAATCGCCAAAAAACTGCCATTTTCACTCTTTCGCCTCTGGGACGCCCTTAAAACCTCCCACAGGCCCCACGGAGCCCATGGATCCGCTTAACAGCTCGTCAGGGACGCCCCCGAGGGGCTCGGCCCAAAATAATTTCCGGAGCCAGCGCCACCCCAGCGATCCGTGGGCTAACACCCACGGAAAATCGCCAAAAAACTGCCGTTTTCACTCTTTCGCCTCTGGGACGCCCTTAAAACCTCCCACAGGCCCCACGGAGCCCATGGATCCGCTTAACAGCTCGTCAGGGACGCCCCCTAGGGGCTCGGCCCAAAATAATTTTCGGAGCCAGCGCCACCCCAGCGATCCGTGGGCTAACACCCACGGAAAATCGCCAAAAAACTGCCGTTTTCACTCTTTCGCCTCTGGGACGCCCTTAAAACCTCCCACAGGCCCCACGGAGCCCATGGATCCGCTTAACAGCTCGTCAGGGACGCCCCCGAGGGGCTCGGCCCAAAATAATTTCCGAAGCCAGCGCCACCCCAGCGATCCGTGGGCTAACACCCACGGAAAATCGCCAAAAAACTGCCGTTTTCACTCTTTCGCCTCTGGGACGCCCTTAAAACCTCCCACAGGCCCCACGGAGCCCATGGATCCGCTTAACAGCTCGTCAGGGACACCCTCGAGGGGCTCGGCCCAAAATAATTTCCGGAGCCAGCGCCACCCCAGCGATCCGTGGGCTAACACCCACGGAAAATCGCCAAAAAACTGCCGTTTTCACTCTTTCGCCTCTGGGACGCCCTTAAAACCTCCCAC
Source organism: Capsicum rhomboideum (assembly GCA_031232105.1). NCBI lineage: Eukaryota > Viridiplantae > Streptophyta > Magnoliopsida > Solanales > Solanaceae > Capsicum > Capsicum rhomboideum. The sequence goes on from CP124714.1 coordinate 172,039,499, forward strand.
AGGCCCCACGGAGCCCATGGATCCGCTTAACAGCTCGTCAGGGACGCCCCCGAGGGGCTCGGCCCAAAATAATTTCCGTAGCCAGCGCCACCCCAGCGATCCGTGGGCTAACACCCACGGAAAATCGCCAAAAAACTGCCGTTTTCACTCTTTCGCCTCTGGGACGCCCTTAAAACCTCCCACAGGCCCCACGGAGCCCATGGATCCGCTTAACAGCTCGTCAGGGACGCCCCCGAGGGGCTCGGCCTAAAATAATTTTCGGAGCCAGCGCCACCCCAGCGATCCGTGGTCTAACACCCACGGAAAATCGCCAAAAAATTGTCGTTTTCACTCTTTCGCCTCTGGGACGCCCTTAAAACCTCCCACAGGCCCCACGGATCCCATGGATCCACTTAACAGCTCGTCAAGGACGCCCCCGAGGGGCTCGGCCCAAAATAATTTCCGGAGCCAGCGCCACCCCAGCGATCCGTGGGCTAACACCCACGGAATATCGCCAAAAAACTACCGTTTTCACTCTTTCGCCTCTGGGACGCCCATAAAACCTCCCACAGGCCCCACGGAGCCCATGGATCCGCTTAACAGCTCGTCAGGGACGCCCCCGAGGGTTCGGCCCAAAATAATTTCCGGAGCCAGCGCCACCCCAACGATCCGTGGGCTAACACCCACGGAAAATCGCCAAAAAACTGCCGTTTCCACTCTTTCGCCTCTGGGACACCCTAAAAACCTCCCACAGGCCCCACGGAGGCCATGGATCCACTTAACAGCTCGTCAGGGATGCCCCCATGGGGCTCGGCCCAAAATAATTTCCGGAGCCAGCGCCACCCCAGCGATCCGTGGGCTAACACCCACGGAAAATCGCCAAAAAACTGCCTTTTTCACTCTTTCGCCTCTGGGACGCCCTTAAAACCTCCCACAGGCCCCACGGAGCCCATGGATCCGCTTAACAGCTCGTCAGGGATGCCTCCGAGGGGCTCGGCCCAAAATAATTTCCGGAGCCAGTGCCACCCCAGCGATCCGTGGGCTAACACCCACGGAAAATTGCCAAAAAACTGCCGTTTTCACTCTTTCGCCTCTGGGACGCCCTTAAAACCTCCCACAGGCCCCACGGAGCCCATGGATCCGCTTAACAGCTCGTCAGGGACGCCCCCGAGGGGCTCGGCCCAAAATAATTTCCGGAGTCAGCGCCACCCCAGCGATCCGTGGGCTAACACCCACGGAAAATCGCCAAAAAACTGCCATTTTCACTCTTTCGCCTCTGGGACGCCCTTAAAACCTCCCACAGGCCCCACGGAGCCCATGGATTCGCTTAACAGCTCGTCAGGGACGCCCCCGAGGGGCTCGGCCCAAAATAATTTTCGGAGCCAGCGCCACCCCAGCGATCCGTGGGCTAACACCCACGGAAAATCGCCAAAAAACTGCCGTTTTCACTCTTTCGCCTCTGGGACGCCCTTAAAACCTCCCACAGGCCCCACGGAGCCCATGGATCCACTTAACAGCTCGTCAGGGACGCCCCCGAGGGGCTCGGCCCAAAATAATTTCCGGAGCCAGCGCCACCCCAGCGATCCGTGGGCTAACACCCACGGAAAATCGCCAAAAAACTGCCGTTTTCACTCTTTCGCCTCTGGGACGCCCTTAAAACCTCCCACAGGCCCCAAGGAGCCCATGGATCCGCTTAACAGCTCATCAGGGACTCCCCCGAGGGGCTCGGCCCAAAATAATTTCCGGAGCCAGCGCCACCCCAGCGATCCGTGGGCTAACACCCACGGAAAATCGCCAAAAAACTGCCGTTTTCACTCTTTCGCCTCTGGGACGCCCTTAAAACCTCCCACAGGCCCCACGGAGCCCATGGATCAGCTTAACAGCTCGTCAAGGACGCCCCCGAGGGGCTCGGCCCAAAATAATTTCTGGAGCCAGCGCCACCCCAGCGATCCGTGGGCTAACACCCACGGAAAATTGCAAAAAAACTGCCATTTTCACTCTTTCGCCTCTGGGACGGCCTTAAAACCTCCCACAGGCCCCACGGAGCCCATGGATCCGCTTAACAGCTCGTCAGGGATGCCCCCGAGGGGCTTGGCCCAAAATAATTTCCGGAGCCAGCGCCACCCCAGCGATCCGTGGGCTAACACCCACGGAAAATTGCCAAAAAACTGCCGTTTTCACTCTTTCGCCTCTGGGACGCCCTTAAAACCTCCCACAGGCCCCACGGAGCCCATGGATCCGCTTAACAGCTCGTCAGGGACGCCCCCGAGGGGCTCGGCCCAAAATAATTTCCGGAGCCAGCGCCACCCCAGCGATCCGTGGGCTAACACCCACGGAAAATCGCCAAAAAACTGCCGTTTCCACTGTTTCGCCTCTGGGACGCCCTAAAAACCTCCCACAGGCCCCACGGAGCCCATGGATCCGCTTAACAGCTCGTCAGGGACGCCCCCGAGGGGCTCGGCCCAAAATAATTTTCGGAGCCAGCGCCACCCCAGCGATCCGTGGGCTAACACCCACGGAAAATCGCCAAAAAACTGTCGTTTTCACTCTTTCGCCTCTGGGACGCCCTTAAAACCTCCCACAGGCCCCACGGAGCCCATGGATCCGCTTAACAGCTCGTCAGGGATGCCTCCGAGGGGCTCGGCCCAAAATAATTTCTGTAGCCAGCGCCACCCCAGCGATCCGTGGGCTAACACCCACGGAAAATCGCCAAAAAACTGCCGTTTTCACTCTTTCGCCTCTGGGACGCCCTTAAAACCTCCCACAGGCCCCACGGATCCCATGGATCCGCTTAACAGCTCGTTAGGGACGCCCTCGAGGGGTTCGGCCCAAAATAATTTCCGGAGCCAGCGCCACCCCAGCGATCCGTGGGCTAACACCCACGGAAAATCGCCAAAAAACTGCCGTTTTCACTCTTTCGCCTCTGGGACGCCCTTAAAACATCGCACAGGCCCCACGGAGCCCATGGATCCGCTTAACAGCTCGTCAGGTACGCCCCCGAGGGCCTCGGCCCAAAATAATTTCCGGAGCCAGCGCCACCCCAGCGATCCGTGGGCTAACACCCACGGAAAATTGCCAAAAAACTGTCGTTTTCACTCTTTCGCCTCTGGGACGCCCTTAAAACCTCCCACAGGTCCCACGGAGCCCATGGATCCGCTTAACAGCTCGTCAGGGACGCCCCCGAGGGGCTCGGCCCAAAATAATTTCCGGAGCCAGCGCCACCCCAGCGATCCGTGGGCTAACACCCACGGAAAATCGCCAAAAAACTGCCGTTTTCACTCTTTCGCCTGTGGGACGCCCTTAAAACCTCCCACAGGCCCCACGGAGCCCATGGATCCGCTTAACAGCTCGTCAGGGACGCCCCCGAGGGGCTCGGCCCAAAATAATTTCCGGAGCCAGCGCCACCCCAGCGATCCGTGGGCTAACACCCACGGAAAATCACCAAAAAACTGCCGTTTTCACTCTTTCGCCTCTGGGACGCCCTTAAAACCTCCCACAGGCCCCACGGAGCCCATGGATCCGCTTAACAGCTCTTCAGGGACGCCCCCGAGGGGCTCGGCCCAAAATAATTTCCGGAGCCAGCGCCACCCCAGCGATCCGTGGGCTAACACCCACGGAAAATCGCCAAAAAACTGTCGTTTTCACTCTTTCGCCTCTGGGACGCCCTTAAAACCTCCCACAGGCCCCACGGAGCCCATGGATCCGCTTAACAGCTCGTCAGGGACGCCCCCGAAGGGGTCGTCCCAAAATAATTTCTGGAGCCAGCGCTACCCCAGCGATCCGTGGGCTAACACCCACGGAAAATCGCCAAAAAACTGCCGTTTTCACTCTTTCGCCTCTGGGACGCCCATAAAACCTCTCACAGGCCCCACGGAGCCCATGGATCCGCTTAACAGCTCGTCAGGGACGCCCCCGAGGGGCTCGGCCCAAAATAATTTCCGGAGCCAGCGCCACCCCAGCGATCCGTGGGCTAACACCCACGGAAAATTGCCAAAAAACTGCCGTTTTCACTCTTTCGCCTCTGGGACGCCCTTAAAACCTCCCACAGGCCCCACGGAGCCCATGGATCCGCTTAACAGCTCGTCAGGGACGCCCCCGAGGGGATTGGCCCAAAATAATTTCCGAAGCCAGCGCCACCCCAGCGATCCGTGGGCTAACACCCACGGAAAATCGCCAAAAAACTGCCGTTTTCACTATTTTGCCTGTGGGACACCCTTAAAACCTCCCACAGGCCCCACGGAGCCCATGGATCCGCTTAACAGCTCGTCAGGGACGCCCCCGAGGGGCTCAGCCCAAAATAATTTCCGGAGCCAGCGCCACCCCAGCGATCCGTGGGCTGACACCCACGGAAAATCGCAAAAAAACTGCCGTTTCCACTCTTTCGCCTCTGGGACGCCCTAAAAACCTCCCACAGGCCCCACGGAGCCCATGGATCTGCTTAACAGCTCGTCAGGGACGCCCCCGAGGGGCTCGGCCCAAAATAATTTCCGGAGCCAGCGCCACCCCAGCGATCCGTGGGCTAACACCCACGGAAAATCGCCAAAAAACTGCCGTTTTCACTCTTTCGCCTCTGGGACGCCCTTAAAACCTCCCACAGGCCCCACGGAGCCCATGGATGCGCTTAACAGCTCGTCAGGGACGCCCCCGAGGGGCTCAGCCCAAAATAATTTCCGGAACCAGCGCCACCCCAGCGATCCGTGGGCTAACACCCACGGAAAATCGCCAAAAAACTGCCGTTTTCACTCTTTCGCCTCTGGGACGCCCTTAAAACCTCCCACAGGCCCCACGGAGCCCATGGATCCGCTTAACAGCTCGTCAGGGACGCCCCCGAGGGGCTCGGCCCAAAATAATTTCCGGAGCCAGCGCCACCCCAGCGATCCGTGGGCTAACACCTACGGAAAATCGCCAAAAAACTGCTGTTTTCACTCTTTCGCCTCTGGGACGCCCTTAAAACCTCCCACAGGCCCCACGGAGCCCATGGATCCGCTTAACAGCTCGTCAGGGACGCCCCCGAGGGGCTCGGCCCAAAATAATTTCCGGAGCCAGCGCCACCCCAGCGATCCGTGGGCTAACACCCACGGAAAATCGCCAAAAAACTGCCGTTTTCACTCTTTCGCCTCTGGGACGCCCTTAAAACCTCCCACAGGCCCCAACGGAGCCCATGGATCCACTTAACAGCTCGTCAGGGACGCCCCCGAGGGGCTCGGCCCAAAATAATTTCCTGAGCCAGCGCCACCCCAGCGATCCGTGGGCTAACACCCACGGAAAATCGCTAAAAAACTGCCGTTTTCACTCTTTCACCTCTGGGACGCCCTTAAAACCTCTCACAGGCCCCACGGAGCCCATGGATCCGCTTAACAGCTCGTCAGGGACGCCCCCGAAATGCTCGGCCCAAAATAATTTCCGGAGCCAGCGCCACCCCAGCGATCCGTGGGCTAACACCCACGGAAAATCGCCAAAAAACTGCCGTTTTCACTCTTTCGCCTCTGGGACGCCCTTAAAACCTCCCACAGGCCCCACGGATCCCATGGATCCGCTTAACATCTCGTCAGGGACGCCCCCGAGGGGCTCGGCCCAAAATAATTTCCGGAGCCAGCGCCACCCCAGCGATCCGTGGGCTAACACCCACGGAAAATTGCCAAAAAACTGCCGTTTTCACTCTTTCGCCTCTGGGACGCCCTTAAAACCTCCCACAGGCCCCACGGAGCCCATGGATCCGCTTAACAGCTCGTCAGGGACGCCCCCGAGGGGTTCGGCCCAAAATAATTTCCGGAGCCAGCGCCACCCCAGCGATCCGTGGGCTAACACCCACGGAAAATCGCCAAAAAACTGCCGTTTTCAATCTTTCGCCTCTGGGACGCCCTTAAAACCTCCCACAGGCCCCACGGAGCCCATGGATCCGCTTAACAGCTCGTCAGGGATGCCCCCGAGGGGCTCGGCCCAAAATAATTTCCGGAGCCAGCGCCACCCCAGCGATCCGTGGGCTAACACCCACGGAAAATCGCCAAAAAATTGCCGTTTTCACTCTTTCGCCTCTGGGACGCCCTTAAAACCTCCCACAGGCCCCACGGAGCCCATGGATCCGCTTAACAGCTCGTTAGGGACGCCCACGAGGGGCTCGGCCCAAAATTATTTCCGGAGCCAGCGCCACCCCAGCGATCCGTGGGCTAACACCCACGGAAAATCGCCAAAAAACTGCCGTTTTCACTCTTTCGCCTCTGGGACGGCCTTAAAACCTCCCACAGGCCCCACGGAGCCCATGGATCCGCTTAACAGCTCATCAGGGATGCCCCCGAGGGGCTCGGCCCAAAATAATTTCCGGAGCCAGCGCCACCCCAGTGATCCGTGGGCTAACACCCACGGAAAATTGCCAAAAAACTGCCGTTTTCACTCTTTCGCCTCTGGGACGCCCTTAAAACCTCCCACAGGCCCCACGGAGCCCATGGATCCGCTTAACAGCTCGTCAGGGACGCCCCCGAGGGGTTCGGCCCAAAATAATTTCCGGAGCCAGCGCCACCCCAGCGATCCGTGGGCTAACACCCACGGAAAATCACCAAAAAACTGCCGTTTTCAATCTTTCGCCTCTGGGACGCCCTTAAAACCTCCCACAGGCCCCACGGAGCCCATGGATCCGCTTAACAGCTCGTCAGGGACGCCCCCGAGGGGCTTGGCCCAAAATAATTTCCGGAGCCAGCGCCACCCCAGCGATCCGTGGGCTAACACCCACGGAAAATCGCCAAAAAATTGCCGTTTTCACTCTTTCGCCTCTGGGACACCCTTAAAACCTCCCACAGGCCCCACGGAGCCCATGGATCCGCTTAACAGCTCGTTAGGGACGCCCACGAGGGGCTCGGCCCAAAATTATTTCCGGAGCCAGCGCCACCCCAGCGATCCGTGGGCTAACACCCACGGAAAATCGCCAAAAAATTGCCGTTTTCACTCTTTCGCCTCTGGGACGCCCTTAAAACCTCCCACAGGCCCCACGGAGCCCATGGATCCGCTTAACAGCTCATCAGGGATGCCCCCGAGGGGCTCGGCCCAAAATAATTTCCAGAGCCAGCGCCACCCCAGCGATCCGTGGGCTAACACCCACGGAAAATCGCCAAAAAACTGCCGTTTTCACTCTTTCGCCTCTGGGACGCCCTTAAAACCTCCCACAGGCCCCACGGAGCCCATGGATCCGCTTAACAGCTCGTCAGGGACGCCCCCGAGGGGTTCGGCCCAAAATAATTTCCGGAGCCAGCGCCACCCCAGCGATCCGTGGGCTAACACCCACGGAAAATCGCCAAAAAACTGCCGTTTTCAATCTTTCGCCTCTGGGACGCCCTTAAAACCTCCCACAGGCCCCACGGAGCCCATGGATCCGCTTAACAGCTCTTCAGGGACGCCCCCGAGGGGCTCGGCCCAAAATAATTTCCGGAGCCAGCGCCACCCCAGCGATCCGTGGGCTAACACCCACGGAAAATCGCCAAAAAACTGCCGTTTTCACTCTTTCGCCTCTGGGACGCCCTTAAAACCTCCCAAAGGCCCCACGGAGCCCATGGATCCGCTTAACAGCTCGTCAGGGACGCCCCCGAGGGGTTCGGCCCAAAATAATTTCCGGAGCCAGCGCCACCCCAGCGATCCGTGGGCTAACACCCACGGAAAATCGCCAAAAAACTGCCGTTTTCACTCTTTCGCCTCTGGAACGCCCTTAAAACCTCCCACAGGCCCCACGGAGCCCATGGATCCGCTTAATAGCTCGTCAGGGATGCCCATGAGGGGCTCGGTCCAAAATAATTTCCGGAGCCAGCGCCACCCCAGCGATCCGTGGGCTAACACCCACGGAAAATCGCCAAAAAACTGCCGTTTTCACTCTTTCGCCTCTGGGACACCCTTAAAACCTCCCACAGGCCCCACGGAGCCCATGGATCCGCTTAACAGCTCGTCAGGGACGCCCCCGAGGGGTTCGGCCCAAAATAATTTCCGGAGCCAGCGCCACCCCAGCGATCCGTGGGCTAACACCCACGGAAAATCGCCAAAAAACTGCCGTTTTCACTCTTTCGCCTCTGGGACGCCCTTAAAACCTCCCACAGGCCCCACGGAGCCCATGGATCCGCTTAACAGCTCGTCAGGGACGCCCACGAGGGGCTCGGCCCAAAATAATTTCCGGAGCCAGCGCCACCCCAGCGATCCGTGGGCTAACACCCACGGAAAATCGCCAAAAAACTGCCGTTTTCACTCTTTCGCCTCTGGGACGCCCTTAAAACCTCCCACAGGCCCCACGGAGCCCATGGATCCGCTTAACAGCTCGTCAGGGACGCCCATGAGGGGCTCGGCCCAAAATAATTTCCGGAGCCAGCGCCACCCCAGCGATCCGTGGGCTAACACCCACGGAAAATCGCCAAAAAACTGCCGTTTTCACTCTTTCGCCTCTGGGACGCCCTTAAAACCTCCCACAGGCCCCACGGAGCCCATGGATCCGCTTAACAGCTCGTCAGGGACGCCCACGAGGGGCTCGGCCCAAAATAATTTCCGGAGCAAGCGCCACCCCAGCGATCCGTGGGCTAACACCCACGGAAAATCGCCAAAAAACTGCCGTTTTCACTCTTTCGCCTCTGGGACGCCCTTAAAACCTCCCACAGGCCCCACGGAGCCCATGGATCCGCTTAACAGCTCGTCAGGGACGCCCCCGAGGGGCTCGGCCCAAAATAATTTCCGGAGCCAGCGCCACCCCAGCGATCCGTGGGCTAACACCCACGGAAAATCGCCAAAAAACTGCCGTTTTCACTCTTTCGCCTCTGGGACGCCCTTAAAACCTCCCACAGGCCCCACGGAGCCCATGGATCCGCTTAACAGCTCGTCAGGCACGCCCACGAGGGGCTCGGCCCAAAATAATTTCCGGAGCCAGCGCCACCCCAGCGATCCGTGGGCTAACACCCACGGAAAATTGCCAAAAAACTGCCGTTTTCACTCTTTCGCCTCTGGGACGCCCTTAAAACCTCCCACAGGCCCCACGGAGCCCATGGATCCGCTTAACAGCTCATCAGGGACGCCCCCGAGGGGCTCGGCCCAAAATAATTTCCAGAGCCAGCGCCACCCCAGCGATCCGTGGGCTAACACCCACGGAAAATCACCAAAAAACTGCCGTTTTCACTCTTTCGCCTCTGGGACGCCCTTAAAACCTCCCACAGGCCCCACGGAGCCCATGGATCCGCTTAACAGCTCGTCAGGGACGCCCACGAGGGGCTCGACCCAAAATAATTTCCGGAGCCAGCGCCACCCCAGCGATCCGTGGGCTAACACCCACGGAAAATCGCCAAAAAACTGCCGTTTTCACTCTTTCGCCTCTGGGACGCCCTCAAAACCTCCCACAGGCCCCACGGAGCCCATGGATCCGCTTAACAGCTCGTCAGGGACGCCCCCGAGGGGCTCGGCCCAAAATAATTTCTGGAGCCAGCGCCACCCCAGCGATCCGTGGGCTAACACCCACGGAAAATCGCCAAAAAACTGCCGTTTTCACTCTTTCGCCTCTGGGACGCCCTTAAAACCTCCCACAGGCCCCACGGAGCCCATGGATCCGCTTAACAGCTCGTCAGGGACGCCCATGAGGGGCTCGGCCCAAAATAATTTCCGGAGCCAGCGCCACCCCAGCGATCCGTGGGCTAACACCCACGGAAAATCGCCAAAAAACTGCCGTTTTCACTCTTTCGCCTCTGGGACGCCCTTAAAACCTCCCACAGGCCCCACGGAGCCCATGGATCCGCTTAACAGCTCGTCAGGGACGCCCACGAGGGGCTCGGCCCAAAATAATTTCCGGAGCAAGCGCCACCCCAGCGATCCGTGGGCTAACACCCACGGAAAATCGCCAAAAAACTGCCGTTTTCACTCTTTCGCCTCTGGGACGCCCTTAAAACCTCCCACAGGCCCCACGGAGCCCATGGATCCGCTTAACAGCTCGTCAGGGACGCCCCCGAGGGGCTCGGCCCAAAATAATTTCCGGAGCCAGCGCCACCCCAGCGATCCGTGGGCTAACACCCACGGAAAATCGCCAAAAAACTGCCGTTTTCACTCTTTCGCCTCTGGGACGCCCTTAAAACCTCCCACAGGCCCCACGGAGCCCATGGATCCGCTTAACAGCTCGTCAGGCACGCCCACGAGGGGCTCGGCCCAAAATAATTTCCGGAGCCAGCGCCACCCCAGCGATCCGTGGGCTAACACCCACGGAAAATTGCCAAAAAACTGCCGTTTTCACTCTTTCGCCTCTGGGACGCCCTTAAAACCTCCCACAGGCCCCACGGAGCCCATGGATCCGCTTAACAGCTCATCAGGGACGCCCCCGAGGGGCTCGGCCCAAAATAATTTCCAGAGCCAGCGCCACCCCAGCGATCCGTGGGCTAACACCCACGGAAAATCACCAAAAAACTGCCGTTTTCACTCTTTCGCCTCTGGGACGCCCTTAAAACCTCCCACAGGCCCCACGGAGCCCATGGATCCGCTTAACAGCTCGTCAGGGACGCCCACGAGGGGCTCGACCCAAAATAATTTCCGGAGCCAGCGCCACCCCAGCGATCCGTGGGCTAACACCCACGGAAAATCGCCAAAAAACTGCCGTTTTCACTCTTTCGCCTCTGGGACGCCCTCAAAACCTCCCACAGGCCCCACGGAGCCCATGGATCCGCTTAACAGCTCGTCAGGGACGCCCCCGAGGGGCTCGGCCCAAAATAATTTCTGGAGCCAGCGCCACCCCAGCGATCCGTGGGCTAACACCCACGGAAAATCGCCAAAAAACTGCCGTTTTCACTCTTTCGCCTCTGGGACGCCCTTAAAACCTCCCACAGGCCCCACGGAGCCCATGGATCCGCTTAACAGCTCGTCAGGGACGCCCCCGAGGGGCTCGGCCCAAAATAATTTCCGAAGCCAGCGCCACCCCAGCGATCCGTGGGCTAACACCCACGGAAAATCGCCAAAAAACTGCCGTTTTCACTCTTTCGCCTCTGGGACGCCCTTAAAACCTCCCACAGGCCCCACGGAGCCCATGGATCCGCTTAACAGCTCGTCAGGGACGCCCCCGAGGGGCTCAACCCAAAATAATTTTCGGAGCCAGCGCCACCCCAGCGATCCGTGGGCTAACACCCACGGAAAATCGCCAAAAAACTGCCGTTTTCACTCTTTCGCCTCTGGGACGCCCTCAAAACCTCCCACAGGCCCCACGGAGCCCATGGATCCGCTTAACAGCTCGTCAGGGACGCCCCCGAGGGGCTCGGCCCAAAATAATTTCTGGAGCCAGCGCCACCCCAGCGATCCGTGGGCTAACACCCACGGAAAATCGCCAAAAAACTGCCGTTTTCACTCTTTCGCCTCTGGGACGCCCTTAAAACCTCCCACAGGCCCCACGGAGCCCATGGATCCGCTTAACAGCTCGTCAGGGACGCCCCCGAGGGGCTCGGCCCAAAATAATTTTCGGAGCCAGCGCCACCCCAGCGATCCGTGGGCTAACACCCACGGAAAATCGCCAAAATTGCCGTTTTCACTCTTTCGCCTCTGGGATGCCCTTAAAACCTCCCACAGGACCCACGGAGCCCATGGATCCGCTTAACAGCTCGTCAGGGACGCCCCCGAGGGGCTCGGTCCAAAATAATTTTCGTAGCCAGCGCCACCCCAGCGATCCGTGGGCTAACACCCGCGGAAAATCGCCAAAAAACTGCCGTTTTCACTCTTTCGCCTCTGGGACGCCCTTAAAACCTCCCACAGGCCCCACGGAGCCCATGGATCCGCTTAACAGCTCGTCAGGGAAGCCCACGAGGGGCTCGGCCCAAAATAATTTCCGGAGCCAGCGCCACCCCAGCGATCCGTGGGCTAACACCCACGGAAAATCGCCAAAAAACTGCCGTTTTCACTCTTTCGCCTCTGGGACGCCCTTAAAACCTCCCACAGGCCCCACGGAGCCCATGGATACGCTTAACAGCTCGTCAGGGACGCCCACGAGGGGCTCGGCCCAAAATAATTTCCGGAGCCAGCGCCACCCCAGCGATCCGTGGGCTAACACCCACGGAAAATCGCCAAAAAACTGCCGTTTTCACTCTTTCGCCTCTGGGACGCCCTTAAAACCTCCCACAGGCCCCACGGAGCCCATGGATCCGCTTAACAGCTCGTCAGGGACGCCCCCGAGGGGTTCGGCCCAAAATAATTTCCGGAGCCAGCGCCACCCCAGCGATCCGTGGGCTAACACCCACGGAAAATCGCCAAAAAACTGCCGTTTTCACTATTTCACCTCTGGGACACCCTTAAAACCACCCACAGGCCCCATGGATCCGCTTAACAGCTCGTCAGGGACGCCCCCGAGGGGGCTCGGCCCAAAATAATTTCCGGAGCCAGCGCCACCCCAGCGATCCGTGGGCTAACACCCACGGAAAATTGCCAAAAAACTGCCGTTTTCACTCTTTCGCCTCTGGGACGCCCTTAAAACCTCCCACAGGCCCCACGGAGCCCATGGATCCGCTTAACAGCTCATCAGGGACGCCCCCGAGGGGCTCGGCCCAAAATAATTTCCAGAGCCAGCGCCACCCCAGCGATCCGTGGGCTAACACCCACGGAAAATCACCAAAAAACTGCCGTTTTCACTCTTTCGCCTCTGGGACGCCCTTAAAACCTCCCACAGGCCCCACGGAGCCCATGGATCCGCTTAACAGCTCGTCAGGGACGCCCACGAGGGGCTCGACCCAAAATAATTTCCGGAGCCAGCGCCACCCCAGCGATCCGTGGGCTAACACCCACGGAAAATCGCCAAAAAACTGCCGTTTTCACTCTTTCACCTCTGGGACGCCCTTAAAACCTCCCACAGGCCCCACGGAGCCCATGGATCCGCTTAACAGCTCGTCAGGGACGCCCCCGAGGGGCTCGGCCCAAAATAATTTTCGGAGCCAGCGCCACCCCAGCGATCCGTGGGCTAACACCCACGGAAAATCGCCAAAATTGCCGTTTTCACTCTTTCGCCTCTGGGATGCCCTTAAAACCTCCCACAGGACCCACGGAGCCCATGGATCCGCTTAACAGCTCGTCAGGGACGCCCCCGAGGGGCTCGGCCCAAAATAATTTTCGGAGCCAGCGCCACCCCAGCGATCCGTGGGCTAACACCCACGGAAAATCGCCAAAATTGCCGTTTTCACTCTTTCGCCTCTGGGACGCCCTTAAAACCTCCCACAGGCCCCACGGAGCCCATGGATCCGCTTAACAGCTCGTCAGGGACGCCCCCGAGGGGCTCGGCCCAAAATAATTTTCGGAGCCAGCGCCACCCCAGCGATCCGTGGGCTAACACCCACGGAAAATCGCCAAAATTGCCGTTTTCACTCTTTCGCCTCTGGGATGCCCTTAAAACCTCCCACAGGACCCACGGAGCCCATGGATCCGCTTAACAGCTCGTCAGGGACGCCCCCGAGGGGCTCGGTCCAAAATAATTTTCGTAGCCAGCGCCACCCCAGCGATCCGTGGGCTAACACCCGCGGAAAATCGCCAAAAAACTGCCGTTTTCACTCTTTCGCCTCTGGGACGCCCTTAAAACCTCCCACAGGCCCCACGGAGCCCATGGATCCGCTTAACAGCTCGTCAGGGAAGCCCACGAGGGGCTCGGCCCAAAATAATTTCCGGAGCCAGCGCCACCCCAGCGATCCGTGGGCTAACACCCACGGAAAATCGCCAAAAAACTGCCGTTTTCACTCTTTCGCCTCTGGGACGCCCTTAAAACCTCCCACAGGCCCCACGGAGCCCATGGATACGCTTAACAGCTCGTCAGGGACGCCCACGAGGGGCTCGGCCCAAAATAATTTCCGGAGCCAGCGCCACCCCAGCGATCCGTGGGCTAACACCCACGGAAAATCGCCAAAAAACTGCCGTTTTCACTCTTTCGCCTCTGGGACGCCCTTAAAACCTCCCACAGGCCCCACGGAGCCCATGGATCCGCTTAACAGCTCGTCAGGGACGCCCCCGAGGGGTTCGGCCCAAAATAATTTCCGGAGCCAGCGCCACCCCAGCGATCCGTGGGCTAACACCCACGGAAAATCGCCAAAAAACTGCCGTTTTCACTATTTCACCTCTGGGACACCCTTAAAACCACCCACAGGCCCCATGGATCCGCTTAACAGCTCGTCAGGGACGCCCCCGAGGGGGCTCGGCCCAAAATAATTTCCGGAGCCAGCGCCACCCCAGCGATCCGTGGGCTAACACCCACGGAAAATTGCCAAAAAACTGCCGTTTTCACTCTTTCGCCTCTGGGACGCCCTTAAAACCTCCCACAGGCCCCACGGAGCCCATGGATCCGCTTAACAGCTCATCAGGGACGCCCCCGAGGGGCTCGGCCCAAAATAATTTCCAGAGCCAGCGCCACCCCAGCGATCCGTGGGCTAACACCCACGGAAAATCACCAAAAAACTGCCGTTTTCACTCTTTCGCCTCTGGGACGCCCTTAAAACCTCCCACAGGCCCCACGGAGCCCATGGATCCGCTTAACAGCTCGTCAGGGACGCCCACGAGGGGCTCGACCCAAAATAATTTCCGGAGCCAGCGCCACCCCAGCGATCCGTGGGCTAACACCCACGGAAAATCGCCAAAAAACTGCCGTTTTCACTCTTTCGCCTCTGGGACGCCCTCAAAACCTCCCACAGGCCCCACGGAGCCCATGGATCCGCTTAACAGCTCGTCAGGGACGCCCCCGAGGGGCTCGGCCCAAAATAATTTCTGGAGCCAGCGCCACCCCAGCGATCCGTGGGCTAACACCCACGGAAAATCGCCAAAAAACTGCCGTTTTCACTCTTTCGCCTCTGGGACGCCCTTAAAACCTCCCACAGGCCCCACGGAGCCCATGGATCCGCTTAACAGCTCGTCAGGGACGCCCCCGAGGGGCTCGGCCCAAAATAATTTCCGAAGCCAGCGCCACCCCAGCGATCCGTGGGCTAACACCCACGGAAAATCGCCAAAAAACTGCCGTTTTCACTCTTTCGCCTCTGGGACGCCCTTAAAACCTCCCACAGGCCCCACGGAGCCCATGGATCCGCTTAACAGCTCGTCAGGGACGCCCCCGAGGGGCTCAACCCAAAATAATTTTCGGAGCCAGCGCCACCCCAGCGATCCGTGGGCTAACACCCACGGAAAATCGCCAAAAAACTGCCGTTTTCACTCTTTCGCCTCTGGGACGCCCTTAAAACCTCCCACAGGCCCCACGGAGCCCATGGATCCGCTTAACAGCTCGTCAGGGACGCCCCCGAGGGGCTCGGCCCAAAATAATTTCCGGAGCCAGCGCCACCCCAGCGATCCGTGGGCTAACACCCACGGAAAATCGCCAAAAAACTGCCGTTTTCACTCTTTCACCTCTGGGACGCCCTTAAAACCTCCCACAGGCCCCACGGAGCCCATGGATCCGCTTAACAGCTCGTCAGGGACGCCCCCAAGGGGCTCGGCCCAAAATAATTTTCGGAGCCAGCGCCACCCCAGCGATCCGTGGGCTAACACCCACGGAAAATCGCCAAAATTGCCGTTTTCACTCTTTCGCCTCTGGGATGCCCTTAAAACCTCCCACAGGACCCACGGAGCCCATGGATCCGCTTAACAGCTCGTCAGGGACGCCCCCGAGGGGCTCGGTCCAAAATAATTTTCGTAGCCAGCGCCACCCCAGCGATCCGTGGGCTAACACCCGCGGAAAATCGCCAAAAAACTGCCGTTTTCACTCTTTCGCCTCTGGGACGCCCTTAAAACCTCCCACAGGCCCCACGGAGCCCATGGATCCGCTTAACAGCTCGTCAGGGAAGCCCACGAGGGGCTCGGCCCAAAATAATTTCCGGAGCCAGCGCCACCCCAGCGATCCGTGGGCTAACACCCACGGAAAATCGCCAAAAAACTGCCGTTTTCACTCTTTCGCCTCTGGGACGCCCTTAAAACCTCCCACAGGCCCCACGGAGCCCATGGATACGCTTAACAGCTCGTCAGGGACGCCCACGAGGGGCTCGGCCCAAAATAATTTCCGAAGCCAGCGCCACCCCAGCGATCCGTGGGCTAACACCCACGGAAAATCGCCAAAAAACTGCCGTTTTCACTCTTTCGCCTCTGGGACACCCTTAAAACCTCCCACAGGCCCCACGGAGCCCATGGATCCGCTTAACAGCTCGTCAGGGACGCCCCCGAGGGGCTCGGCCCAAAATAATTTCCGGAGCCAGCGCCACCCCAGTGATCCGTGGGCTAACACCCACGGAAAATCGCCAAAAAACTGCCGTTTTCACTCTTTCGCCTATGGGACGCCCTTAAAACCTCCCACAGGCCCCACGGAGCCCATGGATCCGCTTAACAGCTCGTCAGGGACGCCCCCGATGGGCTCGGCCCAAAATAATTTCCGGAGCCAGCGCCACCCCAGCGATCCGTGGGCTAACACCCACGGAAAATCGCCAAAAAACTGCCGTTTTCACTCTTTCGCCTCTGGGACGCCCTTAAAACCTCCCACAGGCCCCACGGAGCCCATGGATCCGCTTAACAGCTCGTCAGGGACGCCCTCGAGGGGCTCGGCCCAAAATAATTTCCGGAGCCAGTGCCACCCCAGCGATCCGTGGGCTAACACCCACGGAAAATCGCCAAAAAACTGCCGTTTTCACTCTTTCGCCTCTGGGACGCCCTTAAAACCTCCCACAGGCCCCACGGAGCCCATGGATCCGCTTAACAGCTCGTTAGGGACGCCCCCGAGGGGCTCGGCCCAAAATAATTTCCGGAGCCAGTGCCACCCCAGCGATCCGTGGGCTAACACCCACGGAAAATCGCCAAAAAACTGCCGTTTTCACTCTTTCGCCTCTGGGACGCCCTTAAAACCTCCCACAGGCCCCACGGAGCCCATGGATCCGCTTAACAGCTCGTCAGGGACGCCCCCGAGGGGCTCGGCCCAAAATAATTTCCGGAGCCAGCGCCACCCCAGCGATCCGTGGGCTAACACCCACGGAAAATCGCCAAAAAACTGCCGTTTTCACTCTTTCGCCTCTGGGACGCCCTTAAAACCTCCCACAGGCCCCACGGAGCCCATGGATCCGCTTAACAGCTTGTCAGGGACGCCCCCGAGGGGCTCGGCCCAAAATAATTTCCGGAGCCAGCGCCACCCCAGCGATCCGTGGGCTAACACCCACGGAAAATCGCCAAAAAACTGCCGTTTTCACTCTTTCGCCTCTGGGACGCCCTTAAAACCTCCCACAGGCCCCACGGAGCCCATGGATCCGCTTAACAGCTCGTCAGGGACGCCCACGAGGGGCTCGGCCCAAAATAATTTCCGGAGCCAGCGCCACCCCAGCGATCCGTGGGCTAACACCCACGGAAAATCGCCAAAAAATTGCCGTTTTCACTCTTTCGCCTCTGGGACGCCCTTAAAACCTCCCACAGGCCACACGGAGCCCATGGATCCGCTTAACAGCTTGTCAGGGACGCCCCCGAGGGGCTCAGCCCAAAATAATTTCCGGAGCCAGCGCCACCCCAGCGATCCGTGGGCTAACACCCACGGAAAATCGCCAAAAAACTGCCGTTTTCACTCTTTCGCCTATGGGACGCCCTTAAAACCTCCCACAGGCCCCACGGAGCCCATGGATCCGCTTAACAGCTCGTCAGGGATGCCCCCGAGGGGCTCGGCCCAAAATAATTTCCGGAGCCAGCGCCACCCCAGCGATCCGTGGGCTAACACCCACGGAAAATCGCCAAAAAACTGTCGTTTTCACTCTTTCGCCTCTGGGACGCCCTTAAAACCTCCCACAGGCCCCACGGAGCCCATGGATCCGCTTAACAGCTCGTCAGGGACGCCCTCGAGGGGCTCGGCCCAAAATAATTTCCGAAGCCAGTGCCACCCCAGCGATCCGTTGGCTAACACCCACGGAAAATCGCCAAAAAACTGCCGTTTTCACTCTTTCGCCTCTGGGACGCCCTTAAAACCTCCCACAGGCCCCACGGAGCCCATGGATCCGCTTAACAGCTCGTCAGGGACGCCCCCGAGGGGCTCGGCCCAAAATAATTTTCGGAGCCAGTGCCACCCCAGCGATCCGTGGGCTAACACCCACGGAAAATCGCCAAAAAACTGCCGTTTTCACTCTTTCGCCTCTGGGACGCCCTTAAAACCTCCCACAGGCCCCACGGAGCCCATGGATCCGCTTAAAAGCTCGTCAGGGACGCCCCCGAGGGGCTCGGCCCAAAATAATTTCCGGAGCCAGCGCCACCCCAGCGATCCGTGGGCTAACACCCATGGAAAATCGCCAAAAAACTGCCGTTTTCACTCTTTCGCCTCTGGGACGCCCTTAAAACCTCCAACAGGCCCCACGGAGCCCATGGATCCGCTTAACAGCTTGTCAGGGACGCCCCCGAGGGGCTCGGCCCAAAATAATTTCCGGAGCCAGCGCCACCCCAGCGATCCGTGGGCTAACACCCACGGAAAATCGCCAAAAAACTGCCGTTTTCACTCTTTCGCCTCTGGGACGCCCTTAAAACCTCCCACAGGCCCCACGGAGCCCATGGATCCGCTTAACAGCTCGTCAGGGACGCCCACGAGGGGCTCGGCCCAAAATAATTTCCGGAGCCAGCGCCACCCCAGCGATCCGTGGGCTAACACCCACGGAAAATCGCCAAAAAACTGCCGTTTTCACTCTTTCGCCTCTGGGACACCCTTAAAACCTCCCACAGGCCACACGGAGCCCATGGATCCGCTTAACAGCTCGTCAGGGACGCCCTCGAGGGGCTCGGCCCAAAATAATTTCCGGAGCCAGCGCCACCCCAGCGATCCGTGGGCTAACACCCACGGAAAATTGCCAAAAAACTAACGTTTTCACTCTTTCGCCTCTGGGACGCCCTTAAAACCTCCCACAGGCCCCACGGAGCCCATGGATCCGCTTAACAGCTCGTCAGGGACGCCCCTGAGGGGCTCGGCCCAAAATAATTTCCGGAGCCAGCGCCACCCCAGCGATCCGTGGGCTAACACCCACGGAAAATCGCCAAAAAACTGCCGTTTTCACTCTTTCGCCTCTGGGACGCCCTTAAAACCTCCCACAGGCCCCACGGAGCCCATGGATCCGCTTAACAGCTCGTCAGGGACGCCCCCGAGGGGCTCGGCCCAAAATAATTTCCGGAGCCAGCGCCACCCCAGCGATCCGTGGGCTAACACCCACGGAAAATCGCCAAAAAACTGCCGTTTTCACTCTTTCGCCTCTGGGACGCCCTTAAAACCTCCCACAGGCCCCACGGAGCCCATGGATCCGCTTAACAGCTCGTCAGGGACACCCCCGAGGGGCTCGGCCCAAAATAATTTCCGGAGCCAGCGCCACCCCAGCGATCCGTGGGCTAACACCCACGGAAAATCGCCAAAAAACTGCCGTTTTCACTCTTTCGCCTCTGGGACACCCTTAAAACCTCCCACAGGCCCCACGGAGCCCATGGATCCGCTTAACAGCTCGTCAGGGACGCCCCCGAGGGGTTCGGCCCAAAATAATTTCCGGAGCCAGCGCCACCCCAGCGATCCGTGGGCTAACACCCACGGAAAATCGCCAAAAAACTGCCGTTTTCACTCTTTCGCCTATGGGACGCCCTTAAAACCTCCCACAGGCCCCACGGAGCCCATGGATCCGCTTAACAGCTCGTCAGGGACGCCCCCGATGGGCTCGGCCCAAAATAATTTCCGGAGCCAGCGCCACCCCAGCGATCCGTGGGCTAACACCCACGGAAAATCGCAAAAAAACTGCCGTTTTCACTCTTTCGCCTCTGGGACGCCCTTAAAACCTCCCACAGGCCCCACGGAGCCCATGGATCCGCTTAACAGCTCGTCATGGACGCCCACGAGGGGCTCGGCCCAAAATAATTTCCGGAGCCATCGCCACCCCAGCGATCCGTGGGCTAACACCCACGGAAAATCGCCAAAAAACTACCGTTTTCACTCTTTCGCCTCTGGGACGCCCTTAAAACCTCCCACAGGCCCCACGGAGCCCATGGATCCGCTTAACGGCTCAGGGACGCCCCCGAGGGGCTCGGCCCAAAATAATTTCCGGAGCCAGCGCCACCCCAGCGATCCGTGGGCTAACACCCACGGAAAATCGCCAAAAAACTAACGTTTTAACTCTTTCGCCTCTGGGACGCCCTTAAAACCTCCCACAGGCCCCACGGAGCCCATGGATCCGCTTAACAGCTCGTCAGGGACGCCCCCGAGGGGCTCGGCCCAAAATAATTTCCGGAGCCAGCGCCACCCCAGCGATCCGTGGGCTAACACCCACGGAAAATCGCCAAAAAACTGCCGTTTTCACTCTTTCGCCTCTGGGACGCCCTTAAAACCTCCCACAGGCCCCACGGAGCCCATGGATCCGCTTAACAGCTCCTCAGGGACGCCCCCGAGGGGCTCGGCCCAAAATAATTTCCGGAGCCAGCGCCACCCCAGCGATCCGTGGGCTAACACCCACGGAAAATCGCCAAAAAACTGCCGTTTTCACTCTTTCGCCTCTGGGACGCCCTTAAAACCTCCCACAGGCCCCACGGAGCCCATGGATCCGCTTAACAGCTCGTCAGGGATGCCCCCGAGGGGCTCGGCCCAAAATAATTTCCGGAGCCAGCGCCACCACAGCGATCCGTGGGCTAACACCCACGGAAAATCGCCAAAAAACTGCCGTTTTCACTCTTTCGCCTCTGGGACGCCCTTAAAACCTCCCACAGGCCCCACGGAGCCCATGGATCCGCTTAACAGCTCGTCAGGGACGCCCCCTAGGGGCTCGGCCCAAAATAATTTCCGGAGCCAGCGCCACCCCAGCGATCTGTGGGCTAACACCCACGGAAAATCGCCAAAAAACTGCCGTTTTCACTCTTTCGCCTCTGGGACGCCCTTAAAACCTCCCACAAGCCCCACGGAGCCCATGGATCCGCTTAACAGCTCGTCAGGGACGCCCCCGAGGGGTTTGGCCCAAAATAATTTCCGGAGCCAGCGCCACCCCAGCGATCCGTGGGCTAACACCCACGGAAAATCGCCAAAAAACTGCCGTTTTCACTCTTTCGCCTCTGGGACGCCCTTAAAACCTCCCACAGGCCCCACGGAGCCCATGGATCCGCTTAACAGCTCGTCATGGACGCCCTCGAGGGGCTCGGCCCAAAATAATTTCCGAAGCCAGCGCCACCCCAGCGATCCGTGGGCTAACACCCACGGAAAATCGCCAAAAAATTGCCGTTTTCACTCTTTCGCCTCTGGGACGCCCTTAAAACCTCCCACAGGCCCCACGGAGCCCATGGATCTGCTTAACAGCTCGTCAGGGACGCCCCCGAGGGGCTCGGCCCAAAATAATTTCCGGAGCCAGCGCCACCCCAGCGATCCGTGGGCTAACACCCACGGAAAATCGCCAAAAAACTGCCGTTTTCACTCTTTCGCCTCTGGGACGCCCTTAAAACCTCCCACAGGCCCCACGGAGCCCATGGATCCGCTTAACAGCTCGTCAGGGACGCCCACGAGGGGCTCGGCCCAAAATAATTTCCGGAGCCAGCGCCACCCCAGCGATCCGTGGGCTAACACCCACGGAAAATCGCCAAAAAACTGCCGTTTTCACTCTTTCGCCTCTGGGACACCCTTAAAACCTCCCACAGGCCCCACGGAGCCCATGGATCCGCTTAACAGCTCGTCAGGGACTCCCCCGAGGGGTTCGGCCCAAAATAATTTCCGGAGCCAGCGCCCCCCCAGCGATCCGTGGGCTAACACCCACGGAAAATCGCCAAAAAACTGCCGTTTTCACTCTTTCGCCTCTGGGACGCCCTTAAAACCTCCCACAGGCCCCACGGAGCCCATGGATCCGCTTAACAGCTCGTCAGGGACGCCTCCGAGGGGCTCGGCCCAAAATAATTTCCGGAGCCAGCGCCACCCCAGCGATTCGTGGGCTAACACCCACGGAAAATCGCAAAAAAACTGCCGTTTTCACTCTTTCGCCTCTGGGACGCCCTTAAAACCTCCCACAGGCCCCACGGAGCCCATGGATCCGCTTAACAGCTCGTCAGGGACGCCCACGAGGGGCTCGGCCCAAAATAATTTCCGGAGCCATCGCCACCCCAGCGATCCGTGGGCTAACACCCACGGAAAATCGCCAAAAAACTGCCGTTTTCACTCTTTCGCCTCTGGGACGCCCTTAAAACCTCCCACAGGCCCCACGGAGCCCATGGATCCGCTTAACAGCTCGTCAGGGACGTCCACGAGGGGCTCGGCCCAAAATAATTTTCGGAGCCAGCGCCACCCCAGCGATCCGTGGGCTAACACCCACGGAAAATCGCCAAAAAACTAACGTTTTAACTCTTTCGCCTCTGGGACGCCCTTAAAACCTCCCACAGGCCCCACGGAGCCCATGGATCCGCTTAACAGCTCGTCAGGGACGCCCCCGAGGGGCTCGGCCCAAAATAATTTCCGGAGCCAGCGCCACCCCAGCGATCCGTGGGCTAACACCCACGGAAAATCGCCAAAAAACTGCCGTTTTCACTCTTTCGCCTCTGGGACGCCCTTAAAACCTCCCACAGGCCCCACGGAGCCCATGGATCCGCTTAACAGCTCGTCAGGGACGCCCCCGAGGGGCTCGGCCCAAAATAATTTTCGGAGCCAGCGCCACCCCAGCGATCCGTGGGCTAACACCCACGGAAAATCGCCAAAAAACTAACGTTTTAACTCTTTCGCCTCTGGGACGCCCTTAAAACCTCCCACAGGCCCCACGGAGCCCATGGATCCGCTTAACAGCTCGTCAGGGACGCCCCCGAGGGGCTCGGCCCAAAATAATTTCCGGAGCCAGCGCCACCCCAGCGATCCGTGGGCTAACACCCACGGAAAATCGCCAAAAAACTGCCGTTTTCACTCTTTCGCCTCTGGGACGCCCTTAAAACCTCCCACAGGCCCCACGGAGCCCATGGATCCGCTTAACAGCTCGTCAGGGACGCCCCCGAGGGGCTCGGCCCAAAATAATTTCCGGAGCCAGCGCCACCCCAGCGATCCGTGGGCTAACACCCACGGAAAATCGCAAAAAAACTGCCGTTTTCACTCTTTCGCCTCTGGGACGCCCTTAAAACCTCCCACAGGCCCCACGGAGCCCATGGATCCGCTTAACAGCTCGTCAAGGACGCCCACGAGGGGCTCGGCCCAAAATTATTTCCGGAGCCAGCGCCACCCCAGCGATCCGTGGGCTAACACCCACGGAAAATCGCCAAAAAACTGCCGTTTTCACTCTTTCGCCTCTGGGACGCCCTTAAAACCTCCCACAGGCCCCACGGAGCCCATGGATCCGCTTAACAGCTCGTCAGGGACGCCCCCGAGGGGCTCGGCCCAAAATAATTTTCGGAGCCAGCGCCACCCCAGCGATCTGTGGGCTAACACCCACGGAAAATCGCCAAAAAACTGCCGTTTTCACTCTTTCGCCTCTGGGACGCCCTTAAAACCTCCCACAGGCCCCACGGAGCCCATGGATCCGCTTAACAGCTCGTCAGGGACGCCCCCGAGGGGTTTGGCCCAAAATAATTTCCGGAGCCAGCGCCACCCCAGCGATCCGTGGGCTAACACCCACGGAAAATCGCCAAAAAACTGCCGTTTTCACTCTTTCGCCTCTGGGACGCCCTTAAAACCTCCCACAGGCCCCACGGAGCCCATGGATCCGCTTAACAGCTCGTCAGGGACGCCCCCGAGGGGCTCGGCCCAAAATAATTTCCGGAGCCAGCGCCACCCCAGCGATCCGTGGGCTAACACCCACGGAAAATCGCCAAAAAACTGCCGTTTTCACTATTTCGCCTCTGGGATGCCCTTAAAACCTCCCACAGGCCCCACGGAGCCCATGGATCCGCTTAACAGCTCATCAGGGACGCCCTCGAGGGGTTCGTCCCAAAATAATTTCCGGAGCCAGCGCCACCCCAGCGATCCGTGGGCTAACACCCACGGAAAATCGCCAAAAAACTGGCGTTTTCACTCTTTCGCCTCTGGGACGCCCTTAAAACCTCCCACAGGCCCCACGGAGCCCATGGATCCGCTTAACAGCTCGTCAGGGACGCCCACGAGGGGCTCGGCCCAAAATAATTTCCGGAGCCAGCGCCACCCCAGCGATCCGTGGGCTAACACCCACGGAAAATCGCCAAAAAACTGCCGTTTTCACTCTTTCGCCTCTGGGACGCCCTTAAAACCTCCCACAGGCCCCACGGAGCCCATGGATCCGCTTAACAGCTCGTCAGGGATGCCCACGAGGGGCTCGGCCCAAAATAATTTCCGGAGCCAGCGCCACCCCAGCGATCCGTGGGCTAACACCCACGAAAAATCGCCAAAAAACTGCCGTTTTCACTCTTTCGCCTCTGGGACACCCTTAAAACCTCCCACAGGCCCCACGGAGCCCATGGATCCGCTTAACAGCTCGTCAGGGACTCCCCCGAGGGGTTCGGCCCAAAATAATTTCCGGAGCCAGCGCCCCCCCAGCGATCCGTGGGCTAACACCCACGGAAAATCGCCAAAAAACTGCCGTTTTCACTCTTTCGCCTCTGGGACGCCCTTAAAACCTCCCACAGGCCCCACGGAGCCCATGGATCCGCTTAACAGCTCGTCAGGGACGCCCCCGAGGGGCTCGGCCCAAAATAATTTCCGGAGCCAGCGCCACCCCAGCGATCCGTGGGCTAACACCCACGGAAAATCGCAAAAAAACTGCCGTTTTCACTCTTTCGCCTCTGGGACGCCCTTAAAACCTCCCACAGGCCCCACGGAGCCCATGGATCCGCTTAACAGCTCGTCAGGGACGCCCACGAGGGGTTCGGCCCAAAATAATTTCCGGAGCCATCGCCACCCCAGCGATCCGTGGGCTAACACCCACGGAAAATCGCCAAAAAACTGCCGTTTTCACTCTTTCGCCTCTGGGACGCCCTTAAAACCTCCCACAGGCCCCACGGAGCCCATGGATCCGCTTAACAGCTCGTCAGGGACGTCCACGAGGGGCTCGGCCCAAAATAATTTCCGGAGCCAGCGCCACCCCAGCGATCCGTGGGCTAACACCCACGGAAAATAGCCAAAAAACTGCCGTTTTCACTCTTTCGCCTCTGGGACGCCCTTAAAACCTCCCACAGGCCCCACGGAGCCCATGGATCCGCTTAACAGCTCGTCAGGGACGTCCACGAGGGGCTCGGCCCAAAATAATTTCCGGAGCCAGCGCCACCCCAGCGATCCGTGGGCTAACACCCACGGAAAATTGCCAAAAAACTGCCGTTTTCACTCTTTCGCCTCTGGGATGCCCTTAAAACCTCCCACAGGCCCCACGGAGCCCATGGATCCGCTTAACAGCTCGTCAGGGACGCCCCCGAGGGGCTCGGCCCAAAGTAATTTCCGGAGCCAGCGCCACCCCAGCTATCCGTGGGCTAACACCCACGGAAAATCGCCAAAAAACTGCCGTTTTCACTCTTTCGCCTCTGGGACGCCCTTAAAACCTCCCACAGGCCCCACGGAGCCCATGGATCCGCTTAACAGCTCGTCAGGGACGCCCACGAGGGGCTCGGCCCAAAATAATTTCCAGAGCCAGCGCCACCCCAGCGATCCGTGGGCTAACACCCACGGAAAATTGCCAAAAAACTGCCGTTTTCACTCTTTCGCCTCTGGGACGCCCTCAAAACCTCCCACAGGCCCCACGGAGCCCATGGATCCACTTAACAGCTCGTCAGGGATGCCCCCGAGGGGCTCGGCCCAAGGTAATTTCCGGAGCCAGCGCCACCCCAGCGATCCGTGGGCTAACACCCACGGAAAATCGCCAAAAAACTGCCGTTTTCACTCTTTCGCCTCTGGGACGCCCTTAAAACCTCCCACAGGCCCCACGGAGCCCATGGATCCGCTTAACAGCTCGTCAGGGACGTCCACGAGGGGCTCGGCCCAAAATAATTTCCGGAGCCAGCGCCACCCCAGCGATCCGTGGGCTAACACCCACGGAAAATTGCCAAAAAACTGCCGTTTTCACTCTTTCGCCTCTGGGATGCCCTTAAAACCTCCCACAGGCCCCACGGAGCCCATGGATCCGCTTAACAGCTCGTCAGGGACGCCCCCGAGGGGCTCGGCCCAAAGTAATTTCCGGAGCCAGCGCCACCCCAGCGATCCGTGGGCTAACACCCACGGAAAATCGCCAAAAAACTGCCGTTTTCACTCTTTCGCCTCTGGGACGCCCTTAAAACCTCCCACAGGACCCACGGAGCACATGGATCCGCTTAACAGCTCGTCAGGAACGCCCACGAGGGGCTCGGCCCAAAATAATTTCTGGAGCCAGCGCCACCCCAGCGATCCGTGGGCTAACACCCACGGAAAATCGCCAAAAAACTGCCGTTTTCACTCTTTCGCCTCTGGGACGCCCTCAAAACCTCCCACAGGCCCCACGGAGCCCATGGATCCACTTAACAGCTCATCAGGGACGCCCCCGAGGGGCTCGGCCCAAAATAATTTCCGGAGCCAGCGCCACCCCAGCGATCCGTGGGCTAACACCCACGGAAAATCGCCAAAAAACTGCTGTTTTCACTCTTTCGCCTCTGGGACGCCCTTAAAACCTCCCACAGGCCCCACAGAGCCCATGGATCCACTTAACAGCTCGTCAGGGACGCCCCCGAGGGGCTCAGCCCAAAATAATTTCCGGAGCCAGCGCCACCCCAGCGATCCGTGGGCTAACACCCACGGAAAATCGCCAAAAAACTGCCATTTTCACTCTTTCGCCTCTGGGACGCCCTTAAAACCTCCCACAGGCCCCACGGAGCCCATGGATCCGCTTAACAGCTCGTCAGGGACGCCCACGAGGGGCTCGGCCCAAAATAATTTCCGAAACCAGCGCCACCCCAGCGATCCGTGGGCTAACACCCATGGAAAATCGCCAAAAAACTGCCGTTTTCACTCTTTCGCCTCTGGGACGCCCTTAAAACCTCCCACAGGCCCCACGGAGCCCATGGATCCGCTTAACAGCTCGTCAGGGACGCCCACGAGGGGCTCGGCCCAAAATAATTTCCGGAGCCAGCGCCACCCCAGCGATCCGTGGGCTAACACCCACGGAAAATCGCCAAAAAACTGCCGTTTTCACTCTTTCGCCTCTGGGACGCCCTTAAAACCTCCCACAGGCCCCACGGAGCCCATGGATCCGCTTAACAGCTCGTCAGGGACGCCCCCGAGGGGCTCGGTCCAAAATAATTTCCGGAGCCAGCGCCACCCCAGCGATACGTGGGCTAACACCCACGGAAAATCGCCAAAAAACTGCCGTTTTCACTCTTTCGCCTCTGGGACGCCCTTAAAATCTCCCACAAGCCCCACGGAGCCCATTGATCCGCTTAACAGCTCGTCAGGGACGCCCCCGAGGGGCTCGGCCTAAAATAATTTCCGGAGCCAGCGCCACGCCAGCGATCCGTGGGCTAACACCCACGGAAAATCGCCAAAAAACTGCCGTTTTCACTCTTTCGCCTCTGGGACGCCCTTAAAACCTCCCACAGGCCCCACGGAGCCCATGGATCCGCTTAACAGCTCGTCAGGGACGTCCACGAGGGGCTCGGCCCAAAATAATTTCCGGAGCCAGCGCCACCCCAGCGATCCGTGGGCTAACACCCACGGAAAATTGCCAAAAAACTGCCGTTTTCACTCTTTCGCCTCTGGGATGCCCTTAAAACCTCCCACAGGCCCCACGGAGCCCATGGATCCGCTTAACAGCTCATCAGGGACGCCCCCGAAGGGCTCGGCCCAAAGTAATTTCCGGAGCCAGCGCCACCCCAGCGATCCGTGGGCTAACACCCACGGAAAATCGCCAAAAAACTGTCGTTTTCACTCTTTCGCCTCTGGGACGCCCTTAAAACCTCCCACAGGCCCCACGGAGCCCATGGATCCGCTTAACAGCTCGTCAGGGACGCCCACGAGGGGCTCGGCCCAAAATAATTTCCGGAGCCAGCGCCACCCCAGCGATCCGTGGGCTAACACCCACGGAAAATCGCCAAAAAACTGCCGTTTTCACTCTTTCGCCTCTGGGACGCCCTCAAAACCTCCCACAGGCCCCACGGAGCCCATGGATCCACTTAACAGCTCATCAGGGACGCCCCCGAGGGGCTCGGCCCAAAATAATTTCCGGAGCCAGCGCCACCCCAGCGATCCGTGGGCTAACACCCACGGAAAATCGCCAAAAAACTGCTGTTTTCACTCTTTCGCCTCTGGGACGCCCTTAAAACCTCCCACAGGCCCCACGGAGCCCATGGATCCGCTTAACAGCTCGTCAGGGACGCCCCCGAGGGGCTCAGCCCAAAATAATTTTCGGAGCCAGCGCCACCCCAGCGATCCGTGGGCTAACACCCACAGAAAATCGCCAAAAAACTGCCGTTTTCACTCTTTCGCCTCTGGGACGCCCTTAAAACCTCCCACAGGCCCCACGGAGCCCATGGATCCGCTTAACAGCTCGTCAGGGACGCCCACGAGGGGCTCGGCCCAAAATAATTTCCGGAACCAGCGCCACCCCAGCGATCCGTGGGCTAACACCCACGGAAAATCGCCAAAAAACTGCCGTTTTCACTCTTTCGCCTCTGGGACGCCCTTAAA
Source organism: Capsicum rhomboideum (assembly GCA_031232105.1). NCBI lineage: Eukaryota > Viridiplantae > Streptophyta > Magnoliopsida > Solanales > Solanaceae > Capsicum > Capsicum rhomboideum. The sequence continues at coordinate 172,068,009 of CP124714.1, forward strand.
ACCTCCCACAGGCCCCACGGAGCCCATGGATCCGCTTAACAGCTCGTAAGGGACGCCCCCGAGGGGCTCGGCCCAAAATAATTTCCGGAGCCAGCGCCACCCCAGCGATCCGTGGGCTAACACCCACGGAAAATCGCCAAAAAACTGCCGTTTTCACTCTTTCGCCTCTGGGACGCCCTTAAAACCTCCCACAGGCCCCACGGAGCCCATGGATCCGCTTAACAGCTCGTCAGGGACGCCCACGAGGGGCTCGGCCCAAAATAATTTCCGGAACCAGCGCCACCCCAGCGATCCGTGGGCTAACACCCACGGAAAATCGCCAAAAAACTGCCGTTTTCACTCTTTCGCCTCTGGGACGCCCTTAAAACCTCCCACAGGCCCCACGGAGCCCATGGATCCGCTTAACAGCTCGTAAGGGACGCCCCCGAGGGGCTCGGCCCAAAATAATTTCCGGAGCCAGCGCCACCCCAGCGATCCGTGGGCTAACACCCACGGAAAATCGCCAAAAAACTGCCGTTTTCACTCTTTCGCCTCTGGGACGCCCTTAAAACCTCCCACAGGCCCCACGGAGCCCATGGATCCGCTTAACAGCTCGTCAGGGACGCCCCCGAGGGGCTCGGTCCAAAATAATTTCCGGAGCCAGCGCCACCCCAGCGATACGTGGGCTAACACCCACGGAAAATCGCCAAAAAACTGCCGTTTTCACTCTTTCGCCTCTGGGACGCCCTTAAAATCTCCCACAAGCCCCACGGAGCCCATGGATCCGCTTAACAGCTCGTCAGGGACGCCCCCGAGGGGCTCGGCCCAAAATAATTTCCGGAGCCAGCGCCACGCCAGCGATCCGTGGGCTAACACCCACGGAAAATCGCCAAAAAACTGCCGTTTTCACTCTTTCGCCTCTGGGACGCCCTTAAAACCTCCCACAGGCCCCACGGAGCCCATGGATCCGCTTAACAGCTCGTCAGAGACGCCCCCGAGGGGCTCGGCCCAAAATAATTTCCGGAGCCAGCGCCACCCCAGCGATCCGTGGGCTAACACCCACTGAAAATCGCCAAAAAACTGCCGTTTTCACTCTTTCGCCTCTGGGACGCCCTTAAAACCTCCCACAGGCCCCACGGAGCCCATGGATCCGCTTAACAGCTCGTCAGGGACGCCCCCGAGGGGGTCGGCCCAAAATAATTTCCGGAGCCAGCGCCACCCCAGCGATCCGTGGGCTAACACCCACGGAAAATCGGCAAAAAACTGCCGTTTTCACTCTTTCACCTCTGGGACGCCCTTAAAACCTCCCACAGGCCCCACGGAGCCCATGGATCCGCTTAACAGCTCGTCAGGGACTCCCCCGAGGGGCTCAGCCCAAAATAATTTCCGGAGCCAGCGCCACCCCAGCGATCCGTGGGCTAACACCCACGGAAAATCGCCAAAAAACTGCCGTTTTCACTCTTTCGCCTCTGGGACGCCCTTAAAACCTCCCACAGGCCCCACGGAGCCCATGGATCCGCTTAACAGCTCGTCAGGGACGCCCCCGAGGGGCTCGGCCCAAAATAATTTCCGGAGCCAGCGCCACCCCAGCGATCCGTGGGCTAACACCCACGGAAAATCGCCAAAAAACTGTCGTTTTCACTCTTTCGCCTCTGGGACGCCCTTAAAACCTCCCACAGGCCCCACGGAGCCCATGGATCCGCTTAACAGCTCGTCAGGGATGCCCCCGAGGGGCTCGGTCCAAAATAATTTCCGGAGCCAGCGCCACCCCAGCGATCCGTGGGCTAACACCCACGGAAAATCGCCAAAAAACTGCCGTTTTCACTCTTTCGCCTCTGGGACGCCCTTAAAACCTCCCACAGGCCCCACGGAGCCCATGGATCCGCTTAACAGCTCGTCAGGGACGCCCCCGAGGGGCTCGGCCCAAAATAATTTCCGGAGCCAGCGCCACCCCAACGATCCGTGGGCTAACACCCACGGAAAATCGCCAAAAAACTGCCGTTTTCACTCTTTCGCCTCTGGGACGCCCTTAAAACCTCCCACAGGCCCCACGGAGCCCATGGATCCGCTTAACAGCTCGTCAGGGACGCCCCCGAGGGGCTCGTCCCAAAATAATTTCCGGAGCCAGCGCCACCCCAGCGATCCGTGGGCTAACACCCACGGAAAATCGCCAAAAAACTGCCGTTTTCACTCTTTCGCCTCTGGGACGCCCTTAAAACCTCCCACAGGCCCCACGGAGCCCATGGATCCGCTTAACAGCTCGTCAGGGACGCCCACGAGGGGCTCGGCCCAAAATAATTTCCGGAGCCAGCGCCACCCCAGCGATCCGTGGGCTAACACCCATGGAAAATCGCCAAAAAACTGCCGTTTTCACTCTTTCGCCTCTGGGACGCCCTCAAAACCTCCCACAGGCCCCACGGAGCCCATGGATCCACTTAACAGCTCATCAGGGACGCCCCCAAGGGGCTCGGCCCAAAATAATTTCCGGAGCCAGCGCCACCCCAGCGATTCGTGGGCTAACACCCACGGAAAATCGCCAAAAAACTGCTGTTTTCACTCTTTCGCCTCTGGGACGCCCTTAAAACCTCCCACAGGCCCCACGGAGCCCATGGATCCGCTTAACAGCTCGTCAGGGACGCCCCCGAGGGGCTCAGCCCAAAATAATTTCCGGAGCCAGCGCCACCCCAGCGATCCGTGGGCTAACACCCACGGAAAATCGCCAAAAAACTGCCGTTTTCACTCTTTCGCCTCTGGGACGCCCTTAAAACCTCCCACAGGCCCCACGGAGCCCATGTATCCGCTTAACAGCTCGTCAGGGACGTCCATGAGGGGCTCAGCCCAAAATAATTTCCGGAGCCAGCGCCACCCCAGCGATCCGTGGGCTAACACCCACGGAAAATTGCCAAAAAACTGCCGTTTTCACTCTTTCGCCTCTGGGATGCCCTTAAAACCTCCCACAGGCCCCACGGAGCCCATGGATCCGCTTAACAGCTCGTCAGGGACGCCCCCGAGGGGCTCGGCCCAAAGTAATTTTCGGAGCCAGCGCCACCCCAGCGATCCGTGGGCTAACACCCACGGAAAATCGCCAAAAAACTGCCGTTTTCACTCTTTCGCCTCTAGGACGCCCTTAAAACCTCCCACAGGCCCCACGGAGCCCATGGATCCGCTTAACAGCTCGTCAGGGACGCCCACGAGGGGCTCGGCCAAAAATAATTTTCGGAGCCAGCGCCACCCCAGCGATCCGTGGGCTAACACCCACGGAAAATCGCCAAAAAACTGCCGTTTTCACTCTTTCGCCTCTGGGACGCCCTCAAAACCTCCCACAGGCCCCACGGAGCCCATGGATCCACTTAACAGCTCATCAGGGACGCCCCCGAGGGGCTCGGCCCAAAATAATTTCCGGAGCCAGCGCCACCCCAGCGATCCGTGGGCTAACACCCACGGAAAATCGCCAAAAAACTGCTGTTTTCACTCTTTCGCCTCTGGGACGCCCTTAAAACCTCCCACAGGCCCCACGGAGCCCATGGATCCGCTTAACAGCTCGTCAGGGACGCCCCCGAGGGGCTCAGCCCAAAATAATTTCCGGAGCCAGCGCCACCCCAGCGATCCGTGGGCTAACACCCACGGAAAATCGCCAAAAAACTGCCGTTTTCACTCTTTCGCCTCTGGGACGCCCTTAAAACCTCCCACAGGCCCCACGGAGCCCATGGATCCGCTTAACAGCTCGTCAGGGACGCCCACGAGGGGCTCGGCCCAAAATAATTTCCGGAACCAGCGCCACCCCAGCGATCCGTGGGCTAACACCCACGGAAAATCGCCAAAAAACTGCCGTTTTCACTCTTTCGCCTCTGGGACGCCCTTAAAACCTCCCACAGGCCCCACGGAGCCCATGGATCCGCTTAACAGCTCGTCAGGGACGCCCACGAGGGGCTCGGCCCAAAATAATTTCCGGAGCCAGCGCCACCCCAGCGATCCGTGGGCTAACACCCATGGAAAATTGCCAAAAAACTGCCGTTTTCACTCTTTCGCCTCTGGGACGCCCTCAAAACCTCCCACAGGCCCCACGGAGCCCATGGATCCACTTAACAGCTCATCAGGGACGCCCCCAAGGGGCTCGGCCCAAAATAATTTCCGGAGCCAGCGCCACCCCAGCGATCCGTGGGCTAACACCCACGGAAAATCGCCAAAAAACTGCTGTTTTCACTCTTTCGCCTCTGGGACGCCCTTAAAACCTCCCACAGGCCCCACGGAGCCCATGGATCCGCTTAACAGCTCGTCAGGGACGCCCACGAGGGGCTCGGCCCAAAATAATTTCCGGAACCAGCGCCACCCCAGCGATCCGTGGGCTAACACCCACGGAAAATCGCCAAAAAACTGCCGTTTTCACTCTTTCACCTCTGGGACGCCCTTAAAACCTCCCACAGGCCCCACGGAGCCCATGGATCCGCTTAACAGCTCGTCAGGGACGCCCCCGAGGGGGTCGGCCCAAAATAATTTCCGGAGCCAGCGCCACCCCAGCGATCCGTGGGCTAACACCCACGGAAAATCGGCAAAAAACTGCCGTTTTCACTCTTTCACCTCTGGGACGCCCTTAAAACCTCCCACAGGCCCCACGGAGCCCATGGATCCGCTTAACAGCTCGTCATGGACGCCCCCGAGGGGCTCGGCCCAAAATAATTTCCGGAGCCAGCGCCACCCCAGCGATCCGTGGGCTAACACCCACGGAAAATCGCCAAAAAACTGCCGTTTTCACTCTTTCGCCTCTGGGACGCCCTTAAAACCTCCCACAGGCCCCACGGAGCCCATGGATCCGCTTAACAGCTCGTCAGGGACGCCCACGAGGGGCTCGGCCCAAAATAATTTCCGGAGCCAGCGCCACCCCAGCGATCCGTGGGCTAACACCCACGGAAAATCGCCAAAAAACTGCCGTTTTCACTCTTTCGCCTCTGGGACGCCCTCAAAACCTCCCACAGGCCCCACGGAGCCCATGGATCCACTTAACAGCTCATCAGGGACGCCCCCGAGGGGCTCGGCCCAAAATAATTTCCGGAGCCAGCGCCACCCCAGCGATCCGTGGGCTAACACCCACGGAAAATCGCCAAAAAACTGCTGTTTTCACTCTTTTGCCTCTGGGACGCCCTTAAAACCTCCCACAGGCCCCACGGAGCCCATGGATCCGCTTAACAGCTCGTCAGGGACGCCCCCGAGGGGCTCAGCCCAAAATAATTTCCGGAGCCAGCGCCACCCCAGCGATCCGTGGGCTAACACCCACGGAAAATCGCCAAAAAACTGCCGTTTTCACTCTTTCGCCTCTGGGACGCCCTTAAAACCTCCCACAGGCCCCACGGAGCCCATGGATGCGCTTAACAGCTCGTCAGGGACGCCCACGAAGGGCTCGGCCCAAAATAATTTCCGGAGCCAGCGCCACCCCAGCGATCCGTGGGCTAACACCCACGGAAAATCGGCAAAAAACTGCCGTTTTCACTCTTTCACCTCTGGGACGCCCTTAAAACCTCCCACAGGCCCCACGGAGCCCATGGATCCGCTTAACAGCTCGTCAGGGACACCCCCGAGGGGCTCGGCCCAAAATAATTTCCGGAGCCAGCGCCACCCCAGCGATCCGTGGGCTAACACCCACGGAAAATCGCCAAAAAACTGCCGTTTTCACTCTTTCGCCTCTGGGACGCCCTTAAAACCTCCCACAGGCCCCACGGAGCCCATGGATCCGCTTAACAGCTCGTCAGGGACGCCCCCGAGGGGCTCGGCCCAAAATAATTTCTGGAGCCAGCGCCACCCCAGCGATCCGTGGGCTAACACCCACGGAAAATGGCCAAAAAACTGTCGTTTTCACTCTTTCGCCTCTGGGACGCCCTTAAAACCTCCCACAGGCCCCACGGAGCCCATGGATCCGCTTAACAGCTCGTCAGGGATGCCCCCGAGGGGCTCGGTCCAAAATAATTTCCGGAGCCAGCGCCACCCCAGCGATCCGTGGGCTAACACCCACGGAAAATCGCCAAAAAACTGCCGTTTTCACTCTTTCGCCTCTGGGACGCCCTTAAAACCTCCCACAGGCCCCACGGAGCCCATGGATCCGCTTAACAGCTCGTCAGGGACGCCCACGAGGGGCTCGGCCCAAAATAATTTCCGGAGCCAGCGCCACCCAAGCGATCCGTGGGCTAACACCCACAGAAAATCGCCAAAAAGCTGCCATTTTCACTCTTTCGCCTCTGGGATGCCCTTAAAACCTCCCACAGGCCCCACGGAGCCCATGGATCCGCTTAACAGCTCGTCAGGGACGCCCCCGAGGGGCTCGGGCCAAAATAATTTTCGGAGCCAGCGCCACCCCAGCGATCCGTGGGCTAACACCCACGGAAAATCGCCAAAAAACTGCCGTTTTCACTCTTTCGCCTCTGGGACGCCCTTAAAACCTCCCACAGGCCCCACGGAGCCCATGGATCCTCTTAACAGCTCGTCAGGGACGCCCCCGAGGGGCTCGGCCCAAAATAATTTCCGGAGCCAGCGCCACCCCAGCGATCCGTGGGCTAACACCCACGGAAAATCGCCAAAAAACTGCCATTTTCACTCTTTCGCCTCTGGGACGCCCTTAAAACCTCCCACAGGCCCCACGGAGCCCATGGATCCGCTTAACAGCTCGTCAGGGACGCCCCCGAGGGGCTCGGCCCAAAATAATTTTCGGAGCCAGCGCCACCCCAGCGATCCGTGGGCTAACACCCACGGAAAATCGCCAAAAAACTGCCGTTTTCACTCTTTCGCCTCTGGGACGCCCTTAAAACCTCCCACAGGCCCCACGGAGCCCATGGATCCGCTTAACAGCTTGTCAGGGACGCCCCCGAGGGGCTCGGCCCAAAATAATTTCCGGAGCCAGCGCCACCCCAGCGATCCGTGGGCTAACACCCACGGAAAATCGCCAAAAAACTGCCGTTTTCACTCTTTCGCCTCTGGGACGCCCTTAAAACCTCCCACAGGCCCCACGGAGCCCATGGATCCGCTTAACAGCTCGTCAGGGACGCCCCCGAGGGGCTCGGCCCAAAATAATTTCCGGAGCCAGCGCCACCCCAGCGATCCGTGGGCTAACACCCACGGAAAATCGCCAAAAAACTGCCGTTTTCACTCTTTCGCCTCTGGGACGCCCTTAAAACCTCCCACAGGCCCCACGGAGCCCATGGATCCGCTTAAAAGCTCGTCAGGGACGCCCCCGAGGGGCTCGGCCCAAAATAATTTCCGGAGCCAGCGCCACCCCAGCGATCCGTGGGCTAACACCCACGGAAAATCGCCAAAAAACTGCCGTTTTCACTCTTTCGCCTCTGGGACGCCCTTAAAACCTCCCACAGGCCCCACGGATCCCATGGATCCGCTTAATAGCTCGTCAGGGACGCCCCCGAGGGGCTCGGCCCAAAATAATTTCCGGAGCCAGCGCCACCCCAGCGATCCGTGGGCTAACACCCACGGAAAATCGCCAAAAAACTGCCGTTTTCACTCTTTCGCCTCTGGGATGCCCTTAAAACCTCCCACAGGCCCCACGGAGCCCATGGATCCACTTAACAGCTCGTCAGGGATGCCCCCGAGGGGCTCGGCCCAAAATAATTTCCGGATCCAGCGCCACCCCAGCAATCCGTGGGCTAACACCCACGGAAAATCGCCAAAAAACTGCCGTTTTCACTCTTTCGCCTCTGGGACGCCCTTAAAACCTCCCACAGGCCCCACGGAGCCCATGGATCCACTTAACAGCTCGTCAGGGACGCCCCCGAGGGGCTCGGCCCAAAATAATTTCCGGAGCCAGCGCCACCCCAGCGATCCGTGGGCTAACACCCACGGAAAATCGCCAAAAAACTGCCGTTTTCACTCTTTCGCCTCTGGGACGCCCTTAAAACCTCCCACAGGCCCCACGGAGCCCATGGATCCGCTTAACAGCTCGTCAGGGACGCCCCCGAGGGGCTCGGCCCAAAATAATTTCCGGAGCCAGCGCCACCCCAGCGATCCGTGGGCTAACACCCACGGAAAATCGCCAAAAAACTGCCATTTTCACTCTTTCGCCTCTGGGACGCCCTTAAAACCTCCCACAGGCCCCACGGAGCCCATGGATCCGCTTAACAGCTCATCAGGGACGCCCCCGAGGGGCTCGGCCCAAAATAATTTCCGGAGCCAGCGCCACCCCAGCGATCCGTGGGCTAACACCCACGGAAAATCGCCAAAAAACTGCCGTTTTCACTCTTTCGCCTCTGGGACGCCCTTAAAACCTCCCACAGGCCCCACGGAGCCCATGGATCCGCTTACCAGCTCGTCAGGGATGCCCCTGAGGGGCTCGGCCCAAAATAATTTCCGGAGCCAGCGCCACCCCAGCAATCCGTGGGCTAACACCCACGGAAAATCGCCAAAAAACTGCCGTTTTCACTCTTTCGCCTCTGGGACGCCCTTAAAACCTCCCACAGGCCCCACGGAGCCCATGGATCCGCTTAACAGCTTGTCAGGGATGCCCCCGAGGGGCTCGGCCCAAAATAATTTCCGGAGCCAGCGCCACCCCAGCGATCCGTGGGCTAACACCCACGGAAAATCGCCAAAAAACTGCCGTTTTCACTCTTTCGCCTCTGGGACGCCCTTAAAACCTCCCACAGGCCCCACGGAGCCCATGGATCCGCTTAACAGCTCGTCAGGGACGCCCCCGAGGGGCTCGGCCCAAAATAATTTTCGGAGCCAGCGCCACCCCAGCGATCCGTGGGCTAACACCCACGGAAAATCGCCAAAAAACTGCCGTTTTCACTCTTTCGCCTCTGGGACGCCCTTAAAACCTCCCACAGGCCCCACGGAGCCCATGGATCCGCTTAACAGCTCGTCAGGGACGCCCCCGAGGGGCTCGGCCCAAAATAATTTCCGGAGCCAGCGCCACCCCAGCGATCCATGGGCTAACACCCACGGAAAATCGCCAAAAAACTGCCGTTTTCACTCTTTCGCCTCTGGGACGCCCTTAAAACCTCCCACAGGCCCCACGGAGCCCATGGATCCGCTTAAAAGCTCGTCAGGGACGCCCCCGAGGGGCTCGGCCCAAAATAATTTCCGGAGCCAGCGCCACCCCAGCGATCCGTGGGCTAACACCCACGGAAAATCGCCAAAAAACTGCCGTTTTCACTCTTTCGCCTCTGGGACGCCCTTAAAACCTCCCACAGGCCCCACGGATCCCATGGATCCGCTTAACAGCTCGTCAGGGACGCCCCGGAGGGGCTCGGCCCAAAATAATTTCCGGAGCCAGCGCCACCCCAGCGATCCGTGGGCTAACACCCACGGAAAATCGCCAAAAAACTGCCGTTTTCACTCTTTCGCCTCTGGGATGCCCTTAAAACCTCCCACAGGCCCCACGGAGCCCATGGATCCACTTAACAGCTCGTCAGGGACGCCCCCGAGGGGCTCGGCCCAAAATAATTTCCTGAGCCAGCGCCACCCCAGCAATCCGTGGGCTAACACCCACGGAAAATCGCCAAAAAACTGCCGTTTTCACTCTTTCGCCTCTGGGACGCCCTTAAAACCTCCCACAGGCCCCACGGAGCCCATGGATCCACTTAACAGCTCGTCAGGGACGCCCCCGAGGGGCTCGGCCCAAAATAATTTCCGGAGCCAGCGCCACCCCAGCGATCCGTGGGCTAACACCCACGGAAAATCGCCAAAAAACTGCCGTTTTCACTCTTTCGCCTCTGGGACGCCCTTAAAACCTCCCACAGGCCCCACGGAGCCCATGGATCCGCTTAACAGCTCGTCAGGGACGCCCCCGAGGGGCTCGGCCCAAAATAATTTCCGGAGCCAGCGCCACCCCAGCGATCCGTGGGCTAACACCCACGGAAAATCGCCAAAAAACTGCCATTTTCACTCTTTCGCCTCTGGGACGCCCTTAAAACCTCCCACAGGCCCCACGGAGCCCATGGATCCGCTTAACAGCTCGTCAGGGACGCCCCCGAGGGGCTCGGCCCAAAATAATTTCCGGAGCCAGCGCCACCCCAGCGATCCGTGGGCTAACACCCACGGAAAATCGCCAAAAAACTGCCGTTTTCACTCTTTCGCCTCTGGGATGCCCTTAAAACCTCCCACAGGCCCCACGGAGCCCATGGATCCGCTTAACAGCTCGTCAGGGATGCCCCCGAGGGGCTCGGCCCAAAATAATTTCCGGAGCCAGCGCCACCCCAGCAATCCGTGGGCTAACACCCACGGAAAATCGCCAAAAAACTGCCGTTTTCACTCTTTCGCCTCTGGGACGCCCTTAAAACCTCCCACAGGCCCCACGGAGCCCATGGATCCGCTTAACAGCTCATTAGGGACGCCCCCGTGGGGCTTGGCCCAAAATAATTTCCGGAGCCAGCGCCACCCCAGCGATCCGTGGGCTAACACCCACGGAAAATCGCCAAAAAACTGCCGTTTTCACTCTTTCGCCTCTGGGACGCCCTTAAAACCTCCCACAGGCCCCACGGAGCCCATGGATCCGCTTAACAGCTCGTCAGGGACGCCCCCGAGGGGCTCGGCCCAAAATAATTTCCGGAGCCAGCGCCACCCCAGCGATCCGTGGGCTAACACCCACGGAAAATCGCCAAAAAACTGCCGTTTTCACTCTTTCGCCTCTGGGACGCCCTTAAAACCTCCCACAGGCCCCACGGAGCCCATGGATCCACTTAACAGCTCGTCAGGGACGCCCCCGAGGGGCTCGGCCCAAAATAATTTCCGGAGCCAGCGCCACCCCAGCGATCCGTGGGCTAACACCCACGGAAAATCGCCAAAAAACTGCCGTTTTCACTCTTTCGCCTCTGGGACGCCCTTAAAACCTCCCACAGGCCCCACGGAGCCCATGGATCCGCTTAACAGCTCGTCAGGGACGCCCCCGAGGGGCTCGGCCCAAAATAATTTCCGGAGCCAGCGCCACCCCAGCGATCCGTGGGCTAACACCCACGGAAAATCGCCAAAAAACTGCCGTTTTCACTCTTTCGCCTCTGGGACGCCCTTAAAACCTCCCACAGGCCCCACGGAGCCCATGGATCCACTTAACAGCTCGTCAGGGACGCCCCCGAGGGGCTCGGCCCAAAATAATTTCCGGAGCCAGCGCCACCCCAGCGATCCGTGGGCTAACACCCACGGAAAATCGCCAAAAAACTGCCGTTTTCACTCTTTCGCCTCTGGGACGCCCTTAAAACCTCCCACAAGCCCCACGGAGCCCATGGATCCGCTTAACAGCTCGTCAGGGACGCCCCCGAGGGGCTCGGCCCAAAATAATTTCCGGAGCCAGCGCCACCCCAGCGATCCGTGGGCTAACACCCACGGAAAATCGCCAAAAAACTGCCATTTTCACTCTTTCGCCTCTGGGACGCCCTTAAAACCTCCCACAGGCCCCACGGAGCCCATGGATCCGCTTAACAGCTCGTCAGGGACGCCCCCGAGGGGCTCGGCCCAAAATAATTTCCGGAGCCAGCGCCACCCCAGCGATCCGTGGGCTAACACCCACGGAAAATCGCCAAAAAACTGCCGTTTTCACTCTTTCGCCTCTGGGACGCCCTTAAAACCTCCCACAGGCCCCACGGAGCCCATGGATCCGCTTAACAGCTCGTCAGGGATGCCCCCGAGGGGCTCGGCCCAAAATAATTTCCGGAGCCAGCGCCACCCCAGCAATCCGTGGGCTAACACCCACGGAAAATCGCCAAAAAACTGCCGTTTTCACTCTTTCGCCTCTGGGACGCCCTTAAAACCTCCCACAGGCCCCACGGAGCCCATGGATCCGCTTAACAGCTCGTCAGGGACGCCCCCGAGGGGCTCGGTCCAAAATAATTTCCGGAGCCAGCGCCACCCCAGCGATCCGTGGGCTAACACCCACGGAAAATCGCCAAAAAACTGCCGTTTTCACTCTTTCGCCTCTGGGACGCCCTTAAAACCTCCCACAGGCCCCACGGAGCCCATGGATCCGCTTAACAGCTCGTCAGGGACGCCCCCGAGGGGCTCGGCCCAAAATAATTTCCGGAGCCAGCGCCACCCCAGCGATCCGTGGGCTAACACCCACGGAAAATCGCCAAAAAACTGCCGTTTTCACTCTTTCGCCTCTGGGATGCCCTTAAAACCTCCCACAGGCCCCACGGAGCCCATGGATCCGCTTAACAGCTCGTCAGGGAAGCCCCCGAGGGGCTCGGCCCAAAATAATTTCTGGAGCCAGCGCCACCCCAGCGATCCGTGGGCTAACACCCACGGAAAATCGCCAAAAAACTGCCGTTTTCACTCTTTCGCCTCTGGGACGCCCTTAAAACCTCCCACAGGCCCCACGGAGCCCATGGATCCGCTTAACAGCTCGTCAGGGACGCCCCCGAGGGGCTCGGCCCAAAATAATTTCCGGAGCCAGCGCCACCCCAGCGATCCGTGGGCTAACACCCACGGAAAATCGCCAAAAAACTGCCGTTTTCACTCTTTCGCCTCTGGGACGCCCTTAAAACCTCCCACAGGCCCCACGGAGCCCATGGATCCGCTTAACAGCTCGTCAGGGACGCCCCCGAGGGGCTCGGCCCAAAATAATTTTCGGAGCCAGCGCCACCCCAGCGATCCGTGGGCTAACACCCACGGAAAATCGCCAAAAAACTGCCGTTTTCACTCTTTCGCCTCTGGGACGCCCTTAAAACCTCCCACAGGCCCCACGGAGCCCATGGATCCGCTTAACAGCTCATCAGGGACGCCCCCGAGGGGCTCGGCCCAAAATAATTTCCGGAGCCAGCGCCACCCCAGCGATCCGTGGGCTAACACCCACGGAAAATCGCCAAAAAACTGCCGTTTTCACTCTTTCGCCTCTGGGACGCATTTAAAACCTCCCACAGGCCCCACGGAGCCCATGGATCCGCTTAACAGCTCGTCAGGGACGCCCCCGAGGGGCTCGGCCCAAAATAATTTCCGGAGCCAGCGCCACCCCAGCGATCCGTGGGCTAACACCCACGGAAAATCGCCAAAAAACTGCCGTTTTCACTCTTTCGCCTCTGGGACGCCCTTAAAACCTCCCACAGGCCCCACGGAGCCCATGGATCCGCTTAACAGCTCGTCAGGGACGCCCACGAGGGGCTCGGCCCAAAATAATTTCCGGAGCCAGCGCCACCCCAGCGATCCGTGGGCTAACACCCACGGAAAATTGCCAAAAAACTGCCGTTTTCACTCTTTCGCCTCTGGGACGCCCTTAAAACCTCCCACAGGCCCCACGGAGCCCATGGATCCGCTTAACAGCTCGTCAGGGACGCCCCCGAGGGGCTCGGCCCAAAATAGTTTCCGGAGCCAGCGCCACCCCAGCGATCCGTGGGCTAACACCCACGGAAAATCGCCAAAAAACTGCCATTTTCACTCTTTCGCCTCTGGGACGCCCTTAAAACCTCCCACAGGCCCCACGGAGCCCATGGATCTGCTTAACAGCTCGTCAGGGAACCCCCCGAGGGGCTCGGCCCAAAATAATTTCTGGAGCCAGCGCCACCCCAGCGATCCGTGGGCTAACACCCACGGAAAATCGCCAAAAAACTGCCGTTTTCACTCTTTCGCCTCTGGGACGCCCTTAAAACCTCCCACAGGCCCCACGGAGCCCATGGATCCGCTTAACAGCTCGTCAGGGACGCCCACGAGGGGCTCGGCCCAAAATAATTTCCGGAGCCAGCGCCACCCCAGCGATCCGTGGGCTAACACCCACGGAAAATCGCCAAAAAACTGCCATTTTCACTCTTTCGCCTCTGGGACGCCCTTAAAACCTCCCACAGGCCCCACGGAGCCCATGGATCCGCTTAACAGCTCGTCAGGGACGCCCCCGAGGGGCTCGGCCCAAAATAATTTCCGGAGCCAGCGCCACCCCAGCGATCCGTGGGCTAACACCCACGGAAAATCGCCAAAAAACTGCCGTTTTCACTCTTTCGCCTCTGGGACGCCCTTAAAACCTCCCACAGGCCCCACGGAGCCCATGGATCCGCTTAACAGCTCGTCAGGGACGCCCCCGAGGGGCTCGGCCCAAAATAATTTTCGGAGCCAGCGCCACCCCAGCGATCCGTGGGCTAACACCCACGGAAAATCGCCAAAAAACTGCCGTTTTCACTCTTTCGCCTCTGGGACGCCCTTAAAACCTCCCACAGGCCCCACGGAGCCCATGGATCCGCTTAACAGCTCATCAGGGACGCCCCCGAGGGGCTCGGCCCAAAATAATTTCCGGAGCCAGCGCCACCCCAGCGATCCGTGGGCTAACACCCACGGAAAATCGCCAAAAAACTGCCGTTTTCACTCTTTCGCCTCTGGGACGCCCTTAAAACCTCCCACAGGCCCCACGGAGCCCATGGATCCGCTTAACAGCTCGTCAGGGACGCCCCCGAGGGGCTCGGCCCAAAATAATTTCCGGAGCCAGCGCCACCCCAGCGATCCGTGGGCTAACACCCACGGAAAATCGCCAAAAAACTGCCGTTTTCACTCTTTCGCCTCTGGGACGCCCTTAAAACCTCCCACAGGCCCCACGGAGCCCATGGATCCGCTTAACAGCTCGTCAGGGACGCCCACGAGGGGCTCGGCCCAAAATAATTTCCGGAGCCAGCGCCACCCCAGCGATCCGTGGGCTAACACCCACGGAAAATTGCCAAAAAACTGCCGTTTTCACTCTTTCGCCTCTGGGACGCCCTTAAAACCTCCCACAGGCCCCACGGAGCCCATGGATCCGCTTAACAGCTCGTCAGGGACGCCCCCGAGGGGCTCGGCCCAAAATAGTTTCCGGAGCCAGCGCCACCCCAGCGATCCGTGGGCTAACACCCACGGAAAATCGCCAAAAAACTGCCATTTTCACTCTTTCGCCTCTGGGACGCCCTTAAAACCTCCCACAGGCCCCACGGAGCCCATGGATCTGCTTAACAGCTCGTCAGGGAACCCCCCGAGGGGCTCGGCCCAAAATAATTTCTGGAGCCAGCGCCACCCCAGCGATCCGTGGGCTAACACCCACGGAAAATCGCCAAAAAACTGCCGTTTTCACTCTTTCGCCTCTGGGACGCCCTTAAAACCTCCCACAGGCCCCACGGAGCCCATGGATCCGCTTAACAGCTCGTCAGGGACGCCCCCGAGGGGCTCGGCCCAAAATAATTTTCGGAGCCAGCGCCACCCCAGCGATCCGTGGGCTAACACCCACGGAAAATCGCCAAAAAACTGCCGTTTTCACTCTTTCGCCTCTGGGACGCCCTTAAAACCTCCCACAGGCCCCACGGAGCCCATGGATCCGCTTAACAGCTCGTCAGGGACGCCCCCGAGGGGCTCGGCCCAAAATAATTTTCGGAGCCAGCGCCACCCCAACGATCCGTGGGCTAACACCCACGGAAAATCGCCAAAAAACTGCCATTTTCACTCTTTCGCCTCTGGGACGCCCTTAAAACCTCCCACAGGCCCCACGGAGCCCATGGATCCGCTTAACAGCTCGTCAGGGACGCCCACGAGGGGCTCGGCCCAAAATAATTTCCGGAGCCAGCGCCACCCCAGCGATCCGTGGGCTAACACCCACGGAAAATCGCCAAAAAACTGCCGTTTTCACTCTTTCGCCTCTGGGATGCCCTTAAAACCTCCCACAGGCCCCACGGAGCCCATGGATCCGCTTAACAGCTCGTCAGGGACGCCCCCGAGGGGCTCGGCCCAAAATAATTTCCGGAGCCAGCGCCACCCCAGCGATCCGTGGGCTAACACCCACGGAAAATCGCCAAAAAACTGCCGTTTTCACTCTTTCGACTCTGGGACGCCCTTAAAACCTCCCACAGGCCCCACGGAGCCCATGGATCCGCTTAACAGTTTGTCAGGGACGCCCCCGAGGGGCTCGACCCAAAATAATTTCCGGAGCCAGCGCCACCCCAGCGATCCGTGGGCTAACACCCACGGAAAATTGCCAAAAAACTGCCGTTTTCACTCTTTCGCCTCTGGGACGCCCTTAAAACCTCCCACAGGCCCCACGGAGCCCATGGATCCGCTTAACAGCTCGTCAGGGACGCCCCCGAGGGGCTCGGCCCAAAATAATTTCCGGAGCCAGCGCCACCCCAGCGATCCGTGGGCTAACACCCACGGAAAATTGCCAAAAAACTGCCGTTTTCACTCTTTCGCCTCTGGGACGCCCTTAAAACCTCCCACAGGCCCCACGGAGCCCATGGATCCGCTTAACAGCTCATCAGGGACGCCCCCGAGGGGCTCGGCCCAAAATAATTTCCGGAGCCAGCGCCACCCCAGCGATCCGTGGGCTAACACCCACGGAAAATCGCCAAAAAACTGCCGTTTTCACTCTTTCGCCTCTGGGACGCCCTTAAAACCTCCCACAGGCCCCACGGAGCCCATGGATCCGCTTAACAGCTCGTCAGGGACGCCCCCGAGGGGCTCGGCCCAAAATAATTTCCGGAGCCAGCGCCACCCCAGCGATCCGTGGGCTAACACCCACGGAAAATCGCCAAAAAACTGCCGTTTTCACTCTTTCGCCTCTGGGACGCCCTTAAAACCTCCCACAGGCCCCACGGAGCCCATGGATCCGTTTAACAGCTCATCAGGGATGCCCCCGAGGGGCTCGGCCCAAAATAATTTCTGGAGCCAGCGCCACCCCAGCGATCCGTGGGCTAACACCCACGGAAAATCGCCAAAAAACTGTCGTTTTCACTCTTTTGCCTCTGGGACGCCCTTAAAACCTCCCACAGGCCCCACGGAGCCCATGGATCCGCTTAACAGCTCGTCAGGGACGCCCCCGAGGGGCTCGGCCCAAAATAATTTCCGGAGCCAGCGCCACCCCAGCGATCCGTGGGCTAACACCCACGGAAAATCGCCAAAAAACTGCCGTTTTCACTCTTTCGCCTCTGGGACGCCCTTAAAACCTCCCACAGGCCCCACAGAGCCCATGGATCCGCTTAACAGCTCGTCAGGGATGCCCCCGAGGGGCTCGGCCCAAAATAATTTCCGGAGCCAGCGCCACCCCAGCGATCCGTGGGCTAACACCCACGGAAAATCGCCAAAAAACTGCCGTTTTCACTCTTTCGCCTCTGGGACGCCCTTAAAACCTCCCACAGGCCCCACGGAGCCCATGGATCCTCTTAACAGCTCGTCAGGGACGCCCCCGAGGGGCTCGGCCCAAAATAATTTCCGGAGCCAGCGCCACCCCAGCGATCCGTGGGCTAACACCCACGGAAAATCGCCAAAAAACTGCCGTTTTCACTCTTTTGCCTCTGGAACGCCCTTAAAACCTCCCACAGGCCCCACGGATCCCATGGATCCGCTTAACAGCTCGTCAGGGATGCCCCCGAGGGGCTCGGTCCAAAATAATTTCCGGAGCCAGCGCCACCCCAGCGATCCGTGGGCTAACACCCACGGAAAATCGCCAAAAAACTGCCGTTTTCACTCTTTCGCCTCTGGGACGCCCTTAAAACCTCCCACAGGCCCCACGGAGCCCATGGATCTGCTTAACAGCTCGTCAGGGACGCCCCCGAGGGGCTCGGCCCAAAATAATTTCTGGAGCCAGCGCCACCCCAGCGATCCGTGGGCTAACACCCACGGAAAATCGCCAAAAAACTGCCGTTTTCACTCTTTCGCCTCTGGGACGCCCTTAAAACCTCCCACAGGCCCCACGGAGCCCATGGATCCGCTTAACAGCTCGTCAGGGACGCCTCCGAGGGTCTCGGCCCAAAATAATTTCCGGAGCCAGCGCCACCCCAGCGATCCGTGGGCTAACACCCACGGAAAATCGCCAAAAAACTGCCGTTTTCACTCTTTCGCCTCTGGGACGCCCTTAAAACCTCCCACAGGCCCCACGGAGCCCATGGATCCGCTTAACAGCTCGTCAGGGACGCCCCCGAGGGGCTCGGCCCAAAATAATTTCCGAAGCCAGCGCCACCCCAGCGATCCGTGGGCTAACACCCACGGAAAATCGCCAAAAAACTGCCGTTTTCACTCTTTCACCTCTGGGACGCCCTTAAAACCTCCCACAGGCCCCACGGAGCCCATGGATCCGCTTAACAGCTCGTCAGGGACGCCCCCGAGGGGCTCGGCCCAAAATAATTTTCGGAGCCAGCACCACCCCAGCGATTCGTGGGCTAACACCCACGGAAAATCGCCAAAAAACTGCCGTTTTCACTCTTTCACCTCTGGGACGCCCTTAAAACCTCCCACAGGCCCCACGGAGCCCATGGATCCGCTTAACAGCTCGTCAGGGACGCCCCCGAGGGGCTCGGCCCAAAATAATTTCCGAAGCCAGCGCCACCCCAGCGATCCGTGGGCTAACACCCACGGAAAATCGCCAAAAAACTGCCGTTTTCACTCTTTCGCCTCTGGGACGCCCTTAAAACCTCCCACAGGCCCCACGGAGCCCATGGATCCGCTTAACAGCTCGTCAGGGACGTCCCCGAGGGGCTCTGCCCAAAATAATTTCCGGAGCCAGCGCCACCCCAGCGATCCGTGGGCTAACACCCACGGAAAATCGCCAAAAAACTGCCGTTTTCACTCTTTCGCCTCTGGGACGCCCTTAAAACCTCCCACAGGCCCCACGGAGCCCATGGATCCGCTTAACAGCTCGTCAGGGACGCCCCCAAGGGGTTCGGTCCAAAATAATTTCCGGAGCCAGCGCCACCCCAGCGATCCGTGGGCTAACACCCACGGAAAATCGCCAAAAAACTGCCGTTTTCACTCTTTCGCCTCTGGGACGCCCTTAAAACCTCCCACAGGCCCCACGGAGCCCATGGATCCGTTTAAAAGCTCGTCAGGGACGCCCCCGAGGGGCTCGGCCCAAAATAATTTCCGGAGCCAGCGCCACCCCAGCGATCCGTGGGCTAACACCCACGGAAAATCGCCAAAAAACTGCCGTTTTCACTCTTTCGCCTCTGGGACGCCCTTAAAACCTCCCACAGGCCCCACGGAGCCCATGGATCCGTTTAACAGCTCGTCAGGGACGCCCCCGAGGGGCTCGGCCCAAAATAATTTCCGGAGCCAGCGCCACCCCAGCGATCCGTGGGCTAACACCCACGGAAAATCGCCAAAAAACTGCCATTTTCACTCTTTCGCCTCTGGGACGCCCTTAAAACCTCCCACAGGCCCCACGGAGCCCATGGATCTGCTTAACAGCTCGCCAGGGACGCCCCCGAGGGGCTAGGCCCAAAATAATTTCCGAAGCCAGCGCCACCCCAGCGATCCGTGGGCTAACACCCACGGAAAATCGCCAAAAAACTGCCGTTTTCACTCTTTCGCCTCTGGGACGCCCTTAAAACCTCCCACAGGCCCCACGGAGCCCATGGATCCGCTTAAAAGCTCGTCAGGGACGCCCCCGAGGGGCTCGGCCCAAAATAATTTCCGGAGCCAGCGCCACCCCAGCGATCCGTGGGCTAACACCCACGGAAAATTGCCAAAAAACTGCCGTTTTCACTCTTTCGCCTCTGGGACGCCCTTAAAACCTCCAACAGGCCCCACGGAGCCCATGGATCCGCTTAACAGCTCGTCAGGGACGCCCCCGAGGGGCTCGGCCCAAAATAATTTCCGGAGCCAGCGCCACCCCAATAATCCGTGGGCTAACACCCACGGAAAATCGCCAAAAAACTGCCGTTTTCACTCTTTCGCCTCTGGGACGCCCTTAAAACCTCCCACAGGCCCCACGGAGCCCATGGATCCGCTTAACAGCTCTTCAGGGACGCCCCCGATGGGCTCGGCCCAAAATAATTTTCGGAGCCAGCGCCACCCCAGCGATCCGTGGGCTAACACCCACAGAAAATCGCCAAAAAACTGCCGTTTTCACTCTTTCGCCTCTGGGACGCCCTTAAAACCTCCCACAGGCCCCACGGAGCCCATGGATCCGCTTAACAGCTCGTCAGGGACGCCCCCGAGGGGCTCGGCCCAAAATAATTTTCGGAGCCAGCGCCACCCCAGCGATCCGTGGGCTAACACCCACGGAAAATCGCCAAAAAACTGCCGTTTTCACTCTTTCGCCTCTGGGACGCCCTTAAAACCTCCCACAGGCCCCACGGAGCCCATGGATCTGCTTAACAGCTCGTCAGGGACGCCCCCGAGGGGCTCGACCCAAAATAATTTCCGGAGCCAGCGCCACCCCAGCGATCCGTGGGCTAACACCCACGGAAAATTGCCAAAAAACTGCCGTTTTCAATCTTTCGCCTCTGGGATGCCCTTAAAACCTCCCACAGGCCCCACGGAGCCCATGGATCCGCTTAACAGCTCGTCAGGGATGCCCCCGAGGGGCTCGGCCCAAAATAATTTCTGGAGCCAGCGCCACCCCAGCGATCCGTGGGCTAACACCCACGGAAAATCGCCAAAAAACTGCCGTTTTCACTCTTTCGCCTCTGAGACGCCCTTAAAACCTCCCACAGGCCCCACGGAGCCCATGGATCCGCTTAACAACTCGTCAGGGACGCCCCCGAGGGGCTCGACCCAAAATAATTTCCGGAGCCAGCGCCACCCCAGCGATCCGTGGGCTAACACCCACGGAAAATCGCCAAAAAACTGCCGTTTTCACTCTTTCGCCTCTGGGACGCCCTTAAAACCTCCCACAGGCCCCACGGAGCCCATGGATCCGCTTAACAGCTCGTCAGGGACGCCCCCGAGGGGCTCAGCCCAAAATAATTTCCGGAGCCAGCGCCACCCCAGCGATCCGTGGGCTAACACCCACGGAAAATCGCCAAAAAACTGCCGTTTTCACTCTTTCGCCTCTGGGACGCCTTTAAAACCTCCCACAGGCCCCACGGAGCCCATGGATCCGCTTAACAGCTCGTCAGGGACGCCCCCGAGGGGCTCGGTCCAAAATAATTTCCGGAGCCAGCGCCACCCCAGCGATCCGTGGGCTAACACCCACGGAAAATCGCCAAAAAACTGCCGTTTTCACTCTTTCGCCTCTGGGACGCCCTTAAAACCTCCCACAGGCCCCACGGAGCCCATGGATCCGCTTAACAGCTCGTCAGGGACGCCCCCAAGGGGCTCGGCCCAAAATAATTTCCGGAGCCAGCGCCACCCCAGCGATCCGTGGGCTAACACCCACGGAAAATCGCCAAAAAACTGCCGTTTTCACTCTTTTGCCTCTGGGACGCCCTTAAAACCTACCACAGGCCCCACGGAGCCCATGGATCCGCTTAACAGCTCGTCAGAGAAGTCCCCGAGGGGCTCGGCCCAAAATAATTTCCGGAGCCAGCGCCACCCCAGCGATCCGTGGGCTAACACCCACGGAAACTCGCCAAAAAACTGCCGTTTTCACTCTTTCGCCTCTGGGACGCCCTTAAAACCTCCCACAAGCCCCACGGAGCCCATGGATCCGCTTAACAGCTCGTCAGGGACGCCCCCGAGGGGCTCGGCCCAAAATAATTTCCGGAGCCAGCGCCACCCCAGCGATCCGTGGGCTAACACCCACGGAAAATCGCCAAAAAACTGCCGTTTTCACTCTTTCGCCTCTGGGACGCCCTTAAACCCTCCCACAGGCCCCACGGAGCCCATGGATCCGCTTAACAGCTCGTCAGGGACGCCCCCGAGGGGCTCGGCCCAAAATAATTTCCGGAGCCAGCGCCACCCCAGCGATCCGTGGGCTAACACCCACGGAAAATCGCCAAAAAACTGCCGTTTTCACTCTTTCGCCTCTGGGACGCCCTTAAAACCTCCCACAGGCCCCACGGAGCCCATAGATCCGCTTAACAGCTCGTCAAGGACGCCCCCGAGGGGCTCGGCCCAAAATAATTTCCGGAGCCAGCGCCACCCCAGCGATCCGTGGGCTAACACCCACGGAAAATCGCCAAAAAACTGCCGTTTTCACTCTTTCGCCTCTGGGACACCCTTAAAACCTCCCACAGGCCCCACGGAGCCCATGGATCCGCTTAACAGCTCGTCAGGGACGCCCCCGAGGGGCTCGGCCCAAAATAATTTCCGGAGCCAGCGCCACCCCAGCGATCCGTGGGCTAACACCCACGGAAAATCGCCAAAAAACTGCCGTTTTCACTCTTTCTCCTCTGGGACGCCCTTAAAACCTCCCACAGGGCCCACGGAGCCCATGGATCCACTTAACAGCTCGTCAGGGACGCCCCCGAGGGGCTCGGCCCAAAATAATTTCCGGAGCCAGCGCCACCCCAGCGATCCGTGGGCTAACACCCACGGAAAATCGCCAAAAAACTGCCGTTTTCACTCTTTCGCCTCTGGGATGCCCTTAAAACCTCCCAAAGGCCCCACGGAGCCCATGGATCCGCTTAACAGCTCGTCAGGGACGCCCACGAGGGGCTCGGCCCAAAATAATTTCCGGAGCCAGCGCCACCCCAGCGATCCGTGGGCTAACACCCACGGAAAATCGCCAAAAAACTGCCATTTTCACTCTTTCGCCTCTGGGACGCCCTTAAAACCTCCCACAGGCCCCACGGAGCCCATGGATCCGCTTAACAGCTCGTCAGGGATGCCCCCGAGGGGCTCGGCCCAAAATAATTTCCGGAGCCAGCGCCAACCCAGCGATCCGTGGGCTAACACCCACGGAAAATCGCCAAAAAACTGCCGTTTTCACTCTTTCGCCTCTGGGACGCCCTTAAAACCTCCCACAGGCCCCACGGAGCCCATGGATCCGCTTAACAGCTCGTCAGGGACGCCCCCGAGGGGCTCGGCCCAAAATAATTTCCGGAGCCAGCGCCACCCCAGCGATCCGTGGGCTAACACCCACGGAAAATCGCCAAAAAACTGCCGTTTTCACTCTTTCGCCTCTGGGACGCCCTTAAAACCTCCCACAGGCCCCACGGAGCCCATGGATCCGCTTAACAGCTCGTCAGGGACGCCCCCGAGGGGCTCGGCCCAAAATAATTTCCGGAGCCAGCGCCACCCCAGCGATCCGTGGGCTGACACCCACGGAAAATCGCCAAAAACTGCCGTTTTCACTCTTTCGCCTCTGGGACGCCCTTAAAACCTCCCACAGGCCCCACGGAGCCCATGGATCCACTTAACAGCTCGTCAGGGACGCCCCCGAGGGGCTCGGCCCAAAATAATTTCCGGAGCCAGCGCCACCCCAGCGATCCGTGGGCTAACACCCACGGAAAATCGCCAAAAAACTGCCGTTTTCACTCTTTCGCCTCTGGGACGCCCTTAAAACCTCCCACAGGCCCCACGGAGCCCATGGATCCGCTTAACAGCTCGTCAGGGACGCCCCCGAGGGGCTCGGCCCAAAATAATTTCCGGAACCAGCGCCACCCCAGCGATCCGTGGGCTAACACCCACGGAAAATCGCCAAAAAACTGCCGTTTTCACTCTTTCGCCTCTGGGACGCCCTTAAAACCTCCCACAGGCCCCACGGAGCCCATGGATCCGCTTAACAGCTCGTCAGGGACGCCCCCGAGGGGCTCGGCCCAAAATAATTTCCGGAGCCAGCGCCACCCCAGCGATCCGTGGGCTAACACCCACGGAAAATCGCCAAAAAACTGCCGTTTTCACTCTTTCGCCTCTGGGACGCCCTTAAAACCTCCCACAGGCCCCACGGAGCCCATGGATCCGCTTAACAGCTCGTCAGGGACGCCTCCGAGGGGTTCGGCCCAAAATAATTTCCGGAGCCAGCGCCACCCCAGCGATCCGTGGGCTAACACCCACGGAAAATCGCCAAAAAACTGCCGTTTTCACTCTTTCGCCTCTGGGACGCCCTTAAAACCTCCCACAGGCCCCACGGAGCCCATGGATCCACTTAACAGCTCGTCAGGGACGCCCCCGAGGGGCTCGGCCCAAAATAATTTCCGGAGCCAGCGCCACCCCAGCGATCCGTGGGCTAACACCCACGGAAAATCGCCAAAAAACTGTCGTTTTCACTCTTTCGCCTCTGGGACGCCCTTAAAACCTCCCACAGGCCCCACGGAGCCCATGGATCCGCTTAACAGCTCGTCAGGGATGCCCCCGAGGGGCTCGGCCCAAAATAATTTCCGGAGCCAGCGCCACCCCAGCGATCCGTGGGCTAACACCCACGGAAAATCGCCAAAAAACTACCGTTTTCACTCTTTCGCCTCTGGGACGCCCTTAAAACCTCCCACAGGCCCCACGGAGCCCATGGATCCGCTTAACAGCTCGTCAGGGACGCCCCCGAGGGGTTCGGCCCAAAATAATTTCCGGAGCCAGCGCCACCCCAGCGATCCGTGGGCTAACACCCACGGAAAATCGCCAAAAAACTGCCGTTTTCACTCTTTCGCCTATGGGACGCCCTTAAAACCTCCCACAGGCCCCACGGAGCCCATGGATCCGCTTAACAGCTCGTCAGGGACGCCCCCGAGAGGCTCGGCCCAAAATAATTCCCGGAGCCAGCGCCACCCCAGCGATCCGTGGGCTAACACCCACGGAAAATCGCCAAAAAACTGCCGTTTTCACTCTTTCGCCTCTGGGACGCCCTTAAAACCTCCCACAGGCCCCACGGAGCCCATGGATCCGCTTAACAGCTCGTCAGGGACGCCCCCGAGGGGCTCGGCCCAAAATAATTTCCGGAGCCAGCGCCACCCCAGCGATCCGTGGGCTAACACCCACGGAAAATCGCCAAAAAACTGCCGTTTTCACTCTTTCGCCTCTGGGACGCCCTTAAAACCCCCACAGGCCCCACGGAGCCCATGGATCCGCTTAACAGCTCGTCAGGGACGCCCCCGAGGGGCTCGGACCAAAATAATTTCCGGAGCCAGCGCCACCCCAGCGATCCGTGGGCTAACACCCACGGAAAATCGCCAAAAAACTGCCGTTTTCACTCTTTCGCCTCTGGGACGCCCTTAAAACCTCCCACAGGCCCCACGGAGCCCATGGATCCGCTTAACAGCTCGTCAGGGACGCCCCCGAGGGGCTCGGCCCAAAATAATTTCCGGAGCCAGCGCCACCCCAGCGATCCGTGGGCTAACACCCACGGAAAATCGCCAAAAAACTGCCGTTTTCACTCTTTCGCCTCTGGGACGCCCTTAAAACCTCCCACAGGCCCCACGGAGCCCATGGATCCGCTTAACAGCTCATCAGGGACGCCCCCGAGGGGCTCGGCCCAAAATAATTTCCGGAGCCAGCGCCACCCCAGCGATCCGTGGGCTAACACCCACGGAAAATCGCCAAAAAACTATCGTTTTCACTCTTTCGCCTCTGGGACGCCCTTAAAACCTCCCACAGGCCCCACGGAGCCCATGGATCCGCTTAACAGCTCGTCAGGGACGCCCCCGAGGGGCTCGGCCCAAAATAATTTCCGGAGCCAGCGCCACCCCAGCGATCCGTGGGCTAACACCCACGGAAAATCGCCAAAAAACTGCCGTTTTCACTCTTTCGCCTCTGGGACGCCCTTAAAACCTCCCACAGGCCCCACGGAGCCCATGGATCTGCTTAACAGCTCGTCAGGGATGCCCCCGAGGGGCTCGGTCCAAAATAATTTCCGGAGCCAGCGCCACCCCAGCGATCCGTGGGCTAACACCCACGGAAAATCGCCAAAAAACTATCGTTTTCACTCTTTCGCCTCTGGGACGCCCTTAAAACCTCCCACAGGCCCCACGGAGCCCATGGATCCGCTTAACAGCTCGTCAGGGACGCCCCCGAGGGGCTCGGCCCAAAATAATTTCCGGAGCCAGCGCCACCCCAGCGATCCGTGGGCTAACACCCACGGAAAATCGCCAAAAAACTGCCGTTTTCACTCTTTCGCCTCTGGGACGCCCTTAAAACCTCCCACAGGCCCCACGGAGCCCATGGATCTGCTTAACAGCTCGTCAGGGATGCCCCCGAGGGGCTCGGTCCAAAATAATTTCCGGAGCCAGCGCCACCCCAGCGATCCGTGGGCTAACACCCACGGAAAATCGCCAAAAAACTGCCGTTTTCACTCTTTCGCCTCTGGGATGCCCTTAAAACCTCCCACAGGCCCCACGGAGCCCATGGATCCGCTTAACAGCTCGTCAGGGACGCCCCCGAGGGGCTCGGCCCAAAATAATTTCCGGAGCCAGCGCCACCCCAGCGATCCGTGGGCTAACACCCACGGAAAATCGCCAAAAAACTGCCGTTTTCACTCTTTCGCCTCTGGGACGCCCTTAAAACCTCCCACAGGCCCCATGGAGCCCATGGATCCGCTTAACAGCTCGTCAGGGATACCCCCTAGGGGCTCGGCCCAAAATAATTTCCGGAGCCAGCGCCACCCCAGCGATCCGTGGGCTAACACCCACGGAAAATCGCCAAAAAACTGTCGTTTTCACTCTTTCGCCTCTGGGACGCCCTTAAAACCTCCCACAGGCCCCACGGAGCCCATGGATCCGCTTAACAGCTCGTCAGGGACGCCCCCGAGGGGCTCGGCCCAAAATAATTTCCGGAGCCAGCGCCACCCCAGCGATCCGTGGGCTAACACCCACGGAAAATCGCCAAAAAACTGTCGTTTTCACTCTTTCGCCTCTGGGACGCCCTTAAAACCTCCCACAGGCCCCACGGAGCCCATGGATCCGCTTAACAGCTCATCAGGGATGCCTCCGAGGGGCTCGACCCAAAATAATTTTCGGAGCCAGCGCCACCCCAGCGATCCGTGGGCTAACACCCACGGAAAATCGCCAAAAAACTGCCGTTTTCACTCTTTCGCCTCTGGGACGCCCTTAAAACCTCCCACAGGCCCCATGGAGCCCATGGATCCGCTTAACAGCTCGTCAGGGATACCCCCGAGGGGCTCGGCCCAAAATAATTTCCGGAGCCAGCGCCACCCCAGCGATCCGTGGGCTAACACCCACGGAAAATCGCCAAAAAACTGCCGTTTTCACTCTTTCGCCTCTGGGACGCCCTTAAAACCTCCCACAGGCCCCACAGAGCCCATGGATCCGCTTAACAGCTCGTCAGGGACGCCCCCGAGGGGCTCGGCCCAAAATAATTTCCGGAGCCAGCGCCACCCCAGCGATCCGTGGGCTAACACCCACGGAAAATCGCCAAAAAACTGCCGTTTTCACTCTTTCGCCTCTGGGACGCCCTTAAAACCTCCCACAGGCCCCACGGAGCCCATGGATCCACTTAACAGCTCGTCAGGGACGCCCCCGAGGGGCTCGGCCCAAAATAATTTCCGGAGCCAGCGCCACCCCAGCGATCCGTGGGCTAACACCCATGGAAAATCGCCAAAAAACTGCCGTTTTCACTCTTTCGCCTCTGGGACGCCCTTAAAACCTCCCACAGGCCCCACGGAGCCCATGGATCCGCTTAACAGCTCGTCGGGGACGTCCCCGAGGGGCTCGGCCCAAAATAATTTCCGGAGCCAGCGCCACCCCAGCGATCCGTGGGCTAACACCCACGGAAAATCGCCAAAAAACTGCCGTTTTTACTCTTTCGCCTCTGGGACGCCCTTAAAACCTCCCACAGGCCCCACGGAGCCCATGGATCCGCTTAACAGCTCGTCAGGGATGCCCCCGAGGAGCTCGGCCCAAAATAATTTTCGGAGCCAGCGCCACCCCAGCGATCCGTGGGCTAACACCCACGAAAAATCGCCAAAAAACTGCCATTTTCACTCTTTCGCCTCTGGGACGCCCTTAAAACCTCCCACAGGCCCCACGGAGCCCATGGATCCGCTTAACAGCTCGTCAGGGAGGCCCCCGAGAGGCTCGGCCCAAAATAATTTCCGGAGCCAGCGCCACCCCAGCGATCCGTGGGCTAACACCCACGGAAAATCGCCAAAAAACTGCCGTTTTCACTCTTTCGCCTCTGGGACGCCCTTAAAACCTCCCACAGGCCCCACGGAGCCCATGGATCCGCTTAACAGCTCGTCAGGGACGCCCCCGAGGGGCTTGGCCCAAAATAATTTCCGGAGCCAGCGCCACCCCAGCGATCCGTGGGCTAACACCCACGGAAAATCGCCAAAAAACTGCCGTTTTCACTCTTTCGCCTCTGGGACGCCCTTAAAACCTCCCACAGGCCCCACGGAGCCCATGGATCCGCTTAACAGCTCGTCAGGGACGCCCCCGAGGGGCTCGGCCCAAAATAATTTTCGGAGCCAGCGCCACCCCAGCGATCCGTGGGCTAACACCCACGGAAAATCGCCAAAAAACTGCCGTTTTCACTCTTTCGCCTCTGGGACGCCCTTAAAACCTCCCACAGGCCCCACGGAGCCCATGGATCCGCTTAACAGCTCGTCAGGGACGCCCCCGAGGGGCTCGGCCCAAAATAATTTCCGGAGCCAGCGCCACCCCAGCGATCCGTGGGCTAACACCCACGGAAAATCGCCAAAAAACTACCGTTTTCACTCTTTCGCCTCTGGGACGCCCTTAAAACCTCCCACAGGCCCCACGGAGCCCATGGATCCGCTTAACAGCTCATCAGGGACGCCCCCGAGGGGCTCGGCCCAAAATAATTTCCGGAGCCAGCGCCACCCCAGCGATCCGTGGGCTAACACCCACGGAAAATCGCCAAAAAACTGCCGTTTTCACTCTTTCGCCTCTGGGACGCCCTTAAAACCTCCCACAGGCCCCACGGAGCCCATGGATCCGCTTAACAGCTCGTCAGGGACGCCCCCGAGGGGCTCGGCCCAAAATAATTTCCGGAGCCAGCGCCACCCCAGCGATCCGTGGGCTAACACCCACGGAAAATCGCCAAAAAACTGCCGTTTTCACTCGTTCGCCTCTGGGACGCCCTTAAAACCTCCCACAGGCCCCACGGAGCCCATGGATCCGCTTAACAGCTCGTCAGGGACGCCCCCGAGGGGCTTGGCCCAAAATAATTTCCGGAGCCAGCGCCACCCCAGCGATCCGTGGGCTAACACCCACGGAAAATCGCCAAAAAACTGCCGTTTTCACTCTTTCGCCTTTGGGACGCCCTTAAAACCTCCCACAGGCCCCACGGAGCCCATGGATCCGCTTAACAGCTCGTCAGGGATGCCCCCGAGGGGCTCAGCCCAAAATAATTTCCGGAGCCAGCGCCCCCCCAGCTATTCGTGGGCTAACACCCACGGAAAATCGCCAAAAAACTGCCGTTTTCACTCTTTCGCCTTTGGGACGCCCTTAAAACCTCCCACAGGCCCCACGGAGCCCATGGATCCGCTTAACAGCTCGTCAGGGACGCCCCCGAGGGGCTTGGCCCAAAATAATTTCCGGAGCCAGCGCCACCCCAGCGATCCGTGGGCTAACACCCACGGAAAATCGCCAAAAAACTGCCGTTTTCACTCTTTCGCCTTTGGGACGCCCTTAAAACCTCCCACAGGCCCCACGGAGCCCATGGATCCGCTTAACAGCTCGTCAGGGACGCCCCCGAGGGGCTCGGCCCAAAATAATTTCCGGAGCCAGCGCCACCCCAGCGATCCGTGGGCTAACACCCACGGAAAATCGCCAAAAAACTGCCGTTTTCACTCTTTCGCCTCTGGGACGCCCTTAAAACCTCCCACAGGCCCCACGGAGCCCATGGATCCGCTTAAAAGCTCATCAGGGACGTCCCCGAGGGGCTCGGCCCAAAATAATTTCCGGAGCCAGCGCCACCCCAGCGATCCGTGGGCTAACACCCACGGAAAATCGCCAAAAAACTGCCGTTTTCACTCTTTCGCCTCTGGGACGCCCTTAAAACCTCCCACAGGCCCCACGGAGCCCATGGATCCGCTTAACAGCTCGTCAGGGACGCCCCCGAGGGGCTCGGCCCAAAATAATTTCCGGAGCCAGCGCCACCCCAGCGATCCGTGGGCTAACACCCACGGAAAATCGCCAAAAAACTGCCGTTTTCACTCTTTCGCCTCTGGGACGCCCTTAAAACCTCCCACAGGCCCCACGGAGCCCATGTATCCGCTTAACAGCTCGTCAGGGACGCCCCCGAGGGGCTCGGCCCAAAATAATTTCCGGAGCCAGCGCCACCCCAGCGATCCGTGGGCTAACACCCACGGAAAATCGCCAAAAAACTGCCGTTTTCACTCTTTCGCCTCTGGGACACCCTTAAAACCTCCCACAGGCCCCACGGAGCCCATGGATCCGCTTAACAGCTCGTCAGGGACGCCCCCGAGGGTCTCGGCCCAAAATAATTTCCGGAGCCAGCGCCACCCCAGCGATCCGTGGGCTAACACCCACGGAAAATCGCCAAAAAACTGCCGTTTTCACTCTTTCGCCTCTGGGACGCCCTTAAAGCCTCCCACAGGCCCCACGGAGCCCATGGATCCGCTTAACAGCTCGTCAGGGACGCCCCCAAGGGCTTCGGCCCAAAATAATTTCCGGAGCCAGCGCCACCCCAGCGATCCGTGGGCTAACACCCACGGAAAATCGCCAAAAAACTGCCGTTTTCACTCTTTCGCCTCTGGGACGCCCTTAAAACCTCCCACAGGCCCCACGGAGCCCATGGATCCGCTTAACAGCTCGTCAGGGACGCCCCCGAGGGTCTCGGCCCAAAATAATTTCCGGAGCCAGCGCCACCCCAGCGATCCGTGGGCTAACACCCACGGAAAATCGCCAAAAAACTGCCGTTTTCACTCTTTCGCCTCTGGGACGCCCTTAAAACCTCCCACAGGCCCCACGGAGCCCATGGATCCGCTTAACAGCTCGTCAGGGATGCCCCCGAGGGCCTCGGCCCAAAATAATTTCCGGAGCCAGCGCCACCCCAGCGATCCGTGGGCTAACACCCACGGAAAATCGCCAAAAAACTGCCGTTTTCACTCTTTCGCCTCTGGGACGCCCTTAAAACCTCCCACAGGACCCACGGAGCCCATGGATCCGCTTAACAGCTCGTCAGGGACGCCCCCGAGGGGCTCGGCCCAAAATAATTTCCGAAGCCAGCGCCACCCCAGCGATCCGTGGGCTAACACCCACAGAAAATCGCCAAAAAACTGCCGTTTTCACTCTTTCGCCTCTGGGACGCCCTTAAAACCTCCCACAGGCCCCACGGAACCCATGGATCCGCTTAACAGCTCGTCAGGGACGCCCCCGAGGGTCTCGGCCCAAAATAATTTCCGGAGCCAGCGCCACCCCAGCGATCCGTGGGCTAACACCGACGGAAAATCGCCAAAAAACTGCCGTTTTCACTCTTTCGCCTCTGGGACGCCCTTAAAACCTCCCACAGGCCCCACGGAGCCCATGGATCCACTTAACAGCTCGTCAGGGACGCCCCCGAGGGGCTCGGCCCAAAATAATTTCCGGAGCCAGCGCCACCCCAGCGATCCGTGGGCTAACACCCACGGAAAATCGCCAAAAAACTGCCGTTTTCACTCTTTCGCCTCTGGGACGCCCTTAAAACCTCCCACAGGCCCCACGGAGCCCATGGATCCGCTTAACAGCTCGTCAGTGACGCCCCCGAGGGGCTCGGCCCAAAATAATTTCCGGAACCAGCGCCACCCCAGCGATCCGTGGGCTAACACCCACGGAAAATCGCCAAAAAACTGCCATTTTCACTCTTTCGCCTCTGGGACGCCCTTAAAACCTCCCACAGGCCCCACGGAGCCCATGGATCCGCTTAACAGCTCGTCAGGGACGCCCCCGAGGGGCTCGGCCCAAAATAATTTCCGGAGCCAGCGCCACCCCAGCGATCCGTGGGCTAACACCCACGGAAAATCGCCAAAAAACTGCCGTTTTCACTCTTTCGCCTCTGGGACGCCCTTAAAACCAGACCCCACGGAGCCCATGGATCCTCTTAACAGCTCGTCAGGGACGCCCCCGAGGGGCTCGGCCCAAAATAATTTTCGGAGCCAGCGCCACCCCAGCGATCCGTGGGCTAACACCCACGGAAAATCGCCAAAAAACTGCCGTTTTCACTCTTTCGCCTCTGGGACGCCCTTAAAACCTCCCACAGGCCCCACGGAGCCCATGGATCCGCTTAACAGCTCGTCAGGGATGCCCCCGAGGGGCTCGGCCCAAAATAATTTCCGGAGCCAGCGCCACCCCAGCGATCCGTGGGCTGACACCCACGGAAAATCGCCAAAAAACTGCCGTTTTCACTCTTTCGCCTCTGGGACGCCCTTAAAACCTCCCACAGGCCCCACGGAGCCCATGGATCCGCTTAACAGCTCGTTAGGGACGCCCCCGAGGGGCTCGGCCCAAAATAATTTCCGGAGCCAGCGCCACCCCAGCGATCCGTGGGCTAACACCCACGGAAAATCGCCAAAAAACTGCCGTTTTCACTCTTTCGCCTCTGGGATGCCCTTAAAACCTCCCACAGGCCCCACGGAGCCCATGGATCCGCTTAACAGCTCGTCAGGGACGCCCCCGAGGGGCTCGGCCCAAAATAATTTCCGGAGCCAGCGCCACCCCAGCGATCCGTGGGCTAACACCCACGGAAAATCGCCAAAAAACTGCCGTTTTCACTCTTTCGCCTCTGGGACGCCCTTAAAACCTCCCACAGGCCCCACGGAGCCCATGTATCCACTTAACAGCTCGTCAGGGACGCCCCCGAGGGGCTCGGCCCAAAATAATTTCCGGAGCCAGCGCCACCCCAGCGATCCGTGGGCTAACACCCACGGAAAATCGCCAAAAAACTGCCGTTTTCACTCTTTCGCCT
The DNA here is from genome assembly GCA_031232105.1 of Capsicum rhomboideum. Lineage (NCBI taxonomy): Eukaryota > Viridiplantae > Streptophyta > Magnoliopsida > Solanales > Solanaceae > Capsicum > Capsicum rhomboideum. The sequence goes on from CP124714.1 coordinate 172,100,376, forward strand.
CTGGGACACCCTTAAAACCTCCCACAGGCCCCACGGAGCCCATGGATCCGCTTAACAGCTCGTCAGGGACGCCCCCGAGGGTCTCGGCCCAAAATAATTTCCGGAGCCAGCGCCACCCCAGCGATCCGTGGGCTAACACCCACGGAAAATCGCCAAAAAACTGCCGTTTTCACTCTTTCGCCTCTGGGACGCCCTTAAAGCCTCCCACAGGCCCCACGGAGCCCATGGATCCGCTTAACAGCTCGTCAGGGACGCCCCCAAGGGCTTCGGCCCAAAATAATTTCCGGAGCCAGCGCCACCCCAGCGATCCGTGGGCTAACACCCACGGAAAATTGCCAAAAAACTGCCGTTTTCACTCTTTCGCCTCTGGGACGCCCTTAAAACCTCCCACAGGCCCCACGGAGCCCATGGATCCGCTTAACAGCTCGTCAGGGACGCCCCCGAGGGTCTCGGCCCAAAATAATTTCCGGAGCCAGCGCCACCCCAGCGATCCGTGGGCTAACACCCACGGAAAATCGCCAAAAAACTGCCGTTTTCACTCTTTCGCCTCTGGGACGCCCTTAAAACCTCCCACAGGACCCACGGAGCCCATGGATCCGCTTAACAGCTCGTCAGGGACGCCCCCGAGGGGCTCGGCCCAAAATAATTTCCGAAGCCAGCGCCACCCCAGCGATCCGTGGGCTAACACCCACAGAAAATCGCCAAAAAACTGCCGTTTTCACTCTTTCGCCTCTGGGACGCCCTTAAAACCTCCCACAGGCCCCACGGAACCCATGGATCCGCTTAACAGCTCGTCAGGGACGCCCCCGAGGGTCTCGGCCCAAAATAATTTCCGGAGCCAGCGCCACCCCAGCGATCCGTGGGCTAACACCCACGGAAAATCGCCAAAAAACTGCCGTTTTCACTCTTTCGCCTCTGGGACGCCCTTAAAACCTCCCACAGGCCCCACGGAGCCCATGGATCCACTTAACAGCTCGTCAGGGACGCCCCCGAGGGGCTCGGCCCAAAATAATTTCCGGAGCCAGCGCCACCCCAGCGATCCGTGGGCTAACACCCACGGAAAATCGCCAAAAAACTGCCGTTTTCACTCTTTCGCCTCTGGGACGCCCTTAAAACCTCCCACAGGCCCCACGGAGCCCATGGATCCGCTTAACAGCTCGTCAGTGACGCCCCCGAGGGGCTCGGCCCAAAATAATTTCCGGAACCAGCGCCACCCCAGCGATCCGTGGGCTAACACCCACGGAAAATCGCCAAAAAACTGCCATTTTCACTCTTTCGCCTCTGGGACGCCCTTAAAACCTCCCACAGGCCCCACGGAGCCCATGGATCCGCTTAACAGCTCGTCAGGGACGCCCCCGAGGGGCTCGGCCCAAAATAATTTCCGGAGCCAGCGCCACCCCAGCGATCCGTGGGCTAACACCCACGGAAAATCGCCAAAAAACTGCCGTTTTCACTCTTTCGCCTCTGGGACGCCCTTAAAACCAGACCCCACGGAGCCCATGGATCCTCTTAACAGCTCGTCAGGGACGCCCCCGAGGGGCTCGGCCCAAAATAATTTTCGGAGCCAGCGCCACCCCAGCGATCCGTGGGCTAACACCCACGGAAAATCGCCAAAAAACTGCCGTTTTCACTCTTTCGCCTCTGGGACGCCCTTAAAACCTCCCACAGGCCCCACGGAGCCCATGGATCCGCTTAACAGCTCGTCAGGGATGCCCCCGAGGGGCTCGGCCCAAAATAATTTCCGGAGCCAGCGCCACCCCAGCGATCCGTGGGCTAACACCCACGGAAAATCGCCAAAAAACTGCCGTTTTCACTCTTTCGCCTCTGGGACGCCCTTAAAACCTCCCACAGGCCCCACGGAGCCCATGGATCCGCTTAACAGCTCGTTAGGGACGCCCCCGAGGGGCTCGGCCCAAAATAATTTCCGGAGCCAGCGCCACCCCAGCGATCCGTGGGCTAACACCCACGAAAAATCGCCAAAAAACTGCCGTTTTCACTCTTTCGCCTCTGGGATGCCCTTAAAACCTCCCACAGGCCCCACGGAGCCCATGGATCCGCTTAACAGCTCGTCAGGGATGCCCCCGAGGGGCTCAGCCCAAAATAATTTCCGAAGCCAGCGCCACCCCAGCGATCCGTGGGCTAACACCCACGGAAAATCGCCAAAAAACTGCCGTTTTCACTCTTTCGCCTCTGGGACGCCCTTAAAACCTCCCACAGGCCCCACGGAGCCCATGGATCCGCTTAACAGCTCGTCAGTGACGCCCCCGAGGGGCTCGGCCCAAAATAATTTCCGGAACCAGCGCCACCCCAGCGATCCGTGGGCTAACACCCACGGAAAATCGCCAAAAAACTGCCATTTTCACTCTTTCGCCTCTGGGACGCCCTTAAAACCTCCCACAGGCCCCACGGAGCCCATGGATCCGCTTAACAGCTCGTCAGGGACGCCCCCGAGGGGCTCGGCCCAAAATAATTTCCGGAGCCAGCGCCACCCCAGCGATCCGTGGGCTAACACCCACGGAAAATCGCCAAAAAACTGCCGTTTTCACTCTTTCGCCTCTGGGACGCCCTTAAAACCAGACCCCACGGAGCCCATGGATCCTCTTAACAGCTCGTCAGGGACGCCCCCGAGGGGCTCGGCCCAAAATAATTTTCGGAGCCAGCGCCACCCCAGCGATCCGTGGGCTAACACCCACGGAAAATCGCCAAAAAACTGCCGTTTTCACTCTTTCGCCTCTGGGACGCCCTTAAAACCTCCCACAGGCCCCACGGAGCCCATGGATCCGCTTAACAGCTCGTCAGGGATGCCCCCGAGGGGCTCGGCCCAAAATAATTTCCGGAGCCAGCGCCACCCCAGCGATCCGTGGGCTAACACCCACGGAAAATCGCCAAAAAACTGCCGTTTTCACTCTTTCGCCTCTGGGACGCCCTTAAAACCTCCCACAGGCCCCACGGAGCCCATGGATCCGCTTAACAGCTCGTTAGGGACGCCCCCGAGGGGCTCGGCCCAAAATAATTTCCGGAGCCAGCGCCACCCCAGCGATCCGTGGGCTAACACCCACGAAAAATCGCCAAAAAACTGCCGTTTTCACTCTTTCGCCTCTGGGATGCCCTTAAAACCTCCCACAGGCCCCACGGAGCCCATGGATCCGCTTAACAGCTCGTCAGGGATGCCCCCGAGGGGCTCAGCCCAAAATAATTTCCGAAGCCAGCGCCCCCCCAGCTATTCGTGGGCTAACACCCACGGAAAATCGCCAAAAAACTGCCGTTTTCACTCTTTCGCCTTTGGGACGCCCTTAAAACCTCCCACAGGCCCCACGGAGCCCATGGATCCGCTTAACAGCTCGTCAGGGACGCCCCCGAGGGGCTTGGCCCAAAATAATTTCCGGAGCCAGCGCCACCCCAGCGATCCGTGGGCTAACACCCACGGAAAATCGCCAAAAAACTGCCGTTTTCACTCTTTCGCCTTTGGGACGCCCTTAAAACCTCCCACAGGCCCCACGGAGCCCATGGATCCGCTTAACAGCTCGTCAGGGACGCCCCCGAGGGGCTCGGCCCAAAATAATTTCCGGAGCCAGCGCCACCCCAGCGATCCGTGGGCTAACACCCACGGAAAATCGCCAAAAAACTGCCGTTTTCACTCTTTCGCCTCTGGGACGCCCTTAAAACCTCCCACAGGCCCCACGGAGCCCATGGATCCGCTTAACAGCTCATCAGGGACGTCCCCGAGGGGCTCGGCCCAAAATAATTTCCGGAGCCAGCGCCACCCCAGCGATCCGTGGGCTAACACCCACGGAAAATCGCCAAAAAACTGCCGTTTTCACTCTTTCGCCTCTGGGACGCCCTTAAAACCTCCCACAGGCCCCACGGAGCCCATGGATCCGCTTAACAGCTCGTCAGGGACGCCCCCGAGGGGCTCGGCCCAAAATAATTTCCGGAGCCAGCGCCACCCCAGCGATCCGTGGGCTAACACCCACGGAAAATCGCCAAAAAACTGCCGTTTTCACTCTTTCGCCTCTGGGACGCCCTTAAAACCTCCCACAGGCCCCACGGAGCCCATGTATCCACTTAACAGCTCGTCAGGGACGCCCCCGAGGGTCTCGGCCCAAAATAATTTCCGGAGCCAGCGCCACCCCAGCGATCCGTGGGCTAACACCCACGGAAAATCGCCAAAAAACTGCCGTTTTCACTCTTTCGCCTCTGGGACACCCTTAAAACCTCCCACAGGCCCCACGGAGCCCATGGATCCGCTTAACAGCTCGTCAGGGACGCCCCCGAGGGTCTCGGCCCAAAATAATTTCCGGAGCCAGCGCCACCCCAGCGATCCGTGGGCTAACACCCACGGAAAATCGCCAAAAAACTGCCGTTTTCACTCTTTCGCCTCTGGGACGCCCTTAAAGCCTCCCACAGGCCCCACGGAGCCCATGGATCCGCTTAACAGCTCGTCAGGGACGCCCCCAAGGGCTTCGGCCCAAAATAATTTCCGGAGCCAGCGCCACCCCAGCGATCCGTGGGCTAACACCCACGGAAAATCGCCAAAAAACTGCCGTTTTCACTCTTCCGCCTCTGGGACGCCCTTAAAACCTCCCACAGGCCCCACGGAGCCCATGGATCCGCTTAACAGCTCGTCAGGGACGCCCCCGAGGGTCTCGGCCCAAAATAATTTCCGGAGCCAGCGCCACCCCAGCGATCCGTGGGCTAACACCCACGGAAAATCGCCAAAAAACTGCCGTTTTCACTCTTTCGCCTCTGGGACGCCCTTAAAACCTCCCACAGGCCCCACGGAGCCCATGGATCCGCTTAACAGCTCGTCAGGGATGCCCCCGAGGGCCTCGGCCCAAAATAATTTCCGGAGCCAGCGCCACCCCAGCGATCCGTGGGCTAACACCCACGGAAAATCGCCAAAAAACTGCCGTTTTCACTCTTTCGCCTCTGGGACGCCCTTAAAACCTCCCACAGGCCCCACGGAGCCCATGGATCCGCTTAACAGCTCGTCAGGGACGCCCCCGAGGGGCTCGGCCCAAAATAATTTCCGAAGCCAGCGCCACCCCAGCGATCCGTGGGCTAACACCCACAGAAAATCGCCAAAAAACTGCCGTTTTCACTCTTTCGCCTCTGGGACGCCCTTAAAACCTCCCACAGGCCCCACGGAACCCATGGATCCGCTTAACAGCTCGTCAGGGACGCCCCCGAGGGTCTCGGCCCAAAATAATTTCCGGAGCCAGCGCCACCCCAGCGATCCGTGGGCTAACACCCACGGAAAATCGCCAAAAAACTGCCGTTTTCACTCTTTCGCCTCTGGGACGCCCTTAAAACCTCCCACAGGCCCCACGGAGCCCATGGATCCACTTAACAGCTCGTCAGGGACGCCCCCGAGGGGCTCGGCCCAAAATAATTTCCGGAGCCAGCGCCACCCCAGCGATCCGTGGGCTAACACCCACGGAAAATCGCCAAAAAACTGCCGTTTTCACTCTTTCGCCTCTGGGACGCCCTTAAAACCTCCCACAGGCCCCACGGAGCCCATGGATCCGCTTAACAGCTCGTCAGTGACGCCCCCGAGGGGCTCGGCCCAAAATAATTTCCGGAACCAGCGCCACCCCAGCGATCCGTGGGCTAACACCCACGGAAAATCGCCAAAAAACTGCCATTTTCACTCTTTCGCCTCTGGGACGCCCTTAAAACCTCCCACAGGCCCCACGGAGCCCATGGATCCGCTTAACAGCTCGTCAGGGACGCCCCCGAGGGGTTCGGCCCAAAATAATTTCCGGAGCCAGCGCCACCCCAGCGATCCGTGGGCTAACACCCACGGAAAATCGCCAAAAAACTGCCGTTTTCACTCTTTCGCCTCTGGGACGCCCTTAAAACCTCCCACAGGCCCCACGGAGCCCATGGATCCGCTTAACAGCTCGTTAGGGACGCCCCCGAGGGGCTCGGCCCAAAATAATTTCCGGAGCCAGCGCCACCCCAGCGATCCGTGGGCTAACACCCACGGAAAATCGCCAAAAAACTGCCGTTTTCACTCTTTCGCCTCTGGGACGCCCTTAAAACCTCCCACAGGCCCCACGGAGCCCATGGATCCGCTTAACAGCTCGTTAGGGACGCCCCCGAGGGGCTCGGCCCAAAATAATTTCCGGAGCCAGCGCCACCCCAGCGATCCGTGGGCTAACACCCACGGAAAATCGCCAAAAAACTGCCGTTTTCACTCTTTCGCCTCTGGGATGCCCTTAAAACCTCCCACAGGCCCCACGGAGCCCATGGATCCGCTTAACAGCTCGTCAGGGACGCCCCCGAGGGGCTCGGCCCAAAATAATTTCCGGAGCCAGCGCCACCCCAGCGATCCGTGGGCTAACACCCACGGAAAATCGCCAAAAAACTGCCGTTTTCACTCTTTCGCCTCTGGGACGCCCTTAAAACCTCCCACAGGCCCCACGGAGCCCATGGATCCGCTTAACAGCTCGTCAGGGACGCCCCCGAGGGGCTCGGCCCAAAATAATTTCCGGAGCCAGCTCCACCCCAGCGATCCGTGGGCTAACACCCACGGAAAATCGCCAAAAAACTGCCGTTTTCACTCTTTCGCCTCTGGGACGCCCTTAAAACCAGACCCCACGGAGCCCATGGATCCGCTTAACAGCTCGTCAGGGACGCCCCTGAGGGGTTCGGCCCAAAATAATTTCCGGAGCCAGCGCCACCCCAGCGATCCGTGGGCTAACACCCACGGAAAATCGCCAAAAAACTACCGTTTTCACTCTTTCGCCTCTGGGACGCCCTTAAAACCTCCCACAGGCCCCACGGAGCCCATGGATCCGCTTAACAGCTCGTCAGGGACGCCCCCGAGGGGCTCGGCCCAAAATAATTTCCGAAGCCAGCGCCACCCCAGCGATCCGTGGGCTAACACCCACGGAAAATCGCCAAAAAACTGCCGTTTTCACTCTTTCGCCTCTGGGACGCCCTTAAAACCTCCCACAGGCCCCACGGAGCCCATGGATCCGCTTAAAAGCTCGTCAGGGATGCCCACGAGGGGCTCGGCCCAAAATAATTTCCGGAGCCAGCGCCACCCCAGCGATCCGTGGGCTAACACCCACGGAAAATCGCCAAAAAACTGCCGTTTTCACTCTTTCGCCTCTGGGACGCCCTTAAAACCTCCCACAGGCCCCACGGAGCCCATGGATCCGCTTAACAGGTCGTCAGGGACGCCCCCGAGGGGCTCGGCCCAAAATAATTTCCGGAGCCAGCGCCACCCCAGCGATCCGTGGGCTAACACCCACGGAAAATCGCCAAAAAACTGCCGTTTTCACTCTTTCGCCTCTGGGACGCCCTTAAAACCTCCCACAGGCCCCACGGAGCCCATGGATCCGCTTAACAGCTCGTCAGGGACGCCCCCGAGGGGCTCGGCCCAAAATAATTTCTGGAGCCAGCGCCACCCCAGCGATCCGTGGGCTAACACCCACGGAAAATCGCCAAAAAACTGCCGTTTTCACTCTTTCGCCTCTGGGACGCCCTTAAAACCTCCCACAGGCCCCACGGAGCCCATGGATCCGCTTAACAGCTCGTCAGGGACGCCCCCGAGGGGCTCGGCCCAAAATAATTTTCGGAGCCAGCGCCACCCCAGCGATCCGTGGGCTAACACCCACGGAAAATCGCCAAAAAACTGCCGTTTTCACTCTTTCGCCTCTGGGACGCCCTTAAAACCTCCCACAGGCCCCACGGAGCCCATGGATCCGCTTAACAGCTCGTCAGGGACGCCCCCGAGGGGCTCGGCCCAAAATAATTTCCGAAGCCAGCGCCACCCCAGCGATCCGTGGGCTAACACCCACGGAAAATCACCAAAAAACTGCCGTTTTCACTCTTTCGCCTCTGGGAAGCCCTTAAAACCTCCCACAGGCCCCACGGAGCCCATGGATCCGCTTAACAGCTCGTCAGGGACGCCCCCAAGGGGCTCGGCCCAAAATAATTTTCGGAGCCAGCGCCACCCCAGCGATCCGTGGGCTAACACCCACGGAAAATCACCAAAAAACTGCCGTTTTCACTCTTTCGCCTCTGGGACGCCCTTAAAACCTTCCACAGGCCCCACGGAGCCCATGGATCCGCTTAACAGCTCGTCAGGGACGCCCCCGAGGGGCTCGGCCCAAAATAATTTCCGGAGCCAGCGCCACCCCAGCGATCCGTGGGCTAACACCCACGGAAAATCGCCAAAAAACTGTCATTTTCACTCTTTCGCCTCTGGGACGCCCTTAAAACCTCCCACAGGCCCCACGGAGCCCATGGATCCGCTTAACAGCTCGTCAGGGAAGCCTACGAGGGGCTCGGCCCAAAATAATTTCCGGAGCCAGCGCCACCCCAGCGATCCGTGGGCTAACACCCACGGAAAATCGCCAAAAAACTGCCATTTTCACTCTTTCGCCTCTGGGACGCCCTTAATACCTCCCACAGGCCCCACGGAGCCCATGGATCCGCTTAACAGCTCGTCAGGGACGCCCCCGAGGGGCTCGACCCAAAATAATTTCCGGAGCCAGCGCCACCCCAGCGATCCGTGGGCTAACACCCACGAAAAATCGCCAAAAAACTGCCGTTTTCACACTTTCACCTCTGGGACGCCCTTAAAACCTCCCACAGGCCCCATGGAGCCCGTGGATCCGCTTAACAGCTCGTCAAGGACGCCCCCGAGGGGCTCGGCCCAAAATAATTTCCGGAGCCAGCGCCACCCCAGCGATCCGTGGGCTAACACCCACGGAAAATCGCCAAAAAACTGCCGTTTTCACTCTTTCGCCTCTGGGACGCCCTTAAAACCTCCCACAGGCCCCACGGAGCCCATGGATCCGCTTAACAGCTCGTCAGGGACGCCCCCGAGGGGCTCGGCCCAAAATAATTTCCGGAGCCAGCGCCACCCCAGCGATCCGTGGGCTAACACCCACGGAAAATTGGCAAAAAACTGCCGTTTTCACTCTTTCGCCTCTGGGACGCCCTTAAAACCTCCCACAGGCCCCATGGAGCCCGTGGATCCGCTTAACAGCTCGTCAGGGACGCCGCCGAGGGGCTCGGCCCAAAATAATTTCCGGAGCCAGCGCCACCCCAGCGATCCGTGGGCTAACACCCACGGAAAATCGCCAAAAAAATGCCGTTTTCACTCTTTCGCCTCTGGGACGCCCTTAAAACCTCCCACAGGCCCCACGGAGCCCATGGATCCGCTTAACAGCTCGTCAGGGACGCCCCCGAGGGGCTCGGCCCAAAATAATTTCCGGAGCCAGCGCCACCCCAGCGATCCGTGGGCTAACACCCATGGAAAATCGCCAAAAAACTGCCGTTTTCACTCTTTAGCCTCTGGGACGCCCTTAAAACCTCCCACAGGCCCCACGGAGCCCATGGATCCGCTTAACAGCTCGTCAGAGACGCCCCCGAGGGGCTCGGCCCAAAATAATTTCCGGAGCCAGCGCCACCCCAGCGATCCGTGGGCTAACACCCACTTAAAATCGCCAAAAAACTGCCGTTTTCACTCTTTCGCCTCTGGGACGCCCTTAAAACCTCCCACAGGCCCCACGGAGCCCATGGATCCGCTTAACAGCTCGTCAGGGACGCCCCCGAGGGGGTCGGCCCAAAATAATTTTCGGAGCCAGCGCCACCCCAGCGATCCGTGGGCTAACACCCACGGAAAATCGCCAAAAAACTGCTGTTTTCACTCTTTCGCCTCTGGGACGCCCTTAAAACCTCCCACAGGCCCCACGGAGCCCATGGATCTGCTTAACAGCTCGTCAGGGACGCCGCCGAGGGGCTCGGCCCAAAATAATTTCCGGAGCCAGCGCCACCCCAACGATCCGTGGGCTAACACCCACGGAAAATCGCCAAAAAACTGCCGTTTTCACTCTTTCGCCTCTGGGACGCCCTTAAAACCTCCCACAGGCCCCACGGAGCCCATGGATCCGCTTAACAGCTCGTCAGGGACGCCCCCGAGGGGCTCGGCCCAAAATAATTTCCGGAGCCAGCGCCACCCCAGCGATCCGTGGGCTAACACCCACGGAAAATCGCCAAAAAACTGCCGTTTTCACTCTTTCGCCTCTGGGACGCCCTTAAAACCTCCCACAGGCCCCACGGAGCCCATGGATCCGCTTAACAGCTCGTCAGGAACGCCCCCGAGGGGCTCGGGCCAAAATAATTTCCGGAGCCAGCGCCACCCCAGCGATCCGTGGGCTAACACCCACGGAAAATCGCAAAAAAACTGCCGTTTTCACTCTTTCGCCTCTGGGACGCCCTTAAAACCTCCCACAGGCCCCACGGAGCCCATGGATCCGCTTAACAGCTCGTCAGGGACGCCCCCGAGGGGCTCGGCCCAAAATAATTTCCGGAGCCAGCGCCACCCCAGCGATCCGTGGGCTGACACCCACGGAAAATCGCCAAAAAACTGCCGTTTTCACTCTTTCGCCTCTGGGACGCCCTTAAAACCTCCCACAGGCCCCACGGAGCCCATGGATCCGCTTAACAGCTCGTCAGGGACGCCCCCGAGGGGCTCGGCCCAAAATAATTTCCGGAGCCAGCGCCACCCCAGCGATCCGTGGGCTAACACCCATGGAAAATCGCCAAAAAACTGCCGTTTTCACTCTTTCGCCTCTGGGAAGCCCTTAAAACCTCCCACAGGCCCCACGGAGCCCATGGATCCGCTTAACAGCTCGTCAGGGACGCCCCCGAGGGGCTCGGCCCAAAATAATTTTCGGAGCCAGCGCCACCCCAGCGATCCGTGGGCTAACACCCACGGAAAATTGCCAAAAAACTGCCGTTTTCACTCTTTCGCCTCTGGGACACCCTTAAAACCTTCCACAGGCCCCACGGAGCCCATGGATCCGCTTAACAGCTCGTCAGGGACGCCCCCGAGGGGCTCGGCCCAAAATAATTTCCGGAGCCAGCGCCACCCCAGCGATCCGTGGGCTAACACCCACGGAAAATCGCCAAAAAACTGTCGTTTTCACTCTTTCGGCTCTGGGACGCCCTTAAAACCTCCCACAGGCCCCACGGAACCCATGGATCCGCTTAACAGCTCGTCAGGGACGCCTACGAGGGGCTCAGCCCAAAATAATTTTCGGAGCCAGCGCCACCCCAGCGATCCGTGGGCTAACACCCACGGAAAATCGCCAAAAAACTGCCATTTTCACTCTTTCGCCTCTGGGACGCCCTTAATACCTCCCACAGGCCCCACGGAGCCCATGGATCCGCTTAACAGCTCGTCAGGGACGCCCCCGAGGGGCTCGGCCCAAAATAATTTCCGGAGCCAGCGCCACCCCAGCGATCCGTGGGCTAACACCCACGGAAAATCGCCAAAAAACTGCCGTTTTCACTCTTTCGCCTCTGGGACGCCCTTAAAACCTCCCACAGGCCCCATGGAGCCCGTGGATCCGCTTAACAGCTCGTCAGGGACGCCCCCGAGGGGCTCGGCCCAAAATAATTTCCGGAGCCAGCGCCACCCCAGCGATCCGTGGGCTAACACCCACGGAAAATCGCCAAAAAATTGCCGTTTTCACTCTTTCTCCTCTGGGACGCCCTTAAAACCTCCCACAGGCCCCACGGAGCCCATGGATCCGCTTAACAGCTCGTCAGGGACGCCCCCGAGGGGCTCGGCCCAAAATAATTTCCAGAGCCAGCGCCACCCCAGCGATCCGTGGGCTAACACCCACGGAAAATCGCCAAAAAACTGTCGTTTTCACTCTTTCGCCTCTGGGACGCCCTTAAAACCTCCCACAGGCCCCACGGAGCCCATGGATCCGCTTAACAGCTCGTCAGGGACGCCCCAGAGGGGCTCGGCCCAAAATAATTTCCGGAGCCAGCGCCACCCCAGCGATCCGTGGGCTAACACCCACGGAAAATCGCCAAAAAACTGCCGTTTTCACTCTTTCGCCTCTGGGACGCCCTTAAAACCTCCCACAGGCCCCATGGAGCCCGTGGATCCGCTTAACAGCTCGTCAGGGACGCCCCCGAGGGGCTCGGCCCAAAATCATTTCCGGAGCCAGCGCCACCCCAGCGATCCGTGGGCTAACACCCACGGAAAATCGCCAAAAAACTGCCGTTTTCACTCTTTCGCCTCTGGGACGCCCTTAAAACCTCCCACAGGCCCCACGGAGCCCATGGATCCGCTTAACAGCTCGTCAGGGACGCCCCCGAGGGGCTCAGCCCAAAATAATTTCCGGAGCCAGCGCCACCCCAGCGATCCGTGGGCTAACACCCACGGAAAATCGCCAAAAAACTGCCGTTTTCACTCTTTCGCCTCTGGGACGCCCTTAAAACCTCCCACAGGCCCCACGGAGCCCATGGATCCGCTTAACAGCTCGTCAGAGACACCCCCGAGGGGCTCGGCCCAAAATAATTTCCGAAGCCAGCGCCACCCCAGCGATCCGTGGGCTAACACCCACTTAAAATCGCCAAAAAACTGCCGTTTTCACTCTTTCGCCTCTGGGACGCCCTTAAAACCTCCCACAGGCCCCACGGAGCCCATGGATCCGCTTAACAGCTCATCAGGGACGCCCCCGAGGGGCTCGGCCCAAAATAATTTTCGGAGCCAGCGCCACCCCAGCGATCCGTGGGCTAACACCCATGGAAAATCGCCAAAAAACTGCCGTTTTCACTCTTTCGCCTCTGGGACGCCCTTAAAACCTCCCACAGGCCCCACGGAGCCCATGGATCTGCTTAACAGCTCGTCAGGGACGCCCCCGAGGGGCTCGGCCCAAAATAATTTCCGGAGCCAGCGCCACCCCAGCGATCCGTGGGCTAACACCCACGGAAAATCACCAAAAAACTGCCGTTTTCACTCTTTCGCCTCTGGGACGCCCTTAAAACCTCCCACAGGCCCCACGGAGCCCATGGATCCGCTTAACAGCTCGTCAGGGACGCCCCCGAGGGGCTCGGCCCAAAATAATTTCCGGAGCCAGCGCCACCCCAGCGATCCGTGGGCTAACACCCACGGAAAATCGCCAAAAAACTGCCGTTTTCACTCTTTCGCCTCTGGGACGCCCTTAAAACCTCCCACAGGCCCCACGGAGCCCATGGATCCGCTTAAGAGCTCGTCAGGGACGCCCCCGAGGGGCTCGGCCCAAAATAATTTCCGGAGCCAGCGCCACCCCAGCGATCCGTGGGCTAACACCCACGGAAAATCGCCAAAAAACTGCCGTTTTCACTCTTTCGCCTCTGGGACGCCCTTAAAACCTCCCACAGGCCCCACGGAGCCCATGGATCCGCTTAAGAGCTCGTCAGGAATGCCCCCGAGGGGCTCGGGCCAAAATAATTTCCGAAGCCAGCGCCACCCCAGCGATCCGTGGGCTAACACTCACGGAAAATCGCCAAAAAACTGCCGTTTTCACTCTTTCGCCTCTGGGACGCCCTTAAAACCTCCCACAGGCCCCACGGAGCCCATGGATCCGCTTAACAGCTCGTCAGGGACGCCCCCGAGGGGGTCGGCCCAAAATAATTTCCAGAGCCAGCGCCACCCCAGCGATCCGTGGGCTAACACCCACGGAAAATCGCCAAAAAACTGCCGTTTTCACTCTTTCGCCTCTGGGACGCCCTTAAAACCTCCCACAGGCCCCACGGAGCCCATGGATCCGCTTAACAGCTCGTCAGGGACGCCCCCGAGGGGCTCGGCCCAAAATAATTTCCGGAGCCAGCGCCACCCCAGCGATCCGTGGGCTAACACCCATGGAAAATCGCCAAAAAACTGCCGTTTTCACTCTTTCGCCTCTGGGACGCCCTTAAAACCTCCCACAGGCCCCACGGAACCCATGGATCCGCTTAACATCTCGTCAGGGACGCCCCCGAGGGGCTCGGCCCAAAATAATTTCCGGAGCCAGCGCCACCCCAGCGATCCGTGGGCTAACACCCACGGAAAATCGCCAAAAAACTGCCGTTTTCACTCTTTTGCCTCTGGGACGCCCTTAAAACCTCCCACAGGCCCCACGGAGCCCTCGGATCCGCTTAACAGCTCATCAGGGACGCCCCCGAGGGGCTCAGCCCAAAATAATTTCCGGAGCCAGCGCCACCCCAGCGATCCGTGGGCTAACACCCACGGAAAATTGCCAAAAAACTGCCATTTTCACTCTTTCGCCTCTGGGACACCCTTAAAACCTCCCACAGGCCCCACGGAGCCCATGGATCCACTTAACAGCTCGTCAGGGACGCCCCCGAGGGGCTCGGCCCAAAATAATTTCCGGAGCCAGCGCCACCCCAGCGATCCGTGGGCTAACACCCACGGAAAATCGCCAAAAAACTGCCGTTTTCACTCTTTCGCCTCTGGGACGCCCTTAAAACCTCCCACAGGCCCCACGGAGCCCATGGATCCGCTTAACAGCTCGTCAGGGACGCCCCCGAGGGGCTCGGCCCAAAATAATTTCCGGAGCCAGCGCCACCCCAGCGATCCGTGGGCTAACACCCACGGAAAATCGCCAAAAAACTGCCGTTTTCACTCTTTCGCCTCTGGGACGCCCTTAAAACCTCCCACAGGACCCACGGAGCCCATGGATCCGCTTAACAGCTCATCAGGGACGCCCCCGAGGGGCTCGGCCCAAAATAATTTCCGGAGCCAGCGCCACCCCAGCGATCCGTGGGCTAACACCCACGGAAAATCGCCAAAAAACTGCCGTTTTCACTCTTTTGCCTCTGGGACGCCCTTAAAACCTCCCACAGGCCCCACGGAGCCCATGGATCCGCTTAACAGCTCGTCAGGGATGCCCCCGAGGGGCTCGGCCCAAAATAATTTTCGGAGCCAGCGCCACCCCAGCGATCCGTGGGCTAACACCCACGGAAAATCGCCAAAAAACTGCCGTTTTCACTCTTTCGCCTCTGGGACGCCCTTAAAACCTCCCACAGGCCCCACGGAGCCCATCGATCCGCTTAACAGCTCATCAGGGACGCCCCCGAGGGGCTCGGCCCAAAATAATTTCCGGAGCCAGCGCCACCCCAGCGATCCGTGGGCTAACACCCACGGAAAATCGCCAAAAAACTGTCGTTTTCACTCTTTAGCCTCTGGGACGCCCTTAAAACCTCCCACAGGCCCCACGGAGCCCATGGATCCGCTTAACAGCTCGTCAGGGACGCCCCCGAGGGGCTCGGCCCAAAATAATTTCCGGAGCCAGCGCCACCCCAGCGATCCGTGGGCTAACACCCACGGAAAATCGCCAAAAGACTGCCGTTTTCACTCTTTTGCCTCTGGGACGCCCTTAAAACCTCCCACAGGCCCCACGGAGCCCATGGATCCGCTTAACAGCTAGTCAGGGACGCCCCCGAGGGGCTCGGCCCAAAATAATTTCCGGAGCCAGCGCCACCCCAGCGATCCGTGGGCTAACACCCACGGAAAATCGCCAAAAAACTGCCGTTTTCACTCTTTCGCCTCTGGGACGCCCTTAAAACCTCCCACAGGCCCCACGGAGCCCATGGATCCGCTTAACAGCTCGTCAGGGATGCCCCTGAGGGGCTCGGCCCAAAATAATTTCCGGAGCCAGCGCCACCCCAGCGATCCATGGGCTAACACCCACGGAAAATTGCCAAAAAACTGCCGTTTTCACTCTTTCGCCTCTGGGACGCCCTTAAAACCTCCCACAGGCCCCACGGAGCCCATGGATCCGCTTAACAGCTCGTCAGGGACGCCCCCGAGGGGCTCGGCCCAAAATAATTTTCGAAGCCAGCGCCACCCCAGCGATCCGTGGGCTAACACCCACGGAAAATCGCCAAAAAACTGCCGTTTTCACTCTTTCGCCTCTGGGACGCCCTTAAAACCTCCCACAGGCCCCACGAAGCCCATCGATCCGCTTAACAGCTCATCAGGGAAGCCCCCGAGGGGCTCGGCCCAAAATAATTTCCGGAGCCAGCGCCACCCCAGCGATCCGTGGGCTAACACCCACGGAAAATCGCCAAAAAACTGTCGTTTTCACTCTTTCGCCTCTGGGACGCCCTTAAAACCTCCCACAGGCCCCACGGAGCCCATGGATCCGCTTAACAGCTCGTCAGGGACTCCCCCGAAGGGCTCGGCCCAAAATAATTTCCAGAGCCAGCGCCACCCCAGCGATCCGTGGGCTAACACCCACGGAAAATCGCCAAAAGACTGCCGTTTTCACTCTTTTGCCTCTGGGACGCCCTTAAAACCTCCCACAGGCCCCACGGAGCCCATGGATCTGCTTAACAGCTCGTCAGGGACGCCCCCGAGGGGCTCGGCCCAAAATAATTTCCGGAGCCAGCGCCACCCCAGCGATCCGTGGGCTAACACCCACGGAAAATCGCCAAAAAACTGCCGTTTTCACTCTTTCGCCTCTGGGACGCCCTTAAAACCTCCCACAGGCCCCACGGAGCCCATGGATCCGCTTAACAGCTCGTCAGGGACGCCCCCGAGGGGCTCGGCCCAAAATAATTTTCGGAGCCAGCGCCACCCCAGCGATCCGTGGGCTAACACCCACGGAAAATCGCCAAAAAACTGCCGTTTTTACTCTTTCGCCTCTGGGACGCCCTTAAAACCTCCCACAGGCCCCACGAAGCCCATGGATCTGCTTAACAGCTCGTCAGGGACGCCCCCGAGGGGCTTGGCCCAAAATAATTTCCGAAGCCAGCGCCACCCCAGCGATCCGTGGGCTAACACCCACGGAAAATCGCCAAAAAACTGTCGTTTTCACTCTTTCGCCTCTGGGACGCCCTTAAAACCTCCCACAGGCCCCACGGAGCCCATGGATCCTCTTAACAGCTCGTCAGGGATGCCCCCGAGGGGCTCGGCCCAAAATAATTTTCGTAGCCAGCGCCACCCCATCGATCCGTTGGCTAACACCCACGGAAAATCGCCAAAAAACTGCCGTTTTCACTCTTTCGCCTCTGGGACGCCCTTAAAACCTCCCACAGGCCCCACGGAGCCCATGGATCCGCTTAACAGCTCGTCAGGGACGCCCCCGAGGGGCTCGGCCCAAAATAATTTCCGGAGCCAGCGCCACCCCAGCGATCCGTGGGCTAACACCCACGGAAAATTGCCAAAAAACTGCCGTTTTCACTCTTTCGCCTCTGGGACGCCCTTAAAACCTCCCACAGGCCCCACGGAGCCCATGGATCCGCTTAACAGCTCGTCAGGGACGCCCCCGAGGGGCTCGGCCCAAAATAATTTCCGGAGCCAGCGCCACCCCAGCGATCCGTGGGCTAACACCCACGGAAAATCGCCAAAAAACTGCCGTTTTCACTCTTTCACCTCTGGGACGCCCTTAAAACCTCCCACAGGCCCCACGGAGCCCATGGATCCGCTTAACAGCTCGTCAGGGACGCCCCCGAGGGGCTCGGCCCAAAATAATTTCCGGAGCCAGCGCCACCCCAGCGATCCGTGGGCTAACACCCACGGAAAATCGCCAAAAAACTGCCGTTTTCACTCTTTCGCCTCTGGGACGCCCTTAAAACCTCCCACAGGCCCCACGGAGCCCATGGATCCGCTTAACAGCTCGTCAGGGACGCCCCCGAGGGGCTCGGCCCAAAATAATTTCCGGAGCCAGTGCCACCCCAGCGATCCGTGGGCTAACACCCACGGAAAATCGCCAAAAAACTGCCGTTTTCACTCTTTCGCCTCTGGGACGCCCTTAAAACCTCCCACAGGCCCCACGGAGCCCATGGATCCGCTTAACAGCTCGTCAGGGACGCCCCTGAGGGGCTCGGCCCAAAATAATTTCCGGAGCCAGCGCCACCCCAGCAATCCGTGGGCTAACACCCACGGAAAATCGCCAAAAAACTGCCGTTTTCACTCTTTCGCCTCTGGGACGCCCTTAAAACCTCCCACAGGCCCCACGGAGCCCATGTATCCGCTTAAAAGCTCGTTAGGGACGCCCCCGAGGGGCTCGGCCCAAAATAATTTCCGGAGCCAGCGCCACCCCAGCGATCCGTGGGCTAACACCCACGGAAAATCGTCAAAAAACTGCCGTTTTCACTCTTTCGCCTCTGGGACGCCCTTAAAACCTCCCACAGGCCCCACGGAGCCCATGGATCCGCTTAACAGCTCGTCAGGGACGCCCCCGAGGGGCTCGGCCCAAAATAATTTCCGGAGCCAGCGCCACCCCAGCGATCCGTGGGCTAACACCCACGGAAAATCGCCAAAAAACTGCCGTTTTCACTCTTTCGCCTCTGGGACGCCCTTAAAACCTCCCACAGGCCCCACGGAGCCCATGGATCCGCTTAACAGCTCGTCAGGGACGCCCCCGAGGGGCTCGGCCCAAAATAATTTCCGGAGCCAGCGCCACCCCAGCGATCCGTGGGCTAACACCCACGGAAAATCGCCAAAAAACTGCCGTTTTCACTCTTTCGCCTCTGGGACGCCCTTAAAACCTCCCACAGGCCCCACGGAGCCCATGGATCCGCTTAACAGCTCGTCAGGGACGCCCCCGAGGGGTTCGGCCCAAAATAATTTCCGGAGCCAGCGCCACCCCAGCGATCCGTGGGCTAACACCCACGGAAAATCGCCAAAAAACTGCCATTTTCACTCTTTCGCCTCTGGGACGCCCTTAAAACCTCCCACAGGCCCCAAGGAGCCCATGGATCCGCTTAACAGCTCGTCAGGGACGCCCCCGAGGGGCTCGGCCCAAAATAATTTCCGGAGCCAGCGCCACCCCAGCGATCCGTGGGCTAACACCCACGGAAAATCGCCAAAAAACTGCCGTTTTCACTCTTTCACCTCTGGGACGCCCTTAAAACCTCCCACAGGCCCCACGGAGCCCATGGATCTGCTTAACAGCTCGTCAGGGACGCCCCCGAGGGGCTCGGCCCAAAATAATTTTCGGAGCCAGCGCCACCCCAGCGATCCGTGGGCTAACACCCACGGAAAATCGCCAAAAAACTGCCGTTTTCACTCTTTCGCCTCTGGGACGCCCTTAAAACCTCCCACAGGCCCCACGGAGCCCATGGATCCGCTTAACAGCTCGTCAGGGATGCCCCCGAGGGGCTCGGCCCAAAATAATTTCCGGAGCCAGCGCCACCCCAGCGATCCGTGGGCTAACACCCACGGAAAATCGCCAAAAAACTGCCGTTTTCACTCTTTCGCCTCTGGGACGCCCTTAAAACCTCCCACAGGCCCCACGGAGCCCATGGATCCGCTTAATAGCTCGTCAGGGACGCCCCCGAGGGGCCCGGCCCAAAATAATTTTCGGAGCCAGCGCCACCCCAGCGATCCGTGGGCTAACACCCACGGAAAATCGCCAAAAAACTGCCGTTTTTACTCTTTCGCCTCTGGGACGCCCTTAAAACCTCCCACAGGCCCCACGAAGCCCATGGATCTGCTTAACAGCTCGTCAGGGACGCCCCCGAGGGGCTTGGCCCAAAATAATTTCCGAAGCCAGCGCCACCCCAGCGATCCGTGGGCTAACACCCACGGAAAATCGCCAAAAAACTGTCGTTTTCACTCTTTCGCCTCTGGGACGCCCTTAAAACCTCCCACAGGCCCCACGGAGCCCATGGATCCTCTTAACAGCTCGTCAGGGATGCCCCCGAGGGGCTCGGCCCAAAATAATTTTCGTAGCCAGCGCCACCCCATCGATCCGTGGGCTAACACCCACGAAAAATCGCCAAAAAACTGCCGTTTTCACTCTTTCGCCTCTGGGACACCCTTAAAACCTCCCACAGGCCCCACGGAGACCATGGATCCGCTTAACAGCTCGTCAGGGATGCCCCCGAGGGGCTCGGCCCAAAATAATTTCCGGAGCCAGCGCCACCCCAGCGATCCGTGGGCTAACACCCACGGAAAATTGCCAAAAAACTGCCGTTTTCACTCTTTCGCCTCTGGGACGCCCTTAAAACCTCCCACAGGCCCCACGGAGCCCATGGATCCGCTTAACAGCTCGTCAGGGATGCCCCCGAGGGGCTCGGCCCAAAATAATTTCCGGAGCCAGCGCCACCCCAGCGATCCGTGGGCTAACACCCACGGAAAATCGCCAAAAAACTGCCGTTTTCACTCTTTCGCCTCTGGGACGCCCTTAAAACCTCCCACAGGCCCCACGGAGCCCATGGATCCGCTTAACAGCTCGTCAGGGACGCCCCCGAGGGGCTCGGCCCAAAATAATTTTCGGAGCCAGCGCCACCCCAGCGATCCGTGGGCTAACACCCACGGAAAATCGCCAAAAAACTGCCGTTTTTACTCTTTCGCCTCTGGGACGCCCTTAAAACCTCCCACAGGCCCCACGAAGCCCATGGATCTGCTTAACAGCTCGTCAGGGACGCCCCCGAGGGGCTTGGCCCAAAATAATTTCCGAAGCCAGCGCCACCCCAGCGATCCGTGGGCTAACACCCACGGAAAATCGCCAAAAAACTGTCGTTTTCACTCTTTCGCCTCTGGGACGCCCTTAAAACCTCCCACAGGCCCCACGGAGCCCATGGATCCTCTTAACAGCTCGTCAGGGATGCCCCCGAGGGGCTCGGCCCAAAATAATTTTCGTAGCCAGCGCCACCCCATCGATCCGTGGGCTAACACCCACGAAAAATCGCCAAAAAACTGCCGTTTTCACTCTTTCGCCTCTGGGACACCCTTAAAACCTCCCACAGGCCCCACGGAGACCATGGATCCGCTTAACAGCTCGTCAGGGATGCCCCCGAGGGGCTCGGCCCAAAATAATTTCCGGAGCCAGCGCCACCCCAGCGATCCGTGGGCTAACACCCACGGAAAATTGCCAAAAAACTGCCGTTTTCACTCTTTCGCCTCTGGGATGCCCTTAAAACCTCCCACAGGCCCCACGGAGCCCATGGATCCGCTTAACAGCTCGTCAGGGACGCCCCCGAGGGGCTCGGCCCAAAATAATTTCCGGAGCCAGCGCCACCCCAGCGATCCGTGGGCTAACACCCACGGAAAATCGCCAAAAAACTGCCGTTTTCACTCTTTCACCTCTGGGACGCCCTTAAAACCTCCCACAGGCCCCACGGAGCCCATGGATCCGCTTAACAGCTCGTCAGGGACGCCCCCGAGGGGCTCGGCCCAAAATAATTTCCGGAGCCAGCGCCACCCCAGCGATCCGTGGGCTAACACCCACGGAAAATCGCCAAAAAACTGCCGTTTTCACTCTTTCGCCTCTGGGACGCCCTTAAAACCTCCCACAGGCCCCACGGAGCCCATGGATCCGCTTAACAGCTCGTCAGGGACGCCCCCGAGGGGCTCGGCCCAAAATAATTTCCGGAGCCAGTGCCACCCCAGCGATCCGTGGGCTAACACCCACGGAAAATCGCCAAAAAACTGCCGTTTTCACTCTTTCGCCTCTGGGACGCCCTTAAAACCTCCCACAGGCCCCACGGAGCCCATGGATCCGCTTAACAGCTCGTCAGGGACGCCCCTGAGGGGCTCGGCCCAAAATAATTTCCGGAGCCAGCGCCACCCCAGCAATCCGTGGGCTAACACCCACGGAAAATCGCCAAAAAACTGCCGTTTTCACTCTTTCGCCTCTGGGACGCCCTTAAAACCTCCCACAGGCCCCACGGAGCCCATGTATCCGCTTAAAAGCTCGTTAGGGACGCCCCCGAGGGGCTCGGCCCAAAATAATTTCCGGAGCCAGCGCCACCCCAGCGATCCGTGGGCTAACACCCACGGAAAATCGTCAAAAAACTGCCGTTTTCACTCTTTCGCCTCTGGGACGCCCTTAAAACCTCCCACAGGCCCCACGGAGCCCATGGATCCGCTTAACAGCTCGTCAGGGACGCCCTCGAGGGGCTCGGCCCAAAATAATTTCCGGAGCCAGCGCCACCCCAGCGATCCG
This sequence comes from Capsicum rhomboideum, assembly GCA_031232105.1. Classification (NCBI taxonomy): domain Eukaryota; kingdom Viridiplantae; phylum Streptophyta; class Magnoliopsida; order Solanales; family Solanaceae; genus Capsicum; species Capsicum rhomboideum. The sequence goes on from CP124714.1 coordinate 172,122,080, forward strand.
TGGGCTAACACCCACGGAAAATCGCCAAAAAACTGCCGTTTTCACTCTTTCGCCTCTGGGACGCCCTTAAAACCTCCCACAGGCCCCACGGAGCCCATGGATCCGCTTAACAGCTCGTCAGGGACGCCCCCGAGGGGCTCGGCCCAAAATAATTTCCGGAGCCAGCGCCACCCCAGCGATCCGTGGGCTAACACCCACGGAAAATCGCCAAAAAACTGCCGTTTTCACTCTTTCGCCTCTGGGACGCCCTTAAAACCTCCCACAGGCCCCACGGAGCCCATGGATCCGCTTAACAGCTCGTCAGGGACGCCCCCGAGGGGTTCGGCCCAAAATAATTTCCGGAGCCAGCGCCACCCCAGCGATCCGTGGGCTAACACCCACGGAAAATCGCCAAAAAACTGCCGTTTTCACTCTTTCGCCTCTGGGACGCCCTTAAAACCTCCCACAGGCCCCACGGAGCCCATGGATCCGCTTAACAGCTCGTCAGGGACGCCCCCGAGGGGCTCGGCCCAAAATAATTTCCGGAGCCAGCGCCACCCCAGCGATCCGTGGGCTAACACCCACGGAAAATCGCCAAAAAACTGCCGTTTTCACTCTTTCACCTCTGGGACGCCCTTAAAACCTCCCACAGGCCCCACGGAGCCCATGGATCTGCTTAACAGCTCGTCAGGGACGCCCCCGAGGGGCTCGGCCCAAAATAATTTTCGGAGCCAGCGCCACCCCAGCGATCCGTGGGCTAACACCCACGGAAAATCGCCAAAAAACTGCCGTTTTCACTCTTTCGCCTCTGGGACGCCCTTAAAACCTCCCACAGGCCCCACGGAGCCCATGGATCCGCTTAACAGCTCGTCAGGGATGCCCCCGAGGGGCTCGGCCCAAAATAATTTCCGGAGCCAGCGCCACCCCAGCGATCCGTGGGCTAACACCCACGGAAAATCGCCAAAAAACTGCCGTTTTCACTCTTTCGCCTCTGGGACGCCCTTAAAACCTCCCACAGGCCCCACGGAGCCCATGGATCTGCTTAACAGCTCGTCAGGGACGCCCCCGAGGGGCTCGGCCCAAAATAATTTCCGGAGCCAGCGCCACCCCAGCGATCCGTGGGCTAACACCCACGGAAAATCGTCAAAAAACTGCCGTTTTCACTCTTTCGCCTCTGGGACGCCCTTAAAACCTCCCACAGGACCCACGGAGCCCATGGATCCGCTTAACAGCTCGTCAGGGACGCCCCCGAGGGGCTCGGCCCAAAATAATTTCCGGAGCCAGCGCCACCCCAGCGATCCGTGGGCTAACACCCACGGAAAATCGCCAAAAAACTGCCGTTTTCACTCTTTCGCCTCTGGGACGCCCTTAAAACCTCCCACAGGCCCCACGGAGCCCATGGATCCGCTTAACAGCTCGTCAGGGACGCCCCCGAGGGGCTCGGCCCAAAATAATTTCCGGAGCCAGCGCCACCCCAGCGATCCGTGGGCTAACACCCACGGAAAATCGCCAAAAAACTGCCGTTTTCACTCTTTCGCCTCTGGGACGCCCTTAAAACCTCCCACAGGCCCCACGGAGCCCATGGATCCGCTTAACAGCTCGTCAGGGACGCCCCCGAGGGGCTCGGCCCAAAATAATTTCCGGAGCCAGCGCCACCCCAGCGATCCGTGGGCTAACACCCACGGAAAATCGCCAAAAAACTGCCGTTTTCACTCTTTCGCCTCTGGGACGCCCTTAAAACTCCCACAGGCCCCACGGAGCCCATGGATCCGCTTAACAGCTCGTCAGGGACGCCCCCAAGGGGCTCGGCCCAAAATAATTTCCGGAGCCAGCGCCACCCCAGCGATCCGTGGGCTAACACCCACGGAAAATCGCCAAAAAACTGCCATTTTCACTCTTTCGCCTCTGGGACGCCCTGAAAACCTCCCACAGGCCCCACGGAGCCCATGGATCCGCTTAACAGCTCGTCAGGGATGCCCCCGAGGGGCTCGGCCCAAAATAATTTCCGGAGCCAGCGCCACCCCAGCGATCCGTGGGCTAACACCCACGGAAAATCGCCAAAAAACTGCCGTTTTCACTCTTTCGCCTCTGGGACGCCCTTAAAACCTCCCACAGGCCCCACGGAGCCCATGGATCCGCTTAACAGCTCGTCAGGGACGCACTCGAGGGGCTCGGCCCAAAATAATTTCCGGAGCCAGCGCCACCCCAGCGATCCGTGGGCTAACACCCACGGAAAATCGCCAAAAAACTGCCGTTTTCACTCTTTCGCCTCTGGGACGCCCTTAAAACCTCCCACAGGCCCCACGGAGCCCATGGATCCACTTAACAGCTCGTCAGGGACGCCCCCGAGGGGCTCGGTCCAAAATAATTTCCGGAGCCAGCGCCACCCCAGCGATCCGTGGGCTAACACCCACGGAAAATCGCCAAAAATCTGCCGTTTTCACTCTTTCGCCTCTGGGACGCCCTTAAAACCTCCCACAGGCCCCACGGAGCCCATGGATCCGCTTAACAGCTCGTCAGGGATGCCCCCGAGGGGCTCGTCCCAAAATAATTTCCGGAGCCAGCGCCACCCCAGCGATCCGTGGGCTAACACCCACGGAAAATCGCCAAAAAACTGCCGTTTTCACTCTTTCGCCTCTGGGACGCCCTTAAAACCTCCCACAGGCCCCACGGAGCCCATGGATCTGCTTAACAGCTCGTCAGGGACGCCCCCGAGGGGCTCGGCCCAAAATAATTTCCGGAGCCAGCGCCACCCCAGCGATCCGTGGGCTAACACCCACGGAAAATCGCCAAAAAACTTCCGTTTTCACTCTTTCGCCTCTGGGACGCCCTTAAAACCTCCCACAGTCCCCACGGAGCCCATGGATCCGCTTAACAGCTCGTCAGGGATGCCCCCGAGGGGCTCGGCCCAAAATAATTTCCGGAGCCAGCGCCACCCCAGCGATCCGTGGGCTAACACCCACGGAAAATCGCCAAAAAACTGCCGTTTTCACTCTTTCGCCTCTGGGACGCCCTTAAAACCTCCCACAGGACCCACGGAGCCCATTGATCCGCTTAACAGCTCGTCAGGGACGCCCCCGAGGGGCTCGGCCCAAAATAATTTCCGGAGCCAGCGCCACCCCAGCGATCCGTGGGCTAACACCCACGGAAAATCGCCAAAAAACTGCCGTTTTCACTCTTTCGCCTCTGGGACGCCCTTAAAACCTCCCACAGGCCCCACGGAGCCCATGTATCCGCTTAACAGCTCGTCAGGGACGCCCCCGAGGGGCTCGGCCCAAAATAATTTCCGGAGCCAGCGCCACCCCAGCGATCCGTGGGCTAACACCCACGGAAAATTGCCAAAAAACTGCCGTTTTCACTCTTTCGCCTCTGGGACGCCCTTAAAACCTCCCACAGGCCCCACGGAGCCCATGGATCCGCTTAACAGCTCGTCAGGGACGCCCCCGAGGGGCTCGGCCCAAAATAATTTCCGGAGCCAGCGCCACCCCAGCGATCCGTGGGCTAACACCCACGGAAAATCGCCAAAAAACTGCCGTTTTCACTCTTTCGCCTCTGGGACGCCCTTAAAACCTCCCACAGGCCCCACGGAGCCCATGGATCCGCTTAACAGCTCGTCAGGGACGCCCCCGAGGGGCTCGGCCCAAAATAATTTCCGGAGCCAGCGCCACCCCAGTGATCCGTGGGCTAACACCCACGGAAAATCGCCAAAAAACTGCCGTTTTCACTCTTTCGCCTCTGGGACGCCCTTAAAACCTCCCACAGGCCCCACGGAGCCCATGGATCCGCTTAACAGCTCGTCAGGGACGCCCCCGAGGGGCTCGGCCCAAAATAATTTCCGGAGCCAGCGCCACCCCAGCGATCCGTGGGCTAACACCCACGGAAAATCGCCAAAAAACTGCCGTTTTCACTCTTTCGCCTCTGGGACGCCCTTAAAACCTCCCACAGGCCCCACGGAGCCCATGGATCCGCTTAACAGCTCGTCAGGGACGCCCCCGAGGGGCTCGGCCCAAAATAATTTCCGGAGCCAGCGCCACCCCAGCGATCCGTGGGCTAACACCCACGGAAAATCGCCAAAAAACTGCCGTTTTCACTCTTTCGCCTCTGGGACGCCCTTAAAACTCCCACAGGCCCCACGGAGCCCATGGATCCGCTTAACAGCTCGTCAGGGACGCCCCCAAGGGGCTCGGCCCAAAATAATTTCCGGAGCCAGCGCCACCCCAGCGATCCGTGGGCTAACACCCACGGAAAATCGCCAAAAAACTGCCATTTTCACTCTTTCGCCTCTGGGACGCCCTTAAAACCTCCCACAGGCCCCACGGAGCCCATGGATCCGCTTAACAGCTCGTCAGGGACGCCCCCGAGGGGCTCGGTCCAAAATAATTTCCGGAGCCAGCGCCACCCCAGCGATCCGTGGGCTAACACCCACGGAAAATCGCCAAAAAACTGCCGTTTTCACTCTTTCGCCTCTAGGACACCCTTAAAACCTCCCACAGGCCCCACGGAGCCCATGGATCCGCTTAACAGCTCGTCAGGGACGCCCTCGAGGGGCTCGGCCCAAAATAATTTCCGGAGCCAGCGCCACCCCAGCGATCCGTGGGCTAACACCCACGGAAAATCGCCAAAAAACTGCCGTTTTCACTCTTTCGCCTCTGGGACGCCCTTAAAACCTCCCACAGGCCCCACGGAGCCCATGGATCCGCTTAACAGCTCGTCAGGGACGCCCCCGAGGGGCTCGGCCCAAAATAATTTCCGGAGCCAGCGCCACCCCAGCGATCCGTGGGCTAACACCCACGGAAAATCGCCAAAAAACTGCCGTTTTCACTCTTTCGCCTCTGGGACGCCCTTAAAACCTCCCACAGGACCCACGGAGCCCATTGATCCGCTTAACAGCTCATCAGGGACGCCCCCGAGGGGCTCGGCCCAAAATAATTTCCGGAGCCAGCGCCACCCCAGCGATCCGTGGGCTAACACCCACGAAAAATCGCCAAAAAACTGCCGTTTTCACTCTTTCGCCTCTGGGACGCCCTTAAAACCTCCCACAGGCCCCACGGAGCCCATGGATCCGCTTAACAGCTCGTCAGGGACGCCCCCGAGGGGCTCGGCCCAAAATAATTTCCGGAGCCAGCGCCACCCCAGCGATCCGTGGGCTAACACCCACGGAAAATTGCCAAAAAACTGCCGTTTTCACTCTTTCGCCTCTGGGACGCCCTTAAAACCTCCCACAGGCCCCACGGAGCCCATGGATCCGCTTAACAGCTTGTCAGGGATGCCCCCGAGGGGCTCGGCCCAAAATAATTTCCGGAGCCAGCGCCACCCCAACGATCCGTGGGCTAACACCCACGGAAAATCGCCAAAAAACTGCCGTTTTCACTCTTTCGCCTCTGGGACCCCCTTAAAACCTCCCACAGGCCCCACGGAGCCCATGGATCCGCTTAACAGCTCGTCAGGGATGCCCCCGAGGGGCTCGGCCCAAAATAATTTCCGGAGCCAGCGCCACCCCAGCGATCCGTGGGCTAACACCCACGGAAAATCGCCAAAAAACTGTCGTTTTCACTCTTTCGCCTCTGGGACGCCCTTAAAACCTCCCACAGGCCCCACGGAGCCCATTGATCCGCTTAACAGCTCGTCAGGGATGCCCCCGAGGGGCTCGGCCCAAAATAATTTCCGAAGCCAGCGCCACCCCAGCGATCCGTGGGCTAACACCCACGGAAAATCGCCAAAAAACTGCCGTTTTCACTCTTTCGCCTCTGGGACGCCCTTAAAACCTCCCACAGGCCCCACGGAGCCCATGGATCCGCTTAACAGCTTGTCAGGGACGCCCCCGAGGGGCTCGGCCCAAAATAATTTCCGGAGCCAGCGCCACCCCAGCGATCCGTGGGCTAACACCCACGGAAAATCGCCAAAAAACTGCCGTTTTCACTCTTTCGCCTCTGGGACGCCCTTAAAACCTCCCACAGGCCCCACGGAGCCCATGGATCCGCTTAACAGCTCGTCAGGGACGCCCCCGAGGGGCTCGGCCCAAAATAATTTCCGGAGCCAGCGCCACCCCAGCGATCCGTGGGCTAACACCAACGGAAAATTGCCAAAAAACTGCCGTTTTCACTCTTTCGCCTCTGGGACGCCCTTAAAACCTCCCACAGGCCCCACGGAGCCCATGGATCCGCTTAACAGCTCGTCAGGGACGCCCCCGAGGGGGTCGGCCCAAAATAATTTCCGGAGCCAGCGCCACCCCAGCGATCCGTGGGCTAACACCCACGGAAAATCGCCAAAAAACTGCCGTTTTCACTCTTTCGCCTCTGGGACGCCCTTAAAACCTCCCACAGGCCCCACGGAGCCCATGGATCCGCTTAACAGCTCGTCAGGGACGCCCCCGAGGGGCTCGGCCCAAAATAATTTCCGGAGCCAGCGCCACCCCAGCGATCCGTGGGCTAACACCCACGGAAAATCGCCAAAAAACTGCCGTTTTCACTCTTTCGCCTCTGGGACGCCCTTAAAACCTCCCACAGGCCCCACGGAGCCCATGGATCTGCTTAACAGCTCGTCAGGGACGCCCCCGAGGGGCTCGGCCCAAAATAATTTCCGGAGCCAGCGCCACCCCAGCGATCCGTGGGCTAACACCCACGGAAAATCGCCAAAAAATTGCCGTTTTCACTCTTTCGCCTCTGGGACGCCCTTAAAACCTCCCACAGGCCCCACGGAGCCCATGGATCCGCTTAACAGCTCGTCAGGGACGCCCCCGAGGGGCTCGGCCCAAAATAATTTCCGAAGCCAGCGCCACCCCAGCGATCCGTGGGCTAACACCTATGGAAAATCGCCAAAAAACTGCCGTTTTCACTCTTTCGCCTCTGGGACGTCCTTAAAACCTCCCACAGGCCCCACGGAGCCCATGGATCTGCTTAACAGCTCGTCAGGGACGCCCCCGAGGGGCTCGGCCCAAAATAATTTCCGGAGCCAGCGCCACCCCAGCGATCCGTGGGCTAACACCCACGGAAAATCGCCAAAAAACTGCCGTTTTCACTCTTTCACCTCTGGGACGCCCTTAAAACCTCCCACAGGCCCCACGGAGCCCATGGATCCGCTTAACAGCTCGTCAGGGACGCCCCCGAGGGGCTCGGCCCAAAATAATTTCCGGAGCCAGCGCCACCCCAGCGATCCGTGGGCTAACACCCACGGAAAATCGCCAAAAAACTGTCGTTTTCACTCTTTCGCCTCTGGGACGCCCTTAAAACCTCCCACAGGCCCCACGGAGCCCATGGATTCGCTTAACAGCTCGTTAGGGACGCCCCCGAGGGGCTCGGCCCAAAATAATTTCTGGAGCCAGCGCCACCCCAGCGATCCGTGGGCTAACACCCACGGAAAATCGCCAAAAAACTGTCGTTTTCACTCTTTCGCCTCTGGGACGCCCTTAAAACATCCCACAGGCCCCACGGAGCCCATGGATCCGCTTAACAGCTCGTCAGGGATGCCCCCGAGGGGCTCAGCCCAAAATAATTTCCGGATCCAGCGCCACCCCAGCGATCCGTGGGCTAACACCCACGGAAAATCGCCAAAAAACTGCCGTTTTCACTCTTTCGCCTCTGGGACGCCCTTAAAACCTCCCACAGGCCCCACGGAGCCCATGGATCCGCTTAACAGCTCGTCAGGGACGCCCCCGAGGGGCTCGGCCCAAAATAATTTCCGAAGCCAGCGCCACCCCAGCGATCCGTGGGCTAACACCCACGGAAAATCGCCAAAAAACTGCCGTTTTCACTCTTTCGCCTCTGGGACGCCCTTAAAACCTCCCACAGGCCCCACGGAGCCCATGGATCCGCTTAACAGCTCGTCAGGGACGCCCCCGAGGGGCTCGGTCCAAAATAATTTCCGGAGCCAGCGCCACCCCAGCGATCCGTGGGCTAACACCCACGGAAAATCGCCAAAAAACTGCCGTTTTCACTCTTTCGCCTCTGGGACGCCCTTAAAACCTCCCACAGGCCCCACGGAGCCCATGGATCCGCTTAACAGCTCGTCAGGGACGCCCCCGAGGGGCTCGGCCCAAAATAATTTCCGGAGCCAGCGCCACCCCAGCGATCCGTGGGCTAACACCCACGGAAAATCGCCAAAAAACTACCGTTTTCACTCTTTCGCCTCTGGGACGCCCTTAAAACCTCCCACAGGCCCCACGGAGCCCATGGATCCGCTTAACAGCTCGTCAGGGACGCACCCGAGGGGCTCGGCCCAAAATAATTTCCGGATCCAGCGCCACCCCAGCGATCCGTGGGCTAACACCCACGGAAAATCGCCAAAAAACTGCCGTTTTCACTCTTTCGCCTCTGGGACGCCCTTAAAACCTCCCACAGGCCCCACGGAGCCCATGGATCTGCTTAACAGCTCGTCAGGGACGCCCCCGAGGGGCTCGGCCCAAAATAATTTCCGGAGCCAGCGCCACCCCAGCGATCCGTGGGCTAACACCCACGGAAAATCGCCAAAAAATTGCCGTTTTCACTCTTTCGCCTCTGGGACGCCCTTAAAACCTCCCACAGGCCCCACGGAGCCCATGGATCCGCTTAACAGCTCGTCAGGGACGCCCCCGAGGGGCTCGGCCCAAAATAATTTCCGAAGCCAGCGCCACCCCAGCGATCCGTGGGCTAACACCTATGGAAAATCGCCAAAAAACTGCCGTTTTCACTCTTTCGCCTCTGGGACGTCCTTAAAACCTCCCACAGGCCCCACGGAGCCCATGGATCTGCTTAACAGCTCGTCAGGGACGCCCCCGAGGGGCTCGGCCCAAAATAATTTCCGGAGCCAGCGCCACCCCAGCGATCCGTGGGCTAACACCCACGGAAAATCGCCAAAAAACTGCCGTTTTCACTCTTTCACCTCTGGGACGCCCTTAAAACCTCCCACAGGCCCCACGGAGCCCATGGATCCGCTTAACAGCTCGTCAGGGACGCCCCCGAGGGGCTCGACCCAAAATAATTTCCGGAGCCAGCGCCACCCCAGCGATCCGTGGGCTAACACCCACGGAAAATCGCCAAAAAACTGTCGTTTTCACTCTTTCGCCTCTGGGACGCCCTTAAAACCTCCCACAGGCCCCACGGAGCCCATGGATCCGCTTAACAGCTCGTTAGGGACGCCCCCGAGGGGCTCGGCCCAAAATAATTTCTGGAGCCAGCGCCACCCCAGCGATCCGTGGGCTAACACCCACGGAAAATCGCCAAAAAACTGTCGTTTTCACTCTTTCGCCTCTGGGACGCCCTTAAAACATCCCACAGGCCCCACGGAGCCCATGGATCCGCTTAACAGCTCGTCAGGGATGCCCCCGAGGGGCTCAGCCCAAAATAATTTCCGGATCCAGCGCCACCCCAGCGATCCGTGGGCTAACACCCACGGAAAATCGCCAAAAAACTGCCGTTTTCACTCTTTCGCCTCTGGGACGCCCTTAAAACCTCCCACAGGCCCCACGGATCCCATGGATCCGCTTAACAGCTCGTCAGGGACGCCCCCGAGGGGCTCGGCCCAAAATAATTTCCGAAGCCAGCGCCACCCCAGCGATCCGTGGGCTAACACCCACGGAAAATCGCCAAAAAACTGCCGTTTTCACTCTTTCGCCTCTGGGACGCCCTTAAAACCTCCCACAGGCCCCACGGAGCCCATGGATCCGCTTAACAGCTCGTCAGGGACGCCCCCGAGGGGCTCGGTCCAAAATAATTTCCGGAGCCAGCGCCACCCCAGCGATCCGTGGGCTAACACCCACGGAAAATCGCCAAAAAACTGCCGTTTTCACTCTTTCGCCTCTGGGACGCCCTTAAAACCTCCCACAGGCCCCACGGAGCCCATGGATCCGCTTAACAGCTCGTCAGGGACGCCCCCGAGGGGCTCGGCCCAAAATAATTTCCGGAGCCAGCGCCACCCCAGCGATCCGTGGGCTAACACCCACGGAAAATCGCCAAAAAACTGCCGTTTTCACTCTTTCGCCTCTGGGACGCCCTTAAAACCTCCCACAGGCCCCACGGAGCCCATGGATCCGCTTAACAGCTCGTCAGGGACGCCCCCGAGGGGCTCGGCCCAAAATAATTTCCGGAGCCAGCGCCACCCCAGCGATCCGTGGGCTAACACCCATGGAAAATCGCCAAAAAACTGCCGTTTTCACTCTTTCGCCTCTGGGACGCCCTTAAAACCTCCCACAGGCCCCACGGAGCCCATGGATCCGCTTAACAGCTCGTCAGGGACGCCCCCGAGGGGCTCGGCCCAAAATAATTTCCGGAGCCAGCGCCACCCCAGCGATCCGTGGGCTAACACCCATGGAAAATCGCCAAAAAACTGCCGTTTTCACTCTTTCGCCTCTGGGATGCCCTTAAAACCTCCCACAGGCCCCACGGAGCCCATGGATCCGCTTAACAGCTCGTCAGGGACGCCCCTGAGGGGCTCGGCCCAAAATAATTTCCGGAGCCAGCGCCACCCCAGCGATCCGTGGGCTAACACCCACGGAAAATCGCCAAAAAACTGCCGTTTTCACTCTTTCGCCTCTGGGACGCCCTTAAAACCTCCCACAGGCCCCACGGAGCCCATGGATCCGCTTACCAGCTCGTCAGGGACGCCCCCGAGGGGCTCGGCCCAAAATAATTTCCGGAGCCAGCGCCACCCCAGCGATCCGTGGGCTAACACCCACGGAAAATCGCCAAAAAACTGCCGTTTTCACTCTTTTGCCTCTGGGACGCCCTTAAAACCTCCCACAGGCGCCACGGAGCCCATGGATTCGCTGAACAGCTCGTCAGGGACGTCCCCGAGGGGCTTGGCCCAAAATAATTTCCGGAGCCAGCGCCACCCCAGCGATCCGTGGGCTAACACCCACGGAAAATCGCCAAAAAACTGCCGTTTTCACTCTTTCGCCTCTGGGACGCCCTTAAAACCTCCCACAGGCCCCACGGAGCCCATGGATCCGCTTAACAGCTCGTCAGGGACGCCCCCGAGGGGCTCGGCCCAAAATAATTTCCGGAGCCAGCGCCACCCCAGCGATCCGTGGGCTAACACCCACGGAAAATCGCCAATAAACTGCCGTTTTCACTCTTTCGCCTCTGGGACGCCCTTAAAACCTCCCACAGGCGCGACGGAGCCCATGGATCCGCTTAACAGCTCGTCAGGGACGCCCCCGAGGGGCTCGGCCCAAAATAATTTCCGGAGCCAGCGCCACCCCAGCGATCCGTGGGCTAACACCCACGGAAAATCGCCAAAAAACTGCCGTTTTCACTCTTTCGCCTCTGGGACGCCCTTAAAACCTCCCACAGGCCCCACGGAGCCCATGGATCCGCTTAACATCTCGTCAGGGACGCCCCCGAGGGGCTCGGCCCAAAATAATTTCCGGAGCCAGCGCCACCCCAGCGATCCGTGGGCTAACACCCACGGAAAATTGCCAAAAAACTGCCGTTTTCACTCTTTCGCCTCTGGGACGCCCTTAAAACCTCCCACAGGCCCCACGGAGCCCATGTATCCGCTTAACAGCTCGTCAGGGACGCCCCCGAGGGGCTCGGTCCAAAATAATTTCCGGAGCCAGCGCCACCCCAGCGATCCGTGGGCTAACACCCACGGAAAATCGCCAAAAAACTGCCGTTTTCACTCTTTCGCCTCTGGGACGCCCTTAAAACCTCCCACAGGCCCCACGGAGCCCATGGATCCGCTTACCAGCTCGTCAAGGACGCCCCCGAGGGGCTCGGCCCAAAATAATTTCCGGAGCCAGCGCCACCCCAGCGATCCGTGGGCTAACACCCACGGAAAATCGCCAAAAAACTGCCGTTTTCACTCTTTTGCCTCTGGGACGCCCTTAAAACCTCCCACAGGCCCCACGGAGCCCATGGATTCGCTGAACAGCTCGTCAGGGACGTCCCCGAGGGGCTTGGCCCAAAATAATTTCCGGAGCCAGTGCCACCCCAGCGATCCGTGGGCTAACACCCACGGAAAATCGCCAAAAAACTGCCGTTTTCACTCTTTCGCCTCTGGGACGCCCTTAAAACCTCCCACAGGCGCCACGGAGCCCATGGATCCGCTTAACAGCTCGTCAGGGACGCCCCCGAGGGGCTCGGCCCAAAATAATTTCCGGAGCCAGCGCCACCCCAGCGATCCGTGGGCTAACACCCACGGAAAATCGCCAAAAAACTGCCGTTTTCACTCTTTCGCCTCTGGGACGCCCTTAAAACCTCCCACAGGCCCCACGGAGCCCATGGATCCGCTTAACAGCTCGTCAGGGACGCCCCCGAGGGGCTCGGCCCAAAATAATTTCCGGAGCCAGCGCCACCCCAGCGATCCGTGGGCTAACACCCACGGAAAATCGCCAATAAACTGCCGTTTTCACTCTTTCGCCTCTGGGACGCCCTTAAAACCTCCCACAGGCGCCACGGAGCCCATGGATCCGCTTAACAGCTCGTCAGGGACGCCCCCGAGGGGCTCGGCCCAAAATAATTTCCGGAGCCAGCGCCACCCCAGCGATCCGTGGGCTAACACCCACGGAAAATCGCCAAAAAACTGCCGTTTTCACTCTTTCGCCTCTGGGACGCCCTTAAAACCTCCCACAGGCCCCACGGAGCCCATGGATCCGCTTAACATCTCGTCAGGGACGCCCCCGAGGGGCTCGGCCCAAAATAATTTCCGGAGCCAGCGCCACCCCAGCGATCCGTGGGCTAACACCCACGGAAAATTGCCAAAAAACTGCCGTTTTCACTCTTTCGCCTCTGGGACGCCCTTAAAACCTCCCACAGGCCCCACGGAGCCCATGTATCCGCTTAACAGCTCGTCAGGGACGCCCCCGAGGGGCTCGGTCCAAAATAATTTCCGGAGCCAGCGCCACCCCAGCGATCCGTGGGCTAACACCCACGGAAAATCGCCAAAAAACTGCCGTTTTCACTCTTTCGCCTCTGGGACGCCCTTAAAACCTCCCACAGGCCCCACGGAGCCCATGGATCCGCTTAACAGCTCGTCAGGGACGCCCCCGAGGGGTTCGGCCCAAAATAATTTCCGGAGCCAGCGCCACCCCAGCGATCCGTGGGCTAACACCCACGGAAAATCGCCAAAAAACTGCCGTTTTCACTCTTTCGCCTCTGGGACGCCCTTAAAACCTCCCACAGGCCCCACGGAGCCCATGGATCCGCTTAACAGCTCGTCAGGGACGCCCCCGAGGGGCTAGGCCCAAAATAATTTTCGGAGCCAGCGCCACCCCAGCGATCCGTGGGCTAACACCCACGGAAAATCGCCAAAAAACTGCCGTTTTCACTCTTTCGCCTCTGGGACGCCCTTAAAACCTCCCACAGGCCCCACGGAGCCCATGGATCCGCTTAACAGCTCGTCAGGGACGCCCCCGAGGGGCTCGGCCCAAAATAATTTCCGGAGCCAGCGCCACCCCAGCGATCCGTGGGCTAACACCCACGGAAAATCGCCAAAAAACTGCCGTTTTCACTCTTTCGCCTCTGGGACGCCCTTAAAACCTCCCACAGGCCCCACGGAGCCCATGGATCCGCTTAACAGCTCGTCAGGGACGCCCCCGAGGGGCTCGGCCCAAAATAATTTCCAGAGCCAGCGCCACCCCAGCGATCCGTGGGCTAACACCCACGGAAAATCGCCAAAAAACTGCCGTTTTCACTCTTTTGCCTCTGGGACGCCCTTAAACCCTCCCACAGGCCCCACGGAGCCCATGGATCCACTTAACAGATCGTCAGGGACGCCCCCGAGGGGCTCGGTCCAAAATAATTTCCGGAGCCAGCGCCACCCCAGCGATCCGTGGGCTAACACCCACGGAAAATCGCCAAAAAACTGCCGTTTTCACTCTTTCGCCTCTGGGACGCCCTTAAAACCTCCCACAGGCCCCACGGAGCCCATGGATCCGCTTAACAGCTCGTCAGGGACGCCTCCGATGGGCTCGGCCCAAAATAATTTCCGGAGCCAGCGCCACCCCAGCGATCCGTGGGCTAACACCCACGGAAAATTGCCAAAAAACTGCCGTTTTCACTCTTTCGCCTCTGGGACGCCCTTAAAACCTCCCACAGGCCCCACGGAGCCCATGGATCCGCTTAACAGCTCGTCAGGGACGCCTCCGATGGGCTCGGCCCAAAATAATTTCCGGAGCCAGCGCCACCCCAGCGATCCGTGGGCTAACACCCACGGAAAATTGCCAAAAAACTGCCGTTTTCACTCTTTCGCCTCTGGGACGCCCTTAAAACCTCCCACAGGCCCCACGGAGCCCATGGATCCGCTTAACAGCTCGTCAGGGACGCCCACGAGGGGCTCGGCCCAAAATAATTTCCGGAGCCAGCGCCACCCCAGCGATCCGTGGGCTAACACCCACGGAAAATCGCCAAAAAACTGCCGTTTTCACTCTTTCGCCTATGGGACGCCCTTAAAACCTCCCACAGGCCCCACGGAGCCCATGGATCCGCTTAACAGCTCGTCAGGGACGCCCCCGAGGGGCTCGGCCCAAAATAATTTCCGGAGCCAGCGCCACCCCAGCGATCCGTGGGCTAACACCCACGGAAAATCGCCAAAAAACTGCCGTTTTCACTCTTTTGCCTCTGGGACGCCCTTAAAACCTCCCACAGGCCCCACGGAGCCCATGGATCCGCTTAACAGCTCATCAGGGACGCCCCCGAGGGGCTCGGCCCAAAATAATTTCCGGAGCCAGCGCCACCCCAGCGATCCGTGGGCTAACACCCACGGAAAATCGCCAAAAAACTGCCGTTTTCACTCTTTCGCCTCTGGGACGCCCTTAAAACCTCCCACAGGCCCCACGGAGCCCATGGATCCGCTTAACAGCTCGTCAGGGACGCCCCCGAGGGGCTCGGCCCAAAATAATTTCCGGAGCCAGCGCCACCCCAGCGATCCGTGGGCTAACACCCACGAAAAATCGCCAAAAAACTGCCGTTTTCACTCTTTCGCCTCTGGGACGCCCTTAAAACCTCCCACAGGCCCCACGGAGCCCATGGATCCGCTTAACAGCTCGTCAGGGACGCCCTCGAGGGGCTCGGCCCAAAATAATTTCCGGAGCCAGTGCCACCCCAGCGATCCGTGGGCTAACACCCACGGAAAATCGCCAAAAAACTGCCGTTTTCACTCTTTCGCCTCTGGGACGCCCTTAAAACCTCCCACAGGCCCCACGGAGCCCATCGATCCGCTTAACATCTCGTCAGGGACGCCCCCGAGGGGCTCGGCCCAAAATAATTTCCGGAGCCAGCGCCACCCCAGCGATCCGTGGGCTAACACCCACGGAAAATCGCCAAAAAACTGCCGTTTTCACTCTTTCGCCTCTGGGACGCCCTTAAAACCTCCCACAGGCCCCACGGAGCCCATGGATCCGCTTAACAGCTCGTCAGGGACGCCCCCGAGGGGCTCGGGCCAAAATAATTTCCGGAGCCAGCGCCACCCCAGCGATCCGTGGGCTAACACCCACGGAAAATCGCCAAAAAACTACTGTTTTCACTCTTTCGCCTCTGGGACACCCTTAAAACCTCCCACAGGCCCCACGGAGCCCATGGATCCGCTTAACAGCTCGTCAGGGACTCCCCCGAGGGGCTCGGCCCAAAATAATTTCCGGAGCCAGCGCCACCCCAGCGATCCGTGGGCTAACACCCACGGAAAATCGCCAAAAAACTGCCGTTTTCACTCTTTTGCCTCTGGGACGCCCTTAAAACCTCCCACAGGCCCCACGGAGCCCATGGATCCGCTTAACAGCTCGTCAGGGACGCCCCTGAGGGGCTCGGCCCAAAATAATTTCCGGAGCCAGCGCCACCCCAGCGATCCGTGGGCTAACACCCACGGAAAATCGCCAAAAAACTGCCGTTTTCACTCTTTCGCCTCTGGGACGCCCTTAAAACCTCCCACAGGCCCCACGGAGCCCATGGATCCGCTTAAAAGCTCGTCAGGGACGCCCCCGAGGGGCTCGGCCCAAAATAATTTCCGGAGCCAGCGCCACCCCAGCGATCCGTGGGCTAACACCCACGGAAAATCGCCCAAAAACTGCCGTTTTCACTCTTTCGCCTCTGGGACGCCCTTAAAACCTCCCACAGGCCCCACGGAGCCCATGGATCCGCTTAACAGCTCGTCAGGGATGCCCCCGAGGGGCTCGGCCCAAAATAATTTCTGGAGCCAGCGCCACCCCAGCGATCCGTGGGCTAACACCCACGGAAAATCGCCAAAAAACTGTCGTTTTCACTCTTTTGCCTCTGGGACGCCCTTAAAACCTCCCACAGGCCCCACGGAGCCCATGGATCCGCTTAACAGCTCGTCAGGGACGCCCCCGAGGGGCTCGGCCCAAAATAATTTTCGGAGCCAGCGCCACCCCATCGATCCGTGGGCTAACACCCACGGAAAATCGCCAAAAAATTGCCGTTTTCACTCTTTCGCCTCTGGGACACCCTTAAAACCTCCCACAGGCCCCACGGAGCCCATGGATCCGCTTAATAGCTCGTCAGGGACGCCCCCGAGGGGCTCGGCCCAAAATAATTTCCAGAGCCAGCGCCACCCCAGCGATCCGTGGGCTAACACCCACGGAAAATCGCCAAAAAACTACCGTTTTCACTCTTTCGCCTCTGGGACGCCCTTAACACCTCCCACAGGCCCCACGGAGCCCATGGATCCGCTTAACAGCTCGTCAGGGACGCCCCCGAGGGGCTCGGCCCAAAATAATTTCCGGAGCCAGCGCCACCCCAGCGATCCGTGGGCTAACACCCACGGAAAATCGCCAAAAAACTGCCGTTTTCACTCTTTCGCCTCTGGGACGCCCTTAAAACCTCCCACAGGCCCCACGGAGCCCATGGATCCGCTTAACAGCTCGTCAGGGACGCCCCCGAGGGGCTCGGCCCAAAATAATTTCCAGAGCCAGCGCCACCCCAGCGATCCGTGGGCTAACACCCACGGAAAATCGCCAAAAAACTACCGTTTTCACTCTTTCGCCTCTGGGACGCCCTTAACACCTCCCACAGGCCCCACGGAGCCCATGGATCCGCTTAACAGCTCGTCAGGGACGCCCCCGAGGGGCTCGGCCCAAAATAATTTCCGGAGCCAGCGCCACCCCAGCGATCCGTGGGCTAACACCCACGGAAAATCGCCAAAAAACTGCCGTTTTCACTCTTTCGCCTCTGGGACGCCCTTAAAACCTCCCACAGGCCCCACGGAGCCCATGGATCCGCTTAACAGCTCGTCAGGGACGCCCCCGAGGGGCTCGGCCCAAAATAATTTCCGGAGCCAGCGCCACCCTAGCGATCCGTGGGCTAACACCCACGGAAAATCGCCAAAAAACTGCCGTTTTCACTCTTTTGCCTCTGGGACGCCCTTAAAACCTCCCACAGGCCCCACGGAGCCCATGGATCCGCTTAACAGCTCGTCAGGGACGCCCCCGAGGGGCTCGGCCCAAAATAATTTCTGGAGCCAGCGCCACCCCAGCGATCCGTGGGCTAACACCCACGGAAAATCGCCAAAAAACTGCCGTTTTCACTCATTCGCCTCTGGGACGCCCTTAAAACCTCCCACAGGCCCCACGGAGCCCATGGATCCGCTTAACAGCTCGTCAGGGATGCCCCCGAGGGGCTCGGCCCAAAATAATTTCCGGAGCCAGCGCCACCCCAGCGATCCGTGGGCTAACACCCACGGAAAATCGCCAAAAAACTGCCGTTTTCACTCTTTCGCCTCTGGGACGCCCTTAAAACCTCCCACAGGTCCCACGGAGCCCATGGATCCGCTTAACAGCTCGTCAGGGACGCCCCCGAGGGGCTCGGCCCAAAATAATTTCCGGAGCCAGCGCCACCCCATCGATCCGTGGGCTAACACCCACGGAAAATCGCCAAAAAACTGCCGTTTTCACTCTTTCGCCTCTGGGACACCCTTAAAACCTCCCACAGGCCCCACGGAGCCCATGGATCCGCTTAATAGCTCGTCAGGGACGTCCCCGAGGGGCTCGGCCCAAAATAATTTCCGGAGCCAGCGCCACCCCAGCGATCCGTGGGCTAACACCCACGGAAAATCGCCAAAAAACTGCCGTTTTCACTCTTTCGCCTCTGGGACGCCCTTAACACCTCCCACAGGCCCCACGGAGCCCATGGATCCGCTTAACAGCTCGTCAGGGACGCCCCCGAGGGGCTCGGCCCAAAATAATTTCCGGAGCCAGCGCCACCCCAGCGATCCGTGGGCTAACACCCACGGAAAATCGCCAAAAAACTGCCGTTTTCACTCTTTCGCCTCTGGGATGCCCTTAAAACCTCCCACAGGTCCCACGGAGCCCATGGATCCGCTTAACAGCTCGTCAGGGACGCCCCCGAGGGGCTCGTCCCAAAATAATTTCCGGAGCCAGCGCCACCCCAGCGATCCGTGGGCTAACACCCACGGAAAATCGCCAAAAAACTGCCGTTTTCACTCTTTCGCCTCTGGGACACCCTTAAAACCTCCCACAGGCCCCACGGAGCCCATGGATCCGCTTAATAGCTCGTCAGGGACGTCCCCGAGGGGCTCGGCCCAAAATAATTTCCGGAGCCAGCGCCACCCCAGCGATCCGTGGGCTAACACCCACGGAAAATCGCCAAAAAACTGCCGTTTTCACTCTTTCGCCTCTGGGACGCCCTTAACACCTCCCACAGGCCCCACGGAGCCCATGGATCCGCTTAACAGCTCGTCAGGGACGCCCCCGAAGGGCTCGGCCCAAAATAATTTCCGGAGCCAGCGCCACCCCAGCGATCCGTGGGCTAACACCCACGGAAAATCGCCAAAAAACTGCCGTTTTCACTCTTTCGCCTCTGGGAAGCCCTTAAAACCTCCCACAGGCCCCACGGAGCCCATGGATCCGCTTAACAGCTCGTCAGGGACGCCCCCGAGGGGCTCGGCCCAAAATAATTTCCGGAGCCAGCGCCACCCTAGCGATCCGTGGGCTAACACCCACGGAAAATCGCCAAAAAACTGCCGTTTTCACTCTTTCGCCTCTGGGACGCCCTTAAAACCTCCCACAGGCCCCACGGAGCCCATGGATCCGCTTAACAGCTCGTCAGGGACGCCCCCGAGGGGCTCGGCCCAAAATAATTTCTGGAGACAGCGCCACCCCAGCGATCCGTGGGCTAACACCCACGGAAAATCGCCAAAAAACTGCAGTTTTCACTCATTCGCCTCTGGGACGCCCTTAAAACCTCCCACAGGCCCCACGGAGCCCATGGATCCGCTTAACAGCTCGTCAGGGACGCCCCCGAGGGGCTCGGCCCAAAATAATTTCCGGAGCCAGCGCCACCCCAGCGATCCGTGGGCTAACACCCACGGAAAATCGCCAAAAAACTGCCGTTTTCACTCTTTCGCCTCTGGGACGCCCTTAAAACCTCCCACAGGCCCCACGGAGCCCATGGATCCGCTTAACAGCTCGTCAGGGACGCCCCCGAGGGGCTCGGCCCAAAATAATTTCCGGGGCCAGCGCCACCCCAGCGATCCGTGGGCTAACACCCACGGAAAATCGCCAAAAAACTGCCGTTTTCACTCTTTCGCCTCTGGGACGCCCTTAAAACCTCCCACAGGCCCCACGGAGCCCATGGATCCGCTTAACAGCTCGTCAGGGACGCCCCCGAGGGGCTCGGCCCAAAATAATTTTCGGAGCCAGCGCCACCCCAGCGATCCGTGGGCTAACACCCACGGAAAATCGCCAAAAAACTGCCGTTTTCACTCTTTCGCCTCTGGGACGCCCTTAAAACCTCCCACAGGCCCCACGGAGCCCATGGATTCGCTTAACAGCTCGTCAGGGACGCCCTCGAGGGGCTCGGCCCAAAATAATTTCCGGAGCCAGCGCCACCCCAGCGATCCGTGGGCTAACACCCACGGAAAATCGCCAAAAAACTGCCGTTTTCACTATTTCGCCTCTGGGACGCCCTTAAAACCTCCCACAGGCCCCACGGATCCCATGGATCCGCTTAACAGCTCGTCAGGGACGCCCCCGAGGGGCTCGGCCCAAAATAATTTCCGGAGCCAGCGCCACCCCAGCGATCCGTGGGCTAACACCCACGGAAAATCGCCAAAAAACTGCCGTTTTCACTCTTTCGCCTCTGGGACGCCCTTAAAACCTCCCACAGGCCCCACGGAGCCCATGGATCCGTTTAACAGCTCGTCAGGGACGCCCTCGAGGGGCTCGGCCCAAAATAATTTCCGGAGCCAGCGCCACCCCAGCGATCCGTGGGCTAACACCCACGGAAAATCGCCAAAAAACTGCCGTTTTCACTCTTTCGCCTCTGGGACGCCCTTAAAACATCCCACAGGCCCCACGGAGCCCATGGATCCGCTTAACAGCTCGTCAGGGACGCCCTCGAGGGGCTCGGCCCAAAATAATTTCCGGAGCCAGCGCCACCCCAGCGATCCGTGGGCTAACACCCACGGAAAATCGCCAAAAAACTGCCGTTTTCACTCTTTCGCCTCTGGGACGCCCTTAAAACCTGCCACAGGCCCCACGGAGCCCATGGATCCGCTTAACAGCTCGTCAGGGATGCCCCCGAGGGGCTCGGCCCAAAATAATTTTCGGAGCCAGCGCCACCCCAGCGATCCGTGGGCTAACACCCACGGAAAATCGCCAAAAAACTGCCGTTTTCACTCTTTCGCCTCTGGGACGCCCTTAAAACCTCCCACAGGCCCCACGGAGCCCATGGATCCGCTTAACAGCTCGTCAGGGACGCCCACGAGGGGCTCGGTCCAAAATAATTTCCGGAGCCAGCGCCACCCCAGCGATCCGTGGGCTAACACCCACGGAAAATCGCCAAAAAACTGCCGTTTTCACTCTTTCGCCTCTGGGACGCCCTTAAAACCTCCCACAGGCCCCACGGAGCCCATGGATCCGCTTAAAAGCTCGTCAGGGACGCCCCCGAGGGGCTCGGCCCAAAATAATTTCCGGAGCCAGCGCCACCCCAGCGATCCGTGGGCTAATACCCACGGAAAATTGCCAAAAAACTGCCGTTTTCACTCTTTCGCCTCTGGGACGCCCTTAAAACCTCCCACAGGCCCCACGGATCCCATGGATCCGCTTAACAGCTCGTCAGGGATGCCCCCGAGGGGTTCAGCCCAAAATAATTTCCGGAGCCAGCGCCACCCCAGCGATCCGTGGGCTAACACCCACGGAAAATCGCCAAAAAACTGCCGTTTTCACTCTTTCGCCTCTGGGACGCCCTTAAAACCTCCCACCGGCCCCACGGAGCCCATGGATCCGCTTAACAGCTCGTCAGGGACGCCCACGAGGGGCTCGGCCCAAAATAATTTTCGGAGCCAGCGCCACCCCAGCGATCCGTGGGCTAACACCCACGGAAAATCGCCAAAAAACTGCCGTTTTCACTCTTTCGCCTCTGGGACGCCCTTAAAACCTCCCACAGGCCCCACGGAGCCCATGGATCCGCTTAAAAGCTCGTCAGGGACGCCCCCGAGGGGCTCGGCCCAAAATAATTTCCGGAGCCAGCGCCACCCCAGCGATCCGTGGGCTAACACCCACGAAAAATTGCCAAATAACTGCCGTTTTCACTCTTTCGCCTCTGGGACGCCCTTAAAACCTCCCACAGGCCCCACGGATCCCATGGATCCGCTTAACAGCTCGTCAGGGATGCCCCCGAGGGGCTCAGCCCAAAATAATTTCCGGAGCCAGCGCCACCCCAGCGATCCGTGGGCTAACACCCACGGAAAATCGCCAAAAAACTGCCGTTTTCACTCTTTCGCCTCTGGGACGCCCTTAAAACCTCCCACAGGCCCCACGGAGCCCATGGATCCGCTTAACAGCTCGTCAGGGACACCCTCGAGGGGCTCGTCCCAAAATAATTTCCGGAGCCAGCGCCACCCCAGCGATCCGTGGGCTAACACCCACGGAAAATCGCCAAAAAACTGCCGTTTTCACTCTTTCGCCTCTGGGACGCCCTTAAAACCTCCCACAGGCCCCACGGAGCCCATGGATCCGCTTAACAGCTCATCAGGGACGCCCACGAGGGGCTCGGCCCAAAATAATTTTCGGAGCCAGCGCCACCCCAGCGATCCGTGGGCTAACACCCACGGAAAATCGCCAAAAAACTGCCGTTTTCACTCTTTCGCCTCTGGGACGCCCTTAAAACCTCCCACAGGCCCCACGGAGCCCATGGATCCGCTTAAAAGCTCATCAGGGACGCCCCCGAGGGGCTCGGCCCAAAATAATTTCCGGAGCCAGCGCCACCCCAGCGATCCGTGGGCTAACACCCACGGAAAATCGCCAAAAAACTGCCGTTTTCACTCTTTCGCCTCTGGGACGCCCTTAAAACCTCCCACAGGCCCCACGGAGCCCATGGATCCGCTTAACAGCTCGTCAGGGACGCCCCCGAGGGGCTCGGCCCAAAATAATTTCCGGAGCCAGCGCCACCCCAGCGATCCGTGGGCTAACACCCACGGAAAATCGCCAAAAAACTGCCGTTTTAACTCTTTCGCCTCTGGGATGCCCTTAAAACCTCCCACAGGCCCCACGGAGCCCATGGATCCGCTTAACAGCTCGTCAGGGACACCCTCGAGGGGCTCGGGCCAAAATAATTTCCGGAGCCAGCGCCACCCCAGCGATCCGTGGGCTAACACCCACGGAAAATCGCCAAAAAACTGCCGTTCTCACTCTTTCGCCTCTGGGACGCCCTTAAAACCTCCCACAGGCCCCACGGAGCCCATGGATCCGCTTAACAGCTCGTCAGGGACGCCCCCGAGGGGTTCGGCCCAAAATAATTTCCGGAGCCAGCGCCACCCCAGCGATCCGTGGGCTAACACCCACGGAAAATCGCCAAAAAACTGCTGTTTTCACTCTTTCGCCTCTGGGATGCCCTTAAAACCGCCCACAGGCCCCACGGAGCCCATGGATCCGCTTAACAGCTCGTCAGGGACGCCTCCGAGGGGCTCGGCCCAAAATAATTTCCGTAGCCAGCGCCACCCCAGCGATCCGTGGGCTAACACCCACGGAAAATCGCCAAAAAACTGCCGTTTTCACTCTTTCGCCTCTGGGACGCCCTTAAAACCTCCCACAGGCCCCACGGATCCCATGGATCCGCTTTACAGCTCGTCAGGGACGCCCCTGAGGGGCTCGGCCCAAAATAATTTCCGGAGCCAGCGCCACCCTAGCGATCCGTGGGCTAACACCCACGGAAAATCGCCAAAAAACTGCCGTTTTCACTCTTTCGCCTCTGGGATGCCCTTAAAACCTCCCACAGGCCCCACGGAGCCCATGGATCCGATTAACAGCTCGTCAGGGACGCCCCCGAGGGGCTCGGCCCAAAATAATTTCCGGAGCCAGCGCCACCCCAGCGATCCGTGGGCTAACACCCACGGAAAATCGCCAAAAAACTGCCGTTTTCACTCTTTCGCCTCTGGGACGCCCTTAAAACCTCCCACAGGCCCCACGGAGCCCATGGATCCGCTTAACAGCTCGTCAGGGACGCCCCCGAGGGGCTCGGCCCAAAATAATTTCCGGAGCCAGCGCCACCCCAGCGATCCGTGGGCTAACACCCACGGAAAATCGCCAAAAAACTGCCGTTTTCACTCTTTCGCCTCTGGGACGCCCTTAAAACCTCCCACAGGCCCCACGGACCCCATGGATCCGCTTAACAGCTCGTCAGGGACACCCTCGAGGGGCTCGGGCCAAAATAATTTCCGGAGCCAGCGCCACCCCAGCGATCCGTGGGCTAACACCCACGGAAAATCGCCAAAAAACTGCCGTTTTCACTCTTTCACCTCTGGGATGCCCTTAAAACCTCCCACAGGCCCCACGGAGCCCATGGATCCGCTTAACAGCTCGTCAGGGACACCCTCGAGGGGCTCGGGCCAAAATAATTTCCGGAGCCAGCGCCACCCCAGCGATCCGTGGGCTAACACCCACGGAAAATCGCCAAAAAACTGCCGTTCTCACTCTTTCGCCTCTGGGACGCCCTTAAAACCTCCCACAGGCCCCACGGAGCCCATGGATCCGCTTAACAGCTCGTCAGGGACGCCCCCGAGGGGCTCGGCCCAAAATAATTTCCGGAGCCAGCGCCACCCCAGCGATCCGTGGGCTAACACCCACGGAAAATCGCCAAAAAACTGCTGTTTTCACTCTTTCGCCTCTGGGATGCCCTTAAAACCGCCCACAGGCCCCACGGAGCCCATGGATCCGCTTAACAGCTCGTCAGGGACGCCTCCGAGGGGCTCGGCCCAAAATAATTTCCGGAGCCAGCGCCACCCCAGCGATCCGTGGGCTAACACCCACGGAAAATCGCCAAAAAACTGCCGTTTTCACTCTTTCGCCTCTGGGACGCCCTTAAAACCTCCCACAGGCCCCACGGATCCCATGGATCCGCTTTACAGCTCGTCAGGGACGCCCCTGAGGGGCTCGGCCCAAAATAATTTCCGGAGCCAGCGCCACCCTAGCGATCCGTGGGCTAACACCCACGGAAAATCGCCAAAAAACTGCCGTTTTCACTCTTTCGCCTCTGGGATGCCCTTAAAACCTCCCACAGGCCCCACGGAGCCCATGGATCCGATTAACAGCTCGTCAGGGACGCCCCCGAGGGGCTCGGCCCAAAATAATTTCCGGAGCCAGCGCCACCCCAGCGATCCGTGGGCTAACACCCACGGAAAATCGCCAAAAAACTGCCGTTTTCACTCTTTCGCCTCTGGGACGCCCTTAAAACCTCCCACAGGCCCCACGGAGCCCATGGATCCGCTTAACAGCTCGTCAGGGACGCCCCCGAGGGGCTCGGCCCAAAATAATTTCCGGAGCCAGCGCCACCCCAGCGATCCGTGGGCTAACACCCACGGAAAATCGCCAAAAAACTGCCGTTTTCACTCTTTCGCCTCTGGGACGCCCTTAAAACCTCCCACAGGCCCCACGGACCCCATGGATCCGCTTAACAGCTCGTCAGGGACGCCCCCGAGGGGCTCGGCCCAAAATAATTTCTGGAGCCAGCGCCACCCCAGCGATCCGTGGGCTAACACCCACGGAAAATCGCCAAAAAACTGCCGTTTTCACTCTTTCGCCTCTGGGACGCCCTTAAAACCTCCCACAGGCCCCACGGAGCCCATGGATCCGCTTAACAGCTCGTCAGGGACGCCCCCGAGGGGCTC
Source organism: Capsicum rhomboideum (assembly GCA_031232105.1). Classification (NCBI taxonomy): domain Eukaryota; kingdom Viridiplantae; phylum Streptophyta; class Magnoliopsida; order Solanales; family Solanaceae; genus Capsicum; species Capsicum rhomboideum. The sequence goes on from CP124714.1 coordinate 172,147,106, forward strand.
GGCCCAAAATAATTTCCGGAGCCAGCGCCACCCCAGCGATCCGTGGGCTAACACCCACGGAAAATCACCAAAAAACTGCCGTTTTCACTCTTTCGCCTCTGGGACGCCCTTAAAACCTCCCACAGGCCCCACGGAGCCCATGGATCCGCTTAACAGCTCGTCAGGGACGCCCCCGAGGGGCTCGGCCCAAAATAATTTCCGGAGCCAGCGCCACCCCAGCGATCCGTGGGCTAACACCCACGGAAAATCGCCAAAAAACTGCCGTTTTCACTCTTTCGCCTCTGGGACGCCCTTAAAACCTCCCACAGGCCCCACGGAGCCCATGGATCCGCTTAACAGCTTATCAGGGATACCCCCGAGGGGCTCGGACCAAAATAATTTCCGGAGCCAGCGCCACCCCAGCGATCCGTGGGCTAACACCCACGGAAAATCGCCAAAAAACTGCCGTTTTCACTCTTTCGCCTCTGGGACGCCCTTAAAACCTCCCACAGGCCCCACGGAGCCCATGGATCCGCTTAACAGCTCATCAGGGACGCCCTCGAGGGTCTCGGCCCAAAATAATTTCCGGATCCAGCGCCACCCCAGCGATCCGTGGGCTAACACCCACGGAAAATCGCCAAAAAACTGCCATTTTCACTCTTTCGCCTCTGGGACGCCCTTAAAACCTCCCACAGGCCCCACGGATCCCATGGATCCGCTTAACAGCTCGTCAGGGACGCCCCCGAGGGGCTCGGCCCAAAATAATTTCCGGAGCCAGCGCCACCCCAGCGATCCGTGGGCTAACACCCACGGAAAATCGCCAAAAAACTGCCGTTTTCACTTTTTCGCCTCTGGGACGCCCTTAAAACCTCCCACAGGCCCCACGGAGCCCATGGATCCGCTTAACAGCTCGTCAGGGACGCCCCCGAGGGGCTCGGTCCAAAATAATTTCCGGAGCCAGCGCCACCCCAGCGATCCGTGGGCTAACACCCACGGAAAATCGCCAAAAAACTGCCGTTTTCACTCTTTCGCCTCTGGGACGCCCTTAAAACCTCCCACAGGCCCCACGGAGCCCATGGATCCGCTTAACAGCTCGTCAGGGATGCCCCCGAGGGGCTCGGCCCAAAATAATTTTCGGAGCCAGCGCCACCCCAGCGATCCGTGGGCTAACACCCACGGAAAATCGCCAAAAAACTGCCGTTTTCACTCTTTCGCCTCTGGGACGCCCTTAAAACCTCCCACAGGCCCCACGGAGCCCATGGATCCGCTTAACAGCTCGTCAGGTACGCCCCCGAGGGGCTCGGCCCAAAATAATTTCCGGAGCCAGCGCCACCCCAGCGATCCGTGGGCTAACACCCACGGAAAATCGCCAAAAAACTGCCGTTTTCACTCTTTCGACTCTGGGACGCCCTTAAAACCTCCCACAGGCCCCACGGAGCCCATGGATCCTCTTAAGAGCTCGTCAGGGACGCCCCCGAGGGGCTCGGCCCTAAATAATTTCCGGAGCCAGCGCCACCCCAGCGATCCGTGGGCTAACACCCACGGAAAATCGCCCAAAAACTGCCGTTTTCACTCTTTCGCCTCTGGGATGCCCTTAAAACCTCCCACAGGCCCCACGGAGCCCATGGATCCGCTTAACAGCTCGTCAGGGACACCCCCGAGGGGCTCGGCCCAAAATAATTTCTGGAGCCAGCGCCACCCCAGCGATCCGTGGGCTAACACCCACGGAAAATCGCCCAAAAACTGCCGTTTTCACTCTTTCGCCTCTGGGACGCCCTTAAAACCTCCCACAGGTCCCACGGAGCCCATGGATCCGCTTAACAGCTCGTCAGGGATGCCCCCGAGGGGCTCAGCCCAAAATAATTTCCGGAGCCAGCGCCACCCCAGCGATCCGTGGGCTAACACCCACGGAAAATCGCCAAAAAACTGCCGTTTTCACTCTTTCGCCTCTGGGACGCCCTTAAAACCTCCCACAGGCCCCACGGAGCCCATGGATCCGCTTAACAGCTCGTCAGGGATGCCCCCGAGGGGCTCGGCCCAAAATAATTTCCGGAGCCAGCGCCACCCCAGCGATGTGTTAGGAAAATCGCCAAAAAACTGCCGTTTTCACTCTTTCGCCTCTGGGACGCCCTTAAAACCTCCCACAGGCCCCACGGAGCCCATGGATCCGCTTAACAGCTCGTCAGGGATGCCCCCGAGGGGCTCGGCCCTAAATAATTTCCGGAGCCAGCGCCACCCCAGCGATCCGTGGGCTAACTCCCACGGAAAATCGCCCAAAAACTGCCGTTTTCACTCTTTCGCCTCTGGGACGCCCTTAAAACCTCCCACAGGCCCCACGGAACCCATGGATCCGCTTAACAGCTCGTCAGGGACACCCCCGAGGGGCTCGGCCCAAAATAATTTCCGGAGCCAGCGCCACCCCAGCGATCCGTGGGCTAACACCCACGGAAAATCGCCCAAAAACTGCCGTTTTCACTCTTTCGCCTCTGGGACGCCCTTAAAACCTCCCACAGGTCCCACGGAGCCCATGGATCCGCTTAACAGCTCGTCAGGGATGCCCCCGAGGGGCTCAGCCCAAAATAATTTCCGGAGCCAGCGCCACCCCAGCGATCCGTGGGCTAACACCCACGGAAAATCGCCAAAAAACTGCCGTTTTCACTCTTTCGCCTCTGGGACGCCCTTAAAACCTCCCACAGGCCCCACGGAGCCCATGGATCCGCTTAACAGCTCGTCAGGGACGCCCCCGAGGGGCTCGACCCAAAATAATTTCCGGAGCCAGCGCCACCCCAGCGATCCGTGGGCTAACACCCACGGAAAATCGCCAAAAAACTGCCGTTTTCACTCTTTCGCCTCTGGGACGCCCTTAAAACCTCCCACAGGCCCCACGGAGCCCATGGATCCGCTTAACAGCTCGTCAGGGACGCCCACGAGGGGCTCGGCCCAAAATAATTTTCGGAGCCAGCGCCACCCCAGCGATCCGTGGGCTAACACCCACGAAAAATCGCCAAAAAACTGCCGTTTTCACTCTTTCGCCTCTGGGACGCCCTTAAAACCTCCCACAGGCCCCACGGAGCCCATGGATCCGCTTAACAGCTCGTCAGGACGCCCCGAGGGGCTCGGCCCAAAATAATTTCCGGAGCCAGCGCCACCCCAGCGATCCGTGGGCTAACACCCACGGAAAATCGCCAAAAAACTGCCGTTTTCACTCTTTCGCCTCTGGGACGCCCTTAAAACCTCCCACAGGCCACACGGAGCCCATGGATCCGCTTAACAGCTCGTCAGGGATTCCCCCGAGGGGCTCAGCCCAAAATAATTTCCGGAGCCAGCGCCACCCCAGCGATCCGTGGGCTAACACCCACGGAAAATCGCCAAAAAACTGCCGTTTTCACTCTTTCGCCTCTGGGACGCCCTTAAAACCTCCCACAGGACCCACGGAGCCCATGGATCCGCTTAACAGCTCGTCAGGGACGCCCCTGAGGGGCTCGGCCCAAAATAATTTCCGGAGCCAGCGCCACCGCAGCGATCCGTGGGCTAACACCCACGGAAAATCGCCAAAAAACTGCCGTTTTCACTCTTTCGCCTCTGGGACGCCCTTAAAACCTCCCACAGGCCCCACGGAGCCCATGGATCCACTTAACAGCTCGTCAGGGACACCCCCGAGGGGCTCGGCCCAAAATAATTTCCGGAGCCAGCGCCACCCCAGCGATCCGTGGGCTAACACCCACAGAAAATCGCCAAAAAACTGCCGTTTTCACTCTTTCGCCTCTGGGACGCCCTTAAAACCTCCCACAGGCCCCACGGAGCCCATGGATCCGCTTAATAAATCGTCAGGGACGGCCCCGAGGGGCTCGGCCCAAAATAATTTCCGGAGCCAGCGCCACCCCAGCGATCCGTGGGCTAACACCCACGGAAAATCGCCAAAAAACTGCCGTTTTCACTCTTTCGCCTCTGGGACGCCCTTAAAACCTCCCACAGGCCCCACGGAGCCCATGGATCCACTTAACAGCTCGTCAGGGACGCCCCCGAGGGGCTCGGCCCAAAATAATTTCCGGAGCCAGCGCCACCCCAGCGATCCGTGGGCTAACACCCACGGAAAATCGCCAAAAAACTGCCGTTTTCACTCTTTCGCCTCTGGGACGCCCTTAAAACCTCCCACAGGCCCCACGGAGCCCATGGATCCGCTTAACAAATCGTCAGGGACGGCCCCGAGGGGCTCGGCCCAAAATAATTTCCGGAGCCAGCGCCACCCCAGCGATCCGTGGGCTAACACCCACGGAAAATCGCCAAAAAACTGCCGTTTTCACTCTTTCGCCTCTGGGACGCCCTTAAAACCTCCCACAGGCCCCACGGAGCCCATGGATCCGCTTAACAGCTCATCAGGGACGCCCCCGAGGGGCTCGGCCCAAAATAATTTCCGAAGCCAGCGCCACCCCAGCGATCCGTGGGCTAACACCCACGGAAAATCGCCAAAAAACTGCCGTTTTCACTCTTTCGCCTCTGGGACGCCCTTAAAACCTCCCACAGGCCCCACGGAGCCCATGGATCCGCTTAACAGCTCATCAGGGATGCCCCCGAGGGGCTCGGCCCAAAATAATTTCCAGAGCCAGCGCCACCCCAGCGATCCGTGGGCTAACACCCACGGAAAATCGCCAAAAAACTGCCGTTTTCACTCTTTCGCCTCTGGGACGCCCTTAAAACCTCCCACAGGCCCCACGGAGCCCATGGATCCGCTTAACAGCTCGTCAGGGATGCCCCCGAGGGGCTCGGCCCAAAATAATTTTCGGAGCCAGCGCCACCCCAGCGATCCGTGGGCTAACACCCACGGAAAATCGCCAAAAAACTGCCGTTTTCACTCTTTCGCCTCTGGGACGCCCTTAAAACCTCCCACAGGCCCCACGGAGCCCATGGATCCGCTTAACAGCTCGTCAGGTACGCCCCCGAGGGGCTCGGCCCAAAATAATTTCCGGAGCCAGCGCCACCCCAGCGATCCGTGGGCTAACACCCACGGAAAATCGCCAAAAAACTGCCGTTTTCACTCTTTCGACTCTGGGACGCCCTTAAAACCTCCCACAGGCCCCACGGAGCCCATGGATCCTCTTAAGAGCTCGTCAGGGACGCCCCCGAGGGGCTCGGCCCTAAATAATTTCCGGAGCCAGCGCCACCCCAGCGATCCGTGGGCTAACACCCACGGAAAATCGCCCAAAAACTGCCGTTTTCACTCTTTCGCCTCTGGGATGCCCTTAAAACCTCCCACAGGCCCCACGGAGCCCATGGATCCGCTTAACAGCTCGTCAGGGACACCCCCGAGGGGCTCGGCCCAAAATAATTTCTGGAGCCAGCGCCACCCCAGCGATCCGTGGGCTAACACCCACGGAAAATCGCCCAAAAACTGCCGTTTTCACTCTTTCGCCTCTGGGACGCCCTTAAAACCTCCCACAGGTCCCACGGAGCCCATGGATCCGCTTAACAGCTCGTCAGGGATGCCCCCGAGGGGCTCAGCCCAAAATAATTTCCGGAGCCAGCGCCACCCCAGCGATCCGTGGGCTAACACCCACGGAAAATCGCCAAAAAACTGCCGTTTTCACTCTTTCGCCTCTGGGACGCCCTTAAAACCTCCCACAGGCCCCACGGAGCCCATGGATCCGCTTAACAGCTCGTCAGGGATGCCCCCGAGGGGCTCGGCCCAAAATAATTTCCGGAGCCAGCGCCACCCCAGCGATGTGTTAGGAAAATCGCCAAAAAACTGCCGTTTTCACTCTTTCGCCTCTGGGACGCCCTTAAAACCTCCCACAGGCCCCACGGAGCCCATGGATCCGCTTAACAGCTCGTCAGGGATGCCCCCGAGGGGCTCGGCCCTAAATAATTTCCGGAGCCAGCGCCACCCCAGCGATCCGTGGGCTAACTCCCACGGAAAATCGCCCAAAAACTGCCGTTTTCACTCTTTCGCCTCTGGGACGCCCTTAAAACCTCCCACAGGCCCCACGGAACCCATGGATCCGCTTAACAGCTCGTCAGGGACACCCCCGAGGGGCTCGGCCCAAAATAATTTCCGGAGCCAGCGCCACCCCAGCGATCCGTGGGCTAACACCCACGGAAAATCGCCCAAAAACTGCCGTTTTCACTCTTTCGCCTCTGGGACGCCCTTAAAACCTCCCACAGGTCCCACGGAGCCCATGGATCCGCTTAACAGCTCGTCAGGGATGCCCCCGAGGGGCTCAGCCCAAAATAATTTCCGGAGCCAGCGCCACCCCAGCGATCCGTGGGCTAACACCCACGGAAAATCGCCAAAAAACTGCCGTTTTCACTCTTTCGCCTCTGGGACGCCCTTAAAACCTCCCACAGGCCCCACGGAGCCCATGGATCCGCTTAACAGCTCGTCAGGGACGCCCCCGAGGGGCTCGACCCAAAATAATTTCCGGAGCCAGCGCCACCCCAGCGATCCGTGGGCTAACACCCACGGAAAATCGCCAAAAAACTGCCGTTTTCACTCTTTCGCCTCTGGGACGCCCTTAAAACCTCCCACAGGCCCCACGGAGCCCATGGATCCGCTTAACAGCTCGTCAGGGACGCCCCCGAGGGGCTCGGCCCAAAATAATTTTCGGAGCCAGCGCCACCCCAGCGATCCGTGGGCTAACACCCACGGAAAATCGCCAAAAAACTGCCGTTTTCACTCTTTCGCCTCTGGGACGCCCTTAAAACCTCCCACAGGCCCCACGGAGCCCATGGATCCGCTTAACAGCTCGTCAGGACGCCCCGAGGGGCTCGGCCCAAAATAATTTCCGGAGCCAGCGCCACCCCAGCGATCCGTGGGCTAACACCCACGGAAAATCGCCAAAAAACTGCCGTTTTCACTCTTTCGCCTCTGGGACGCCCTTAAAACCTCCCACAGGCCACACGGAGCCCATGGATCCGCTTAAAAGCTCGTCAGGGATTCCCCCGAGGGGCTCAGCCCAAAATAATTTCCGGAGCCAGCGCCACCCCAGCGATCCGTGGGCTAACACCCACGGAAAATCGCCAAAAAACTGCCGTTTTCACTCTTTCGCCTCTGGGACGCCCTTAAAACCTCCCACAGGACCCACGGAGCCCATGGATCCGCTTAACAGCTCGTCAGGGACGCCCCTGAGGGGCTCGGCCCAAAATAATTTCCGGAGCCAGCGCCACCGCAGCGATCCGTGGGCTAACACCCACGGAAAATCGCCAAAAAACTGCCGTTTTCACTCTTTCGCCTCTGGGACGCCCTTAAAACCTCCCACAGGCCCCACGGAGCCCATGGATCCACTTAACAGCTCGTCAGGGACGCCCCCGAGGGGCTCGGCCCAAAATAATTTCCGGAGCCAGCGCCACCCCAGCGATCCGTGGGCTAACACCCACAGAAAATCGCCAAAAAACTGCCGTTTTCACTCTTTCGCCTCTGGGACGCCCTTAAAACCTCCCACAGGCCCCACGGAGCCCATGGATCCGCTTAACAAATCGTCAGGGACGGCCCCGAGGGGCTCGGCCCAAAATAATTTCCGGAGCCAGCGCCACCCCAGCGATCCGTGGGCTAACACCCACGGAAAATCGCCAAAAAACTGCCGTTTTCACTCTTTCGCCTCTGGGACGCCCTTAAAACCTCCCACAGGCCCCACGGAGCCCATGGATCCACTTAACAGCTCGTCAGGGACGCCCCCGAGGGGCTCGGCCCAAAATAATTTCCGGAGCCAGCGCCACCCCAGCGATCCGTGGGCTAACACCCACGGAAAATCGCCAAAAAACTGCCGTTTTCACTCTTTCGCCTCTGGGACGCCCTTAAAACCTCCCACAGGCCCCCCGGAGCCCATGGATCCGCTTAACAAATCGTCAGGGACGGCCCCGAGGGGCTCGGCCCAAAATAATTTCCGGAGCCAGCGCCACCCCAGCGATCCGTGGGCTAACACCCACGGAAAATCGCCAAAAAACTGCCGTTTTCACTCTTTCGCCTCTGGGACGCCCTTAAAACCTCCCACAGGCCCCACGGAGCCCATGGATCCGCTTAACAGCTCATCAGGGACGCCCCCGAGGGGCTCGGCCCAAAATAATTTCCGAAGCCAGCGCCACCCCAGCGATCCGTGGGCTAACACCCACGGAAAATCGCCAAAAAACTGCCGTTTTCACTCTTTCGCCTCTGGGACGCCCTTAAAACCTCCCACAGGCCCCACGGAGCCCATGGATCCGCTTAACAGCTCATCAGGGACGCCCCCGAGGGGCTCGGCCCAAAATAATTTCCAGAGCCAGCGCCACCCCAGCGATCCGTGGGCTAACACCCACGGAAAATCGCCAAAAAACTGCCGTTTTCACTCTTTCGCCTCTGGGACGCCCTTAAAACCTCCCACAGGCCCCACGGAGCCCATGGATCCGCTTAACAAATCGTCAGGGACGGCCCCGAGTGGCTCGGCCCAAAATAATTTCCGGAGCCAGCGCCACCCCAGCGATCCGTGGGCTAACACCCACGGAAAATCGCCAAAAAACTATCGTTTTCACTCTTTCGCCTCTGGGACGCCCTTAAAACCTCCCACAGGCCCCACGGAGCCCATGGATCCGCTTAACAGCTCGTCAGGGACGCCCCCGAGGGGCTCGGCCCAAAATAATTTCCGGAGCCAGCGCCACCCCAGCGATCCGTGGGCTAACACCCACGGAAAATCGCCAAAAAACTGCCGTTTTCACTCTTTCGCCTCTGGGACGCCCTTAAAACCTCCCACAGGCCCCACGGAGCCCATGGATCCGCTTAACAGCTCGTCAGGGATGCCCCGAGGGGCTCGGCCCAAAATAATTTCCGGAGCCAGCGCCACCCCAGCGATCCGTGGGCTAACACCCACGGAAAATCGCCAAAAAACTGCCGTTTTCACTCTTTCGCCTCTGGGACGCCCTTAAAACCTCCCACAGGCCACACGGAGCCCATGGATCCGCTTAACAGCTCGTCAGGGATTCCCCCGAGGGGCTCGGCCCAAAATAATTTTTGGAGCCAGCGCCACCCCAGCGATCCGTGGGCTAACACCCACGGAAAATCGCCAAAAAACTGCCGTTTTCACTCTTTCGCCTCTGGGACGCCCTTAAAACCTCCCACAGGACCCACGGAGCCCATGGATCCGCTTAACAGCTCGTCAGGGACGCCCCTGAGGGGCTCGGCCCAAAATAATTTCCGGAGCCAGCGCCACCGCAGCGATCCGTGGGCTAACACCCACGGAAAATCGCCAAAAAACTGCCGTTTTCACTCTTTCGCCTCTGGGACGCCCTTAAAACCTCCCACAGGCCCCACGGAGCCCATGGATCCACTTAACAGCTCGTCAGGGATGCCCCCGAGGGGCTCGGCCCAAAATAATTTCCGGAGCCAGCGCCACCCCAGCGATCCGTGGGCTAACACCCACGGAAAATCGCCAAAAAACTGCCGTTTTCACTCTTTCGCCTCTGGGACGCCCTTAAAACCTCCCACAGGCCCCACGGAGCCCATGGATCCGCTTAACAAATCGTCAGGGACGGCCCCGAGGGGCTCGGCCCAAAATAATTTCCGGAGCCAGCGCCACCCCAGCGATCCGTGGGCTAACACCCACGGAAAATCGCCAAAAAACTGCCGTTTTCACTCTTTCGCCTCTGGGACGCCCTTAAAACCTCCCACAGGCCCCACGGAGCCCATGGATCCGCTTAACAGCTCGTCAGGGACGCCTCCGAGGGGCTCGGCCCAAAATAATTTCCGGAGCCAGCGCCACCCCAGCGATCCGTGGGCTAACACCCACGGAAAATCGCCAAAAAACTGCCGTTTTCACTCTTTCGCCTCTGGGACGCCCTTAAAACCTCCCACAGGCCCCACGGAGCCCATGGATCCGCTTAACATCTCATCAGGGACGCCCCCGAGGGGCTCGGCCCAAAATAATTTTCGAAGCCAGTGCCACCCCAGCGATCCGTGGGCTAACACCCACGGAAAATCGCCAAAAAACTGCCGTTTTCACTCTTTCGCCTCTGGGACGCCCTTAAAACCTCCCACAGGCCCCACGGAGCCCATGGATCCGCTTAACAGCTCATCAGGGACGCCCCCGAGGGGCTCGGCCCAAAATAATTTCCAGAGCCAGCGCCACCCCAGCGATCCGTGGGCTAACACCCACGGAAAATCGCCAAAAAACTGCCGTTTTCACTCTTTCGCCTCTGGGACGCCCTTAAAACCTCCCACAGGCCCCACGGAGCCCATGGATCCGCTTAACAGCTCGTCAGGGACGCCTCCGAGGGGCTCGGCCCAAAATAATTTTCGGAGCCAGCGCCACCCCAGCGATCCGTGGGCTAACACCCACGGAAAATCGCCAAAAAACTGCCGTTTTCACTCTTTCGCCTCTGGGACGCCCTTAAAACCTCCCACAGGCCCCACGGAGCCCATGGATCCGCTTAACAGCTCATCAGGGACGCCCCCGAGGGGCTCGGCCCAAAATAATTTCCGAAGCCAGCGCCACCCCAGCGATCCGTGGGCTAACACCCACGGAAAATCGCCAAAAAACTGCCGTTTTCACTCTTTCGCCTCTGGGACGCCCTTAAAACCTCCCACAGGCCCCACGGAGCCCATGGATCCGCTTAACAGCTCATCAGGGACGCCCCCGAGGGGCTCGGCCCAAAATAATTTCCAGAGCCAGCGCCACCCCAGCGATCCGTGGGCTAACACCCACGGAAAATCGCCAAAAAACTGCCGTTTTCACTCTTTCGCCTCTGGGACGCCCTTAAAACCTCCCACAGGCCCCACGGAGCCCATGGATCCACTTAACAGCTCGTCAGGGACGCCCCCGAGGGCCTCGGCCCAAAATAATTTCCGGAGCCAGCGCCACCCCCGCGATCCGTGGGCTAACACCCACGGAAAATCGCCAAAAAACTGCCGTTTTCACTCTTTCGCCTCTGGGACGCCCTTAAAACCTCCCACAGGCCCCACGGAGCCCATGGATCCGCTTAACAAATCGTCAGGGACGGCCCCGAGGGGCTCGGCCCAAAATAATTTCCGGAGCCAGCGCCACCCCAGCGATCCGTGGGCTAACACCCACGGAAAATCGCCAAAAAACTGTCGTTTTCACTCTTTCGCCTCTGGGACGCCCTTAAAACCTCCCACAGGCACCACGGAGCCCATGGATCCGCTTAACAGCTCGTCAGGGACGCCCCCGAGGGGCTCGGCCCAAAATAATTTCCGGAGCCAGCGCCACCCCAGCGATCCGTGGGCTAACACCCACGGAAAATCGCCAAAAAACTGCCGTTTTCACTCTTTCGCCTCTGGGACGCCCTTAAAACCTCCCACAGGCCCCACGGAGCCCATGGATCCGCTTAACAGCTCGTCAGGGACGCCCCCGAGGGGCTCGGCCCAAAATAATTTCCGAAGCCAGCGCCACCCCAACGATCCGTGGGCTAACACCCACGGAAAATCGCCAAAAAACTGCCGTTTTCACTCTTTCGCCTCTGGGACTCCCTTAAAACCTCCCACAGGCCCCACGGAGCCCATGGATCCGCTTAACAGCTCATCAGGGACGCCCCCGAGGGGCTCGGCCCAAAATAATTTCCAGAGCCAGCGCCACCCCAGCGATCCGTGGGCTAACACCCACGGAAAATCGCCAAAAAACTGCCGTTTTCACTCTTTCGCCTCTGGGACTCCCTTAAAACCTCCCACAGGCCCCACGGAGCCCATGGATCCGCTTAACAGCTCGTCAGGGACGCCCCCGAGGGGCTCGGCCCAAAATAATTTCCGGAGCCAGCGCCACCCCAGCGATCCGTGGGCTAACACCCACGGAAAATCGCCAAAAAACTGCCGTTTTCACTTTTTCGCCTCTGGGATGCCCTTAAAACCTCCCACAGGCCCCACAGAGCCCATGGATCCGCTTAACAGCTCGTCAGGGACGCCCCCGAGGGGCTCGGCCCAAAATAATTTCCGGAGCCAGCGCCACCCCAGCGATCCGTGGGCTAACACCCACGGAAAATCGCCAAAAAACTGCCGTTTTCACTCTTTCGCCTCTGGGACGCCCTTAAAACCTCCCACAGGCCCCACGGAGCCCATGGATCCGTTTAACAGCTCGTCAGGGATGCCCCCGAGGGGCTCGGCCCAAAATAATTTTCGGAGCCAGCGCCACCCCAGCGATCCGTGGGCTAACACCCACGGAAAATCGCCAAAAAACTGCCGTTTTCACTCTTTCACCTCTGGGACGCCCTTAAAACCTCCCACAGGCCCCACGGAGCCCATGGATCCTCTTAACAGCTCGTCAGGGACGCCCCCGAGGGGCTCGGCCCTAAATAATTTCCGGAGCCAGCGCCACCCCAGCGATCCGTGGGCTAACACCCACGGAAAATCGCCCAAAAACTGCCATTTTCACTCTTTCGCCTCTGGGACGCCCTTAAAACCTCCCACAGGCCCCACGGAGCCCATGGATCTGCTTAACAGCTCGTCAGGGACACCCCCGAGGGGCTCGGCCCAAAATAATTTCTGGAGCCAGCGCCACCCCAGCGATCCGTGGGCTAACACCCACGGAAAATCGCCCAAAAACTGCCGTTTTCACACTTTCGCCTCTGGGACGCCCTTAAAACCTCCCACAGGCCCCACGGAGCCCATGGATCCGCTTAACAGCTCGTCAGGGACGCCCCCGAGGGGCTCGGCCCAAAATAATTTCCGGAGCCAGCGCCACCCCAGCGATCCGTGGGCTAACACCCACGGAAAATCGCCAAAAAACTGCCGTTTTCACTCTTTCGCCTCTGGGACGCCCTTAAAACCTCCCACAGGCCCCACGGAGCCCATGGATCCGCTTAACAGCTCGTCAGGGACGCCCCCGAGGGGCTCGGCCCAAAATAATTTCCGAAGCCAGCGCCACCCCAGCGATCCGTGGGCTAACACCCACGGAAAATCGCCAAAAAACTGCCGTTTTCACTCTTTCGCCTCTGGGACGCCCTTAAAACCTCCCACAGGCCCCACGGAGCCCATGGATCCGCTTAACAGCTCGTCAGGATGCCCCGAGGTGCTCGGCCAATAATAATTTCCGGAGCCAGCGCCACCCCATCGATCCGTGGGCTAACACCCACGAAAAATCGCCAAAAAACTGCCGTTTCCACTCTTTCGCCTCTGGGACGCCCTCAAAACATCCCACAGGCCCCCCGGAGCCCATGGATCTGCTTAACAGCTCGTCAGGGACCCCCCCGAGCGGCTCGGCCCAAAATAATTTCCGGACCCAGCGCCCCCCCATCGATCCGTGGGCTAACACCCACGAAAAATCGCCAAAAAACTGCCGTTTCCACTCTTTCGCCTCTGGGACGCCCTCAAAACATCCCACAGGCCCCCCGGAGCCCATGGATCCGCTTAACAGCTCGTCAGGGACCCCCCCGAGTGGCTCGGCCCAAAATAATTTCCGCACCCAGCGCCCCCCCATGGATCCGCTTAACAGCCCGTCAGGGACCCCCCCGAGCGGCTCGGCCCAAAATAATTTCCGCACCCAGCGCCCCCCCATCGATCCGTGGGCTAACACCCACGAAAAATCGCCAAAAAACTGCCGTTTCCACTCTTTCGCCTCCGGGACGCCCTCAAAACATCCCACAGGCCCCCCGGAGCCCATGGATCTGCTTAACAGCTCGTCAGGGACCCCCCCGAGCGGCTCGCCCCAAAATAATTTCCGGACCCAGCGCCCCCCCATCGATCCGTGGGCTAACACCCACGAAAAATCGCCAAAGAACTGCCGTTTCCACTCTTTCGCCTCTGGGACGCCCTCAAAACATCCCACAGGCCCCCCGGAGCCCATGGATCCGCTTAACAGCTCGTCAGGGACCCCCCCGAGCGGCTCGGCCCAAAATAATTTCCGGACCCAGCGCCCCCCCATCGATCCGTGGGCTAACACCCACGAAAAATCGCCAAAAAACTGCCGTTTCCACTCTTTCGCCTCTGGGACGCCCTCAAAACATCCCACAGGCCCCCCGGAGCCCATGGATCCGCTTAACAGCTCGTCAGGGACCCCCCCGAGCGGCTCGGCCCAAAATAATTTCCGAACCCAGCGCCCCCCCATCGATCCGTGGGCTAACACCCACGAAAAATCGCCAAAAAACTGCCGTTTCCACTCTTTCGCCTCTGGGACGCCCTCAAAACATCCCACAGGCCCCCCGGAGCCCATGGATCCGCTTAACAGCTCGTCAGGGACCTCCCCGAGCGGCTCGGCCCAAAATAATTTCCGGACCCAGCGCCCCCCCATCGATCCGTGGGCTAACACCCACGAAAAATCGCCAAAAAACTGCCGTTTCCACTCTTTCGCCTCTGGGACGCCCTCAAAACATCCCACAGGCCCCCTGGAGCCCATGGATCCGCTTAACAGCTCGTCAGGGACCCCCCCGAGCGGCTCGGCCCAAAATAATTTCCGCACCCAGCGCCCCCCCATCGATCCGTGGGCTAACACCCACGAAAAATCGCCAAAAAACTGCCGTTTCCACTCTTTCGCCTCTGGGACGCCCTCAAAACATCCCACAGGCCCCCCGGAGCCCATGGATCCGCTTAATAGCTCGTCAGGGACCCCCCCGAGTGGCTCGGCCCAAAATAATTTCCGAACCCAGCGCCCCCCCATCGATCCGTGGGCTAACACCCACGAAAAATCGCCAAAAAACTGCCGTTTCCACTCTTTCGCCTCTGGGACGCCCTCAAAACATCCCACAGGCCCCCCGGAGCCCATGGATCCGCTTAACAGCTCGTCAGGGACCCCCCCGAGCGGCTCGGCCCAAAATAATTTCCGCACCCAGCGCCCCCCCATCGATCCGTGGGCTAACACCCACGAAAAATCGCCAAAAAACTGCCGTTTCCACTCTTTCGCCTCTGGGACGCCCTCAAAACATCCCACAGGCCCCCCGGAGCCCATGGATCCGCTTAACAGCTCGTCAGGGACCCCCCCGAGTGGCTCGGCCCAAAATAATTTCCGGACCCAGCGCCCCCCCATCGATCCGTGGGCTAACACCCACGAAAAATCGCCAAAAAACTGCCGTTTCCACTCTTTCGCCTCTGGGACGCCCTCAAAACATCCCACAGGCCCCCCGGAGCCCATGGATCCGCTTAACAGCTCGTCAGGGACCCCCTCGAGCGGCTCGGCCCAAAATAATTTCCGAACCCAGTGCCCCCCCATCGATCCGTGGGCTAACACCCACGAAAAATCGCCAAAAAACTGCCGTTTCCACTCTTTCGCCTCTGGGACGCCCTCAAAACATCCCACAGGCCCCTCGGAGCCCATGGATCCGCTTAACAGCTCGTCAGGGACCCACCCGAGCGGCTCAGCCGAAAATAATTTCCGCACCCAGCGCCCCCCCATCGATCCGTGGGCTAACACCCACGAAAAATCGCCAAAAAACTGCCGTTTCCACTCTTTCGCCTCTGGGACGCCCTCAAAACATCCCACAGGCCCCCCGGAGCCCATGGATCCACTTAACAGCTCGTCAGGGACCCCCCCGAGCGGCTCGGCCCAAAATAATTTCCGGACCCAGCGCCCCCCCATCGATCCGTGGGCTAACACCCACGAAAAATCGCCAAAAAACTGCCGTTTCCACTCTTTCGCCTCTGGGACGCCCTCAAAACATCCCACAGGCCCCCCGGAGCCCATGGATCCGCTTAACAGCTCGTCAGGGACCCCCTCGAGCGGCTCGGCCCAAAATAATTTCCGAACCCAGTGCCCCCCCATCGATCCGTGGGCTAACACCCACGAAAAATCGCCAAAAAACTGCCGTTTCCACTCTTTCGCCTCTGGGACGCCCTCAAAACATCCCACAGGCCCCCCGGAGCCCATGGATCCGCTTAACAGCTCGTCAGGGACCCCCCCGAGCGGCTCAGCCGAAAATAATTTCCGGACCCAGCGCCCCCCCATCGATCCGTGGGCTAACACCCACGAAAAATCGCCAAAAAACTGCCGTTTCCACTCTTTCGCCTCTGGGACGCCCTCAAAACATCCCACAGGCCCCCCGGAGCCCATGGATCCACTTAACAGCTCGTCAGGGACCCCCCCGAGCGGCTCGGCCCAAAATAATTTCCGGACCCAGCGCCCCCCCATCGATCCGTGGGCTAACACCCACGAAAAATCGCCAAAAAACTGCCGTTTCCACTCTTTCGCCTCTGGGATGCCCTCAAAACATCCCACAGGCCCCCCGGAGCCCATGGATCCGCTTAACAGCTCGTCAGGGACCCCCCCGAGCGGTTCGGCCCAAAATAATTTCCGAACCCAGCGCCCCCCCATCGATCCGTGGGCTAACACCCACGAAAAATCGCCAAAAAACTGCCGTTTCCACTCTTTCGCCTCTGGGACGCCCTCAAAACATCCCACAGGCCCCCCGGAGCCCATGGATCCGCTTAACAGCTCGTCAGGGACCCCCCCGAGCGGCTCGGCCCAAAATAATTTCCGCACCCAGCGCCCCCCCATCGATTCGTGGGCTAACACCCACGAAAAATCGCCAAAAAACTGCCGTTTCCACTCTTTCGCCTCTGGGACGCCCTCAAAACATCCCACAGGCCCCCCGGAGCCCATGGATCCGCTTAACAGCTCGTCAGGGACCCCCCCGAGCGGCTCGGCCCAAAATAATTTCTGGACCCAGCGCCCCTCCATCGATCCGTGGGCTAACACCCACGAAAAATCGCCAAAAAACTGCCGTTTCCACTCTTTCGCCTCTGGGACGCCCTCAAAACATCCCACAGGCCCCCCGGAGCCCATGGATCCGCTTAACAGCTCGTCAGGGAACCCCCCGAGCGGCTCGGCCCAAAATAATTTCCGGACCCAGCGCCCCCCCATCGATCCGTGGGCTAACACCCACGAAAAATCGCCAAAAAACTGCCGTTTCCACTCTTTCGCCTCTGGGACGCCCTCAAAACATCCCACAGGCCCCCCGGAGCCCATGGATCCGCTTAACAGCTCGTCAGGGACCCCCCCGAGTGGCTCGGCCCAAAATAATTTCCGAACCCAGCTCCCCCCCATCGATCCGTGGGCTAACACCCACGAAAAATCGCCAAAAAACTGCCGTTTCCACTCTTTCGCCTCTGGGACGCCCTCAAAACATCCCACAGGCCCCCCGGAGCCCATGGATCCGCTTAACAGCTCGTCAGGGACCCCCCCGAGCGGCTCGGCCCAAAATAATTTCCGGACCCAGCGCCCCCCCATCGATCCGTGGGCTAACACCCACGAAAAATCGCCAAAAAACTGCCGTTTCCACTCTTTCGCCTCTGGGACGCCCTCAAAACATCCCACAGGCCCCCCGGAGCCCATGGATCCGCTTAACAGCTCGTCAGGGACCCCCCCGAGCGGCTCGGCCCAAAATAATTTCCGTACCCAGCGCCCCCCCATCGATCCGTGGGCTAACACCCATGAAAAATCGCCAAAAAACTGCCGTTTCCACTCTTTCGCCTCTGGGACGCCCTCAAAACATCCCACAGGCCCCCCGGAGCCCATGGATCCGCTTAACAGCTCGTCAGGGACCACCCCGAGCGGTTCGGCCCAAAATAATTTCCGAACCCAGCGCCCCCCCATCGATCCGTGGGCTAACACCCACGAAAAATCGCCAAAAAACTGCCGTTTCCACTCTTTCGCCTCTGGGACGCCCTCAAAACATCCCACAGGCCCCCCGGAGCCCATGGATCCGCTTAACAGCTCGTCAGGGACCCCCCCGAGCGGCTCGGCCCAAAATAATTTCCGCACCTAGCGCCCCCCCATCGATCCGTGGGCTAACACCCACGAAAAATCGCCAAAAAACTGCCGTTTCCACTCTTTCGCCTCTGGGACGCCCTCAAAACATCCCACAGGCCCCCCGGAGCCCATGGATCCGCTTAACAGCTCGTCAGGGACCCCCCCGAGTGGCTCGGCCCAAAATAATTTCCGGACCCAGCGCCCCCCCATCGATCCGTGGGCTAACACCCACGAAAAATCGCCAAAAAACTGCTGTTTCCACTCTTTCGCCTCTGGGACGCCCTCAAAACATCCCACAGGCCCCCCGGAGCCCATGGATCCGCTTAACAGCTCGTCAGGGACCCCCCCGAGCGGCTCGGCCCAAAATAATTTCCGAACCCAGCGCCCCCCCATCAATCCGTGGGCTAACACCCACGAAAAATCGCCAAAAAACTGCCGTTTCCACTCTTTCGCCTCTGGGACGCCCTCAAAACATCCCACAGGCCCCCCGGAGCCCATGGATCCGCTTAACAGCTCGTCAGGGACCCCCCCGAGCGGCTCGGCCCAAAATAATTTCCGGACCCAGCGCCCCCCCATCGATCCGTGGGCTAACACCCACGAAAAATCGCCAAAAAATTGCCGTTTCCACTCTTTCGCCTCTGGGACGCCCTCAAAACATCCCACAGGCCCCCCGGAGCCCATGGATCCGCTTAACAGCTCGTCAGGGACCCCCCCGAGCGGCTCGGCCCAATATAATTTCCGAACCCAGCACCCCCCCATCGATCCGTGGGCTAACACCCACGAAAAATTGCCAAAAAACTGCCGTTTCCACTCTTTCGCCTCTGGGACGCCCTCAAAACATCCCACAGGCCCCCCGGAGCCCATGGATCCGCTTAACAGCTCGTCAGGGACCCCCCCGAGCGGCTCGGCCCAAAATAATTTCCGGACCCAGCGCCCCCCCATCGATCCGTGGGCTAACACCCATGAAAAATCGCCAAAAAACTGCCGTTTCCACTCTTTCGCCTCTGGGACGCCCTCAAAACATCCCACAGGCCCCCCGGAGCCCATGGATCCGCTTAACAGCTCGTCAGGGACCCCCCCGAGCGGCTCGGCCCAAAATAATTTCCGCACCCAGCGCCCCCCATCGATCCGTGGGCTAACACCCACGAAAAATCGCCAAAAAACTGCCGTTTCCACTCTTTCGCCTCTGGGACGCCCTCAAAACATCCCACAGGCCCCCCGGAGCCCATGGATCCGCTTAACAGCTCGTCAGGGACCCCCCCGAGCGGCTCGGCCCAAAATAATTTCCGAACCCAGTGCCCCCCCATCGATCCGTGGGCTAACACCCACGAAAAATCGCCAAAAAACTGCCGTTTCCACTCTTTCGCCTCTGGGACGCCCTCAAAACATCCCACAGGCCCCCCGGAGCCCATGGATCCGCTTAACAGCTCGTAAGGGACCCCCCCGAGCGGCTCGGCCCAAAATAATTTCCGCACCCAGCGCCCCCCCATCGATCCGTGGGCTAACACCCACGAAAAATCGCCAAAAAACTGCCGTTTCCACTCTTTCGCCTCTGGGACGCCCTCAAAACATCCCACAGGCCCCCCGGAGCCCATGGATCCGCTTAACAGCTCGTCAGGGACCCCCCCGAGCGGCCCGGCCCAAAATAATTTCCGGACCCAGCGCCCCCCCATCGATCCGTGGGCTAACACCCACGAAAAATCGCCAAAAAACTGCCGTTTCCACTCTTTCGCCTCTGGGACGCCCTCAAAACATCCCACAGGCCCCCCGGAGCCCATGGATCCGCTTAACAGCTCGTCAGGGACCCCCCCGAGCGGCTCGGACCAAAATAATTTCCGAACCCAGCGCCCCCCCATCGATCCGTGGGCTAACACCCACGAAAAATCGCCAAAAAACTGCCGTTTCCACTCTTTCGCCTCTGGGACGCCCTCAAAACATCCCACAGGCCCCCCGGAGCCCATGGATCCACTTAACAGCTCGTCAGGGACCCCCCCGAGCGGCTCGGCCCAAAATAATTTCCGCACCCAGCGCCCCCCATCGATCCGTGGGCTAACACCCACGAAAAATCGCCAAAAAACTGCCGTTTCCACTCTTTCACCTCTGGGACGCCCTCAAAACATCCCACAGGCCCCCCGGAGCCCATGGATCCGCTTAACAGCTCGTCAGGGACCCCCCCGAGCGGCTCGGCCCAAAATAATTTCCGGACCCAGCGCCCCCCCATCGATCCGTGGGCTAACACCCACGAAAAATCGCCAAAAAACTGTCGTTTCCACTCTTTCGCCTCTGGGACGCCCTCAAAACATCCCACAGGCCCCCCGGAGCCCATGGATCCGCTTAACAGCTCGTCAGGGACCCCCCCGAGTGGCTCGGCCCAAAATAATTTCCGGACCCAGCGCCCCCCCATCGATCCGTTGGCTAACACCCACGAAAAATCGCCAAAAAACTGCCGTTTCCACTCTTTCGCCTCTGGGACGCCCTCAAAACATCCCACAGGCCCCCCGGAGCCCATGGATCCGCTTAACAGCTCGTCAGGGACCCCCCCGAGCGGGTCGGCCCAAAAGAATTTCCGAACCCAGCGCCCCCCCATCGATCCGTGGGCTAACACCCACGAAAAATCGCCAAAAAACTGCCGTTTCCACTCTTTCGCCTCTGGGACGCCCTCAAAACATCCCACAGGCCCCCCGGAGCCCATGGATCCGCTTAACAGCTTGTCAGGGACCCCCCGAGCGGCTCGGCCCAAAATAATTTCCGGACCCAGCGCCCCCCCATCGATCCGTGGGCTAACACCCACGAAAAATCGCCAAAAAACTGCCGTTTCCACTCTTTCGCCTCTGGGACGCCCTCAAAACATCCCACAGGCCCCCCGGAGCCCATGGATCCGCTTAACAGCTCGTCAGGGACCCCCCCCGAGTGGCTCGGCCCAAAATAATTTTCGAACCCAGCGCCCCCCCATCGATCCGTGGGCAAACACCCACGAAAAATCGCCAAAAAACTGCCGTTTCCACTCTTTCGCCTCTGGGACGCCCTCAAAACATCCCACAGGCCCCCCGGAGCCCATGGATCCGCTTAACAGCTCGTCAGGGACCCCCCCGAGCGGCTCGGCCCAAAATAATTTCCGCACCCAGCGCCCCCCCATCGATCCGTGGGCTAACACCCACGAAAAATCGCCAAAAAACTGCCGTTTCCACTCTTTCGCCTCTGGGACGCCCTCAAAACATCCCACAGGCCCCCCGGAGCCCATGGATCCGCTTAACAGCTCGTCAGGGACCCCCCCGAGCGGCTCGGCCCAAAATAATTTCCGGACCCAGCGCCCCCCCATCGATCCGTGGGCTAACACCCACGAAAAATCGCCAAAAAACTGCCGTTTCCACTCTTTCGCCTCTGGGACGCCCTCAAAACATCCCACAGGCCCCCCGGAGCCCATGGATCCGCTTAACAGCTCGTCAGGGACCCCCCCGAGTGGCTCGGCCCAAAATAATTTCCGGACCCAGCGCCCCCCCATCGATCCGTGGGCTAACACCCACGAAAAATCGCCAAAAAACTGCCGTTTCCACTCTTTCGCCTCTGGGACGCCCTCAAAACATCCCACAGGCCCCCCGGAGCCCATGGATCCGCTTAACAGCTCATCAGGGACCTCCCCGAGCGGTTCGGCCCAAAATAATTTCCGAACCCAGCGCCCCCCCATCGATCCGTGGGCTAACACCCACGAAAAATCGCCAAAAAACTGCCGTTTCCACTCTTTCGCCTCTGGGACGCCCTCAAAACATCCCACAGGCCCCCCGGAGCCCATGGATCCGCTTAACAGCTCGTCAGGGACCCCCCCGAGTGGCTCGGCCCAAAATAATTTCCGGACCCAGCGCCCCCCCATCGATCCGTGGGCTAGCACCCACGAAAAATCGCCAAAAAACTGCCGTTTCCACTCTTTCGCCTCTGGGACGCCCTCAAAACATCCCACAGGCCCCCCGGAGCCCATGGATCCGCTTAAAAGCTCGTCAGGGACCCCCCCGAGCGGCTCGGCCCAAAATAATTTCCGCACCCAGCGCCCCCCCATCGATCCGTGGGCTAACACCCACGAAAAATCGCCAAAAAACTGCCGTTTCCACTCTTTCGCCTCTGGGACACCCTCAAAACATCCCACAGGCCCCTCGGAGCCCATGGATCCGCTTAACAGCTCGTCAGGGACCCCCCCGAGCGGCTCGTCCCAAAATAATTTCCGGACCCAGCGCCCCCCCATCGATCCGTGGGCTAACACCCACGAAAAATCGCCAAAAAACTGCCGTTTCCACTCTTTCGCCTCTGGGACGCCCTCAAAACATCCCACAGGCCCCCCGGAGCCCATGGATCCGCTTAACAGCTCGTCAGGGACCCCCCCGAGCGGCTCGGCCCAAAATAATTTCCGCACCCAGCGCCCCCCCATCGATCCGTGGGCTAACACCCACGAAAAATCGCCAAAAAACTGCCGTTTCCACTCTTTCGCCTCTGGGACGCCCTCAAAACATCCCACAGGCCCCCCGGAGCCCATGGATCCGCTTAACAGCTCGTCAGGGACCCCCCCGAGCGGCTCGGCCCAAAATAATTTCCGGACCCAGCGCCCCCCCATCGATCCGTGGGCTAACACCCACGAAAAATCGCCAAAAAACTGCCGTTTCCACTCTTTCGCCTCTGGGACGCCGTCAAAACATCCCACAGGCCCCCCGGAGCCCATGGATCCGCTTAACAGCTCGTCAGGGACCCCCCCGAGCGGCTCGGCCCAAAATAATTTCCGGACCCAGCGCCCCCCCATCGATCCGTGGGCTAACACCCACGAAAAATCGCCAAAAAACTGCCGTTTCCACTCTTTCGCCTCTAGGACGCCCTCAAAACATCCCACAGGCCCCCCGGAGCCCATGGATCCGCTTAACAGCTCGTCAGGGACCCCCCCGAGCGGCTCGGCCCAAAATAATTTCCGGACCCAGCGCCCCCCCATCGATCCGTGGGCTAACACCCACGAAAAATCGCCAAAAAACTGCCGTTTCCACTCTTTCGCCTCTGGGACGCCCTCAAAACATCCCACAGGCCCCCCGGAGCCCATGGATCCTCTTAAAAGCTCGTCAGGGACCCCCCCGAGCGGCTCGGCCCAAAATAATTTCCGGACCCAGCGCCCCCCCATCGATCCGTGGGCTAACACCCACGAAAAATCGCCAAAAAACTGCCGTTTCCACTCTTTCGCCTCTGGGACGCCGTCAAAACATCCCACAGGCCCCCCGGAGCCCATGGATCCGCTTAACAGCTCGTCAGGGACCCCCCCGAGCGGCTCGGCCCAAAATAATTTCCGGACCCAGCGCCCCCCCATCGATCCGTGGGCTAACACCCACGAAAAATCGCCAAAAAACTGCCGTTTCCACTCTTTCGCCTCTAGGACGCCCTCAAAACATCCCACAGGCCCCACGGAGCCCATGGATCCGCTTAACAGCTCGTCAGGGACCCCCCCGAGCGGCTCGGCCCAAAATAATTTCCGGACCCAGCGCCCCCCCATCGATCCGTGGGCTAACACCCACGAAAAATCGCCAAAAAACTGCCGTTTCCACTCTTTCGCCTCTGGGACGCCCTCAAAACATCCCACAGGCCCCCCGGAGCCCATGGATCCTCTTAACAGCTCGTCAGGGACCCCCCCGAGCGGCTCGGCCCAAAATAATTTCCGAACCCAGCGCCCCCCCATCGATCCGTGGGCTAACACCCACGAAAAATCGCCAAAAAACTGCCGTTTCCACTCTTTCGCCTCTGGGACGCCCTCAAAACATCCCACAGGCCCCCCGGAGCCCATGGATCCGCTTAACAGCTCGTCAGGGACCCCCCCGAGCGGCTCGGTCCAAAATAATTTCCGCACCCAGTGCCCCCCCATCGATCCGTGGGCTAACACCCACGAAAAATCGCCAAAAAACTGCCGTTTCCACTCTTTCGCCTCTGGGACGCCCTCAAAACATCCCACAGGCCCCCCGGAGCCCATGGATCCGCTTAACAGCTCGTCAGGGACCCCCCCGAGCGGCTCGGCCCAAAATAATTTCCGGACCCAGCGCCCCCCCATCGATCCGTGGGCTAACACCCACGAAAAATCGCCAAAAAACTGCCGTTTCCACTCTTTCGCCTCTGGGACGCCCTCAAAACATCCCACAGGCCCCCCGGAGCCCATGGATCCGCTTAACAGCTTGTCAGGGACCCCCCGAGCGGCTCGGCCCAAAATAATTTCCGGACCCAGCGCCCCCCCATCGATCCGTGGGCTAACACCCACGAAAAATCGCCAAAAAACTGCCGTTTCCACTCTTTCGCCTCTGGGACGCCCTCAAAACCTCCCAACGGCCCCAAGGAGCCCATGGATCCGCTTAACAGCTCGTCAGGGACGCCCCCGAGGGGCTCGGCCCAAAATAATTTCCGGAGCCAGCGCCCCCCCCAGCGATCCGTGGGCTAACACCCACGAAAAATCGCCAAAAAACTGCCGTTTTCACTCTTTCGCCTCTGGGACGCCCTCAAAACCTCCCAACGGCCCCAAGGAGCCCATGGATCCGCTTAACAGCTCGTCAGGGACGCCCCCGAGGGGCTCGGCCCAAAATAATTTCCGGAGCCAGCGCCCCCCCATCGATCCGTGGGCTAACACCCACGAAAAATCGCCAAAAAACTGCCGTTTCCACTCTTTCGCCTCTGGGACGCCCTCAAAACATCCCACAGGCCCCCCGGAGCCCATGGATCCTCTTAAAAGCTCGTCAGGGACCCCCCCGAGCGGCTCGGCCCAAAATAATTTCCGGACCCAGCGCCCCCCCATCGATCCGTGGGCTAACACCCACGAAAAATCGCCAAAAAACTGCCGTTTCCACTCTTTCGCCTCTGGGACGCCGTCAAAACATCCCACAGGCCCCCCGGAGCCCATGGATCCGCTTAACAGCTCGTCAGGGACCCCCCCGAGCGGCTCGGCCCAAAATAATTTCCGGACCCAGCGCCCCCCCATCGATCCGTGGGCTAACACCCACGAAAAATCGCCAAAAAACTGCCGTTTCCACTCTTTCGCCTCTAGGACGCCCTCAAAACATCCCACAGGCCCCACGGAGCCCATGGATCCGCTTAACAGCTCGTCAGGGACCCCCCCGAGCGGCTCGGCCCAAAATAATTTCCGGACCCAGCGCCCCCCCATCGATCCGTGGGCTAACACCCACGAAAAATCGCCAAAAAACTGCCGTTTCCACTCTTTCGCCTCTGGGACGCCCTCAAAACATCCCACAGGCCCCCCGGAGCCCATGGATCCTCTTAACAGCTCGTCAGGGACCCCCCCGAGCGGCTCGGCCCAAAATAATTTCCGAACCCAGCGCCCCCCCATCGATCCGTGGGCTAACACCCACGAAAAATCGCCAAAAAACTGCCGTTTCCACTCTTTCGCCTCTGGGACGCCCTCAAAACATCCCACAGGCCCCCCGGAGCCCATGGATCCGCTTAACAGCTCGTCAGGGACCCCCCCGAGCGGCTCGGTCCAAAATAATTTCCGCACCCAGTGCCCCCCCATCGATCCGTGGGCTAACACCCACGAAAAATCGCCAAAAAACTGCCGTTTCCACTCTTTCGCCTCTGGGACGCCCTCAAAACATCCCACAGGCCCCCCGGAGCCCATGGATCCGCTTAACAGCTCGTCAGGGACCCCCCCGAGCGGCTCGGCCCAAAATAATTTCCGGACCCAGCGCCCCCCCATCGATCCGTGGGCTAACACCCACGAAAAATCGCCAAAAAACTGCCGTTTCCACTCTTTCGCCTCTGGGACGCCCTCAAAACATCCCACAGGCCCCCCGGAGCCCATGGATCCGCTTAACAGCTTGTCAGGGACCCCCCGAGCGGCTCGGCCCAAAATAATTTCCGGACCCAGCGCCCCCCCATCGATCCGTGGGCTAACACCCACGAAAAATCGCCAAAAAACTGCCGTTTCCACTCTTTCGCCTCTGGGACGCCCTCAAAACATCCCACAGGCCCCCCGGAGCCCATGGATCCGTTTAACAGCTCGTCAGGGACCCCCCCGAGCGGCTCAGCCCAAAATAATTTTCGAACCCAGCGCCCCCCCATCGATCCGTGGGCTAACACCCACGAAAAATCGCCAAAAAACTGCCGTTTCCACTCTTTCGCCTCTGGGACGCCCTCAAAACATCCCACAGGCCCCCCGGAGCCCATGGATCCGCTTAACAGCTCGTCAGGGACCCCCCCGAGCGGCTCGGCCCAAAATAATTTCCGCACCCAGCGCCCCCCCATCGATCCGTGGGCTAACACCCACGAAAAATCGCCAAAAAACTGCCGTTTCCACTCTTTCGCCTCTGGGACGCCCTCAAAACATCCCACAGGCCCCCCGGAGCCCATTGATCCGCTTAACAGCTCGTCAGGGACCCCCCCGAGCGGCTCGGCCCAAAATAATTTCCGGACCCAGCGCCCCCCCATCGATCCGTGGGCTAACACCCACGAAAAATCGCCAAAAAACTGCCGTTTCCACTCTTTCGCCTCTGGGACGCCCTCAAAACATCCCACAGGCCCCCCGGAGCCCATGGATCCGCTTAACAGCTCGTCAGGGACCCCCCCGAGCGGCTCGGCCCAAAATAATTTCCGGACCCAGCGCCCCCCCATCGATCCGTGGGCTAACACCCGCGAAAAATCGCCAAAAAACTGCCGTTTCCACTCTTTCGCCTCTGGGACGCCCTCAAAACATCCCACAGGCCCCCCGGAGCCCATGGATCCGCTTAACAGCTCGTCAGGGACCCCCCCGAGCGGTTCGGCCCAAAATAATTTCCGAACCCAGCGCCCCCCCATCGATCCGTGGGCTAACACCCACGAAAAATCGCCAAAAAACTGCCGTTTCCACTCTTTCGCCTCTGGGACGCCCTCAAAACATCCCACAGGCCCCCCGGAGCCCATGGATCCGCTTAACAGCTCGTCAGGGACCCCCCCGAGTGGCTCGGCCCAAAATAATTTCTGGACCCAGCGCCCCCCCATCGATCCGTGGGCTAGCACCCACGAAAAATCGCCAAAAAACTGCCGTTTCCACTCTTTCGCCTCTGGGACGCCCTCAAAACATCCCACAGGCCCCCCGGAGCCCATGGATCCGCTTAAAAGCTCGTCAGGGACCCCCCCGAGCGGCTCGGCCCAAAATAATTTCCGCACCCAGCGCCCCCCCATCGATCCGTGGGCTAACACCCACGAAAAATCGCCAAAAAACTGCCGTTTCCACTCTTTCGCCTCTGGGACACCCTCAAAACATCCCACAGGCCCCTCGGAGCCCATGGATCCGCTTAACAGCTCGTCAGGGACCCCCCCGAGCGGCTCGTCCCAAAATAATTTCCGGACCCAGCGCCCCCCCATCGATCCGTGGGCTAACACCCACGAAAAATCGCCAAAAAACTGCCGTTTCCACTCTTTCGCCTCTGGGACGCCCTCAAAACATCCCACAGGCCCCCCGGAGCCCATGGATCCGCTTAACAGCTCGTCAGGGACCCCCCCGAGCGGCTCGGCCCAAAATAATTTCCGCACCCAGCGCCCCCCCATCGATCCGTGGGCTAACACCCACGAAAAATCGCCAAAAAACTGCCGTTTCCAGTCTTTCGCCTCTGGGACGCCCTCAAAACATCCCACAGGCCCCCCGGAGCCCATGGATCTGCTTAACAGCTCGTCAGGGACCCCCCCGAGCGGCTCGGCCCAAAATAATTTCCGGACCCAGCGCCCCCCCATCGATCCGTGGGCTAACACCCACGAAAAATCGCCAAAAAACTGCCGTTTCCACTCTTTCGCCTCTGGGACGCCGTCAAAACATCCCACAGGCCCCCCGGAGCCCATGGATCCGCTTAACAGCTCGTCAGGGACCCCCCCGAGCGGCTCGGCCCAAAATAATTTCCGGACCCAGCGCCCCCCCATCGATCCGTGGGCTAACACCCACGAAAAATCGCCAAAAAACTGCCGTTTCCACTCTTTCGCCTCTAGGACGCCCTCAAAACATCCCACAGGCCCCCCGGAGCCCATGGATCCGCTTAAAAGCTCGTCAGGGACCCCCCCGAGCGGCTCGGCCCAAAATAATTTCCGGACCCAGCGCCCCCCCATCGATCCGTGGGCTAACACCCACGAAAAATCGCCAAAAAACTGCCGTTTCCACTCTTTCGCCTCTGGGACGCCCTCAAAACATCCCACAGGCCCCCCGGAGCCCATGGATCCGCTTAACAGCTCGTCAGGGACCCCCCCGAGCGGCTCGGCCCAAAATAATTTCCGAACCCAGCGCCCCCCCATCGATCCGTGGGCTAACACCCACGAAAAATCGCCAAAAAACTGCCGTTTCCACTCTTTCGCCTCTGGGACGCCCTCAAAACATCCCACAGGCCCCCCGGAGCCCATGGATCCGCTTAACAGCTCGTCAGGGACCCCCCCGAGCGGCTCGGTCCAAAATAATTTCCGCACCCAGTGCCCCCCCATCGATCCGTGGGCTAACACCCACGAAAAATCGCCAAAAAACTGCCGTTTCCACTCTTTCGCCTCTGGGACGCCCTCAAAACATCCCACAGGCCCCCCGGAGCCCATGGATCCGCTTAACAGCTCGTCAGGGACCCCCCCGAGCGGCTCGGCCCAAAATAATTTCCGGACCCAGCGCCCCCCCATCGATCCGTGGGCTAACACCCACGAAAAATTGCCAAAAAACTGCCGTTTCCACTCTTTCGCCTCTGGGACGCCCTCAAAACATCCCACAGGCCCCCCGGAGCCCATGGATCCGCTTAACAGCTCGTCAGGGACCCCCCCGAGCGGCTCGGCCCAAAATAATTTTCGAACCCAGCGCCCCCCCATCGATCCGTGGGCTAACACCCACGAAAAATCGCCAAAAAACTGCCGTTTCCACTCTTTCGCCTCTGGGACGCCCTCAAAACATCCCACAGGCCCCCCGGAGCCCATGGATCCGCTTAACAGCTCGTCAGGGACCCCCCCGAGCGGCTCGGCCCAAAATAATTTCCGCACCCAGCGCCCCCCCATCGATCCGTGGGCTAACACCCACGAAAAATTGCCAAAAAACTGCCGTTTCCACTCTTTCGCCTCTGGGACGCCCTCAAAACATCCCACAGGCCCCCCGGAGCCCATGGATCCGCTTAACAGCTCGTCAGGGACCCCCCCGAGCGGCTCGGCCCAAAATAATTTCCGGACCCAGCGCCCCCCCATCGATCCGTGGGCTAACACCCACGAAAAATCGCCAAAAAACTGCCGTTTCCACTCTTTCGCCTCTGGGACGCCCTCAAAACATCCCACAGGCCCCCCGGAGCCCATGGATCCGCTTAACAGCTCGTCAGGGACCCCCCCGAGCGGCTCGGCCCAAAATAATTTCCGGACCCAGCGCCCCCCCATCGATCCGTGGGCTAACACCCGCGAAAAATCGCCAAAAAACTGCCGTTTCCACTCTTTCGCCTCTGGGACGCCCTCAAAACATCCCACAGGCCCCCCGGAGCCCATGGATCCGCTTAACAGCTCGTCAGGGACCCCCCCGAGCGGTTCGGCCCAAAATAATTTCCGAACCCAGCGCCCCCCCATCGATCCGTGGGCTAACACCCACGAAAAATCGCCAAAAAACTGCCGTTTCCACTCTTTCGCCTCTGGGACGCCCTCAAAACATCCCACAGGCCCCCCGGAGCCCATGGATCCGCTTAACAGCTCGTCAGGGACCCCCCCGAGTGGCTCGGCCCAAAATAATTTCTGGACCCAGCGCCCCCCCATCGATCCGTGGGCTAGCACCCACGAAAAATCGCCAAAAAACTGCCGTTTCCACTCTTTCGCCTCTGGGACGCCCTCAAAACATCCCACAGGCCCCCCGGAGCCCATGGATCCGCTTAAAAGCTCGTCAGGGACCCCCCCGAGCGGCTCGGCCCAAAATAATTTCCGCACCCAGCGCCCCCCCATCGATCCGTGGGCTAACACCCACGAAAAATCGCCAAAAAACTGCCGTTTCCACTCTTTCGCCTCTGGGACACCCTCAAAACATCCCACAGGCCCCTCGGAGCCCATGGATCCGCTTAACAGCTCGTCAGGGACCCCCCCGAGCGGCTCGTCCCAAAATAATTTCCGGACCCAGCGCCCCCCCATCGATCCGTGGGCTAACACCCACGAAAAATCGCCAAAAAACTGCCGTTTCCACTCTTTCGCCTCTGGGACGCCCTCAAAACATCCCACAGGCCCCCCGGAGCCCATGGATCCGCTTAACAGCTCGTCAGGGACCCCCCCGAGCGGCTCGGCCCAAAATAATTTCCGCACCCAGCGCCCCCCCATCGATCCGTGGGCTAACACCCACGAAAAATCGCCAAAAAACTGCCGTTTCCAGTCTTTCGCCTCTGGGACGCCCTCAAAACATCCCACAGGCCCCCCGGAGCCCATGGATCTGCTTAACAGCTCGTCAGGGACCCCCCCGAGCGGCTCGGCCCAAAATAATTTCCGGACCCAGCGCCCCCCCATCGATCCGTGGGCTAACACCCACGAAAAATCGCCAAAAAACTGCCGTTTCCACTCTTTCGCCTCTGGGACGCCGTCAAAACATCCCACAGGCCCCCCGGAGCCCATGGATCCGCTTAACAGCTCGTCAGGGACCCCCCCGAGCGGCTCGGCCCAAAATAATTTCCGGACCCAGCGCCCCCCCATCGATCCGTGGGCTAACACCCACGAAAAATCGCCAAAAAACTGCCGTTTCCACTCTTTCGCCTCTAGGACGCCCTCAAAACATCCCACAGGCCCCCCGGAGCCCATGGATCCGCTTAACAGCTCGTCAGGGACCCCCCCGAGCGGCTCGGCCCAAAATAATTTCCGGACCCAGCGCCCCCCCATCGATCCGTGGGCTAACACCCACGAAAAATCGCCAAAAAACTGCCGTTTCCACTCTTTCGCCTCTGGGACGCCCTCAAAACATCCCACAGGCCCCCCGGAGCCCATGGATCCGCTTAACAGCTCGTCAGGGACCCCCCCGAGCGGCTCGGCCCAAAATAATTTCCGAACCCAGCGCCCCCCCATCGATCCGTGGGCTAACACCCACGAAAAATCGCCAAAAAACTGCCGTTTCCACTCTTTCGCCTCTGGGACGCCCTCAAAACATCCCACAGGCCCCCCGGAGCCCATGGATCCGCTTAACAGCTCGTCAGGGACCCCCCCGAGCGGCTCGGTCCAAAATAATTTCCGCACCCAGTGCCCCCCCATCGATCCGTGGGCTAACACCCACGAAAAATCGCCAAAAAACTGCCGTTTCCACTCTTTCGCCTCTGGGACGCCCTCAAAACATCCCACAGGCCCCCCGGAGCCCATGGATCCGCTTAACAGCTCGTCAGGGACCCCCCCGAGCGGCTCGGCCCAAAATAATTTCCGGACCCAGCGCCCCCCCATCGATCCGTGGGCTAACACCCACGAAAAATTGCCAAAAAACTGCCGTTTCCACTCTTTCGCCTCTGGGACGCCCTCAAAACATCCCACAGGCCCCCCGGAGCCCATGGATCCGCTTAACAGCTCGTCAGGGACCCCCCCGAGCAGCTCGGCCCAAAATAATTTCCGGACCCAGCGCCCCCCCATCGATCCGTGGGCTAACACCCACGAAAAATCGCCAAAAAACTGCCGTTTCCACTCTTTCGCCTCTGGGACGCCCTCAAAACATCCCACAGGCCCCCCGGAGCCCATGGATCCGCTTAACAGCTCGTCAGGGACCCCCCCGAGTGGCTCGGCCCAAAATAATTTCCGAACCCAGCGCCCCCCCATCGATCCGTGGGCTAACACCCACGAAAAATCGCCAAAAAACTGCCGTTTCCACTCTTTCGCCTCTGGGACGCCCTCAAAACATCCCACAGGCCCCCCGGAGCCCATGGATCCGCTTAACAGCTCGTCAAGGACCCCCCCGAGCGGCTCGGCCCAAAATAATTTCCGGACCCAGCGCCCCCCCATCGATCCGTGGGCTAACACCCACGAAAAATCGCCAAAAAACTGCCGTTTCCACTCTTTCGCCTCTGGGACGCCCTCAAAACATCCCACAGGCCCCCCGGAGCCCATGGATCCGCTTAACAGCTCGTCAGGGACCCCCCCGAGCGGCTCGGCCCAAAATAATTTCCGCACCCAGCGCCCCCCCATCGATCCGTGGGCTAACACCCACGAAAAATCGCCAAAAAACTGCCGTTTCCACTCTTTCGCCTCTGGGACGCCCTCAAAACATCCCACAGGCCCCCCGGAGCCCATGGATCCGCTTGACAGCTCGTCAGGGACCCCCCCGAGCGGCTCGGCCCAAAATAATTTCCGAACCCAGCGCCCCCCCATCGATCCGTGGGCTAACACCCACGAAAAATCGCCAAAAAACTGCCGTTTCCACTCTTTCGCCTCTGGGACGCCCTCAAAACATCCCACAGGCCCCCCGGAGCCCATGGATCCGCTTAACAGCTCGTCAGGGACCCCCTCGAGTGGCTCGGCCCAAAATAATTTCCGCACCCAGCGCCCCCCCATCGATCCGTGGGCTAACACCCACGAAAAATCGCCAAAAAACTGCCGTTTCCACTCTTTCGCCTCTGGGACGTCCTCAAAACATCCCACAGGCCCCTCGGAGCCCATGGATCTGCTTAACAGCTCGTCAGGGACACCCCCGAGCGGCTCGGCCCAAAATAATTTCCGGACCCAGCGCCCCCCCATCGATCCGTGGGCTAACACCCACGAAAAATCGCCAAAAAACTGCCGTTTCCACTCTTTCGCCTCTGGGACGCCCTCAAAACATCCCACAGGCCCCCCGGAGCCCATGGATCCGCTTAACAGCTCGTCAGGGACCCCCCCGAGCGGCTCGGCCCAAAATAATTTCCGCACCCAGCGCCCCCCCATCGATCCGTGGGCTAACACCCACGAAAAATCGCCAAAAAACTGCCGTTTCCACTCTTTCGCCTCTGGGACGCCCTCAAAACATCCCACAGGCCCCCCGGAGCCCATGGATCCGCTTAACAGCTCGTCAGGGACCCCCCCGAGCGGCTCGGCCCAAAATAATTTCCGAACCCAGCGCCCCCCCATCGATCCGTGGGCTAACACACACGAAAAATCGCCAAAAAACTGCCGTTTCCACTCTTTCGCCTCTGGGACGCCCTCAAAACATCCCACAGGCCCCCCGGAGCCCATGGATCCGCTTAACAGCTCGTCAGGGACCCCCTCGAGCGGCTCGGCCCAAAATAATTTCCGGACCCAGCGCCCCCCCATCGATCCGTGGGCTAACACCCACGAAAAATCGCCAAAAAACTGCCGTTTCCACTCTTTCGCCTCTGGGACGCCCTCAAAACATCCCACAGGCCCCCCGGAGCCCATGGATCCGCTTAACAGCTCGTCAGGGACCCCCCCGAGTGGCTCGGCCCAAAATAATTTCCGGACCCAGCGCCCCCCCATCGATCCGTGGGCTAACACCCACGAAAAATCGCCAAAAAACTGCCGTTTCCACTCTTTCGCCTCTGGGACGCCCTCAAAACATCCCACAGGCCCCCCGGAGCCCATGGATCCGCTTAACAGCTCGTCAGGGACCCCCCCGAGCAGCTCGGCCCAAAATAATTTCCGAACCCAGCGCCCCCCCATCGATCCGTGGGCTAACACCCACGAAAAATCGCCAAAAAACTGCCGTTTCCACTCTTTCGCCTCTGGGACGCCCTCAAAACATCCCACAGGCCCCCCGGAGCCCATGGATCCGCTTAACAGCTCGTCAGGGACCCCCCCGAGCGGCTCGGCCCAAAATAATTTCCGCACCCAGCGCCCCCCATCGATCCGTGGGCTAACACCCACGAAAAATTGCCAAAAAACTGCCGTTTCCACTCTTTCGCCTCTGGGACGCCCTCAAAACATCCCACAGGCCCCCCGGAGCCCATGGATCCGCTTAACAGCTCGTCAGGGACCCCCCCGAGCGGCTCGGCCCAAAATAATTTCCGGACCCAGCGCCCCCCTATCGATCCGTGGGCTAACACCCACGAAAAATCGCCAAAAAACTGCCGTTTCCACTCTTTCGCCTCTGGGACGCCCTCAAAACATCCCACAGGCCCCCCGGAGCCCATGGATCCGCTTAACAGCTCGTCAGGGACCCCCCCGAGCGGCTCGGCCCAAAATAATTTCCGGACCCAGCGCCCCCCCATCGATCCGTGGGCTAACACCCACGAAAAATCGCCAAAAAACTGCCGTTTCCACTCTTTCGCCTCTGGGACGCCCTCAAAACATCCCACAGGCCCCCCGGAGCCCATGGATCCGCTTAACAGCTCGTCAGGGACCCCCCCGAGCGGCTCGGCCCAAAATAATTTCCAAACCCAGCGCCCCCCCATCGATCCGTGGGCTAACACCCACGAAAAATCGCCAAAAAACTGCCGTTTCCACTCTTTCGCCTCTGGGACGCCCTCAAAACATCCCACAGGCCCCCCGGAGCCCATGGATCCGCTTAACAGCTCGTCAGGGACCCCCCTGAGCGCCTCGGCCCAAAATAATTTCCGGACCCAGCGCCCCCCCATCGATCCGTGGGCTAACACCCACGAAAAATCGCCAAAAAACTGCCGTTTCCACTCTTTCGCCTCTGGGACGCCCTCAAAACATCCCACAGGCCCCCCGGAGCCCATGGATCCGCTTAACAGCTCGTCAGGGACTCCCCCGAGCGGCTCGGCCCAAAATAATTTCCGCACCCAGCGCCCCCCCATCGATCCGTGGGCTAACACCCACGAAAAATCGCCAAAAAACTGCCGTTTCCACTCTTTCGCCTCTGGGACGCCCTCAAAACATCCCACAGGCCCCCCGGAGCCCATGGATCCGCTTAACAGCTCGTCAGGGACCCCCCCGAGTGGCTCGGCCCAAAATAATTTCCGAACCCAGCGCCCCCCCATCGATCCGTGGGCTAACACCCACGAAAAATCGCCAAAAAACTGCCGTTTCCACTCTTTCGCCTCTGGGACGCCCTCAAAACATCCCACAGGCCCCCCGGAGCCCATGGATCCGCTTAACAGCTCGTCAGGGACCCCCCCGAGCGGCTTGGCCCAAAATAATTTCCGCACCCAGCGCCCCCCCATCGATCCGTGGGCTAACACCCACGAAAAATCGCCAAAAAACTGCCGTTTCCACTCTTTCGCCTCTGGGACGCCCTCAAAACATCCCACAGGCCCCCCGGAGCCCATGGATCCGCTTAACAGCTCGTCAGGGACCCCCCCGAGCGGCTCGGCCCAAAATAATTTCCGGACCCAGCGCCCCCCCATCGATCCGTGGGCTAACACCCACGAAAAATCGCCAAAAAACTGCCGTTTCCACTCTTTCGCCTCTGGGACGCCCTCAAAACATCCCACAGGCCCCCCGGAGCCCATGGATCCGCTTAACAGCTCGTCAGGGACCCCCCCGAGCGGCTCGGCCCAAAATAATTTCCGGACCCAGCGCCCCCCCATCGATCCGTGGGCTAACACCCACGAAAAATCGCCAAAAAACTGCCGTTTCCACTCTTTCGCCTCTGGGACGCCCTCAAAACATCCCACAGGCCCCCCGGAGCCCATGGATCCGCTTAACAGCTCGTCAGGGACCCCCCCGAGTGGCTCGGCCCAAAATAATTTCCGCACCCAGCGCCCCCCCATCGATCCGTGGGCTAACACCCACGAAAAATCGCCAAAAAACTGCCGTTTCCACTCTTTCGCCTCTGGGACGCCCTCAAAACATCCCACAGGCCCCCCGGAGCCCATGGATCCGCTTAACAGCTCGTCAGGGACCCCCCCGAGCGGCTCGGCCCAAAATAATTTCCGCACCCAGCGCCCCCCCATCGATCCGTGGGCTAACACCCACGAAAAATCGCCAAAAAACTGCCGTTTCCACTCTTTCGCCTCTGGGACGCCCTCAAAACATCCCACAGGCCCCCCGGAGCCCATGGATCCGCTTAACAGCTCGTCAGGGACCCCCCCGAGCGGCTCGGCCCAAAATAATTTCCGAACCCAGCGCTCCCCCATCGATCCGTGGGCTAACACCCACGAAAAATCGCCAAAAAACTGCCGTTTCCACTCTTTCGCCTCTGGGACGCCCTCAAAACATCCCACAGGCCCCCCGGAGCCCATGGATCCGCTTAACAGCTCATCAGGGACCCCCCCGAGCGGCTCGGCCCAAAATAATTTCCGCACGCAGCGCCCCCCCATCGATCCGTGGGCTAACACCCACGAAAAATCGCCAAAAAACTGCCGTTTCCACTCTTTCGCCTCTGGGACGCCCTCAAAACATCCCACAGGCCCCCCGGAGCCCATGGATCCGCTTAACAGCTCGTCAGGGACCCCCCCGAGCGGCTCGGCCCAAAATAATTTCCGCACCCAGCGCCCCCCCATCGATCCGTGGGCTAACACCCACGAAAAATCGCCAAAAAACTGCCGTTTCCACTCTTTCGCCTCTGGGACGCCCTCAAAACATCCCACAGGCCCCCCGGAGCCCATGGATCCGCTTAACAGCTCGTCAGGGACCCCCCCGAGTGGCTCAGCCCAAAATAATTTCCGAACCCAGCGCCCCCCCATCGATCCGTGGGCTAACACCCACGAAAAATTGCCAAAAAACTGCCGTTTCCACTCTTTCGCCTCTGGGACGCCCTCAAAACATCCCACAGGCCCCCCGGAGCCCATGGATCCGCTTAACAGCTCGTCAGGGACCCCCCCGAGCAGCTCGGCCCAAAATAATTTCCGCACCCAGCGCCCCCCCATCGATCCGTGGGCTAACACCCACGAAAAATCGCCAAAAAACTGCCGTTTCCACTCTTTCGCCTCTGGGACGCCCTCAAAACATCCCACAGGCCCCCCAGAGCCCATGGATCCGCTTAACAGCTCGTCAGGGAACCCCCCGAGCGGCTCGGCCCAAAATAATTTCCGGACCCAGCGCCCCCCCATCGATCCGTGGGCTAACACCCACGAAAAATCGCCAAAAAACTGCCGTTTCCACTCTTTCGCCTCTGGGACGCCCTCAAAACATCCCACAGGCCCCCCGGAGCCCATGGATCCGCTTAACAGCTCGTCAGGGACCCCCCCGAGCGGCTCGGCCCAAAATAATTTCCGAACCCAGCGCCCCCCCATCGATCCGTGGGCTAACACCCACGAAAAATCGCCAAAAAACTGCCGTTTCCACTCTTTCGCCTCTGGGACGCCCTCAAAACATCCCACAGGCCCCCCGGAGCCCATGGATCCGCTTAACAGCTCGTCAGGGACCCCCCCGAGCGGCTCGGCCCAAAATAATTTCCGAACCCAGCGCCCCCCCATCGATCCGTGGGCTAACACCCACGAAAAATTGCCAAAAAACTGCCGTTTCCACTCTTTCGCCTCTGGGACGCCCTCAAAACATCCCACAGGCCCCCCGGAGCCCATGGATCCGCTTAACAGCTCGTCAGGGACCCCCCCGAGCGGCTCGGCCCAAAATAATTTCCGGACCCAGCGCCCCCCCATCGATCCGTGGGCTAACACCCACGAAAAATCGCCAAAAAACTGCCGTTTCCACTCTTTCGCCTCTGGGACGCCCTCAAAACATCCCACAGGCCCCCCGGAGCCCATGGATCCGCTTAACAGCTCGTCAGGGACCCCCCCGAGCGGCTCGGCCCAAAATAATTTCCGAACCCAGCGCCCCCCCATCGATCCGTGGGCTAACACCCACGAAAAATCGCCAAAAAACTGCCGTTTCCACTCTTTCGCCTCTGGGACGCCCTCAAAACATCCCACAGGCCCCCCGGAGCCCATGGATCCGCTTAACAGCTCGTCAGGGACCCCCCCGAGCGGCTCGGCCCAAAATAATTTCCGGACCCAGCGCCCCCCTATCGATCCGTGGGCTAACACCCACGAAAAATCGCCAAAAAACTGCCGTTTCCACTCTTTCGCCTCTGGGACGCCCTCAAAACATCCCACAGGCCCCCCGGAGCCCATGGATCCGCTTAACAGCTCGTCAGGGACCCCCCCGAGCGGCTCGGCCCAAAATAATTTCCGCACCCAGCGCCCCCCCATCGATCCGTGGGCTAACACCCACGAAAAATCGCCAAAAAACTGCCGTTTCAACTCTTTCGCCTCTGGGACGCCCTCAAAACATCCCACAGGCCCCCCGGAGCCCATGGATCCGCTTAACAGCTCGTCAGGGACCCCCCCGAGCGGCTCGGCCCAAAATAATTTCCGAACCCAGCGCCCCCCCATCGATCCGTGGGCTAACACCCACGAAAAATCGCCAAAAAACTGCCGTTTCCACTCTTTCGCCTCTGGGACGCCCTCAAAACATCCCACAGGCCCCCCGGAGCCCATGGATCCGCTTAACAGCTCGTCAGGGACCCCCCCGAGCGGCTCGGCCCAAAATAATTTCCGCACCCAGCGCCCCCCCATCGATCCGTGGGCTACCACCCACGAAAAATCGCCAAAAAACTGCCGTTTCCACTCTTTCGCCTCTGGGACGCCCTCAAAACATCCCACAGGCCCCCCGGAGCCCATGGATCCGCTTAACAGCTCGTCAGGGACCCCCCCGAGCGGCTCGGCCCAAAATAATTTCCGGACCCAGCGCCCCCCCATCGATCCGTGGGCTAACACCCACGAAAAATCGCCAAAAAACTGCCGTTTCCACTCTTTCGCCTCTGGGACGCCCTCAAAACATCCCACAGGCCCCCCGGAGCCCATGGATCCACTTAACAGCTCGTCAGGGACCCCCCCGAGTGGCTCGGCCCAAAATAATTTCCGGACCCAGCGCCCCCCCATCGATCCGTGGGCTAACACCCACGAAAAATCGCCAAAAAACTGCCGTTTCCACTCTTTCGCCTCTGGGACGCCCTCAAAACATCCCACAGGACCCCCGGAGCCCATGGATCCGCTTAACAGCTCGTCAGGGACCCCCCCCGAGCGGTTCGGCCCAAAATAATTTCCGCACCCAGCGCCCCCCCATCGATCCGTGGGCTAACACCCACGAAAAATCGCCAAAAAACTGCCGTTTCCACTCTTTCGCCTCTGGGACGCCCTCAAAACATCCCACAGGCCCCCCGGAGCCCATGGATCCGCTTAAC
The DNA here is from genome assembly GCA_031232105.1 of Capsicum rhomboideum. NCBI lineage: Eukaryota > Viridiplantae > Streptophyta > Magnoliopsida > Solanales > Solanaceae > Capsicum > Capsicum rhomboideum. The sequence continues at coordinate 172,185,734 of CP124714.1, forward strand.
AGCTCGTCAGGGACCCCCCCGAGCGGCTCGGCCCAAAATAATTTCCGAACCCAGCGCCCCCCCATCGATCCGTGGGCTAACACCCACGAAAAATCGCCAAAAAACTGCCGTTTCCACTCTTTCGCCTCTGGGACGCCCTCAAAACATCCCACAGGCCCCCCGGAGCCCATGGATCCGCTTAACAGCTCGTCAGGGACCCCCCCGAGCGGCTCGGCCCAAAATAATTTCCGGACCCAGCGCCCCCCCATCGATCCGTGGGCTAACACCCACGAAAAATCGCCAAAAAACTGCCGTTTCCACTCTTTCGCCTCTGGGACGCCCTCAAAACATCCCACAGGCCCCCCGGAGCCCATGGATCCGCTTAACAGCTCTTCAGGGACCCCCCCGAGCGGCTTGGCCCAAAATAATTTCCGGACCCAGCGCCCCCTTATCGATCCGTGGGCTAACACCCACGAAAAATCGCCAAAAAACTGCCGTTTCCACTCTTTCGCCTCTGGGACGCCCTCAAAACATCCCACAGGCCCCCCGGAGCCCATGGATCCGCTTAACAGCTCGTCAGGGACCCCCCCGAGCGGCTCGGCCCAAAATAATTTCCGGACCCAGCGCCCCCCCATCGATCCGTGGGCTAACACCCACGAAAAATTGCCAAAAAACTGCCGTTTCCACTCTTTCGCCTCTGGGACGCCCTCAAAACATCCCACAGGCCCCCCGGAGCCAATGGATACGCTTAACAGCTCGTCAGGGACCCCCCCGAGCGGCTCGGCCCGAAATAATTTCCGCACCCAGCGCCCCCCCATCGATCCGTGGGCTAACACCCACGAAAAATCGCCAAAAAACTGCCGTTTCCACTCTTTCGCCTCTGGGACGCCCTCAAAACATCCCACAGGCCCCCCGGAGCCCATGGATCCGCTTAACAGCTCGTCAGGGACCCCCCCGAGCGGCTCGGCCCAAAATAATTTCCGCACCCAGCGCCCCCCCATCGATCCGTGGGCTAACACCCACGAAAAATCGCCAAAAAACTGCCGTTTCCACTCTTTCGCCTCTGGGACGCCCTCAAAACATCCCACAGGCCCCCCGGAGCCCATGGATCCGCTTAACAGCTCGTCAGGGACCCCCCCGAGCGGCTCGGCCCAAAATAATTTCCGAACCCAGCGCCCCCCCATCGATCCGTGGGCTAACACCCACGAAAAATCGCCAAAAAACTACCGTTTCCACTCTTTCGCCTCTGGGACGCCCTCAAAACATCCCACAGGCCCCCCGGAGCCCATGGATCCGCTTAACAGCTCGTCAGGGACCCCCCCGAGCGGCTCGGCCCAAAATAATTTCCGGACCCAGCGCCCCCCCATCGATCCGTGGGCTAACACCCACGAAAAATTGCCAAAAAACTGCCGTTTCCACTCTTTCGCCTCTGGGACGCCCTCAAAACATCCCACAGGCCCCCCGGAGCCCATGGATCCGCTTAACAGCTCGTCAGGGACCCCCCCGAGCGGCTCGGCCCAAAATAATTTCCGCACCCAGCGCCCCCCCATCGATCCGTGGGCTAACACCCACGAAAAATCGCCAAAAAACTGCCGTTTCCACTCTTTCGCCTCTGGGACGCCCTCAAAACATCCCACAGGCCCCCCGGAGCCCATGGATCCGCTTAACAGCTCGTCAGGGACCCCCCCGAGCGGTTCGGCCCAAAATAATTTCCGAACCCAGCGCCCCCCCATCGATCCGTGGGCTAACACCCACGAAAAATCGCCAAAAAACTGCCGTTTCCACTCTTTCGCCTCTGGGACGCCCTCAAAACATCCCACAGGCCCCCCGGAGCCCATGGATCCGCTTAACAGCTCGTCAGGGACCCCCCCGAGCGGCTCGGCCCAAAATAATTTCCGCACCCAGCGCCCCCCCATCGATCCGTGGGCTAACACCCTCGAAAAATCGCCAAAAAACTGCCGTTTCCACTCTTTCGCCTCTGGGACGCCCTCAAAACATCCCACAGGCCCCCCGGAGCCCATGGATCCGCTTAACAGCTCGTCAGGGACCCCCCCGAGCGGCTCGGCCCAAAATAATTTCCGGACCCAGCACCCCCCCATCAATCCGTGGGCTAACACCCACGAAAAATCGCCAAAAAACTGCCGTTTCCACTCTTTCGCCTCTGGGACGCCCTCAAAACATCCCACAGGCCCCCCGGAGCCCATGGATACGCTTAACAGCTCGTCAGGGACCCCCCCGAGCGGCTCGGCCCAAAATAATTTCCGCACCCAGCGCCCCCCCATCGATCCGTGGGCTAACACCCACGAAAAATCGCCAAAAAACTGCCGTTTCCACTCTTTCGCCTCTGGGACGCCCTCAAAACATCCCACAGGCCCCCCGGAGCCCATGGATACGCTTAACAGCTCGTCAGGGACCCCCCCGAGCGGCTCGGCCCAAAATAATTTCCGCACCCAGCGCCCCCCCATCGATCCGTGGGCTAACACCCACGAAAAATCGCCAAAAAACTGCCGTTTCCACTCTTTCGCCTCTGGGACGCCCTTAAAACATCCCACAGGCCCCCCGGAGCCCATGGATCCGCTTAACAGCTCGTCAGGGACCCCCCCGAGCGGCTCGGCCCAAAATAATTTCCGGACCCAGCGCCCCCCCATCGATCCGTGGGCTAACACCCACGAAAAATCGCCAAAAAACTGCCGTTTCCACTCTTTCGCCTCTGGGACGCCCTCAAAACATCCCACAGGCCCCCCGGAGCCCATGGATCCGCTTAACAGCTCGTCAGGGACCCCCCCGAGCGGCTCGGCCCAAAATAATTTCCGGACCCAGCACCCCCCCATCAATCCGTGGGCTAACACCCACGAAAAATCGCCAAAAAACTGCCGTTTCCACTCTTTCGCCTCTGGGACGCCCTCAAAACATCCCACAGGCCCCCCGGAGCCCATGGATCCGCTTAACAGCTCGTCAGGGACCCCCCCGAGCGGCTCGGCCCAAAATAATTTCCGGACCCAGCGCCCCCCCATCGATCCGTGGGCTAACACCCACGAAAAATCGCCAAAAAACTGCCGTTTCCACTCTTTCGCCTCTGGGACGCCCTCAAAACATCCCACAGGCCCCCCGGAGCCCATGGATCCGCTTAACATCTCGTCAGGGACCCCCCCGAGCGGCTCGGCCCAAAATAATTTCCGAACCCAGCGCCCCCCCATCGATCCGTGGGCTAACACCCACGAAAAATCGCCAAAAAACTGCCGTTTCCACTCTTTCGCCTCTGGGACGCCCTCAAAACATCCCACAGGCCCCCCGGAGCCCATGGATACGCTTAACAGCTCGTCAGGGACCCCCCCGAGCGGCTCGGCCCAAAATAATTTCCGCACCCAGCGCCCCCCCATCGATCCGTGGGCTAACACCCACGAAAAATCGCCAAAAAACTGCCGTTTCCACTCTTTCGCCTCTGGGACGCCCTTAAAACATCCCACAGGCCCCCCGGAGCCCATGGATCCGCTTAACAGCTCGTCAGGGACCCCCCCGAGTGGCTCGGCCCAAAATAATTTCCGGACCCAGCGCCCCCCCATCGATCCGTGGGCTAACACCCACGAAAAATCGCCAAAAAACTGCCGTTTCCACTCTTTCGCCTCTGGGACGCCCTCAAAACATCCCACAGGCCCCCCGGAGCCCATGGATCCGCTTAACAGCTCGTCAGGGACCCCCCCGAGTTGCTCGGCCCAAAATAATTTCCGGACCCAGCGCCTCCCCATCGATCCGTGGGCTAACACCCACGAAAAATCGCCAAAAAACTGCCGTTTCCACTCTTTCGCCTCTGGGACGCCCTCAAAACATCCCACAGGCCCCCCGGAGCCCATGGATCCGCTTAACAGCTCGTCAGGGACCCCCCCGAGCGGCTCGGCCCAAAATAATTTCCGCACCCAGCGCCCCCCCATCGATCCGTGGGCTAACACCCACGAAAAATCGCCAAAAAACTGCCGTTTCCACTCTTTCGCCTCTGGGACGCCCTCAAAACATCCCACAGGCCCCCCGGAGACCATGGATCCGCTTAACAGCTCGTCAGGGACCCCCCCGAGCGGCTCGCCCCAAAATAATTTCCGAACCCAGCGCCCCCCCATCGATCCGTGGGCTAACACCCACCAAAAATCGCCAAAAAACTGCCGTTTCCACTCTTTCGCCTCTGGGACGCCCTCAAAACATCCCACAGGCCCCCCGGAGCCCATGGATCCGCTTAACAGCTCGTCAGGGAGCCCCCCGAGCGGCTCGGCCCAAAATAATTTCCGGACCCAGCGCCCCCCCATCTATCCGTGGGCTAACACCCACGAAAAATCGCCAAAAAACTGCCGTTTCCACTCTTTCGCCTCTGGGACGCCCTCAAAACATCCCACAGGCCCCCCGGAGCCCATGGCTCCGCTTAACAGCTCGTCAGGGACCCCCCCGAGCGGCTCGGCCCAAAATAATTTCCGGACCCAGCGCCCCCCCATCGATCCGTGGGCTAACACCCACGAAAAATCGCCAAAAAACTGCCGTTTCCACTCTTTCGCCTCTGGGACGCCCTCAAAACATCCCACAGGCCCCCCGGAGCCCATGGATACGCTTAACAGCTCGTCAGGGACCCCCCCGAGCGGCTCGGCCCAAAATAATTTCCGGACCCAGCGCCCCCCCATCGATCCGTGGGCTAACACCCACGAAAAATCGCCAAAAAACTGCCGTTTCCACTCTTTCGCCTCTGGGACGCCCTCAAAACATCCCACAGGCCCCCCGGAGCCCATGGATCCGCTTAACAGCTCGTCAGGGACCCCCCCGAGCGGCTCGGCCCAAAATAATTTCCGCACCCAGCGCCCCCCCATCGATCCGTGGGCTAACACCCACGAAAAATCGCCAAAAAACTGCCGTTTCCACTCTTTCACCTCTGGGACGCCCTCAAAACATCCCACAGGCCCCCCGGAGCCCATGGATCCGCTTAACAGCTCGTCAGGGACCCCCCCGAGCGGCTCGGCCCAAAATAATTTCCGCACCCAGCGCCCCCCCATCGATCCGTGGGCTAACACCCACGAAAAATCGCCAAAAAACTGCCGTTTCCACTCTTTCGCCTCTGGGACGCCCTCAAAACATCCCACAGGCCCCCTGGAGCCCATGGATCCGCTTAACAGCTCGTCAGGGACCCCCCCGAGCGGCTCAGCCCAAAATAATTTCCGAACCCAGCGCCCCCCCATCGATCCGTGGGCTAACACCCACGAAAAATCGCCAAAAAACTGCCGTTTCCACTCTTTCGCCTCTGGGACGCCCTCAAAACATCCCACAGGCCCCCCGGAGCCCATGGATCCGCTTAACAGCTCGTCAGGGACCCCCCCGAGCGGCTCCGCCCAAAATAATTTCCGCACCCAGCGCCCCCCCATCGATCCGTGGGCTAACACCCACGAAAAATCGCCAAAAAACTGCCGTTTCCACTCTTTCGCCTCTGGGACGCCCTCAAAACATCCCACAGGCCCCCCGGAGCCCATGGATCCGCTTAACAGCTCGTCAGGGACCCCCCCGAGCGGCTCGGCCCAAAATAATTTCCGGACCCAGCGCCCCCCCATCGATCCGTGGGCTAACACCCACGAAAAATCGCCAAAAAACTGCCGTTTCCACTCTTTCGCCTCTGGGACGCCCTCAAAACATCCCACAGGCCCCCCGGAGCCCATGGATACGCTTAACAGCTCGTCAGGGACCCCCCCGAGCGGCTCGGCCCAAAATAATTTCCGGACCCAGCGCCCCCCCATCGATCCGTGGGCTAACACCCATGAAAAATCGCCAAAAAACTGCCGTTTCCACTCTTTCGCCTCTGGGACGCCCTCAAAACATCCCACAGGCCCCCCGGAGCCCATGGATCCGCTTAACAGCTCGTCAGGGACCCCCCCGAGTGGCTCGGCCCAAAATAATTTCCGCACCCAGCGCCCCCCCATCGATCCGTGGGCTAACACCCACGAAAAATCACCAAAAAACTGCCGTTTCCACTCTTTCGCCTCTGGGACGCCCTCAAAACATCCCACAGGCCCCCCGGAGCCCATGGATCCGCTTAACAGCTCGTCAGGGACCCCCCCGAGCGGCTCGGCCCAAAATAATTTCCGCACCCAGCGCCCCCCCATCGATCCGTGGGCTAACACCCACGAAAAATCGCCAAAAAACTGCCGTTTCCACTCTTTCGCCTCTGGGACGCCCTCAAAACATCCCACAGGCCCCCCGGAGCACATGGATCCACTTAACAGCTCGTCAGGGACCCCCCCGAGCGGCTCGGCCCAAAATAATTTCCGAACCCAGCGCCCCCCCATCGATCCGTGGGCTAACACCCACGAAAAATCGCCAAAAAACTGCCGTTTCCACTCTTTCGCCTCTGGGACGCCCTCAAAACATCCCACAGGCCCCCCGGAGCCCATGGATCCGCTTAACAGCTCGTCAGGGACCCCCCCGAGCGGCTCGGCCCAAAATAATTTCCGGACCCAGCGCCCCCCCATCGATCCGTGGGCTAACACCCACGAAAAATCGCCAAAAAACTGCCGTTTCCACTCTTTCGCCTCTGGGACGCCCTCAAAACATCCCACAGGCCCCCCGGAGCCCATGGATCCGCTTAACAGCTCGTCAGGGACCCCCCCGAGCGGCTTGGCCCAAAATAATTTCCGCACCCAGCGCCCCCCCATCGATCCGTGGGCTAACACCCACGAAAAATCGCCAAAAAACTGCCGTTTCCACTCTTTCGCCTCTGGGACGCCCTCAAAACATCCCACAGGCCCCCCGGAGCCCATGGATCCGCTTAACAGCTCGTCAGGGACCCCCCCGAGCGGCTCGGCCCAAAATAATTTCCGGACCCAGCGCCCCCCCATCGATCCGTGGGCTAACACCCACGAAAAATCGCCAAAAAACTGCCGTTTCCACTCTTTCGCCTCTGGGACGCCCTCAAAACATCCCACAGGCCCCCCGGAGCCCATGGATCCGCTTAACAGCTCGTCAGGGACCCCCCCGAGCGGCTCGGCCCAAAATAATTTCCGCACCCAGCGCCTCCCCATCGATCCGTGGGCTAACACCCACGAAAAATCGCCAAAAAACTGCCGTTTCCACTCTTTCGCCTCTGGGACGCCCTCAAAACATCCCACAGGCCCCCCGGAGCCCATGGATCCGCTTAACAGCTCGTCAGGGACCCCCCCGAGCGGCTCGGCCCAAAATAATTTCCGGACCCAGCGCCCCCCCATCGATCCGTGGGCTAACACCCACGAAAAATCGCCAAAAAACTGCCGTTTCCACTCTTTCGCCTCTGGGACGCCCTCAAAACATCCCACAGGCCCCCCGGAGCCCATGGATCCGCTTAACAGCTCGTCAGGGACCCCCCCGAGCGGCTCGGCCCAAAATAATTTCCGGACCCAGCGCCCCCCCATCGATCCGTGGGCTAACACCCACGAAAAATCGCCAAAAAACTGCCGTTTCCACTCTTTCGCCTCTGGGACGCCCTCAAAACATCCCACAGGCCCCCCGGAGCCCATGGATACGCTTAACAGCTCGTCAGGGACCCCCCCGAGCGGCTCGGCCCAAAATAATTTCCGGACCCAGCGCCCCCCCATCGATCCGTGGGCTAACACCCACGAAAAATCGCCAAAAAACTGCCGTTTCCACTCTTTCGCCTCTGGGACGCCCTCAAAACATCCCACAGGCCCCCCGGAGCCCATGGATCCGCTTAACAGCTCGTCAGGGACCCCCCCGAGCGGCTCGGCCCAAAATAATTTCCGCACCCAGCGCCCCCCCATCGATCCGTGGGCTAACACCCACGAAAAATCGCCAAAAAACTGCCGTTTCCACTCTTTCGCCTCTGGGACGCCCTCAAAACATCCCACAGGCCCCCCGGAGCCCATGGATCCGCTTAACAGCTCGTCAGGGACCCCCCCGAGCGGCTCGGCCCAAAATAATTTCCGGACCCAGCGCCCCCCCATCGATCCGTGGGCTAACACCCACGAAAAATCGCCAAAAAACTGCCGTTTCCACTCTTTCGCCTCTGGGACGCCCTCAAAACATCCCACAGGCCCCCCGGAGCCCATGGATCCGCTTAACAGCTCGTCAGGGACCCCCCCGAGCGGCTCGGCCCAAAATAATTTCCGAACCCAGCGCCCCCCCATCGATCCGTGGGCTAACACCCACGAAAAATCGCCAAAAAACTGCCGTTTCCACTCTTTCGCCTCTGGGACGCCCTCAAAACATCCCACAGGCCCCCCGGAGCCCATGGATCCGCTTAACAGCTCGTCAGGGACCCCCCCGAGCGGCTCGGCCCAAAATAATTTCCGGACCCAGCGCCCCCCCATCGATCCGTGGGCTAACACCCACGAAAAATCGCCAAAAAACTGCCGTTTCCACTCTTTCGCCTCTGGGACGCCCTCAAAACATCCCACAGGCCCCCCGGAGCCCATGGATCCGCTTAACAGCTCGTCAGGGACCCCCCCGAGCGGCTCGGTCCAAAATAATTTCCGGACCCAGCGCCCCCCCATCGATCCGTGGGCTAACACCCACGAAAAATCGCCAAAAAACTGCCGTTTCCACTCTTTCGCCTCTGGGACGCCCTCAAAACATCCCACAGGCCCCCCGGAGCCCATGGATACGCTTAACAGCTCGTCAGGGACCCCCCCGAGCGGCTCGGCCCAAAATAATTTCCGAACCCAGCGCCCCCCCATCGATCCGTGGGCTAACACCCACGAAAAATAACCAAAAAACTGCCGTTTCCACTCTTTCGCCTCTGGGATGCCCTCAAAACATCCCACAGGCCCCCCGGAGCCCATGGATCCGCTTAACAGCTCGTCAGGGACCCCCCCGAGCGGCTCGGCCCAAAATAATTTCCGGACCCAGCGCCCCCCCATCGATCCGTGGGCTAACACCCACGAAAAATCGCCAAAAAACTGCCGTTTCCACTCTTTCGCCTCTGGGACGCCCTCAAAACATCCCACAGGCCCCCCGGAGCCCATGGATCCGCTTAACAGCTCGTCAGGGACCCCCCCGAGCGGCTCGGTCCAAAATAATTTCCGGACCCAGCGCCCCCCCATCGATCCGTGGGCTAACACCCACGAAAAATCGCCAAAAAACTGCCGTTTCCACTCTTTCGCCTCTGGGACGCCCTCAAAACATCCCACAGGCCCCCCGGAGCCCATGGATACGCTTAACAGCTCGTCAGGGACCCCCCCGAGCGGCTCGGCCCAAAATAATTTCCGAACCCAGCGCCCCCCCATCGATCCGTGGGCTAACACCCACGAAAAATCGCCAAAAAACTGCCGTTTCCACTCTTTCGCCTCTGGGACGCCCTCAAAACATCCCACAGGCCCCCCGGAGCCCATGGATCCGCTTAACAGCTCGTCAGAGACCCCCCCGAGCGGCTCGGCCCAAAATAATTTCCGGACCCAGCGCCCCCCCATCGATCCGTGGGCTAACACCCACGAAAAATCGCCAAAAAACTGCCGTTTCCACTCTTTCGCCTCTGGGACGCCCTCAAAACATCCCACAGGCCCCCCGGAGCCCATGGATCCGCTTAACAGCTCGTCAGGGACCCCCCCGAGCGGCTCGGCCCAAAATAATTTCCGGACCCAGCGCCCCCCCATCGATCCGTGGGCTAACAACCACGAAAAATCGCCAAAAAACTGCCGTTTCCACTCTTTCGCCTCTGGGACGCCCTCAAAACATCCCACAGTCCCCCCGGAGCCCATGGATCCGCTTAACAGCTCGTCAGGGACCCCCCCGAGCGGCTCATCCCAAAATAATTTCCGGACCCAGCGCCCCCCCATCGATCCGTGGGCTAACACCCACGAAAAATCGCCAAAAAACTGCCGTTTCCACTCTTTCGCCTCTGGGACGCCCTCAAAACATCCCACAGGCCCCCTGGAGCCCATGGATCCGCTTAACAGCTCGTCAGGGACCCCCCCGAGCGGCTCGGCCCAAAATAATTTCCGAACCCAGCGCCCCCCCATCGATCCGTGGGCTAACACCCACGAAAAATCGCCAAAAAACTGCCGTTTCCACTCTTTCGCCTCTGGGACGCCCTCAAAACATCCCACAGGCCCCCCGGAGCCCATGGATCCGCTTAACAGCTCGTCAGGGACCCCCCCGAGCGGCTCGGCCCAAAATAATTTCCGCACCCAGCGCCCCCCCATCGATCCGTGGGCTAACACCCACGAAAAATCGCCAAAAAACTGTCGTTTCCACTCTTTCGCCTCTGGGACGCCCTCAAAACATCCCACAGGCCCCCCGGAGCCCATGGATCCGCTTAACAGCTCGTCAGGGACCCCCCCGAGCGGCTCGGCCCAAAATAATTTCCGGACCCAGCGCCCCCCCATCGATCCGTGGGCTAACACCCACGAAAAATCGCCAAAAAACTGCCGTTTCCACTCTTTCGCCTATGGGACGCCCTCAAAACATCCCACAGGCCCCCCGGAGCCCATGGATCCGCTTAACAGCTCGTCAGGGACCCCCCCGAGCGGCTCGTCCCAAAATAATTTCCGCACCCAGCGCCCCCCCATCGATCCGTGGGCTAACACCCACGAAAAATCGCCAAAAAACTGCCGTTTCCACTCTTTCGCCTCTGGGACGCCCTCAAAACATCCCACAGGCCCCCCGGAGCCCATTGATCTGCTTAACAACTCGTCAGGGACCCCCCCGAGCGGCTCGGCCCAAAATAATTTCCGAACCCAGCGCCCCCCCATCGATCCGTGGGCTAATACCCACGAAAAATCGCCAAAAAACTGCCGTTTCCACTCTTTCGCCTCTGGGACGCCCTCAAAACATCCCACAGGCCCCCCGGAGCCCATGGATCCGCTTAACAGCTCGTCAGGGACCCCCCCGAGCGGCTCGGCCCAAAATAATTTCCGGACCCAGCGCCCCCCCATCGATCCGTGGGCTAACACCCACGAAAAATCGCCAAAAAACTGCCGTTTCCACTCTTTCGCCTCTGGGACGCCCTCAAAACATCCCACAGGCCCCCCGGAGCCCATGGATCCGCTTAACAGCTCGTCAGGGACCCCCCCGAGCGGCTCGGCCCAAAATAATTTCCGCACCCAGCGCCCCCCCATCGATCCGTGGGCTAACACCCACGAAAAATCGCCAAAAAACTGCCGTTTCCACTCTTTCGCCTCTGGGACGCCCTCAAAACATCCCACAGGCCCCCCGGAGCCCATGGATCCTCTTAACAGCTCGTCAGGGACCCCCCCGAGCGGCTCGGCCCAAAATAATTTCCGAACCCAGCGCCCCCCCATCGATCCGTGGGCTAACACCCACGAAAAATCGCCAAAAAACTGCCGTTTCCACTCTTTCGCCTCTGGGACGCCCTCAAAACATCCCACAGGCCCCCCGGAGCCCATGGATCCGCTTAACAGCTCGTCAGGGACCCCCCCGAGCGGCTCGGCCCAAAATAATTTCCGGACCCAGCGCCCCCCCATCGATCCGTGGGCTAACACCCACGAAAAATCGCCAAAAAACTGCCGTTTCCACTCTTTCGCCTCTGGGACGCCCTCAAAACATCCCACAGGCCCCCCGGAGCCCATGGATCCGCTTAACAGCTCGTCAGGGACCCCCCCGAGCGGCTCGGCCCAAAATAATTTCCGGACCCAGCGCCCCCCCATCGATCCGTGGGCTAACACCCACGAAAAATCGCCAAAAAACTGCCGTTTCCACTCTTTCGCCTCTGGGACGCCCTCAAAACATCCCACAGGCCCCCCGGAGCCCATGGATCCGCTTAACAGCTCGTCAGGGACCCCCCCGAGCGGCTCGGCCCAAAATAATTTCCGCACCCAGCGCCCCCCCATCGATCCGTGGGCTAACACCCACGAAAAATCGCCAAAAAACTGCCGTTTCCACTCTTTCGCCTCTGGGACGCCCTCAAAACATCCCACAGGCCCCCCGGAGCCCATGGATCCGCTTAACAGCTCGTCAGGGACCCCCCCGAGCGGCTCGGCCCAAAATAATTTCCGGACCCAGCGCCCCCCCATCGATCCGTGGGCTAACACCCACGAAAAATCGCCAAAAAACTGCCGTTTCCACTCTTTCGCCTCTGGGACGCCCTCAAAACATCCCACAGGCCCCCCGGAGCCCATGGATCCGCTTAACAGCTCGTCAGGGACCCCCCCGAGCGGCTCGGCCCAAAATAATTTCCGCATCCAGCGCCCCCCCATCGATCCGTGGGCTAACACCCACGAAAAATCGCCAAAAAACTGCCGTTTCCACTCTTTCGCCTCTGGGACGCCCTCAAAACATCCCACAGGCCCCCCGGAGCCCATGGATCCGCTTAACAGCTCGTCAGGGACCCCTCCGAGCGGCTCGGCCCAAAATAATTTCCGGACCCAGCGCCCCCCCATCGATCCGTGGGCTAACACCCACGAAAAATCGCCAAAAAACTGCCGTTTCCACTCTTTCGCCTCTGGGACGCCCTCAAAACATCCCACAGGCCCCCCGGAGCCCATGGATACGCTTAACAGCTCGTCAAGGACCCCCCCGAGCGGCTCGGCCCAAAATAATTTCCGAACCCAGCGCCCCCCCATCGATCCGTGGGCTAACACCCACGAAAAATCGCCAAAAAACTGCCGTTTCCACTCTTTCGCCTCTGGGACGCCCTCAAAACATCCCACAGGCCCCCCGGAGCCCATGGATCCGCTTAACAGCTCGTCAGGGACCCCCCCGAGCGGCTCGGCCCAAAATAATTTCCGGACCCAGCGCCCCCCCATCGATCCGTGGGCTAACACCCACGAAAAATCGCCAAAAAACTGCCGTTTCCACTCTTTCGCCTCTGGGACGCCCTCAAAACATCCCACAGGCCCCCCGGAGCCCATGGATCCGCTTAACAGCTCGTCAGGGACCCCCCCGAGCGGCTCGGCCCAAAATAATTTCCGGACCCAGCGCCCCCCCATCGATCCGTGGGCTAACACCCACGAAAAATTGCCAAAAAACTGCCGTTTCCACTCTTTCGCCTCTGGGACGCCCTCAAAACATCCCACAGGCCCCCCGGAGCCCATGGATCCGCTTAACAGCTCGTCAGGGACCCCCCCGAGCGGCTCGGCCCAAAATAATTTCCGCACCCAGCGCCCCCCCATCGATCCGTGGGCTAACACCCACGAAAAATCGCCAAAAAACTGCCGTTTCCACTCTTTCGCCTCTGGGACGCCCTCAAAACATCCCACAGGCCCCCCGGAGCCCATGGATCCGCTTAACAGCTCGTCAGGGACCCCCCCGAGCGGCTCGGCCCAAAATAATTTCCGCACCCAGCGCCCCCCCATCGATCCGTGGGCTAACACCCACGAAAAATCGCCAAAAAACTGCCGTTTCCACTCTTTCGCCTCTGGGACGCCCTCAAAACATCCCACAGGCCCCCCGGAGCCCATGGATCCGCTTAACAGCTCGTCAGGGACCCCTCCGAGCGGCTCGGCCCAAAATAATTTCCGGACCCAGCGCCCCCCCATCGATCCGTGGGCTAACACCCACGAAAAATCGCCAAAAAACTGCCGTTTCCACTCTTTCGCCTCTGGGACGCCCTCAAAACATCCCACAGGCCCCCCGGAGCCCATGGATACGCTTAACAGCTCGTCAGGGACCCCCCCGAGCGGCTCGGCCCAAAATAATTTCCGAACCCAGCGCCCCCCCATCGATCCGTGGGCTAACACCCACGAAAAATCGCCAAAAAACTGCCGTTTCCACTCTTTCGCCTCTGGGACGCCCTCAAAACATCCCACAGGCCCCCCGGAGCCCATGGATCCGCTTAACAGCTCGTCAGGGACCCCCCCCGAGCGGCTCGGCCCAAAATAATTTCCGGACCCAGCGCCCCCCCATCGATCCGTGGGCTAACACCCACGAAAAATCGCCAAAAAACTGCCGTTTCCACTCTTTCGCCTCTGGGACGCCCTCAAAACATCCCACAGGCCCCCCGGAGCCCATGGATCCGCTTAACAGCTCGTCAGGGACCCCCCCGAGCGGCTCGGCCCAAAATAATTTCCGGACCCAGCGCCCCCCCATCGATCCGTGGGCTAACACCCACGAAAAATCGCCAAAAAACTGCCGTTTCCACTCTTTCGCCTCTGGGACGCCCTCAAAACATCCCACAGTCCCCCCGGAGCCCATGGATCCGCTTAACAGCTCGTCAGGGACCCCCCCGAGCGGCTCGGCCCAAAATAATTTCCGGACCCAGCGCCCCCCCATCGATCCGTGGGCTAACACCCACGAAAAATCGCCAAAAAACTGCCGTTTCCACTCTTTCGCCTCTGGGACGCCCTCAAAACATCCCACAGGCCCCCCGGAGCCCATGGATCCGCTTAACAGCTCGTCAGGGACCCCCCCGAGCGGCTCGGCCCAAAATAATTTCCGGACCCAGCGCCCCCCCATCGATCCGTGGGCTAACACCCACGAAAAATCGCCAAAAAACTGCCGTTTCCACTCTTTCGCCTCTGGGACGCCCTCAAAACATCCCACAGGCCCCCCGGAGCCCATGGATCCGCTTAACAGCTCGTCAGGGACCCCCCCGAGCGGCTCGACCCAAAATAATTTCCGCACCCAGCGCCCCCCCATCGATCCGTGGGCTAACACCCACGAAAAATCGCCAAAAAACTGCCGTTTCCACTCTTTCGCCTCTGGGACGCCCTCAAAACATCCCACAGGCCCCCCGGAGCCCATGGATCCGCTTAACAGCTCGTCAGGGACCCCCCCGAGCGGCTCGGCCCAAAATAATTTCCGGACCCAGCGCCCCCCCATCGATCCGTGGGCTAACACCCACGAAAAATCGCCAAAAAACTGCCGTTTCCACTCTTTCGCCTCTGGGACGCCCTCAAAACATCCCACAGGCCCCCCGGAGCCCATGGATCCGCTTAACAGCTCGTCAGGGACCCCCCCGAGCGGCTCGTCCCAAAATAATTTCCGCACCCAGCGCCCCCCCATCGATCCGTGGGCTAACACCCACGAAAAATCGCCAAAAAACTGCCGTTTCCACTCTTTCGCCTCTGGGACGCCCTCAAAACATCCCACAGGCCCCCCGGAGCCCATGGATCTGCTTAACAGCTCGTCAGGGACCCCCCCGAGCGGCTCGGCCCAAAATAATTTCCGGACCCAGCGCCCCCCCATCGATCCGTGGGCTAACACCCACGAAAAATCGCCAAAAAACTGCCGTTTCCACTCTTTCGCCTCTGGGATGCCCTCAAAACATCCCACAGGCCCCCCGGAGCCCATGGATCCGCTTAACAGCTCGTCAGGGACCCCCCCGAGCGGCTCGGCCCAAAATAATTTCCGGACCCAGCGCCCCCCCATCGATCCGTGGGCTAACACCCACGAAAAATCGCCAAAAAACTGCCGTTTCCACTCTTTCGCCTCTGGGACGCCCTCAAAACATCCCACAGGCCCCCCGGAGCCCATGGATCCGCTTAACAGCTCGTCAGGGACCCCCCCGAGCGGCTCGGCCCAAAATAATTTCCGCACCCAGCGCCCCCCCATCGATCCGTGGGCTAACACCCACGAAAAATCGCCAAAAAACTGCCGTTTCCACTCTTTCGCCTCTGGGACGCCCTCAAAACATCCCACAGGCCCCCCGGAGCCCATGGATCCTCTTAACAGCTCGTCAGGGACGCCCCCGAGGGCCTCGGCCCAAAATAAATTCCGGAGCCAGCGCCACCCCAGCGATCCGTGGGCTAACACCCACCGAAAATCGCCAAAAAACTGCAGTTTTCACTCTTTCGCCTATGGGACGCCCTAAAAACATCCCAACGGACCCACGGAGCCCATGGATCCGCTTAACAGCTCGTCAGGGACGTCCCCGAGGGCCTCAGCCCAAAATAAATTCCGGAGCCAGCGCCACCCCAGCGATCCGTGGGCTAACACCCACCGAAAATCGCCAAAAAACTGCAGTTTTCACTCTTTCAACTATGGGACGCCCTAAAAACATCCCAACGGACCCACGGAGCCCATGGATCCGCTTAACAGCTCGTCAGGGACGCCCCCGAGGGCCTCAGCCCAAAATAAATTCCGGAGCCAGCGCCACCCCAGCGATCCGTGGGCTAACACCCACCGAAAATCGCCAAAAAACTGCAGTTTTCACTCTTTCGCCTATGGGACGCCCTAAAAACATTCCAACGGACCCACGGAGCCCATGGATCCGCTTAAAATCTCGTCAGGGACGCCCCCGAGGGCCTCGACCCAAAATAAATTCCGGAGCCAGCGCCACCCCAGCGATCCGTGGGCTAACACCCACCGAAAATCGCCAAAAAACTGCAGTTTTCACTCTTTCGCCTATGGGACGCCCTAAAAACATCCCAACGGACCCACGGAGCCCATGGATCCGCTTAACAGCTCGTCAGGGACGCCCCCGAGGGCCTCGGCCCAAAATAAATTCCGGAGCCAGCGCCACCCCAGCGATCCGTGGGCTAACACCCACCGAAAATCGCCAAAAAACTACAGTTTTCACTCTTTCGCCTATGGGACGCCCTAAAAACATCCCAACGGACCCACGGAGCCCATGGATCCGCTTAACAGCTCTTCAGGGACGCCCCCGAGGGCCTCGGCCCAAAATAAAATCCGGAGCCAGCGCCACCCCAGCGATCCGTGGGCTAACACCCACCGAAAATCGCCAAAAAACTGCAGTTTTCACTCTTTTGCCTATGGGACACCCTAAAAACATCCCAACGGACCCACGGAGCCCATGGATCCGCTTAACAGCTCGTCAGGGACACCCCCGAGGGCCTCAGCCCAAAATAAATTCCGGAGCCAGCGCCACCCCAGCGATCCGTGGGCTAACACCCACCGAAAATCGCCAAAAAACTGCAGTTTTCACTCTTTCGCCTATGGGACGCCCTAAAAACATCCCAACGGACCCACGGAGCCCATGGATCCGCTTAACAGCTCGTCAGGGACGCCCCCGAGGGCCTCGGCCCAAAATAAATTCCGGAGCCAGCGCCACCCCAGCGATCCGTGGGCTAACACCCATCGAAAATCGCCAAAAAACTGCAGTTTTCACTCTTTTGCCTATGGGACGCCCTAAAAACATCCCAACGGACCCACGGAGCCCATGGATCTGCTTAACAGCTCTTCAGGGACCCCCCCGAGCGGCTCGGCCCAAAATAATTTCCGCACCCAGCGCCCCCCCATCGATCCGTGGGCTAACACCCACGAAAAATCGCCAAAAAACTGCCGTTTCCACTCTTTCGCCTCTGGGACGCCCTCAAAACATCCCACAGGCCCCCCGGAGCCCATGGATCCGCTTAACAGCTCGTCAGGGACCCCTCCGAGCGGCTCGGCCCAAAATAATTTCCGGACCCAGCGCCCCCCCATCGATCCGTGGGCTAACACCCACGAAAAATCGCCAAAAAACTGCCGTTTCCACTCTTTCGCCTCTGGGACGCCCTCAAAACATCCCACAGGCCCCCCGGAGCCCATGGATACGCTTAACAGCTCGTCAGGGACCCCCCCGAGCAGCTCGGCCCAAAATAATTTCCGAACCCAGCGCCCCCCCATCGATCCGTGGGCTAACACCCACGAAAAATCGCCAAAAAACTGCCGTTTCCACTCTTTCGCCTCTGGGACGCCCTCAAAACATCCCACAGGCCCCCCGGAGCCCATGGATCCGCTTAACAGCTCGTCAGGGACCCCCCCCGAGCGGCTCGACCCAAAATAATTTCCGGACCCAGCGCCCCCCCATCGATCCGTGGGCTAACACCCACGAAAAATCGCCAAAAAACTGCCGTTTCCACTCTTTCGCCTCTGGGACGCCCTCAAAACATCCCACAGTCCCCCCGGAGCCCATGGATCCGCTTAACAGCTCGTCAGGGACCCCCCCGAGCGGCTCGGCCCAAAATAATTTCCGGACCCAGCGCCCCCCCATCGATCCGTGGGCTAACACCCACGAAAAATCGCCAAAAAACTGCCGTTTCCACTCTTTCGCCTCTGGGACGCCCTCAAAACATCCCACAGTCCCCCCGGAGCCCATGGATTCGCTTAACAGCTCGTCAGGGACCCCCCCGAGCGGCTCGGCCCAAAATAATTTCCGAACCCAGCGCCCCCCCATCGATCCGTGGGCTAACACCCACGAAAAATCGCCAAAAAACTGCCGTTTCCACTCTTTCGCCTCTGGGACGCCCTCAAAACATCCCACAGGCCCCCCGGATCCCATGGATCCGCTTAACAGCTCGTCAGGGACCCCCCCGAGCGGCTCGACCCAAAATAATTTCCGCACCCAGCGCCCCCCCATCGATCCGTGGGCTAACACCCACGAAAAATCGCCAAAAAACTGCCGTTTCCACTCTTTCGCCTCTGGGACGCCCTCAAAACATCCCACAGGCCCCCCGGAGCCCATGGATCCGCTTAACAGCTCGTCAGGGACCCCCCCGAGCGGCTCGGCCCAAAATAATTTCCGGACCCAGCGCCCCCCCATCGATCCGTGGGCTAACACCCACGAAAAATCGCCAAAAAACTGCCGTTTCCACTCTTTCGCCTCTGGGACGCCCTCAAAACATCCCACAGGCCCCCCGGAGCCCATGGATCCGCTTAACAGCTCGTCAGGGACCCCCCCGAGCGGCTCGTCCCAAAATAATTTCCGCACCCAGCGCCCCCCCATCGATCCGTGGGCTAACACCCACGAAAAATCGCCAAAAAACTGCCGTTTCCACTCTTTCGCCTCTGGGACGCCCTCAAAACATCCCACAGGCCCCCCGGAGCCCATGGATCTGCTTAACAGCTCGTCAGGGACCCCCCCGAGCGGCTCGTCCCAAAATAATTTCCGAACCCAGCGCCCCCCCATCGATCCGTGGGCTAACACCCACGAAAAATCGCCAAAAAACTGCCGTTTCCACTCTTTCGCCTCTGGGACGCCCTCAAAACATCCCACAGGCCCCCCGGAGCCCATGGATCTGCTTAACAGCTCGTCAGGGACCCCCCCGAGCGGCTCGGCCCAAAATAATTTCCGGACCCAGCGCCCCCCCATCGATCCGTGGGCTAACACCCACGAAAAATCGCCAAAAAACTGCCGTTTCCACTCTTTCGCCTCTGGGACGCCCTCAAAACATCCCACAGGCCCCCCGGAGCCCATGGATCCGCTTAACAGCTCGTCAGGGACCCCCCCGAGCGGCTCGGCCCAAAATAATTTCCGGACCCAGCGCCCCCCCATCGATCCGTGGGCTAACACCCACGAAAAATCGCCAAAAAACTGCCGTTTCCACTCTTTCGCCTCTGGGACGCCCTCAAAACATCCCACAGGCCCCCCGGAGCCCATGGATCCTCTTAACAGCTCGTCAGGGACGCCCCCGAGGGCCTCGGCCCAAAATAAATTCCGGAGCCAGCGCCACCCCAGCGATCCGTGGGCTAACACCCACCGAAAATCGCCAAAAAACTGCAGTTTTCACTCTTTCGCCTATGGGACGCCCTCAAAACATCCCAACGGACCCACGGAGCCCATGGATCCGCTTAACAGCTCGTCAGGGACGTCCCCGAGGGCCTCGGCCCAAAATAAATTCCGGAGCCAGCGCCACCCCAGCGATCCGTGGGCTAACACCCACCGAAAATCGCCAAAAAACTGCAGTTTTCACTCTTTCGCCTATGGGACGCCCTAAAAACATCCCAACGGACCCACGGAGCCCATGGATCCGCTTAACAGCTCGTCAGGGACGCCCCCGAGGGCCTCAGCCCAAAATAAATTCCGGAGCCAGCGCCACCCCAGCGATCCGTGGGCTAACACCCACCGAAAATCGCCAAAAAACTGCAGTTTTCACTCTTTCGCCTATGGGACGCCCTAAAAACATTCCAACGGACCCACGGAGCCCATGGATCCGCTTAAAATCTCGTCAGGGACGCCCCCGAGGGCCTCGACCCAAAATAAATTCCGGAGCCAGCGCCACCCCAGCGATCCGTGGGCTAACACCCACCGAAAATCGCCAAAAAACTGCAGTTTTCACTCTTTCGCCTATGGGACGCCCTAAAAACATCCCAACGGACCCACGGAGCCCATGGATCCGCTTAACAGCTCGTCAGGGACGCCCCCGAGGGCCTCGGCCCAAAATAAATTCCGGAGCCAGCGCCACCCCAGCGATCCGTGGGCTAACACCCACCGAAAATCGCCAAAAAACTGCAGTTTTCACTCTTTCGCCTATGGGACGCCCTAAAAACATCCCAACGGACCCACGGAGCCCATGGATCCGCTTAACAGCTCGTCAGGGACGCCCCCGAGGGCCTCGGCCCAAAATAAATTCCGGAGCCAGCGCCACCCCAGCGATCCGTGGGCTAACACCCACCGAAAATCGCCAAAAAACTGCAGTTTTCACTCTTTCGCCTATGGGACACCCTAAAAACATCCCAACGGACCCACGGAGCCCATGGATCCGCTTAACAGCTCGTCAGGGACACCCCCGAGGGCCTCAGCCCAAAATAAATTCCGGAGCCAGCGCCACCCCAGCGATCCGTGGGCTAACACCCACCGAAAATCGCCAAAAAACTGCAGTTTTCACTCTTTCGCCTATGGGACGCCCTAAAAACATCCCAACGGACCCACGGAGCCCATGGATCCGCTTAACAGCTCGTCAGGGACGCCCCCGAGGGCCTCAGCCCAAAATAAATTCCGGAGCCAGCGCCACCCCAGCGATCCGTGGGCTAACACCCACCGAAAATCGCCAAAAAACTGCAGTTTTCACTCTTTCGCCTATGGGACGCCCTAAAAACATCCCAACGGACCCACGGAGCCCATGGATCCGCTTAACAGCTCGTCAGGGACGCCCCCGAGGGCCTCGGCCCAAAATAAATTTCGGAGCCAGCGCCACCCCAGCGATCCGTGGGCTAACACCCACCGAAAATCGCCAAAAAACTGCAGTTTTCACTCTTTTGCCTATGGGACGCCCTAAAAACATCCCAACGGACCCACGGAGCCCATGGATCTGCTTAACAGCTCGTCAGGGACGCCCCCGAGGGCCTCGGCCCAAAATAAATTCCGGAGCCAGCGCCACCCCAGCGATCCGTGGGCTAACACCCACCGAAAATCGCCAAAAAACTGCAGTTTTCACTCTTTCGCCTATGGGACGCCCTAAAAACATCCCAACGGACCCACGGAGCCCATGGATCCGCTTAACAGCTCGTCAGGGACGCCCCCGAGGGCCTCGGCCAAAAATAAATTCCGGAGCCAGCGCCACCCCAGCGATCCGTGGGCTAACACCCACCGAAAATCGCCAAAAAACTGCAGTTTTCACTCTTTCGCCTATGGGACGCCCTAAAAACATCCCAACGGACCCACGGAGCCCATGGATCCGCTTAACAGCTCGTCAGGGATGCCCCCGAGGGCCTCGGCCAAAAATAAATTCCGGAGCCAGCGCCACCCCAGCGATCCGTGGGCTAACACCCACCGAAAATCGCCAAAAAACTGCAGTTTTCACTCTTTCGCCTATGGGATGCCCTAAAAACATCCCAACGGACCCACGGAGCCCATGGATCCGCTTAACAGCTCATCAGGGACGCCCCCGAGGGCCTCGGCCCAAAATAAATTCCGGAGACAGCGCCACCCCAGCGATCCGTGGGCTAACACCCACCGAAAATCGCCAAAAAACTGCAGTTTTCACTCTTTCGCCTATGGGACGCCCTAAAAACATCCCAACAGACCCACGGAGCCCATGGATCCGCTTAACAGCTCGTCAGGGACGCCCCCGAGGGCCTCGGCCAAAAATAAATTCCGGAGCCAGCGCCACCCCAGCGATCCGTGGGCTAACACCCACCGAAAATCGCCAAAAAACTGCAGTTTTCACTCTTTCGCCTATGGGACGCCCTAAAAACATCTCAACGGACCCACGGAGCCCATGGATCCGCTTAACAGCTCGTCAGGGATGCCCCCGAGGGCCTCGGCCCAAAATAAATTCCGGAGCCAGCGCCACCCCAGCGATCCGTGGGCTAACACCCACCGAAAATCGCCAAAAAACTGCAGTTTTCACTTTTTCGCCTATGGGACGCCCTAAAAACATCCCAACGGACCCACGGAGCCCATGGATCCGCTTAACAGCTCGTCAGGGACGCCCCCGAGGGCCTCGGCCCAAAATAAATTCCGGAGCCAGCGCCACCCCAGCGATCCGTGGGCTAACACCCACCGAAAATTGCCAAAAAACTACAGTTTTCACTCTTTCGCCTATGGGACGCCCTAAAAACATCCCAACGGACCCACGGAGCCCATGGATCCACTTAACAGCTCGTCAGGGACGCCCCCGAGGGCCTCGGCCCAAAATAAATTTCGGAGCCAGCGCCACCCCAGCGATCCGTGGGCTAACACCCACCGAAAATCGCCAAAAAACTGCAGTTTTCACTCTTTCGCCTATGGGATGCCCTAAAAACATCCCAACGGACCCACGGAGCCCATGGATCCGCTTAACAGCTCGTCAGGGACGCCCCCGAGGGCCTCGGCCCAAAATAAATTCCGGAGCCAGCGCCACCCCAGCGATCCGTGGGCTAACACCCACCGAAAATTGCCAAAAAACTGCAGTTTTCACTCTTTCGCCTATGGGACGCCCTAAAAACATCCCAACGGACCCACGGAGCCCATGGATCCGCTTAACAGCTCGTCAGGGACGCCCCCGAGGGCCTCGGTCCAAAATAAATTCCGGAGCCAGCGCCACCCCAGCGATCCGTGGGCTAACACCCACCGAAAATCGCCAAAAAACTGCAGTTTTCACTCTTTCGCCTATGGGACGCCCTAAAAACATCCCAACGGACCCACGGAGCCCATGGATCCGCTTAACAGCTCGTCAGGGACGCCCCCGAGGGCCTCGGCCCAAAATAAATTCCGGAGCCAGCGCCACCCCAGCGATCCGTGGGCTAACACCCACCGAAAATCGCCAAAAAACTGCAGTTTTCACTCTTTCGCCTATGGGACGCCCTAAAAACATCCCAACGGACCCACGGAGCCCATGGATCCGCTTAACAGCTCGTCAGGGACGCCCCCGAGGGCCTCGGCCCAAAATAAATTCCGGAGCCAGCGCCACCCCAGCGATCCGTGGGCTAACACCCACCGAAAATTGCCAAAAAACTGCAGTTTTCACTCTTTCGCCTATGGGATGCCCTAAAAACATCCCAACGGACCCACGGAGCCCATGGATCCGCTTAACAGCTCGTCAGGGACACCCCCGAGGGCCTCAGCCCAAAATAAATTCCGGAGCCAGCGCCACCCCAGCGATCCGTGGGCTAACACCCACCGAAAATCGCCAAAAAACTGCAGTTTTCACTCTTTCGCCTATGGGAAGCCCTAAAAACATCCCAACGGACCCACGGAGCCCATGGATCCGCTTAACAGCTCGTCAGGGATGCCCCCGAGGGCCTCGGTCCAAAATAAATTCCGGAGCCAGCGCCCCCCCAGCGATCCGTGGGCTAACACCCACCGAAAATCGCCAAAAAACTGCAGTTTTCACTCTTTCACCTATGGGACGCCCTAAAAACATCCCAACGGACCCACGGAGCCCATGGATCCGCTTAACAGCTCGTCAGGGATGCCCCCGAGGGCCTCGGCCCAAAATAAATTCCGAAGCCAGCGCCACCCCAGCGATCCGTGGGCTAACACCCACCGAAAATCGCCAAAAAACTGCAGTTTTCACTCTTTCGCCTATGGGACGCCCTAAAAACATCCCAACGGACCCACGGAGCCCATGGATCCGCTTAACAGCTCGTCAGGGACGCCCCCGAGGGCCTCGGCCCAAAATAAATTCCGGAGCCAGCGCCACCCCAGCGATCCGTGGGCTAACACCCACCGAAAATCGCCAAAAAACTGCAGTTTTCACTCTTTCGCCTATGGGACGCCCTAAAAACATCCCAACGGACCCACGGAGCCCATGGATCCGCTTAACAGCTCGTCAGGGACGCCCCCGAGGGCCTCGGCCAAAAATAAATTCCGGAGCCAGCGCCACCCCAGCGATCCGTGGGCTAACACCCACCGAAAATCGCCAAAAAACTGCAGTTTTCACTCTTTCGCCTATGGGACGCCCTAAAAACATCTCAACGGACCCACGGAGCCCATGGATCCGCTTAACAGCTCGTCAGGGATGCCCCCGAGGGCCTCGGCCCAAAATAAATTCCGGAGCCAGCGCCACCCCAGCGATCCGTGGGCTAACACCCACCGAAAATCGCCAAAAAACTGCAGTTTTCACTTTTTCGCCTATGGGACGCCCTAAAAACATCCCAACGGACCCACGGAGCCCATGGATCCGCTTAACAGCTCGTCAGGGACGCCCCCGAGGGCCTCGGCCCAAAATAAATTCCGGAGCCAGCGCCACCCCAGCGATCCGTGGGCTAACACCCACCGAAAATTGCCAAAAAACTACAGTTTTCACTCTTTCGCCTATGGGACGCCCTAAAAACATCCCAACGGACCCACGGAGCCCATGGATCCACTTAACAGCTCGTCAGGGACGCCCCCGAGGGCCTCGGCCCAAAATAAATTTCGGAGCCAGCGCCACCCCAGCGATCCGTGGGCTAACACCCACCGAAAATCGCCAAAAAACTGCAGTTTTCACTCTTTCGCCTATGGGATGCCCTAAAAACATCCCAACGGACCCACGGAGCCCATGGATCCGCTTAACAGCTCGTCAGGGACGCCCCCGAGGGCCTCGGCCCAAAATAAATTCCGGAGCCAGCGCCACCCCAGCGATCCGTGGGCTAACACCCACCGAAAATTGCCAAAAAACTGCAGTTTTCACTCTTTCGCCTATGGGACGCCCTAAAAACATCCCAACGGACCCACGGAGCCCATGGATCCGCTTAACAGCTCGTCAGGGACGCCCCCGAGGGCCTCGGTCCAAAATAAATTCCGGAGCCAGCGCCACCCCAGCGATCCGTGGGCTAACACCCACCGAAAATCGCCAAAAAACTGCAGTTTTCACTCTTTCGCCTATGGGACGCCCTAAAAACATCCCAACGGACCCACGGAGCCCATGGATCCGCTTAACAGCTCGTCAGGGACGCCCCCGAGGGCCTCGGCCCAAAATAAATTCCGGAGCCAGCGCCACCCCAGCGATCCGTGGGCTAACACCCACCGAAAATCGCCAAAAAACTGCAGTTTTCACTCTTTCGCCTATGGGACGCCCTAAAAACATCCCAACGGACCCACGGAGCCCATGGATCCGCTTAACAGCTCGTCAGGGACGCCCCCGAGGGCCTCGGCCCAAAATAAATTCCGGAGCCAGCGCCACCCCAGCGATCCGTGGGCTAACACCCACCGAAAATTGCCAAAAAACTGCAGTTTTCACTCTTTCGCCTATGGGATGCCCTAAAAACATCCCAACGGACCCACGGAGCCCATGGATCCGCTTAACAGCTCGTCAGGGACACCCCCGAGGGCCTCAGCCCAAAATAAATTCCGGAGCCAGCGCCACCCCAGCGATCCGTGGGCTAACACCCACCGAAAATCGCCAAAAAACTGCAGTTTTCACTCTTTCGCCTATGGGATGCCCTAAAAACATCCCAACGGACCCACGGAGCCCATGGATCCGCTTAACAGCTCGTCAGGGATGCCCCCGAGGGCCTCGGTCCAAAATAAATTCCGGAGCCAGCGCCCCCCCAGCGATCCGTGGGCTAACACCCACCGAAAATCGCCAAAAAACTGCAGTTTTCACTCTTTCACCTATGGGACGCCCTAAAAACATCCCAACGGACCCACGGAGCCCATGGATCCGCTTAACAGCTCGTCAGGGATGCCCCCGAGGGCCTCGGCCCAAAATAAATTCCGAAGCCAGCGCCACCCCAGCGATCCGTGGGCTAACACCCACCGAAAATCGCCAAAAAACTGCAGTTTTCACTCTTTCGCCTATGGGACGCCCTAAAAACATCCCAACGGACCCACGGAGCCCATGGATCCGCTTAACAGCTCGTCAGGGACGCCCCCGAGGGCCTCGGCCCAAAATAAATTCCGGAGCCAGCGCCACCCCAGCGATCCGTGGGCTAACACCCACCGAAAATCGCCAAAAAACTGCAGTTTTCACTCTTTCGCCTATGGGACGCCCTAAAAACATCCCAACGGACCCACGGAGCCCATGGATCCGCTTAACAGCTCGTCAGGGATGCCCCCGAGGGCCTCGGCCCAAAATAAATTCCGGAGCCAGCGCCACCCTAGCAATCCGTGGGCTAACACCCACCGAAAATTGCCAAAAAACTGCAGTTTTCACTCTTTCGCCTATGGGACGCCCTAAAAACATCCCAACGGACCCACGGAGCCCATGGATCCGCTTAACAGCTCGTCAGGGACGCCCCCGAGGGCCTCGGACCAAAATAAATTCCGGAGCCAGCGCCACCCCAGAAATCCGTGGGCTAACACCCACCGAAAATCGCCAAAAAACTGCAGTTTTCTCTCTTTCGCCTATGGGACGCCCTAAAAACATCCCAACGGACCCACGGAGCCCATGGATCCGCTTAACAGCTCGTCAGGGACGCCCCCGAGGGCCTCGGCCCAAAATAAATTCCGGAGCCAATGCCACCCCAGCGATCCGTGGGCTAACACCCACCGAAAATCGCCAAAAAACTGCAGTTTTCACTCTTTCGCCTATGGGACGCCCTAAAAACATCCCAACGGACCCACGGAGCCCATGGATCCGCTTAACAGCTCGTCAGGGACGCCCCCGAGGGCCTCGGCCCAAAATAAATTCCGGAGCCAGCGCCACCCCAGCGATCCGTGGGCTAACACCCACCGAAAATTGCCAAAAAACTGCAGTTTTCACTCTTTCGCCTATGGGACGCCCTAAAAACATCCCAACGGACCCACGGAGCCCATGGATCCGCTTAACAGCTCGTCAGGGACGCCCCCGAGGGCCTCGGCCCAAAATAAATTCCGGAGCCAGCGCCACCCCAGCGATCCGTGGGCTAACACCCACCGAAAATCGCCAAAAAACTGCAGTTTTCACTCTTTCGCCTATGGGACGCCCTAAAAACATCCCAACGGACCCACGGATCCCATGGATCCGCTTAACAGCTCGTCAGGGACGCCCCCGAGGGCCTCGGACCAAAATAAATTCCGGAGCCAGCGCCACCCCAGCGATCCGTGGGCTAACACCCACCGAAAATCGCCAAAAAACTGCAGTTTTCACTCTTTCGCCTATGGGACGCCCTAAAAACATCCCAACGGACCCACGGAGCCCATGGATCCGCTTAGCAGCTCGTCAGGGATGCCCCCGAGGGCCTCGACCCAAAATAAATTCCGGAGCCAGCGCCACCCCAGCGATCCGTGGGCTAACACCCACCGAAAATCGCCAAAAAACTGCAGTTTTCACTCTTTCGCCTATGGGACGCCCTAAAAACATCCCAACGGACCCACGGAGCCCATGGATCCGCTTAACAGCTCGTCAGGGACGCCCCCGAGGGCCTCGGCCCAAAATAAATTCCGGAGCCAGCGCCACCCCAGCGATCCGTGGGCTAACACCCACCGAAAATCGCCAAAAAACTGCAGTTTTCACTCTTTCACCTATGGGACGCCCTAAAAACATCCCAACGGACCCACGGAGCCCATGGATCCGCTTAACAGCTCGTCAGGGACGCCCCCGAGGGCCTCGGCCCAAAATAAATTCCGGAGCCAGCGCCACCCCAGCGATCCGTGGGCTAACACCCACCAAAAATCGCCAAAAAACTGCAGTTTTCACTCTTTCGCCTATGGGACGCCCTAAAAACATCCCAACGGACCCACGGAGCCCATGGATCCGCTTAACAGCTCGTCAGGGACGCCCCCGAGGGCCTCGGCCCAAAATAAATTCCGGAGCCAGCGCCACCCCAGCGATCCGTGGGCTAACACCCACCGAAAATCGCCAAAAAACTGCAGTTTTCACTCTTTCGCCTATGGGACGCCCTAAAAACATCCCAACGGACCCACGGAGCCCATGGATCCGCTTAACAGCTCTTCAGGGATGCCCCCGAGGGCCTCGGCCCAAAATAAATTCCGGAGCCAGCGCCACCCCAGCAATCCGTGGGCTAACACCCACCGAAAATTGCCAAAAAACTGCAGTTTTCACTCTTTCGCCTATGGGACGCCCTAAAAACATCCCAACGGACCCACGGAGCCCATGGATCCGCTTAACAGCTCGTCAGGGACGCCCCCGAGGGCCTCGGCCCAAAATAAATTCCGGAGCCAGCGCCACCCCAGAAATCCGTGGGCTAACACCCACCGAAAATCGCCAAAAAACTGCAGTTTTCTCTCTTTCGCCTATGGGACGCCCTAAAAACATCCCAACGGACCCACGGAGCCTATGGATCCGCTTAACAGCTCGTCAGGGACGCCCCCGAGGGCCTCGGCCCAAAATAAATTCCGGAGCCAACGCCACCCCAGCGATCCGTGGGCTAACACCCACCGAAAATCGCCAAAAAACTGCAGTTTTCACTCTTTCGCCTATGGGACGCCCTAAAAACATCCCAACGGACCCACGGAGCCCATGGATCCGCTTAACAGCTCGTCAGGGACGCCCCCGAGGGCCTCGGCCCAAAATAAATTCCGGAGCCAGCGCCACCCCAGCGATCCGTGGGCTAACACCCACCGAAAATTGCCAAAAAACTGCAGTTTTCACTCTTTCGCCTATGGGACGCCCTAAAAACATCCCAACGGACCCACGGAGCCCATGGATCCGCTTAACAGCTCGTCAGGGACGCCCCCGAGGGCCTCGGCCCAAAATAAATTCCGGAGCCAGCGCCACCCCAGCGATCCGTGGGCTAACACCCACCGAAAATCGCCAAAAAACTGCAGTTTTCACTCTTTCGCCTATGGGACGCCCTAAAAACATCCCAACGGACCCACGGAGCCCATGTATCCGCTTAACAGCTCGTTAGGGACGCCCCCGAGGGCCTCGGACCAAAATAAATTCCGGAGCCAGCGCCACCCCAGCGATCCGTGGGCTAACACCCACCGAAAATCGCCAAAAAACTGCAGTTTTCACTCTTTCGCCTATGGGACGCCCTAAAAACATCCCAACGGACCCACGGAGCCCATGGATCCGCTTAACAGCTCGTCAGGGACGCCCCCGAGGGCCTCGGTCCAAAATAAATTCCGGAGCCAGCGCCACCCCAGCGATCCGTGGGCTAACACCCACCGAAAATCGCCAAAAAACTGCAGTTTTCACTCTTTCGCCTATGGGACGCCCTAAAAACATCCCAACGGACCCACGGAGCCCATGGATCCGCTTAACAGCTCGTCAGGGACGCCCCCGAGGGCCTCGGCCCAAAATAAATTCCGAAGCCAGCGCCACCCCAGCGATCCGTGGGCTAACACCCACCGAAAATCGCCAAAAACCTGCAGTTTTCACTCTTTCGCCTATGGGACGCCCTAAAAACATCCCAACGGACCCACGGAGCCCATGGATCCGCTTAACAGCTCGTCAGGGACGCCCCCGAGGGCCTCGGCCCAAAATAAATTCCGGAGCCAGCGCCACCCCAGCGATCCGTGGGCTAACACCCACCGAAAATCACCAAAAAACTGCAGTTTTCACTCTTTCGCCTATGGGACGCCCTAAAAACATCCCAACGGACCCACGGAGCCCATGGATCCGCTTAACAGCTCGTCAGGGACGCCCCCGAGGGCCTCGGCCCAAAATAAATTCCGGAGCCAGCGCCACCCCAGCGATCCGTGGGCTAACACCCACCGAAAATTGCCAAAAAACTGCAGTTTTCACTCTTTAGCCTATGGGACGCCCTAAAAACATCCCAACGGACCCACGGAGCCCATGGATCCGCTTAACAGCTCGTCAGGGACGCCCCCGAGGGCCTCGGCCCAAAATAAATTCCGGAGCCAGCGCCACCCCAGCGATCCGTGGGCTAACACCCATCGAAAATCGCCAAAAAACTGCAGTTTTCAGTCTTTCGCCTATGGGACGCCCTAAAAACATCCCAACGGACCCACGGAGCCCATGGATCCGCTTAACAGCTCGTCAGGGACGCCCCCGAGGGCCTCGGCCCAAAATAAATTCCGGAGCCAGCGCCACCCCAGCGATCCGTGGGCTAACACCCACCGAAAATCGCCAAAAAACTGCAGTTTTCACTCTTTCGCCTATGGGACGCCATAAAAACATCCCAATGGACCCACGGAGCCCATGGATCCGCTTAACAGCTCGTCAGGGACGCCCTCGAGGGCCTCGGCCCAAAATAAATTCCGGAGCCAGCGCCACCCCAGCGATCCGTGGGCTAACACCCACCGAAAATCGCCAAAAAACTGCAGTTTTCACTCTTTCGCCTATGGGACGCCCTAAAAACATCCCAACGGACCCACGGAGCCCATGGATCCGCTTAACAGCTCGTCAGGGACGCCCCCGAGGGCCTCGGCCCAAAATAAATTCCGGAGCCAGCGCCACCCTAGCGATTCGTGGGCTAACACCCACCAAAAATCGCCAAAAAACTGCAGTTTTCACTCTTTCGCCTATGGGACGCCCTAAAAACATCCCAACGGACCCACGGAGCCCATGGATCCGCTTAACAGCTCGTCAGGGACGCCCCCGAGGGCCTCGGCCCAAAATAAATTCCGGAGCCAGCGCCACCCCAGCGATCCGTGGGCTAACACCCACCGAAAATCGCCAAAAAACTGCAGTTTTCACTCTTTCGCCTATGGGACGCCCTAAAAACATCCCAACGGACCCACGGAGCCCATGGATCCGCTTAATAGCTCGTCAGGGATGCCCCCGAGGGCCTCGGCCCAAAATAAATTCCGAAGCCAGCGCCACCCCAGCGATCCGTGGGCTAACACCCACTGAAAATCGCCAAAAAACTGCAGTTTTCACTCTTTCGCCTATGGGACGCCCTAAAAACATCCCAACGGACCCACGGAGCCCATGGATCCGCTTAACAGCTCGTCAGGGACGCCCCCGAGGGCCTTGGCCCAAAATAAATTCCGGAGCCAGCGCCACCCCAGCGATCCGTGGGCTAACACCCACCGAAAATCGCCAAAAAACTACAGTTTTCACTCTTTCGCCTATGGGACGCCCTAAAAACATCCCAACGGACCCACGGAGCCCATGGATCCGCTTAACAGCTCGTCAGGGACGCCCTCGAGGGCCTCGGCCCAAAATAAATTCCGGAGCCAGCGCCACCCCAGCGATCCGTGGGCTAACACCCACCGAAAATCGCCAAAAAACTGCAGTTTTCACTCTTTCGCCTATGGGACGCCCTAAAAACATCCCAACGGACCCACGGAGCCCATGGATCCGCTTAACAGCTCGTCAGGGACGCCCCCGAGGGCCTCGGTCCAAAATAAATTCCGGAGCCAGCGCCACCCCAGCGATCCGTGGGCTAACACCCACCGAAAATCGCCAAAAAACTGCAGTTTTCACTCTTTCGCCTATGGGACGCCCTAAAAACATCCCAACGGACCCACGGAGCCCATGGATCCGCTTAACAGCTCGTCAGGGACGCCCCCGAGGGCCTCGGCCCAAAATAAATTCCGAAGCCAGCGCCACCCCAGCGATCCGTGGGCTAACACCCACCGAAAATCGCCAAAAAACTACAGTTTTCACTCTTTCGCCTATGGGACGCCCTAAAAACATCCCAACGGACCCACGGAGCCCATGGATCCGCTTAACAGCTCGTCAGGGACGCCCCCGAGGGCCTCGGCCCAAAATAAATTCCGGAGCCAGCGCCACCCCAGCGATCCGTGGGCTAACACCCACCGAAAATCGCCAAAAAACTGCAGTTTTCACTCTTTCGCCTATGGGACGCCCTAAAAACATCCCAACGGACCCACGGAGCCCATGGATCCGCTTAACAGCTCGTCAGGGACGCCCCCGAGGGCCTCGGCCCAAAATAAATTCCGGAGCCAGCGCCACCCCAGCGATCCGTGGGCTAACACCCACCGAAAATTGCCAAAAAACTGCAGTTTTCACTCTTTCGCCTATGGGACGCCCTAAAAACATCCCAACGGACCCACGGAGCCCATGGATCCGCTTAACAGCTCGTCAGGGACGCCCCCGAGGGCCTCGGCCCAAAATAAATTCCGGAGCCAGCGCCACCCCAGCGATCCGTGGGCTAACACCCACCGAAAATCGCCAAAAAACTGCAGTTTTCACTCTTTCGCCTATGGGACGCCCTAAAAACATCCCAACGGACCCACGGAGCCCATAGATCCGCTTAACAGCTCGTCAGGGACGCCCCCGAGGGCCTCGGTCCAAAATAAATTCCGGATCCAGCGCCACCCCAGCGATCCGTGGGCTAACACCCACCGAAAATTGCCAAAAAACTGCAGTTTTCACTCTTTCGCCTATGGGACGCCCTAAAAACATCCCAACGGACCCACGGAGCCCATGGATCCGCTTAACAGCTCGTCAGGGACGCCCCCGAGGGCCTCGGCCCAAAATAATTTCCGGAGCCAGCGCCACCCCAGCGATCCGTGGGCTAACACCCACCGAAAATCGCCAAAAAACTGCAGTTTTCACTCTTTCGCCTATGGGACGCCCTAAAAACATCCCAACGGACCCACGGAGCCCATGGATCCGCTTAACAGCTCGTCAGGGACGCCCCCGAGGGCCTCAGCCCAAAATAAATTCCGGAGCCAGCGCCACCCCAGCTATCCGTGGGCTAACACCCACCAAAAATCGCCAAAAAACTGCAGTTTTCACTCTTTCGCCTATGGGACGCCCTAAAAACATCCCAACGGACCCACGGAGCCCATGGATCCGCTTAACAGCTCGTCAGGGACGCCCCCGAGGGCCTCGGCCCAAAATAAATTCCGGAGCCAGCGCCACCCCAGCGATCCGTGGGCTAACACCCACCGAAAATCGCCAAAAAACTGCAGTTTTCACTCTTTCGCCTATGGGATGCCCTAAAAACATCCCAACGGACCCACGGAGACCATGGATCCGCTTAACAGCTCGTCAGGGACGCCCCCGAGGGCCTCGGCCCAAAATAAATTCCGGAGCCAGCGCCACCCCAGCGATCCGTGGGCTAACACCCACCGAAAATCACCAAAAAACTGCAGTTTTCACTCTTTCGCCTATGGGACGCCCTAAAAACATCCCAACGGACCCACGGAGCCCATGGATCCGCTTAACAGCTCGTCAGGGACGCCCCCAAGGGCCTCGGCCCAAAATAAATTCCGGAGCCAGCGCCACCCCAGCGATCCGTGGGCTAACACCCACCGAAAATCACCAAAAAACTGCAGTTTTCACTCTTTCGCCTATGGGACGCCCTAAAAACATCCCAACGGACCCACGGAGCCCATGGATCCGCTTAACAGCTCGTCAGGGACGCCCCCGAGGGCCTCGGCCCAAAATAAATTCCGGAGCCAGCGCCACCCCAGCGATCCGTGGGCTAACACCCACCGAAAATCGCCAAAAAACTGCAGTTTTCACTCTTTCGCCTATGGGACGCCCTAAAAACATCCCAACGGACCCACGGAGCCCATGGATCCGCTTAACAGCTCGTCAGGGATGCCCCCGAGGGCCTCGGCCCAAAATAAATTCCGGATCCAGCGCCACCCCAGCGATCCGTGGGCTAACACCCACCGAAAATTGCCAAAAAACTGCAGTTTTCACTCTTTCGCCTATGGGACGCCCTAAAAACATCCCAACGGACCCACGGAGCCCATGGATCCGCTTAACAGCTCGTCAGGGACGCCCCCGAGGGCCTCGGCCCAAAATAATTTCCGGAGCCAGCGCCACCCCAGCGATCCGTGGGCTAACACCCACCGAAAATCGCCAAAAAACTGCAGTTTTCACTCTTTCGCCTATGGGACGCCCTAAAAACATCCCAACGGACCCACGGAGCCCATGGATCCGCTTAACAGCTCGTCAGGGACGCCCCCGAGGGTCTCAGCCCAAAATAAATTCCGGAGCCAGCGCCACCCCAGCTATCCGTGGGCTAACACCCACCGAAAATCGCCAAAAAACTGCAGTTTTCACTCTTTCGCCTATGGGACGCCCTAAAAACATCCCAACGGACCCACGGAGCCCATGGATCCGCTTAACAGCTCGTCAGGGACGCCCCCGAGGGCCTCGGCCCAAAATAAATTCCGGAGCCAGCGCCACCCCAGCGATCCGTGGGCTAACACCCACCGAAAATCGCCAAAAAACTGCAGTTTTCACTCTTTCGCCTATGGGATGCCCTAAAAACATCCCAACGGACCCACGGAGACCATGGATCCGCTTAACAGCTCGTCAGGGACGCCCCCGAGGGCCTCGGCCCAAAATAAATTCCGGAGCCAGCGCCACCCCAGCGATCCGTGGGCTAACACCCACCGAAAATCACCAAAAAACTGCAGTTTTCACTCTTTCGCCTATGGGACGCCCTAAAAACATCCCAACGGACCCACGGAGCCCATGGATCCGCTTAACAGCTCGTCAGGGACGCCCCCGAGGGCCTCGGCCCAAAATAAATTCCGGAGCCAGCGCCACCCCAGCGATCCGTGGGCTAACACCCACCGAAAATCGCCAAAAAACTGCAGTTTTCACTCTTTCGCCTATGGGACGCCCTAAAAACATCCCAACGGACCCACGGAGCCCATGGATCCGCTTACCAGCTCGTCAGGGATGCCCCCTAGGGCCTCGGCCCAAAATAAATTCCGGAGCCAGCGCCACCCCAGCGATCCGTGGGCTAACACCCACCGAAAATCGCCAAAAAACTGCAGTTTTCACTCTTTCGCCTATGGGACGCCCTAAAAACATCCCAACGGACCCACGGAGCCCATGGATCCGCTTAACAGCTCGTCAGGGACGCCCCCGAGGGCCTCGGCCCAAAATAAATTCCGGAGCCAGCGCCACCCCAGCGATCCGTGGGCTAACACCCACCGAAAATCGCCAAAAAACTGCAGTTTTCACTCTTTCGCCTATGGGACCCCCTAAAAACATCCCAACGGACCCACGGAGCCCATGGATCCGCTTAACAGCTCGTCAGGGACGCCCCCGAGGGCCTCGGCCCAAAATAAATTCCGGAGCCAGCGCCACCCCAGCGATCCGTGGGCTAACACCCACCGAAAATCGCCAAAAAACTGCAGTTTTCACTCTTTCGCCTATGGGACGCCCTAAAAACATCCCAACGGACCCACGGAGCCCATGGATCCGCTTAACAGCTCGTCAGGGACGCCCCCGAGGGCCTCGGCCCAAAATAAATTCCGGAGCCAGCGCCACCCCAGCGATCCGTGGGCTAACACCCACCGAAAATCGCCAAAAAACTGCAGTTTTCACTCTTTCGCCTATGGGACGCCCTAAAAACATCCCAACGGACCCACGGAGACCATGGATCCGCTTAACAGCTCGTCAGGGACGCCCCCGAGGGCCTCGGCCCAAAATAAATTCCGGAGCCAGCGCCACCCCAGCGATCCGTGGGCTAACACCCACCGAAAATCGCCAAAAAACTGCAGTTTTCACTCTTTCGCCTATGGGACGCCCTAAAAACATCCCAACGGACCCACGGAGCCCATGGATCCGCTTAACAGCTCGTCAGGGACGCCCCCGAGGGCCTCAGCCCAAAATAAATTCCGGAGCCAGCGCCACCCCAGCTATCCGTGGGCTAACACCCACCGAAAATCGCCAAAAAACTGCAGTTTTCACTCTTTCGCCTATGGGACGCCCTAAAAACATCCCAACGGACCCACGGAGCCCATGGATCCGCTTAACAGCTCGTCAGGGACGCCCCCGAGGGCCTCGGCCCAAAATAAATTCCGGAGCCAGCGCCACCCCAGCGATCCGTGGGCTAACACCCACCGAAAATCGCCAAAAAACTGCAGTTTTCACTCTTTCGCCTATGGGATGCCCTAAAAACATCCCAACGGACCCACGGAGCCCATGGATCCGCTTAACAGCTCGTCAGGGACGCCCCCGACGGCCTCGGCCCAAAATAAATTCCGGAGCCAGCGCCACCCCAGCGATCCGTGGGCTAACACCCACCGAAAATCGCCAAAAAACTGCAGTTTTCACTCTTTCGCCTATGGGACGCCCTAAAAATATCCCAACGGACCCACGGAGCCCATGGATCCGCTTAACAGCTCGTCAGGGACGCCCCCGAGGGCCTCGGCCCAAAATAAATTCCGGAGCCAGCGCCACCCCAGCGATCCGTGGGCTAACACCCACCGAAAATCGCCAAAAAACTGCAGTTTTCACTCTTTCGCCTATGGGACGCCCTAAAAACATCCCAACGGACCCACGGAGCCCATGGATCCGCTTAACAGCTCGTCAGGGATGCCCCCGAGGGCCTCGGCCCAAAATAAATTCCGGAGCCAGCGCCACCCCAGCGATCCGTGGGCTAACACCCATCGAAAATCGCCAAAAAACTGCAGTTTTCACTCTTTCGCCTATGGGACGCCCTAAAAACATCCCAACGGACCCACGGAGCCCATGGATCCGCTTAACAGCTCGTCAGGGATGCCCCCGAGGGCCTCGGCCCAAAATAAATTCCGGAGCCAGCGCCACCCCAGCGATCCGTGGGCTAACACCCACCGAAAATCGCCAAAAAACTGCAGTTTTCACTCTTTCGCCTATGGGACCCCCTAAAAACATCCCAACGGACCCACGGAGCCCATGGATCCGCTTAACAGCTCGTCAGGGATGCCCCCGAGGGCCTCGGCCCAAAATAAATTCCGGAGCCAGCGCCACCCCAGCGATCCGTGGGCTAACACCCACCGAAAATCGCCAAAAAACTGCAGTTTTCACTCTTTCGCCTATGGGACGCCCTAAAAACATCCCAACGGACCCACGGAGCCCATGGATCCGCTTAACAGATCGTCAGGGACGCCCCCGAGGGCCTCGGCCCAAAATAAATTCCGGAGCCAGCGCCACCCCAGCGATCCGTGGGCTAACACCCACCGAAAATTGCCAAAAAACTGCAGTTTTCACTCTTTCGCCTATGGGACCCCCTAAAAACATCCCAACGGACCCACGGAGCCCATGGATCCGCTTAACAGCTCGTCAGGGACGCCCCCGAGGGCCTCGGCCCAAAATAAATTCCGGAGCCAGCGCCACCCCAGCGATCCGTGGGCTAACACCCACCGAAAATCGCCAAAAAACTGCAGTTTTCACTCTTTCGCCTATGGGACGCCCTAAAAACATCCCAACGGACCCACGGAGCCCATGGATCCACTTAACAGCTCGTCAGGGACGCCCCTGCGGGCCTCGGCCCAAAATAAATTCCGGAGCCAGCGCCACCCCAGCGATCCGTGGGCTAACACCCACCGAAAATCGACAAAAAACTGCAGTTTTCACTCTTTCGCCTATGGGACGCCCTAAAAACATCCCAACGGACCCACGGAGCCCATGGATCCGCTTAACAGCTCGTCAGGGACGCCCTTGAGGGCCTCGGTCCAAAATAAATTCCGGAGCCAGCGCCACCCCAGCGATCCGTGGGCTAACACCCACCAAAAATCGCCAAAAAACTGCAGTTTTCACTCTTTCGCCTATGGGACGCCCTAAAAACATCCCAACGGACCCACGGAGCCCATGGATCCGCTTAACAGCTCGTCAGGGATGCCCCCGAGGGCCTCGGCCCAAAATAAATTCCGGAGCCAGCGCCACCCCAGCGATCCGTGGGCTAACACCCACCGAAAATCGCCAAAAAACTGCAGTTTTCACTCTTTCGCCTATGGGACGCCCTAAAAACATCCCAACGGACCCACAGAGCCCATGGATCCGCTTAACAGCTCGTCAGGGACGCCCCCGAGGGCCTCGGCCCAAAATAAATTCCGGAGCCAGCGCCACCCCAGCGATCCGTGGGCTAACACCCACCGAAAATCGCCAAAAAACTGCAGTTTTCACTCTTTCGCCTATGGGACGCCCTAAAAACATCCCAACGGACCCACGGAGCCCATGGATCCGCTTAACAGCTCGTCAGGGACGCCCCTGAGGGCCTCGGCCCAAAATAAATTCCGGAGCCAGCGCCACCCCAGCGATCCGTGGGCTAACACCCACCGAAAATCGCCAAAAAACTGCAGTTTTCACTCTTTCGCCTATGGGACGCCCTAAAAACATCCCAACGGACCCACGGAGCCCATGGATCCGCTTAACAGCTCGTCAGGGACGCCCCCGAGGGCCTCGGCCCAAAATAAATTCCGGAGCCAGCGCCACCCCAGCGATCCGTGGGCTAACACCCACCGAAAATCGCCAAAAAACTGCAGTTTTCACTCTTTCGCCTATGGGACGCCCTAAAAACATCCCAACGGACCCACGGAGCCCATGGATCTGCTTAACAGCTCGTCAGGGACGCCCCCGAGGGCCTCGGACCAAAATAAATTCCGGAGCCAGCGCCACCCCAGCGATCCGTGGGCTAACACCCACCGAAAATTGCCAAAAAACTGCAGTTTTCACTCTTTCGCCTATGGGACGCCCTAAAAACATCCCAACGGACCCACGGAGCCCATGGATCCGCTTAACAGCTCATCAGGGACGCCCCCGAGGGCCTCGGTCCAAAATAAATTCCAGAGCCAGCGCCACCCCAGCGATCCGTGGGCTAACACCCACCGAAAATCGCCAAAAAACTGCAGTTTTCACTCTTTCGCCTATGGGACGCCCTAAAAACATCCCAACGGACCCACGAAGCCCATGGATCCGCTTAACAGCTCGTCAGGGACGCCCCCGAGGGCCTCGGCCCAAAATAAATTCCGGAGCCAGCGCCACCCCAGCGATCCGTGGGCTAACACCCACCGAAAATCGCCAAAAAACTGCAGTTTTCACTCTTTCGCCTATGGGACGCCCTAAAAACATCCCAACGGACCCACGGAGCCCATGGATCCGCTTAACAGCTCGTCAGGGACGCCCCTGAGGGCCTCGGCCCAAAATAAATTCCGGAGCCAGCGCCACCCCAGCGATCCGTGGGCTAACACCCACCGAAAATCGCCAAAAAACTGCAGTTTTCACTCTTTCGCCTATGGGACGCCCTAAAAACATCCCAACGGACCCACGGAGCCCATGGATCCGCTTAACAGCTCGTCAGGGACGCCCCCGAGGGCCTCGGCCCAAAATAAATTCCGGAGCCAGCGCCACCCCAGCGATCCGTGGGCTAACACCCACCGAAAATCGCCAAAAAACTGCAGTTTTCACTCTTTCGCCTATGGGACGCCCTAAAAACATCCCAACGGACCCACGGAGCCCATGGATCCGCTTAACAGCTCGTCAGGGACGCCCCCGAGGGCCTCGGCCCAAAATAAATTCCGGAGCCAGCGCCACCCCAGCGATCCGTGGGCTAACACCCACCGAAAATCGCCAAAAAACTGCAGTTTTCACTCTTTCGCCTATGGGACGCCCTAAAAACATCCCAACGGACCCACGGAGCCCATGGATCCGCTTAACAGCTCGTCAGGGACGCCTCCGAGGGCCTCGTCCCAAAATAAATTCCGGAGCCAGTGCCACCCCAGCGATCCGTGGGCTAACACCCACCGAAAATCGCCAAAAAACTGCAGTTTTCACTCTTTCGCCTATGAGACGCCCTAAAAACATCCCAACGGACCCACGGAGCAAATGGATCCGCTTAACAGCTCGTCAGGGACGCCCCCGAGGGCCTCGGTCCAAAATAAATTTCGGAGGCACCGCCATCCCAGCGATCCGTGGGCTAACACCCACCGAAAATCGCCAAAAAACTGCAGTTTTCACTCTTTCGCCTATGGGACGCCCTAAAAACATCCCAACGGACCCACGGAGCCCATGGATCCGCTTAACAGCTCGTCAGGGACGCCCCCGAGGGCCTCGGCCCAAAATAAATTCCAGAGCCAGCGCCACCCCAGCGATCCGTGGGCTAACACCCACCGAAAATCGCCAAAAAACTGCAGTTTTCACTCTTTCGCCTATGGGATGCCCTAAAAACATCCCAACGGACCCACGGAGCCCATGGATCCGCTTAACAGCTCGTCAGGGACGCCCCCGAGGGCCTCGGCCCAAAATAAATTCCGTAGCCAGCGCCACCCCAGCGATCCGTGGGCTAACACCCACCGAAAATCGCCAAAAAACTACAGTTTTCACTCTTTCGCCTATGGGACGCCCTAAAAACATCCCAACGGACCCACGGAGCCCATGGATCCGCTTAACAGCTCGTCAGGGACGCCCCCGAGGGCCTCGGCCCAAAATAAATTCCGGAGCCAGCGCCACCCCAGCGATCCGTGGGCTAACACCCACCGAAAATCGCCAAAAAACTGCAGTTTTCACTCTTTTGCCTATGGGACGCCCTAAAAACATCCCAACGGACCCACGGAGCCCATGGATCCGCTTAACAGCTCATCAGGGACGCCCCCGAGGGCCTCGGCCCAAAATAAATTCCGGAGCCAGCGCCACCCCAGCGATCCGTGGGCTAACACCCACCGAAAATCGCCAAAAAACTGCAGTTTTCACTCTTTCGCCTATGGGACGCCCTAAAAACATCCCAACGGACCCACGAAGCCCATGGATCCGCTTAACAGCTCGTCAGGGACGCCCCCGAGGGCCTCGGCCCAAAATAAATTCCGGAGCCAGCGCCACCCCAGCGATCCGTGGGCTAACACCCATCGAAAATCGCCAAAAAACTGCAGTTTTCACTCTTTCGCCTATGGGACGCCCTAAAAACATCCCAACGGACCCACGGAGCCCATGGATCCGCTTAACAGCTCGTCAGTGACGCCCCTGAGGGCCTCGGCCCAAAATAAATTCCGGAGCCAGCGCCACCCCAGCGATCCGTGGGCTAACACCCACCGAAAATCGCCAAAAAACTGCAGTTTTCACTCTTTCGCCTATGGGACGCCCTAAAAACATCCCAACGGACCCACGGAGCCCATGGATCCGCTTAACAGCTCGTCAGGGACGCCCCCGAGGGCCTCGGCCCAAAATAAATTCCGGAGCCAGCGCCACCCCAGCGATCCGTGGGCTAACACCCACCAAAAATCGCCAAAAAACTGCAGTTTTCACTCTTTCGCCTATGGGACGCCCTAAAAACATCCCAACGGACCCACGGAGCCCATGGATCCGCTTAACAGCTCGTCAGGGACGCCCCCGAGGGCCTCGGCCCAAAATAAATTCCGGAGCCAGCACCACCCCAGCGATCCGTGGGCTAACACCCACCGAAAATCGCCAAAAAACTGCAGTTTTCACTCTTTCGCCTATGGGACGCCCTAAAAACATCCCAACGGACCCACGGAGCCCATGGATCCGCTTAACAGCTCGTCAGGGACGCCTCCGAGGGCCTCGTCCCAAAATAAATTCCGGAGCCAGTGCCACCCCAGCGATCCGTGGGCTAACACCCACCGAAAATCGCCAAAAAACTGCAGTTTTCACTCTTTCGCCTATGGGACGCCCTAAAAACATCCCAACGGACCCACGGAGCAAATGGATCCGCTTAACAGCTCGTCAGGGACGCCCCCGAGGGCCTCGGCCCAAAATAAATTCCGGAGCCAGCGCCACCCCAGCGATCCGTGGGCTAACACCCACCGAAAATCGCCAAAAAACTGCAGTTTTCACTCTTTCGCCTATGGGACGCCCTAAAAACATCCCAACGGACCCACGGAGCCCATGGATCCGCTTAACAGCTCGTCAGGGACGCCCCCGAGGGCCTCGGCCCAAAATAAATTCAGGAGCCAGCGCCACCCCAGCGATCCGTGGGCTAACACCCACCGAAAATCGCCAAAAAACTGCAGTTTTCACTCTTTCGCCTATGGGACGCCCTAAAAACATCCCAACGAACCCACGGAGCCCATGGATCCGCTTAACAGCTCGTCAGGGACGCCCCCGAGGGCCTCGGCCCAAAATAAATTCCGGAGCCAGCACCACCCCAGCGATCCGTGGGCTAAAACCCACCGAAAATCGCCAAAAAACTGCAGTTTTCACTCTTTCGCCTATGGGACGCCCTAAAAACATTCCAACGGACCCACGGAACCCATGGATCCGCTTAACAGCTCGTCAGGGACGCCCCCGAGGGCCTCGGCCCAAAATAAATTCCGGAGCCAGCGCCACCCCAGCGATCCGTGGGCTAACACCCACCGAAAATCGCCAAAAAACTGCAGTTTTCACTCTTTCGCCTATGGGATGCCCTAAAAACATCCCAACGGACCCACGGAGCCCATGGATCCGCTTAACAGCTCGTCAGGGACGCCCCCGAGGGCCTCGGCCCAAAATAAATTCCGGAGCCAGCGCCACCCCAGCAATCCGTGGGCTAACACCCACCGAAAATCGCCAAAAAACTGCAGTTTTCACTCTTTCGCCTATGGGACGCCCTAAAAACATCCCAACGGTCCCACGGCGCCCATGGATCCGCTTAACAGCTCGTCAGGGACACCCCCGAGGGCCTCGGCCCAAAATAAATTCCGGAGCCAGCGCCACCCCAGCGATCCGTGGGCTAACACCCACCGAAAATCGCCAAAAAACTGCAGTTTTCACTCTTTCGCCTATGGGACGCCCTAAAAACATCCCAACGGACCCACGGAGCCCATGGATCCGCTTAACAGCTCGTCAGGGACGCCCCCGAGGGCCTCGGCCCAAAATAAATTCCGGAGCCAGCGCCACCCCAGCGATCCGTGGGCTAACACCCACCGAAAATCGCCAAAAAACTGCAGTTTTCACTCTTTCGCCTATGGGACGCCCTAAAAACATCCCAACGGACCCACGGAGCCCATGGATCCGCTTAACAGCTCGTCAGGGACGCCCCCGAGGGCCTCGGCCCAAAATAAATTCCGGAGCCAGCGCCACCCCAGCGATCCGTGGGCTAACACCCACCAAAAATCGCCAAAAAACTGCAGTTTTCACTCTTTCGCCTATGGGACGCCCTAAAAACATCCCAACGGACCCACGGAGCCCATGGATCCGCTTAACAGCTCGTCAGGGACGCCCCTGAGGGCCTCGGCCCGAAATAAATTCCGGAGCCAGCGCCACCCCAGCGATCCGTGGGCTAACACCCACCGAAAATCGCCAAAAAACTGCAGTTTTCACTCTTTCGCCTATGGGACGCCCTAAAAACATCCCAACGGACCCACGGAGCCCATGGATCCGCTTAACAGCTCGTCAGGGATGCCCCCGAGGGCCTCGGCCCAAAATAAATTCCGGAGCCAGCGCCACCCCAGCGATCCGTGGGCTAACACCCACCGAAAATCGCCAAAAAACTGCAGTTTTCACTCTTTCGCCTATGGGACGCCCTAAAAACATCACAACGGACCCACGGAGCCCATGGATCCGCTTAACAGCTCGTCAGGGACGCCCCCGAGGGCCTCGGCCCAAAATAAATTCCGGAGCCAGCGCCACCCCAGCGATCCGTGGGCTAACACCCACCGAAAATCGCCAAAAAACTGCAGTTTTCACTCTTTCGCCTATGGGACGCCCTAAAAACATCCCAACGGACCCACGGAGCCCATGGATCCGCTTAACAGCTCGTCAGGGACGCCTCCGAGGGCCTCGTCCTAAAATAAATTCCGGAGCCAGTGCCACCCCAGCGATCCGTGGGCTAACACCCACCGAAAATCGCCAAAAAACTGCAGTTTTCACTCTTTCGCCTATGGGACGCCCTAAAAACATCCCAACGGACCCACGGAGCAAATGGATCCGCTTAACAGCTCGTCAGGGATGCCCCCGAGGGCCTCGGCCCAAAATAAATTCCGGAGCCAGCGCCACCCCAGCGATCCGTGGGCTAACACCCACCGAAAATCGCCAAAAAACTGCAGTTTTCACTCTTTCGCCTATGGGACGCCCTAAAAACATCCCAACGGACCCACGGAGCCCATGGATCCGCTTAACAGCTCGTCAGGGACGCCCCCGAGGGCCTCGGCCCAAAATAAATTCCGGAGCCAGCGCCACCCCAGCGATCCGTGGGCTAACACCCACCGAAAATCGCCAAAAAACTGCAGTTTTCACTCTTTCGCCTATGGGACGCCCTAAAAACATCCCAACGGACCCACGGAGCCCATGTATCCGCTTAACAGCTCGTCAGGGACGCCCCCGAGGGCCTCGGCCCAAAATAAATTCCGGAGCCAGCGCCACCCCAGCGATCCGTGGGCTAACACCCACCAAAAATCGCCAAAAAACTGCAGTTTTC
Source organism: Capsicum rhomboideum (assembly GCA_031232105.1). Classification (NCBI taxonomy): domain Eukaryota; kingdom Viridiplantae; phylum Streptophyta; class Magnoliopsida; order Solanales; family Solanaceae; genus Capsicum; species Capsicum rhomboideum. Next base: position 172,229,588 of record CP124714.1, read on the forward strand.
ACTCTTTCGCCTATGGGACGCCCTAAAAACATCCCAACGGACCCACGGAGCCCATGGATCCGCTTAACAGCTCGTCAGGGACGCCCCCGAGGGCCTCGGCCCAAAATAAATTCCGGAGCCAGCGCCACCCCAGCGATCCGTGGGCTAACACCCACCGAAAATCGCCAAAAAACTGCAGTTTTCACTCTTTCGCCTATGGGACGCCCTAAAAACATTCCAACGGACCCACGGAACCCATGGATCCGCTTAACAGCTCGTCAGGGACGCCCCCGAGGGCCTCGGCCCAAAATAAATTCCGGAGCCAGCGCCACCCCAGCGATCCGTGGGCTAACACCCACCGAAAATCGCCAAAAAACTGCAGTTTTCACTCTTTCGCCTATGGGACGCCCTAAAAACATCCCAACGGACCCACGGAGCCCATGGATCCGCTTAACAGCTCGTCAGGGACGCCCCCGAGGGCCTCGGCCCAAAATAAATTCCGGAGCCAGCGCCACCCCAGCGATCCGTGGGCTAACACCCACCGAAAATCGCCAAAAAACTGCAGTTTTCACTCTTTCGCCTATGGGACGCCCTAAAAACATTCCAACGGACCCACGGAACCCATGGATCCGCTTAACAGCTCGTCAGGGACGCCCCCGAGGGCCTCGGCCCAAAATAAATTCCGGAGCCAGCGCCACCCCAGCGATCCGTGGGCTAACACCCACCGAAAATCGCCAAAAAACTGCAGTTTTCACTCTTTCGCCTATGGGACGCCCTAAAAACATCCCAACGGACCCACGGAGCCCATGGATCCGCTTAACAGCTCGTCAGGGACGCCCCCGAGGGCCTCGGCCCAAAATAAATTCCGGAGCCAGCGCCACCCCAGCGATCCGTGGGCTAACACCCACCGAAAATCGCCAAAAAACTGCAGTTTTCACTCTTTCGCCTATGGGACGCCCTAAAAACATCCCAACGGTCCCACGGAGCCCATGTATCCGCTTAACAGCTCGTCAGGGACACCCCCGAGGGCCTCGGCCCAAAATAAATTCCGGATCCAGCGCCACCCCAGCGATCCGTGGGCTAACACCCACCGAAAATCGCCAAAAAACTGCAGTTTTCACTCTTTCGCCTATGGGACGCCCTAAAAACATCCCAACGGACCCACGGAGCCCATGGATCCGCTTAACAGCTCGTCAGGGACGCCCCCGTGGGCCTCGGCCCAAAATAAATTCCGGAGCCAGCGCCACCCCAGCGATCCGTGGGCTAACACCCACCGAAAATCGCCAAAAAACTACAGTTTTCACTCTTTCGCCTATGGGACGCCCTAAAAACATCCCAACGGACCCACGGAGCCCATGGATCCGCTTAACAGCTCGTCAGGGACGCCCCCGAGGGCCTCGGCCCAAAATAAATTCCGGAGCCAGCGCCACCCCAGCGATCCGTGGGCTAACACCCACCGAAAATCGCCAAAAAACTGCAGTTTTCACTCTTTCGCCTATGGGACGCCCTAAAAACATCCCAACGGACCCACGGAGCCCATGGATCCGCTTAACAGCTCGTCAGGGACGCCCCCGAGGGCCTCGGCCCAAAATAAATTCTGGAGCCAGCGCCACCCCAGCGATCCGTGGGCTAACACCCACCGAAAATCGCCAAAAAACTGCAGTTTTCACTCTTTCGCCTATGGGACGCCCTAAAAACATCCCAACGGACCAACGGAGCCCATGGATCCGCTTAACAGCTCGTCAGGGACGCCCCCGAGGGCCTCGGCCCAAAATAAATTCCGGAGCCAGCGCCACCCCAGCGATCCGTGGGCTAACACCCACCGAAAATCGCCAAAAAACTGCAGTTTTCACTCTTTCGCCTATGGGACGCCCTAAAAACATCCCAACGGACCCACGGAGCCCATGGATCCGCTTAACAGCTCGTCAGGGACGCCCCCGAGGGCCTCGACCCAAAATAAATTTCGGAGCCAGCGCCACCCCAGCGATCCGTGGGCTAACACCCACCGAAAATCGCCAAAAAACTGCAGTTTTCACTCTTTCGCCTATGGGACGCCCTAAAAACATCCCAACGGACCCACGGAGCCCATGGATCCGCTTAACAGCTCGTCAGGGACGCCCCCGAGGGCCTCGGCCCAAAATAAATTCTGGAGCCAGCGCCACCCCAGCGATCCGTGGGCTAACACCCACCGAAAATCGCCAAAAAACTGCAGTTTTCACTCTTTCGCCTATGGGACGCCCTAAAAACATCCCAACGGACCCACGGAGCCCATGGATCCGCTTAACAGCTCGTCAGGGATGCCCCCGAGGGCCTCGGCCCAAAATAAATTCCGAAGCCAGCGCCACCCCAGCGATCCGTGGGCTAACACCCACCGAAAATCGCCAAAAAACTGCAGTTTTCACTCTTTCGCCTATGGGACGCCCTAAAAACATCCCAACGGACCCACGGAGCCCATGGATCCGCTTAACAGCTCGTCAGGGACGCCCCCGAGGGCCTCGACCCAAAATAAATTTCGGAGCCAGCGCCACCCCAGCGATCCGTGGGCTAACACCCACCGAAAATCGCCAAAAAACTGCAGTTTTCACTCTTTCGCCTATGGGACGCCCTAAAAACATCCCAACGGACCCACGGAGCCCATGGATCCGCTTAACAGCTCGTCAGGGACGCCCCCGAGGGCCTCGGCCCAAAATAAATTCTGGAGCCAGCGCCACCCCAGCGATCCGTGGGCTAACACCCACCGAAAATCGCCAAAAAACTGCAGTTTTCACTCTTTCGCCTATGGGACGCCCTAAAAACATCCCAACGGACCCACGGAGCCCATGGATCCGCTTAACAGCTCGTCAGGGATGCCCCCGAGGGCCTCGGCCCAAAATAAATTCCGAAGCCAGCGCCACCCCAGCGATCCGTGGGCTAACACCCACCGAAAATCGCCAAAAAACTGCAGTTTTCACTCTTTCGCCTATGGGACGCCCTAAAAACATCCCAACGGACCCACGGAGCCCATGGATCCGCTTAACAGCTCGTCAGGGACGCCCCCGAGGGCCTCGGCCCAAAATAAATTCCGGAGCCAGCGCCACCCCAGCGATCCGTGGGTTAACACCCACCGAAAATCGCCAAAAAACTGCAGTTTTCACTCTTTCGCCTATGGGACGCCCTAAAAACATCCCAACGGACCCACGGAGCCCATGGATCCGCTTAACAGCTCGTCAGGGACGCCCCCGAGGGCCTCGGCCCAAAATAAATTCCGGAGTCAGCGCCACCCCAGCGATCCGTGGGCTAACACCCACCGAAAATCGCCAAAAAACTGCAGTTTTCACTCTTTCGCCTATGGGACGCCCTAAAAACATCCCAACGGACCCACGGAGCCCATGGATCCGCTTAACAGCTCGTCAGGGACGCCCCCGAGGGCCTCGGCCCAAAATAAATTCCGGAGCCAGCGCCACCCCAGTGATCCGTGGGCTAACACCCACCGAAAATCGCCAAAAAACTGCAGTTTTCACTCTTTCGCCTATGGGACGCCCTAAAAACATCCCAACGGACCCACGGAGCCCATGGATCCGCTTAACAGATCGTCAGGGACGCCCCCGAGGGCCTCGGCCCAAAATAAATTCCGGAGCCAGCGCCACCCCAGCGATCCGTGGGCTAACACCCACCGAAAATCACCAAAAAACTGCAGTTTTCACTCTTTCGCCTATGGGACGCCCTAAAAACATCCCAACGGACCCACGGAGCCCATGGATCCGCTTAACAGCTCGTCAGGGACGCCCCCGAGGGCCTCGGCCCAAAATAAATTCCGGAGCCAGCGCCACCCCAGCGATCCGTGGGCTAACACCCACCGAAAATCGCCAAAAAACTGCAGTTTTCACTCTTTCGCCTATGGAACGCCCTAAAAACATCCCAACGGACCCACGGAGCCCATGGATCCGCTTAATAGCTCGTCAGGGACGCCCCCGAGGGCCTCGGCCAAAAATAAATTCCGGAGCCAGCGCCACCCCAGCGATCCGTGGGCTAACACCCACCGAAAATCGCCAAAAAACTGCAGTTTTCACTCTTTCGCCTATGGGACGCCCTAAAAACATCCCAACGGACCCACGGAGCCCATGGATCCGCTTAAAAGCTCGTCAGGGACGCCCCCGAGGGCCTCGGCCCAAAATAAATTCCGGAGCCAGCGCCACCCCAGCGATCCGTGGGCTAACACCCACCGAAAATCGCCAAAAAACTGCAGTTTTCACTCTTTCGCCTATGGGACGCCCTAAAAACATCCCAACGGACCCACGGAGCCCATGGATCCGCTTAACAGCTCGTCAGGGACGCCCCCGAGGGCCTCGACCCAAAATAAATTTCGGAGCCAGCGCCACCCCAGCGATCCGTGGGCTAACACCCACCGAAAATCGCCAAAAAACTGCAGTTTTCACTCTTTCGCCTATGGGACGCCCTAAAAACATCCCAACGGACCCACGGAGCCCATGGATCCGCTTAACAGCTCGTCAGGGACGCCCCCGAGGGCCTCGGCCCAAAATAAATTCTGGAGCCAGCGCCACCCCAGCGATCCGTGGGCTAACACCCACCGAAAATCGCCAAAAAACTGCAGTTTTCACTCTTTCGCCTATGGGACGCCCTAAAAACATCCCAACGGACCCACGGAGCCCATGGATCCGCTTAACAGCTCGTCAGGGATGCCCCCGAGGGCCTCGGCCCAAAATAAATTCCGAAGCCAGCGCCACCCCAGCGATCCGTGGGCTAACACCCACCGAAAATCGCCAAAAAACTGCAGTTTTCACTCTTTCGCCTATGGGACGCCCTAAAAACATCCCAACGGACCCACGGAGCCCATGGATCCGCTTAACAGCTCGTCAGGGACGCCCCCGAGGGCCTCGGCCCAAAATAAATTCCGGAGCCAGCGCCACCCCAGCGATCCGTGGGTTAACACCCACCGAAAATCGCCAAAAAACTGCAGTTTTCACTCTTTCGCCTATGGGACGCCCTAAAAACATCCCAACGGACCCACGGAGCCCATGGATCCGCTTAACAGCTCGTCAGGGACGCCCCCGAGGGCCTCGGCCCAAAATAAATTCCGGAGTCAGCGCCACCCCAGCGATCCGTGGGCTAACACCCACCGAAAATCGCCAAAAAACTGCAGTTTTCACTCTTTCGCCTATGGGACGCCCTAAAAACATCCCAACGGACCCACGGAGCCCATGGATCCGCTTAACAGCTCGTCAGGGACGCCCCCGAGGGCCTCGGCCCAAAATAAATTCCGGAGCCAGCGCCACCCCAGTGATCCGTGGGCTAACACCCACCGAAAATCGCCAAAAAACTGCAGTTTTCACTCTTTCGCCTATGGGACGCCCTAAAAACATCCCAACGGACCCACGGAGCCCATGGATCCGCTTAACAGCTCGTCAGGGACGCCCCCGAGGGCCTCGGCCCAAAATAAATTCCGGAGCCAGCGCCACCCCAGCGATCCGTGGGCTAACACCCACCGAAAATCGCCAAAAAACTGCAGTTTTCACTCTTTCGCCTATGGGACGCCCTAAAAACATCCCAACGGACCCACGGAGCCCATGGATCCGCTTAACAGCTCGTCAGGGACGCCCCCGAGGGCCTCGGCCCAAAATAAATTCCGGAGCCAGCGCCACCCCAGCGATCCGTGGGCTAACACCCACCGAAAATCGCCAAAAAACTGCAGTTTTCACTCTTTCGCCTATGGAACGCCCTAAAAACATCCCAACGGACCCACGGAGCCCATGGATCCGCTTAATAGCTCGTCAGGGACGCCCCCGAGGGCCTCGGCCAAAAATAAATTCCGGAGCCAGCGCCACCCCAGCGATCCGTGGGCTAACACCCACCGAAAATCGCCAAAAAACTGCAGTTTTCACTCTTTCGCCTATGGGACGCCCTAAAAACATCCCAACGGACCCACGGAGCCCATGGATCCGCTTAAAAGCTCGTCAGGGACGCCCCCGAGGGCCTCGGCCCAAAATAAATTCCGGAGCCAGCGCCACCCCAGCGATCCGTGGGCTAACACCCACCGAAAATCGCCAAAAAACTGCAGTTTTCACTCTTTCGCCTATGGGATGCCCTAAAAACATCCCAACGGACCCACGGAGCCCATGGATCCGCTTAACAGCTCGTCAGGGATGCCCCCGAGGGCCTCGGTCCAAAATAAATTCCGGAGCCAGCGCCACCCCAGCGATCCGTGGGCTAACACCCACCGAAAATCGCCAAAAAACTGCAGTTTTCACTCTTTCGCCTATGGGACGCCCTAAAAACATCCCAACGGACCCACGGAGCCCATGGATCCGCTTAACAGCTCATCAGGGATGCCCCCGAGGGCCTCGGCCCAAAATAAATTCCGGAGCCAGCGCCACCCCAGCGATCCGTGGGCTAACACCCACCGAAAATCGCCAAAAAACTGCAGTTTTCACTCTTTCGCCTATGGGACGCCCTAAAAACATCCCAACGGACCCACGGAGCCCATGGATCCGCTTAACAGCTCGTCAGGGACGTCCCCGAGGGCCTCGGCCCAAAATAAATTCCGGAGCCAGCGCCACCCCAGCGATCCGTGGGCTAACACCCACCGAAAATCGCCAAAAAACTGCAGTTTTCACTCTTTCGCCTATGGGACGCCCTAAAAACATCCCAACGGACCCACGGAGCCCATGGATCCGCTTAACAGCTCGTCAGGGACGCCCCCGAGGGCCTCGGCCCAAAATAAATTCCGGAGCCAGCGCCACCCCAGCGATCCGTGGGCTAACACCCACCGAAAATCGCCAAAAAACTGCAGTTTTCACTCTTTCGCCTATGGGACGCCCTAAAAACATCCCAACGGACCCACGGAGCCCATGGATCCGCTTAACAGCTCGTCAGGGATGCCCCCGAGGGCCTCGGCCCAAAATAAATTCCGGAGCCAGCGCCACCCCAGCGATCCGTGGGCTAACACCCACCGAAAATCGCCAAAAAACTGCAGTTTTCACTCTTTCGCCTATGGGACGCCCTAAAAACATCCCAACGGACCCACGGAGCCCATGGATCCGCTTAACAGCTCGTCAGGGACGCCCCCGAGGGCCTCGGCCCAAAATAAATTCCGGAGCCAGCGCCACCCCAGCGATCCGTGGGCTAACACCCACCGAAAATCGCCAAAAAACTGCAGTTTTCACTCTTTCGCCTATGGGACGCCCTAAAAACATCCCAACGGACCCACAGAGCCCATGGATCCGCTTAACAGCTCGTCAGGGACGCCCCCGAGGGCCTCGACCCAAAATAAATTCCGGAGCCAGCGCCACCCCAGCGATCCATGGGCTAACACCCACCAAAAATCGCCAAAAAACTGCAGTTTTCACTCTTTCGCCTATGGGACGCCCTAAAAACATCCCAACGGACCCACGGAGCCCATGGATCCGCTTAACAGCTCGTCAGGGACGCCCCCGAGGGCCTCGGCCCAAAATAAATTCCGGAGCCAGCGCCACCCCAGCGATCCGTGGGCTAACACCCACCGAAAATCGCCAAAAAACTGCAGTTTTCACTCTTTCACCTATGGGACGCCCTAAAAACATCCCAACGGACCCACGGAGCCCATGGATCCGCTTAACAGCTCGTCAGGGACGCCCCCGAGGGCCTCGGCCCAAAATAAATTCCGGAGCCAGCGCCACCCCAGCGATCCGTGGGCTAACACCCATCGAAAATCGCCAAAAAACTGCAGTTTTCACTCTTTCGCCTATGGGACGCCCTAAAAACATCCCAACGGACCCACGGAGCCCATGGATCCGCTTAACAGCTCGTCAGGGACGCCCCCGAGGGCCTCGGCCCAAAATAAATTCCGGAGCCAGCGCCACCCCAGCGATCCGTGGGCTAACACCCATCGAAAATCGCCAAAAAACTGCAGTTTTCACTCTTTCGCCTATGGGACGCCCTAAAAACATCCCAACGGACCCACGGAGCCCATGGATCCGCTTAACAGCTCGTCAGGGACGCCCCCGAGGGCCTCGGCCCAAAATAAATTCCGGAGCCAGCGCCACCCCAGCGATCCGTGGGCTAACACCCACCGAAAATCGCCAAAAAACTACAGTTTTCACTCTTTCGCCTATGGGACGCCCTAAAAACATCCCAACGGACCCACGGAGCCCATGGATCCACTTAACAGCTCGTCAGGGACGCCCCCGAGGGCCTCGGCCCAAAATAAATTCCGGAGCCAGCGCCACCCCAGCGATCCGTGGGCTAACACCCACCGAAAATCGCCAAAAAACTGCAGTTTTCACTCTTTCGCCTATGGGACGCCCTAAAAACATCCCAACGGACCCACGGAGCCCATGGATCCGCTTAACAGCTCGTCAGGGACGCCCCCGAGGGCCTCATCCCAAAATAAATTCCGGAGCCAGCGCCACCCCAGCGATCCGTGGGCTAACACCCACCGAAAATCGCCAAAAAACTGCAGTTTTCACTCTTTCGCCTATGGGACGCCCTAAAAACATCCCAACGGACCCACGGAGCCCATGGATCCGCTTAACAACTCGTCAGGGATGCCCCCGAGGGCCTCGGTCCAAAATAAATTCCGGAGCCAGCGCCACCCCAGCGATCCGTGGGCTAACACCCACCGAAAATCGCCAAAAAACTACAGTTTTCACTCTTTCGCCTATGGGACGCCCTAAAAACATCCCAACGGACCCACGGAGCCCATGGATCCGCTTAACAGCTCGTCAGGGACGCCCCCGAGGGCCTCGGCCCAAAATAAATTCCGGAGCCAGCGCCACCCCAGCGATCCGTGGGCTAACACCCACCGAAAATCGCCAAAAAACTGCAGTTTTCACTCTTTCGCCTATGGGACGCCCTAAAAACATCCCAACGGACCCACGGAGCCCATGGATCCGCTTAACAGCTCGTCAGGGACGCCCCCGAGGGCCTCGGCCCAAAATAAATTCCGGAGCCAGCGCCACCCCAGCGATCCGTGGGCTAACACCCACCGAAAATCGCCAAAAAACTGCAGTTTTCACTCTTTCGCCTATGGGACGCCCTAAAAACATCCCAACAGACCCACGGAGCCCATGGATCCGCTTAACAGCTTGTCAGGGATGCCCCCGAGGGCCTCGGTCCAAAATAAATTCCGGAGCCAGCGCCACCCCAGCGATCCGTGGGCTAACACCCACCAAAAATCGCCAAAAAACTGCAGTTTTCACTCTTTCGCCTATGGGACGCCCTAAAAACATCCCAACGGACCCACGGAGCCCATGGATCCGCTTAACAGCTCGTCAGGGACGCCCCCGAGGGCCTCGGCCCAAAATAAATTCCGGAGCCAGCGCCACCCCAGCGATCCGTGGGCTAACACCCACCTAAAATCGCCAAAAAACTGCAGTTTTCACTCTTTCGCCTATGGGACGCCCTAAAAACATCCCAACGGACCCACGGAGCCCATGGATCCGCTTAACAGCTCGTCAGGGATGCCCCCGAGGGCCTCGGCCCAAAATAAATTCCGGAGCCAGCGCCACCCCAGCGATCCGTGGGCTAACACCCACCGAAAATCGCCAAAAAACTGCAGTTTTCACTCTTTCGCCTATGGGACGCCCTAAAAACATCCCAACGGACCCACGGAGCCCATGGATCCGCTAAACAGCTCGTCAGGGATGCCCCCGAGGGCCTCGGCCCAAAATAAATTCCGGAGCCAGCGCCACCCCAGCGATCCGTGGGCTAACACCCACCGAAAATCGCCAAAAAACTGCAGTTTTCACTCATTCGCCTATGGGACGCCCTAAAAACATCCCAACGGACCCACGGAGCCCATGGATCCGCTTAACAGCTCGTCAGGGACGCCCCCGAGGGCCTCGGCCCAAAATAAATTCCGGAGCCAGCGCCACCCCAGCGATCCGTGGGCTAACACCCACCGAAAATCGCCAAAAAACTGCAGTTTTCACTCTTTCGCCTATGGGATGCCCTAAAAACATCCCAACGGACCCACGGAGCCCATGGATCCGCTTAACAGCTCGTCAGGGACGCCCCCGAGGGCCTCGGCCCAAAATAAATTCCGGAGCCAGCACCACCCCAGCGATCCGTGGGCTAACACCCACCGAAAATCGCCAAAAAACTGCAGTTTTCACTCTTTCGCCTATGGGACGCCCTAAAAACATCCCAACGGACCCACAGAGCCCATGGATCCGCTTAACAGCTCGTCAGGGACGCCCCCGAGGGCCTCGACCCAAAATAAATTCCGGAGCCAGCGCCACCCCAGCGATCCGTGGGCTAACACCCACCAAAAATCGCCAAAAAACTGCAGTTTTCACTCTTTCGCCTATGGGACGCCCTAAAAACATCCCAACGGACCCACGGAGCCCATGGATCCGCTTAACAGCTCGTCAGGGACGCCCCCGAGGGCCTCGGCCCAAAATAAATTCCGGAGCCAGCGCCACCCCAGCGATCCGTGGGCTAACACCCACCTAAAATCGCCAAAAAACTGCAGTTTTCACTCTTTCGCCTATGGGACGCCCTAAAAACATCCCAACGGACCCACGGAGCCCATGGATCCGCTTAACAGCTCGTCAGGGATGCCCCCGAGGGCCTCGGCCCAAAATAAATTCCGGAGCCAGCGCCACCCCAGCGATCCGTGGGCTAACACCCACCGAAAATCGCCAAAAAACTGCAGTTTTCACTCTTTCGCCTATGGGACGCCCTAAAAACATCCCAACGGACCCACGGAGCCCATGGATCCGCTTAACAGCTCGTCAGGGACGCCCCCGAGGGCCTCGGCCCAAAATAAATTCCGGAGCCAGCGCCACCCCAGCGATCCGTGGGCTAACACCCACCGAAAATCGCCAAAAAACTGCAGTTTTCACTCATTCGCCTATGGGACGCCCTAAAAACATCCCAACGGACCCACGGAGCCCATGGATCCGCTTAACAGCTCGTCAGGGACGCCCCCGAGGGCCTCGGCCCAAAATAAATTCCGGAGCCAGCGCCACCCCAGCGATCCGTGGGCTAACACCCACCGAAAATCGCCAAAAAACTGCAGTTTTCACTCTTTCGCCTATGGGATGCCCTAAAAACATCCCAACGGACCCACGGAGCCCATGGATCCGCTTAACAGCTCGTCAGGGACGCCCCCGAGGGCCTCGGCCAAAAATAAATTCCGGAGCCAGCGCCACCCCAGCGATCCGTGGGCTAACACCCACCGAAAATCGCCAAAAAACTGCAGTTTTCACTCTTTCGCCTATGGGACGCCCTAAAAACATCCCAACGGACCCACGGAGCCCATGGATCCGCTTAACAGCTCGTCAGGGACGTCCCCGAGGGCCTCGGCCCAAAATAAATTCCGGAGCCAGCGCCACCCCAGCGATCCGTGGGCTAACACCCACCGAAAATCGCCAAAAAACTGCAGTTTTCACTCTTTCGCCTATGGGATGCCCTAAAAACATCCCAACGGACCCACGGAGCCCATGGATCCGCTTAACAGCTCGTCAGGGACGCCCCCGAGGGCCTCGGCCCAAAATAAATTCCGGAGCCAGCGCCACCCCAGCGATCCGTGGGCTAACACCCACCGAAAATCGCCAAAAAACTGCAGTTTTCACTCTTTCGCCTATGGGACGCCCTAAAAACATCCCAACGGACCCACGGAGCCCATGGATCCGCTTAACAGCTCATTAGGGACGCCCCCGAGGGCCTCGGCCCAAAATAAATTCCGGAGCCAGCGCCACCCCAGCGATCCGTGGGCTAACACCCACCGAAAATCGCCAAAAAACTGCAGTTTTCACTCTTTCGCCTATGGGACGCCCTAAAAACATCCCAACGGACCCACAGAGCCCATGGATCCGCTTAACAGCTCGTCAGGGACGCCCCCGAGGGCCTCGACCCAAAATAAATTCCGGAGCCAGCGCCCCCCCAGCGATCCATGGGCTAACACCCACCGAAAATCGCCAAAAAACTGCAGTTTTCACTCTTTCGCCTATGGGACGCCCTAAAAACATCCCAACGGACCCACGGAGCCCATGGATCAGCTTAACAGCTCGTCAGGGACGCCCCCGAGGGCCTCGGCCCAAAATAAATTCCGGAGCCAGCGCCACCCCAGCGATCCGTGGGCTAACACCCACCGAAAATCGCCAAAAAACTGCAGTTTTCACTCTTTCGCCTATGGGACGCCCTAAAAACATCCCAACGGACCCACGGAGCCCATGGATCCGCTTAACAGCTCGTCAGGGACGCCCCCGAGGGCCTCGGTCCAAAATAAATTCCGGAGCCAGCGCCACCCCAGCGATCCGTGGGCTAACACCCACCGAAAATCGCCAAAAAACTGCAGTTTTCACTCTTTCGCCTATGGGACGCCCTAAAAACATCCCAACGGACCCACGGAGCCCATGGATCCGCTTAACAGCTCGTCAGGGACGCCCCCGAGGGCCTCGGCCCAAAATAAATTCCGGAGCCAGCGCCACCCCAGCGATCCGTGGGCTAACACCCACCGAAAATCGCCAAAAAACTACAGTTTTCACTCTTTCGCCTATGGGACTCCTTAAAAACATCCCAACGGACCCACGGAGCCCATGGATCCGCTTAACAGCTCGTCAGGGACGTCCCCGAGGGCCTCGGCCCAAAATAAATTCCGGAGCCAGCGCCACCCCAGCGATCCGTGGGCTAACACCCACCGAAAATCGCCAAAAAACTGCAGTTTTCACTCTTTCGCCTATGGGATGCCCTAAAAACATCCCAACGGACCCACGGAGCCCATGGATCCGCTTAACAGCTCGTCAGGGACGCCCCCGAGGGCCTCGGCCCAAAATAAATACCGGAGCCAGCGCCACCCCAGCGATCCGTGGGCTAACACCCACCGAAAATCGCCAAAAAACTGCAGTTTTCACTCTTTCGCCTATGGGACGCCCTAAAAACATCCCAACGGACCCACGGAGCCCATGGATCCGCTTAACAGCTCATTAGGGACGCCCCCGAGGGCCTCGGCCCAAAATAAATTCCGGAGCCAGCGCCACCCCAGCGATCCGTGGGCTAACACCCACCGAAAATCGCCAAAAAACTGCAGTTTTCACTCTTTCGCCTATGGGACGCCCTAAAAACATCCCAACGGACCCACAGAGCCCATGGATCCGCTTAACAGCTCGTCAGGGACGCCCCCGAGGGCCTCGACCCAAAATAAATTCCGGAGCCAGCGCCACCCCAGCGATCCATGGGCTAACACCCACCGAAAATCGCCAAAAAACTGCAGTTTTCACTCTTTCGCCTATGGGATGCCCTAAAAACATCCCAACGGACCCACGGAGCCCATGGATCAGCTTAACAGCTCGTCAGGGACGCCCCCGAGGGCCTCGGCCCAAAATAAATTCCGGAGCCAGCGCCACCCCAGCGATCCGTGGGCTAACACCCACCGAAAATCGCCAAAAAACTGCAGTTTTCACTCTTTCGCCTATGGGACGCCCTAAAAACATCCCAACGGACCCACGGAGCCCATGGATCCGCTTAACAGCTCGTCAGGGACGCCCCCGAGGGCCTCGGCCCAAAATAAATTCCGGAGCCAGCGCCACCCCAGCGATCCGTGGGCTAACACCCACCGAAAATCGCCAAAAAACTGCAGTTTTCACTCTTTCGCCTATGGGACGCCCTAAAAACATCCCAACGGACCCACGGAGCCCATGGATCCGCTTAACAGCTCGTCAGGGACGCCCCCGAGGGCCTCGGCCCAAAATAAATTCCGGAGCCAGCGCCACCCCAGCGATCCGTGGGCTAACACCCACCGAAAATCGCCAAAAAACTACAGTTTTCACTCTTTCGCCTATGGGACTCCTTAAAAACATCCCAACGGACCCACGGAGCCCATGGATCCGCTTAACAGCTCGTCAGGGACGTCCCCGAGGGCCTCGGCCCAAAATAAATTCCGGAGCCAGCGCCACCCCAGCGATCCGTGGGCTAACACCCACCGAAAATCGCCAAAAAACTGCAGTTTTCACTCTTTCGCCTATGGGATGCCCTAAAAACATCCCAACGGACCCACGGAGCCCATGGATCCGCTTAACAGCTCGTCAGGGACGCCCCCGAGGGCCTCGGCCCAAAATAAATTCCGGAGCCAGCGCCACCCCAGCGATCCGTGGGCTAACACCCACCGAAAATCGCCAAAAAACTGCAGTTTTCACTCTTTCGCCTATGGGACGCCCTAAAAACATCCCAACGGACCCACGGAGCCCATGGATCCGCTTAACAGCTCATTAGGGACGCCCCCGAGGGCCTCGGCCCAAAATAAATTCCGGAGCCAGCGCCACCCCAGCGATCCGTGGGCTAACACCCACCGAAAATCGCCAAAAAACTGCAGTTTTCACTCTTTCGCCTATGGGACGCCCTAAAAACATCCCAACGGACCCACAGAGCCCATGGATCCGCTTAACAGCTCGTCAGGGACGCCCCCGAGGGCCTCGACCCAAAATAAATTCCGGAGCCAGCGCCACCCCAGCGATCCATGGGCTAACACCCACCGAAAATCGCCAAAAAACTGCAGTTTTCACTCTTTCGCCTATGGGATGCCCTAAAAACATCCCAACGGACCCACGGAGCCCATGGATCAGCTTAACAGCTCGTCAGGGACGCCCCCGAGGGCCTCGGCCCAAAATAAATTCCGGAGCCAGCGCCACCCCAGCGATCCGTGGGCTAACACCCACCGAAAATCGCCAAAAAACTGCAGTTTTCACTCTTTCGCCTATGGGACGCCCTAAAAACATCCCAACGGACCCACGGAGCCCATGGATCCGCTTAACAGCTCGTCAGGGACGCCCCCGAGGGCCTCGGCCCAAAATAAATTCCGGAGCCAGCGCCACCCCAGCGATCCGTGGGCTAACACCCACCGAAAATCGCCAAAAAACTGCAGTTTTCACTCTTTCGCCTATGGGATGCCCTAAAAACATCCCAACGGACCCACGGAGCCCATGGATCCGCTTAACAGCTCGTCAGGGACGCCCCCGAGGGCCTCGGCCCAAAATAAATTCCGGAGCCAGCGCCACCCCAGCGATCCGTGGGCTAACACCCACCGAAAATCGCCAAAAAACTGCAGTTTTCACTCTTTCGCCTATGGGACGCCCTAAAAACATCCCAACGGACCCACGGAGCCCATGGATCCGCTTAACAGCTCGTCAGGGATGCCCCCGAGGGCCTCGGCCCAAAATAAATTCCGGAGCCAGCGCCACCCCAGCGATCCGTGGGCTAACACCCACCGAAAATCGCCAAAAAACTACAGTTTTCACTCTTTCGCCTATGGGACGCCCTAAAAACATCCCAACGGACCCACGGAGCCCATGGATCCGCTTAACAGCTCGTCAGGGACGCCCCCGAGGGCCTCGGCTCAAAATAAATTCCGGAGCCAGCGCCACCCCAGCGATCCGTGGGCTAACACCCACCTAAAATCGCCAAAAAACTGCAGTTTTAACTCTTTCGCCTATGGGACGCCCTAAAAACATCCCAACGGACCCACGGAGCCCATGGATCCGCTTAACAGCTCGTCAGGGACGCCCCCGAGGGCCTCGGTCCAAAATAAATTCCGGAGCCAGCGCCACCCCAGCGATCCGTGGGCTAACACCCACCGAAAATCGCCAAAAAACTGCAGTTTTCACTCTTTCGCCTATGGGATGCCCTAAAAACATCCCAACGGACCCACGGAGCCCATGGATCCGCTTAACAGCTCGTCAGGGATGCCCCCGAGGGCCTCGGTCCAAAATAAATTCCGGAGCCAGCGCCACCCCAGCGATCCGTGGGCTAACACCCACCGAAAATTGCCAAAAAACTGCAGTTTTCACTCTTTCGCCTATGGGACGCCCTAAAAACATCCCAACGGACCCACGGAGCCCATGGATCCGCTTAACAGCTCGTCAGGGATGCCCCCGAGGGCCTCGGTCCAAAATAAATTCCGGAGCCAGCGCCACCCCAGCGATCCGTGGGCTAACACCCACCGAAAATCGCCAAAAAACTGCAGTTTTCACTCTTTCGCCTATGGGACGCCCTAAAAACATCCCAACGGACCCACGGAGCCCATGGATCCGCTTAACAGCTCGTCAGGGACGCCCCCGAGGGCCTCGGCCCAAAATAAATTCCGGAGCCAGTGCCACCCCAGCGATCCGTGGGCTAACACCCACCGAAAATCGCCAAAAAACTGCAGTTTTCACTCTTTCGCCTATGGGACGCCCTAAAAACATCCCAACGGACCCACGGAGCCCATGGATCCGCTTAACACCTCGTCAGTGACGCCCCCGAGGGCCTCGGCCCAAAATAAATTCCACAGCCGGTGCCACCCCAGCGATCCGTGGGCTAACACCCACCGAAAATCGCCAAAAAACTGCAGTTTTCACTCTTTCGCCTATGGGACGCCCTAAAAACATCCCAACGGACCCACGGAGCCCATGGATCCACTTAACAGCTCGTCAGTGACACCCCCGAGGGCCTCGACCCAAAATAAATTCCGGAGCCAGCGCCACCCCAGCGATCCGTGGGCTAACACCCACCGAAAATCGCCAAAAAACTGCAGTTTTCACTCTTTCGCCTATGGGACGCCCTAAAAACATCCCAACGGACCCACGGAGCCCATGGATCCGCTTAACAGCTCGTCAGGGACGCCCCCGAGGGCCTCGGCCCAAAATAAATTCTGGAGCCAGCGCCACCCCAGCGATCCGTGGGCTAACACCCACCGAAAATCGCCAAAAAACTGCAGTTTTCACTCTTTCGCCTATGGGATGCCCTAAAAACATCCCAACGGACCCACGGAGCCCATGGATCCGCTTAACAGCTCGTCAGGGACGCCCCCGAGGGCCTCGGCCCAAAATAAATTCCGGAGCCAGCGCCACCCCAGCGATCCGTGGGCTAACACCCACCGAAAATCGCCAAAAAACTGTAGTTTTCACTCTTTCGCTTATGGGACGCCCTAAAAACATCCCAACGGACCCACGGAGCCCATGGATCCGCTTAACAGCTCGTCAGGGATGCCCCCGAGGGCCTCGGCCCAAAATAAATTCTGGAGCCAGCGCCACCCCAGCGATCCGTGGGCTAACACCCACCGAAAATCGCCAAAAAACTGCAGTTTTCACTCTTTCGCCTATGGGACGCCCTAAAAACATCCCAACGGACCCACGGAGCCCATGGATCCGCTTAACAGCTCGTCAGGGATGCCCCCGAGGGCCTCGGCCCAAAATAAATTCTGGAGCCAGCGCCACCCCAGCGATCCGTGGGCTAACACCCACCGAAAATCGCCAAAAAACTGCAGTTTTCACTCTTTCGCCTATGGGACGCCCTAAAAACATCCCAACGGACCCACGGAGCCCATGGATCCGCTTAACAGCTCGTCAGGGATGCCCCCGAGGGCCTCGGCCCAAAATAAATTCCGGAGCAAGCGCCACCCCAGCGATCCGTGGGCTAACACCCACCGAAAATCGCCAAAAAACTGCAGTTTTCACTCTTTCGCCTATGGGACGCCCTAAAAACATCCCAACGGACCCACGGAGCCCATGGATCCGCTTAACAGCTCGTCAGGGATGCCCCTGAGGGCCTCGGCCCAAAATAAATTCCGGAGCCAGCGCCACCCCAGCGATCCGTGGGCTAACACCCACCGAAAATCGCCAAAAAACTGCAGTTTTCACTCTTTCGCCTATGGGACGCCCTAAAAACATCCCAACGGACCCACGGAGCCCATGGATCCGCTTAACAGCTCGTCAGGGATGCCCCTGAGGGCCTCGGCCCAAAATAAATTCCGAAGCCAGCGCCACCCCAGCGATCCGTGGGCTAACACCCACCGAAAATCGCCAAAAAACTGCAGTTTTCACTCTTTCGCCTATGGGACGCCCTAAAAACATCCCAACGGACCCACGGAGCCCATGGATCCGCTTAATAGCTCGTCAGGGACGCCCCCGAGGGCCTCGGCCCAAAATAAATTCCGGAGCCAGCGCCACCCCAGCGATCCGTGGGCTAACACCCACCGACAATCGCCAAAAAACTGCAGTTTTCACTCTTTCGCCTATGGGATGCCCTAAAAACATCCCAACGGACCCACGGAGCCCATGGATCCGCTTAACAGCTCGTCAGGGACGCCCCCGAGGGCCTCGGCCCAAAATAAATTCCGGAGCCAGCGCCACCCCAGCGATCCGTGGGCTAACACCCACCGAAAATCGCCAAAAAACTGCAGTTTTCACTCTTTCGCCTATGGGACGCCCTAAAAACATCCCAACGGACCCACGGAGCCCATGGATCCGCTTAACAGCTCGTCAGGGACGCCCCCGAGGGCCTCGGCCCAAAATAAATTCCGGAGCCAGCGCCACCCCAGCGATCCGTGGGCTAACACCCACCGAAAATCGCCAAAAAACTGCAGTTTTCACTCTTTCGCCTATGGGACGCCCTAAAAACATCCCAACGGACCCACGGAGCCTATGGATCCGCTTAACAGCTCGTCAGGGACGCCCCCGAGGGCCTCGGCCCAAAATAAATTCCGGAGCCAGCGCCACCCCAGCGATCCGTGGGCTAACACCCACCGAAAATCGCCAAAAAACTGCAGTTTTCACTCTTTCGCCTATGGGACGCCCTAAAAACATCCCAACGGACCCACGGAGCCCATGGATCCGCTTAACAGCTCGTCAAGGACGCCCCCGAGGGCCTCGGCCCAAAATAAATTCCGGAGCCAGCGCCACCCCAGCGATCCGTGGGCTAACACCCACCGAAAATCGCCAAAAAACTGCAGTTTTCACTCTTTCGCCTATGGGATGCCCTAAAAACATCCCAACGGACCCACGGAGCCCATGGATCCGCTTAACAGCTCGTCAGGGACGCCCCCGAGGGCCTCGGCCCAAAATAAATTCCGGAGCCAGCGCCACCCCAGCGATCCGTGGGCTAACACCCACCGAAAATCGCCAAAAAACTGCAGTTTTCACTCTTTCGCCTATGGGACGCCCTAAAAACATCCCAACGGACCCACGGAGCCCATGGATCCGCTTAACAGCTCGTCAGGGACGCCCCCGAGGGCCTCGGTCCAAAATAAATTCCGGAGCCAGCGCCACCCCAGCGATCCGTGGGCTAACAGCACCGAAAATTGCCAAAAAACTGCAGTTTTCACTCTTTCGCCTATGGGACGCCCTAAAAACATCCCAACGGACCCACGGAGCCCATGGATCCGCTTAACAGCTCGTCAGGGATGCCCCCGAGGGCCTCGGTCCAAAATAAATTCCGGAGCCAGCGCCACCCCAGCGATCCGTGGGCTAACACCCACCGAAAATCGCCAAAAAACTGCAGTTTTCACTCTTTTGCCTATGGGACGCCCTAAAAACATCCCAACGGACCCACGGAGCCCATGGATCCGCTTAACAGCTCGTCAGGGACGCCCCCGAGGGCCTCGGCCCAAAATAAATTCCGGAGCCAGTGCCACCCCAGCGATCCGTGGGCTAACACCCACCGAAAATCGCCAAAAAACTGCAGTTTTCACTCTTTCGCCTATGGGACGCCCTAAAAACATCCCAACGGACCCACGGAGCCCATGGATCCGCTTAACAGCTCGTCAGGGACGCCCCCGAGGGCCTCGGCCCAAAATAAATTCCACAGCCAGCGCCACCCCAGCGATCCGTGGGCTAACACCCACCGAAAATCGCCAAAAAACTGCAGTTTTCACTCTTTCGCCTATGGGACGCCCTAAAAACATCCCAACGGACCCACGGAGCCCATGGATCCGCTTAACAGCTCGTCAGGGATGCCCCCGAGGGCCTCGGTCCAAAATAAATTCCGGAGCCAGCGCCACCCCAGCGATCCGTGGGCTAACACCCACCGAAAATCGCCAAAAAACTGCAGTTTTCACTCTTTTGCCTATGGGAC
Organism: Capsicum rhomboideum; assembly: GCA_031232105.1. NCBI lineage: Eukaryota > Viridiplantae > Streptophyta > Magnoliopsida > Solanales > Solanaceae > Capsicum > Capsicum rhomboideum. The sequence continues at coordinate 172,249,370 of CP124714.1, forward strand.
GCCCTAAAAACATCCCAACGGACCCACGGAGCCCATGGATCCGCTTAACAGCTCGTCAGGGACGCCCCCGAGGGCCTCGACCCAAAATAAATTCCGGAGCCAGCGCCACCCCAGCGATCCGTGGGCTAACACCCACCGAAAATCGCCAAAAAACTGCAGTTTTCACTCTTTCGCCTATGGGACGCCCTAAAAACATCCCAACGGACCCACGGAGCCCATGGATCCGCTTAACAGCTCGTCAGGGACGCCCCCGAGGGCCTCGGCCCAAAATAAATTCCGGAGCCAGCGCCACCCCAGCGATCCGTGGGCTAACACCCACCGAAAATCGCCAAAAAACTGCAGTTTTCACTCTTTCGCCTATGGGATGCCCTAAAAACATCCCAACGGACCCACGGAGCCCATGGATCCGCTTAACAGCTCGTCAGGGACGCCCCCGAGGGCCTCGGCCCAAAATAAATTCCGGAGCCAGCGCCACCCCAGCGATCCGTGGGCTAACACCCACCGAAAATCGCCAAAAAACTGTAGTTTTCACTCTTTCGCTTATGGGACGCCCTAAAAACATCCCAACGGACCCACAGAGCCCATGGATCCGCTTAACAGCTCGTCAGGGATGCCCCCGAGGGCCTCGGCCCAAAATAAATTCTGGAGCCAGCGCCACCCCAGCGATCCGTGGGCTAACACCCACCGAAAATCGCCAAAAAACTGCAGTTTTCACTCTTTCGCCTATGGGACGCCCTAAAAACATCCCAACGGACCCACGGAGCCCATGGATCCGCTTAACAGCTCGTCAGGGATGCCCCCGAGGGCCTCGGCCCAAAATAAATTCCGGAGCCAGCGCCACCCTAGCGATCCGTGGGCTAACACCCACCGAAAATCGCCAAAAAACTGCAGTTTTCACTCTTTCGCCTATGGGACGCCCTAAAAACATCCCAACGGACCCACGGAGCCCATGGATCCGCTTAACAGCTCGTCAGGGATGCCCCTGAGGGCCTCGGCCCAAAATAAATTCCGGAGCCAGCGCCACCCCAGCGATCCGTGGGCTAACACCCACCGAAAATCGCCAAAAAACTGCAGTTTTCACTCTTTCGCCTATGGGACGCCCTAAAAACATCCCAACGGACCCACGGAGCCCATGGATCCGCTTAACAGCTCGTCAGGGACGCCCCCGAGGGCCTCGGCCCAAAATAAATTCCGGAGCCAGCGCCACCCCAGCGATCCGTGGGCTAACACCCACCGAAAATCGCCAAAAAACTGCAGTTTTCACTCTTTCGCCTATGGGATGCCCTAAAAACATCCCAACGGACCCACGGAGCCCATGGATCCGCTTAACAGCTCGTCAGGGACGCCCCCGAGGGCCTCGGCCCAAAATAAATTCCGGAGCCAGCGCCACCCCAGCGATCCGTGGGCTAACACCCACCGAAAATCGCCAAAAAACTGCAGTTTTCACTCTTTCGCCTATGGGATGCCCTAAAAACATCCCAACGGACCCACGGAGCCCATGGATCCGCTTAACAGCTCGTCAGGGACGCCCCCGAGGGCCTCGGCCCAAAATAAATTCCGGAGCCAGCGCCACCCCAGCGATCCGTGGGCTAACACCCACCGAAAATCGCCAAAAAACTGCAGTTTTCACTCTTTCGCCTATGGGATGCCCTAAAAACATCCCAACGGACCCACGGAGCCCATGGATCCGCTTAACAGCTCGTCAGGGACGCCCCCGAGGGCCTCGGCCCAAAATAAATTCCGGAGCCAGCGCCACCCCAGCGATCCGTGGGCTAACACCCACCGAAAATCGCCAAAAAACTGCAGTTTTCACTCTTTCGCCTATGGGACGCCCTAAAAACATCCCAACGGACCCACGGAGCCTATGGATCCGCTTAACAGCTCGTCAGGGACGCCCCCGAGGGCCTCGGCCCAAAATAAATTCCGGAGCCAGCGCCACCCCAGCGATCCGTGGGCTAACACCCACCGAAAATCGCCAAAAAACTGCAGTTTTCACTCTTCCGCCTATGGGACGCCCTAAAAACATCCCAACGGACCCACGGAGCCCATGGATCCGCTTAACAGCTCGTCAAGGACGCCCCCGAGGGCCTCGGCCCAAAATAAATTCCGGAGCCAGCGCCACCCCAGCGATCCGTGGGCTAACACCCACCGAAAATCGCCAAAAAACTGCAGTTTTCACTCTTTCGCCTATGGGATGCCCTAAAAACATCCCAACGGACCCACGGAGCCCATGGATCCGCTTAACAGCTCGTCAGGGACGCCCCCGAGGGCCTCGGCCCAAAATAAATTCCGGAGCCAGCGCCACCCCAGCGATCCGTGGGCTAACACCCACCGAAAATCGCCAAAAAACTGCAGTTTTCACTCTTTCGCCTATGGGATGCCCTAAAAACATCCCAACGGACCCACGGAGCCCATGGATCCGCTTAACAGCTCGTCAGGGACGCCCCCGAGGGCCTCGACCCAAAATAAATTCCGGAGCCAGCGCCACCCCAGCGATCCGTGGGCTAACACCCACCGAAAATCGCCAAAAAACTGCAGTTTTCACTCTTTCGCCTATGGGACGCCCTAAAAACATCCCAACGGACCCACGGAGCCCATGGATCCGCTTAACAGCTCGTCAGGGACGCCCCCGAGGGCCTCGGCCCAAAATAAATTCCGGAGCCAGCGCCACCCCAGCGATCCGTGGGCTAACACCCACCGAAAATCGCCAAAAAACTGCAGTTTTCACTCTTTCGCCTATGGGACGCCCTAAAAACATCCCAACGGACCCACGGAGCCCATGGATCCGCTTAACAGCTCGTCAGGGACGCCCCCGAGGGCCTCGGCCCAAAATAAATTCCGGAGCCAGCGCCACCCCAGCGATCCGTGGGCTAACACCCACCGAAAATCGCCAAAAAACTGCAGTTTTCACTCTTTCGCCTATGGGACGCCCTAAAAACATCCCAACGGACCCACGGAGCCCATGGATCCGCTTAACAGCTTGTCAGGGACGCCCCCGAGGGCCTCGGCCCAAAATAAATTCCGGAGCCAGCGCCACCCCAGCGATCCGTGGGCTAACACCCACCGAAAATCGCCAAAAAACTGCAGTTTTCACTCTTTCGCCTATGGGACGCCCTAAAAACATCCCAACGGACCCACGGATCCCATGGATCCGCTTAACAGCTCATCAGGGACGCCCCCGAGGGCCTCGGCCCAAAATAAATTCCGGAGCCAGCGCCACCCCAGCGATCCGTGGGCTAACACCCACCGAAAATCGCCAAAAAACTGCAGTTTTCACTCTTTCGCCCATGGGACGCCCTAAAAACATCCCAACGGACCCACGGAGCCCATGGATCCGCTTAACAGCTCGTCAGGGACGCCCCCGAGGGCCTCGGTCCAAAATAAATTCCGGAGCCAGCGCCACCCCAGCGATCCGTGGGCTAACACCCACCGAAAATCGCCAAAAAACTGCAGTTTTCACTCTTTCGCCTATGGGACGCCCTAAAAACATCCCAACGGACCCACGGAGCCTATGGATCCGCTTAACAGCTCGTCAGGGACGCCCCCGAGGGCCTCGGCCCAAAATAAATTCCGGAGCCAGTGCCACCCCAGCGATCCGTGGGCTAACACCCACCGAAAATCGCCAAAAAACTGCAGTTTTCACTCTTTCGCCTATGGGACGCCCTAAAAACATCCCAACGGACCCACGGAGCCTATGGATCCGCTTAACAGCTCGTCAGGGACGCCCCCGAGGGCCTCGGCCCAAAATAAATTCCGGAGCCAGCGCCACCCCAGCGATCCGTGGGCTAACACCCACCGAAAATCGCCAAAAAACTGCAGTTTTCACTCTTTTGCCTATGGGATGCCCTAAAAACATCCCAACGGACCCACGGAGCCCATGGATCCGCTTAACAGCTCGTCAGGGACGCCCCCGAGGGCCTCGGCCCAAAATAAATTCCGGAGCCAGCGCCACCCCAGCGATCCGTGGGCTAACACCCACCGAAAATCGCCAAAAAACTGCAGTTTTCACTCTTTCGCCTATGGGATGCCCTAAAAACATCCCAACGGACCCACGGAGCCCATGGATCCGCTTAACAGCTCGTCAGGGACGCCCCCGAGGGCCTCGGCCCAAAATAAATTCCGGAGCCAGCGCCACCCCAGCGATCCGTGGGCTAACACCCACCGAAAATCGCCAAAAAACTGCAGTTTTCACTCTTTCGCCTATGGGACGCCCTAAAAACATCCCAACGGACCCACGGAGCCCATGGATCCGCTTAACAGCTCGTCAGGGATGCCCCCGAGGGCCTCGGCCCAAAATAAATTCCGGAGCCAGCGCCACCCCAGCGATCCGTGGGCTAACACCCACCGAAAATCGCCAAAAAACTACAGTTTTCACTCTTTCGCCTATGGGACGCCCTAAAAACATCCCAACGGACCCACGGAGCCCATGGATCCGCTTAACAGCTCGTCAGGGACGCCCCCGAGGGCCTCGGCCCAAAATAAATTCTGGAGCCAGCGCCACCCCAGCGATCCGTGGGCTAACACCCACCGAAAATCGCCAAAAAACTGCAGTTTTCACTCTTTCGCCTATGGGACGCCCTAAAAACATCCCAACGGACCCACGGAGCCCATGGATCCGCTTAACAGCTCGTCAAGGACGCCCCCGAGGGCCTCGGCCCAAAATAAATTCCGGAGCCAGCGCCACCCCAGCGATCCGTGGGCTAACACCCACCGAAAATCGCCAAAAAACTGCAGTTTTCACTCTTTCGCCTATGGGACGCCCTAAAAACATCCCAACGGACCCACGGAGCCCATGGATCCGCTTAACAGCTCGTCAGGGACGCCCCCGAGGGCCTCGGCCCAAAATAAATTCCGGAGCCAGCGCAACCCCAGCGATCCGTGGGCTAACACCCACCGAAAATCGCCAAAAAACTGCAGTTTTCACTCTTTCGCCTATGGGACGCCCTAAAAACATCCCAACGGACCCACGGAGCCCATGGATCCGCTTAACAGCTCATCAGGGACGCCCCCGAGGGCCTCGGCCCAAAATAAATTCCGGAGCCAGCGCCACCCCAGCGATCCGTGGGCTAACACCCACCGAAAATCGCCAAAAAACTGCAGTTTTCACTCTTTCGCCTATGGGACGCCCTAAAAACATCCCAACGGACCCACGGAGCCCATGGATCCGCTTAACAGCTCGTCAGGGACGCCCCCGAGGGCCTCGGCCCAAAATAAATTCCGGAGCCAGCGCCACCCCAGCGATCCGTGGGCTAACACCCACCGAAAATCGCCAAAAAACTGCAGTTTTCACTCTTTCGCCTATGGGACGCCCTAAAAACATCCCAACGGACCCACGGAGCCCATGGATCCGCTTAACAGCTCGTCAGGGACGCCCCCGAGGGCCTCGGCCCAAAATAAATTCCGGAGCCAGCGCCACCCCAGCGATCCGTGGGCTAACACCCACCGAAAATCGCCAAAAAACTGCAGTTTTCACTCTTTCGCCTATGGGACGCCCTAAAAACATCCCAACGGACCCACGGAGCCCATGGATCCGCTTAACAGCTCGTCAGGGACGCCCCCGAGGGCCTCGGCCCAAAATAAATTCCGGAGCCAGCGCCACCCCAGCGATCCGTGGGCTAACACCCACCGAAAATCGCCAAAAAACTGCAGTTTTCACTCTTTCGCCTATGGAACGCCCTAAAAACATCCCAACGGACCCACGGAGCCCATGGATCCGCTTAACAGCTCGTCAGGGACGCCCCCGAGGGCCTCGGCCCAAAATAAATTCCGGAGCCAGCGCCACCCCAGCGATCCGTGGGCTAACACCCACCGAAAATTGCCAAAAAACTGCAGTTTTCACTCTTTCGCCTATGGGACGCCCTAAAAACATCCCAACGGACCCACGGAGCCCATGGATCCGCTTAACAGCTTGTCAGGGACGCCCCCGAGGGCCTCGGCCCAAAATAAATTCCGGAGCCAGCGCCACCCCAGCGATCCGTGGGCTAACACCCACCGAAAATCGCCAAAAAACTGCAGTTTTCACTCTTTCGCCTATGGGACGCCCTAAAAACATCCCAACGGACCCACGGAGCCCATGGATCCGCTTAACAGCTCATCAGGGACGCCCCCGAGGGCCTCGGCCCAAAATAAATTCCGGAGCCAGCGCCACCCCAGCGATCCGTGGGCTAACACCCACCGAAAATCGCCAAAAAACTGCAGTTTTCACTCTTTCGCCTATGGGACGCCCTAAAAACATCCCAACGGACCCACGGAGCCCATGGATCCGCTTAACAGCTCGTCAGGGACGCCCCCGAGGGCCTCGGTCCAAAATAAATTCCGGAGCCAGCGCCACCCCAGCGATCCGTGGGCTAACACCCACCGAAAATCGCCAAAAAACTGCAGTTTTCACTCTTTCGCCTATGGGACGCCCTAAAAACATCCCAACGGACCCACGGAGCCTATGGATCCGCTTAACAGCTCGTCAGGGACGCCCCCGAGGGCCTCGGCCCAAAATAAATTCCGGAGCCAGCGCCACCCCAGCGATCCGTGGGCTAACACCCATCGAAAATCGCCAAAAAACTGCAGTTTTCACTCTTTCGCCTATGGGACGCCCTAAAAACATCCCAACGGACCCACGGAGCCCATGGATCCGCTTAACAGCTCGTCAGGGACTCCCTCGAGGGCCTCGGCCCAAAATAAATTCCGGAGCCAGCGCCACCCCAGCGATCCGTGGGCTAACACCCACCGAAAATCGCCAAAAAACTGCAGTTTTCACTCTTTCGCCTATGGGACGCCCTAAAAACATCCCAAATGACCCACGGAGCCCATGGATCCGCTTAACAGCTCGTCAGGGACATCCCCGAGGGCCTCGGCCCAAAATAAATTCCAGAGCCAGCGCCACCCCAGCGATCCGTGGGCTAACACCCACCGAAAATCGCCAAAAAACTGCAGTTTTCACTCTTTCGCCTATGGGACGCCCTAAAAACATCCCACCGGACCCACGGAGCCCATGGATCCGCTTAACAGCTCGTCAGGGACGCCCTCGAGGGCCTCGGCCCAAAATAAATTCCGGAGCCAGCGCCACCCCAGCGATCCGTGGGCTAACACCCACCGAAAATTGCCAAAAAACTACAGTTTTCACTCTTTCGCCTATGGGACGCCCTAAAAACATCCCAACGGACCCACGGAGCCCATGGATCCGCTTAACAGCTCGTCAGGGACGCCCCCGAGGGCCTCGACCCAAAATAAATTCCGGAGCCAGCGCCACCCCAGCGATCCGTGGGCTAACACCCACCGAAAATCGCCAAAAAACTGCAGTTTTCACTCTTTCGCCTATGGGACGCCCTAAAAACATCCCAACGGACCCACCGAGCCCATGGATCTGCTTAACAGCTCGTTAGGGACGCCCCCGAGGGCCTCGGCCCAAAATAAATTCCGGAGCCAGCGCCACCCCAGCGATCCGTGGGCTAACACCCACCGAAAATCGCCAAAAAACTGCAGTTTTCACTCTTTCGCCTATGGGACGCCCTAAAAACATCCCAACGGACCCACGGAGCCCATGGATCCGCTTAACAGCTCATCAGGGACGCCCCCGAAGGCCTCGGCCCAAAATAAATTTCGGAGCCAGCGCCACCCCAGCGATCCGTGGGCTAACACCCACCGAAAATCGCCAAAAAACTGCAGTTTTCACTCTTTCGCCTATGGGACGCCCTAAAAACATCCCAACGGACCCACGGAGCCCATGGATCCGCTTAACAGCTCGTCAGGGACGCCCCCAAGGGCCTCAGCCCAAAATAAATTCCGGAGCCAGCGCCACCCCAGCGATCCGTGGGCTAACACCCACCGAAAATCGCCAAAAAACTGCAGTTTTCACTCTTTCGCCTATGGGACGCCCTAAAAACATCCCAACGGACCCACGGAGCCCATGGATCCGCTTAACAGCTCGTCAGGGACGCCCCCGAGGGCCTCAGCCCAAAATAAATCCGGAGCCAGCGCCACCCCAGCGATCCGTGGGCTAACACCCACCGAAAATCGCCAAAAAACTGCAGTTTTCACTCTTTCGCCTATGGGACGCCCTAAAAACATCCCAACGGACCCACAGAGCCCATGGATCCGCTTAACAGCTCGTCAAGGACGCCCCCGAGGGCCTCGGCCCAAAATAAATTCCGGAGCTAGCGCCACCCCAGCGATCCGTGGGCTAACACCCACCGAAAATCGCCAAAAAACTGCAGTTTTCACTCTTTCGCCTATGGGACGCCCTAAAAACATCCCAATGGACCCACGGAGCCCATGGATCCGCTTAACAGCTCGTCAGGGACGCCCCCGAGGGCCTCGGGCCAAAATAAATTCCGGAGCCAGCGCCACCCCAGCGATCCGTGGGCTAATACCCACCGAAAATTGCCAAAAAACTGTAGTTTTCACTCTTTCGCCTATGGGACGCCCTAAAAACATCCCAACGGACCCACGGAGCCCATGGATCCGCTTAACAGCTCGTCAGGGACGCCCCCGAGGGCCTCGGCCCAAAATAAATTCCGGAGCCAGCGCCACCCCAGCGATCCGTGGGCTAACACCCACCGAAAATCGCCAAAAAACTGCAGTTTTCACTCTTTCGCCTATGGGACGCCCTAAAAACATCCCAACGGACCCACGGAGCCCATGGATCCGCTTACCAGCTCGTCAGGGACGCCCCCGAGGGCCTCGGCCCAAAATAAATTCCGGAGCCAGCGCCACCCCAGCGATCCGTGGGCTAACACCCACCGAAAATCGCCAAAAAACTGCAGTTTTCACTCTTTCGCCTATGGGACGCCCTAAAAACATCCCAACGGACCCACGGAGCCCATGGATCCGCTTAACAGCTCGTCAGGGACGCCCCCGAGGGCCTCGGCCCAAAATAAATTTCGGAGCCAGCGCCACCCCAGCGATCCGTGGGCTAACACCCACCGAAAATCGCCAAAAAACTGCAGTTTTCACTCTTTCGCCTATGGGACGCCCTAAAAACATCCCAACGGACCCACAGAGCCCATGGATCCGCTTAACAGCTCGTCAGGGATGCCCCCGAGGGCCTCGGTCCAAAATAAATTCCGGAGCCAGCGCCACCCCAGCGATCCGTGGGCTAACACCCACCGAAAATCGCCAAAAAACTGCAGTTTTCACTCTTTCGCCTATGGGACGCCCTAAAAACATCCCAACGGACCCACGGAGCCCATGGATCCGCTTAACAGCTCGTCAGGGATGCCCCCGAGGGCCTCGGCCCAAAATAAATTCCGGAGCCAGCGCCACCCCAGCGATCCGTGGGCTAACACCCACCGAAAATCGCCAAAAAACTGCAGTTTTCACTCTTTCGCCTATGGGACGCCCTAAAAACATCCCAACGGACCCACGGAGCCCATGGATCCGCTTAACAGCTCATCAGGGACGCCCCCGAGGGCCTCGGCCCAAAATAAATTCCGGAGCCAGCGCCACCCCAGCGATCCGTGGGCTAACACCCACCGAAAATCGCCAAAAAACTGCAGTTTTCACTCTTTCGCCTATGGGACGCCCTAAAAACATCCCAACGGACCCACGGAGCCCATGGATCCGCTTAACAGCTCGTCAGGGACGCCCCCGAGGGCCTCGGCCCAAAATAAATTCCGGAGCCAGCGCCACCCCAGCGATCCGTGGGCTAACACCTACCGAAAATCGCCAAAAAACTACAGTTTTCACTCTTTCGCCTATGGGACGCCCTAAAAACATCCCAACGGACCCACGGAGCCCATGGATCCGCTTAACAGCTCGTCAGGGACGCCCCCGAGGGCCTCGGCCCAAAATAAATTCCGGAGCCAGCGCCACCCCAGCGATCCGTGGGCTAACACCCACCGAAAATCGCCAAAAAACTGCAGTTTTCACTCTTTCGCCTATGGGACGCCCTAAAAACATCCCAACGGACCCACGGAGCCCATGGATCCGCTTAACAGCTCGTCAGGGACGCCCCCGAGGGCCTCGGCCCAAAATAAATTCCGGAGCCAGCGCCACCCCAGCGATCCGTGGGCTAACACCCACCGAAAATCGCCAAAAAACTGCAGTTTTCACTCTTTCGCCTATGGGACGCCCTAAAAACATCCCAACGGACCCACGGAGCCCATGGATCCGCTTAACAGCTCGTCAGGGACGCCCCTGAGGGCCTCGGTCCAAAATAAATTCCGGAGCCAGCGCCACCCCAGCGATCCGTGGCCTAACACCCACCGAAAATCGCCAAAAAACTGCAGTTTTCACTCTTTCGCCTATGGGACGCCCTAAAAACATCCCAACGGACCCACGGAGCCCATGGATCCGCTTAACAGCTCGTCAGGGACGCCCCCGAGGGCCTCGGCCCAAAATAAATTCCGGAGCCAGCGCCACCCCAGCGATCCGTGGGCTAACACCCACCGAAAATCGCCAAAAAACTACAGTTTTCACTCTTTCGCCTATGGGACGCCCTAAAAACATCCCAACGGACCCACGGAGCCCATGGATCCGCTTAACAGCTCATCAGGGATGCCCCCGAGGGCCTCGGCCCAAAATAAATTCTGGAGCCAGCGCCACCCCAGCGATCCGTGGGCTAACACCCACCGAAAATCGCCAAAAAACTGCAGTTTTCACTCTTTCGCCTATGGGACGCCCTAAAAACATCCCAACGGACCCACGGAGCCCATGGATCCGCTTAACAGCTCATCAGGGACGCCCCCGAGGGCCTCGGCCCAAAATAAATTCCGGAGCCAGCGCCACCCCAGCGATCCGTGGGCTAACACCCACCGAAAATCGCCAAAAAACTGCAGTTTTCACTCTTTCGCCTATGGGACGCCCTAAAAACATCCCAACGGACCCACGGAGCCCATGGATCCGCTTAACAGCTCGTCAGGGACGCCCCCGAGGGCCTCGACCCAAAATAAATTCCGGAGCCAGCGCCACCCCAGCGATCCGTGGGCTAAAACCCACCGAAAATCGCCAAAAAACTGCAGTTTTCACTCTTTCGCCTATGGGACGCCCTAAAAACATCCCAACGGACCCACAGAGCCCATGGATCCGCTTAACAGCTCGTCAGGGACGCCCCCGAGGGCCTCGGCCCAAAATAAATTCCGGAGCCAGCGCCACCCCAGCGATCCGTGGGCTAACACCCAACGAAAATCGCCAAAAAACTGCAGTTTTCACTCTTTCGCCTATGGGACGCCCTAAAAACATCCCAACGGACCCACGGAGCCCATGGATCCGCTTAACAGCTCGTCAGGGACGCTCCCGAGGGCCTCGGCCCAAAATAAATTCCGGAGCCAGCGCCACCCCAGCGATCCGTGGGCTAACACCTACCGAAAATCGCCAAAAAACTACAGTTTTCACTCTTTCGCCTATGGGACGCCCTAAAAACATCCCAACGGACCCACGGAGCCCATGGATCCGCTTAACAGCTCGTCAGGGACGCCCCCGAGGGCCTCGGCCCAAAATAAATTCCGGAGCCAGCGCCACCCCAGCGATCCGTGGGCTAACACCCACCGAAAATCGCCAAAAAACTGCAGTTTTCACTCTTTCGCCTATGGGACGCCCTAAAAACATCCCAACGGACCCACGGAGCCCATGGATCCGCTTAACAGCTCGTCAGGGACGCCCCCGAGGGCCTCGGCCCAAAATAAATTCCGGAGCCAGCGCCACCCCAGCGATCCGTGGGCTAACACCCACCGAAAATCGCCAAAAAACTGCAGTTTTCACTCTTTCGCCTATGGGACGCCCTAAAAACATCCCAACGGACCCACGGAGCCCATGGATCCGCTTAACAGCTCGTCAGGGACGCCCCCGAGGGCCTCGGCCCAAAATAAATTCCGGAGCCAGCGCCACCCCAGCGATCCGTGGGCTAACACCCACCGAAAATCGCCAAAAAACTGCAGTTTTCACTCTTTCGCCTATGGGACGCCCTAAAAACATCCCAACGGACCCACCGAGCCCATGGATCCGCTTAACAGCTCGTCAGGGACGCCCCCGAGGGCCTCGGCCCAAAATAAATTCCGGAGCCAGCGCCACCCCAGCGATCCGTGGGCTAACACCCACCGAAAATCGCCAAAAAACTGCAGTTTTCACTCTTTCGCCTATAGGACGCCCTAAAAACATCCCAACGGACCCACGGAGCCCATGGATCCGCTTAACAGCTCGTCAGGGACGCCCCCGAGGGCCTTGGCCCAAAATAAATTCCGGAGCCAGCGCCACCCCAGCGATCCGTGGGCTAACACCCACCGAAAATCGCCAAAAAACTGTAGTTTTCACTCTTTCGCCTATGGGACGCCCTAAAAACATCCCAACAGACCCACGGAGCCCATGGATCTGCTTAACAGCTCGTCAGGGACGCCCCCGAGGGCCTCGGCCAAAAATAAATTCCGAAGCCAGCGCCACCCCAGCGATCCGTGGGCTAACACCCACCGAAAATCGACAAAAAACTGCAGTTTTCACTCTTTCGCCTATGGGACGCCCTAAAAACATCCCAACGGACCCACGGAGCCCATGGATCCGCTTAACAGCTCGTCAGGGACGCCCCCGAGGGCCTCGGCCCAAAATAAATTCCGGAGCCAGCGCCACCCCAGCGATCCGTGGGCTAACACCCACCGAAAATCGCCAAAAAACTGCAGTTTTCACTCTTTCGCCTATGGGACGCCCTAAAAACATCCCAACGGACCCACAGATCCCATGGATCCGCTTAACAGCTCGTCAGGGACGCCCCCGAGGGCCTCGGCCCAAAATAAATTCCGGAGCCAGCGCCACCCCAGCGATCCGTGGGCTAACACCCACCGAAAATCGCCAAAAAACTGCAGTTTTCACTCTTTCGCCTATGGAACGCCCTAAAAACATCCCAACGGACCCACGGAGCCCATGGATCCGCTTAACAGCTCGTCAGGGACGCCCCCGAGGGCCTCGGCCCAAAATAAATTCCGGAGCCAACGCCACCCCAGCGATTCGTGGGCTAACACCCACCGAAAATCGCCAAAAAACTGCAGTTTTCACTCTTTTGCCTATGGGACGCCCTAAAAACATCCCAACGGACCCACGGAGCCCATGGATCCGCTTAACAGCTCGTCAGGGACGCCCCCGAGGGCCTCGGCCCAAAATAAATTCCGGAGCCAGCGCCACCCCAGCGATCCGTGGGCTAACACCCACCGAAAATCGCCAAAAAACTGCAGTTTTCACTCTTTCGCCTATGGGACGCCCTAAAAACATCCCAACGGACCCACGGAGCCCATGGATCCGCTTAACAGCTCGTCAGGGACGCCCCCGAGGGCCTCAGCCCAAAATAAATTCCGGAGCCAGCGCCACCCCAGCGATCCGTGGGCTAACACCCACCGAAAATCGCCAAAAAACTGCAGTTTTCACTCTTTCGCCTATGGGACGCCCTAAAAACATCCCAACGGACCCACGGAGCCCATGGATCCGCTTAACAGCTCGTCAGGGATGCCCCCGAGGGCCTCGGCCCAAAATAAATTCCGGAGCCAGCGCCACCCCAGCGATCCGTGGGCTAACACCCACCGAAAATCGCCAAAAAACTGCAGTTTTCACTCTTTCGCCTATGGGACGCCCTAAAAACATCCCAACGGACCCACGGAGCCCATGGATCCGCTTAACAGCTCGTCAGGGATGCCCCCGAGGGCCTCGGCCCAAAATAAATTCCGGAGCCAGCGCCACCCCAGCGATCCGTGGGCTAACACCCACCGAAAATCGCCAAAAAACTGCAGTTTTCACTCTTTCGCCTATGGGACGCCCTAAAAACATCCCAACGGACCCACGGAGCCCATGGATCCGCTTAACAGCTCGTCAGGGACGCCCCCGAGGGCCTCGGCCCAAAATAAATTCCAGAGCCAGCGCCACCCCAGCGATCCGTGGGCTAACACCCACCGAAAATCGCCAAAAAACTGCAGTTTTCACTCTTTCGCCTATGGGACGCCCTAAAAACATCCCAACGGACCCACAGATCCCATGGATCCGCTTAACAGCTCGTCAGGGACGCCCCCGAGGGCCTCGGCCCAAAATAAATTCCGGAGCCAGCGCCACCCCAGCGATCCGTGGGCTAACACCCACCGAAAATCGCCAAAAAATTGCAGTTTTCACTCTTTCGCCTATGGGACGCCCTAAAAACATCCCAAAGGACCCACGGAGCCCATGGATCCGCTTAACAGCTCGTCAGGGACGCCCCCGAGGGCCTCGGCCCAAAATAAATTCCGGAGCCAACGCCACCCCAGCGATTCGTGGGCTAACACCCACCGAAAATCGCCAAAAAACTGCAGTTTTCACTCTTTTGCCTATGGGACGCCCTAAAAACATCCCAACGGACCCACGGAGCCCATGGATCCGCTTAACAGCTCGTCAGGGACGCCCCCGAGGGCCTCGGCCCAAAATAAATTCCGGAGCCAGCGCCACCCCAGCGATCCGTGGGCTAACACCCACCGAAAATCGCCAAAAAACTGCAGTTTTCACTCTTTCGCCTATGGGACGCCCTAAAAACATCCCAACGGACCCACGGAGCACATGGATCCGCTTAACAGCTCGTCAGGGACGCCCCCGAGGGCCTCAGCCCAAAATAAATTCCGGAGCCAGCGCCACCCCAGCGATCCGTGGGCTAACACCCACCGAAAATCGCCAAAAAACTGCAGTTTTCACTCTTTCGCCTATGGGACGCCCTAAAAACATCCCAACGGACCCACGGAGCCCATGGATCCGCTTAACAGCTCGTCAGGGATGCCCCCGAGGGCCTCGGCCCAAAATAAATTCCGGAGCCAGCGCCACCCCAGCGATCCGTGGGCTAACACCTACCGAAAATCGCCAAAAAACTGCAGTTTTCACTCTTTTGCCTATGGGACGCCCTAAAAACATCCCAACGGACCCACGGAGCCCATGGATCCGCTTAACAGCTCGTCAGGGACGCCCCCGAGGGCCTCGGCCCAAAATAAATTCCGGAGCCAGCGCCACCCCAGCGATCCGTGGGCTAACACCCACCGAAAATCGCCAAAAAACTGCAGTTTTCACTCTTTCGCCTATGGGACGCCCTAAAAACATCCCAACGGACCCACGGAGCCCATGGATCCGCTTAACAGCTCGTCAGGGACGCCCCCGAGGGCCTCGACCCAAAATAAATTCCGGAGCCAGCGCCACCCCAGCGATCCGTGGGCTAACACCCACCGAAAATCGCCAAAAAACTGCAGTTTTCACTCTTTCGCCTATGGGACGCCCTAAAAACATCCCAACGGACCCACGGAGCCCATGGATCCGCTTAACAGCTCGTCAGGGACGCCCCCGAGGGCCTCGGCCCAAAATAAATTTCGGAGCCAGCGCCACCCCAGCGATCCGTGGGCTAACACCCACCGAAAATCGCCAAAAAACTGCAGTTTTCACTCTTTCGCCTATGGGACGCCCTAAAAACATCCCAACGGACCCACGGAGCCCATGGATCCGCTTAACAGCTCGTCAGGGACGCCCCCGAGGGCCTCGGCCCAAAATAAATTCCGGAGCCAGCGCCACCCCAGCGATCCGTGGGCTAACACCCACCGAAAATCGCCAAAAAACTGCAGTTTTCACTCTTTCGCCTATGGGACGCCCTAAAAACATCCCAACGGACCCACGGAGCCCATGGATCCGCTTAACAGCTCGTCAGGGACGCCCCCGAGGGCCTCGGCCCAAAATAAATTCCGGAGCCAGCGCCACCCCAGCGATCCGTGGGCTAACACCCACCGAAAATCGCCAAAAAACTGCAGTTTTCACTCTTTCGCCTATGGGACGCCCTAAAAACATCCCAACGGACCCCATGGATCCGCTTAACAGCTCGTCAGGGACGCCCCCGAGGGCCTCGGCCCAAAATAAATTCCGGAGCCAGCGCCACCCCAGCGATCCGTGGGCTAACACCCACCGAAAATCGCCAAAAAACTGCAGTTTTCACTCTTTCGCCTATGGGACGCCCTAAAAACATCCCAACGGACCCACGGAGCCCATGGATCCGCTTAACAGCTCGTCAGGGACGCCCCCGAGGGCCTCGGCCCAAAATAAATTTCGGAGCCAGCGCCACCCCAGCGATCCGTGGGCTAACACCCACCGAAAATCGCCAAAAAACTGCAGTTTTCACTCTTTCGCCTATGGGATGCCCTAAAAACATCCCAACGGACCCACGGAGCCCATGGATCTGCTTAACAGCTCGTCAGGGACGCCCCCGAGGGCCTCGGCCCAAAATAAATTCCGGAGCCAGCGCCACCCCAGCGATCCGTGGGCTAACACCCACCGAAAATCGCCAAAAAACTGCAGTTTTCACTCTTTCGCCTATGGGACGCCCTAAAAACATCCCAACGGACCCACGGAGCCCATGGATCCGCTTAACAGCTCGTCAGGGACGCCCCCGAGGGCCTCGGCCCAAAATAAATTTCGGAGCCAGCGCCACCCCAGCGATCCGTGGGCTAACACCCACCGAAAATCGCCAAAAAACTGCAGTTTTCACTCTTTCGCCTATGGGACGCCCTAAAAACATCCCAACGGACCCACGGAGCCCATGGATCCGCTTAACAGCTCGTCAGGGATGCCCCCGAGGGCCTCGGTCCAAAATAAATTTCGGAGCCAGCGCCACCCCAGCGATCCGTGGGCTAACACCCACCGAAAATCGCCAAAAAACTACAGTTTTCACTCTTTCGCCTATGGGACGCCCTAAAAACATCCCAACGGACCCACGGAGCCCATGGATCCGCTTAACAGCTCGTCAGGGACGCCCCCGAGGGCCTCGGCCCAAAATAAATTCCGGAGCCAGCGCCACCCCAGCGATCCGTGGGCTAACACCCACCGAAAATTGCCAAAAAACTGCAGTTTTCACTCTTTCGCCTATGGGACGCCCTAAAAACATCCCAACGGACCCACGGAGCCCATGGATCCGCTTAACAGCTCGTCAGGGACGCCCCCGAGGGCCTCGGCCCAAAATAAATTTCGGAGCCAGCGCCACCCCAGCGATCCGTGGGCTAACACCCACCGAAAATCGCCAAAAAACTGCAGTTTTCACTCTTTCGCCTATGGGACGCCCTAAAAACATCCCAACGGACCCACGGAGCCCATGGATCCGCTTAACAGCTCGTCAGGGACGCCCCCGAGGGCCTCGGCCCAAAATAAATTCCGGAGCCAGCGCCACCCCAGCGATCCGTGGGCTAACACCCACCGAAAATCGCCAAAAAACTGCAGTTTTCACTCTTTCGCCTATGGGACGCCCTAAAAACATCCCAACGGACCCACGGAGCCCATGGATCCGCTTAACAGCTCGTCAGGGACGCCCCCGAGGGCCTCGGCCCAAAATAAATTCCGGAGTCAGCGCCACCCCAGCGATTCGTGGGCTAACACCCACCGAAAATCGCCAAAAAACTGCAGTTTTCACTCTTTCGCCTATGGGACGCCCTAAAAACATCCCAACGGACCCACGGAGCCCATGGATCCGCTTAACAGCTCGTCAGGGACGCCCCCGAGGGCCTCGGCCCAAAATAAATTCCGGAGCCAGCGCCACCCCAGCGATCCGTGGGCTAACACCCACCGAAAATTGCCAAAAAACTGCAGTTTTCACTCTTTCACCTATGGGACGCCCTAAAAACATCTCAACGGACCCACGGAGCCCATGGATCCGCTTAACAGCTCGTCAGGGACGCCCCCGAGGGCCTCGGCCCAAAATAAATTTCGGAGCCAGCGCCACCCCAGCGATCCGTGGGCTAACACCCACCGAAAATCGCCAAAAAACTGCAGTTTTCACTCTTTCGCCTATGGGACGCCCTAAAAACATCCCAACGGACCCACGGAGCCCATGGATCCGCTTAACAGCTCGTCAGGGATGCCCCCGAGGGCCTCGGTCCAAAATAAATTTCGGAGCCAGCGCCACCCCAGCGATCCGTGGGCTAACACCCACCGAAAATCGCCAAAAAACTACAGTTTTCACTCTTTCGCCTATGGGACGCCCTAAAAACATCCCAACGGACCCACGGAGCCCATGGATCCGCTTAACAGCTCGTCAGGGACGCCCCCGAGGGCCTCGGCCCAAAATAAATTCCGGAGCCAGCGCCACCCCAGCGATCCGTGGGCTAACACCCACCGAAAATTGCCAAAAAACTGCAGTTTTCACTCTTTCGCCTATGGGACGCCCTAAAAACATCCCAACGGACCCACGGAGCCCATGGATCCGCTTAACAGCTCGTCAGGGACGCCCCCGAGGGCCTCGGCCCAAAATAAATTTCGGAGCCAGCGCCACCCCAGCGATCCGTGGGCTAACACCCACCGAAAATCGCCAAAAAACTGCAGTTTTCACTCTTTCGCCTATGGGACGCCCTAAAAACATCCCAACGGACCCACGGAGCCCATGGATCCGCTTAACAGCTCGTCAGGGACGCCCCCGAGGGCCTCGGCCCAAAATAAATTCCGGAGCCAGCGCCACCCCAGCGATCCGTGGGCTAACACCCACCGAAAATCGCCAAAAAACTGCAGTTTTCACTCTTTCGCCTATGGGACGCCCTAAAAACATCCCAACGGACCCACGGAGCCCATGGATCCGCTTAACAGCTCGTCAGGGACGCCCCCGAGGGCCTCGGCCCAAAATAAATTCCGGAGTCAGCGCCACCCCAGCGATTCGTGGGCTAACACCCACCGAAAATCGCCAAAAAACTGCAGTTTTCACTCTTTCGCCTATGGGACGCCCTAAAAACATCCCAACGGACCCACGGAGCCCATGGATCCGCTTAACAGCTCGTCAGGGACGCCCCCGAGGGCCTCGGCCCAAAATAAATTCCGGAGCCAGCGCCACCCCAGCGATCCGTGGGCTAACACCCACCGAAAATTGCCAAAAAACTGCAGTTTTCACTCTTTCACCTATGGGACGCCCTAAAAACATCTCAACGGACCCACGGAGCCCATGGATCCGCTTAACAGCTCGTCAGGGACGCCCCCGAGGGCCTCGGCCCAAAATAAATTTCGGAGCCAGCGCCACCCCAGCGATCCGTGGGCTAACACCCACCGAAAATTGCCAAAAAACTGCAGTTTTCACTCTTTCGCCTATGGGACGCCCTAAAAACATCCCAACGGACCCACGGAGCCCATGGATCCGCTTAACAGCTCGTCAGGGACGCCCCCGAGGGCCTCGGCCCAAAATAAATTCCGGAGCCAGCGCCACCCCAGCGATCCGTGGGCTAACACCCACCGAAAATCGCCAAAAAACTGCAGTTTTCACTCTTTCGCCTATGGGACGCCCTAAAAACATCCCAACGGACCCACGGAGCCCATGGATCCGCTTAACAGCTCGTCAGGGACGCCCCCGAGGGCCTCGGCCCAAAATAAATTCCGGAGTCAGCGCCACCCCAGCGATTCGTGGGCTAACACCCACCGAAAATCGCCAAAAAACTGCAGTTTTCACTCTTTCGCCTATGGGACGCCCTAAAAACATCCCAACGGACCCACGGAGCCCATGGATCCGCTTAACAGCTCGTCAGGGACGCCCCCGAGGGCCTCGGCCCAAAATAAATTCCGGAGCCAGCGCCACCCCAGCGATCCGTGGGCTAACACCCACCGAAAATCGCCAAAAAACTGCAGTTTTCACTCTTTCACCTATGGGACGCCCTAAAAACATCTCAACGGACCCACGGAGCCCATGGATCCGCTTAACAGCTCGTCAGGGACGCCCCCGAGGGCCTCGGCCCAAAATAAATTCCGGAGCCAGCGCCACCCCAGCGATCCGTGGGCTAACACCCACCGAAAATCGCCAAAAAACTGCAGTTTTCACTCTTTCGCCTATGGGACGCCCTAAAAACATCCCAACGGACCCACGGAGCCCATGGATCCGCTTAACAGCTCGTCAGGGATGCCCCCGAGGGCCTCGGCCCAAAATAAATTCCGGAGCCAGCGCCACCCCAGCGATCCGTGGGCTAACACCCACCGAAAATCGCCAAAAAACTGCAGTTTTCACTCTTTCGCCTATGGGATGCCCTAAAAACATCCCAACGGACCCACGGAGCCCATGGATCCGCTTAACAGCTCGTCAGGGATGCCCCCGAGGGCCTCGTCCCAAAATAAATTCCGGAGCCAGCGCCACCCCAGCGATCCGTGGGCTAACACCCACCGAAAATCGCCAAAAAACTGCAGTTTTCACTCTTTCGCCTATGGGACGCCCTAAAAACATCCCAACGGACCCACGGAGCCCATGGATCCGCTTAACAGCTCGTCAGGGACGCCCCCGAGGGCCTCGGCCCAAAATAAATTCCGGAGCCAGCGCCACCCCAGCGATCCGTGGGCTAACACCCACCGAAAATCGCCAAAAAACTGCAGTTTTCACTCTTTCACCTATGGGACGCCCTAAAAACATCTCAACGGACCCACGGAGCCCATGGATCCGCTTAACAGCTCGTCAGGGACGCCCCCGAGGGCCTCGGCCCAAAATAAATTTCGGAGCCAGCGCCAACCCAGCGATCCGTGGGCTAACACCCACCGAAAATCGCCAAAAAACTGCAGTTTTCACTCTTTCGCCTATGGGACGCCCTAAAAACATCCCAACGGACCCACGGAGCCCATGGATCCGCTTAACAGCTCGTCAGGGACGTCCCCGAGGGCCTCGGCCCAAAATAAATTCCGGAGCCAGCGCCACCCCAGCGATTCGTGGGCTAACACCCACCGAAAATCGCCAAAAAACTGCAGTTTTCACTCTTTCGCCTATGGGACGCCCTAAAAACATCCCAACGGACCCACGGAGCCCATGGATCCGCTTAACAGCTCGTCAGGGACGCCCCCGAGGGCCTCGGCCCAAAATAAATTCCGGAGTCAGCGCCACCCCAGCGATTCGTGGGCTAACACCCACCGAAAATCGCCAAAAAACTGCAGTTTTCACTCTTTCGCCTATGGGACGCCCTAAAAACATCCCAACGGACCCACGGAGCCCATGGATCCGCTTAACAGCTCGTCAGGGACGCCCCCGAGGGCCTCGGCCCAAAATAAATTCCGGAGCCAGCGCCACCCCAGCGATCCGTGGGCTAACACCCACCGAAAATCGCCAAAAAACTGCAGTTTTCACTCTTTCACCTATGGGACGCCCTAAAAACATCTCAACGGACCCACGGAGCCCATGGATCCGCTTAACAGCTCGTCAGGGACGCCCCCGAGGGCCTCGGCCCAAAATAAATTTCGGAGCCAGCGCCACCCCAGCGATCCGTGGGCTAACACCCACCGAAAATCGCCAAAAAACTGCAGTTTTCACTCTTTCGCCTATGGGACGCCCTAAAAACATCCCAACGGACCCACGGAGCCCATGGATCCGCTTAACAGCTCGTCAGGGACGCCCCCGAGGGCCTCGGCCCAAAATAAATTCCGGAGCCAGCGCCACCCCAGCGATCCGTGGGCTAACACCCACCGAAAATCGCCAAAAAACTGCAGTTTTCACTCTTTCGCCTATGGGACGCCCTAAAAACATCCCAACGGACCCACGGAGCCCATGGATCCGCTTAACAGCTCGTCAGGGACGCCCCCGAGGGCCTCGGCCCAAAATAAATTCCGGAGTCAGCGCCACCCCAGCGATTCGTGGGCTAACACCCACCGAAAATCGCCAAAAAACTGCAGTTTTCACTCTTTCGCCTATGGGACGCCCTAAAAACATCCCAACGGACCCACGGAGCCCATGGATCCGCTTAACAGCTCGTCAGGGACGCCCCCGAGGGCCTCGGCCCAAAATAAATTCCGGAGCCAGCGCCACCCCAGCGATCCGTGGGCTAACACCCACCGAAAATCGCCAAAAAACTGCAGTTTTCACTCTTTCCCCTATGGGACGCCCTAAAAACATCTCAACGGACCCACGGAGCCCATGGATCCGCTTAACAGCTCGTCAGGGACGCCCCCGAGGGCCTCGGCCCAAAATAAATTCCGGAGCCAGCGCCACCCCAGCGATCCGTGGGCTAACACCCACCGAAAATCGCCAAAAAACTGCAGTTTTCACTCTTTCGCCTATGGGACGCCCTAAAAACATCCCAACGGACCCACGGAGCCCATGGATCCGCTTAACAGCTCGTCAGGGATGCCCCCGAGGGCCTCGGCCCAAAATAAATTCCGGAGCCAGCGCCACCCCAGCGATCCGTGGGCTAACACCCACCGAAAATCGCCAAAAAACTGCAGTTTTCACTCTTTCGCCTATGGGATGCCCTAAAAACATCCCAACGGACCCACGGAGCCCATGGATCCGCTTAACAGCTCGTCAGGGATGCCCCCGAGGGCCTCGTCCCAAAATAAATTCCGGAGCCAGCGCCACCCCAGCGATCCGTGGGCTAACACCCACCGAAAATCACCAAAAAACTGTAGTTTTCACTCTTTCGCCTATGGGACGCCCTAAAAACATCCCAACGGACCCACGGAGCCTATGGATCCGCTTAACAGCTCGTCAGGGACGCCCCCGAGGGCCTCGGCCCAAAATAAATTTCGGAGCCAGCGCCACCCCAGCGATCCGTGGGCTAACACCCACCGAAAATCGCCAAAAAACTGCAGTTTTCACTCTTTTGCCTATGGGACGCCCTAAAAACATCCCAACGGACCCACGGAGCCCATGGATCCGCTTAACAGCTCGTCAGGGACGCCCCCGAGGGCCTCGGCCCAAAATAAATTCCGGAGCCAGCGCCACCCCAGCGATCCGTGGGCTAACACCCACCGAAAATCGCCAAAAAACTGCAGTTTTCACTCTTTCGCCTATGGGACGCCCTAAAAACATCCCAACGGACCCACGGAGCCCATGGATCCGCTTAACAGCTCGTCAGGGACGCCCCCGAGGGCCTCGGCCCAAAATAAATTCCGGAGCCAGCGCCACCCCAGCGATCCGTGGGCTAACACCCACCGAAAATCGCCAAAAAACTGCAGTTTTCACTCTTTCGCCTATGGGATGCCCTAAAAACATCCCAACGGACCCACGGAGCCCATGGATCTGCTTAACAGCTCGTCAGGGACGCCCCCGAGGGCCTCGGCCCAAAATAAATTCCGGAGCCAGCGCCACCCCAGCAATCCGTGGGCTAACACCCACCGAAAATCGCCAAAAAACTACAGTTTTCACTCTTTCGCCTATGGGACGCCCTAAAAACATCCCAACGGACCCACGGAGCCCATGGATCCGCTTAACAGCTCGTCAAGGACGCCCCCGAGGGCCTCGGCCCAAAATAAATTCCGGAGCCAGCGCCACCCCAGCGATCCGTGGGCTAACACCCACCGAAAATCGCCAAAAAACTGCAGTTTTCACTCTTTCGCCTATGGGATGCCCTAAAAACATCCCAACGGACCCACGGAGCCCATGGATCCGCTTAACAGCTCGTCAGGGACGCCTCCGAGGGCCTCGGTCCAAAATAAATTCCGGAGCCAGCGCCACCCCAGCGATCCGTGGGCTAACACCCACCGAAAATCGCCAAAAAACTGCAGTTTTCACTCTTTCGCCTATGGGACGCCCTAAAAACATCCCAACGGACCCACGGAGCCCATGGATCCGCTTAACAGCTCGTCAGGGACGCCCCTGAGGGCCTCGGCCCAAAATAAATTTCGGAGCCAGCGCCACCCCAGCGATCCGTGGGCTAACACCCACCGAAAATCGCCAAAAAACTGCAGTTTTCACTCTTTCGCCTATGGGACACCCTAAAAACATCCCAACGGACCCACGGAGCCCATGGATCCGCTTAACAGCTCGTCAGGGACGCCCCCGAGGGCCTCGACCCAAAATAAATTCCGAAGCCAGCGCCACCCCAGCGATCCGTGGGCTAACACCCACCGAAAATCGCCAAAAAACTGCAGTTTTCACTCTTTCGCCTATGGGACGCCCTAAAAACATCCCAACGGACCCACGGAGCCCATGGATCCGCTTAACAGCTCGTCAGGGACGCCCCCGAGGGCCTCGGCCCAAAATAAATTCCGGAGCCAGCGCCACCCCAGCGATCCGTGGGCTAACACCCACCGAAAATCGCCAAAAAACTGTAGTTTTCACTCTTTCGCCTATGGGACGCCCTAAAAACATCCCAACGGACCCACGGAGCCCATGGATCTGCTTAACAGCTCGTCAGGGACGCCCCCGAGGGCCTCGCCCCAAAATAAATTCCGGAGCCAGCGCCACCCCAGCGATCCGTGGGCTAACACCCATCGAAAATCGCCAAAAAACTGCAGTTTTCACTCTTTCGCCTATGGGACGCCCTAAAAACATCCCAACGGACCCACGGAGCCCATGGATCCGCTTAACAGCTCGTCAGGGACGCCCCCGAGGGCCTCGGCCCAAAATAAATTCCGGAGCCAGCGCCACCCCAGCGATCCGTGGGCTAACACCCACCGAAAATCGCCAAAAAACTACAGTTTTCACTCTTTCGCCTATGGGACGCCCTAAAAACATCCCAACGGACCCACGGAGCCCATGGATCCGCTTAACAGCTCGTCAGGGACGCCCCCGAGGGCCTCGGCCCAAAATAAATTCCGGAGCCAGCGCCACCCCAGCGATCCGTGGGCTAACACCCACCGAAAATCGCCAAAAAACTGCAGTTTTCACTCTTTTGCCTATGGGATGCCCTAAAAACATCCCAACGGACCCACGGAGCCCATGGATCCACTTAACAGCTCGTCAGGGATGCCCCCGAGGGCCTCGGCCCAAAATAAATTCCGGAGCCAGCGCCACCCCAGCGATCCGTGGGCTAACACCCACCGAAAATCGCCAAAAAACTGCAGTTTTCACTCTTTCGCCTATGGGACGCCCTAAAAACATCCCAACGGACCCACGGAGCCCATGGATCCGCTTAACAGCTCGTCAGGGACGCCCCCGAGGGCCTCGGCCCAAAATAAATTCCGGAGCCAGCGCCACCCCAGCGATCCGTGGGCTAACACCCACCGAAAATCGCCAAAAAACTGCAGTTTTCACTCTTTCGCCTATGGGACGCCCTAAAAACATCCCAACGGACCCACGGAGCCCATGGATCCGCTTAACAGCTCGTCAGGGACGCCCCCGAGGGCCTCGGCCCAAAATAAATTCCGGAGCCAGCGCCACCCCAGCGATCCGTGGGCTAACACCCACCGAAAATCGCCAAAAAACTGCAGTTTTCACTCTTTCGCCTATGGGACGCCCTAAAAACATCCCAACGGACCCACGGAGCCCATGGATCCGCTTAACAGCTCGTCAGGGACGCCCCCGAGGGCCTCGGCCCAAAATAAATTCCGGAGCCAGCGCCACCCCAGCGATCCGTGGGCTAACACCCACCGAAAATCGCCAAAAAACTGCAGTTTTCACTCTTTCGCCTATGGGACGCCCTAAAAACATCCCAACGGACCCACGGAGCCCATGGATCCGCTTAACAGCTCGTCAGGGACGCCCCCGAGGGCCTCGGCCCAAAATAAATTCCGGAGCCAGCGCCACCCCAGCGATCCGTGGGCTAACACCCACCGAAAATCGCCAAAAAACTGCAGTTTTCACTCTTTCGCCTATGGGACGCCCTAAAAACATCCCAACGGACCCACGGAGCCCATGGATCCGCTTAACAGCTCGTCAGGGACGCCCCCGAGGGCCTCGGCCCAAAATAAATTCCGGAGCCAGCGCCACCCCAGCGATCCGTGGGCTAACACCCACCGAAAATCGCCAAAAAACTGCAGTTTTCACTCTTTCGCCTATGGGACGCCCTAAAAACATCCCAACGGACCCACGGAGCCCATGGATCCGCTTAACAGCCCGTCAGGGACGCCCCCGAGGGCCTCGGCCCAAAATAAATTCCGGAGCCAGCGCCACCCCAGCGATCCGTGGGCTAACACCCACAGAAAATCGCCAAAAAACTGCAGTTTTCACTCTTTCGCCTATGGGACGCCCTAAAAACATCCCAACGGACCCACGGAGCCCATGGATCCGCTTAACAGCTCGTCAGGGACGCCCCCGAGGGCCTCGGCCCAAAATAAATTCCGGAGCCAGCGCCACCCCAGCGATCCGTGGGCTAACACCCACCGAAAATCGCCAAAAAACTGCAGTTTTCACTCTTTCGCCTATGGGACGCCCTAAAAATATCCCAACGGACCCACGGAGCCCATGGATCCGCTTAACAGCTCGTCAGGGACGCCCCCGAGTGCCTCGGCCCAAAATAAATTCCGGAGCCAGCGCCGCCCCAGCGATCCGTGGGCTAACACCCACCGAAAATCGCCAAAAAACTGCAGTTTTCACTCTTTCGCCTATGGGACGCCCTAAAAACATCCCAACGGACCCACGGAGCCCATGGATCCGCTTAACAGCTCGTCAGGGACGCCCCCGAGGGCCTCGGCCCAAAATAAATTCCGGAGCCAGCGCCACCCCAGCGATCCGTGGGCTAACACCCACCGAAAATCGCCAAAAAACTGCAGTTTTCACTCTTTCGCCTATGGGACGCCCTAAAAACATCCCAACGGACCCACGGAGCCCATGGATCTGCTTAACAGCTCGTCAGGGACGCCCCCGAGGGCCTCGGCCCAAAATAAATTCCGGAGCCAGCGCCACCCCAGCGATCCGTGGGCTAACACCCACCGAAAATCGCCAAAAAACTGCAGTTTTCACTCTTTCGCCTATGGGACGCCCTAAAAACATCCCAACGGACCCACGGAGCCCATGGATCCGCTTAACAGCTCGTCAGGGACGCCCCCGAGGGCCTCGGCCCAAAATAAATTCCGGAGCCAGCGCCGCCCCAGCGATCCGTGGGCTAACACCCACCGAAAATCGCCAAAAAACTGCAGTTTTCACTCTTTCGCCTATGGGACGCCCTAAAAACATCCCAACGGACCCACGGAGCCCATGGATCCGCTTAACAGCTCGTCAGGGACGCCCCCGAGGGCCTCGGCCCAAAATAAATTCCGGAGCCAGCGCCACCCCAGCGATCCGTGGGCTAACACCCACCGAAAATCGCCAAAAAACTGCAGTTTTCACTCTTTCGCCTATGGGACGCCCTAAAAACATCCCAACGGACCCACGGAGCCCATGGATCCGCTTAACAGCTCGTCAGGGACGCCCCCGAGGGCCTCGGCCCAAAATAAATTCCGGAACCAGCGCCACCCCAGCGATCCGTGGGCTAACACCCACCGAAAATCGCCAAAAAACTGCAGTTTTCACTCTTTTGCCTATGGGACGCCCTAAAAACATCCCAACGGACCCACGGAGCCCATGGATCCGCTTAAAAGCTCGTCAGGGACGCCCTCGAGGGCCTCGGCCCAAAATAAATTCCGGAGCCAGCGCCACCCCAGCGATCCGTGGGCTAACACCCACCGAAAATCGCCAAAAAACTACAGTTTTCACTCTTTCGCCTATGGGACGCCCTAAAAACATCCCAACGGACCCATGGAGCCCATGGATCCATTTAACAGCTCGTCAGGGACGCCCTCGAGGGCCTCGGCCCAAAATAAATTCCGGAGCCAGCGCCACCCCAGCGATCCGTGGGCTAACACCCACCGAAAATCGCCAAAAAACTGCAGTTTTCACTCTTTCGCCTATGGGACGCCCTAAAAACATCCCAACGGACCCACGGAGCCCATGGATCCGCTTAACAGCTCGTCAGGGACGCCCCCGAGGGCCTTGGCCCAAAATAAATTTCGGAGCCAGCGCCACCCCAGCGATCCGTGGGCTAACACCCACCGAAAATCGCCAAAAAACTGTAGTTTTCACTCTTTCGCCTATGGGACGCCCTAAAAACATCCCAACGGACCCACGGAGCCCATGGATCCGCTTAACAGCTCGTCAGGGACGCCCCCGAGGGCCTCAGCCCAAAATAAATTCCGGAGCCAGCGCCACCCCAGCGATCCGTGGGCTAACACCCACCGAAAATCGCCAAAAAACTGCAGTTTTCACTCTTTCGCCTATGGGACGCCCTAAAAACATCCCAACGGACCCACGGAACCCATGGATCCACTTAACAGCTCGTCAGGGACGCCCCCGAGGGCCTCGGCCCAAAATAAATTCCGGAGCCAGCGCCACCCCAGCGATCCCTGGGCTAACACCCACCGAAAATCGCCAAAAAACTGCAGTTTTCACTCTTTCGCCTATGGGACGCCCTAAAAACATCCCAACGGACCCACGGAGCCCATGGATCCGCTTAACAGCTCGTCAGGGATGCCCCCGAGGGCCTCGGCCCAAAATAAATTCCGGAGCCAGCGCCACCCCAGCGATCCGTGGGCTAACACCCACCGAAAATCGCCAAAAAACTGCAGTTTTCACTCTTTCGCCTATGGGACGCCCTAAAAACATCCCAACGGACCCACGGAGACCATGGATCCGCTTAACAGCTCGTCAGGGACGCCCCCGAGGGCCTCGGCCCAAAATAAATTCCGGAGCCAGCGCCACCCCTGCGATCCGTGGGCTAACACCCACCGAAAATCGCCAAAAAACTGCAGTTTTCACTCTTTCGCCTATGGGACGCCCTAAAAACATCCCAACGGACCCACGGAGCCCATGGATCCGCTTAACAGCTCGTCAGGGACGCCCCCGAGGGCCTCGGCCCAAAATAAATTCCGGAGCCAGCGCCACCCCAGCGATCCGTGGGCTAACACCCACCGAAAATCGCCAAAAAACTGCAGTTTTCACTCTTTCGCCTATGGGACGCCCTAAAAACATCCCAACGGACCCACGGAGCCCATGGATCCGCTTAACAGCTCGTCAGGGACGCCCCCGAGGGCCTCGGCCCAAAATAAATTCCGGAGCCAGCGCCACCCCAGCGATCCGTGGGCTAACACCCACCGAAAATCGCCAAAAAACTGCAGTTTTCACTCTTTCGCCTATGGGACGCCCTAAAAACATCCCAACGGACCCACGGAGCCCATGGATCCGCTTAACAGCTCGTCAGGGATGCCCCCGAGGGCCTCGGCCCAAAATAATTTCCGGAGCCAGCGCCACCCCAGCGATCCGTGGGCTAACACCCACCGAAAATCGCCAAAAAACTGCAGTTTTCACTCTTTTGCCTATGGGAGGCCCTAAAAACATCCCAACGGACCCACGGAGCCCATGGATCCGCTTAACAGCTCGTCAGGGACGCCCCCGAGGGCCTCGGCCCAAAATAAATTCCGGAGCCAGCGCCACCCCAGCGATCCGTGGGCTAACACCCACCGAAAATCGCCAAAAAACTGCAGTTTTCACTCTTTCGCCTATGGGAGGCCCTAAAAACGTCCCAACGGACCCACGGAGCCCATGGATCCGCTTAACAGCTCGTCAGGGACGCCCCCGAGGGCCTCGGCCCAAAATAAATTCCGGAGCCAGCGCCACCCCAGCGATCCCTGGGCTAACACCCACCGAAAATCGCCAAAAAACTGCAGTTTTCACTCTTTCGCCTATGGGACGCCCTAAAAACATCCCAACGGACCCACGGAGCCCATGGATCCGCTTAACAGCTCGTCAGGGACGCCCCCGAGGGCCTCGGCCCAAAATAAATTCCGGAGCCAGCGCCACCCCAGCGATCCGTGGGCTAACACCCACCGAAAATCGCCAAAAAACTGCAGTTTTCACTCTTTCGCCTATGGGACGCCCTAAAAACATCCCAACGGACCCACGGAGCCCATGGATCCGCTTAACAGCTCGTCAGGGACGCCCCCGAGGGCCTCGGCCCAAAATAAATTCCGGAGCCAGCGCCACCCCAGCGATCCGTGGGCTGACACCCACCGAAAATCGCCAAAAAACTGCAGTTTTCACTCTTTCGCCTATGGGACGCCCTAAAAACATCCCAACGGACCCACGGAGCCCATGGATCCGCTTAACAGCTCGTCAGGGACGCCTCCGAGGGCCTCGGCCCAAAATAAATTCCGGAGCCAGCGCCACCCCAGCGATCCGTGGGCTAACACCTACCGAAAATCGCCAAAAAACTGCAGTTTTCACTCTTTCGCCTATGGGACGCCCTAAAAACATCCCAACGGACCCACGGAGCCCATAGATCCGCTTAACAGCTCGTCAGGGACGCCCCCGAGGGCCTCGGCCCAAAATAAATTCCGGAGCCAGCGCCACCCCAGCGATCCGTGGGCTAACACCCACCGAAAATCGCCAAAAAACTGCAGTTTTCACTCTTTCGCCTATGGGACGCCCTAAAAACATCCCAACGGACCCACGGAGCCCATGGATCCGCTTAACAGCTCGTCAGGGACGCCCCCGAGGGCCTCGGCCCAAAATAAATTCCGGAGCCAGCGCCACCCCAGCGATCCGTGGGCTAACACCCACCGAAAATCGCCAAAAAACTGCAGTTTTCACTCTTTCGCCTATGGGACGCCCTAAAAACATCCCAACGGACCCACGGAGCCCATGGATCCGCTTAAAAGCTCGTCAGGGACGCCCTCGAGGGCCTCGGCCCAAAATAAATTCCGGAGCCAGCGCCACCCCAGCGATCCGTGGGCTAACACCCACCGAAAATCGCCAAAAAACTGCAGTTTTCACTCTTTTGCCTATGGGATGCCCTAAAAACATCCCAACGGACCCACGGAGCCCATGGATCCGCTTAACAGCTCGTCAGGGATGCCCCCGAGGGCCTCGGCCCAAAATAAATTCCGGAGCCAGCGCCACCCCAGCGATCCGTGGGCTAACACCCACCGAAAATCGCCAAAAAACTGCAGTTTTCACTCTTTCGCCTATGGGACGCCCTAAAAACATCCCAACGGACCCACGGAGCCCATGGATCCGCTTAACAGCTCGTCAGGGACGCCCCTGAGGGCCTCGGCCCAAAATAAATTCCAGAGCCAGCGCCACCCCAGCGATCCGTGGGCTAACACCCACCGAAAATCGCCAAAAAACTGCAGTTTTCACTCTTTCGCCTATGGGACGCCCTAAAAACATCCCAACGGACCCACGGAGCCCATGGATCCGCTTAACAGCTCGTCAGGGACGCCCCCGAGGGCCTCGGCCCAAAATAAATTCCGGAGCCAGCGCCACCCCAGCGATCCGTGGGCTAACACCCACCGAAAATCGCCAAAAAACTGCAGTTTTCACTCTTTTGCCTATGGGATGCCCTAAAAACATCCCAACGGACCCACGGAGCCCATGGATCCGCTTAACAGCTCGTCAGGGACGCCCCCGAGGGCCTCGGCCCAAAATAAATTCCGGAGCCAGCGCCACCCCAGCGATCCGTGGGCTAACACCCACCGAAAATCGCCAAAAAACTGCAGTTTTCACTCTTTCGCCTATGGGACGCCCTAAAAACATCCCAACGGACCCACGGAGCCCATGGATCCGCTTAACAGCTCGTCAGGGACGCCCCCGAGGGCCTCAGCCCAAAATAAATTCCGGAGCCAGCGCCACCCCAGCGATCCGTGGGCTAACACCCACCGAAAATCGCCAAAAAACTGCAGTTTTCACTCTTTCGCCTATGGGACGCCCTAAAAACATCCCAACGGACCCACGGAGCCCATGGATCCGCTTAACAGCTCGTCAGGGACGCCCCTGAGGGCCTCGACCCAAAATAAATCCAGAGCCAGCGCCACCCCAGCGATCCGTGGGCTAACACCCACCGAAAATCGCCAAAAAACTGCAGTTTTCACTCTTTCGCCTATGGGACGCCCTAAAAACATCCCAACGAACCCACGGAGCCCATGGATCCGCTTAACAGCTTGTCAGGGACGCCCCCGAGGGCCTCGGACAAAATAAATTCCGGAGCCAGCGCCACCCCAGCGATCCGTGGGCTAACACCCACCGAAAATCGCCAAAAAACTGCAGTTTTCACTCTTTCGCCTATGGAACGCCCTAAAAACATCCCAACGGACCCACGGAGCCCATGGATCCGCTTAACAGCTCGTCAGGGACGCCCCCGAGGGCCTCGGCCCAAAATAAATTCCGGAGCCAGCGCCACCCCAGCGATCCGTGGGCTAACACCCACCGAAAATTGCCAAAAAACTGCAGTTTTCACTCTTTCGCCTATGGGACGCCCTAAAAACATCCCAACGGACCCACGGAGCCCATGGATCCGCTTAACAGCTCGTCAGGGATGCCCCCGAGGACCTCGGCCCAAAATAAATTCCGGAGCCAGCGCCACCCCAGCGATCCGTGGGCTAACACCCACCGAAAATCGCCAAAAAACTGCAGTTTTCACTCTTTTGCCTATGGGATGCCCTAAAAACATCCCAACGGACCCACGGAGCCCATGGATCCGCTTAACAGCTCGTCAGGGACGCCCCCGAGGGCCTCGGCCCAAAATAAATTCCGGAGCCAGCGCCACCCCAGCGATCCGTGGGCTAACACCCACCGAAAATCGCCAAAAAAATGCAGTTTTCACTCTTTCACCTATGGGACGCCCTAAAAACATCCCAACGGACCCACGGAGCCCATGGATCCGCTTAACAGCTCGTCAGGGACGCCCCCGAGGGCCTCGGCCCAAAATAAATTCCGGAGCCAGCGCCACCACAGCGATCCGTGGGCTAACACCCACCGAAAATCGCCAAAAAACTGCAGTTTTCACTCTTTCGCCTATGGGACGCCCTAAAAACATCCCAACGGACCCACGGAGCCCATGGATCCGCTTAACAGCTCGTCAGGGACGCCCCCGAAGGCCTCAGCCCAAAATAAATTCCGGAGCCAGCGCCACCCCAGCGATCCGTGGGCTAACACCCACCGAAAATCGCCAAAAAACTACAGTTTTCACTCTTTTGCCTATGGGATGCCCTAAAAACATCCCAACGGACCCACGGAGCCCATGGATCCGCTTAACAGCTCGTCAGGGACGCCCCCGAGGGCCTCGGCCCAAAATAAATTCCGGAGCCAGCGCCACCCCAGCGATCCGTGGGCTAACACCCACCGAAAATCGCCAAAAAACTGCAGTTTTCACTCTTTCGCCTATGGGATGCCCTAAAAACATCCCAATGGACCCACGGAGCCCATGGATCCGCTTAACAGCTCGTCAGGGACGCCCCCGAGGGCCTCGGCCCAAAATAAATTCCGGAGCCAGCGCCACCCCAGCGATCCGTGGGCTAACACCCACCGAAAATCACCAAAAAACTGCAGTTTTCACTCTTTCGCCAATGGGACGCCCTAAAAACATCCCAACGGACCCACGGAGCCCATGGATCCGATTAACAGCTCGTCAGGGACGCCCCC
Source organism: Capsicum rhomboideum (assembly GCA_031232105.1). Taxonomy (NCBI): domain Eukaryota; kingdom Viridiplantae; phylum Streptophyta; class Magnoliopsida; order Solanales; family Solanaceae; genus Capsicum; species Capsicum rhomboideum. Next base: position 172,282,368 of record CP124714.1, read on the forward strand.
GAGGGCCTCGGCCCAAAATAAATTCCGGAGCCAGCGCCACCCCAGCGATCCGTGGGCTAACACCCACCGAAAATCGCCAAAAAACTGCAGTTTTCACTCTTTCGCCTATGGGACGCCCTAAAAACATCCCAACGGACCCACGGAGCCCATGGATCCGCTTAACAGCTCGTCAGGGACGCCCCCGAGGGCCTCGGCCCAAAATAAATTCCGGAGCCAGCGCCACCCCAGCGATCCGTGGGCTAACACCCACCGAAAATCGCCAAAAAACTGCAGTTTTCACTCTTTCGCCTATGGGACGCCCTAAAAACATCCCAACGGACCCACGGAGCCCATGGATCCGCTTAAAAGCTCGTCAGGGACGCCCCCGAGGGCCTCGGCCCAAAATAAATTCCGGAGCCAGCGCCACCCCAGCGATCCGTGGGCTAACACCCACCGAAAATCGCCAAAAAACTGCAGTTTTCACTCTTTCGCCTATGGGACGCCCTAAAAACATCCCAACGGACCCACGGAGCCCATGGATCCGCTTAACAGCTCGTCAGGGACGCCCCCGAGGGCCTCGGCCCAAAATAAATTCCGGAGCCAGCGCCACCCCAGCGATCCGTGGGCTAACACCCACCGAAAATTGCCAAAAAACTGCAGTTTTCACTCTTTCGCCTATGGGACGCCCTAAAAACATCCCAACGGACCCACGGAGCCCATGGATCCGCTTAACAGCTCGTCAGGGATGCCCCCGAGGGCCTCGGCCCAAAATAAATTCCGGAGCCAGCGCCACCCCAGCGATCCGTGGGCTAACACCCACCGAAAATCGCCAAAAAACTGCAGTTTTCACTCTTTCGCCTATGGGACGCCCTAAAAACATCCCAACGGACCCACGGAGCCCATGGATCCGCTTAACAGCTCGTCAGGGACGCCCCCGAGGGCCTCGGCCCAAAATAAATTCCGGAGCCAGCGCCACCCCAGCGATCCGTGGGCTAACACCCACCGAAAATCGCCAAAAAACTGCAGTTTTCACTCTTTCGCCTATGGGACACCCTAAAAACATCCCAACGGACCCACGGAGCCCATGGATCCGCTTAACAGCTCGTCAGGGACGCCCCCGAGGGCCTCGGCCCAAAATAAATTCCGGAGCCAGCGCCACACCAGCGATCCGTGGGCTAACACCCACCGAAAATCGCCAAAAAACTGCAGTTTTCACTCTTTCGCCTATGGGACGCCCTAAAAACATCCCAACGGACCCACGGAGCCCATGGATCCGCTTAACAGCTCGTCAGGGACGCCCCCGAGGGCCTCGGCCCAAAATAAATTCCGGAGCCAGCGCCACCCCAGCGATCCGTGGGCTAACACCCACCGAAAATCGCCAAAAAACTGCAGTTTTCACTCTTTCGCCTATGGGACGCCCTAAAAACATCCCAACGGACCCACGGAGCCCATGGATCCGCTTAACAGCTCGTCAGGGACGCCCCCGAGGGCCTCGGCCAAAAATAAATTCCGGAGCCAGCGCCACCCCAGCGATCCGTGGGCTAACACCCACCGAAAATCGCCAAAAAACTGCAGTTTTCACTCTTTCGCCTATGGGACGCCCTAAAAACATCCCAACGGACCCACAGAGCCCATGGATCCGCTTAACAGCTCGTCAGGGACGCCCCCGAGGGCCTCGGCCCAAAATAAATTCCGGAGCCAGCGCCACCCCAGCGATCCGTGGGCTAACACCCACCGAAAATCGCCAAAAAACTGCAGTTTTCACTCTTTCGCCTATGGGACACCCTAAAAACATCCCAACGGACCCACGGAGCCCATGGATCCGCTTAACAGCTCGTCAGGGACGCCCCCGAGGGCCTCGTCCCTAAATAAATTCCGGAGCCAGCGCCACCCCAGCGATCCGTGGGCTAACACCCACCGAAAATCGCCAAAAAACTGCAGTTTTCACTCTTTCGCCTATGGGACGCCCTAAAAACATCCCAACGGACCCACGGAGCCCATGGATCCGCTTAACAGCTCGTCAGGGATGCCCCCGAGGGCCTCGGCCCAAAATAAATTCCGGAGCCAGCTCCACCCCAGCGATCCGTGGGCTAACACCCACCGAAAATCGCCAAAAAACTGCAGTTTTCACTCTTTCGCCTATGGGACGCCCTAAAAACATCCCAACGGACCCACGGAGCCCATGGATCCGCTTAACAGCTCGTCAGGGACGCCCCCGAGGGTCTCGGCCCAAAATAAATTCCGGAGCCAGCGCCACCCCAGCGATCCGTGGGCTAACACCCACCGAAAATCGCCAAAAAACTGCAGTTTTCACTCTTTCGCCTATGGGACGCCCTAAAAACATCCCAACGGACCCACGGAGCCCATGGATCCGCTTAACAGCTCGTCAGGGACGCCCCCGAGGGCCTCGGCCCAAAATAAATTCCGGAGCCAGCGCCACCCCAGCGATCCGTGGGCTAACACCCACCGAAAATCGCCAAAAAACTGCAGTTTTCACTCTTTCGCCTATGGGACGCCCTAAAAACATCCCAACGGACCCACGGAGCCCATGGATCCGCTTAACAGCTCGTCAGGGATGCCCCCGAGGGCCTCGGCCCAAAATAAATTCCGGAGCCAGCGCCACCCCAGCGATCCGTGGGCTAACACCCACCGAAAATCGCCAAAAAACTGCAGTTTTCACTCTTTCGCCTATGGGACGCCCTAAAAACATCCCAACGGACCCACGTAGCCCATGGATCCGCTTAAAAGCTCGTCAGGGACGCCCCCGAGGGCCTCGGCCCAAAATAAATTCCGGAGCCAGCGCCACCCCAGCGATCCGTGGGCTAACACCCACCGAAAATTGCCAAAAAACTGCAGTTTTCACTCTTTCGCCTATGGGACGCCCTAAAAACATCCCAACGGACCCACGGAGCCCATGGATCCACTTAACAGCTCGTCAGGGATGCCCCCGAGGGCCTCGGCCCAAAATAAATTCCGGAGCCAGCGCCACCCCAGCGATCCGTGGGCTAACACCCACCGAAAATCGCCAAAAAACTGCAGTTTTCACTCTTTCGCCTATGGGACGCCCTAAAAACATCCCAACGGACCCACGGAGCCCATGGATCCGCTTAACAGCTCGTCAGGGACGCCCCCGAGGGCCTCGGCCCAAAATAAATTCCGGAGCCAGCGCCACCCCAGCGATCCGTGGGCTAACACCCACCGAAAATCGCCAAAAAACTGCAGTTTTCACTCTTTCGCCTATGGGACGCCCTAAAAACATCCCAACGGACCCACGGAGCCCATGGATCCGCTTAACAGCTCGTCAGGGACGCCCCCGAGGGCCTCGGCCCAAAATAAATTCCGGAGCCAGCGCCACCCCAGCGATCCGTGGGCTAACACCCACCGAAAATCGCCAAAAAACTGCAGTTTTCACTCTTTCGCCTATGGGACGCCCTAAAAACATCCCAACGGACCCACGGAGCCCATGGATCCGCTTAACAGCTCGTCAGGGATGCCCCCGAGGGCCTCGGCCCAAAATAAATTCCGGAGCCAGCGCCACCCCAGCGATCCGTGGGCTAACACCCACCGAAAATCGCCAAAAAACTGCATTTTTCACTCTTTCGCCTATGGGACGCCCTAAAAACATCCCAACGGACCCACGGAGCCCATGGATCCGCTTAAAAGCTCGTCAGGGACGCCCCCGAGGGCCTCGGCCCAAAATAATTTCCGGGGCCAGCGCCACCCCACTGATCCGTGGGCTAACACCCACCGAAAATTGCCAAAAAACTGCAGTTTTCACTCTTTCGCCTATGGGACGCCCTAAAAACATCCCAACGGACCCACGGAGCCCATGGATCCGCTTAACAGCTCGTCAGAGATGCCCCCGAGGGCCTCGGCCCAAAATAAATTCCGGAGCCAGCGCCACCCCAGCGATCCGTGGGCTAACACCCACCGAAAATCGCCAAAAAACTGCAGTTTTCACTCTTTCGCCTATGGGACGCCCTAAAAACATCCCAACGGACCCACGGAGCCTATGGATCCGCTTAAAAGCTCGTCAGGGACGCCCCCGAGGGCCTCGGCCCAAAATAATTTCCGGAGCCAGCGCCACCCCACTGATCCGTGGGCTAACACCCACCGAAAATTGCCAAAAAACTGCAGTTTTCACTCTTTCGCCTATGGGACGCCCTAAAAACATCCCAACGGACCCACGGAGCCCATGGATCCGCTTAACAGCTCGTCAGGGACGCCCTCGAGGGCCTCGGCCCAAAATAATTTCCGGAGCCAGCGCCACCCCAGCGATCCGTGGGCTAACACCTACCGAAAATCGCCAAAAAACTGTAGTTTTTACTCTTTCGCCTATGGGACGCCCTAAAAACATCCCAACGGACCCACGGAGCACATGGATCCGCTTAACAGCTCATCAGGGACGCCCCTGAGGGCCTCGGTCCAAAATAATTTTTGGAGCCAGCGCCACCCCAGCGATCCGTGGGCTAACACCCACTGAAAATCGCCAAAAAACTGCAGTTTTCACTCTTTTGCCTATGGGACGCCCTAAAAACATCCCAACGGACCCACGGAGCCCATGGATCCGCTTAACAGCTCGTCAGGGACGCCCTCGAGGGCCTCGGCCCAAAATAATTTTTGGAGCCAGCGCCACCCCAGCGATCCGTGGGCTAACACCCACCGAAAATCACCAAAAAACTGCAGTTTTCACTCTTTCGCCTATGGGACGCCCTAAAAACATCCCAACGGACCCACGGAGCCCATGGATCCGCTTAACAGCTCGTCAGGGACGCCCCCGAGGGCCTCGGCCCAAAATAATTTCCGGAGCCAGCGCCACCCCAGCGATCCGTGGGCTAACACCCACCGAAAATCACCAAAAAACTGCAGTTTTCACTCTTTCGCCTATGGGACGCCCTAAAAACATCCCAACGGACCCACGGAGCCCATGGATCCGCTTAACAGCTCGTCAGGGACGCCCCCGAGGGCCTCGGCCCAAAATAATTTCCAGAGCCAGCCCCACCCCAGCGATCCGTGGGCTAACACCCACCGAAAATTGCCAAAAAACTGCAGTTTTCACTCTTTCGCCTATGGGACGCCCTAAAAACATCCCAACGGACCCACGGAGCCCATGGATCCGCTTAACAGCTCGTCAGGGACGCCCCCGAGGGCCTCGGCCCAAAATAATTTCCGGAGCCAGCGCCACCCCAGCGATCCGTTGTTTAACACCCACCGAAAATTGCCAAAAAACTGCAGTTTTCACTCTTTCGCCTATGGGACGCCCTAAAAACATCCCAACGGACCCACGGAGCCCATGGATCCGCTTAACAGCTCGTCAGGGACGCCCCCGAGGGCCTCGGCCCAAAATAATTTCCGGAGCCAGCGCCACCCCAGCGATCCGTGGGCTAACACCCATCGAAAATCGCCAAAAAACTGCAGTTTTCACTCTTTCGCCTATGGGACGCCCTAAAAACATCCCAACGGACCCACGGAGCCCATGGATCCGCTTAACAGCTCGTCAGGGACGCCCCCGAGGGCCTCGGCCCAAAATAATTTCTGGAGCCAGCCCCACCCCAGCGATCCGTGGGCTAACACCCACCGAAAATCGCCAAAAAACTGTAGTTTTCACTCTTTCGCCTATGGGACGCCCTAAAAACATCCCAACGGACCCACGGAGCCCATGGATCCGCTTAACAGCTCGTCAGGGACGCCCCCGAGGGCCTCGGCCCAAAATAATTTCCGGAGCCAGCGCCACCCCAGCGATCCGTGGTTTAACACCCACCGAAAATCGCCAAAAAACTGCAGTTTTCACTCTTTCGCCTATGGGACGCCCTAAAAACATCCCAACGGACCCACGGAGCCCATGGATCCGCTTAACAGCTCGTCAGGGACGTCCCCGAGGGTCTCGGCCCAAAATAATTTCCGGAGCCAGCGCCACCCCAGCGATCCGTGGGCTAACACCCACCGAAAATCGCCAAAAAACTGCAGTTTTCACTCTTTCGCCTATGGGACGCCCTAAAAACATCCCAACGGACCCACGGAGCCCATGGATCCGCTTAACAGCTCATCAGGGACGCCCCCGAGGGCCTCGGCCCAAAATAATTTCCGGATCCAGCGCCACCCCAGCGATCCGTGGGCTAACACCCACCGAAAATCGCCAAAAAACTGCAGTTTTCACTCTTTCGCCTATGGGATGCCCTAAAAACATCCCAACGGACCCACGGAGCCCATGGATCAGCTTAACAGCTCGTCAGGGACGCCCCCGAGGGTCTCGGCCCAAAATAATTTCCGGAGCCAGCGCCACCCCAGCGATCCGTGGGCTGACACCCACCGAAAATCGCCAAAAAACTGCAGTTTTCACTCTTTCGCCTATGGGACGCCCTAAAAACATCCCAACGGACCCACGGAGCCCATGGATCCGCTTAACAGCTCGTCAGGGACGCCCCCGAGGGCCTCGGCCCAAAATAATTTTCGGAGCCAGCGCCACCCCAGCGATCCGTGGGCTAACACCCACCGAAAATCGCCAAAAAACTGCAGTTTTCACTCTTTCGCCAATGGGACGCCCTAAAAACATTCCAACGGACCCACGGAGCCCATGGATCCGCTTAACAGCTCGTCAGGGACGCCCCCGAGGGCCTCGGCCCAAAATAATTTCTGGAGCCAGCGCCACCCCAGCGATCCGTGGGCTAACACCCACCGAAAATCGCCAAAAAACTGCAGTTTTCACTCTTTCGCCTATGGGACGCCCTAAAAACATCCCCACAGACCCACGAAGCCCATGGATCCGCTTAACAGCTCGTCAGGGACGCCCCCGAGGGCCTCGGCCCAAAATAATTTCCGGAGCCAGCGCCACCCCAGCGATCCGTGGTCTAACACCCACCGAAAATCGCCAAAAAACTGCAGTTTTCACTCTTTTGCCTATGGGACGCCCTAAAAACATCCCAACGGACCCACGGAGCCCATGGATCCGCTTAACAGCTCGTCAGGGACGCCCCCGAGGGCCTCGGCCCAAAATAATTTCTGGAGCCAGCGCCACCCCAGCGATCCGTGGGCTAACACCCACCGAAAATCGCCAAAAAACTACAGTTTTCACTCTTTCGCCTATGGGACGCCCTAAAAACATCCCAACGGACCCACAGAGCCCATGGATCCGCTTAACAGCTCGTCAGGGACGCCCTCGAGGGCCTCGGCCCAAAATAATTTCCGGAGCCAGCGCCACCCCAGCGATCCGTGGGCTAACACCCACCGAAAATCGCCAAAAAACTGCAGTTTTCACTCTTTCGCCTATGGGACGCCCTAAAAACATCCCAACGGACCCACGGAGCCCATGGATCCGCTTAACAGCTCATCAGGGACGCCCCCGAGGGCCTCGGCCCAAAATAATTTCCGGATCCAGCGCCACCCCAGCGATCCGTGGGCTAACACCCACCGAAAATCGCCAAAAAACTGCAGTTTTCACTCTTTCGCCTATGGGATGCCCTAAAAACATCCCAACGGACCCACGGAGCCCATGGATCCGCTTAACAGCTCATCAGGGACGCCCCCGAGGGCCTCGGCCCAAAATAATTTCCGGAGCCAGCGCCACCCCAGCGATCCGTGGGCTAACACCCACCGAAAATCGCCAAAAAACTGCAGTTTTCACTCTTTCGCCTATGGGACGCCCTAAAAACATCCCAACGGACCCACGAAGCCCATGGATCCGCTTAACAGCTCGTCAGGGACGCCCCCGAGGGCCTCGGCCCAAAATAATTTCTGGAGCCAGCGCCACCCCAGCGATCCGTGGGCTAACACCCACCGAAAATCGCCAAAAAACTGCAGTTTTCACTCTTTCGCCTATGGGACGCCCTAAAAACATCCCCACAGACCCACGGAGCCCATGGATCCGCTTAACAGCTCGTCAGGGACGCCCCCGAGGGCCTCGGCCCAAAATAATTTCCGGAGCCAGCGCCACCCCAGCGATCCGTGGGCTAACACCCACCGAAAATCGCCAAAAAACTGCAGTTTTCACTCTTTCGCCAATGGGACGCCCTAAAAACATTCCAACGGACCCACGGAGCCCATGGATCCGCTTAACAGCTCGTCAGGGACGCCCCCGAGGGCCTCGGCCCAAAATAATTTCTGGAGCCAGCGCCACCCCAGCGATCCGTGGGCTAACACCCACCGAAAATCGCCAAAAAACTGCAGTTTTCACTCTTTCGCCTATGGGACGCCCTAAAAACATCCCCACAGACCCACGGAGCCCATGGATCCGCTTAACAGCTCGTCAGGGACGCCCCCGAGGGCCTCGGCCCAAAATAATTTCCGGAGCCAGCGCCACCCCAGCGATCCGTGGTCTAACACCCACCGAAAATTGCCAAAAAACTGCAGTTTTCACTCTTTCGCCTATGGGACGCCCTAAAAACATCCCAACGGACCCACGGAGCCCATGGATCCGCTTAACAGCTCGTCAGGGACGCCCCCGAGGGCCTCGGCCCAAAATAATTTCTAGAGCCAGCGCCACCCCAGCGATCCGTGGGCTAACACCCACCGAAAATTGCCAAAAAACTACAGTTTTCACTCTTTCGCCTATGGGACGCCCTAAAAACATCCCAACGGACCCACAGAGCCCATGGATCCGCTTAACAGCTCGTCAGGGATGCCCCCGAGGGCCTCGGCCCAAAATAAATTCCGGAGCCAGCGCCACCCCAGCGATCCGTGGGCTAACACCCACCGAAAATCGCCAAAAAACTGCAGTTTTCACTCTTTCGCCTATGGGACGCCCTAAAAACATCCCAACGGACCCACGGAGCCCATGGATCCGCTTAACAGCTCGTCAGGGATGCCCCCGAGGGCCTCGGCCCAAAATAATTTCTAGAGCCAGCGCCACCCCAGCGATCCGTGGGCTAACACCCACCGAAAATTGCCAAAAAACTGCAGTTTTCACTCTTTCGCCTATGGGACGCCCTAAAAACATCCCAACGGACCCACAGAGCCCATGGATCCGCTTAACAGCTCGTCAGGGATGCCCCCGAGGGCCTCGGCCCAAAATAAATTCCGGAGCCAGCGCCACCCCAGCGATCCGTGGGCTAACACCCACCGAAAATCGCCAAAAAACTGCAGTTTTCACTCTTTCGCCTATGGGACGCCCTAAAAACATCCCAACGGACCCATGGAGCCCATGGATCCGCTTAACAGCTCGTCAGGGACGCCCCCGAGGGCCTCGGCCCAAAATAAATTCCGGAGCCAGCGCCACCCCAGCGATCCGTGGGCTAACACCCACCGAAAATCGCCAAAAAACTGCAGTTTTCACTCTTTCGCCTATGGGACGCCCTAAAAACATCCCAACGGACCCACGGAGCCCATGGATCCGCTTAACAGCTCATCAGGGACGCCCCCGAGGGCCTCGGCCCAAAATAATTTCCGGATCCAGCGCCACCCCAGCGATCCGTGGGCTAACACCCACCGAAAATCGCCAAAAAACTGCAGTTTTCACTCTTTCGCCTATGGGATGCCCTAAAAACATCCCAACGGACCCACGGAGCCCATGGATCCGCTTAACAGCTCATCAGGGACGCCCCCGAGGGCCTCGGCCCAAAATAATTTCCGGAGCCAGCGCCACCCCAGCGATCCGTGGGCTAACACCCACCGAAAATCGCCAAAAAACTGCAGTTTTCACTCTTTCGCCTATGGGACGCCCTAAAAACATCCCAACGGACCCACGAAGCCCATGGATCCGCTTAACAGCTCGTCAGGGACGCCCCCGAGGGCCTCGGCCCAAAATAATTTCTGGAGCCAGCGCCACCCCAGCGATCCGTGGGCTAACACCCACCGAAAATCGCCAAAAAACTGCAGTTTTCACTCTTTCGCCTATGGGACGCCCTAAAAACATCCCCACAGACCCACGGAGCCCATGGATCCGCTTAACAGCTCGTCAGGGACGCCCCCGAGGGCCTCGGCCCAAAATAATTTCCGGAGCCAGCGCCACCCCAGCGATCCGTGGGCTAACACCCATCGAAAATCGCCAAAAAACTGCAGTTTTCACTCTTTCGCCTATGGGATGCCCTAAAAACATCCCAACGGACCCACGGAGCCCATGGATCCGCTTAACAGCTCGTCAGGGATGCCCCCGAGGGCCTCGGCCCAAAATAATTTCTAGAGCCAGCGCCACCCCAGCGATCCGTGGGCTAACACCCACCGAAAATTGCCAAAAAACTGCAGTTTTCACTCTTTCGCCTATGGGACGCCCTAAAAACATCCCAACGGACCCACAGAGCCCATGGATCCGCTTAACAGCTCGTCAGGGACGCCCTCGAGGGCCTCGGCCCAAAATAATTTCCGGAGCCAGCGCCACCCCAGCGATCCGTGGGCTAACACCCACCGAAAATCGCCAAAAAACTACAGTTTTCACTCTTTCGCCTATGGGACGCCCTAAAAACATCCCAACGGACCCACGAAGCCCATGGATCCGCTTAACAGCTCGTCAGGGATGCCCCCGAGGGCCTCGGTCCAAAATAATTTTCGAAGCCAGCGCCACCCCAGCAATCCGTGGGCTAACACCCACCGAAAATCGCCAAAAAACTACAGTTTTCACTCTTTCGCCTATGGGACGCCCTAAAAACATCCTAACGGACCCACGGAGCCCATGGATCCGCTTAAAAGCTCGTCAGGGACGCCCCCGAGGGCCTCGGCCCAAAATAATTTCCGGAGCCAGCGCCACCCCACTGATCCGTGGGCTAACACCCACCGAAAATTGCCAAAAAACTGCAGTTTTCACTCTTTCGCCTATGGGACGCCCTAAAAACATCCCAACGGACCCACGGAGCCCATGGATCCGCTTAAAAGCTCGTCAGGGACGCCCCCGAGGGCCTCGGCCCAAAATAATTTCCGAAGCCAGCGCCACCCCACTGATCCGTGGGCTAACACCCACCGAAAATCGCCAAAAAACTGCAGTTTTCACTCTTTCGCCTATGGGACGCCCTAAAAACATCCCAACGGACCCACGGAGCCCATGGATCCGCTTAACAGCTCGTCAGGGATGCCCCCGAGGGCCTCGGCCCAAAATAATTTCCGGAGCCAGCGCCACCCCAGCGATCCGTGGGCTAACACCCACCGAAAATCGCCAAAAAACTGCAGTTTTCACTCTTTCGCCTATGGGACGCCCTAAAAACATCCCAACGGACCCACGGAGCCCATGGATCCGCTTAACAGCTTGTCAGGGACGCCCCCGAGGGCCTCGGCCCAAAATAATTTCCGGAGCCAGCGCCACCCCAGCGATCCGTGGGCTAACAACCACCGAAAATCGCCAAAAAACTGCAGTTTTCACTCTTTTGCCTATGGGACGCCCTAAAAACATCCCAACGGACCCACAGGCCTATGGATCCTCTTAACAACTCGTCAGGGACGCCCCCGAGGGCCTCGGCCCAAAATAATTTCTGGAGCCAGCGCCACCCCAGCGATCCGTGGGCTAACACCCACCGAAAATCGCCAAAAAACTGCAATTTTCACTCTTTCGCCTATGGGACGCCCTAAAAACATTCCAACGGACCCACGGAGCCCATGGATCCGCTTAACAGCTCGTCAGGGACGCCCCCGAGGGCCTCGGCCCAAAATAATTTCCGGAGCCAGCGCCACCCCAGCGATCCGTGGGCTAACACCCACCGAAAATTGCCAAAAAACTGCAGTTTTCACTCTTTCGCCTATGGGACGCCCTAAAAACATCCCAACAGACCCACGGAGCCCATGGATCCGCTTAACAGCTCGCCAGGGACGCCCCCGAGGGCCTCGGCCCAAAATAATTTCCGGAGCCAGCGCCACCCCACTGATCCGTGGGCTAACACCCACCGAAAATTGCCAAAAAACTGCAGTCTTCACTCTTTCGCCTATGGGACGCCCTAAAAACATCCCAACGGACCCACGGAGCCCATGGATCCGCTTAACAGCTCGTCAGGGACGCCCTCGAGGGCCTCGGCCCAAAATAATTTCCGAAGCCAGCGCCACCCCAGCGATCCGTGGGCTAACACCTACCGAAAATCGCCAAAAAATTGTAGTTTTTACTCTTTCGCCTATGGGACGCCCTAAAAACATCCCAACGGACCCACGGAGCCCATGGATCCGCTTAACAGCTCATCAGGGATGCCCCCGAGGGCCTCGGTCCAAAATAATTTTCGGAGCCAGCGCCACCCCAGCGATCCGTGGGCTAACACCCACTGAAAATCGCCAAAAAACTGCAGTTTTCACTCTTTCGCCTATGGGACGCCCTAAAAACATCCCAACGGACCCACGGAGCCCATGGATCCGCTTAACAGCTCGTCAGAGACGCCCCCGAGGGCCTCGGCCCAAAATAATTTCCGGAGCCAGCCCCACCCCAGCGATCCGTGGGCTAGCACCCACCGAAAATCGCCAAAAAACTGCAGTTTTCACTCTTTCGCCTATGGGACGCCCTAAAAACATTCCAACGGACCCACGAAGCCCATGGATCCGCTTAACAGCTCGTCAGGGACGCCCCCGAGGGCCTCGGCCTAAAATAATTTTCGGAGCCAGCGCCACCCCAGCGATCCGTGGGCTAACACCCACCGAAAATCGCCAAAAAACTGCAGTTTTCACTCTTTCGCCTATGGGACGCCCTAAAAACATCCCAACGGACCCACGGAGCCCATGGATCCGCTTAACAGCTCGTCAGGGACGCCCTCGAGGGCCTCGGCCCAAAATAATTTCCGGAGCCAGCGCCACCCCAGCGATCCGTGGGCTAACACCTACCGAAAATCGCCAAAAAATTGTAGTTTTTACTCTTTCGCCTATGGGACGCCCTAAAAACATCCCAACGGACCCACGGAGCCCATGGATCCGCTTAACAGCTCATCAGGGATGCCCCCGAGGGCCTCGGTCCAAAATAATTTTCGGAGCCAGCGCCACCCCAGCGATCCGTGGGCTAACACCCACTGAAAATCGCCAAAAAACTGCAGTTTTCACTCTTTCGCCTATGGGACGCCCTAAAAACATCCCAACGGACCCACGAAGCCCATGGATCCGCTTAACAGCTCGTCAGGGACGCCCCCGAGGGCCTCGGCCCAAAATAATTTCTGGAGCCAGCGCCACTCCAGCGATCCGTGGGCTAACACCCACCGAAAATCGCCAAAAAACTGCAGTTTTCACTCTTTCGCCTATGGGACGCCCTAAAAACATCCCCACAGACCCACGGAGCCCATGGATCCGCTTAACAGCTCGTCAGGGACGCCCCCGAGGGCCTCGGCCCAAAATAATTTCCGGAGCCAGCGCCACCCCAGCGATCCGTGGTCTAACACCCACCGAAAATTGCCAAAAAACTGCAGTTTTCACTCTTTCGCCTATGGGATGCCCTAAAAACATCCCAACGGACCCACGGAGCCCATGGATCCGCTTAACAGCTCGTCAGGGACGCCCCCGAGGGCCTCGGCCCAAAATAATTTCTAGAGCCAGCGCCACCCCAGCGATCCGTGGGCTAACACCCACCGAAAATTGCCAAAAAACTGCAGTTTTCACTCTTTCGCCTATGGGACGCCCTAAAAACATCCCAACGGACCCACAGAGCCCATGGATCCGCTTAACAGCTCGTCAGGGACGCCCTCGAGGGCCTCGGCCCAAAATAATTTCCGGAGCCAGCGCCACCCCAGCGATCCGTGGGCTAACACCCACCGAAAATCGCCAAAAAACTGCAGTTTTCACTCTTTCGCCTATGGGACGCCCTAAAAACATCCCAACGGACCCACGAAGCCCATGGATCCGCTTAACAGCTCGTCAGGGATGCCCCCGAGGGCCTCGGTCCAAAATAATTTTCGAAGCCAGCGCCACCCCAGCAATCCGTGGGCTAACACCCACCGAAAATCGCCAAAAAACTACAGTTTTCACTCTTTCGCCTATGGGACGCCCTAAAAACATCCTAACGGACCCACGGAGCCCATGGATCCGCTTAAAAGCTCGTCAGGGACGCCCCCGAGGGCCTCGGCCCAAAATAATTTCCGGAGCCAGCGCCACCCCACTGATCCGTGGGCTAACACCCACCGAAAATCGCCAAAAAACTGCAGTTTTCACTCTTTCGCCTATGGGACGCCCTAAAAACATCCCAACGGACCCACGGAGCCCATGGATCCGCTTAACAGCTCGTCAGGGATGCCCCCGAGGGCCTCGGCCCAAAATAATTTCCGGAGCCAGCGCCACCCCAGCGATCCGTGGGCTAACACCCACTGAAAATCGCCAAAAAACTGCAGTTTTCACTCTTTCGCCTATGGGACGCCCTAAAAACATCCCAACGGACCCACGGAGCCCATGGATCCGCATAACAGCTCGTCAGGGACGCCCTCGAGGGCCTCGTCCCAAAATAATTTCCGGAGCCAGCGCCACCCCAGCGATCCGTGGGCTAACACCCACCGAAAATCGCCAAAAAACTGCAGTTTTCACTCTTTCGCCTATGGGACGCCCTAAAAACATCCCAACGGACCCACGGAGCCCATGGATCCGCTTAACAGCTTGTCAGGGACGCCCCCGAGGGCCTCGGCCCAAAATAATTTCCGGAGCCAGCGCCACCCCAGCGATCCGTGGGCTAACAACCACCGAAAATCGCCAAAAAACTGCAGTTTTCACTCTTTTGCCTATGGGACGCCCTAAAAACATCCCAACGGACCCACAGGCCTATGGATCCTCTTAACAACTCGTCAGGGACGCCCCCGAGGGCCTCGGTCCAAAATAATTTCTGGAGCCAGCGCCACCCCAGCGATCCGTGGGCTAACACCCACCGAAAATCGCCAAAAAACTGCAATTTTCACTCTTTCGCCTATGGGACGCCCTAAAAACATTCCAACGGACCCACGGAGCCCATGGATCCGCTTAACAGCTCGCCAGGGACGCCCCCGAGGGCCTCGGCCCAAAATAATTTCCGGAGCCAGCGCCACCCCACTGATCCGTGGGCTAACACCCACCGAAAATTGCCAAAAAACTGCAGTCTTCACTCTTTCGCCTATGGGACGCCCTAAAAACATCCCAACGGACCCACGGAGCCCATGGATCCGCTTAACAGCTCGTCAGGGACGCCCTCGAGGGCCTCGGCCCAAAATAATTTCCGGAGCCAGCGCCACCCCAGCGATCCGTGGGCTAACACCTACCGAAAATCGCCAAAAAATTGTAGTTTTTACTCTTTCGCCTATGGGACGCCCTAAAAACATCCCAACGGACCCACGGAGCCCATGGATCCGCTTAACAGCTCATCAGGGATGCCCCCGAGGGCCTCGGTCCAAAATAATTTTCGGAGCCAGCGCCACCCCAGCGATCCGTGGGCTAACACCCACTGAAAATCGCCAAAAAACTGCAGTTTTCACTCTTTCGCCTATGGGACGCCCTAAAAACATCCCAACGGACCCACGGAGCCCATGGATCCGCTTAACAGCTCGTCAGAGACGCCCCCGAGGGCCTCGGCCCAAAATAATTTCCGGAGCCAGCCCCACCCCAGCGATCCGTGGGCTAGCACCCACCGAAAATCGCCAAAAAACTGCAGTTTTCACTCTTTCGCCTATGGGACGCCCTAAAAACATCCCAACGGACCCACGGAGCCCATGGATCCGCTTAACAGCTCGTCAGGGACGCCCTCGAGGGCCTCGGCCCAAAATAATTTCCGGAGCCAGCGCCACCCCAGCGATCCGTGGGCTAACACCTACCGAAAATCGCCAAAAAATTGTAGTTTTTACTCTTTCGCCTATGGGACGCCCTAAAAACATCCCAACGGACCCACGGAGCCCATGGATCCGCTTAACAGCTCATCAGGGATGCCCCCGAGGGCCTCGGTCCAAAATAATTTTCGGAGCCAGCGCCACCCCAGCGATCCGTGGGCTAACACCCACTGAAAATCGCCAAAAAACTGCAGTTTTCACTCTTTCGCCTATGGGACGCCCTAAAAACATCCCAACGGACCCACGGAGCCCATGGATCCGCTTAACAGCTCGTCAGAGACACCCTCGAGGGCCTCGGCCCAAAATAATTTCCGGAGCCAGCCCCACCCCAGCGATCCGTGGGCTAGCACCCACCGAAAATCGCCAAAAAACTGCAGTTTTCACTCTTTCGCCTATGGGACGCCCTAAAAACATCCCAACGGACCCACGGAGCCCATGGATCCGCTTAACAGCTCGTCAGGGACGCCCTCGAGGGCCTCGGCCCAAAATAATTTTCGGAGCCAGCGCCACCCCAGCGATCCGTGGGCTAACACCTACCGAAAATCGCCAAAAAATTGTAGTTTTTACTCTTTCGCCTATGGGACGCCCTAAAAACATCCCAACGGACCCACGGAGCCCATGGATCCGCTTAACAGCTCATCAGGGATGCCCCCGAGGGCCTCGGTCCAAAATAATTTTCGGAGCCAGCGCCACCCCAGCGATCCGTGGGCTAACACCCACTGAAAATCGCCAAAAAACTGCAGTTTTCACTCTTTCGCCTATGGGACGCCCTAAAAACATCCCAACGGACCCACGGAGCCCATGGATCCGCTTAACAGCTCGTCAGAGACGCCCCCGAGGGCCTCGGCCCAAAATAATTTCCGGAGCCAGCCCCACCCCAGCGATCCGTGGGCTAGCACCCACCGAAAATCGCCAAAAAACTGCAGTTTTCACTCTTTCGCCTATGGGACGCCCTAAAAACATCCCAACGGACCCACGAAGCCCATGGATCCGCTTAACAGCTCGTCAGGGACGCCCCCGAGGGCCTCGGCCTAAAATAATTTTCAGAGCCAGCGCCACCCCAGCGATCCGTGGGCTAACACCCACCGAAAATCGCCAAAAAACTGCAGTTTTCACTCTTTCGCCAATGGGACGCCCTAAAAACATTCCAACGGACCCACGGAGCCCATGGATCCGCTTAACAGCTCGTCAGGGACGCCCCCGAGGGCCTCGGCCCAAAATAATTTCTGGAGCCAGCGCCACCCCAGCGATCCGTGGGCTAACACCCACCGAAAATCGCCAAAAAACTGCAGTTTTTACTCTTTCGCCTATGGGACGCCCTAAAAACATCCCCACAGACCCACGGAGCCCATGGATCCGCTTAACAGCTCGTCAGAGACGCCCCCGAGGGCCTCGGCCCAAAATAATTTCCGGAGCCAGCGCCACCCCAGCGATCCGTGGTCTAACACCCACCGAAAATTGCCAAAAAACTGCAGTTTTCACTCTTTCGCCTATGGGACGCCCTAAAAACATCCCAACGGACCCACGGAGCCCATGGATCCGCTTAACAGCTCGTCAGGGACGCCCCCGAGGGCCTCGGCCCAAAATAATTTCTAGAGCCAGCGCCACCCCAGCGATCCGTGGGCTAACACCCACCGAAAATTGCCAAAAAACTGCAGTTTTCACTCTTTCGCCTATGGGACGCCCTAAAAACATCCCAACGGCCTCACAGAGCCCATGGATCCGCTTAACAGCTCGTCAGGGACGCCCTCGAGGGCCTCGGCCCAAAATAATTTCCGGAGCCAGCGCCACCCCAGCGATTCGTGGGCTAACACCCACCGAAAATCGCCAAAAAACTGCAGTTTTCACTCTTTCGCCTATGGGACGCCCTAAAAACATCCCCACAGACCCACGAAGCCCATGGATCCGCTTAACAGCTCGTCAGGGACGCCCCCGAGGGCCTCGGCCCAAAATAATTTCCGGAGCCAGCGCCACCCCAGCGATCCGTGGTCTAACACCCACCGAAAATCGCCAAAAAACTGCAGTTTTCACTCTTTCGCCTATGGGACGCCCTAAAAACATCCCAACGGACCCACGAAGCCCATGGATCCGCTTAACAGCTCGTCAGGGACGCCCCTGAGGGCCTCGGCCCAAAATAATTTTCGGAGCCAGCGCCACCCCAGCGATCCGTGGGCTAACACCCACCGAAAATCGCCAAAAAACTGCAGTTTTCACTCTTTCGCCAATGGGACGCCCTAAAAACATTCCAACGGACCCACGGAGCCCATGGATCCGCTTAACAGCTCGTCAGGGACGCCCCCGAGGGCCTCGGCCCAAAATAATTTCTGGAGCCAGCGCCACCCCAGCGATCCGTGGGCTAACACCCACCGAAAATCGCCAAAAAACTCCAGTTTTCACTCTTTTGCCTATGGGACGCCCTAAAAACATCCCCACAGACCCACGGAGCCCATGGATCCGCTTAACAGCTCGTCAGGGACGCCCCCGAGGGCCTCGGCCCAAAATAATTTCCGGAGCCAGCGCCACCCCAGCGATCCGTGGTCTAACACCCACCGAAAATTGCCAAAAAACTGCAGTTTTCACTCTTTCGCCTATGGGACGCCCTAAAAACATCCCAACGGACCCACGGAGCCCATGGATCCGCTTAACAGCTCGTCAGGGACGCCCTCGAGGGCCTCGGCCCAAAATAATTTCCGGAGCCAGCGCCACCCCAGCGATCCGTGGGCTAACACCCACCGAAAATCGCCAAAAAACTGCAGTTTTCACTCTTTCGCCTATGGGACGCCCTAAAAACATCCCAACGGACCCACGAAGCCCATGGATCCGCTTAACAGCTCGTCAGGGACGCCCCCGAGGGCCTCGGTCCAAAATAATTTTCGAAGCCAGCGCCACCCCAGCAATCCGTGGGCTAACACCCACCGAAAATCGCCAAAAAACTACAGTTTTCACTCTTTCGCCTATGGGACGCCCTAAAAACATCCTAACGGACCCACGGAGCCCATGGATCCGCTTAAAAGCTCGTCAGGGACGCCCCCGAGGGCCTCGGCCCAAAATAATTTCCGAAGCCAGCGCCACCCCACTGATCCGTGGGCTAACACCCACCGAAAATTGCCAAAAAACTGCAGTTTTCACTCTTTCGCCTATGGGACGCCCTAAAAACATCCCAACGGACCCACGGAGCCCATGGATCCGCTTAAAAGCTCGTCAGGGACGCCCCCGAGGGCCTCGGCCCAAAATAATTTCCGGAGCCAGCGCCACCCCACTGATCCGTGGGCTAACACCCACCGAAAATCGCCAAAAAACTGCAGTTTTCACTCTTTCGCCTATGGGACGCCCTAAAAACATCCCAACGGACCCACGGAGCCCATGGATCCGCTTAACAGCTCGTCAGGGATGCCCCCGAGGGCCTCGGCCCAAAATAATTTCCGGAGCCAGCGCCACCCCAGCGATCCGTGGGCTAACACCCACCGAAAATCGCCAAAAAACTGCAGTTTTCACTCTTTCGCCTATGGGACGCCCTAAAAACATCCCAACGGACCCACGGAGCCCATGGATCCGCTTAACAGCTCGTCAGGGACGCCCTCGAGGGCCTCGTCCCAAAATAATTTCCGGAGCCAGCGCCACCCCAGCGATCCGTGGGCTAACACCCACCGAAAATCGCCAAAAAACTGCAGTTTTCACTCTTTCGCCTATGGGACGCCCTAAAAACATCCCAACGGACCCACGGAGCCCATGGATCCGCTTAACAGCTTGTCAGGGACGCCCCCGAGGGCCTCGGCCCAAAATAATTTCCGGAGCCAGCGCCACCCCAGCGATCCGTGGGCTAACAACCACCGAAAATCGCCAAAAAACTGCAGTTTTCACTCTTTTGCCTATGGGACGCCCTAAAAACATCCCAACGGACCCACAGGCCTATGGATCCTCTTAACAACTCGTCAGGGACGCCCCCGAGGGCCTCGGCCCAAAATAATTTCTGGAGCCAGCGCCACCTCAGCGATCCGTGGGCTAACACCCACCGAAAATCGCCAAAAAACTGCAATTTTCACTCTTTCGCCTATGGGACGCCCTAAAAACATTCCAACGGACCCACGGAGCCCATGGATCCGCTTAACAGCTCGTCAGGGACGCCCCCGAGGGCCTCGGCCCAAAATAATTTCCGGAGCCAGCGCCACCCCAGCGATCCGTGGGCTAACACCCACCGAAAATTGCCAAAAAACTGCAGTTTTCACTCTTTCGCCTATGGGACGCCCTAAAAACATCCCAACAGACCCACGGAGCCCATGGATCCGCTTAACAGCTCGCCAGGGACGCCCCCGAGGGCCTCGGCCCAAAATAATTTCCGGAGCCAGCGCCACCCCACTGATCCGTGGGCTAACACCCACCGAAAATTGCCAAAAAACTGCAGTTTTCACTCTTTCGCCTATGGGACGCCCTAAAAACATCCCAACGGACCCACGGAGCCCATGGATCCGCTTAACAGCTCGTCAGGGACGCCCTCGAGGGCCTCGGCCCAAAATAATTTCCGGAGCCAGCGCCACCCCAGCGATCCGTGGGCTAACACCTACCGAAAATCGCCAAAAAATTGTAGTTTTTACTCTTTCGCCTATGGGACGCCCTAAAAACATCCCAACGGACCCACGGAGCCCATGGATCCGCTTAACAGCTCATCAGGGATGCCCCCGAGGGCCTCGGTCCAAAATAATTTTCGGAGCCAGCGCCACCCCAGCGATCCGTGGGCTAACACCCACTGAAAATCGCCAAAAAACTGCAGTTTTCACTCTTTCGCCTATGGGACGCCCTAAAAACATCCCAACGGACCCACGGAGCCCATGGATCCGCTTAACAGCTCGTCAGAGACGCCCCCGAGGGCCTCGGCCCAAAATAATTTCCGGAGCCAGCCCCACCCCAGCGATCCGTGGGCTAGCACCCACCGAAAATCGCCAAAAAACTGCAGTTTTCACTCTTTCGCCTATGGGACGCCCTAAAAACATCCCAACGGACCCACGGAGCCCATGGATCCGCTTAACAGCTCATCAGGGACGCCCCCGAGGGCCTCGGCCCAAAATAATTTCCGAAGCCAGCGCCACCCCAGCGATCCGTGGTTTAACACCCACCGAAAATCGCCAAAAAACTGCAGTTTTCACTCTTTCGCCTATGGGACGCCCTAAAAACATCCCAACGGACCCACGGAGCCCATGGATCCGCTTAACAGCTCGTCAGGGACGCCCCCGAGGGCCTCGGCCCAAAATAATTTCCGGAGCCAGCGCCACCCCAGCGATCCGTGGGCTAACACCCACCGAAAATCGCCAAAAAACTGTAGTTTTCACTCTTTCGCCTATGGGACGCCCTAAAAACATCCCAACGGACCCACGGAGCCCATGGATCCGCTTAACAGCTCATCAGGGACGCCCCCGAGGGCCTCGGCCCAAAATAATTTCCGGATCCAGCGCCACCCCAGCGATCCGTGGGCTAACACCCACCGAAAATTGCCAAAAAACTGCAGTTTTCACTCTTTCGCCCATGGGATGCCCTAAAAACATCCCAACGGACCCACGGATCCCATGGATCCGCTTAACAGCTCATCAGGGACGCCCCCGAGGGCCTCGGCCCAAAATAATTTCCGGAGCCAGCGCCACCCCAGCGATCCGTGGGCTAACACCCACCGAAAATCGCCAAAAAACTGCAGTTTTCACTCTTTCGCCTATGGGACGCCCTAAAAACATCCCAACGGACCCACGGAGCCCATGGATCCGCTTAACAGCTCATCAGGGACGCCCCCGAGGGCCTCGGCCCAAAATAATTTCCGGAGCCAGCGCCACCCCAGCGATCCGTGGTTTAACACCCACCGAAAATCGCCAAAAAACTGCAGTTTTCACTCTTTCGCCTATGGGACGCCCTAAAAACATCCCAACGGACCCACGGAGCCCATGGATCCGCTTAACAGCTCATCAGGGACGCCCCCAAGGGCCTCGGCCCAAAATAATTTCCGGATCCAGCGCCACCCCAGCGATCCGTGGGCTAACACCCACCAAAAATCGCCAAAAAACTGCAGTTTTCACTCTTTCGCCCATGGGATGCCCTAAAAACATCCCAACGGACCCACGGAGCCCATGGATCCGCTTAACAGCTCATCAGGGACGCCCCCGAGGGCCTCGGCCCAAAATAATTTCCGGAGCCAGCGCCACCCCAGCGATCCGTGGGCTAACACCCACCGAAAATCGCCAAAAAACTACAGTTTTCACTCTTTCGCCTATGGGACGCCCTAAAAACATCCCAACGGACCCACGGAGCCCGTGGATCCGCTTAACAGCTCGTCAGGGATGCCCCCGAGGGCCTCGGCCCAAAATAATTTTTGGAGCCAGCGCCACCCCAGCGATCCGTGGGCTAACACCCACCGAAAATCGCCAAAAAACTGCAGTTTTCACTCTTTCGCCTATGAGACGCCCTAAAAACATCCCAACGGACCCACGGAGCCCATGGATCTGCTTAACAGCTCGTCAGGGATGCCCCCGAGGGCCTCGGCCCAAAATAATTTACGGAGCCAGCGCCACCCTAGCGATCCGTGGGCTAACACCCACCGAAAATCGCCAAAAAACTACAGTTTTCACTCTTTCGCCTATGGGACGCCCTAAAAACATCCCAACAGACCCACGGAGCCCATGGATCCGCTTAACAGCTCATCAGGGACGCCTCCAAGGGCCTCGGCCCAAAATAATTTCCGGATCCAGCGCCACCCCAGCGATCCGTGGGCTAACACCCACCAAAAATCGCCAAAAAACTGCAGTTTTCACTCTTTCGCCCATGGGATGCCCTAAAAACATCCCAACGGACCCACGGAGCCCATGGATCCGCTTAACAGCTCATCAGGGACGCCCCCGAGGGCCTCGGCCCAAAATAATTTCCGGAGCCAGCGCCACCCCAGCGATCCGTGGGCTAACACCCACCGAAAATCGCCAAAAAACTACAGTTTTCACTCTTTCGCCTATGGGACGCCCTAAAAACATCCCAACGGACCCACGGAGCCCGTGGATCCGCTTAACAGCTCGTCAGGGATGCCCCCGAGGGCCTCGGCCCAAAATAATTTTTGGAGCCAGCGCCACCCCAGCGATCCGTGGGCTAACACCCACCGAAAATCGCCAAAAAACTGCAGTTTTCACTCTTTCGCCTATGAGACGCCCTAAAAACATCCCAACGGACCCACGGAGCCCATGGATCTGCTTAACAGCTCGTCAGGGATGCCCCCGAGGGCCTCGGCCCAAAATAATTTACGGAGCCAGCGCCACCCCAGTGATCCGTGGGCTAACACCTACCGAAAATCGCCAAAAAACTGCAGTTTTCACTCTTTCGCCTATGGGACGCCCTAAAAACATCCCAACGGACCCACGGAGCCCATGGATCCGCTTAACAGCTCGTCAGGGATGCCCCCAAGGGCCTCGGCCCAAAATAATTTCCGGAGCCAGCGCCACCCTAGCGATCCGTGGGCTAACACCCACCGAAAATCGCCAAAAAACTACAGTTTTCACTCTTTCGCCTATGGGACGCCCTAAAAACATCCCAACAGACCCACGGAGCCCATGGATCCGCTTAACAGCTCGTCAGGGACGCCCCCGAGGGCCTCGGCCCAAAATAATTTCCGAAGCCAGCGCCACCCCAGCGATCCGTGGGCTAACACCCACCGAAAATCGCCAAAAAACTGCAGTTTTCACTCTTTCGCCTATGGCACGCCCTAAAAACATCCCAACGGACCCACGGAGCCCATGGATCCGCTTAACAGCTCGTCAGGGACGCCCCTGAGGGCCTCGGCCCAAAATAATTTTCGGAGCCAGCGCCACCCCTGCGATCCGTGGTCTAACACCCACCGAAAATCACCAAAAAACTGCAGTTTTCACTCTTTCGCCTATGGGACGCCCTAAAAACATCCCAACGGACCCACGGAGCCCATGGATCCGCTTAACAGCTCGTCAGGGATGTCCCCGAGGGCCTCGGCCCAAAATAATTTCCGGAGCCAGCGCCACCCCAGCGATCCGTGGGCTAACACCCACCGAAAATCGCCAAAAAACTGTAGTTTTTACTCTTTCGCCTATGGGACGCCCTAAAAACATCCCAACGGACCCACGGAGCCCATGGATCCGCTTAACAGCTCATCAGGGACGCCCCCGAGGGCCTCGGTCCAAAATAATTTTCGGAGCCAGCGCCACCCCAGCGATCCGTGGGCTAACACCCACCGAAAATCGCCAAAAAACTGCAGTTTTCACTCTTTCGCCCATGGGATGCCCTAAAAACATCCCAACGGACCCACGGAGCCCATGGATCCGCTTAACAGCTCATCAGGGACGCCCCCGAGGGCCTCGGCCCAAAATAATTTCCGGAGCCAGCGCCACCCCAGCGATCCGTGGGCTAACACCCACCGAAAATCGCCAAAAAACTGCAGTTTTCACTCTTTCGCCTATGGGACGCCCTAAAAACATCCCAACGGACCCACGGAGCCCATGGATCCGCTTAACAGCTCATCAGGGACGCCCCCGAGGGCCTCGGCCCAAAATAATTTCCGGAGCCAGCGCCACCCCAGCGATCCGTGGTTTAACACCCACCGAAAATCGCCAAAAAACTGCAGTTTTCACTCTTTCGCCTATGGGACGCCCTAAAAACATCCCAACGGACCCACGGAGCCCATGGATCCGCTTAACAGCTCGTCAGGGACGCCCCCGAGGGCCTCGGCCCAAAATAATTTCCGGAGCCAGCGCCACCCCAGCGATCCGTGGTTTAACACCCACCGAAAATCGCCAAAAAACTGCAGTTTTCACTCTTTCGCCTATGGGACGCCCTAAAAACATCCCAACGGACCCACGGAGCCCATGGATCCGCTTAACAGCTCATCAGGGACGCCCCCGAGGGCCTCGGCCCAAAATAATTTCCGGATCCAGCGCCACCCCAGCGATCCGTGGGCTAACACCCACCAAAAATCGCCAAAAAACTGCAGTTTTCACTCTTTCGCCTATGGGACGCCCTAAAAACATCCCAACGGACCCACGGAGCCCGTGGATCCGCTTAACAGCTCGTCAGGGATGCCCCCGAGGGCCTCGGCCCAAAAAAATTTTTGGAGCCAGCGCCACCCCAGCGATCTGTGGGCTAACACCCACCGAAAATCGCCAAAAAACTGCAGTTTTCACTCTTTCGCCTATGGGACGCCCTAAAAACATCCCAACGGACCCACGGAGCCCATGGATCTGCTTAACAGCTCGTCAGGGACGCCCCCGAGGGCCTCGGCCCAAAATAATTTCCGGAGCCAGCGCCACCCCAGCGATCCGTGGGCTAACACCCACCGAAAATCGCCAAAAAACTGCAGTTTTCACTCTTTCGCCTATGGGACGCCCTAAAAACATCCCAACGGACCCACGGAGCCCATGGATCCGCTTAACAGCTCATCAGGGACGCCCCCGAGGGCCTCGGCCCAAAATAATTTCCGGAGCCAGCGCCACCCCAGCGATCCGTGGGCTAACACCCACCGAAAATCGCCAAAAAACTGCAGTTTTCACTCTTTCGCCTATGGGACGCCCTAAAAACATCCCAACGGACCCACGGAGCCCATGGATCCGCTTAACAGCTCATCAGGGACGCCCCCGAGGGCCTCGGCCCAAAATAATTTCCGGAGCCAGCGCCACCCCAGCGATCCGTGGTTTAACACCCACCGAAAATCGCCAAAAAACTGCAGTTTTCACTCTTTCGCCTATGGGACGCCCTAAAAACATCCCAACGGACCCACGGAGCCCATGGATCCGCTTAACAGCTCATCAGGGACGCCCCCGAGGGCCTCGGCCCAAAATAATTTCCGGATCCAGCGCCACCCCAGCGATCCGTGGGCTAACACCCACCAAAAATCGCCAAAAAACTGCAGTTTTCACTCTTTCGCCCATGGGATGCCCTAAAAACATCCCAACGGACCCACGGAGCCCATGGATCCGCTTAACAGCTCATCAGGGACGCCCCCGAGGGCCTCGGCCCAAAATAATTTCCGGAGCCAGCGCCACCCCAGCGATCCGTGGGCTAACACCCACCGAAAATCGCCAAAAAACTACAGTTTTCACTCTTTCGCCTATGGGACGCCCTAAAAACATCCCAACGGACCCACGGAGCCCGTGGATCCGCTTAACAGCTCGTCAGGGATGCCCCCGAGGGCCTCGGCCCAAAATAATTTTTGGAGCCAGCGCCACACCAGCGATCCGTGGGCTAACACCCACCGAAAATCGCCAAAAAACTGCAGTTTTCACTCTTTCGCCTATGGGATGCCCTAAAAACATCCCAACGGACCCACGGAGCCCATGGATCTGCTTAACAGCTCGTCAGGGACTCCCCCGAGGGCCTCGGCCCAAAATAATTTCCGGAGCCAGCGCCACCCCAGCGATCCGTGGGCTAACACCTACCGAAAATCGCCAAAAAACTGCAGTTTTCACTCTTTCGCCTATGGGACGCCCTAAAAACATCCCAACGGACCCACGGAGCCCATGGATCCGCTTAACAGCTCGTCAGGGATGCCCCCAAGGGCCTCGGCCCAAAATAATTTCCGGAGCCAGCGCCACCCTAGCGATCCGTGGGCTAACACCCACCAAAAATCGCCAAAAAACTACAGTTTTCACTCTTTCGCCTATGGGACGCCCTAAAAACATCCCAACAGACCCACGGAGCCCATGGATCCGCTTAACAGCTCGTCAGGGACGCCCCCGAGGGCCTCGGCCCAAAATAATTTCCGAAGCCAGCGCCACCCCAGCGATCCGTGGGCTAACACCCACCGAAAATCGCCAAAAAACTGCAGTTTTCACTCTTTCGCCTATGGCACGCCCTAAAAACATCCCAACGGACCCACGGAGCCCATGGATCCGCTTAACAGCTCGTCAGGGACGCCCCTGAGGGCCTCGGCCCAAAATAATTTTCGGAGCCAGCGCCACCCCAGCGATCCGTGGTCTAACACCCACCGAAAATCACCAAAAAACTGCAGTTTTCACTCTTTCGCCTATGGGACGCCCTAAAAACATCCCAACGGACCCACGGAGCCCATGGATCCGCTTAACAGCTCGTCAGGGATGTCCCCGAGGGCCTCGGCCCAAAATAATTTCCGGAGCCAGCGCCACCCCAGCGATCCGTGGGCTAACACCCACCGAAAATCGCCAAAAAACTGCAGTTTTCACTCTTTCGCCTATGGGACGCCCTAAAAACATCCCAACGGACCCACGGAGCCCATGGATCCGCTTAACAGCTCATCAGGGACGCCCCCGAGGGCCTCGGCCCAAAATAATTTCCGTATCCAGCGCCACCCCAGCGATCCGTGGGCTAACACCCACCGAAAATCGCCAAAAAACTGCAGTTTTCACTCTTTCGCCTATGGGACGCCCTAAAAACATCCCAACGGACCCACGGAGCCCATGGATCCGCTTAACAGCTCGTCAGGGACGCCCCTGAGGGCCTCGGCCCAAAATAATTTTCGGAGCCAGCGCCACCCCAGCGATCCGTGGGCTAACACCCACCGAAAATCGCCAAAAAACTGCAGTTTTCACTCTTTCGCCTATGGGACGCCCTAAAAACATCCCAACGGACCCACGGAGCCCATGGATCCGCTTAACAGCTCGTCAGGGACGCCCCCGAGGGCCTCGGCCCAAAATAATTTCCGGAGCCAGCGCCACCCCAGCGATCCGTGGTTTAACACCCACCGAAAATCGCCAAAAAACTGCAGTTTTCACTCTTTCGCCTATGGGACGCCCTAAAAACATCCCAACGGACCCACGGAGCCCATGGATCCGCTTAACAGCTCATCAGGGACGCCCCCGAGGGCCTCGGCCCAAAATAATTTCCGAATCCAGCGCCACCCCAGCGATCCGTGGGCTAACACCCACCAAAAATCGCCAAAAAACTGCAGTTTTCACTCTTTCGCCTATGGGACGCCCTAAAAACATCCCAACGGACCCACGGAGCCCGTGGATCCGCTTAACAGCTCGTCAGGGATGCCCCCGAGGGCCTCGGCCCAAAATAATTTTTGGAGCCAGCGCCACCCCAGCGATCCGTGGGCTAACACCCACCGAAAATCGCCAAAAAACTGCAGTTTTCACTCTTTCGCCTATGGGACGCCCTAAAAACATCCCAACGGACCCACGGAGCCCATGGATCCGCTTAACAGCTCGTCAGGGACGCCCCCGAGGGCCTCGGCCCAAAATAATTTCCGGAGCCAGCGCCACCCCAGCGATCCGTGGGCTAACACCCACCGAAAATCGCCAAAAAACTGCAGTTTTCACTCTTTCGCCTATGGGACGCCCTAAAAACATCCCAACGGACCCACGGAGCCCATGGATCTGCTTAACAGCTCGTCAGGGACGCCCCCGAGGGCCTCGGCCCAAAATAATTTACGGAGCCAGCGCCACCCCAGCGATCCGTGGGCTAACACCTACCGAAAATCGCCAAAAAACTGCAGTTTTCACTCTTTCGCCTATGGGACGCCCTAAAAACATCCCAACGGACCCACGGAGCCCATGGATCCGCTTAACAGCTCGTCAGGGATGCCCCCAAGGGCCTCGGCCCAAAATAATTTCCGGAGCCAGCGCCACCCTAGCGATCCGTGGGCTAACACCCACCGAAAATCGCCAAAAAACTACAGTTTTCACTCTTTCGCCTATGGGACGCCCTAAAAACATCCCAACAGACCCACGGAGCCCATGGATCCGCTTAACAGCTCGTCAGGGACGCCCCCGAGGGCCTCGGCCCAAAATAATTTCCGAAGCCAGCGCCACCCCAGCGATCCGTGGGCTAACACCCACCGAAAATCGCCAAAAAACTGCAGTTTTCACTCTTTCGCCTATGGGACGCCCTAAAAACATCCCAACGGACCCACGGAGCCCATGGATCCGCTTAACAGCTCATCAGGGACGCCCCCGAGGGCCTCGGCCCAAAATAATTTCCGTATCCAGCGCCACCCCAGCGATCCGTGGGCTAACACCCACCGAAAATCGCCAAAAAACTGCAGTTTTCACTCTTTCGCCCATGGGATGCCCTAAAAACATCCCAACGGACCCACGGAGCCCATGGATCCGCTTAACAGCTCATCAGGGACGCCCCCGAGGGCCTCGGCCCAAAATAATTTCCGGAGCCAGCGCCACCCCAGCGATCCGTGGGCTAACACCCACCGAAAATCGCCAAAAAACTGCAGTTTTCACTCTTTCGCCTATGGGACGCCCTAAAAACATCCCAACGGACCCACGGAGCCCATGGATCCGCTTAACAGCTCATCAGGGACGCCCCCGAGGGCCTCGGCCCAAAATAATTTCCGGAGCCAGCGCCACCCCAGCGATCCGTGGTTTAACACCCACCGAAAATCGCCAAAAAACTGCAGTTTTCACTCTTTCGCCTATGGGACGCCCTAAAAACATCCCAACGGACCCACGGAGCCCATGGATCCGCTTAACAGCTCGTCAGGGACGCCCCCGAGGGCCTCGGCCCAAAATAATTTCCGGAGCCAACGCCACCCCAGCGATCCGTGGTTTAACACCCACCGAAAATCGCCAAAAAACTGCAGTTTTCACTCTTTCGCCTATGGGACGCCCTAAAAACATCCCAACGGACCCACGGAGCCCATGGATCCGCTTAACAGCTCATCAGGGACGCCCCCGAGGGCCTCGGCCCAAAATAATTTCCGGATCCAGCGCCACCCCAGCGATCCGTGGGCTAACACCCACCAAAAATCGCCAAAAAACTGCAGTTTTCACTCTTTCGCCTATGGGACGCCCTAAAAACATCCCAACGGACCCACGGAGCCCGTGGATCCGCTTAACAGCTCGTCAGGGATGCCCCCGAGGGCCTCGGCCCAAAATAATTTTTGGAGCCAGCGCCACCCCAGCGATCCGTGGGCTAACACCCACCGAAAATCGCCAAAAAACTGCAGTTTTCACTCTTTCGCCTATGGGACGCCCTAAAAACATCCCAACGGACCCACGGAGCCCATGGATCTGCTTAACAGCTCGTCAGGGACGCCCCCGAGGGCCTCGGCCCAAAATAATTTACGGAGCCAGCGCCACCCCAGCGATCCGTGGGCTAACACCTACCGAAAATCGCCAAAAAACTGCAGTTTTCACTCTTTCGCCTATGGGACGCCCTAAAAACATCCCAACGGACCCACGGAGCCCATGGATCCGCTTAACAGCTCGTCAGGGATGCCCCCAAGGGCCTCGGCCCAAAATAATTTCCGGAGCCAGCGCCACCCTAGCGATCCGTGGGCTAACACCCACCGAAAATCGCCAAAAAACTACAGTTTTCACTCTTTCGCCTATGGGACGCCCTAAAAACATCCCAACAGACCCACGGAGCCCATGGATCCGCTTAACAGCTCGTCAGGGACTCCCCCGAGGGCCTCGGCCCAAAATAATTTCCGAAGCCAGCGCCACCCCAGCGATCCGTGGGCTAACACCCACCGAAAATCGCCAAAAAACTGCAGTTTTCACTCTTTCGCCTATGGCACGCCCTAAAAACATCCCAACGGACCCACGGAGCCCATGGATCCGCTTAATAGCTCGTCAGGGACGCCCCTGAGGGCCTCGGCCCAAAATAATTTTCGGAGCCAGCGCCACCCCAGCGATCCGTGGTCTAACACCCATCAAAAATCACCAAAAAACTGCAGTTTTCACTCTTTCGCCTATGGGACGCCCTAAAATCATCCCAACGGACCCACGGAGCCCATGGATCCGCTTAACAGCTCGTCAGGGATGTCCCCGAGGGCCTCGGCCCAAAATAATTTTCGGAGCCAGCGCCACCCCAGCGATCCGTGGGCTAACACCCACTGAAAATCGCCAAAAAACTGCAGTTTTCACTCTTTCGCCTATGGGACGCCTTAAAAACATCCCAACGGACCCACAGAGCCCATGGATCCGCTTAACAGCTCGTCAGGGACGCCCCCGAGGGCCTCGGCCCAAAATAATTTTTGGAGCCAGCGCCACCCCAGTGATCCGTGGGCTAACACCCACCGAAAATCGCCAAAAAACTGCAGTTTTCACTCTTTCGCCTATGGGACGCCCTAAAAACATCCCAACGGACCCACGGAGCCCATGGATCCGCTTAACAGCTCGTCAGGGACGCCCCCGAGGGCCTCGGTCCAAAATAATTTTCTGGAGCCAGCGCCACCCCAGCGATCCGTGGGCTAACACCAACCGAAAATCACCAAAAAACTGCAGTTTTCACTCTTTCGCCTATGGGACGCCCTAAAAACATCCCAACGGACCCACGGAGCCCATGGATCCGCTTAACAGCTCATCAGGGAAGCCCCCGAGGGCCTCGGCCCAAAATAATTTCCGGAGCCAGCCCCACCCCAGCGATCCGTGGGCTAGCACCCACCGAAAATCGCCAAAAAACTGCAGTTTTCACTCTTTCGCCTATGGGACGCCCTAAAAACATCCCAACGGACCCACGGAGCCCATGGATCCGCTTAACAGCTCATCAGGGACGCCCCCGAGGGCCTCGGCCCAAAATAATTTCCGGAGCCAGCGCCACCCCAGCGATCCGTGGTTTAACACCCACCGAAAATTGCCAAAAAACTGCAGTTTTCACTCTTTCGCCTATGGGACGCCCTAAAAACATCCCAACGGACCCACGGAGCCCATGGATCCGCTTAACAGCTCGTCAGGGACGCCCCCGAGGGCCTCGGCCCAAAATAATTTCCGGAGCCAGCGCCACCCCAGCGATCCGTGGGCTAACACCCACCGAAAATCGCCAAAAAACTGCAGTTTTCACTCTTTCGCCTATGGGACGCCCTAAAAACATCCCAACGGACCCACGGAGCCCATGGATCCGCTTAACAGCTCATCAGGGACGCCCTCGATGGCCTCAGCCCAAAATAATTTCCGGATCCAGCGCCACCCCAGCGATCCGTGGGCTAACACCCACCAAAAATTGCCAAAAAACTGCAGTTTTCACTCTTTCGCCCATGGGATGCCCTAAAAACATCCCAACGGACCCACGGAGCCCATGGATCCGCTTAACAGCTCATCAGGGACGCCCCCAAGGGCCTCGGCCCAAAATAATTTCCGGAGCCAGCGCCACCCCAGCGATCCGTGGGCTAACACCCACCGAAAATCGCCAAAAAACTGCAGTTTTCACTCTTTCGCCTATGGGACGCCCTAAAAACATCCCAACGGACCCACGGAGCCCATGGATCCGCTTAACAGCTCATCAGGGACGCCCCCGAGGGCCTCGGCCCAAAATAATTTCCGGAGCCAGCGCCACCCCAGCGATCCGTGGTTTAACACCCACCGAAAATCGCCAAAAAACTGCAGTTTTCACTCTTTCGCCTATGGGACGCCCTAAAAACATCCCAACGGACCCACGGAGCCCATGGATCCGCTTAACAGCTCATCAGGGACGCCCCCGAGGGCCTCGGCCCAAAATAATTTCCGGATCCAGCGCCACCCCAGCGATCCGTGGGCTAACACCCACCGAAAATCGCCAAAAAACTGCAGTTTTCACTCTTTCGCCCATGGGATGCCCTAAAAACATCCCAACGGACCCACGGAGCCCATGGATCCGCTTAACAGCTCATCAGGGACGCCCCCGAGGGCCTCGGCCCAAAATAATTTCCGGAGCCAGCGCCACCCCAGCGATCCGTGGGCTAACACCCACCGAAAATCGCCAAAAAACTGCAGTTTTCACTCTTTCGCCTATGGGACGCCCTAAAAACATCCCAACGGACCCACGGAGCCCGTGGATCCGCTTAACAGCTCGTCAGGGATGCCCCCGAGGGCCTCGGCCCAAAATAATTTTCGGAGCCAGCGCCACCCCAGCGATCCGTGGGCTAACACCCACCGAAAATCGCCAAAAAACTGCAGTTTTCACTCTTTCGCCTATGGGACGCCCTAAAAACATCCCAACGGACCCACGGAGCCCATGGATCCGCTTAACAGCTCATCAGGGACTTCCCCGAGGGCCTCGGCCCAAAATAATTTCCGGAGCCAGCGCCACCCCAGCGATCCGTGGGCTAACACCCACCGAAAATCGCCAAAAAACTGCAGTTTTCACTCTTTTGCCTATGGGACGCCCTAAAAACATCCCAACGGACCCACGGAGCCCATGGATCAGCTTAACAGCTCGTCAGGGACGCCCCCGAGGGCCTTGGCCCAAAATAATTTACGGAGCCAGCGCCACCCCAGCGATCCGTGGGCTAACACCTACCGAAAATCGCCAAAAAACTGCAGTTTTCACTCTTTCGCCTATGGGACGCGCTAAAAACATCCCAACGGACCCACGGAGCCCATGGATCCGCTTAACAGCTCGTCAGGGATGCCCCCGAGGGCCTCGGCCCAAAATAATTTTCGGAGCCAGCGCCACCCTAGCGATCCGTGGGCTAACACCCACCGAAAATCGCCAAAAAACTACAGTTTTCACTCTTTCGCCTATGGGACGCCCTAAAAACATCCCAACAGACCCACGGAGCCCATGGATCCGCTTAACAGCTCGTCAGGGACGCCCCCGAGGGCCTCGGCCCAAAATAATTTCCGAAGCCAGCGCCACCCCAGCGATCCGTGGGCTAACACCCACCGAAAATCGCCAAAAAACTGCAGTTTTCACTCTTTTGCCTATGGCACGCCCTAAAAACATCCCAACGGACCCACGGAGCCCATGGATCCGCTTAACAGCTCGTCAGGGACGCCCCTGAGGGCCTCGGCCCAAAATAATTTTCGGAGCCAGCGCCACCCCAGCGATCCGTGGTCTAACACCCACCGAAAATCACCAAAAAACTGCAGTTTTCACTCTTTCGCCTATGGGACGCCCTAAAAACATCCCAACGGACCCACGGAGCCCATGGATCCGCTTAACAGCTCGTCAGGGACGTCCCCGAGGGCCTCGGCCCAAAATAATTTCCGGAGCCAGCGCCACCCCAGCGATCCGTGGGCTAACACCCACCGAAAATCGCCAAAAAACTGCAGTTTTCACTCTTTCGCCTATGGGACGCCCTAAAAACATCCCAACGGACCCACGGAGCCCATGGATCCGCTTAACAGCTCGTCAGGGACGCCCCCGAGGGCCTCGGTCCAAAATAATTTTCTGGAGCCAGCGCCACCCCAGCGATCCGTGGGCTAACACCCACCGAAAATCACCAAAAAACTGCAGTTTTCACTCTTTCGCCTATGGGACGCCCTAAAAACATCCCAACGGACCCACGGAGCCCATGGATCCGCTTAACAGCTCATCAGGGAAGCCCCCGAGGGCCTCGGCCCAAAATAATTTCCGGAGCCAGCCCCACCCCAGCGATCCGTGGGCTAGCACCCACCGAAAATCGCCAAAAAACTGCAGTTTTCACTCTTTCGCCTATGGGACGCCCTAAAAACATCCCAACGGACCCACGGAGCCCATGGATCCGCTTAACAGCTCATCAGGGACGCCCCCGAGGGCCTCGGCCCAAAATAATTTCCGGAGCCAGCGCCACCCCAGCGATCCGTGGTTTAACACCCACCGAAAATTGCCAAAAAACTGCAGTTTTCACTCTTTCGCCTATGGGACGCCCTAAAAACATCCCAACGGACCCACGGAGCCCATGGATCCGCTTAACAGCTCGTCAGGGACGCCCCCGAGGGCCTCGGCCCAAAATAATTTCCGGAGCCAGCGCCACCCCAGCGATCCGTGGGCTAACACCCACCGAAAATCGCCAAAAAACTGCAGTTTTCACTCTTTCGCCTATGGGACGCCCTAAAAACATCCCAACGGACCCACGGAGCCCATGGATCCGCTTAACAGCTCATCAGGGACGCCCCCGATGGCCTCAGCCCAAAATAATTTCCGGATCCAGCGCCACCCCAGCGATCCGTGGGCTAACACCCACCAAAAATTGCCAAAAAACTGCAGTTTTCACTCTTTCGCCCATGGGATGCCCTAAAAACATCCCAACGAACCCACGGAGCCCATAGATCCGCTTAACAGCTCATCAGGGACGCCCCCAAGGGCCTCGGCCCAAAATAATTTCCGGAGCCAGCGCCACCCCAGCGATCCGTGGGCTAACACCCACCGAAAATCGCCAAAAAACTGCAGTTTTCACTCTTTCGCCTATGGGACGCCCTAAAAACATCCCAACGGACCCACGGAGCCCATGGATCCGCTTAACAGCTCATCAGGGACGCCCCCGAGGGCCTCGGCCCAAAATAATTTTCGGAGCCAGCGCCACCCCAGCGATCCGTGGTTTAACACCCACCGAAAATCGCCAAAAAACTGCAGTTTTCACTCTTTCGCCTATGGGACGCCCTAAAAACATCCCAACGGACCCACGGAGCCCATGGATCCGCTTAACAGCTCATCAGGGACGCCCCCGAGGGCCTCGGCCCAAAATAATTTCCGGATCCAGCGCCACCCCAGCGATCCGTGGGCTAACACCCACCGAAAATCGCCAAAAAACTGCAGTTTTCACTCTTTCGCCCATGGGATGCCCTAAAAACATCCCAACGGACCCACGGAGCCCATGGATCCGCTTAACAGCTCATCAGGGACGCCCCCGAGGGCCTCGGCCCAAAATAATTTCCGGAGCCAGCGCCACCCCAGCGATCCGTGGGCTAACACCCACCGAAAATCGCCAAAAAACTGCAGTTTTCACTCTTTCGCCTATGGGACGCCCTAAAAACATCCCAACGGACCCACGGAGCCCGTGGATCCGCTTAACAGCTCGTCAGGGATGCCCCCGAGGGCCTCGGCCCAAAATAATTTTCGGAGCCAGCGCCACCCCAGCGATCCGTGGGCTAACACCCACCGAAAATCGCCAAAAAACTGCAGTTTTCACTCTTTCGCCTATGGGACGCCCTAAAAACATCCCAACGGACCCACGGAGCCCATGGATCCGCTTAACAGCTCGTCAGGGATGCCCCTGAGGGCCTCGGCCCAAAATAATTTCCGGAGCCAGCGCCACCCCAGCGATCCGTGGGCTAACACCCAACGAAAATCGCCAAAAAACTGCAGTTTTCACTCTTTCGCCTATGGGACGCCCTAAAAACATCCCAACGGACCCACGGAGCCCATGGATCCGCTTAACAGCTCGTCAGGGACGCCCCCGAGGGCCTCGGCCCAAAATAATTTCCGAAGCCAGCGCCACCCCAGCGATCCGTGGGCTAACACCCACCGAAAATCGCCAAAAAACTGCAGTTTTCACTCTTTCGCCTATGGGACGCCCTAAAAACATCCCAACGGACCCACGGAGCCCATGGATCCGCTTAACAGCTCGTCAGGGACGCCCCCGAGGGCCTCGGCCCAAAATAATTTTCGGAGCCAGCGCCACCCCAGCGATCCGTGGGCTAACACCCACCGAAAATCGCCAAAAAACTGCAGTTTTCACTCTTTCGCCTATGGGACGCCCTAAAAACATCCCAACGGACCCACGGAGCCCATGGATCCGCTTAACAGCTCGTCAGGGACGCCCCCGAGGGCCTCGGCCCAAAATAATTTCCGGAGCCAGCGCCACCCCAGCGATTCGTGGGCTAACACCCACCGAAAATCGCCAAAAAACTGCAGTTTTCACTCTTTCGCCTATGGGATGCCCTAAAAACATCCCAACGGACCCACGGAGCCCATGGATCCGCTTAACAGCTCGTCAGGGACGCCCCCGAGGGCCTCGGCCCAAAATAATTTCCGGAGCCAGCGCCACCCCAGCGATCCGTGGGCTAACACCCATCGAAAATCGCCAAAAAACTGCAGTTTTCACTCTTTCGCCTATGGGACGCCCTAAAAACATCCCAACGGACCCACGGAGCCCATGGATCCGCTTAACAGCTCGTCAGGGATGCCCCCGAGGGCCTCGGCCCAAAATAATTTCCGGAGCCAGCGC
The DNA here is from genome assembly GCA_031232105.1 of Capsicum rhomboideum. Lineage (NCBI taxonomy): Eukaryota > Viridiplantae > Streptophyta > Magnoliopsida > Solanales > Solanaceae > Capsicum > Capsicum rhomboideum. The sequence continues at coordinate 172,318,821 of CP124714.1, forward strand.
CACCCCAGCGATCCGTGGGCTAACACCCACCGAAAATCGCCAAAAAACTGCAGTTTTCACTCTTTCGCCTATGGGACGCCCTAAAAACATCCCAACGGACCCACGGAGCCCATGGATCCGCTTAACAGCTCGTCAGGGACGCCCCCGAGGGCCTCGGCCCAAAATAATTTCCGGAGCCAGCGCCACCCCAGCGATCCATGGGCTAACACCCACCGAAAATCGCCAAAAAACTACAGTTTTCACTCTTTCGCCTATGGGACGCCCTAAAAACATCCCAACGGACCCACGGAGCCCATGGATCCGCTTAACAGCTCGTCAGGGAAGCCCCCGAGGGCCTCGGCCCAAAATAATTTCCGGAGCCAGCGCCACACCAGCGATCCGTGGGCTAACACCCACCGAAAATCGCCAAAAAACTGCAGTTTTCACTCTTTTGCCTATGGGACGCCCTAAAAACATCCCAACGGACCCACGGAGCCCATGGATCCGCTTAACAGCTCGTCTGGGACGCCCCCGAGGGCCTCGGCCCAAAATAATTTCCGGAGCCAGCGCCACCCCAGCGATCCGTGGGCTAACACCCACCGAAAATCGCCAAAAAACTGCAGTTTTCACTCTTTCGCCTATGGGACGCCCTAAAAACATCCCAACGGACCCACGGAGCCCATGGATCCGCTTAACAGCTTGTCAGGGACGCCCCCGAGGGCCTCGGCCCAAAATAATTTCCGGAGCCAGCGCCACCCCAGCGATCCGTGGGCTAACACCCACCGAAAATCGCCAAAAAACTGCAGTTTTCACTCTTTCGCCTATGGGACGCCCTAAAAACATCCCAACGGACCCACGGAGCCCATGGATCCGCTTAACAGCTCGTCAGGGACGCCCCCGAGGGCGTCGGCCCAAAATAATTTCCGGAGCCAGCACCACCCCAGCGATCCGTGGGCTAACACCCACCGAAAATCGCCAAAAAACTGCAGTTTTCACTCTTTCGCCTATGGGATGCCCTAAAAACATCCCAACGGACCCACGGAGCCCATGGATCCGCTTAACAGCTCGTCAGGGATGCCCCTGAGGGCCTCGGCCCAAAATAATTTCCGGAGCCAGCGCCACCCCAGCGATCCGTGGGCTAACACCCAACGAAAATCGCCAAAAAACTGCAGTTTTCACTCTTTCGCCTATGGGACGCCCTAAAAACATCCCAACGGACCCACGGAGCCCATGGATCCGCTTAACAGCTCGTCAGGGACGCCCCCGAGGGCCTCGGCCCAAAATAATTTCCGGAGCCAGCGCCACCCCAGCGATCCGTGGGCTAACACCCACCGAAAATCGCCAAAAAACTGCAGTTTTCACTCTTTCGCCTATGGGACGCCCTAAAAACATCCCAACGGACCCACGGAGCCCATGGATCCGCTTAACAGCTCGTCAGGGACGCCCCCGAGGGCGTCGGCCCAAAATAATTTCCGGAGCCAGCACCACCCCAGCGATCCGTGGGCTAACACCCACCGAAAATCGCCAAAAAACTGCAGTTTTCACTCTTTCGCCTATGGGATGCCCTAAAAACATCCCAACGGACCCACGGAGCCCATGGATCCGCTTAACAGCTCGTCAGGGATGCCCCTGAGGGCCTCGGCCCAAAATAATTTCCGGAGCCAGCGCCACCCCAGCGATCCGTGGGCTAACACCCAACGAAAATCGCCAAAAAACTGCAGTTTTCACTCTTTCGCCTATGGGACGCCCTAAAAACATCCCAACGGACCCACGGAGCCCATGGATCCGCTTAACAGCTCGTCAGGGACGCCCCCGAGGGCCTCGGCCCAAAATAATTTCCGGAGCCAGCGCCACCCCAGCGATCCGTGGGCTAACACCCAACGAAAATCGCCAAAAAACTGCAGTTTTCACTCTTTCGCCTATGGGACGCCCTAAAAACATCCCAACGGACCCACGGAGCCCATGGATCCGCTTAACAGCTCATCAGGGACGCCCCCGAGGGCCTCGGCCCAAAATAATTTCCGGAGCCAGCGCCACCCCAGCGATCCGTGGTTTAACACCCACCGAAAATCGCCAAAAAACTGCAGTTTTCACTCTTTTGCCTATGGGACGCCCTAAAAACATCCCAACGGACCCACGGAGCCCATGGATCCGCTTAACAGCTCGTCTGGGACGCCCCCGAGGGCCTCGGCCCAAAATAATTTCCGGAGCCAGCGCCACCCCAGCGATCCGTGGGCTAACACCCACCGAAAATCGCCAAAAAACTGCAGTTTTCACTCTTTCGCCTATGGGACGCCCTAAAAACATCCCAACGGACCCACGGAGCCCATGGATCCGCTTAACAGCTTGTCAGGGACGCCCCCGAGGGCCTCGGCCCAAAATAATTTCCGGAGCCAGCGCCACCCCAGCGATCCGTGGGCTAACACCCACCGAAAATCGCCAAAAAACTGCAGTTTTCACTCTTTCGCCTATGGGACGCCCTAAAAACATCCCAACGGACCCACGGAGCCCATGGATCCGCTTAACAGCTCGTCAGGGACGCCCCCGAGGGCGTCGGCCCAAAATAATTTCCGGATCCAGCACCACCCCAGCGATCCGTGGGCTAACACCCACCGAAAATCGCCAAAAAACTGCAGTTTTCACTCTTTCGCCTATGGGATGCCCTAAAAACATCCCAACGGACCCACGGAGCCCATGGATCCGCTTAACAGCTCGTCAGGGATGCCCCTGAGGGCCTCGGCCCAAAATAATTTCCGGAGCCAGCGCCACCCCAGCGATCCGTGGGCTAACACCCAACGAAAATCGCCAAAAAACTGCAGTTTTCACTCTTTCGCCTATGGGACGCCCTAAAAACATCCCAACGGACCCACGGAGCCCATGGATCCGCTTAACAGCTCGTCAGGGACGCCCCCGAGGGCCTCGGCCCAAAATAATTTCCGGAGCCAGCGCCACCCCAGCGATCCGTGGGCTAACACCCACCGAAAATCGCCAAAAAACTGCAGTTTTCACTCTTTCGCCTATGGGACGCCCTAAAAACATCCCAACGGACCCACGGAGCCCATGGATCCGCTTAACAGCTCGTCAGGGACGCCCCCGAGGGCGTCGGCCCAAAATAATTTCCGGAGCCAGCACCACCCCAGCGATCCGTGGGCTAACACCCACCGAAAATCGCCAAAAAACTGCAGTTTTCACTCTTTCGCCTATGGGATGCCCTAAAAACATCCCAACGGACCCACGGAGCCCATGGATCCGCTTAACAGCTCGTCAGGGATGCCCCTGAGGGCCTCGGCCCAAAATAATTTCCGGAGCCAGCGCCACCCCAGCGATCCGTGGGCTAACACCCAACGAAAATCGCCAAAAAACTGCAGTTTTCACTCTTTCGCCTATGGGACGCCCTAAAAACATCCCAACGGACCCACGGAGCCCATGGATCCGCTTAACAGCTCGTCAGGGACGCCCCCGAGGGCCTCGGCCCAAAATAATTTCCGGAGCCAGCGCCACCCCAGCGATCCGTGGGCTAACACCCAACGAAAATCGCCAAAAAACTGCAGTTTTCACTCTTTCGCCTATGGGACGCCCTAAAAACATCCCAACGGACCCACGGAGCCCATGGATCCGCTTAACAGCTCATCAGGGACGCCCCCGAGGGCCTCGGCCCAAAATAATTTCCGGAGCCAGCGCCACCCCAGCGATCCGTGGTTTAACACCCACCGAAAATTGCCAAAAAACTGCAGTTTTCACTCTTTCGCCTATGGGACGCCCTAAAAACATCCCAACGGACCCACGGAGCCCATGGATCCGCTTAACAGCTCGTCAGGGACGCCCCCGAGGGCCTCGGCCCAAAATAATTTCCGGAGCCAGCGCCACCCCAGCGATCCGTGGGCTAACACCCACCGAAAATCGCCAAAAAACTGCAGTTTTCACTCTTTCGCCTATGGGACGCCCTAAAAACATCCCAACGGACCCACGGAGCCCATGGATCCGCTTAACAGCTCATCAGGGACGCCCCCGATGGCCTCAGCCCAAAATAATTTCCGGATCCAGCGCCACCCCAGCGATCCGTGGGCTAACACCCACCAAAAATTGCCAAAAAACTGCAGTTTTCACTCTTTCGCCCATGGGATGCCCTAAAAACATCCCAACGGACCCACGGAGCCCATAGATCCGCTTAACAGCTCATCAGGGACGCCCCCAAGGGCCTCGGCCCAAAATAATTTCCGGAGCCAGCGCCACCCCAGCGATCCGTGGGCCAACACCCACCGAAAATCGCCAAAAAACTGCAGTTTTCACTCTTTCGCCTATGGGACGCCCTAAAAACATCCCAACGGACCCACGGAGCCCATGGATCCGCTTAACAGCTCATCAGGGACGCCCCCGAGGGCCTCGGCCCAAAATAATTTTCGGAGCCAGCGCCACCCCAGCGATCCGTGGTTTAACACCCACCGAAAATCGCCAAAAAACTGCAGTTTTCACTCTTTCGCCTATGGGACGCCCTAAAAACATCCCAACGGACCCACGGAGCCCATGGATCCGCTTAACAGCTCATCAGGGACGCCCCCGAGGGCCTCGGCCCAAAATAATTTCCGGATCCAGCGCCACCCCAGCGATCCGTGGGCTAACACCCACCGAAAATCGCCAAAAAACTGCAGTTTTCACTCTTTCGCCCATGGGATGCCCTAAAAACATCCCAACGGACCCACGGAGCCCATGGATCCGCTTAACAGCTCATCAGGGACGCCCCCGAGGGCCTCGGCCCAAAATAATTTCCGGAGCCAGCGCCACCCCAGCGATCCGTGGGCTAACACCCACCGAAAATCGCCAAAAAACTGCAGTTTTCACTCTTTCGCCTATGGGACGCCCTAAAAACATCCCAACGGACCCACGGAGCCCGTGGATCCGCTTAACAGCTCGTCAGGGATGCCCCCGAGGGCCTCGGCCCAAAATAATTTTCGGAGCCAGCGCCACCCCAGCGATCCGTGGGCTAACACCCACCGAAAATCGCCAAAAAACTGCAGTTTTCACTCTTTCGCCTATGGGACGCCCTAAAAACATCCCAACGGACCCACGGAGCCCATGGATCCGCTTAACAGCTCGTCAGGGATGCCCCTGAGGGCCTCGGCCCAAAATAATTTCCGGAGCCAGCGCCACCCCAGCGATCCGTGGGCTAACACCCAACGAAAATCGCCAAAAAACTGCAGTTTTCACTCTTTCGCCTATGGGACGCCCTAAAAACATCCCAACGGACCCACGGAGCCCATGGATCCGCTTAACAGCTCGTCAGGGACGCCCCCGAGGGCCTCGGCCCAAAATAATTTCCGAAGCCAGCGCCACCCCAGCGATCCGTGGGCTAACACCCACCGAAAATCGCCAAAAAACTGCAGTTTTCACTCTTTCGCCTATGGGACGCCCTAAAAACATCCCAACGGACCCACGGAGCCCATGGATCCGCTTAACAGCTCGTCAGGGACGCCCCCGAGGGCCTCGGCCCAAAATAATTTTCGGAGCCAGCGCCACCCCAGCGATCCGTGGGCTAACACCCACCGAAAATCGCCAAAAAACTGCAGTTTTCACTCTTTCGCCTATGGGACGCCCTAAAAACATCCCAACGGACCCACGGAGCCCATGGATCCGCTTAACAGCTCGTCAGGGACGCCCCCGAGGGCCTCGGCCCAAAATAATTTCCGGAGCCAGCGCCACCCCAGCGATTCGTGGGCTAACACCCACCGAAAATCGCCAAAAAACTGCAGTTTTCACTCTTTCGCCTATGGGATGCCCTAAAAACATCCCAACGGACCCACGGAGCCCATGGATCCGCTTAACAGCTCGTCAGGGACGCCCCCGAGGGCCTCGGCCCAAAATAATTTCCGGAGCCAGCGCCACCCCAGCGATCCGTGGGCTAACACCCATCGAAAATCGCCAAAAAACTGCAGTTTTCACTCTTTCGCCTATGGGACGCCCTAAAAACATCCCAACGGACCCACGGAGCCCATGGATCCGCTTAACAGCTCGTCAGGGATGCCCCCGAGGGCCTCGGCCCAAAATAATTTCCGGAGCCAGCGCCACCCCAGCGATCCGTGGGCTAACACCCACCGAAAATCGCCAAAAAACTGCAGTTTTCACTCTTTCGCCTATGGGACGCCCTAAAAACATCCCAACGGACCCACGGAGCCCATGGATCCGCTTAACAGCTCGTCAGGGACGCCCCCGAGGGCCTCGGCCCAAAATAATTTCCGGAGCCAGCGCCACCCCAGCGATCCATGGGCTAACACCCACCGAAAATCGCCAAAAAACTACAGTTTTCACTCTTTCGCCTATGGGACGCCCTAAAAACATCCCAACGGACCCACGGAGCCCATGGATCCGCTTAACAGCTCGTCAGGGAAGCCCCCGAGGGCCTCGGCCCAAAATAATTTCCGGAGCCAGCGCCACACCAGCGATCCGTGGGCTAACACCCACCGAAAATCGCCAAAAAACTGCAGTTTTCACTCTTTTGCCTATGGGACGCCCTAAAAACATCCCAACGGACCCACGGAGCCCATGGATCCGCTTAACAGCTCGTCAGGGACGCCCCCGAGGGCCTCGGCCCAAAATAATTTCCGGAGCCAGCGCCACCCCAGCGATCCGTGGGCTAACACCCACCGAAAATCGCCAAAAAACTGCAGTTTTCACTCTTTCGCCTATGGGACGCCCTAAAAACATCCCAACGGACCCACGGAGCCCATGGATCCGCTTAACAGCTTGTCAGGGACGCCCCCGAGGGCCTCGGCCCAAAATAATTTCCGGAGCCAGCGCCACCCCAGCGATCCGTGGGCTAACACCCACCGAAAATCGCCAAAAAACTGCAGTTTTCACTCTTTCGCCTATGGGACGCCCTAAAAACATCCCAACGGACCCACGGAGCCCATGGATCCGCTTAACAGCTCGTCAGGGACGCCCCCGAGGGCGTCGGCCCAAAATAATTTCCGGAGCCAGCACCACCCCAGCGATCCGTGGGCTAACACCCACCGAAAATCGCCAAAAAACTGCAGTTTTCACTCTTTCGCCTATGGGATGCCCTAAAAACATCCCAACGGACCCACGGAGCCCATGGATCCGCTTAACAGCTCGTCAGGGATGCCCCTGAGGGCCTCGGCCCAAAATAATTTCCGGAGCCAGCGCCACCCCAGCGATCCGTGGGCTAACACCCAACGAAAATCGCCAAAAAACTGCAGTTTTCACTCTTTCGCCTATGGGACGCCCTAAAAACATCCCAACGGACCCACGGAGCCCATGGATCCGCTTAACAGCTCGTCAGGGACGCCCCCGAGGGCCTCGGCCCAAAATAATTTCCGGAGCCAGCGCCACCCCAGCGATCCGTGGGCTAACACCCACCGAAAATCGCCAAAAAACTGCAGTTTTCACTCTTTCGCCTATGGGACGCCCTAAAAACATCCCAACGGACCCACGGAGCCCATGGATCCGCTTAACAGCTCGTCAGGGACGCCCCCGAGGGCGTCGGCCCAAAATAATTTCCGGAGCCAGCACCACCCCAGCGATCCGTGGGCTAACACCCACCGAAAATCGCCAAAAAACTGCAGTTTTCACTCTTTCGCCTATGGGATGCCCTAAAAACATCCCAACGGACCCACGGAGCCCATGGATCCGCTTAACAGCTCGTCAGGGATGCCCCTGAGGGCCTCGGCCCAAAATAATTTCCGGAGCCAGCGCCACCCCAGCGATCCGTGGGCTAACACCCAACGAAAATCGCCAAAAAACTGCAGTTTTCACTCTTTCGCCTATGGGACGCCCTAAAAACATCCCAACGGACCCACGGAGCCCATGGATCCGCTTAACAGCTCGTCAGGGACGCCCCCGAGGGCCTCGGCCCAAAATAATTTCCGGAGCCAGCGCCACCCCAGCGATCCGTGGGCTAACACCCACCGAAAATCGCCAAAAAACTGCAGTTTTCACTCTTTCGCCTATGGGACGCCCTAAAAACATCCCAACGGACCCACGGAGCCCATGGATCCGCTTAACAGCTCGTCAGGGACGCCCCCGAGGGCCTCGACCCAAAATAATTTTCGGAGCCAGCGCCACCCCAGCGATCCGTGGGCTAACACCCACCGAAAATCGCCAAAAAACTGCAGTTTTCACTCTTTCGCCTATGGGACGCCCTAAAAACATCCCAACGGACCCACGGAGCCCATGGATCCGCTTAACAGCTCGTCAGGGACGCCCCCGAGGGCCTCGGCCCAAAATAATTTCCGGAGCCAGCGCCACCCCAGCGATTCGTGGGCTAACACCCACCGAAAATCGCCAAAAAACTGCAGTTTTCACTCTTTCGCCTATGGGACGCCCTAAAAACATCCCAATGGACCCACGGAGCCCATGGATCCGCTTAACAGCTCGTCAGGGACGCCCCCGAGGGCCTCGGCCCAAAATAATTTCCGGAGCCAGCGCCACCCCAGCGATCCGTGGGCTAACACCCACCGAAAATCGCCAAAAAACTGCAGTTTTCACTCTTTCGCCTATGGGACGCCCTAAAAACATCCCAACGGACCCACGGAGCCCATGGATCCGCTTAACAGCTCGTTAGGGACGCCCCCGAAGGCCTCGGCCCAAAATAATTTTCGGAGCCAGCGCCACCCTAGCGATCCGTGGGCTAACACCCACCGAAAATTGCCAAAAAACTGCAGTTTTCACTCTTTCGCCTATGGGACGCCCTAAAAACATCCCAACGGACCCACGGAGCCCATGGATCCGCTTAACAGCTCGTCAGGGACGCCCCCGAGGGCCTCGGCCCAAAATAATTTCCGGAGCCAGCGCCACCCCAGCGATCCGTGGGCTAACACCCACCGAAAATCGCCAAAAAACTGCAGTTTTCACTCTTTCGCCTATGGGACGCCCTAAAAACATCCCAACGGACCCACGGAGCCCATGGATCCGCTTAACAGCTCGTCAGGGACGCCCCCGAGGGCCTCGGCCCAAAATAATTTCCGGAGCCAGTGCCACCCCAGCGATCCGTGGGCTAACACCCACCGAAAATCGCCAAAAAACTGCAGTTTTCACTCTTTCGCCTATGGGACGCCCTAAAAACATCCCAACGGACCCACGGAGCCCATGGATCCGCTTAACAGCTCGTCAGGGACGCCCCCGAGGGCCTCGGCCCAAAATAATTTCCGGAGCCAGCGCCACCCCAGCGATCCGTGGGCTAACACCCACCGAAAATCGCCAAAAAACTGCAGTTTTCACTCTTTCGCCTATGGGACGCCCTAAAAACATCCCAACGGACCCACGGAGCCCATGGATCCGCTTAACAGCTCGTCAGGGACGCCCCCGAGGGCCTCGGCCCAAAATAATTTCCGGAGCCAGCGCCACCCCAGCGATCCGTGGGCTAACACCCACCGAAAATCGCCAAAAAACTGCAGTTTTCACTCTTTCGCCTATGGGACGCCCTAAAAACATCCCAACGGACCCACGGAGCCCATGGATCCGCTTAACAGCTCGTCAGGGACGCCCCCGAGGGCCTCGGCCCAAAATAATTTCCGGAGCCAGCGCCACCCCAGCGATCCATGGGCTAACACCCACCGAAAATCGCCAAAAAACTGCAGTTTTCACTCTTTCGCCTATGGGACGCCCTAAAAACATCCCAACGGACCCACGGAGCCCATGGATCCGCTTAACAGCTCGTCAGGGACGCCCACGAGGACCTCGGCCCAAAATAATTTCCGGAGCCAGCGCCACCCCAGCGATCCGTGGGCTAACACCCACCGAAAATCGCCAAAAAACTGCAGTTTTCACTCTTTCGCCTATGGGACGCCCTAAAAACATCCCAACGGACCCACGGAGCCCATGGATCCACTTAACAGCTCGTCAGGGACGCCCCCGAGGGCCTCGGCCCAAAATAATTTCCGAAGCCAGCGCCACCCCAGCGATCCGTGGGCTAACACCCACCGAAAATCGCCAAAAAACTGCAGTTTTCACTCTTTCGCCTATGGGACGCCCTAAAAACATCCCAACGGACCCACGGAGCCCATGGATCCGCTTAACAGCTCGTCAGGGATGCCCCCGAGGGCCTCGGCCCAAAATAATTTCCGGAGCCAGCGCCACCCCAGCGATCCGTGGGCTAACACCCATCGAAAATCGCCAAAAAACTGCAGTTTTCACTCTTTCGCCTATGGGACGCCCTAAAAACATCCCAACGGACCCACGGAGCCCATGGATCCGCTTAACAGCTCGTCAGGGACGCCCCCGAGGGCCTCGGACCAAAATAATTTCCGGAGCCAGCGCCACCCCAGCGATCCGTGGGCTAACACCCACCGAATATCGCCAAAAAACTGCAGTTTTCACTCTTTCGCCTATGGGACGCCCTAAAAACATCCCAACGGACCCACGGAGCCCATGGATCCGCTTAACAGCTCGTCAGGGACGCCTTCGAGGGCCTCGGCCCAAAATAATTTCCGAAGCCAGCGCCACCCCAGCGATCCGTGGGCTAACACCCACCGAAAATCGCCAAAAAACTGCAGTTTTCACTCTTTCGCCTATGGGACGCCCTAAAAACATCCCAACGGACCCACGGAGCACATGGATCCGCTTAACAGCTCGTCAGGGACGCCCCCGAGGGCCTCGGCCCAAAATAATTTCTGGAGCCAGCGCCACCCCAGCGATCCGTGGGCTAACACCCACCGAAAATCGCCAAAAAACTACAGTTTTCACTCTTTCGCCTATGGGACGCCCTAAAAACATCCCAACGGACCCACGGAGCCCATGGATCCGCTTAACAGCTCGTCAGGGACGCCCCCGAGGGCCTCGGCCCAAAATAATTTCCGGAGCCAGCGCCACCCCAGCGATCCGTGGGCTAACACCCACCGAAAATCGCCAAAAAACTGCAGTTTTCACTCTTTCGCCTATGGGACGCCCTAAAAACATCCCAACGGACCCACGGAGCCCATGGATCCGCTTAACAGCTCGTCAGGGACGCCCCCGAGGGCCTCGGCCGAAAATAATTTCCGGAGCCAGCGCCACCCCAGCGATCCGTGGGCTAACACCCACCGAAAATCGTCAAAAAACTGCAGTTTTCACTCTTTCGCCTATGGGACGCCCTAAAAACATCCCAACGGACCCACGGAGCCCATGGATCCGCTTAAAAGCTCGTCAGGGACGCCCCCGAGGGCCTCGGCCCAAAATAATTTCCGGAGCCAGCGCCACCCCAGCGATCCGTGGGCTAACACCCACCGAAAATCGCCAAAAAACTGCAGTTTTCACTCTTTCGCCTATGGGACGCCCTAAAAACATCCCAACGGACCCACGGAGCCCATGGATCCGCTTAACAGCTCGTCAGGGACGCCCCCGAGGGCCTCGGACCAAAATAATTTCCGGAGCCAGCGCCACCCCAGCGATCCGTGGGCTAACACCCACCGAATATCGCCAAAAAACTGCAGTTTTCACTCTTTCGCCTATGGGACGCCCTAAAAACATCCCAACGGACCCACGGAGCCCATGGATCCGCTTAACAGCTCGTCAGGGACGCCTTCGAGGGCCTCGGCCCAAAATAATTTCCGAAGCCAGCGCCACCCCAGCGATCCGTGGGCTAACACCCACCGAAAATCGCCAAAAAACTGCAGTTTTCACTCTTTCGCCTATGGGACGCCCTAAAAACATCCCAACGGACCCACGGAGCACATGGATCCGCTTAACAGCTCGTCAGGGACGCCCCCGAGGGCCTCGGCCCAAAATAATTTCTGGAGCCAGCGCCACCCCAGCGATCCGTGGGCTAACACCCACCGAAAATCGCCAAAAAACTACAGTTTTCACTCTTTCGCCTATGGGACGCCCTAAAAACATCCCAACGGACCCACGGAGCCCATGGATCCGCTTAACAGCTCGTCAGGGACGCCCCCGAGGGCCTCGGCCCAAAATAATTTCCGGAGCCAGCGCCACCCCAGCGATCCGTGGGCTAACACCCACCGAAAATCGCCAAAAAACTGCAGTTTTCACTCTTTCGCCTATGGGACGCCCTAAAAACATCCCAACGGACCCACGGAGCCCATGGATCCGCTTAACAGCTCGTCAGGGACGCCCCCGAGGGCCTCGGCCGAAAATAATTTCCGGAGCCAGCGCCACCCCAGCGATCCGTGGGCTAACACCCACCGAAAATCGTCAAAAAACTGCAGTTTTCACTCTTTCGCCTATGGGACGCCCTAAAAACATCCCAACGGACCCACGGAGCCCATGGATCCGCTTAAAAGCTCGTCAGGGACGCCCCCGAGGGCCTCGGCCCAAAATAATTTCCGGAGCCAGCGCCACCCCAGCGATCCGTGGGCTAACACCCACCGAAAATCGCCAAAAAACTGCAGTTTTCACTCTTTCGCCTATGGGACGCCCTAAAAACATCCCAACGGACCCACGGAGCCCATGGATCCGCTTAACAGCTCGTCAGGGACGCCCCCGAGGGCCTCGGCCCAAAATAATTTCTGGAGCCAGCGCCACCCCAGCGATCCGTGGGCTAACACCCACCGAAAATCGCCAAAAAACTGCAGTTTTCACTCTTTCGCCTATGGGACGCCCTAAAAACATCCCAACGGACCCACGGAGCCCATGGATCCGCTTAACAGCTCGTCAGGGACGCCCCCGAGGGCCTCGGCCCAAAATAATTTCCGGAGCCAGCGCCACCCCAGCGATCCGTGGGCTAACACCCACCGAAAATCGCCAAAAAACTACAGTTTTCACTCTTTCACCTATGGGACGCCCTAAAAACATCCCAACGGACCCACGGAGCCCATGGATCCGCTTAACAGCTCGTTAGGGACGCCCCCGAGGGCCTCGGCCCAAAATAATTTCCGTAGCCAGCGCCACCCCAGCGATCCGTGGGCTAATACCCACCAAAAATCGCCAAAAAACTGCAGTTTTCACTCTTTCGCCTATGGGACGCCCTAAAAACATCCCAACGGACCCACGGAGCCCATGGATCCGCTTAACAGCTCGTCAGGGACGCCCCCGAGCGCCTCGGCCCAAAATAATTTCCGGAGCCAGCGCCACCCCAGCGATCCGTGGGCTAACACCCACCGAAAATCGCCAAAAAACTGCAGTTTTCACTCTTTCGCCTATGGGACGCCCTAAAAACATCCCAACGGACCCATGGAGCCCATGGATCCGCTTAACAGCTCGTCAGGGATGCCCCCGAGGGCCTCGACCCAAAATAATTTCCGGAGCCAGCGCCACCCCAGCGATCCGTGGGCTAACACCCACCGAAAATCGCCAAAAAACTGCAGTTTTCACTCTTTCGCCTATGGGACGCCCTAAAAACATCCCAACGGACCCACGGAGCCCATGGATCCACTTAAAAGCTCGTCAGGGACGCCCCCGAGGGCCTCGGCCCAAAATAATTTCCGGAGCCAGCGCCACCCCAGCGATCCGTGGGCTAACACCCACCGAAAATTGCCAAAAAACTACAGTTTTCACTCTTTCGCCTATGGGACGCCCTAAAACCATCCCAACGGACCCGCGGAGCCCATGGATCCGCTTAACAGCTCGTCAGGGACGCCCCCAAGGGCCTCGGCCCAAAATAATTTCCGGAGCCAGCGCCACCCCAGCGATCCGTGGGCTAACACCCACCGAAAATCGCCAAAAAACTGCAGTTTTCACTCTTTCGCCTATGGGACGCCCTAAAAACATCCCAACGGACCCACGGAGCCCATGGATCCGCTTAACAGCTCGTCAGGGACGCCCCCGAGGGCCTCGGCCCAAAATAATTTCTGGAGCCAGCGCCACCCCAGCGATCCGTGGGCTAACACCCATCGAAAATCGCCAAAAAACTGCAGTTTTCACTCTTTCGCCTATGGGACGCCCTAAAATCATCCCAACGGACCCACGGAGCCCATGGATCCTCTTAACAGCTCGTCAGGGACGCCCCCGAGGGCCTCGGCCCAAAATAATTTCCGTAGCCAGCGCCACCCCAGCGATCCGTGGGCTAACACCCACCAAAAATCGCCAAAAAACTGCAGTTTTCACTCTTTCGCCTATGGGACGCCCTAAAAACATCCCAACGGACCCACGGAGCCCATGGATCCGCTTAACAGCTCGTCAGGGACGCCCCCGAGCGCCTCGGCCCAAAATAATTTCCGGAGCCAGCGCCACCCCAGCGATCCGTGGGCTAACACCCACCGAAAATCGCCAAAAAACTGCAGTTTTCACTCTTTCGCCTATGGGACGCCCTAAAAACATCCCAACGGACCCACGGAGCCCATGGATCCGCTTACCAGCTCGTCAGGGACGCCCCCGAGGGCCTCGGTCCAAAATAATTTCCGGAGCCAGCGCCACCCCAGCGATCCGTGGGCTAACACCCACCGAATATCGCCAAAAAACTGCAGTTTTCACTCTTTCGCCTATGGGACGCCCTAAAAACATCCCAACGGACCCACGGATCCCATGGATCCGCTTAACAGCTCGTCAGGGACGCCCCCGAGGGCCTCGGCCCAAAATAATTTCTGGAGCCAGCGCCACCCCAGCGATCCGTGGGCTAACACCCACCGAAAATCGCCAAAAAACTGCAGTTTTCACTCTTTCGCCTATGGGACGCCCTAAAAACATCCCAACGGACCCACGGAGCCCATGGATCCGCTTAACAGCTCGTCAGGGATGCCCCCGAGGGCCTCGACCCAAAATAATTTCCGGAGCCAGCGCCACCCCAGCGATCCGTGGGCTAACACCCACCGAAAATCGCCAAAAAACTGCAGTTTTCACTCTTTCGCCTATGGGACGCCCTAAAAACATCCCAACGGACCCACGGAGCCCATGGATCCACTTAAAAGCTCGTCAGGGACGCCCCCGAGGGCCTCGGCCCAAAATAATTTCCGGAGCCAGCGCCACCCCAGCGATCCGTGGGCTAACACCCACCGAAAATCGCCAAAAAACTACAGTTTTCACTCTTTCGCCTATGGGACGCCCTAAAACCATCCCAACGGACCCACGGAGCCCATGGATCCGCTTAACAGCTCGTCAGGGACGCCCCCAAGGGCCTCGGCCCAAAATAATTTCCGGAGCCAGCGCCACCCCAGCGATCCGTGGGCTAACACCCACCGAAAATCGCCAAAAAACTGCAGTTTTCACTCTTTCGCCTATGGGACGCCCTAAAAACATCCCAACGGACCCACGGAGCCCATGGATCCGCTTAACAGCTCGTCAGGGACGCCCCCGAGGGCCTCGGCCCAAAATAATTTCTGGAGCCAGCGCCACCCCAGCGATCCGTGGGCTAACACCCATCGAAAATCGCCAAAAAACTGCAGTTTTCACTCTTTCGCCTATGGGACGCCCTAAAATCATCCCAACGGACCCACGGAGCCCATGGATCCTCTTAACAGCTCGTCAGGGACGCCCCCGAGGGCCTCGGCCCAAATTAATTTCCGTAGCCAGCGCCA
The DNA here is from genome assembly GCA_031232105.1 of Capsicum rhomboideum. Classification (NCBI taxonomy): domain Eukaryota; kingdom Viridiplantae; phylum Streptophyta; class Magnoliopsida; order Solanales; family Solanaceae; genus Capsicum; species Capsicum rhomboideum. Next base: position 172,334,195 of record CP124714.1, read on the forward strand.
CCCCAGCGATCCGTGGGCTAACACCCACCAAAAATCGCCAAAAAACTGCAGTTTTCACTCTTTCGCCTATGGGACGCCCTAAAAACATCCCAACGGACCCACGGAGCCCATGGATCCGCTTAACAGCTCGTCAGGGATGCCCCCGAGCGCCTCGGCCCAAAATAATTTCCGGAGCCAGCGCCACCCCAGCGATCCGTGGGCTAACACCCACCGAAAATCGCCAAAAAACTGCAGTTTTCACTCTTTCGCCTATGGGACGCCCTAAAAACATCCCAACGGACCCACGGAGCCCATGGATCCGCTTACCAGCTCGTCAGGGACGCCCCCGAGGGCCTCGGTCCAAAATAATTTCCGGAGCCAGCGCCACCCCAGCGATCCGTGGGCTAACACCCACCGAATATCGCCAAAAAACTGCAGTTTTCACTCTTTCGCCTATGGGACGCCCTAAAAACATCCCAACGGACCCACGGATCCCATGGATCCGCTTAACAGCTCGTCAGGGACGCCCCCGAGGGCCTCGGCCCAAAATAATTTCTGGAGCCAGCGCCACCCCAGCGATCCGTGGGCTAACACCCACCGAAAATCGCCAAAAAACTGCAGTTTTCACTCTTTCGCCTATGGGACGCCCTAAAAACATCCCAACGGACCCACGGAGCCCATGGATCCGCTTAACAGCTCGTCAGGGATGCCCCCGAGGGCCTCGACCCAAAATAATTTCCGGAGCCAGCGCCACCCCAGCGATCCGTGGGCTAACACCCACCGAAAATCGCCAAAAAACTGCAGTTTTCACTCTTTCGCCTATGGGACGCCCTAAAAACATCCCAACGGACCCACGGAGCCCATGGATCCACTTAAAAGCTCGTCAGGGACGCCCCCGAGGGCCTCGGCCCAAAATAATTTCCGGAGCCAGCGCCACCCCAGCGATCCGTGGGCTAACACCCACCGAAAATCGCCAAAAAACTACAGTTTTCACTCTTTCGCCTATGGGACGCCCTAAAACCATCCCAACGGACCCACGGAGCCCATGGATCCGCTTAACAGCTCGTCAGGGACGCCCCCAAGGGCCTCGGCCCAAAATAATTTCCGGAGCCAGCGCCACCCCAGCGATCCGTGGGCTAACACCCACCGAAAATCGCCAAAAAACTGCAGTTTTCACTCTTTCGCCTATGGGACGCCCTAAAAACATCCCAACGGACCCACGGAGCCCATGGATCCGCTTAACAGCTCGTCAGGGACGCCCCCGAGGGCCTCGGCCCAAAATAATTTCCGGAGCCAGCGCCACCCCAGCGATCCGTGGGCTAACACCCACCGAAAATCGCCAAAAAACTACAGTTTTCACTCTTTCACCTATGGGACGCCCTAAAAACATCCCAACGGACCCACGGAGCCCATGGATCCGCTTAACAGCTCGTCAGGGACGCCCCCGAGGGCCTCGGCCCAAAATAATTTCCGGAGCCAGCGCCACCCCAGCGATCCGTGGGCTAACACCCACCGAAAATTGCCAAAAAACTGCAGTTTTCACTCTTTCGCCTATGGGACGCCCTAAAAACATCCCAACGGACCCACGGAGCCCATGGATCCGCTTAACAGCTCGTCAGGGATGCCTCCGAGGGCCTCGGCCCAAAATAATTTCCGGAGCCAGCGCCACCCCAGCGATCCGTGGGCTAACACCCACCGAAAATCGCCAAAAAACTGCAGTTTTCACTCTTTTGCCTATGGGACGCCCTAAAAACATCCCAACGGACCCACGGAGCCCATGGATCCGCTTAACAGCTCGTCAGGGACGCCCCCGAGGGCCTCGGCCCAAAATATTTTCCGGAGCCAGCGCCACCCCAGCGATCCGTGGGCTAACACCCACCGAAAATCGCCAAAAAACTACAGTTTTCACTCTTTCGCCTATGGGACGCCCTAAAAACATCCCAACGGACCCACGGAGCCCATGGATCCGCTTAAAAGCTCGTCAGGGACACCCCCGAGGGCCTCGGCCCAAAATAATTTCCGGAGCCAGCGCCACCCCAGCGATCCGTGGGCTAACACCCACCGAAAATCGCCAAAAAACTGCAGTTTTCACTCTTTCGCCTATGGGACGCCCTAAAAACATCCCAACGGACCCACGGAGCCCATGGATCCGCTTAACAGCTCGTCAGGGACGCCCCCGAGGGCCTTGGCCCAAAATAATTTCCGGAGCCAGTGCCACCCCAGCGATCCGTGGGCTAACACCCACCGAAAATCGCCAAAAAACTGCAGTTTTCACTCTTTCGCCTATGGGACGCCCTAAAAACATCCCAACGGACCCACGGAGCCCATGGATCCGCTTAACAGCTCGTCAGGGACGCCCCCGAGGGCCTCGGCCCAAAATAATTTCCGGAGCCAGTGCCACCCCAGCGATCCGTGGGCTAACACCCACCGAAAATCGCCAAAAAACTGCAGTTTTCACTCTTTCGCCTATGGGACGCCCTAAAAACATCCCAACGGACCCACGGAGCCCATGGATCCGCTTAACAGCTCGTCAGGGACGCCCCCGAGGGCCTCGGCCCAAAATAATTTCCAGAGCCAGTGCCACCCCAGCGATCCGTGGGCTAACACCCACCGAAAATCGCCAAAAAACTGCAGTTTTCACTCCTTCGCCTATGGGACGCCCTAAAAACATCCCAACGGACCCACGGAGCCCATGGATCCGCTTAACAGCTCGTCAGGGATGCCCCCGAGGGCCTCGGCCCAAAATAATTTTCGGAGCCAGCGCCACCCCAGCGATCCGTGGGCTAACACCCACCGAAAATCGCCAAAAAACTGCAGTTTTCACTCTTTCGCCTATGGGACGCCCTAAAAACATCCCAACGGACCCACGGAGCCCATGGATCCGCTTAACAGCTTGTCAGGGACGCCCCCGAGGGCCTCGGCCCAAAATAATTTCCGGAGCCAGCGCCACCCCAGCGATCCGTGGGCTAACACCCACCGAAAATCGCCAGAAAACTACAGTTTTCACTCTTTCGCCTATGGGACGCCCTAAAAACATTCCAACGGACCCACGGAGCCCATGGATCCGCTTAACAGCTCGTCAGGGACGCCCCCGAGGGCCTCGGCCTAAAATAATTTCCGAAGCCAGCGCCACCCCAGCGATCCGTGGGCTAACACCCACCGAAAATCGCCAAAAAACTGCAGTTTTCACTCTTTCGCCTATGGGACGCCCTAAAAACATCCCAACGGACCCACGGAGCCCATGGATCCGCTTAACAGCTCGTCGGGGACGCCCCCGAGGGCCTCGGCCCAAAATAATTTTCGGAGCCAGCGCCACCCCAGCGATCCGTGGGCTAACACCCACCGAAAATCGCCAAAAAACTGCAGTTTTCACCCTTTCGCCTATGGGACGCCCTAAAAACATCCCAACGGACCCACGGAGCCCATGGATCCGCTTAACAGCTCGTCAGGGACGCCCCCGAGGGCCTCGGTCCAAAATAATTTCCGGAGCCAGCGCCACCCCAGCGATCCGTGGGCTAACACCCACCGAATATCGCCAAAAAACTGCAGTTTTCACTCTTTCGCCTATGGGACGCCCTAAAAACATCCCAACGGACCCACGGAGCCCATGGATCCACTTAACAGCTCGTCAGGGACGCCCCCGAGGGCCTCGGCCCAAAATAATTTCTGGAGCCAGCGCCACCCCAGCGATCCGTGGGCTAACACCCACCGAAAATCGCCAAAAAACTGCAGTTTTCACTCTTTCGCCTATGGGACGCCCTAAAAACATCCCAACGGACCCACGGAGAGCCCATGGATCTGCTTAAAAGCTCGTCAGGGAACCCCCCCGAGCAGGTCGGCCCAAAATAATTTCCGAACCCAGCGCCCCCCCATCGATCCGTGGGCTAACACCCACAAAAAATCGCCAAAAAACTGCCGTTTCCACTCTTTCGCCTCTGGGACGCCCTTAAAACCTCCCACAGGCCCCACGGAGCCCATGGATCCGCTTAACAGCTCGTCAGGGATTCCCCCGAGGGGCTCGGCCCAAAATAATTTTCGGAGCCAGAGCCACCCCAGCGATCCGTGGGCTAACACCCACCGAAAATCGCCAAAAAGCTGCAGTTTTCACTCTTTCGCCTATGGGACGTCCTAAAAACATCCCAACGGACCCACGGAGCCCATGGATCCTCTAAATATCTCGTCAGGGACGCCCCCGAGGGCCTCAGCCCAAAATAATTTCCGAAGCCAGCGCCACCCCAGCGATCCGTGGGCTAACACCCACCGAAAATTGCCAAAAAGCTGCAGTTTTCACTCTTTCGCCTACGGGACGCCCTAAAAACATCCCAACGGACCCACGGAGCCCATGGATCCGCTTAACAGCTCGTCACGGACGCCCCCGAGGGCCTAGGCCCAAAATAATTTCCGGAGCCAGCGCCACCCCAGCGATCCGTGGGCTAACACCCACCGAAAATCGCCAAAAAGCTGCAGTTTTCACTCTTTCGCCTATGGGACGCCCTAAAAACATCCCAACGGACCCACGGAGCCCATGGATCCTCTTAACATCTCGTCAGGGACGCCCCCGAGGGCCTCGGCCCAAAATAATTTTCGGAGCCAGCGCCACCCCAGCGATCCGTGGGCTAACACCCACCGAAAATTGCCAAAAAGCTGCAGTTTTCACTCTTTCGCCTACGGGACGCCCTAAAAACATCCCAACGGACCCACAGAGCCCATGGATCCGCTTAACAGCTCGTCAGGGACGCCCCCGAGGGCCTCGGCCCAAAATAATTTCCGGAGCCAGCGCCACCCCAGCGATCCGTGGGCTAACACCCACCGAAAATCGCCAAAAAGCTGTAGTTTTCACTCTTTCGCCTGTGGGACGCCCTAAAAACATCCCAACGGACCCACGGAGCCCATGGATCCGCTTAACAGCTCATCAGGGACGCCCCCGAGGGCCTCGGCCCAAAATAATTTCCGGAGCCAGCGCCACCCCAGCGATCCGTGGGCTAACACCCACCGAAAATCGCCAAAAAGCTGCAGTTTTCACTCTTTCGCCTATGGGACGCCCTAAAAACATCCCAACGGACCCACGGAGCCCATGGATCCGCTTAACAGCTCGTCAGGGACGCCCCCGAGGGTCTCGGCCCAAAATAATTTTCGGAGTCAGCGCCACCCCAGCGATCCGTGGGCTAACACCCACCAAAAATCGCCAAAAAGCTGCAGTTTTCACTCTTTCGCCTATGGGACGCCCTAAAAACATCCCAACGGACCCACGGAGCCCATGGATCCGCTTAACAGCTCGTCAGGGACGCCCCCGAGGGCCTCGGCCCAAAATAATTTCCGGAGCCAGCGCCACCCCAGCGATCCGTGGGCTAACACCCACCGAAAATCGCCAAAAAACTGCAGTTTTCACTCTTTCGCCTATGGGACGCCCTAAAAACATCCCAACGGACCCACGGAGCCCATGGATCCGCTTAACAGCTCGTCAGGGACGCCCCCGAGGGCCTCGGCCCAAAATAATTTCCGGAGCCAGTGCCACCCCAGCGATCCGTGGGCTAACACCCACCGAAAATTGCCAAAAAACTGCAGTTTTCACTCTTTCGCCTATGGGACGCCCTAAAAACATCCCAACGGACCCACGGAGCCCATGGATCCGCTTAACAGCTCGTCAGGGACGCCCCCGAGGGCCTCGGCCCAAAATAATTTCCGGAGCCAGTGCCACCCCAGCGATCCGTGGGCTAACACCCACCGAAAATCGCCAAAAAACTGCAGTTTTCACTCTTTCGCCTATGGGACGCCCTAAAAACATCCCAACGGACCCACGGAGCCCATGGATCCGCTTAACAGCTCGTCAGGGACGCCCCCGAGGGCCTCGGCCCAAAATAATTTCCAGAGCCAGTGCCACCCCAGCGATCCGTGGGCTAACACCCACCGAAAATTGCCAAAAAACTGCAGTTTTCACTCCTTCGCCTATGGGACGCCCTAAAAACATCCCAACGGACCCACGGAGCCCATGGATCCGCTTAACAGCTCGTCAGGGATGCCCCCGAGGGCCTCGGCCCAAAATAATTTTCGGAGCCAGCGCCACCCCAGCGATCCGTGGGCTAACACCCACCGAAAATCGCCAAAAAACTGCAGTTTTCACTCTTTCGCCTATGGGACGCCCTAAAAACATCCCAACGGACCCACGGAGCCCATGGATCCGCTTAACAGCTTGTCAGGGACGCCCCCGAGGGCCTCGGCCCAAAATAATTTCCGGAGCCAGCGCCACCCCAGCGATCCGTGGGCTAACACCCACCGAAAATCGCCAGAAAACTACAGTTTTCACTCTTTCGCCTATGGGACGCCCTAAAAACATTCCAACGGACCCACGGAGCCCATGGATCCGCTTAACAGCTCGTCAGGGACGCCCCCGAGGGCCTCGGCCTAAAATAATTTCCGAAGCCAGCGCCACCCCAGCGATCCGTGGGCTAACACCCACCGAAAATCGCCAAAAAACTGCAGTTTTCACTCTTTCGCCTATGGGACGCCCTAAAAACATCCCAACGGACCCACGGAGCCCATGGATCCGCTTAACAGCTCGTCGGGGACGCCCCCGAGGGCCTCGGCCCAAAATAATTTTCGGAGCCAGCGCCACCCCAGCGATCCGTGGGCTAACACCCACCGAAAATCGCCAAAAAACTGCAGTTTTCACCCTTTCGCCTATGGGACGCCCTAAAAACATCCCAACGGACCCACGGAGCCCATGGATCCGCTTAACAGCTCGTCAGGGACGCCCCCGAGGGCCTCGATCCAAAATAATTTCCGGAGCCAGCGCCACCCCAGCGATCCGTGGGCTAACACCCACCGAATATCGCCAAAAAACTGCAGTTTTCACTCTTTCGCCTATGGGACGCCCTAAAAACATCCCAACGGACCCACGGAGCCCATGGATCCACTTAACAGCTCGTCAGGGACGCCCCCGAGGGCCTCGGCCCAAAATAATTTCTGGAGCCAGCGCCACCCCAGCGATCCGTGGGCTAACACCCACCGAAAATCGCCAAAAAACTGCAGTTTTCACTCTTTCGCCTATGGGACGCCCTAAAAACATCCCAACGGACCCACGGAGCCCATGGATCCGCTTAACAGCTCGTCAGGGACGCCCCCGAGGGCCTCGACCCAAAATAATTTCCGGAGCCAGCGCCACCCCAGCGATCCGTGGGCTAACACCCACCGAAAATCGCCAAAAAACTGCAGTTTTCACTCTTTCGCCTATGGGACGCCCTAAAAACATCCCAATGGACCCACGGAGCCCATGGATCCACTTAACAGCTCGTCAGGGACGCCCCCGAGGGCCTCGGCCCAAAATAATTTCCGGAGCCAGCGCCACCCCAGCGATCCGTGGGCTAACACCCACCGAAAATCGCCAAAAAACTGCAGTTTTCACTCTTTCGCCTATGGGACGCCCTAAAAACATCCCAACGGACCCACGGAGCCCATGGATCCGCTTAACAGCTCGTCAGGGACGCCCCCAAGGGCCTCGGCCCAAAATAATTTCCGGAGCCAGCGCCACCCCAGCGATCAGTGGGCTAACACCCACCGAAAATCGCCAAAAAACTGCAGTTTTCACTCTTTCGCCTATGGGACGCCCTAAAAACATCCCAACGGACCCACGGAGCCCATGGATCCGCTTAACAGCTCGTCAGGGACGCCCCCGAGGGCCTCGGCCCAAAATAATTTCCGGAGCCAGCGCCACCCCAGCGATCCGTGGGCTAACACCCACCGAAAATCGCCAAAAAACTACAGTTTTCACTCTTTCGCCTATGGGACGCCCTAAAAACATCCCAACGGACCCACGGAGCCCATGGATCCGCTTAAGCTCGTCAGGGACGCCCCCGAGGGCCTCGGCCCAAAATAATTTCCGGAGCCAGCGCCACCCCAGCGATCCGTGGGCTAACACCCACCGAAAATCGCCAAAAAACTGCAGTTTTCACTCTTTCGCCTATGGGACGCCCTAAAAACATCCCAACGGACCCACGGAGCCCATGGATCCGCTTAACAGCTCGTCAGGGATGCCCCCGAGGGCCTCGGCCCAAAATAATTTCCGGAGCCAGCGCCACCCCAGCGATCCGTGGGCTAACACCCACCGAAAATCGCCAAAAAACTGCAGTTTTCACTCTTTCGCCTATGGGACGCCCTAAAAACATCCCAACGGACCCACGGAGCCCATGGATCCGCTTAACAGCTCGTCAGGGAGGCCCCCGAGGGCCTCGGCCCAAAATAATTTTCGAAGCCAGCGCCACCCCAGCGATCCGTGGGCTAACACCCACCGAAAATCGCCAAAAAACTGCAGTTTTCACTCTTTCGCCTATGGGACGCCCTAAAAACATCCCAACGGACCCACGGAGCCCATGGATCCGCTTAACAGCTCGTCAGGGATGCCCCCGAGGGCCTCGGCCCAAAATAATTTCCGGAGCCAGCGCCACCCCAGCGATCCGTGGGCTAACACCCACCGAAAATCGCCAAAAAACTGCAGTTTTCACTCTTTCGCCTATGGGATGCCCTAAAAACATCCCAACGGACCCACGGAGCCCATGGATCCGCTTAACAGCTCGTCAGGGACGCCCCCGAGGGCCTCGGCCCAAAATAATTTCCGGAGCCAGCGCCACCCCAGCGATCCGTGGGCTAACACCCACCGAAAATCGCCAAAAAACTGCAGTTTTCACTCTTTCGCCTATGGGACGCCCTAAAAACATCCCAACGGACCCACGGAGCCCATGGATCCGCTTAACAGCTCGTCAGGGACGCCCCCGAGGGCCTCGGCCCAAAATAATTTCCGGAGCCAGCGCCACCCCAGCGATCCGTGGGCTAACACCCACCGAAAATCATCAAAAAACTGCAGTTTTCACTCTTTCGCCTATGGGACGCCCTAAAAACATCCCAACGGACCCACGGAGCCCATGGATCCGCTTAACAGCTCGTCAGGGACGCCCCCAAGGGCTTCGGCCCAAAATAATTTCCGGAGCCAGCGCCACCCCAGCGATCCGTGGGCTAACACCCACCGAAAATCGCCAAAAAACTGCAGTTTTCACTCTTTCGCCTATGGGACGTCCTAAAAACATCCCAACGGACCCACGGAGCCCATGGATCCGCTTAACAGCTCGTCAGGGACGCCCCCGAGGGCCTCGGCCCAAAATAATTTCCGGAGCCAGCGCCACCCCAGCGATCCGTGGGCTAACACCCACCGAAAATCGCCAAAAAACTGCAGTTTTCACTCTTTCGCCTATGGGATGCCCTAAAAATATACCAACGGACCCACGGAGCCCATGGATCCGCTTAACAGCTCGTCAGGGACGCCCCCGAGGGCCTCGGCCCAAAATAATTTCTGGAGCCAGCGCCACCCCAGCGATCCGTGGGCTAACACCCACCGAAAATCGCCAAAAAACTGCAGTTTTCACTCTTTCGCCTATGGGACGCCCTAAAAACATCCCAACTGACCCACGGAGCCCATGGATCCGCTTAACAGCTCGTCAGGGACGCCCCCGAGGGCCTCGGCCCAAAATAATTTCCGGAGCCAGCGCCACCCCAGCGATCCGTGGGCTAACACCCACCGAAAATCGCCAAAAAACTATAGTTTTCACTCTTTCGCCTATGGGACGCCCTAAAAACATCCCAACGGACCCACGGAGCCCATGGATCCGCTTAACAGCTCGTCAGGGACGCCCCCGAGGGCCTCGGCCCAAAATAATTTCTGGAGCCAGCGCCACCCCAGCGATCCGTGGGCTAACACCCACCGAAAATCGCCAAAAAACTGCAGTTTTCACTCTTTCGCCTATGGGACGCCCTAAAAACATCCCAACGGACCCACGGAGCCCATTGATCCGCTTAACAGCTCGTCAAGGACGCCCCCGAGGGCCTCGGCCCAAAATAATTTCCGGAGCCAGCACCACCCCAGCGATCCGTGGGCTAAACACCCACCGAAAATCGCCAAAAAACTGCAGTTTTCACTCTTTCGCTTATGGGACGCCCTAAAAACATCCCAACGGACCCACGGAGCCCATGGATCCGCTTAACAGCTCGTCAGGGACGCCCCCGAGGGCCTCGTCCCAAAATAATTTCCGGAGCCAGCGCCACCCCAGCGATCCGTGGGCTAACACCCACCGAAAATCGCCAAAAAACTGCAGTTTTCACTCTTTCGCCTATGGGACGCCCTAAAAACATCCCAACGGACCCACGGAGCCCATGGATCCGCTTGACAGCTCATCAGGGACGCCCCCGAGGGCCTCGGCCCAAAATAATTTCCGGAGCCAGCGCCACCCCAGCGATCCGTGGGCTAACACCCACCAAAAATTGCCAAAAAACTGCAGTTTTCACTCTTTCGCCTATGGGACGCCCTAAAAACATCCCAACGGACCCACGGAGCCCATGGATCCGCTTAACAGCTCGTCAGGGACGCCCCCGAGGGCCTCGGCCCAAAATAATTTTCGGAGCCAGCGCCACCCCAGCGATCCGTGGGCTAACACCCACCGAAAATCGCCAAAAAACTGCAGTTTTCACTCTTTCGCCTATGGGACGCCCTAAAAACATCCCAACGGACCCACGGAGCCCATGGATCCGCTTAACAGCTCGTCAGGGACGCCCCCGAGGGCCTCGGCCCAAAATAATTTCCGGAGCCAGCGCCACCCCAGCGATCCGTGGGCTAACACCCACAGAAAATCGCCAAAAAACTGCAGTTTTCACTCTTTCGCCTATGGGACGCCCTAAAAACATCCCAACGGACCCACGGAGCCCATGGATCCGCTTAACAGCTCGTCCGGGACGCCCCCGAGGGCCTCGGCCCAAAATAATTTCCGGAGCCAGCGCCACCCCAGCGATCCGTGGGCTAACACCCACCGAAAATCGCCAAAAAACTGCAGTTTTCACTCTTTCGCCTATGGGACGCCCTAAAAACATCCCAACGGACCCACGGAGCCCATGGATCCGCTTAACAGCTCGTCAGGGACGCCCCCGAGGGCCTCGGCCCAAAATAATTTCCGGAGCCAGCGCCACCCCAGCGATCCGTGGGCTAACACCCACCGAAAATTGCCAAAAAACTGCAGTTTTCACTCTTTCGCCTATGGGACGCCCTAAAAAAATCCCAACGGACCCACGGAGCCCATGGATCCGCTTAACAGCTCGTCAGGGACGCCCCCGAGGGCCTCGGCCCAAAATAATTTCCGGAGCCAGCGCCACCCCAGCGATCCGTGGGCTAACACCCACCGAAAATCGCCAAAAAACTGCAGTTTTCACTCTTTCGCCTATGGGACGCCCTAAAAACATCCCAACGGACCCACGGAGCCCATGGATCCGCTTAACAGCTCGTCAGGGACGCCCCCGAGGGCCTCGGCCCAAAATAATTTCCGGAGCCAGCGCCACCCCAGCGATTCGTGGGCTAACACCCACCGAAAATCGTCAAAAAACTGCAGTTTTCACTCTTTCGCCTATGGGACGCCCTAAAAACATCCCAACGGACCCACGGAGCCCATGGATCCGCTTAAAAGCTCGTCAGGGACGCCCCCGAGGGCCTCGGCCCAAAATAATTTCCGGACCCAGCGCCACCCCAGCGATCCGTGGGCTAACACCCACCGAAAATCGCCAAAAAACTGCAGTTTTCACTCTTTCGCCTATGGGACGCCCTAAAAACATCCCAACGGACCCACGGAGCCCATGGATCCGCTTAACAGCTCGTCAGGGACGCCCCCGAGGGCCTCGGCCCAAAATAATTTCTGGAGCCAGCGCCACCCCAGCGATCCGTGGGCTAACACCCACCGAAAATCGCCAAAAAACTGCAGTTTTCACTCTTTCGCCTATGGGATGCCCTAAAAACATCCCAACGGACCCACGGAGCCCATGGATCCGCTTAACAGCTCGTCAGGGACGCCCCCGAGGGCCTCGGCCCAAAATAATTTCCGGAGCCAGCGCCACCCCAGCGATCCGTGGGCTAACACCCACCGAAAATCATCAAAAAACTGCAGTTTTCACTCTTTCGCCTATGGGACGCCCTAAAAACATCCCAACGGACCCACGGAGCCCATGGATCCGCTTAACAGCTCGTCAGGGACGCCCCCAAGGGCCTCGGCCCAAAATAATTTCCGGAGCCAGCGCCACCCCAGCGATCCGTGGGCTAACACCCACCGAAAATCGCCAAAAAACTACAGTTTTCACTCTTTCGCCTATGGGACGTCCTAAAAACATCCCAACGGACCCACGGAGCCCATGGATCCGCTTAACAGCTCGTCAGGGACGCCCCCGAGGGCCTCGGCCCAAAATAATTTCCGGAGCCAGCGCCACCCCAGCGATCCGTGGGCTAACACCCACCGAAAATCGCCAAAAAACTGCAGTTTTCACTCTTTCGCCTATGGGACGCCCTAAAAACATCCCAACGGACCCACGGAGCCCATGGATCCGCTTAACAGCTCGTCAGGGACGCCCCCGAGGGCCTCAGCCCAAAATAATTTCCGGAGCCAGCGCCACCCCAGCGATCCGTGGGCTAACACCCACCGAAAATCGCCAAAAAACTGCAGTTTTCACTCTTTCGCCTATGGGACGCCCTAAAAACATCCCAACGGACCCACGGAGCCCATGGATCCGCTTAAAAACTCGTCAGGGACGCCCCCGAGGGCCTCGGCCCAAAATAATTTCCGGAGCCAGCGCCACCCCAGCGATCCGTGGGCTAACACCCACCGAAAATTGCCAAAAAACTGCAGTTTTCACTCTTTCGCCTATGGGACGCCCTAAAAACATCCCAACGGACCCACGGAGCCCATGGATCCGCTTAACAGCTCGTCAGGGATGCCCCCGAGGGCCTCGGCCCAAAATAATTTCCGGAGCCAGCGCCACCCCAGCGATCCGTGGGCTAACACCCACCGAAAATCGCCAAAAAACTGCAGTTTTCACTCTTTCGCCTATGGGACGCCCTAAAAACATCCCAACGGACCCACGGAGCCCATGGATCCGCTTAACAGCTCGTCAGGGACGCCCCCGAGGACCTCGGCTCAAAATAATTTCCGGAGCCAGCGCCACCCCAGCGATCCGTGGGCTAACACCCACCGAAAATCGCCAAAAAACTGCAGTTTTCACTCTTTCGCCTATGGGACGCCCTAAAAACATCCCAACGGACCTACGGAGCCCATGGATCCGCTTAACAGCTCGTCAGGGACGCCCCCGAGGGCCTCGGCCCAAAATAATTTCCGGAGCCAGCGCCACCCCAGCGATCCGTGGGCTAACACCCACCGAAAATCGCCAAAAAACTGCAGTTTTCACTCTTTCGCCTATGGGATGCCCTAAAAACATCCCAACGGACCCACGGAGCCCATGGATCCGCTTAACAGCTCGTCAGGGACGCCCTCGAGGGCCTCGGGCCAAAATAATTTCCGGAGCCAGCGCCACCCCAGCGATCCGTGGGCTAACACCCACCGAAAATCGCCAAAAAACTACAGTTTTCACTCTTTCGCCTATGGGACGCCCTAAAAACATCCCAACGGACCCACGGAGCCCATGGATCCGCTTAACAGCTCGTCAGGGACGCCCCCGAGGGCCTCGGCCCAAAATAATTTCCGGAGCCAGTGCCACCCCAGCGATCCGTGGGCTAACACCCACCGAAAATCGCCAAAAAACTGCAGTTTTCACTCTTTCGCCTATGGGACGCCCTAAAAACATCCCAACGGACCCACGGAGCCCATGGATCCGCTTAACAGCTCGTCAGGGACGTCCCCGAGGGCCTCGACCCAAAATAATTTCCGGAGCCAGCGCCACCCCAGCAATCCGTGGGCTAACACCCACCGAAAATCGCCAAAAAACTGCAGTTTTCACTCTTTCGCCTATGGGACGCCCTAAAAACATCCCAACGGACCCACGGAGCCCATGGATCCGCTTAACAGCTCGTCAGGGATGCCCCCGAGGGCCTCGGCCCAAAATAATTTTCGGAGCCAGCGCCACCCCAGCGATCCGTGGGCTAACACCCACCGAAAATCGCCAAAAAACTGCAGTTTTCACTCTTTCGCCTATGGGACGCCCTAAAAACATCCCAACGGACCCACGGAGCCCATGGATCCGCTTAACAGCTCGTCAGGGACGCCCCCGAGGACCTCGGCCCAAAATAATTTCCGGAGCCAGCGCCACCCCAGCGATCCGTGGGCTAACACCCACCGAAAATCGCCAAAAAACTGCAGTTTTCACTCTTTCGCCTATGGGACGCCCTAAAAACATCCCAACGGACCCACGGAGCCCATGGATCCGCTTAACAGCTCGTCAGGGACGCCCCCGAGGGCCTCGGCCCAAAATAATTTCCGGAGCCAGCGCCACCCCAGCGATCCGTGGGCTAACACCCACCGAAAATCGCCAAAAAACTGCAGTTTTCACTCTTTCGCCTATGGGATGCCCTAAAAACATCCCAACGGACCCACGGAGCCCATGGATCCGCTTAACAGCTCGTCAGGGACGCCCTCGAGGGCCTCGGGCCAAAATAATTTCCGGAGCCAGCGCCACCCCAGCGATCCGTGGGCTAACACCCACCGAAAATCGCCAAAAAACTACAGTTTTCACTCTTTCGCCTATGGGACGCCCTAAAAACATCCCAACGGACCCACGGAGCCCATGGATCCGCTTAACAGCTCGTCAGGGACGCCCCCGAGGGCCTCGGCCCAAAATAATTTCCGGAGCCAGTGCCACCCCAGCGATCCGTGGGCTAACACCCACCGAAAATCGCCAAAAAACTGCAGTTTTCACTCTTTCGCCTATGGGACGCCCTAAAAACATCCCAACGGACCCACGGAGCCCATGGATCCGCTTAACAGCTCGTCAGGGACGTCCCCGAGGGCCTCGACCCAAAATAATTTTCGGAGCCAGCGCCACCCCAGCAATCCGTGGGCTAACACCCACCGAAAATCGCCAAAAAACTGCAGTTTTCACTCTTTCGCCTATGGGACGCCCTAAAAACATCCCAACGGACCCACGGAGCCCATGGATCCGCTTAACAGCTCGTCAGGGACGCCCCCGAGGGCCTCGGCCCAAAATAATTTCCGAAGCCAGCGCCACCCCAGCGATCCGTGGGCTAACACCCACCGAAAATTGCCAAAAAACTGCAGTTTTCACTCTTTCGCCTATGGGACGCCCTAAAAACATCCCAACGGACCCACGGAGCCCATGGATCCGCTTAACAGCTCGTCAGGGACGCCCCCGAGGGCCTCGTCCCAAAATAATTTCCGGAGCCAGCGCCACCCCAGCGATCCGTGGGCTAACACCCACCGAAAATCGCCAAAAAACTGCAGTTTTCACTCTTTCGCCTATGGGACGCCCTAAAAACATCCCAACGGACCCACGGAGCCCATGGATCCGCTTAACAGCTCGTCAGGGATGCCCCCAAGGGCCTCGGCCCAAAATAATTTCCGGAGCCAGCGCCACCCCAGCGATCCGTGGGCTAACACCCACCGAAAATCGCCAAAAAACTGCAGTTTTCACTCTTTCGCCTATGGGACGCCCTAAAAACATCCCAACGGACCCACGGAGCCCATGGATCCGCTTAACAGCTCGTCAGGGATGCCCCTGAGGGCCTCGGCCCAAAATAATTTCCGAAGCCAGCGCCACCCCAGCGATCCGTGGGCTAACACCCACCGAAAATCGCCAAAAAACTGCAGTTTTCACTCTTTCGCCTATGGGACGCCCTAAAAACATCCCAACGGACCCACGGAGCCCATGGATCCGCTTAACAGCTCGTCAGGGACGCCCCCGAGGGCCTCGGCCCAAAATAATTTCCGGAGCCAGTGCCACCCCAGCGATCCGTGGGCTAACACCCACCGAAAATCGCCAAAAAACTGCAGTTTTCACTCTTTCGCCTATGGGACGCCCTAAAAACATCCCAACGGACCCACGGAGCCCATGGATCCGCTTAACAGCTCATCAGGGACGCCCCCGAGGGCCTCGGCCCAAAATAATTTCCGGAGCCAGCGCCACCCCAGCGATCCGTGGGCTAACACCCACCGAAAATCGCCAAAAAACTGCAGTTTTCACTCTTTCGCCTATGGGACGCCCTAAAAACATCCCAACGGACCCACGGAGCCCATGGATCCGCTTAACAGCTCGTCAGGGACGCCCCCGAGGGCCTCGGCCCAAAATAATTTCCGGAGCCAGCGCCACCCCAGCGATCCGTGGGCTAACACCCACCGAAAATCGCCAAAAAACTGCAGTTTTCACTCTTTCGCCTATGGGACGCCCTAAAAACATCCCAACGGACCCACGGAGCCCATGGATCCGCTTAACAGCTCGTCAGGGACGCCCCCGAGGGCCTCGGCCCAAAATAATTTCCGGAGCCAGCGCCACCCCAGCGATCCGTGGGCTAACACCCACCGAAAATCGCCAAAAAACTGCAGTTTTCACTCTTTCGCCTATGGGATGCCCTAAAAACATCCCAACGGACCCACGGAGCCCATGGATCCGCTTAACATCTCGTCAGGGACGCCCCCGAGGGCCTCGGCCCAAAATTATTTCCGGAGCCAGCGCCACCCCAGCGATCCGTGGGCTAACACCCACCGAAAATCGCCAAAAAACTGCAGTTTTCACTATTTCGCCTATGGGACGCCCTAAAAACATCCCAACGGACCCACGGAGCCCATGGATCCGCTTAACAGCTCGTCAGGGACGCCCCCGAGGGCCTCGGCCCAAAATAATTTCCGGAGCCAGCGCCACCCCAGCGATCCGTGGGCTAACACCCACCGAAAATCGCCAAAAAACTGCAGTTTTCACTCTTTCGCCTATGGGACGCCCTAAAAACATCCCAACGGACCCACGGAGCCCATGGATCCGCTTAACAGCTCGTCAGGGACGCCCCCGAGGGCCTCGGCCCAAAATAATTTCCGGAGCCAGCGCCACCCCAGCGATCCGTGGGCTAACACCCACCGAAAATCGCCAAAAAACTGCAGTTTTCACTCTTTCGCAAATGGGACGCCCTAAAAACATTCCAACGGACCCACGGAGCCCATGGATCCGCTTAACAGCTCGTCAGGGACGCCCCCGAGGGCCTCGGCCCAAAATAATTTCCGGAGCCAGCGCCACCCCAGTGATCCGTGGGCTAACACCCACCGAAAATCGCCAAAAAACTGCAGTTTTCACTCTTTCGCCTATGGGACGCCCTAAAAACATCCCAACGGACCCACGGAGCCCATGGATCCGCTTAACAGCTCGTCAGGGACGCCCCCGAGGGCCTCGGCCCAAAATAATTTCCGGAGCCAGCGCCACCCCAGCGATCCGTGGGCTAACACCCACCGAAAATCGCCAAAAAACTGCAGTTTTCACTCTTTCGCCTATGGGACGCCCTAAAAACATCCCAACAGACCCACGGAGCCCATGGATCCGCTTAACAGCTCGTCAGGGACGCCCCCGAGGGCCTCGGCCCAAAATAATTTCTGGAGCCAGCGCCACCCCAGCGATCCGTGGGCTAACACCCACCGAAAATCGCCAAAAAACTGCAGTTTTCACTCTTTCGCCTATGGGACGCCCTAAAAACATCCCAACGGACCCACGGAGCCCATGGATCCGCTTAACAGCTCGTCAGGGACGCCCCCGAGGGCCTCGGCCCAAAATAATTTCCGGAGCCAGCGCCACCCCAGCGATCCGTGGGCTAACACCCACCGAAAATTGCCAAAAAACTGCAGTTTTCACTCTTTCGCCTATGGGACACCCTAAAAACATCCCAACGGACCCACGGAGCCCATGGATCCGCTTAACAGCTCGTCAGGGAAGCCCCCGAGGGCCTCGGCCCAAAATAATTTCCGGAGCCAGCGCCACCCCAGCGATCCGTGGGCTAACACCCACCGAAAATCACCAAAAAACTGCAGTTTTCACTCTTTCGCCTATGGGACGCCCTAAAAACATCCCAACGGACCCACGGAGCCCATGGATCCGCTTAACAGCTCGTCAGGGACGCCCCCGAGGGCTTCAGCCCAAAATAATTTCCGGAGCAAGCGCCACCCCAGCGATCCGTGGGCTAACACCCACCGAAAATCGCCAAAAAACTACAGTTTTCACTCTTTCGCCTATGGGACGCCATAAAAACATCCCAACGGACCCACGGAGCCCATGGATCCGCTTAACAGCTCGTCAGGGACGCCCCCGAGGGCCTCGGCCCAAAATAATTTCCGGAGCCAGCGCCACCCCAGCGATCCGTGGGCTAACACCCACCGAAAATCGCCAAAAAACTGCAGTTTTCACTCTTTCGCCTATGGGACGCCCTAAAAACATCCCAACGGACCCACGGAGCCCATGGATCTGCTTAACAGCTCGTCAGGGACGCCCCCGAGGGCCTCGGCCCAAAATAATTTGCAGAGCCAGTGCCACCCCAGCGATCCTTGGGCTAACACCCACCGAAAATTGCCAAAAAACTGCAGTTTTCACTCTTTCGCCTATGGGACGCCCTAAAAACATCCCAACGGACCCACGGAGCCCATGGATCCGCTTAACAGCTCGTCAGGGACGCCCCCGAGGGCCTCGGCCCAAAATAATTTCCGGAGCCAGCGCCACCCCAGCGATCCGTGGGCTAACACCTACCGAAAATCGCCAAAAAACTTCAGTTTTCACTCTTTCGCCTATGGGACGCCTTAAAAACATCCCAACGGACCCACGGAGCCCATGGATCCGCTTAACAGCTCGTCAGGGACGCCCCCGAGGGCCTCGGCCCAAAATAATTTCCGGAGCCAGCGCCACCCCAGCGATCCGTGGGCTAACACCCACCGAAAATCGCCAAAAAACTGCAGTTTTAACTCTTTCGCCTATGGGACGCCCTAAAAACATCCCAACGGACCCACGGAGCCCATGGATCCGCTTAACAGCTCGTCAGGGACGCCCCCGAGGGCCTCGGCCCAAAATAATTTCCGGAGCCAGCGCCACCCCAGCGATCCGTGGGCTAACACCCACCGAAAATCGCCAAAAAACTGCAGTTTTCACTCTTTCGCCTATGGGACGCCCTAAAAACATCCCAACGGACCCACGGAGCCCATGGATCCGCTTAACAGCTCGTCAGGGACGCCCCCGAGGGCCTCGGCCCAAAATAATTTCCGGAGCCAGCGCCACCCCAGCGATCCGTGGGCTAACACCCACCGAAAATCGCCAAAAAACTGCAGTTTTCACTCTTTCGCCTGTGGGACGCCCTAAAAACATCCCAACGGACCCACGGAGCCCATGGATCCGCTTAACAGCTCGTCAGGGACGCCCCCGAGGGCCTCGGCCTAAAATAATTTCCGGATCCAGCGCCACCCCAGCGATCCGTGGGCTAACACCCACCGAAAATCGCCAAAAAACTGCAGTTTTCACTCTTTCGCCTATGGGACGCCCTAAAAACATCCCAACGGACCCACGGAGCCCATGGATCCGCTTAACAGCTCGTCAGGGACGCCCCCGAGGGCCTCGGCCCAAAATAATTTCCGGAGCCAGCGCCACCCCAGCGATCCGTGGGCTAACACCCACCGAAAATCGCCAAAAAACTGCAGTTTTCACTCTTTCGCCTATGGGACGCCCTAAAAACTTCCCAACGGACCCACGGAGCCCATGGATCCGCTTAACAGCTCATCAGGGATGCCCCCGAGGGCCTCGGTCCAAAATAATTTCCGGAGCCAGCGCCACCCCAGCGATCCGTGGGCTAACACCCACCGAAAATCGCCAAAAAACTGCAGTTTTCACTCTTTCGCCTATGGGACGCCCTAAAAATATCCCAACGGACCCACGGAGCCCATGGATCCGCTTAACAGCTCGTCAGGGACGCCCCCGAGGGCCTCGGTCCAAAATAATTTCCGGAGCCAGCGCCACCCCAGCGATCCGTGGGCTAACACCCACCGAAAATTGCCAAAAAACTGCAGTTTTCACTCTTTCGCCTATGGGACGCCCTAAAAACATCCCAACGGACCCACGGAGCCCATGGATCCGCTTAACAGCTCGTCAGGGACGCCCCCGAGGGCGTCGGCCCAAAATAATTTCCGGAGCCAGCGCCACCCCAGCGATCCGTGGGCTAACACCCACCGAAAATCGCCAAAAAACTGCAGTTTTCACTCTTTCGCCTATGGGACGCCCTAAAAACATCCCAACAGACCCACGGAGCCCATGGATCCGCTTAACAGCTCATCAGGGACGCCCCCGAGGGCCTCGGCCCAAAATAATTTCCGGAGCCAGCGCCACCCCAGCGATCCGTGGGCTAACACCCACCGAAAATCGCCAAAAAACTGCAGTTTTCACTCTTTCGCCTATGGGACGCCCTAAAAACATCCCAACGGACCCACGGAGCCCATGGATCCGCTTAAAAGCTCGTCAGGGACGCCCCCGAGGGCCTCGGCCAAAAATAATTTCCGGAGCCAGCGCCACCCCAGCGATCCGTGGGCTAACACCCACCGAAAATCGCCAAAAAACTGCAGTTTTCACTCTTTCGCCTATGGGACGCCCTAAAAACATCCCAACGGACCCACGGAGCCCATGGATCCGCTTAAAAGCTCGTCAGGGACGCCCCCGAGGGCCTCGGCCCAAAATAATTTCCGGAGCCAGCGCCACCCCAGCGATCCGTGGGCTAACACCCACCGAAAATTGCCAAAAAACTGCAGTTTTCACTCTTTCGCCTATGGGACGCCCTAAAAACATCCCAACGGACCCACGGAGCCCATGGATCCGCTTAACAGCTCGTCAGGGATGCCCCCGAGGGCCTCGGCCCAAAATAATTTCCGGAGCCAGCGCCACCCCAGCGATCCGTGGGCTAACACCCACCGAAAATCGCCAAAAAACTGCAGTTTTCACTCTTTCGCCTATGGGACGCCCTAAAAACATCCCAACGGACCCACGGAGCCCATGGATCCGCTTAACAGCTCGTCAGGGACGCCCCCGAGGACCTCGGCCCAAAATAATTTCCGGAGCCAGCGCCACCCCAGCGATCCGTGGGCTAACACCCACCGAAAATCGCCAAAAAACTACAGTTTTCACTCTTTCGCCTATGGGACGCCCTAAAAACATCCCAACGGACCCACGGAGCCCATGGATCCGCTTAACAGCTCGTCAGGGACGCCCCCGAGGGCCTCGGCCCAAAATAATTTCCGGAGCCAGCGCCACCCCAGCGATCCGTGGGCTAACACCCACCGAAAATCGCCAAAAAACTGCAGTTTTCACTCTTTCGCCTATGGGATGCCCTAAAAACATCCCAACGGACCCACGGAGCCCATGGATCCGCTTAACAGCTCGTCAGGGACGCCCTCGAGGGCCTCGGGCCAAAATAATTTCCGGAGCCAGCGCCACCCCAGCGATCCGTGGGCTAACACCCACCGAAAATCGCCAAAAAACTGCAGTTTTCACTCTTTCGCCTATGGGACGCCCTAAAAACATCCCAACGGACCCACGGAGCCCATGGATCCGCTTAACAGCTCGTCAGGGACGCCCCCGAGGGCCTCGGCCCAAAATAATTTCCGGAGCCAGCGCCACCCCAGCGATCCGTGGGCTAACACCCACCGAAAATCGCCAAAAAACTGCAGTTTTCACTCTTTCGCCTATGGGATGCCCTAAAAACATCCCAACGGACCCACGGAGCCCATGGATCCGCTTAACAGCTCGTCAGGGACGCCCTCGAGGGCCTCGGGCCAAAATAATTTCCGGAGCCAGCGCCACCCCAGCGATCCGTGGGCTAACACCCACCGAAAATCGCCAAAAAACTACAGTTTTCACTCTTTCGCCTATGGGACGCCATAAAAACATCCCAACGGACCCACGGAGCCCATGGATCCGCTTAACAGCTCGTCAGGGACGCCCCCGAGGGCCTCGGCCCAAAATAATTTCCGGAGCCAGTGCCACCCCAGCGATCCGTGGGCTAACACCCACCGAAAATCGCCAAAAAACTGCAGTTTTCACTTTTTCGCCTATGGGACGCCCTAAAAACATCCCAACGGACCCACGGAGCCCATGGATCCGCTTAACAGCTCGTCAGGGACGTCCCCGAGGGCCTCGACCCAAAATAATTTCCGGAGCCAGCGCCACCCCAGCAATCCGTGGGCTAACACCCACCGAAAATCGCCAAAAAACTGCAGTTTTCACTCTTTCGCCTATGGGACGCCCTAAAAACATCCCAACGGACCCACGGAGCCCATGGATCCGCTTAACAGCTCGTCAGGGATGCCCCCGAGGGCCTCGGCCCAAAATAATTTCCGGATCCAGCGCCACCCCAGCGATCCGTGGGCTAACACCCACCGAAAATCGCCAAAAAACTGCAGTTTTCACTCTTTCGCCTATGGGACGCCCTAAAAACATCCCAACGGACCCACGGAGCCCATGGATCCGCTTAACAGCTCGTCAGGGACGCCCCCGAGGACCTCGGCCCAAAATAATTTCCGGAGCCAGCGCCACCCCAGCGATCCGTGGGCTAACACCCACCGAAAATCGCCAAAAAACTGCAGTTTTCACTCTTTCGCCTATGGGACGCCCTAAAAACATCCCAACGGACCCACGGAGCCCATGGATCCGCTTAACAGCTCGTCAGGGACGCCCTCGAGGGCCTCGGCCCAAAATAATTTCCGGAGCCAGCGCCACCCCAGCGATCCGTGGGCTAACACCCACCGAAAATCGCCAAAAAACTGCAGTTTTCACTCTTTCGCCTATGGGATGCCCTAAAAACATCCCAACGGACCCACGGAGCCCATGGATCCGCTTAACAGCTCGTCAGGGACGCCCTCGAGGGCCTCGGGCCAAAATAATTTCCGGAGCCAGCGCCACCCCAGCGATCCGTGGGCTAACACCCACCGAAAATCGCCAAAAAACTACAGTTTTCACTCTTTCGCCTATGGGACGCCCTAAAAACATCCCAACGGACCCACGGAGCCCATGGATCTGCTTAACAGCTCGTCAGGGACGCCCCCGAGGGCCTCGGCCCAAAATAATTTCCGGAGCCAGTGCCACCCCAGCGATCCGTGGGCTAACACCCACCGAAAATCGCCAAAAAACTGCAGTTTTCACTCTTTCGCCTATTGGACGCCCTAAAAACATCCCAACGGACCCACGGAGCCCATGGATCCGCTTAACAGCTCGTCAGGGACGTCCCCGAGGGCCTCGACCCAAAATAATTTCCGAAGCCAGCGCCACCCCAGCAATCCGTGGGCTAACACCCACCGAAAATCGCCAAAAAACTGCAGTTTTCACTCTTTCGCCTATGGGACGCCCTAAAAACATCCCAACGGACCCACGGAGCCCATGGATCCGCTTAACAGCTCGTCAGGGACGCCCCCGAGGGCCTCGGCCCAAAATAATTTCCGAAGCCAGCGCCACCCCAGCGATCCGTGGGCTAACACCCACCGAAAATTGCCAAAAAACTGCAGTTTTCACTCTTTCGCCTATGGGACGCCCTAAAAACATCCCAACGGACCCACGGAGCCCATGGATCCGCTTAACAGCTCGTCAGGGACGCCCCCGAGGGCCTCGTCCCAAAATAATTTCCGGAGCCAGCGCCACCCCAGCGATCCGTGGGCTAACACCCACCGAAAATCGCCAAAAAACTGCAGTTTTCACTCTTTCGCCTATGGGACGCCCTAAAAACATCCCAACGGACCCACGGAGCCCATGGATCCGCTTAACAGCTCGTCAGGGACGCCCCCGAGGGCCTCGGCCCAAAATAATTTCCGGATCCAGCGCCACCCCAGCGATCCGTGGGCTAACACCCACCGAAAATCGCCAAAAAACTGCAGTTTTCACTCTTTCGCCTATGGGACGCCCTAAAAACATCCCAACGGACCCACGGAGCCCATGGATCCGCTTAACAGTTCGTCAGGGACGCCCCTGAGGGCCTCGGCCCAAAATAATTTCCGAAGCCAGCGCCACCCCAGCGATCCGTGGGCTAACACCCACCGAAAATCGCCAAAAAACTGCAGTTTTCACTCTTTCGCCTATGGGACGCCCTAAAAACATCCCAACGGACCCACGGAGCCCATGGATCCGCTTAACAGCTCGTCAGGGACACCCCCGAGGGCCTCGGCCCAAAATAATTTCCGGAGCCAGCGCCACCCCAGCGATCCGTGGGCTAACACCCACCGAAAATCGCCAAAAAACTGCAGTTTTCACTCTTTCGCCTATGGGACGCCCTAAAAACATCCCAACGGACCCACGGAGCCCATGGATCCGCTTAACAGCTCGTCAGGGACGCCCCCGAGGGCCTCGGCCCAAAATAATTTCCGGAGCCAGCGCCACCCCAGCGATCCGTGGGCTAACACCCACCGAAAATCGCCAAAAAACTGCAGTTTTCACTCTTTCGCCTATGGGACGCCCTAAAAACATCCCAACGGACCCACGGAGCCCATGGATCCGCTTAACAGCTCATCAGGGACGCCCCCGAGGGCCTCGGCCCAAAATAATTTCCGGAGCCAGCGCCACCCCAGCGATCCGTGGGCTAACACCCACCGAAAATCGCCAAAAAACTGCAGTTTTCACTCTTTCGCCTATGGGACGCCCTAAAAACATCCCAACGGACCCACGGAGCCCATGGATCCGCTTAACAGCTCGTCAGGGACGCCCCCGAGGGCCTCGGCCCAAAATAATTTCCGGAGCCAGCGCCACCCCAGCGATCCGTGGGCTAACACCCACCGAAAATCGCCAAAAAACTGCAGTTTTCACTCTTTCGCCTATGGGACGCCCTAAAAACATCCCAACGGACCCACGGAGCCCATGGATCCGCTTAACAGCTCGTCAGGGACGCCCCCGAGGGCCTCGGCCCAAAATAATTTCCGGAGCCAGCGCCACCCCAGCGATCCGTGGGCTAACACCCACCGAAAATCGCCAAAAAACTGCAGTTTTCACTCTTTCGCAAATGGGACGCCCTAAAAACATCCCAACGGACCCACGGAGCCCATGGATCCGCTTAACATCTCGTCAGGGATGCCCCCGAGGGCCTCGGCCCAAAATAATTTCCGGAGCCAGCGCCACCCCAGCGATCCGTGGGCTAACACCCACCGAAAATCGCCAAAAAACTGCAGTTTTCACTCTTTCGCCTATGGGACGCCCTAAAAACATCCCAACGGACCCACGGAGCCCATGGATCCGCTTAACAGCTCGTCAGGGACGCCCCCGAGGGCCTCGGCCCAAAATAATTTCCGGAGCCAGCGCCACCCCAGCGATCCGTGGGCTAACACCCACCGAAAATCGCCAAAAAACTGCAGTTTTCACTCTTTCGCCTATGGGACGCCCTAAAAACATCCCAACGGACCCACGGAGCCCATGGATCCGCTTAACATCTCGTCAGGGACGCCCCCGAGGGCCTCGGCCCAAAATAATTTCCGGAGCCAGCGCCACCCCAGCGATCCGTGGGCTAACACCCACCGAAAATCGCCAAAAAACTGCAGTTTTCACTCTTTCGCCTATGGGACGCCCTAAAAACATCCCAACGGACCCACGGAGCCCATGGATCCGCTTAACAGCTCGTCAGGGACGCCCCCGAGGGCCTCGGCCCAAAATAATTTCCGGAGCCAGCGCCACCCCAGCGATCCGTGGGCTAACACCCACCGAAAATCGCCAAAAAACTGCAGTTTTCACTCTTTCGCCTATGGGACGCCCTAAAAACATCCCAACGGACCCACGGAGCCCATGGATCCGCTTAACAGCTCGTCAGGGACGCCCCCGAGGGCCTCGGCCCAAAATAATTTCCGGAGCCAGCGCCACCCCAGCGATCCGTGGGCTAACACCCACCGAAAATCGCCAAAAAACTGCAGTTTTCACTCTTTCGCCTATGGGACGCCCTAAAAACATCCCAACGGACCCACGGAGCCCATGGATCCGCTTAACAGCTCGTCAGGGACGCCCCCGAGGGCCTCGGCCCAAAATAATTTCCGGAGCCAGCGCCACCCCAGCGATCCGTGGGCTAACACCCACCGAAAATCGCCAAAAAACTGCAGTTTTCACTCTTTCGCCTATGGGACGCCCTAAAAACATCCCAACGGACCCACGGAGCCCATGGATCCGCTTAACAGCTCGTCAGGGACGCCCCCGAGGGCCTCGGCCCAAAATAATTTCCGGAGCCAGCGCCACCCCAGCGATCCGTGGGCTAACACCCACCGAAAATCGCCAAAAAACTGCAGTTTTCACTCTTTCGCCTATGGGACGCCCTAAAAACATCCCAACAGACCCACGGAGCCCATGGATCCGCTTAACAGCTCGTCAGGGACGCCCCCGAGGGCCTCAGCCCAAAATAATTTCCGGAGCCAGCGCCACCCCAGCGATCCGTGGGCTAACACCCACCGAAAATCGCCAAAAAACTGCAGTTTTCACTCTTTCGCCTATGGGACGCCCTAAAAACATCCCAACGGACCCACGGAGCCCATGGATCCGCTTAACAGCTCGTCAGGGACGCCCCCGAGGGCCTCGGCCCAAAATAATTTCCGGAGCCAGCGCCACCCCAGCGATCCGTGGGCTAACACCCACCGAAAATCGCCAAAAAACTGCAGTTTTCACTCTTTCGCCTATGGGACGCCCTAAAAACATCCCAACGGACCCACGGAGCCCATGGATCCGCTTAACAGCTCGTCAGGGACGCCCCCGAGGGCCTCGGCCCAAAATAATTTCCGGAGCCAGCGCCACCCCAGCGATCCGTGGGCTAACACCCACCGAAAATCGCCAAAAAACTGCAGTTTTCACTCTTTCGCCTATGGGATGCCCTAAAAACATCCCAACGGACCCACGGAGCCCATGGATCCGCTTAACATCTCGTCAGGGACGCCCCCGAGGGCCTCGGCCCAAAATAATTTCCGGAGCCAGCGCCACCCCAGCGATCCGTGGGCTAACACCCACCGAAAATCGCCAAAAAACTGCAGTTTTCACTCTTTCGCCTATGGGACGCCCTAAAAACATCCCAACGGACCCACGGAGCCCATGGATCCGCTTAACAGCTCGTCAGGGACGCCCCCGAGGGCCTCGGCCCAAAATAATTTCCGGAGCCAGCGCCACCCCAGCGATCCGTGGGCTAACACCCACCGAAAATCGCCAAAAAACTGCAGTTTTCACTCTTTCGCCTATGGGACGCCCTAAAAACATCCCAACGGAGCCACGGAGCCCATGGATCCGCTTAACAGCTCGTCAGGGACGCCCCCGAGGGCCTCGGCCCAAAATAATTTCCGGAGCCAGCGCCACCCCAGCGATCCGTGGGCTAACACCCACCGAAAATCGCCAAAAAACTGCAGTTTTCACTCTTTCGCCTATGGGACGCCCTAAAAACATCCCAACGGACCCACGGAGCCCATGGATCCGCTTAACAGCTCGTCAGGGACGCCCCCGAGGGCCTCGGCCCAAAATAATTTCCGGAGCCAGCGCCACCCCAGCGATCCGTGGGCTAACACCCACCGAAAATCGCCAAAAAACTGCAGTTTTCACTCTTTCGCCTATGGGACGCCCTAAAAACATCCCAACGGACCCACGGAGCCCATGGATCCGCTTAACAGCTCGTCAGGGACGCCCCCGAGGGCCTCGGCCCAAAATAATTTCCGGAGCCAGCGCCACCCCAGCGATCCGTGGGCTAACACCCACCGAAAATCGCCAAAAAACTGCAGTTTTCACTCTTTCGCCTATGGGACGCCCTAAAAACATCCCAACGGACCCACGGAGCCCATGGATCTGCTTAACAGCTCGTCAGGGACGCCCCCGAGGGCCTCGGCCCAAAATAATTTCCAGATCCAGCGCCACCCCAGCGATCCTTGGGCTAACACCCACCGAAAATCGCCAAAAAACTGCAGTTTTCACTCTTTCGCCTATGGGACGCCCTAAAAACATCCCAACGGACCCACGGAGCCCATGGATCCGCTTAACAGCTCGTCAGGGACGCCCCCGAGGGCCTCGGCCCAAAATAATTTCCGGAGCCAGCGCCACCCCAGCGATCCGTGGGCTAACACCCACCGAAAATCGCCAAAAAATTGCAGTTTTCACTCTTTCGCCTATGGGACGCCTTAAAAACATCCCAACGGACCCACGGAGCCCATGGATCCGCTTAACAGCTCGTCAGGGACGCCCCCGAGGGCCTCGGCCCAAAATAATTTCCGGAGCCAGCGCCACCCCAGCGATCCGTGGGCTAACACCCACCGAAAATCGCCAAAAAACTGCAGTTTTCACTCTTTCGCCTATGGGACGCCCTAAAAACATCCCAACGGACCCACGGAGCCCATGGATCCGCTTAACAGCTCATCAGGGACGCCCCCGAGGGCCTCGGCCCAAAATAATTTCCGGAGCCAGCGCCACCCCAGCGATCCGTGGGCTAACACCCACCGAAAATCGCCAAAAAACTGCAGTTTTCACTCTTTCGCCTATGGGACGCCCTAAAAACATCCCAACGGACCCACGGAGCCCATGGATCCGCTTAACAGCTCGTCAGGGACGCCCCCGAGGGCCTCGGCCCAAAATAATTTCCGGAGCCAGCACCACCCCAGCGATCCGTGGGCTAACACCCACCGAAAATCGCCAAAAAACTGCAGTTTTCACTCTTTCGCCTATGGGACGCCCTAAAAACATCCCAACGGACCCACGGAGCCCATGGATCCGCTTAACAGCTCGTCAGGGACGCCCCCGAGGGCCTCGGCCCAAAATAATTTCCGGAGCCAGCGCCACCCCAGCGATCCGTGGGCTAACACCCACCGAAAATCGCCAAAAAACTGCAGTTTTCACTCTTTCGCAAATGGGACGCCCTAAAAACATCCCAACGGACCCACGGAGCCCATGGATCCGCTTAACATCTCGTCAGGGATGCCCCCGAGGGCCTCGGCCCAAAATAATTTCCGGAGCCAGCGCCACCCCAGCGATCCGTGGGCTAACACCCACCGAAAATCGCCAAAAAACTGCAGTTTTCACTCTTTCGCCTATGGGACGCCCTAAAAACATCCCAACGGACCCACGGAGCCCATGGATCCGCTTAACAGCTCGTCAGGGACGCCCCCGAGGGCCTCGGCCCAAAATAATTTCCGGAGCCAGCGCCACCCCAGCGATCCGTGGGCTAACACCCACCGAAAATCGCCAAAAAACTGCAGTTTTCACTCTTTCGCCTATGGGACGCCCTAAAAACATCCCAACGGACCCACGGAGCCCATGGATCCGCTTAACATCTCGTCAGGGACGCCCCCGAGGGCCTCGGCCCAAAATAATTTCCGGAGCCAGCGCCACCCCAGCGATCCGTGGGCTAACACCCACCGAAAATCGCCAAAAAACTGCAGTTTTCACTCTTTCGCCTATGGGACGCCCTAAAAACATCCCAACGGACCCACGGAGCCCATGGATCCGCTTAACAGCTCGTCAGGGACGCCCCCGAGGGCCTCGGCCCAAAATAATTTCCGGAGCCAGCGCCACCCCAGCGATCCGTGGGCTAACACCCACCGAAAATCGCCAAAAAACTGCAGTTTTCACTCTTTCGCCTATGGGACGCCCTAAAAACATCCCAACGGACCCACGGAGCCCATGGATCCGCTTAACAGCTCGTCAGGGACGCCCCCGAGGGCCTCGGCCCAAAATAATTTCCGGAGCCAGCGCCACCCCAGCGATCCGTGGGCTAACACCCACCGAAAATCGCCAAAAAACTGCAGTTTTCACTCTTTCGCCTATGGGACGCCCTAAAAACATCCCAACGGACCCACGGAGCCCATGGATCCGCTTAACAGCTCGTCAGGGACGCCCCCGAGGGCCTCGGCCCAAAATAATTTCCGGAGCCAGCGCCACCCCAGCGATCCGTGGGCTAACACCCACCGAAAATCGCCAAAAAACTGCAGTTTTCACTCTTTCGCCTATGGGACGCCCTAAAAACATCCCAACGGACCCACGGAGCCCATGGATCCGCTTAACAGCTCGTCAGGGACGCCCCCGAGGGCCTCGGCCCAAAATAATTTCCGGAGCCAGCGCCACCCCAGCGATCCGTGGGCTAACACCCACCGAAAATCGCCAAAAAACTGCAGTTTTCACTCTTTCGCCTATGGGACGCCCTAAAAACATCCCAACAGACCCACGGAGCCCATGGATCCGCTTAACAGCTCGTCAGGGACGCCCCCGAGGGCCTCAGCCCAAAATAATTTCCGGAGCCAGCGCCACCCCAGCGATCCGTGGGCTAACACCCACCGAAAATCGCCAAAAAACTGCAGTTTTCACTCTTTCGCCTATGGGACGCCCTAAAAACATCCCAACGGACCCACGGAGCCCATGGATCCGCTTAACAGCTCGTCAGGGACGCCCCCGAGGGCCTCGGCCCAAAATAATTTCCGGAGCCAGCGCCACCCCAGCGATCCGTGGGCTAACACCCACCGAAAATCGCCAAAAAACTGCAGTTTTCACTCTTTCGCCTATGGGACGCCCTAAAAACATCCCAACGGACCCACGGAGCCCATGGATCCGCTTAACAGCTCGTCAGGGACGCCCCCGAGGGCCTCGGCCCAAAATAATTTCCGGAGCCAGCGCCACCCCAGCGATCCGTGGGCTAACACCCACCGAAAATCGCCAAAAAACTGCAGTTTTCACTCTTTCGCCTATGGGATGCCCTAAAAACATCCCAACGGACCCACGGAGCCCATGGATCCGCTTAACATCTCGTCAGGGACGCCCCCGAGGGCCTCGGCCCAAAATAATTTCCGGAGCCAGCGCCACCCCAGCGATCCGTGGGCTAACACCCACCGAAAATCGCCAAAAAACTGCAGTTTTCACTCTTTCGCCTATGGGACGCCCTAAAAACATCCCAACGGACCCACGGAGCCCATGGATCCGCTTAACAGCTCGTCAGGGACGCCCCCGAGGGCCTCGGCCCAAAATAATTTCCGGAGCCAGCGCCACCCCAGCGATCCGTGGGCTAACACCCACCGAAAATCGCCAAAAAACTGCAGTTTTCACTCTTTCGCCTATGGGACGCCCTAAAAACATCCCAACGGAGCCACGGAGCCCATGGATCCGCTTAACAGCTCGTCAGGGACGCCCCCGAGGGCCTCGGCCCAAAATAATTTCCGGAGCCAGCGCCACCCCAGCGATCCGTGGGCTAACACCCACCGAAAATCGCCAAAAAACTGCAGTTTTCACTCTTTCGCCTATGGGACGCCCTAAAAACATCCCAACGGACCCACGGAGCCCATGGATCCGCTTAACAGCTCGTCAGGGACGCCCCCGAGGGCCTCGGCCCAAAATAATTTCCGGAGCCAGCGCCACCCCAGCGATCCGTGGGCTAACACCCACCGAAAATCGCCAAAAAACTGCAGTTTTCACTCTTTCGCCTATGGGACGCCCTAAAAACATCCCAACGGACCCACGGAGCCCATGGATCCGCTTAACAGCTCGTCAGGGACGCCCCCGAGGGCCTCGGCCCAAAATAATTTCCGGAGCCAGCGCCACCCCAGCGATCCGTGGGCTAACACCCACCGAAAATCGCCAAAAAACTGCAGTTTTCACTCTTTCGCCTATGGGACGCCCTAAAAACATCCCAACGGACCCACGGAGCCCATGGATCTGCTTAACAGCTCGTCAGGGACGCCCCCGAGGGCCTCGGCCCAAAATAATTTCCAGATCCAGCGCCACCCCAGCGATCCTTGGGCTAACACCCACCGAAAATCGCCAAAAAACTGCAGTTTTCACTCTTTCGCCTATGGGACGCCCTAAAAACATCCCAACGGACCCACGGAGCCCATGGATCCGCTTAACAGCTCGTCAGGGACGCCCCCGAGGGCCTCGGCCCAAAATAATTTCCGGAGCCAGCGCCACCCCAGCGATCCGTGGGCTAACACCCACCGAAAATCGCCAAAAAATTGCAGTTTTCACTCTTTCGCCTATGGGACGCCTTAAAAACATCCCAACGGACCCACGGAGCCCATGGATCCGCTTAACAGCTCGTCAGGGACGCCCCCGAGGGCCTCGGCCCAAAATAATTTCCGGAGCCAGCGCCACCCCAGCGATCCGTGGGCTAACACCCACCGAAAATCGCCAAAAAACTGCAGTTTTAACTCTTTCGCCTATGGGACGCCCTAAAAACATCCCAACGGACCCACGGAGCCCATGGATCCGCTTAACAGCTCATCAGGGACGCCCCCGAGGGCCTCGGCCCAAAATAATTTCCGGAGCCAGCGCCACCCCAGCGATCCGTGGGCTAACACCCACCGAAAATCGCCAAAAAACTGCAGTTTTCACTCTTTCGCCTATGGGACGCCCTAAAAACATCCCAACGGACCCACGGAGCCCATGGATCCGCTTAACAGCTCGTCAGGGACGCCCCCGAGGGCCTCGGCCCAAAATAATTTCCGGAGCCAGCGCCACCCCAGCGATCCGTGGGCTAACACCCACCGAAAATCGCCAAAAAACTGCAGTTTTCACTCTTTCGCCTGTGGGACGCCCTAAAAACATCCCAACGGACCCACGGAACCCATGGATCCGCTTAACAGCTCGTCAGGGACGCCCCCGAGGGCCTCGGCCTAAAATAATTTCCGGATCCAGCGCCACCCCAGCGATCCGTGGGCTAACACCCACCGAAAATCGCCAAAAAATTGCAGTTTTCACTCTTTCGCCTATGGGACGCCCTAAAAACATCCCAACGGACACACGGAGCCCATGGATCCGCTTAACAGCTCGTCAGGGACGCCCCCGAGGGCCTCGGCCCAAAATAATTTCCGGAGCCAGCGCCACCCCAGCGATCCGTGGGCTAACACCCACCGAAAATCGCCAAAAAACTGCAGTTTTCACTCTTTCGCCTATGGGACGCCCTAAAAACTTCCCAACGGACCCACGGAGCCCATGGATCCGCTTAACAGCTCATCAGGGATGCCCCCGAGGGCCTCGGTCCAAAATAATTTCCGGAGCCAGCGCCACCCCAGCGATCCGTGGGCTAACACCCACCGAAAATCGCCAAAAAACTGCAGTTTTCACTCTTTCGCCTATGGGACGCCCTAAAAACATCCCAACGGACCCACGGAGCCCATGGATCCGCTTAACAGCTCGTCAGGGACGCCCCCGAGGGCCTCGGTCCAAAATAATTTCCGGAGCCAGCGCCACCCCAGCGATCCGTGGGCTAACACCCACCGAAAATCGCCAAAAAACTGTAGTTTTCACTCTTTCGCCTATGGGACGCCCTAAAAACATCCCAACGGACCCACGGAGCCCATGGATCCGCTTAACAGCTCGTCAGTGACGCCCCCGAGGGCCTCGGCCCAAAATAATTTCCGGAGCCAGCGCCACCCCAGCGATCCGTGGGCTAACACCCACCGAAAATCGCCAAAAAACTGCAGTTTTCACTCTTTCGCATATGGGACGCCCTAAAAACATCCCAACAGACCCACGGAGCCCATGGATCCGCTTAACAGCTCGTCAGGGACGCCCCCGAGGGCCTCGGCCTAAAATAATTTCCGGAGCCAGCGCCACCCCAGCGATCCGTGGGCTAACACCCACCGAAAATTGCCAAAAAACTGCAGTTTTCACTCTTTCGCCTATGGGACGCCCTAAAAACATCCCAACGGACCCACGGAGCCCATGGAATCCGCTTAACAGCTCGTCAGGGATGCCCCCGAGGGCCTCGGCCCAAAATAATTTCCGGAGCCAGCGCCACCCCAGCGATCCGTGGGCTAACACCCACCGAAAATTGCCAAAAAACTGCAGTTTTCACTCTTTCGCCTATGGGACACCCTAAAAACATCCCAACGGACCCACGGAGCCAATGGATCCGCTTAACAGCTCGTCAGGGACGCCCCCGAGGGCCTCGGCCCAAAATAATTTCCGGAGCCAGCGCCACCCCAGCGATCCGTGGGCTAACACCCACCGAAAATCGCCAAAAAACTGCAGTTTTCACTCTTTCGCCTATGGGACGCCCTAAAAACATCCCAACGGACCCACGGAGCCCATGGATCCGCTTAACAGCTCGTCAGGGATGCCCCCGAGGGCCTCGGCCCAAAATAATTTCCGGAGCAAGCGCCACCCCAGCGATCCGTGGGCTAACACCCACCGAAAATCGCCAAAAAACTGCAGTTTTCACTCTTTCGCCTATGGGACGCCCTAAAAACATCCCAACGGACCCACGGAGCCCATGGATCCGCTTAACAGCTCGTCAGGGACGCCCCCGAGGGCCTCGGCCCAAAATAATTTCCGGAGCCAGCGCCACCCCAGCGATCCGTGGGCTAACACCCACCGAAAATCGCCAAAAAACTGCAGTTTTCACTCTTTCGCCTATGGGACGCCCTAAAAACATCCCAACGGACCCACGGAGCCCATGGATCCGCTTAACAGCTCGTCAGGGACGCCCCCGAGGGCCTCGGCCCAAAATAATTTCCGGAGCCAGCGCCACCCCAGCGATCCGTTGGCTAACACCCACCGAAAATCGCCAAAAAACTGCAGTTTTCACTCTTTCGCCTATGGGACGCCCTAAAAACATCCCAACGGACCCACGGAGCCCATGGATCCGCTTAACAGCTCGTCAGGGACGCCCCCGAGGGCCTCGGCCCAAAATAATTTCCGGAGCCAGCGCCACCCCAGCGATCCGTGGGCTAACACCCACCGAAAATCGCCAAAAAACTGCAGTTTTCACTCTTTCGCCTATGGGACGCCCTAAAAACATCCCAACGGACCCACGGAGCCCATGGATCCGCTTAACAGCTCGTCAGGGACGCCCCCGAGGGCCTCGGCCCAAAATAATTTCCGGAGCCAGCGCCACCCCAGCGATCCGTGGGCTAACACCCACCGAAAATCGCCAAAAAACTGCAGTTTTAACTCTTTCGCCTATGGGACGCCCTAAAAACATCCCAACGGACCCACGGAGCCCATGGATCCGCTTAACAGCTCGTCAGGGACGCCCCCGAGGGCCTCGGCCCAAAATAATTTCTGGAGCCAGCGCCACCCCAGCGATCCGTGGGCTAACACCCACCGAAAATCGCCAAAAAACTGCAGTTTTCACTCTTTCGCCTATGGGACGCCCTAAAAACATCCCAACGGACCCACGGAGCCCATGGATCCGCTTAACAGCTCGTCAGGGACGCCCCCGAGGGCCTCGGGCCAAAATAATTTCCGGAGCCAGCGCCACCCCAGCGATCCGTGGGCTAACACCCACCGAAAATCGCCAAAAAACTGCAGTTTTCACTCTTTCGCCTGTGGGACGCCCTAAAAACATCCCAACGGACCCACGGAGCCCATGGATCCGCTTAACAGCTCGTCAGGGACGCCCCCGAGGGCCTCGCCCTAAAATAATTTCCGGATCCAGCGCCACCCCAGCGATCCGTGGGCTAACACCCACCGAAAATCGCCAAAAAACTGCAGTTTTCACTCTTTCGCCTATGGGACGCCCTAAAAACATCCCAACGGACCCACGGAGCCCATGGATCCGCTTAACAGCTCGTCAGGGACGCCCCCGAGGGCCTCGGCCCAAAATAATTTCCGGAGCCAGCGCCACCCCAGCGATCCGTGGGCTAACACCCACCGAAAATCGCCAAAAAACTGCAGTTTTCACTCTTTCGCCTATGGGACGCCCTAAAAACTACCCAACGGACCCACGGAGCCCATGGATCCGCTTAACAGCTCATCAGGGACGCCCCCGAGGGCCTCGGCCCAAAATAATTTCCGGAGCCAGCGCCACCCCAGCGATCCGTGGGCTAACACCCACCGAAAATCGCCAAAAAACTGCAGTTTTCACTCTTTCGCCTATGGGACGCCCTAAAAACATCCCAACGGACCCACGGAGCCCATGGATCCGCTTAACAGCTCGTCAGGGACGCCCCCGAGGGCCTCGGTCCAAAATAATTTTCGGAGCCAGCGCCACCCCAGCGATCCGTGGGCTAACACCCACCGAAAATCGCCAAAAAACTGCAGTTTTCACTCTTTCGCCTATGGGACGCCCTAAAAACATCCCAACAGACCCACGGAGCCCATGGATCCGCTTAACAGCTCGTCAGGGACGCCCCCGAGGGCCTCGGCCCAAAATAATTTCCGGAGCCAGCGCCACCCCAGCGATCCGTGGGCTAACACCCACCGAAAATCGCCAAAAAACTGCAGTTTTCACTCTTTCGCCTATGGGACGCCCTAAAAACATCCCAACGGACCCACGGAGCCCATGGATCCGCTTAACAGCTCGTCAGGGACGCCCCCGAGGGCCTCGGCCCAAAATAATTTCCGGAGCCAGCGCCACCCCAGCGATCCGTGGGCTAACACCCACCGAAAATTGCCAAAAAACTGCAGTTTTCACTCTTTCGCCTATGGGACACCCTAAAAACATCCCAACGGACCCACGGAGCCCATGGATCCGCTTAACAGCTCGTCAGGGACGCCCCCGAGGGCCTCGGCCCAAAATAATTTCCGGAGCCAGCGCCACCCCAGCGATCCGTGGGCTAACACCCACCGAAAATCGCCAAAAAACTGCAGTTTTAACTCTTTCGCCTATGGGACGCCCTAAAAACATCCCAACGGACCCACGGAGCCCATGGATCCGCTTAACAGCTCGTCAGGGACGCCCCCGAGGGCCTCGGCCCAAAATAATTTCCGGAGCAAGCGCCACCCCAGCGATCCGTGGGCTAACACCCATCGAAAATCGCCAAAAAACTGCAGTTTTCACTCTTTCGCCTATGGGACGCCCTAAAAACATCCCAACGGACCCACGGAGCCCATGGATCCGCTTAACAGCTCGTCAGGGACGCCCCCGAGGGCCTCGGCCCAAAATAATTTCCGGAGCCAGCGCCACCCCAGCGATCCGTGGGCTAACACCCACCGAAAATCGCCAAAAAACTGCAGTTTTCACTCTTTCGCCTATGGGACGCCCTAAAAACATCCCAACGGACCCACGGAGCCCATGGATCCGCTTAACAGCTCGTCAGGGACGCCCCCGAGGGCCTCGGCCCAAAATAATTTCCGGAGCCAGCGCCACCCCAGCGATCCGTGGGCTAACACCCACCGAAAATCGCCAAAAAACTGCAGTTTTCACTCTTTCGCCTATGGGACGCCCTAAAAACATCCCAACGGACCCACGGAGCCCATGGATCCGCTTAACAGCTCGTCAGGGACGCCTCCGAGGGCCTCGGCCCAAAATAATTTCCGGAGCCAGCGCCACCCCAGCGATCCGTGGGCTAACACCCACCGAAAATCGCCAAAAAACTGCAGTTTTCACTCTTTCGCCTATGGGACGCCCTAAAAACATCCCAACGGACCCACGGAGCCCATGGATCCGCTTAACAGCTCGTCAGGGACGCCCCCGAGGGCCTCGGCCCAAAATAATTTCCGGAGCCAGCGCCCCCCCAGCGATCCGTGGGCTAACACCCACCGAAAATCGCCAAAAAACTGCAGTTTTAACTCTTTCGCCTATGGGACGCCCTAAAAACATCCCAACGGACCCACGGAGCCCATGGATCCGCTTAACAGCTCGTCAGGGATGCCCCCGAGGGCCTCGGCCCAAAATAATTTCCGGAGCCAGCGCCACCCCAGCGATCCGTGGGCTAACACCCACCGAAAATCGCCAAAAAACTGCAGTTTTCACTCTTTCGCCTATGGGACGCCCTAAAAACATCCCAACGGACCCACGGAGCCCATGGATCCGCTTAACAGCTCGTCAGGGACGCCCCCGAGGGCCTCGGCCCAAAATAATTTCCGGATCCAGCGCCACCCCAGCGATCCGTGGGCTAACACCCACCGAAAATCGCCAAAAAACTGCAGTTTTCACTCTTTCGCCTATGGGACGCCCTAAAAACATCCCAACGGACCCACGGATCCCATGGATCCGCTTAACAGCTCGTCAGGGACGCCCCCGAGGGCCTCGGCCCAAAATAATTTCCGGAGCCAGCGCCACCCCAGCGATCCGTGGGCTAACACCCACCGAAAATCGCCAAAAAACTGCAGTTTTCACTCTTTCGCCTATGGGACGCCCTAAAAACTTCCCAACGGACCCACGGAGCCCATGGATCCGCTTAACAGCTCATCAGGGACGCCCCCGAGGGCCTCGGCCCAAAATAATTTCCGGAGCCAGCGCCACCCCAGCGATCCGTGGGCTAACACCCACCGAAAATCGCCAAAAAACTGCAGTTTTCACTCTTTCGCCTATGGGACGCCCTAAAAACATCCCAACGGACCCACGGAGCCCATGGATCCGCTTAACAGCTCGTCAGGGACGCCCCCGAGGGCCTCGGTCCAAAATAATTTTCGGAGCCAGCGCCACCCCAGCGATCCGTGGGCTAACACCCACCGAAAATCGCCAAAAAACTGCAGTTTTCACTCTTTCGCCTATGGGACGCCCTAAAAACATCCCAACGGACCCACGGAGCCCATGGATCCGCTTAACAGCTCGTCAGGGACGCCCCCGAGGGCCTCGGCCCAAAATAATTTCCGGAGCCAGCGCCACCCCAGCGATCCGTGGGCTAACACCCACCGAAAATCGCCAAAAAACTGCAGTTTTCACTCTTTCGCCTATGGGACGCCCTAAAAACATCCCAACGGACCCACGGAGCCCATGGATCCGCTTAACAGCTCGTCAGGGACGCCCCCGAGGGCCTCGGCCCAAAATAATTTCCGGAGCCAGCGCCACCCCAGCGATCCGTGGGCTAACACCCACCGAAAATCGCCAAAAAACTGCAGTTTTCACTCTTTCGCCTATGGGACGCCCTAAAAACATCCCAACGGACCCACGGAGCCCATGGATCCGCTTAACAGCTCGTCAGGGATGCCCCCGAGGGCCTCGGCCCAAAATAATTTCCGGAGCCAGCGCCACCCCAGCGATCCGTGGGCTAACACCCACCGAAAATCGCCAAAAAACTGCAGTTTTCACTCTTTCGCCTGTGGGACGCCCTAAAAACATCCCAACGGACCCACGGAGCCCATGGATCCGCTTAACAGCTCGTCAGGGACGCCCCCGAGGGCCTCGGCCTAAAATAATTTCCGGAGCCAGCGCCACCCCAGCGATCCGTGGGCTAACACCCACTGAAAATCGCCAAAAAACTGCAGTTTTCACTCTTTCGCCTATGGGACGCCCTAAAAACATCCCAACGGACCCACGGAGCCCATGGATCCGCTTAACAGCTCGTCAGGGACGCCCCCGAGGGCCTCGGCCCAAAATAATTTCCGGAGCCAGCGCCACCCCAGCGATCCGTGGGCTAACACCCACCGAAAATCGCCAAAAAACTGCAGTTTTCACTCTTTCGCCTATGGGACGCCCTAAAAACATCCCAACGGACCCACGGAGCCCATGGATCCGCTTAACAGCTCGTCAGGGACGCCCCCGAGGGCCTCGGCCCAAAATAATTTCCGGAGCCAGCGCCACCCCAGCGATCCGTGGGCTAACACCCACCGAAAATCGCCAAAAAACTGCAGTTTTCACTCTTTCGCCTATGGGACGCCCTAAAAACATCCCAACGGACCCACGGAGCCCATGGATCCGCTTAACAGCTCGTCAGGGACGCCCCCGAGGGCCTCGGCCCAAAATAATTTCCGGAGCCAGCGCCACCCCAGCGATCCGTGGGCTAACACCCACCGAAAATCGCCAAAAAACTGCAGTTTTCACTCTTTCGCCTATGGGACGCCCTAAAAACATCCCAACGGACCCACGGAGCCCATGGATCCGCTTAACAGCTCGTCAGGGATGCCCCCGAGGGCCTCGGCCCAAAATAATTTCCGGAGCCAGCGCCACCCCAGCGATCCGTGGGCTAACACCCACCGAAAATCGCCAAAAAACTGCAGTTTTCACTCTTTCGCCTGTGGGACGCCCTAAAAACATCCCAACGGACCCACGGAGCCCATGGATCCGCTTAACAGCTCGTCAGGGACGCCCCCGAGGGCCTCGGCCTAAAATAATTTCCGGAGCCAGCGCCACCCCAGCGATCCGTGGGCTAACACCCACTGAAAATCGCCAAAAAACTGCAGTTTTCACTCTTTCGCCTATGGGACGCCCTAAAAACATCCCAACGGACCCACGGAGCCCATGGATCCGCTTAACAGCTCGTCAGGGACGCCCCCGAGGGCCTCGGCCCAAAATAATTTCCGGAGCCAGCGCCACCCCAGCGATCCGTGGGCTAACACCCACCGAAAATCGCCAAAAAACTGCAGTTTTCACTCTTTCGCCTATGGGATGCCCTAAAAACATCCCAACGGACCCACGGAGCCCATGGATCCGCTTAACAGCTCGTCAGGGACGCCCCCGAGGGCCTCGGTCCAAAATAATTTCCGGAGCCAGCGCCACCCCAGCGATCCGTGGGCTAACACCCACCGAAAATTGCCAAAAAACTGCAGTTTTCACTCTTTCGCCTATGGGACGCCCTAAAAACATCCCAACGGACCCACGGAGCCCATGTATCCGCTTAACAGCTCGTCAGGGACGCCCCCGAGGGCCTCTGCCCAAAATAATTTCTGGAGCCAGCGCCACCCCAGCGATCCGTGGGCTAACACCCACCGAAAATCGCCAAAAAACTGCAGTTTTCACTCTTTCGCCTATGGGACGCCCTAAAAACATCCCAACGGACCCACGGAGCCCATGGATCCGCTTAACAGCTCGTCAGGGACGCCCCTGAGGGCCTAGGCCCAAAATAATTTCCGGAGCCAGCGCCACCCCAGCGATCCGTGGGCTAACACCCACCGAAAATCGCCAAAAAACTGCAGTTTTCACTCTTTCGCCTATGGGATGCCCTAAAAACATCCCAACGGACCCACGGAGCCCATGGATCCGCTTAACAGCTCGTCAGGGACGCCCCCGAGGGCCTCGGCCCAAAATAATTTCCGGAGCCAGCGCCACCCCAGCGATCCGTGTGCTAACACCCACCGAAAATCGCTAAAAAACTGCAGTTTTCACTCTTTCGCCTATGGGACGCCCTAAAAACATCCCAACGGACCCACGGAGCCCATGGATCCGCTTAACAGCTCGTCAGGGACGCCCCCGAGGGCCTCGGCCCAAAATAATTTCCGGAGCCAGCGCCACCCCAGCGATCCGTGGGCTAACACCCACCGAAAATCGCCAAAAAACTGCAGTTTTCACTCTTTCGCCTATGGGACGCCCTAAAAACATCCCAACGGACCCACGGAGCCCATGGATCCGCTTAACAGCTCGTCAGGGACGCCTCCGAGGGCCTCGGCCCAAAATAATTTCCGGAGCCAGCGCCACCCCAGCGATCCGTGGGCTAACACCCACCGAAAATCGCCAAAAAACTGTAGTTTTCACTCTTTCGCCTATGGGACGCCCTAAAAACATCCCAACGGACCCACGGAGCCCATGGATCCGCTTAACAGCTCGTCAGGGACGCCCCCGAGGGCCTCGGCCCAAAATAATTTCCGGAGCCAGCGCCCCCCCAGCGATCCGTGGGCTAACACCCACCGAAAATCGCCAAAAAACTGCAGTTTTAACTCTTTCGCCTATGGGACGCCCTAAAAACATCCCAACGGACCCACGGAGCCCATGGATCCGCTTAACAGCTCGTCAGGGATGCCCCCGAGGGCCTCGGCCCAAAATAATTTCCGGAGCCAGCGCCACCCCAGCGATCCGTGGGCTAACACCCACCGAAAATCGCCAAAAAACTGCAGTTTTCACTCTTTCGCCTATGGGACGCCCTAAAAACATCCCAACGGACCCACGGAGCCCATGGATCCGCTTAACAGCTCGTCAGGGACGCCCCCGAGGGCCTCGGCCCAAAATAATTTCCGGATCCAGCGCCACCCCAGCGATCCGTGGGCTAACACCCACCGAAAATCGCCAAAAAACTGCAGTTTTCACTCTTTCGCCTATGGGACGCCCTAAAAACATCCCAAAGGACCCACGGATCCCATGGATCCGCTTAACAGCTCGTCAGGGACGCCCCCGAGGGCCTCGGCCCAAAATAATTTCCGGAGCCAGCGCCACCCCAGCGATCCGTGGGCTAACACCCACCGAAAATCGCCAAAAAACTGCAGTTTTCACTCTTTCGCCTATGGGACGCCCTAAAAACTTCCCAACGGACCCACGGAGCCCATGGATCCGCTTAACAGCTCATCAGGGACGCCCCCGAGGGCCTCGGCCCAAAATAATTTCCAGAGCCAGCGCCACCCCAGCGATCCGTGGGCTAACACCCACCGAAAATCGCCAAAAAACTGCAGTTTTCACTCTTTCGCCTATGGGACGCCCTAAAAACATCCCAACGGACCCACGGAGCCCATGGATCCGCTTAACAGCTCGTCAGGGACGCCCCCGAGGGCCTCGGTCCAAAATAATTTTCGGAGCCAGCGCCACCCCAGCGATCCGTGGGCTAACACCCACCGAAAATCGCCAAAAAACTGCAGTTTTCACTCTTTCGCCTATGGGACGCCCTAAAAACATCCCAACGGACCCACGGAGCCCATGGATCCGCTTAACAGCTCGTCAGGGACGCCCCCGAGGGCCTCGGCCCAAAATAATTTCCGGAGCCAGCGCCACCCCAGCGATCCGTGGGCTAACACCCACCGAAAATCGCCAAAAAACTGCAGTTTTCACTCTTTCGCCTATGGGACGCCCTAAAAACATCCCAACGGACCCACGGAGCCCATGGATCCGCTTAACAGCTCGTCAGGGACGCCCCCGAGGGCCTCGGCCCAAAATAATTTCCGGAGCCAGCGCCACCCCAGCGATCCGTGGGCTAACACCCACCGAAAATCGCCAAAAAACTGCAGTTTTCACTCTTTCGCCTATGGGACGCCCTAAAAACATCCCAACGGACCCACGGAGCCCATGGATCCGCTTAACAGCTCGTCAGGGATGCCCCCGAGGGCCTCGGCCCAAAATAATTTCCGGAGCCAGCGCCACCCCAGCGATCCGTGGGCTAACACCCACCGAAAATCGCCAAAAAACTGCAGTTTTCACTCTTTCGCCTGTGGGACGCCCTAAAAACATCCCAACGGACCCACGGAGCCCATGGATCCGCTTAACAGCTCGTCAGGGACGCCCCCGAGGGCCTCGGCCTAAAATAATTTCCGGAGCCAGCGCCACCCCAGCGATCCGTGGGCTAACACCCACTGAAAATCGCCAAAAAACTGTAGTTTTCACTCTTTCGCCTATGGGACGCCCTAAAAACATCCCAACGGACCCACGGAGCCCATGGATCCGCTTAACAGCTCGTCAGGGACGCCCCCGAGGGCCTCGGCCCAAAATAATTTCCGGAGCCAGCGCCACCCCAGCGATCCGTGGGCTAACACCCACCGAAAATCGCCAAAAAACTGCAGTTTTCACTCTTTCGCCTATGGGATGCCCTAAAAACATCCCAACGGACCCACGGAGCCCATGGATCCGCTTAACAGCTCGTCAGGGACGCCCCCGAGGGCCTCGGTCCAAAATAATTTCCGGAGCCAGCGCCACCCCAGCGATCCGTGGGCTAACACCCACCGAAAATTGCCAAAAAACTGCAGTTTTCACTCTTTCGCCTATGGGACGCCCTAAAAACATCCCAACGGACCCACGGAGCCCATGTATCCGCTTAACAGCTCGTCAGGGACGCCCCCGAGGGCCTCTGCCCAAAATAATTTCCGGAGCCAGCGCCACCCCAGCGATCCGTGGGCTAACACCCACCGAAAATCGCCAAAAAACTGCAGTTTTCACTCTTTCGCCTATGGGACGCCCTAAAAACATCCCAACGGACCCACGGAGCCCATGGATCCGCTTAACAGCTCGTCAGGGACGCCCCTGAGGGCCTAGGCCCAAAATAATTTCCGGAGCCAGCGCCACCCCAGCGATCCGTGGGCTAACACCCACCGAAAATCGCCAAAAAACTGCAGTTTTCACTCTTTCGCCTATGGGATGCCCTAAAAACATCCCAACGGACCCACGGAGCCCATGGATCCGCTTAACAGCTCGTCAGGGACGCCCCCGAGGGCCTCGGCCCAAAATAATTTCCGGAGCCAGCGCCACCCCAGCGATCCGTGTGCTAACACCCACCGAAAATCGCTAAAAAACTGCAGTTTTCACTCTTTCGCCTATGGGACGCCCTAAAAACATCCCAACGGACCCACGGAGCCCATGGATCCGCTTAACAGCTCGTCAGGGACGCCCCCGAGGGCCTCGACCCAAAATAATTTCCGGAGCCAGCGCCACCCCAGCGATCCGTGGGCTAACACCCACCGAAAATCGCCAAAAAACTGCAGTTTTCACTCTTTCGCCTATGGGACGCTCTAAAAACATCCCAACGGACCCACGGAGCCCATGGATCCGCTTAACAGCTCGTCAGGGACGCCCCCGAGGGCCTCGGCCCAAAATAATCTCCGGAGCCAGCGCCACCCCAGCGATCCGTGGGCTAACACCCACCGAAAATCGCCAAAAAACTGCAGTTTTCACTCTTTCGCCTATGGGACGCCCTAAAAACATCCCAACGGACCCACGGAGCCCATGGATCCGCTTAACAGCTCGTCAGGGACGCCCCCGAGGGCCTCGGCCCAAAATAATTTCCGGAGCCAGCGCCACCCCAGCGATCCGTGGGCTAACAACCACCGAAAATCGCCAAAAAACTGTAGTTTTCACTCTTTCGCCTATGGGATGCCCTAAAAACATCCCAACGGACCCACGGAGCCCATGGATCCGCTTAACAGCTCGTCAGGGACGCCCCCGAGGGCCTCGGCCCAAAATAATTTCCGGAGCCAGCGCCACCCCAGCGATCCGTGGGCTAACACCCACCGAAAATCGCCAAAAAACTGCAGTTTTCACTCTTTCGCCTATGGGACGCCCTAAAAACATCCCAACGGACCCACGGAGCCCATGGATCCGCTTAACAGCTCGTCAGGGACGCCCCCGAGGGCCTCGGCCCAAAATAATTTCCGGAGCCAGCGCCACCCCAGCGATCCGTGGGCTAACACCCACCGAAAATCGCCAAAAAACTGCAATTTTCACTCTTTCGCCTATGGGACGCCCTAAAAACATCCCAACGGACCCACGGAGCCCATGGATCCGCTTAACAGCTCGTCAGGGACGCCCCCGAGGGCCTC
This sequence comes from Capsicum rhomboideum, assembly GCA_031232105.1. Classification (NCBI taxonomy): domain Eukaryota; kingdom Viridiplantae; phylum Streptophyta; class Magnoliopsida; order Solanales; family Solanaceae; genus Capsicum; species Capsicum rhomboideum. Next base: position 172,379,003 of record CP124714.1, read on the forward strand.
GGCCCAAAATAATTTCCGGAGCCAGCGCCACCCCAGCGATCCGTGGGCTAACACCCACCGAAAATCGCCAAAAAACTGCAGTTTTCACTCTTTCGCCTATGGGACGCTCTAAAAACATCCCAACGGACCCACGGATCCCATGGATCCGCTTAACAGCTCGTCAGGGACGCCCCCGAGGGCCTCGGCCCAAAATAATTTCCGGAGCCAGCGCCACCCCAGCGATCCGTGGGCTAACACCCACCGAAAATCGCCAAAAAACTGCAGTTTTCACTCTTTCGCCTATGGGACGCCCTAAAAACATCCCAACGGACCCACGAAGCCCATGGATCCGCTTAACAGCTCGTCAGGGACGCCCCCGAGGGCCTCGGCCCAAAATAATTTCCGAAGCCAGCGCCACCCCAGCGATCCGTGGGCTAACACCCATCGAAAATCGCCAAAAAACTGCAGTTTTCACTCTTTCGCCTATGGGACGCCCTAAAAACATCCCAACAGACCCACGGAGCCCATGGATCCGCTTAACAGCTCGTCAGGGACGCCCCCGAGGGCCTCGACCCAAAATAATTTCCGGAGCCAGCGCCACCCAAGCGATCCGTGGGCTAACACCCACCGAAAATCGCCAAAAAACTGCAGTTTTCACTCCTTCGCCTATGGGACGCCCTAAAAACATCCCAACGGACCCACAGAGCCCATGGATCCGCTTGACAGCTCGTCAGGGACGCCCCCGAGGGCCTCGGCCCAAAATAATTTCCGGAGCCAGCGCCACCCCAGCGATCCGTGGGCTAACACCCACCGAAAATCGCCAAAAAACTACAGTTTTCACTCTTTCGCCTATGGGACGCCCTAAAAACATCCCAACGGACCCACGGAGCCCATGGATCCGCTTAACAGCTCGTCAGGGACGCCCCCGAGGGCCTCGGCCCAAAATAATTTCCGGAGCCAGCGCCACCCCAGCGATCCGTGGGCTAACACCCACCGAAAATCGCCAAAAAACTGCAGTTTTCACTCTTTCGCCTATGAGACGCCCTAAAAACATCCCAACGGACCCACGGAGCCCATGGATCCGCTTAACAGCTCATCAGGGACGCCCCCGAGGGCCTCGGCCCAAAATAATTTCCGGAGCCAGCGCCACCCCAGCGATCCGTGGGCTAACACCCACCGAAAATCGCCAAAAAACTGCAGTTTTCACTCTTTCGCCTATGGGACGCCCTAAAAACATCCCAACGGACCCACGGAGCCCATGGATCTGCTTAACAGCTCGTCAGGGACGCCCCCGAGGGCCTCGGCCCAAAATAATTTCCGAAGCCAGCGCCACCCCAGCGATCCGTGGGCTAACACCCACCGAAAATCGCCAAAAAACTGCAGTTTTCACTCTTTCGCCTATGGGACGCCCTAAAAACATCCCAACAGACCCACGGAGCCCATGGATCCGCTTAACAGCTCGTCAGGGACGCCCCCGAGGGCCTCGGCCCAAAATAATTTCCGGAGCCAGCGCCACCCCAGCGATCCGTGGGCTAACACCCACAGAAAATCGCCAAAAAACTGCAGTTTTCACTCTTTCGCCTATGGGACGCCCTAAAAACATCCCAACGGACCCACGGAGCCCATGGATCCGCTTAACAGCTCGTCAGGGACGCCCCCGAGGGCCTCGGCCCAAAATAATTTCCGGAGCCAGCGCCACCCCAGCGATCCGTGGGCTAACACCCACCGAAAATCGCCAAAAAACTGTAGTTTTCACTCTTTCGCCTATGGGACGCCCTAAAAACATCCCAACGGACCCACGGAGCCCATGGATCCGCTTAACAGCTCGTCAAGGACGCCCCCGAGGGCCTCGGCCCAAAATAATTTCCGGAGCCAGCGCCACCCCAGCGATCCGTGGGCTAACACCCACCGAAAATCGCCAAAAAACTGCAGTTTTCACTCTTTCGCTTATGGGACGCCCTAAAAACATCCCAACGAACCCACGGAGCCCATGGATCCGCTTAACAGCTCGTCAGGGACGCCCCCGAGGGCCTCGGCCCAAAATAATTTTCGGAGCCAGCGCCACCCCAGCGATCCGTGGGCTAACACCCACCGAAAATCGCCAAAAAACTGCGGTTTTCACTCTTTCGCCTATGGGAAGCCCTAAAAACATCCCAACGGACCCACGGAGCCCATGGATCCGCTTAACAGCTCGTCAGGGACGCCCCCGAGGGCCTCGGCCCAAAATAATTTCCGGAGCCAGCGCCACCCCAGCGATCCGTGGGCTAACACCCACCGAAAATCGCCAAAAAACTGCAGTTTTCACTCTTTCGCCTATGGGACGCCCTAAAAACATCCCAACGGACCCACGGAGCCCATGGATCCGCTTAACAGCTCGTCAGGGACGCCCCCGAGGGCCTCGGCCCAAAATAATTTCCGGAGCCAGCGCCACCCCAGCGATCCGTGGGCTAACACCCACCGAAAATCGCCAAAAAACTGCAGTTTTCACTCTTTCGCCTATGGGACGCCCTAAAAATATCCCAACGGACCCACGGAGCCCATGGATCCGCTTAACAGCTCGTCAGGGACGCCCCCGAGGGCCTCGGCCCAAAATAATTTCCGGAGCCAGCGCCACCCCAGCGATCCGTGGGCTAACACCCACCGAAAATCGCCAAAAAACTGCAGTTTTCACTCTTTCGCCTATGGGACGCCCTAAAAACATCCCAACGGACCCACGGAGCCCATGGATCCGCTTAACAGCTCATCAGGGACGCCCCCGAGGGCCTCGGCCCAAAATAATTTCCGGAGCCAGCGCCACCCCAGCGATCCGTGGGCTAACACCCACCGAAAATCGCCAAAAAACTGCAGTTTTCACTCTTTCGCCTATGGGACGCCCTAAAAACATCCCAACGGACCCACGGAGCCCATGGATCCGCTTAACAGCTCGTCAGGGACGCCCCCGAGGGCCTCGGCCCAAAATAATTTCCGGAGCCAGCGCCACCCCAGCGATCCGTGGGCTAACACCCACCGAAAATCGCCAAAAAACTGCAGTTTTCACTCTTTCGCCTATGGGATGCCCTAAAAACATCCCAACGGACCCACGGAGCCCATGGATCCGCTTAACAGCTCGTCAGGGACGCCCCCGAGGGCCTCGGCCCAAAATAATTTCCGGAGCCAGCGCCCCCCCAGCGATCCGTGGGCTAACACCCACCGAAAATCGCCAAAAAACTGCAGTTTTCACTCCTTCGCCTATGGGACGCCCTAAAAACATCCCAACGGACCCACGGAGCCCATGGATCCGCTTAACAGCTCGTCAGGGACGTCCCCGAGGGCCTCGGCCCAAAATAATTTCCGGAGCCAGCGCCACCCCAGCGATCTGTGGGCTAACACCCACCGAAAATCGCCAAAAAACTGCAGTTTTCACTCTTTCGCCTATGAGACGCCCTAAAAACATCCCAACGGACCCACGGAGCCCATGGATCCGCTTAACAGCTCGTCAGGGACGCCCTCGAGGGCCTCGGCCCAAAATATTTTCCGGAGCCAGTGCCACCCCAGCGATCCGTGGGCTAACACCCACCGAAAATCGCCAAAAAACTGCAGTTTTCACTCTTTCGCCTATGGGACGCCCTAAAAACATCCCAACGGACCCACGGAGCCCATGGATCTGCTTAACAGCTCGTCAGGGACGCCCCCGAGGGCCTCGGCCCAAAATAATTTCCGGAGCCAGCGCCACCCCAGCGATCCGTGGGCTAACACCCACCGAAAATCGCCAAAAAACTGCAGTTTTCACTCTTTCGCCTATGGGACGCCCTAAAAACATCCCAACGGACCCACGGAGCCCATGGATCCGCTTAACAGCTCGTCAGGGACGCCCCCGAGGGCCTCGGCCCAAAATAATTTCCGGAGCCAGCGCCACCCCAGCGATCCGTGGGCTAACACCCACCGAAAATCGCCAAAAAACTGCAGTTTTCACTCTTTCGCCTATGGGACGCCCTAAAAACATCCCAACGGACCCACGGAGCCCATGGATCTGCTTAACAGCTCGTCAGGGACGCCCCCGAGGGCCTCGGCCCAAAATAATTTCCGGAGCCAGCGCCACCCCAGCGATCCGTGGGCTAACACCCACCGAAAATCGCCAAAAAACTGCAGTTTTCACTCTTTCGCCTATGGGACGCCCTAAAAACATCCCAACGGACCCACGGAGCCCATGGATCCGCTTAACAGCTCGTCAGGGACGCCCCCGAGGGCCTCGGCCCAAAATAATTTCCGGAGCCAGCGCCACCCCAGCGATCCGTGGGCTAACACCCACCGAAAATCGCCAAAAAACTGCAGTTTTCACTCTTTCGCCTATGGGACGCCCTAAAAACATCCCAACGGACCCACGGAGCCCATGGATCTGCTTAACAGCTCGTCAGGGACGCCCCCGAGGGCCTCGGCCCAAAATAATTTCCGGAGCCAGCGCCACCCCAGCGATCCGTGGGCTAACACCCACCGAAAATCGCCAAAAAACTGCAGTTTTCACTCTTTCGCCTATGGGACGCCCTAAAAACATCCCAACGGACCCACGGAGCCCATGGATCCGCTTAACAGCTCGTCAGGGACGCCCCCGAGGGCCTCGGCCCAAAATAATTTTCGGAGCCAGCGCCACCCCAGCGATCCGTGGGCTAACACCCACCGAAAATCGCCAAAAAACTGCAGTTTTCACTCTTTCGCCTATGGGACGCCCTAAAAACATCCCAACGGACCCACGGAGCCCATGGATCCGCTTAACAGCTCGTCAGGGACGCCCCCGAGGGCCTCGGCCCAAAATAATTTCCGGAGCCAGCGCCACCCCAGTGATCCGTGGGCTAACACCCACCGAAAATCGCCAAAAAACTGCAGTTTTCACTCTTTCGCCTATGGGACGCCCTAAAAACATCCCAACGGACCCACGGAGCCCATGGATCCGCTTAACAGCTCGTCAGGGACGCCCCCGAGGGCCTCGGTCCAAAATAATTTCCGAAGCCAGCGCCACCCCAGCGATCCGTGGGCTAACACCCACCGAAAATCGCCAAAAAACTGCAGTTTTCACTCTTTCGCCTATGGGACGCCCTAAAAACATCCCAACGGACCCACGGAGCCCATGGATCCGCTTAACAGCTCGTCAGGGATGCCCCCGAGGGCCTCGGCCCAAAATAATTTCCGGAGCCAGCGCCACCCCAGCGATCCGTGGGCTAACACCCACCGAAAATCGCCTAAAAACTGCAGTTTTCACTCTTTCGCCTATGGGACGCCCTAAAAACATCCCAACGGACCCACGGAGCCCATGGATCCGCTTAACAGCTCGTCAGGGACGCCCCCGAGGGCCTCGGCCCAAAATAATTTCCGGAGCCAGCGCCACCCCAGCGATCCGTGGGCTAACACCCACCGAAAATCGCCAAAAAACTGCAGTTTTCACTCTTTCGCCTATGGGACGCCCTAAAAACATCCCAACGGACCCACGGAGCCCATGGATCCGCTTAACAGCTCGTCAGGGACGCCCCCGAGGGCCTCGGCCCAAAATAATTTCCGGAGCCAGCGCCACCCCAGCGATCCGTGGGCTAACACCCACCGAAAATCGCCAAAAAACTGCAGTTTTCACTCTTTCGCCTATGGGACGCCCTAAAAACATCCCAACGGACCCACGGAGCCCATGGATCCGCTTAACAGCTCGTCAGGGACGCCCCCGAGGGCCTCGGCCCAAAATAATTTCCGGAGCCAGCGCCACCCCAGCGATCCGTGGGCTAACACCCACCGAAAATCGCCAAAAAACTGCAGTTTTCACTCTTTCGCCTATGGGACGCCCTAAAAACATCCCAACGGACCCACGGAGCCCATGGATCCGCTTAACAGCTCGTCAGGGACGCCCCCGAGGGCCTCGGCCCAAAATAATTTCCGGAGCCAGCGCCACCCCAGCGATCCGTGGGCTAACACCCACCGAAAATCGCCAAAAAACTGCAGTTTTCACTCTTTCGCCTATGGGACGCCCTAAAAACATCCCAACGGACCCACGGAGCCCATGGATCCGCTTAACAGCTCGTCAGGGACGCCCCCGAGGGCCTCGGCACAAAATAATTTCCGGAGCCAGCGCCACCCCAGCGATCCGTGGGCTAACACCCACCGAAAATCGCCAAAAAACTGCAGTTTTCACTCTTTCGCCTATGGGACGCCCTAAAAACATCCCAACGGACCCACGGAGCCCATGGATCCGCTTAACAGCTCGTCAGGGACGCCCCCGAGGGCCTCGGCCCAAAATAATTTCCGGAGCCAGCGCCACCCCAGCGATCCGTGGGCTAACACCCACCGAAAATCGCCAAAAAACTGCAGTTTTCACTCTTTCGCCTATGGGACGCCCTAAAAACATCCCAACGGACCCACGGAGCCCATGGATCCGCTTAACAGCTCGTCAGGGACGCCCCCGAGGGCCTCGGCCCAAAATAATTTCCGGAGCCAGCGCCACCCCAGCGATCCGTGGGCTAACACCCACCGAAAATCGCCAAAAAACTGCAGTTTTCACTCTTTCGCCTATGGGACGCCCTAAAAACATCCCAACGGACCCACGGAGCCCATGGATCCGCTTAACAGCTCGTCAGGGACGCCCCCGAGGGCCTCGGCCCAAAATAATTTCCGGAGCCAGCGCCACCCCAGCGATCCGTGGGCTAACACCCACCGAAAATCGCCAAAAAACTGCAGTTTTCACTCTTTCGCCTATGGGACGCCCTAAAAACATCCCAACGGACCCACGGAGCCCATGGATCCGCTTAACAGCTCGTCAGGGACGCCCCCGAGGGCCTCGGCACAAAATAATTTCCGGAGCCAGCGCCACCCCAGCGATCCGTGGGCTAACACCCACCGAAAATCGCCAAAAAACTGCAGTTTTCACTCTTTCGCCTATGGGACGCCCTAAAAACATCCCAACGGACCCACGGAGCCCATGGATCCGCTTAACAGCTCGTCAGGGACGCCCCCGAGGGCCTCGGCCCAAAATAATTTTCGGAGCCAGCGCCACCCCAGCGATCCGTGGGCTAACACCCACCGAAAATCGCCAAAAAACTGCAGTTTTCACTCTTTCGCCTATGGGACGCCCTAAAAACATCCCAACGGACCCACGGAGCCCATGGATCCGCTTAACAGCTCGTCAGGGACGCCCCCGAGGGCCTCGGCCCAAAATAATTTCCGGAGCCAGCGCCACCCCAGTGATCCGTGGGCTAACACCCACCGAAAATCGCCAAAAAACTGCAGTTTTCACTCTTTCGCCTATGGGACGCCCTAAAAACATCCCAACGGACCCACAGAGCCCATGGATCCGCTTAACAGCTCGTCAGGGACGCCCCCGAGGGCCTCGGTCCAAAATAATTTCCGGAGCCAGCGCCACCCCAGCGATCCGTGGGCTAACACCCACCGAAAATCGCCAAAAAACTGCAGTTTTCACTCTTTCGCCTATGGGACGCCCTAAAAACATCCCAACGGACCCACGGAGCCCATGGATCCGCTTAACAGCTCGTCAGGGACGCCCCCGAGGGCCTCGGCCCAAAATAATTTCCGGAGCCAGCGCCACCCCAGCGATCCGTGGGCTAACACCCACCGAAAATCGCCAAAAAACTGCAGTTTTCACTCTTTCGCCTATGGGACGCCCTAAAAACATCCCAACGGACCCACGGAGCCCATGGATCCGCTTAACAGCTCGTCAGGGACGCCCCCGAGGGCCTCGGCCCAAAATAATTTCCGGAGCCAGCGCCACCCCAGCGATCCGTGGGCTAACACCCACCGAAAATCGCCAAAAAACTGCAGTTTTCACTCTTTCGCCTATGGGACGCCCTAAAAACATCCCAACGGACCCACGGAGCCCATGGATCCGCTTAACAGCTCGTCAGGGACGCCCCCGAGGGCCTCGGCCCAAAATAATTTCCGGAGCCAGCGCCACCCCAGCGATCCGTGGGCTAACACCCACCGAAAATCGCCAAAAAACTGCAGTTTTCACTCTTTCGCCTATGGGACGCCCTAAAAACATCCCAACGGACCCACGGAGCCCATGGATCCGCTAAACAGCTCGTCAGGGACGCCCCCGAGGGCCTCGGCCCAAAATAATTTCCGGAGCCAGCGCCACCCCAGCGATCCGTGGGCTAACACCCACCGAAAATCGCCAAAAAACTGCAGTTTTCACTCTTTCGCCTATGGGACGCCCTAAAAACATCCCAACGGACCCACGGAGCCCATGGATCCGCTTAACAGCTCGTCAGGGACGCCCCCGAGGGCCTCGGCCCAAAATAATTTCCGGAGCCAGCGCCACCCCAGCGATCCGTGGGCTAACACCCACCGAAAATCGCCAAAAAACTGCAGTTTTCACTCTTTCGCCTATGGGACGCCCTAAAAACATCCCAACGGACCCACGGAGCCCATGGATCCGCTTAACAGCTCGTCAGGGACGCCCCCGAGGGCCTCGGCCCAAAATAATTTCCGGAGCCAGCGCCACCCCAGCGATCCGTGGGCTAACACCCACCGAAAATCGCCAAAAAACTGCAGTTTTCACTCTTTCGCCTATGGGACACCCTAAAAACATCCCAACGGACCCACGGAGCCCATGGATCCGCTTAACAACTCGTCAGGGACGCCCCCGAGGGCCTCGGCCCAAAATAATTTCCGGAGCCAGCGCCACCCCAGCGATCCGTGGGCTAACACCCACCGAAAATCGCCAAAAAACTGCAGTTTTCACTCTTTCGCCTATGGGACGCCCTAAAAACATCCCAACGGACCCACGGAGCCCATGGATCCGCTTAACAGCTCGTCAGGGACGCCCCCGAGGGCCTCGGCCCAAAATAATTTCCGGAGCCAGCGCCACCCCAGCGATCCGTGGGCTAACACCCACCGAAAATTGCCAAAAAACTGCAGTTTTCACTCTTTCGCCTATGGGACGCCCTAAAAACATCCCAACGGACCCACGGAGCCCATGGATCCGCTTAACAGCTCGTCAGGGACGCCCCCGAGGGCCTCGGCCCAAAATAATTTCCGGAGCCAGCGCCCCCCCAGCGATCCGTGGGCTAACACCCACCGAAAATCGCCAAAAAACTGCAGTTTTCACTCTTTCGCCTATGGGACGCCCTAAAAACATCCCAACGGACCCACGGAGCCCATGGATCCGCTTAACAGCTCGTCAGGGATGCCCCCGAGGGCCTCGGCCCAAAATAATTTCCGGAGCCAGCGCCACCCCAGCGATCCGTGGGCTAACACCCACCGAAAATCGCCAAAAAACTGCAGTTTTCACTCTTTCGCCTATGGGACGCCCTAAAAACATCCCAACGGACCCACGGAGCCCATGGATCCGCTTAACAGCTCGTCAGGGACGCCCCCGAGGGCCTCGGCCCAAAATAATTTCCGGAGCCAGCGCCACCCCAGCGATCCGTGGGCTAACACCCACCGAAAATCGCCAAAAAACTGCAGTTTTCACTCTTTCGCCTATGGGACGCCCTAAAAACATCCCAACGGACCCACGGAGCCCATGGATCCGCTTAACAGCTCGTCAGGGACGCCCCCGAGGGCCTCGGCCCAAAATAATTTCCGGAGCCAGCGCCACCCCAGCGATCCGTGGGCTAACACCCACCGAAAATCGCCAAAAAACTGCAGTTTTCACTCTTTCGCCTATGGGACGCCCTAAAAACATCCCAACGGACCCACGGAGCCCATGGATCCGCTTAACAGCTCGTCAGGGACGCCCCCGAGGGCCTCGGCCCAAAATAATTTCCGGAGCCAGCGCCACCCCAGCGATCCGTGGGCTAACACCCACCGAAAATCGCCAAAAAACTGCAGTTTTCACTCTTTCGCCTATGGGACGCCCTAAAAACATCCCAACGGACCCACGGAGCCCATGGATCCGCTTAACAGCTCGTCAGGGACGCCCCCGAGGGCCTCGGCACAAAATAATTTCCGGAGCCAGCGCCACCCCAGCGATCCGTGGGCTAACACCCACCGAAAATCGCCAAAAAACTGCAGTTTTCACTCTTTCGCCTATGGGACGCCCTAAAAACATCCCAACGGACCCACGGAGCCCATGGATCCGCTAAACAGCTCGTCAGGGACGCCCCCGAGGGCCTCGGCCCAAAATAATTTCCGGAGCCAGCGCCACCCCAGCGATCCGTGGGCTAACACCCACCGAAAATCGCCAAAAAACTGCAGTTTTCACTCTTTCGCCTATGGGACGCCCTAAAAACATCCCAACGGACCCACGGAGCCCATGGATCCGCTTAACAGCTCGTCAGGGACGCCCCCGAGGGCCTCGGCCCAAAATAATTTCCGGAGCCAGCGCCACCCCAGCGATCCGTGGGCTAACACCCACCGAAAATCGCCAAAAAACTGCAGTTTTCACTCTTTCGCCTATGGGACGCCCTAAAAACATCCCAACGGACCCACGGAGCCCATGGATCCGCTTAACAGCTCGTCAGGGACGCCCCCGAGGGCCTCGGCCCAAAATAATTTCCGGAGCCAGCGCCACCCCAGCGATCCGTGGGCTAACACCCACCGAAAATCGCCAAAAAACTGCAGTTTTCACTCTTTCGCCTATGGGACACCCTAAAAACATCCCAACGGACCCACGGAGCCCATGGATCCGCTTAACAACTCGTCAGGGACGCCCCCGAGGGCCTCGGCCCAAAATAATTTCCGGAGCCAGCGCCACCCCAGCGATCCGTGGGCTAACACCCACCGAAAATCGCCAAAAAACTGCAGTTTTCACTCTTTCGCCTATGGGACGCCCTAAAAACATCCCAACGGACCCACGGAGCCCATGGATCCGCTTAACAGCTCGTCAGGGACGCCCCCGAGGGCCTCGGCCCAAAATAATTTCCGGAGCCAGCGCCACCCCAGCGATCCGTGGGCTAACACCCACCGAAAATTGCCAAAAAACTGCAGTTTTCACTCTTTCGCCTATGGGACGCCCTAAAAACATCCCAACGGACCCACGGAGCCCATGGATCCGCTTAACAGCTCGTCAGGGATGCCCCCGAGGGCCTCAGCCCAAAATAATTTCCGGAGCCAGCGCCACCCCAGCGATCCGTGGGCTAACACCCACCGAAAATCGCCAAAAAACTGCAGTTTTCACTCTTTCGCCTATGGGACGCCCTAAAAACATCCCAACGGACCCACGGAGCCCATGGATCCGCTTAACAGCTCGTCAGGGACGCCCCCGAGGGCCTCGGCCCAAAATAATTTCCGGAGCCAGCGCCACCCCAGCGATCCGTGGGCTAACACCCACCGAAAATCGCCAAAAAACTGCAGTTTTCACTCTTTCGCCTATGGGACGCCCTAAAAACATCCCAACGGACCCACGGAGCCCATGGATCCGCTTAACAGCTCGTCAGGGACGCCCCCGAGGGCCTCGGCCCAAAATAATTTCCGGAGCCAGCGCCACCCCAGCGATCCGTGGGCTAACACCCACCGAAAATCGCCAAAAAACTGCAGTTTTCACTCTTTCGCCTATGGGACGCCCTAAAAACATCCCAACGGACCCACGGAGCCCATGGATCCGCTTAACAGCTCGTCAGGGACGCCCCCGAGGGCCTCGGCCCAAAATAATTTCCGGAGCCAGCGCCACCCCAGCGATCCGTGGGCTAACACCCACCGAAAATCGCCAAAAAACTGCAGTTTTCACTCTTTCGCCTATGGGACGCCCTAAAAACATCCCAACGGACCCACGGAGCCCATGGATCCGCTTAACAGCTCGTCAGGGACGCCCCCGAGGGCCTCGGTCCAAAATAATTTCCGGAGCCAGCGCCACCCCAGCGATCCGTGGGCTAACACCCACCGAAAATCGCCAAAAAACTGCAGTTTTCACTCTTTCGCCTATGGGACGCCCTAAAAACATCCCAACGGACCCACGGAGCCCATGGATCCGCTTAATAGCTCGTCAGAGACGCCCCCGAGGGCCTCGGCCCAAAATAATTTCCGGAGCCAGCGCCACCCCAGCGATCCGTAGGCTAACACCCACCGAAAATCGCCAAAAAACTGCAGTTTTCACTCTTTCGCCTATGGGATGCCCTAAAAACATCCCAACGGACCCACGGAGCCCATGTGTCCGCTTAACAGCTCGTCAGGGACGCCCCCGAGGGCCTCGGCCCAAAATAATTTTCGGAGCCAGCGCCACCCCAGCGATCCGTGGGCTAACACCCACCGAAAATCGCCAAAAAACTGCAGTTTTCACTCTTTCGCCTATGGGACGCCCTAAAAACATCCCAACGGACCCACGGAGCCCATGGATCCGCTTAACAGCTCGTCAGGGACACCCCCGAGGGCCTCGGCCCAAAATAATTTCCGGAGCCAGCGCCACCCCAGCGATCCGTGGGCTAACACCCACCGAAAATCGCCAAAAAACTGCAGTTTTCACTCTTTCGCCTATGGGACGCCCTAAAAACATCCCAACGGACCCACGGAGCCCATGGATCCACTTAACAGCTCGTCAGGGACGCCCCCGAGGGCCTCGGCCCAAAATAATTTTTGGAGTCAGCGCCACCCCAGCGATCCGTGGGCTAACACCCACCGAAAATCGCCAAAAAACTGCAGTTTTCACTCTTTCGCCTATGGGACGCCCTAAAAACATCCCAACGGACCCACGGAGCCCATGGATCCGCTTAACAGCTCATCAGGGACGCCCCCGAGGGCCTCGGCCCAAAATAATTTCCGGAGCCAGCGCCACCCCAGCGATCCGTGGGCTAACACCCACCGAAAATCGCCAAAAAACTGCAGTTTTCACTCTTTCGCCTATGGGACGCCCTAAAAACATCCCAACGGACCCACGGAGCCCATGGATCCGCTTAACAGCTCGTCAGGGACGCCCCCGAGGGCCTCGGCCCAAAATAATTTCCGGAGCCAGCGCCACCCCAGCGATCCGTGGGCTAACACCCACCGAAAATTGCCAAAAAACTGCAGTTTTCACTCTTTCGCCTATGGGACGCCCTAAAAACATCCCAACGAACCCACGGAGCCCATGGATCCGCTTAACAGCTCGTCAGGGACGCCCCCGAGGGCCTCGGCCCAAAATAATTTCCGGAGCCAGCGCCACCCCAGCGATCCGTGGGCTAACACCCACCGAAAATCGCCAAAAAACTGCAGTTTTCACTCTTTCGCCTATGGGACGCCCTAAAAACATCCCAACGGACCCACGGAGCCCATGGATCCGCTTAACAGCTCGTCAGGGACGCCCCCGAGGGCCTCGGCCCAAAATAATTTCCGGAGCCAGCGCCACCCCAGCGATCCGTGGGCTAACACCCACCGAAAATCGCCAAAAAACTGCAGTTTTCACTCTTTCGCCTATGGGACGCCCTAAAAACATCCCAACGGACCCACGGAGCCCATGGATCCGCTTAACAGCTCGTCAGGGACGCCCCCGAGGGCCTCGGCCCAAAATAATTTCCGGAGCCAGCGCCACCCCAGCGATCCGTGGGCTAACACCCACCGAAAATCGCCAAAAAACTGCAGTTTTCACTCTTTCGCCTATGGGACGCCCTAAAAACATCCCAACGGACCCACGGAGCCCATGGATCCGCTTAACAGCTCGTCAGGGACGCCCCCGAGGGCCTCGGCCCAAAATAATTTCCGGAGCCAGCGCCACCCCAGCGATCCGTGGGCTAACACCCACCGAAAATCGCCAAAAAACTGCAGTTTTCACTCTTTCGCCTATGGGACGCCCTAAAAACATCCCAACGGACCCACGGAGCCCATGGATCCGCTTAACAGCTCGTCAGGGACGCCCCCGAGGGCCTCGACCCAAAATAATTTCCGGAGCCAGCGCCACCCCAGCGATCCGTGGGCTAACACCCACCGAAAATCGCCAAAAAACTGCAGTTTTCACTCTTTCGCCTATGGGACGCCCTAAAAACATCCCAACGGACCCACGGAGCCCATGGATCCGCTTAACAGCTCGTCAGGGACGCCCCCGAGGGCCTCGGCCCAAAATAATTTCCGGAGCCAGCGCCACCCCAGCGATCTGTGGGCTAACACCCACCGAAAATCGCCAAAAAACTGCAGTTTTCACTCTTTCGCCAATGGGACGCCCTAAAAACATCCCAACGGACCCACGGAGCCCATGGATCCGCTTAACAGCTCGTCAGGGACGCCCCCGAGGGCCTCGGCCCAAAATAATTTCTGGAGCCAGCGCCACCCCAGCGATCCGTGGGCTAACACCCACCGAAAATCGCCAAAAAACTGCAGTTTTCACTCTTTCGCCTATGAAACGCCCTAAAAACATCCCAACGGACCCACGGAGCCCATGGATCCGCTTAACAGCTCGTCAGGGACGCCCCCGAGGGCCTCGGCCCAAAATAATTTCCGGAGCCAGCGCCACCCCAGCGATCCGTGGGCTAACACCCACCGAAAATCGCCAAAAAACTGCAGTTTTCACTCTTTCGCCTATGGGACGCCCTAAAAACATCCCAACGGACCCACGGAGCCCATGGATTCGCTTAACAGCTCGTCAGGGATGCCCCCGAGGGCCTCGGCCCAAAATAATTTCCGGAGCCAGCGCCACCCCAGCGATCCGTGGGCTAACACCCACCGAAAATCGCCAAAAAACTGCAGTTTTCACTCTTTCGCCTATGGGATGCCCTAAAAACATCCCAACGGACCCACGGAGCCCATGGATCCGCTTAACAGCTCGTCAGGGACGCCCCCGAGGGCCTCGGCCCAAAATAATTTCTGGAGCCAGCGCCACCCCAGCGATCCGTGGGCTAACACCCACCGAAAATCGCCAAAAAACTGCAGTTTTCACTCTTTCGCCTATGGGACGCCCTAAAAACATCCCAACGGACCCACGGAGCCCATGGATCCGCTTAACAGCTCGTCAGGGATGCCCCCGAGGGCCTCGGCCCAAAATAATTTCCGGAGCCAGCGCCACCCCAGCGATCCGTGGGCTAACACCCACCGAAAATCGCCAAAAAACTGCAGTTTTCACTCTTTCGCCTATGGGACGCCCTAAAAACATCCCAACGGACCCACGGAGCCCATGGATCCGCTTAACAGCTCGTCAGGGACGCCCCCGAGGGCCTCGACCCAAAATAATTTCTGGAGCCAGCGCCACCCCAGCGATCCGTGGGCTAACACCCACCGAAAATCGCCAAAAAACTGCAGTTTTCACTCTTTCGCCTATGGGACGCCCTAAAAACATCCCAACGGACCCACGGAGCCCATGGATCCGCTTAACAGCTCGTCAGGGACGCCCCCGAGGGCCTCGGCCCAAAATAATTTCCGGAGCCAGCGCCACCCCAGCGATCCGTGGGCTAACACCCACCGAAAATTGCCAAAAAACTGCAGTTTTCACTCTTTCGCCTATGGGACGCCCTAAAAACATCCCAACGGACCCACGGAGCCCATGGATCCGCTTAATAGCTCGTCAGGGACGCCCCCGAGGGCCTCGGCCCAAAATAATTTCCGGAGCCAGCGCCACCCCAGCGATCCGTAGGCTAACACCCACCGAAAATCGCCAAAAAACTGCAGTTTTCACTCTTTCGCCTATGGGACGCCCTAAAAACATCCCAACGGACCCACGGAGCCCATGGATCCGCTTAACAGCTCGTCAGGGACGCCCCCGAGGGCCTCGGCCCAAAATAATTTTCGGAGCCAGCGCCACCCCAGCGATCCGTGGGCTAACACCCACCGAAAATCGCCAAAAAACTGCAGTTTTCACTCTTTCGCCTATGGGACGCCCTAAAAACATCCCAACGGACCCACGGAGCCCATGGATCCGCTTAACAGCTCGTCAGGGACGCCCCCGAGGGCCTCGGCCCAAAATAATTTCCGGAGCCAGTGCCACCCCAGCGATCCGTGGGCTAACACCCACCGAAAATCGCCAAAAAACTGCAGTTTTCACTCTTTCGCCTATGGGACGCCCTAAAAACATCCCAACGGATCCACAGAGCCCATGGATCCGCTTAACAGCTCGTAAGGGACGCCCCCGAGGGCCTCGGCCCAAAATAATTTCCGGAGCCAGCGCCACCCCAGCGATCCGTGGGCTAACACCCACCGAAAATCGCCAAAAAACTGCAGTTTTCACTCTTTCGCCTATGGGACGCCCTAAAAACATCCCAACGGACCCACGGAGCCCATGGATCCGCTTAACAGCTCGTCAGGGACGCCCCCAAGGGCCTCGGCCCAAAATAATTTCCGGAGCCAGCGCCACCCCAGCGATCCGTGGGCTAACACCCACCGAAAATCGCCAAAAAACTGCAGTTTTCACTCTTTCGCCTATGGGACGCCCTAAAAACATCCCAACGGACCCACGGAGCCCATGGATCCGCTTAATAGCTCGTCAGGGACGCCCCCGAGGGCCTCGGCCCAAAATAATTTCCGGAGCCAGCGCCACCCCAGCGATCCGTAGGCTAACACCCACCGAAAATCGCCAAAAAACTGCAGTTTTCACTCTTTCGCCTATGGGACGCCCTAAAAACATCCCAACGGACCCACGGAGCCCATGGATCCGCTTAACAGCTCGTCAGGGACGCCCCCGAGGGCCTCGGCCCAAAATAATTTTCGGATCCAGCGCCACCCCAGCGATCCGTGGGCTAACACCCACCGAAAATCGCCAAAAAACTGCAGTTTTCACTCTTTCGCCTATGGGACGCCCTAAAAACATCCCAACGGACCCACGGAGCCCATGGATCCGCTTAACAGCTCGTCAGGGACGCCTCCGAGGGCCTCGGCCCAAAATAATTTCCGGAGCCAGCGCCACCCCAGCGATCCGTGGGCTAACACCCACCGAAAATCGCCAAAAAACTGCAGTTTTCACTCTTTCGCCTATGGGACGCCCTAAAAACATCCCAACGGACCCACGGAGCCCATGGATCCGCTTAACAGCTCGTCAGGGACGCCCCCGAGGGCCTCGGCCCAAAATAATTTCCGGAGCCAGCGCCACCCCAGCGATCCGTGGGCTAACTCCCACCGAAAATCGCCAAAAAACTGCAGTTTTCACTCTTTCGCCTATGGGACGCCCTAAAAACATCCCAACGGACCCACGGAGCCCATGGATCCGCTTAACAGCTCGTCAGGGACGCCCCCGAGGGCCTCGGCCCAAAATAATTTCCGGAGCCAGCGCCACCCCAGCGATCCGTGGGCTAACACCCACCGAAAATCGCCAAAAAACTGCAGTTTTCACTCTTTCGCCTATGGGACGCCCTAAAAACATCCCAACGGACCCACGGAGCCCATGGATCCGCTTAACAGCTCGTCAGGGACGCCCCCGAGGGCCTCGGCCCAAAATAATTTCCGGAGCCAGCGCCACCCCAGCGATCCGTGGGCTAACACCCACCGAAAATCGCCAAAAAACTGCAGTTTTCACTCTTTCGCCTATGGGACGCCCTAAAAACATCCCAACGGACCCACGGAGCCCATGGATCCGCTTAACAGCTCGTCAGGGACGCCCCCGAGGGCCTCGGCCCAAAATAATTTCCGGAGCCAGCGCCACCCCAGCGATCCGTGGGCTAACACCCACCGAAAATCGCCAAAAAACTGCAGTTTTCACTCTTTCGCCTATGGGACGCCCTAAAAACATCCCAACGGACCCACGGAGCCCATGGATCCGCTTAACAGCTCGTCAGGGACGCCCCCGAGGGCCTCGGACCAAAATAATTTCCGGAGCCAGCGCCACCCCAGCGATCCGTGGGCTAACACCCACCGAAAATCGCCAAAAAACTGCAGTTTTCACTCTTTCGCCTATGGGACGCCCTAAAAACATCCCAACGGACCCACGGAGCCCATGGATCCGCTTAATAGCTCGTCAGAGACGCCCCCGAGGGCCTCGGCCCAAAATAATTTTCGGAGCCAGCGCCACCCCAGCGATCCGTAGGCTAACACCCACCGAAAATCGCCAAAAAACTGCAGTTTTCACTCTTTCGCCTATGGGACGCCCTAAAAACATCCCAACGGACCCACGGAGCCCATGGATCCGCTTAACAGCTCGTCAGGGACGCCCCCAAGGGCCTCGGCCCAAAATAATTTTCGGAGCCAGCGCCACCCCAGCGATCCGTGGGCTAACACCCACCGAAAATCGCCAAAAAACTGCAGTTTTCACTCTTTCGCCTATGGGACGCCCTAAAAACATCCCAACGGACCCACGGAGCCCATGGATCCGCTTAACAGCTCGTCAGGGACGCCCCCGAGGGCCTCGGCCCAAAATAATTTCCGGAGCCAGCGCCACCCCAGCGATCCGTGGGCTAACACCCACCGAAAATCGCCAAAAAACTGCAGTTTTCACTCTTTCGCCTATGGGACGCCCTAAAAACATCCCAACGGACCCACGGAGCCCATGGATCCGCTTAACAGCTCGTCAGGGACGCCCCCGAGGGCCTCGGCCCAAAATAATTTCTGGAGCCAGCGCCACCCCAGCGATCCGTGGGCTAACACCCACCGAAAATCGCCAAAAAACTGCAGTTTTCACTCTTTCGCCTATGGGACGCCCTAAAAACATCCCAACGGACCCACGGAGCCCATGGATCCGCTTAACAGCTCGTCAGGGACGCCCCCGAGGGCCTCGGCCCAAAATAATTTCCAGAGCCAGCGCCACCCCAGCGATCCGTGGGCTAACACCCACCGAAAATCGCCAAAAAACTGCAGTTTTCACTCTTTCGCCTATGGGACGCCCTAAAAACATCCCAACGGACCCACGGAGCCCATGGATCCGCTTAACAGCTCGTCAGGGACGCCCCCGAGGGCCTCGGCCCAAAATAATTTCCGGAGCCAGCGCCACCCCAGCGATCCGTGGGCTAACACCCACCGAAAATCGCCAAAAAACTGCAGTTTTCACTCTTTAGCCTATGGGACGCCCTAAAAACATCCCAACGGACCCACGGAGCCCATGGATCCGCTTAACAGCTCGTCAGGGACGCCCTCGAGGGCCTCGGCCCAAAATAATTTCCGGAGCCAGCGCCACCCCAGCGATCCGTGGGCTAACACCCACCGAAAATCGCCAAAAAACTGCAGTTTTCACTCTTTCGCCTATGGGACGCCCTAAAAACATCCCAACGGACCCACGGAGCCCATGGATCCGCTTAACAGCTCGTCAGGGATGCCCCCGAGGGCCTCGGCCCAAAATAATTTCCGGAGCCAGCGCCAACCCAGCGATCCGTGGGCTAACACCCACCGAAAATCGCCAAAAAACTGCAGTTTTCACTCTTTCGCCTATGGGACGCCCTAAAAACATCCCAACAGACCCACGGAGCCCATGGATCCGCTTAACAGCTCGTCAGGGACGCCCCCGAGGGCCTCGGCCCAAAATAATTTCCGGAGCCAGCGCCACCCCAGCGATCCGTGGGCTAACACCCACCGAAAATCGCCAAAAAACTGCAGTTTTCACTCTTTCGCCTATGGGACGCCCTAAAAACATCCCAACGGACCCACGGAGCCCATGGATCCGCTTAACAGCTCGTCAGGGACGCCCCCGAGGGCCTCGGCCCAAAATAATTTCCGGAGCCAGCGCCACCCCAGCGATCCGTGGGCTAACACCCACCGAAAATCGCCAAAAAACTGCAGTTTTCACTCTTTCGCCTATGGGACGCCCTAAAAACATCCCAACGGACCCACAGAGCCCATGGATCCGCTTAACAGCTCGTCAGGGACGCCCCCGAGGGCCTCGGCCCAAAATTTTTTCCGGAGCCAGCGCCACCCCAGCGATCCGTGGGCTAACACCCACCGAAAATCGCCAAAAAACTGCAGTTTTCACTCTTTTGCCTATGGGACGCCCTAAAAACATCCCAACGGACCCACGGAGCCCATGGATCCGCTTAACAGCTCGTTAGGGACGCCCCCGAGGGCCTCGGCCCAAAATAATTTCCGGAGCCAGCGCCACCCCAGCGATCCGTGGGCTAACACCCACCGAAAATCGCCAAAAAACTGCAGTTTTCACTCTTTTGCCTATGGGATGCCCTAAAAACATCCCAACGGACCCACGAAGCCCATGGATCCGCTTAACAGCTCGTCAGGGACGCCCCCGAGGGCCTCGGCCCAAAATAATTTCCGGAGCCAGCGCCACCCCAGCGATCCGTGGGCTAACACCCACCGAAAATCGCCAAAAAACTGCAGTTTTCACTCTTTCGCCTATGGGACGCCCTAAAAACATCCCAACGGACCCACGGAGCCCATGGATCCGCTTAACAGCTCGTCAGGGACGCCCCCGAGGGCCTCGGCCCAAAATAATTTCCGGAGCCAGCGCCACCCCAGCGATCCGTGGGCTAACACCCACCGAAAATCGCCAAAAAACTGCAGTTTTCACTCTTTCGCCTATGGGACGCCCTAAAAACATCCCAACGGACCCACGGAGCCCATGGATCCGCTTAACAGCTCGTCAGGGACGCCCCCGAGGGCCTCGGCCCAAAATAATTTCCGGAGCCAGCGCCACCCCAGCGATCCGTGGTCTAACACCCACCGAAAATCGCCAAAAAACTGCAGTTTTCACTCTTTCGCCTATGGGACGCCCTAAAAACATCCCAACGGACCCACGGAGCCCATGGATCCGCTTAACAGCTCGTCAGGGACGCCCCCGAGGGCCTCGGCCCAAAATAATTACCGGAGCCAGCGCCACCCCAGCGATCCGTGGGCTAACACCCACCGAAAATCGCCAAAAAACTGCAGTTTTCACTCTTTCGCCTATGGGACGTCCTAAAAACATCCCAACGGACCCACGGAGCCCATGGATCTGCTTAACAGCTCGTCAGGGACGCCCCCGAGGGCCTCGGCCCAAAATAATTTCCGGAGCCAGCGCCACCCCAGCGATCCGTGGGCTAACACCCACCGAAAATCGCCAAAAAACTGCAGTTTTCACTCTTTCGCCTATGGGACGCCCTAAAAACATCCCAACGGACCCACGGAGCCCATGGATCCGCTTAACAGCTCGTCAGGGACGCCCTCGAGGGCCTCGGCCCAAAATAATTTCCGGAGCCAGCGCCACCCCAGCGATCCGTGGGCCAACACCCACCGAAAATCGCCAAAAAACTGCAGTTTTCACTCTTTCGCCTATGGGACGCCCTAAAAACATCCCAACGGACCCACGGAGCCCATGGATCCACTTAACAGCTCGTCAGGGACGCCCCCGAGGGCCTCGGCCCAAAATAATTTCCGGAGCCAGCGCCACCCCAGCGATCCGTGGGCTAACACCCACCGAAAATCGCCAAAAAACTGCAGTTTTCACTCTTTCGCCTATGGGACGCCCTAAAAACATCCCAACGGACCCACGGAGCCCATGGATCCGCTTAACAGCTCGTCAGGGACGCCCCCGAGGGCCTCGGCCCAAAATAATTTCCGGAGCCAGCGCCACCCCAGCGATCCGTGGGCTAACACCCACCGAAAATCGCCAAAAAACTACAGTTTTCACTCTTTCGCCTATGGGATGCCCTAAAAACATCCCAACGGACCCACGGAGCCTATGGATCCGCTTAACAGCTCGTCAGGGACGCCCCCGAGGGCCTCGGTCCAAAATAATTTCTGGAGCCAGCGCCACCCCAGCGATCCGTGGGCTAACACCCACCGAAAATCGCCAAAAAACTACAGTTTTCACTCTTTCGCCTATGGGACGCCCTAAAAACATCCCAACGGACCCACGGAGCCCATGGATCCGCTTAACAGCTCGTCAGGGACGCCCCCGAGGGCCTCGGCCCAAAATAATTTCCGGAGCCAGCGCCACCCCAGCGATCCGTGGGCTAACACCCACCGAAAATCGCCAAAAAACTGCAGTTTTCACTCTTTCGCCTATGGGACGCCCTAAAAACATCCCAACGGACCCACGGAGCCCATGGATCCGCTTAACAGCTCGTCAGGGACGCCCCTGAGGGCCTCGGCCCAAAATAATTTCCGGAGCCAGCGCCACCCCAGCGATCCGTGGGCTAACACCCACCGAAAATTGCCAAAAAACTGCAGTTTTCACTCTTTCGCCTATGGGACGCCCTAAAAACATCCCAACGGACCCACGGAGCCCATGGATCCGCTTAACAGCTCGTCAGGGATGCCCTCGAGGGCCTCGGCCCAAAATAATTTCCGGAGCCAGCGCCACCCCAGCGATCCGTGGGCTAACACCCACCGAAAATCGCCAAAAAACTGCAGTTTTCACTCTTTCGCCTATGGGACGCCCTAAAAACATCCCAACGGACCCACGGAGCCCATGGATCCGCTTAACAGCTCGTCAGGGATGCCCCCGAGGGCCTCGGCCCAAAATAATTTCCGGAGCCAGAGCCACCCCAGCGATCCGTGGGCTAACACCCACCGAAAATCGCCAAAAAACTGCAGTTTTCACTCTTTCGCCTATGGGACGCCCTAAAAACATCCCAACGGACCCACGGAGCCCATGGATCCGCTTAACAGCTCGTCAAGGACGCCCCCGAGGGCCTCGGCCCAAAATAATTTCCGGAGCCAGCGCCACCCCAGCGATCCGTGGGCTAACACCCACCGAAAATTGCCAAAAAACTGCAGTTTTCACTCTTTCGCCTATGGGACGCCCTAAAAACATCCCAACGGACCCACGGAGCCCATGGATCCGCTTAACAGCTCGTCAGGGACGCCCCCGAGGGCCTCGGCCCAAAATAATTTCCGGAGCCAGCGCCACCCCAGCGATCCGTGGGCTAACACCCACCGAAAATCGCCAAAAAACTGCAGTTTTCACTCTTTCGCCTATGGGACGCCCTAAAAACATCCCAACGGACCCACGGAGCCCATGGATCCGCTTAACAGCTCGTCAGGGACGCCCCCGAGGGCCTCGGACCAAAATAATTTCCGGAGCCAGCGCCACCCCAGCGATCCGTGGGCTAACACCCACCGAAAATCGCCAAAAAACTGCAGTTTTCACTCTTTCGCCTATGGGACGCCCTAAAAACATCCCAACGGACCCACGGAGCCCATGGATCCACTTAACAGCTCGTCAGGGATGCCCCCGAGGGCCTCGGCCCAAAATAATTTCCGGAGCCAGCGCCACCCCAGCGATCCGTGGGCTAACACCCACCGAAAATCGCCAAAAAACTGCAGTTTTCACTCTTTCGCCTATGGGACGCCCTAAAAACATCCCAACGGACCCACGGAGCCCATGGATCCGCTTAACAGCTCGTCAGGGACGCCCCCGAGGGCCTCGGCCCAAAATAATTTCCGGAGCCAGAGCCACCCCAGCGATCCGTGGGCTAACACCCACTGAAAATCGCCAAAAAACTGCAGTTTTCACTCTTTCGCCTATGGGACGCCCTAAAAACATCCCAACGGACCCACGGAGCCCATGGATCCGCTTAACAGCTCGTCAGGGACGCCCCCGAGGGCCTCGACCCAAAATAATTTCCGGAGCCAGCGCCACCCCAGCGATCCGTGGGCTAACACCCACCGAAAATCGCCAAAAAACTACAGTTTTCACTCTTTTGCCTATGGGACGCCCTAAAAACATCCCAACGGACCCACGGAGCCCATGGATCCGCTTAACAGCTCGTCAGGGACGCCCCCGATGGCCTCGGCCCAAAATAATTTCCGGAGCCAGCGCCACCCCAGCGATCCGTGGGCTAACACCCACCGAAAATTGCCAAAAAACTGCAGTTTTCACTCTTTCGCCTATGGGACGCCCTAAAAACATCCCAACGGACCCACGGAGCCCATGGATCCGCTTAACAGCTCGTCAGGGACGCCCCCGAGGGCCTCGGCCCAAAATAATTTCCGGAGCCAGCGCCACCCCAGCGATCCGTGGGCTAACACCCACCGAAAATCGCCAAAAAACTGCAGTTTTCACTCTTTCGCCTATGGGACGCCCTAAAAACATCCCAACGGACCCACGGAGCCCATGGATCCGCTTAACAGCTCGTCAGGGACGCCCTCGAGGGCCTCGGCCCAAAATAATTTCCGGAGCCAGCGCCACCCCAGCGATCCGTGGGCTAACACCCACCGAAAATCGCCAAAAAACTGCAGTTTTCACTCTTTCGCCTATGGGACGCCCTAAAAACATCCCAACGGACCCACGGAGCCCATGGATCCGCTTAACAGCTCGTCAGAGACGCCCCCGAGGGCCTCGGCCCAAAATAATTTCCGGAGCCAGCGCCACCCCAGCGATCCGTGGGCTAACACCCACCGAAAATCGCCAAAAAACTGCAGTTTTCACTCTTTCGCCTATGGGACTCCCTAAAAACATCCCAACGGACCCACGGAGCCCATGGATCCGCTTAACAGCTCGTCAGGGACGCCCTCGAGGGCCTCGGCCCAAAATAATTTCCGGAGCCAGCGCCACCCCAGCGATCCGTGGGCTAACACCCACCGAAAATCGCCAAAAAACTGCAGTTTTCACTCTTTCGCCTATGGGACGCCCTAAAAACATCCCAACGGACCCACGGAGCCCATGGATCCGCTTAACAGCTCGTCAGGGACGCCCCCGAGGGCCTCGGCCCAAAATAATTTCCGGAGCCAGCGCCACCCCAGCGATCCGTGGGCTAACACCCACCGAAAATTGCCAAAAAACTGCAGTTTTCACTCTTTCGCCTATGGGACGCCCTAAAAACATCCCAACGGACCCACGGAGCCCATGGATCCGCTTAACAGCTCGTCAGGGACGCCCCCGAGGGCCTCGGCCCAAAATAATTTCCGGAGCCAGCGCCACCCCAGCGATCCGTGGGCTAACACCCACCAAAAATCGCCAAAAAACTGCAGTTTTCACTCTTTCGCCTATGGGACGCCCTAAAAACATCCCAACGGACCCACGGAGCCCATGGATCCGCTTAAAAGCTCGTCAGGGACGCCCCCGAGGGCCTCGGCCAAAAATAATTTCCGGAGCCAGCGCCACCCCAGCGATCCGTGGGCTAACACCCACCGAAAATCGCCAAAAAACTGCAGTTTTCACTCTTTTGCCTATGGGACGCCCTAAAAACATCCCAACGGACCCACGGAGCCCATGGATCCGCTTAACAGCTCATCAGGGACGCCCCCGAGGGCCTCGGCCCAAAATAATTTCCGGAGCCAGCGCCACCCCAGCGATCCGTGGGCTAACACCCACCGAAAATTGCCAAAAAACTGCAGTTTTCACTCTTTCGCCTATGGGACGCCCTAAAAACATCCCAACGGACCCACGGAGCCCATGGATCCGCTTAACAGCTCGTCAGGGACGCCCCCGAGGGCCTCGGCCCAAAATAATTTCCGGAGCCAGCGCCACCCCAGCGATCCGTGGGCTAACACCCACCGAAAATCGCCAAAAAACTGCAGTTTTCACTCTTTCGCCTATGGGATGCCCTAAAAACATCCCAACGGACCCACGGAGCCCATGGATCCGCTTAACAGCTCGTCAGGGACGCCCCCGAGGGCCTCAGCCCAAAATAATTTCCGGAGCCAGCGCCACCCCAGCGATCCGTGGGCTAACACCCACCGAAAATCGCCAAAAAACTGCAGTTTTCACTCTTTCGCCTATGGGACGCCCTAAAAACATCCCAACGGACCCACGGAGCCCATGGATCCGCTTAACAGCTCGTCAGAGACGCCCCCGAGGCCCTCGGCCCAAAATAATTTCCGGAGCCAGCGCCACCCCAGCGATCCGTGGGCTAACACCCACCGAAAATCGCCAAAAAACTGCAGTTTTCACTCTTTCGCCTATGGGACGCCCTAAAAACATCCCAACGGACCCACGGAGCCCATGGATCCGCTTAACAGCTCGTCAGGGACGCCCCCGAGGGCCTCGGCCCAAAATAATTTCCGGAGCCAGCGCCACTCCAGCGATCCGTGGGCTAACACCCACCGAAAATCGCCAAAAAACTGCAGTTTTCACTCTTTCGCCTATGGGACGCCCTAAAAACATCCCAACGGACCCACGGAGCCCATGGATCCGCTTAACAGCTCGTCAGGGACGCCCCCGAGGGCCTCGGCCCAAAATAATTTCCGGAGCCAGCGCCACTCCAGCGATCCGTGGGCTAACGCCCACCGAAAATCGCCAAAAAACTGCAGTTTTCACTCTTTCGCCTATGGGACGCCCTAAAAACATCCCAACGGACCCACGGAGCCCATGGATCCGCTTAACAGCTCGTCAGGGACGCCCCCGAGGGCCTCGGCCCAAAATAATTTCCGGAGCCAGCGCCACCCCAGCGATCCGTGGGCTAACACCCACCGAAAATCGCCAAAAAACTGCAGTCTTCACTCTTTCGCCTATGGGACGCCCTAAAAACATCCCAACGGACCCACGGAGCCCATGGATCCGCTTAACAGCTCGTCAGGGACGCCCCCGAGGGCCTCGGCCCAAAATAATTTCCGGAGCCAGCGCCACCCCAGCGATCCGTGGGCTAACACCCACCGAAAATCGCCAAAAAACTGCAGTTTTCACTCTTTCGCCTATGGGACGCCCTAAAAACATCCCAACGGACCCACGGAGCCCATGGATCTGCTTAACAGCTTGTCAGGGACGCCCCCGAGGGCCTCGGCCCAAAATAATTTCCGGAGCCAGCGCCACCCCAGCGATCCGTGGGCTAACACCCACCGAAAATCGCCAAAAAACTGCAGTTTTCACTCTTTCGCCTATGGGAAGCCCTAAAAACATCCCAACGGACCCACGGAGCCCATGGATCCGCTTAACAGCTCGTCATGGACGCCCCTGAGGGCCTCGGCCCAAAATAATTTCCGGAGCCAGCGCCACCCCAGCGATCCGTGGGCTAACACCCACCGAAAATCGCCAAAAAACTGCAGTTTTCACTCTTTCGCCTATGGGACGCCCTAAAAACATCCCAACGGACCCACGGAGCCCATGGATCCGCTTAACAGCTCGTCAGGGCCGCCCCCGAGGGCCTCGACCCAAAATAATTTCCGAAGCCAGCGCCACCCCAGCGATCCGTGGGCTATCACCCACCGAAAATCGCCAAAAAACTGCAGTTTTCACTCTTTCGCCTATGGGACGCCCTAAAAACATCCCAACGGACCCACGGAGCCCATGGATCCGCTTAACAGCTCGTCAGGGACGCCCCCGAGGGCCTCGGCCCAAAATAATTTCCGGAGCCAGCGCCACCCCAGCGATCCGTGGGCTAACACCCACCGAAAATCGCCAAAAAACTGCAGTTTTCACTCTTTCGCCTATGGGACGCCCTAAAAACATCCCAACGGACCCACGGAGCCCATGGATCCGCTTAACAGCTCGTCAGGGACGCCCCCGAGGGCCTCGGCCCAAAATAATTTTCGGAGCCAGCGCCACCCCAGCGATCCGTGGGCTAACACCCACCGAAAATCGCCAAAAAACTGCAGTTTTCACTCTTTCGCCTATGGGACGCCCTAAAAACATCCCAACGGACCCACGGAGCCCATGGATCCGCTTAACAGCTCGTCAGGGACGCCCCCGAGGGCCTCAGCCCAAAATAATTTCCGGAGCCAGCGCCACCCCAGCGATCCGTGGGCTAACACCCACCGAAAATCGCCAAAAAACTGCAGTTTTCACTCTTTCGCCTATGGGATGCCCTAAAAACATCCCAACGGACCCACGGAGCCCATGGATCCACTTAACAGCTCGTCAGGGACGCCCCCGAGGGCCTCGGCCCAAAATAATTTTCGGAGCCAGAGCCACCCCAGCGATCCGTGGGCTAACACCCACCGAAAATCGCCAAAAAACTGCAGTTTTCACTCTTTCGCCTATGGGACGCCCTAAAAACATCCCAACGGACCCACGGAGCCCATGGATCCGCTTAACAGCTCGTCAGGGACGCCCCCGAGGGCCTCGGCCCAAAATAATTTCCGAAGCCAGCGCCACCCCAGCGATCCGTGGGCTAACACCCACCGAAAATCGCCAAAAAACTGCAGTTTTCACTCTTTCGCCTATGGGACGCCCTAAAAACATCCCAACAGACCCACGGAGCCCATGGATCTGCTTAACAGCTCGTCAGGGACGCCCCCGAGGGCCTCGGCCCAAAATAATTTCCGGAGCCAGCGCCACCCCAGCGATCCGTGGGCTAACACCCACCGAAAATCGCCAAAAAACTGCAGTTTTCACTCTTTCGCCTATGGGACGCCCTAAAAACATCCCAACGGACCCACGGAGCCCATGGATCCGCTTAACAGCTCGTCAGGGACGCCCCCGAGGGCCTCGGCCCAAAATAATTTCCGGAGCCAGCGCCACCCCAGCGATCCGTGGGCTAACACCCACCGAAAATCGCCAAAAAACTGCAGTTTTCACTCTTTCGCCTATGGGACGCCCTAAAAACATCCCAACGGACCCACGGAGCCCATGGATCCATTTAACAGCTCGTCAGGGACGTCCCCGAGGGCCTCGGCCTAAAATAATTTCCGGAGCCAGCGCCACCCCAGCGATCCGTGGGCTAACACCCACCGAAAATCGCCAAAAAACTGCAGTTTTCACTCTTTCGCCTATGGGACGCCCTAAAAACATCCCAACGGACCCACGGAGCCCATGGATCCGCTTAACAGCTCGTCAGGGACGCCCCCGAGGGCCTCGGCCCAAAATAATTTTTGGAGCCAGCGCCACCCCAGTGATCCGTGGGCTAACACCCATCGAAAATCTCCAAAAAACTGCAGTTTTCACTCTTTCGCCTATGGGATTCCCTAAAAACATCCCAACGGACCCACGGAGCCCATGGATCCGCTTAACAGCTCGTCAGGGACGCCCCCGAGGGCCTCGGCCCAAAATAATTTCCGGAGCCAGCGCCACCCCAGCGATCCGTGGGCTAACACCCACCGAAAATTGCCAAAAAACTGCAGTTTTCACTCTTTCGCCTATGGGACGCCCTAAAAACATCCCAACGGACCCACGGAGCCCATGGATCCGCTTAACAGCTCGTCAGGGACGCCCCCGAGGGCCTCGGCCCAAAATAATTTCCGGAGCCAGCGCCACCCCAGCGATCCGTGGGCTAACACCCACCGAAAATCGCCAAAAAACTGCAGTTTTCACTCTTTCGCCTATGGGACGCCCTAAAAACATCCCAACGGACCCACGGAGCCCATGGATCCGCTTAACAGCTCGTCAGGGATGCCCCCGAGGGCCTCGGCCCAAAATAATTTCCGGAGCCAGCGCCACCCCAGCGATCCGTGGGCTAACACCCACCGAAAATCGCCAAAAAACTGCAGTTTTCACTCTTTCGCCTATGGGACGCCCTAAAAACATCCCAACGGACCCACGGAGCCCATGGATCTGCTTAACAGCTTGTCAGGGACGCCCCCGAGGGCCTCGGCCCAAAATAATTTCCGGAGCCAGCGCCACCCCAGCGATCCGTGGGCTAACACCCACCGAAAATCGCCAAAAAACTGCAGTTTTCACTCTTTCGCCTATGGGACGCCCTAAAAACATCCCAACGGACCCACGGAGCCCATGGATCCGCTTAACAGCTCGTCATGGACGCCCCTGAGGGCCTCGGCCCAAAATAATTTCCGGAGCCAGCGCCACCCCAGCGATCCGTGGGCTAACACCCACCGAAAATCGCCAAAAAACTGCAGTTTTCACTCTTTCGCCTATGGGACGCCCTAAAAACATCCCAACGGACCCACGGAGCCCATGGATCCGCTTAACAGCTCGTCAGGGCCGCCCCCGAGGGCCTCGACCCAAAATAATTTCCGGAGCCAGCGCCACCCCAGCGATCCGTGGGCTATCACCCACCGAAAATCGCCAAAAAACTGCAGTTTTCACTCTTTCGCCTATGGGACGCCCTAAAAACATCCCAACGGACCCACGGAGCCCATGGATCCGCTTAACAGCTCGTCAGGGACGCCCCCGAGGGCCTCGGCCCAAAATAATTTCCGGAGCCAGCGCCACCCCAGCGATCCGTGGGCTAACACCCACCGAAAATCGCCAAAAAACTGCAGTTTTCACTCTTTCGCCTATGGGACGCCCTAAAAACATCCCAACGGACCCACGGAGCCCATGGATCCGCTTAACAGCTCGTCAGGGACGCCCCCGAGGGCCTCGGCCCAAAATAATTTTCGGAGCCAGCGCCACCCCAGCGATCCGTGGGCTAACACCCACCGAAAATCGCCAAAAAACTGCAGTTTTCACTCTTTCGCCTATGGGACGCCCTAAAAACATCCCAACGGACCCACGGAGCCCATGGATCCGCTTAACAGCTCGTCAGGGACGCCCCCGAGGGCCTCAGCCCAAAATAATTTCCGGAGCCAGCGCCACCCCAGCGATCCGTGGGCTAACACCCACCGAAAATCGCCAAAAAACTGCAGTTTTCATTCTTTCGCCTATGGGATGCCCTAAAAACATCCCAACGGACCCACGGAGCCCATGGATCCACTTAACAGCTCGTCAGGGACGCCCCCGAGGGCCTCGGCCCAAAATAATTTCCGGAGCCAGCGCCACCCCAGCGATCCGTGGGCTAACACCCACCGAAAATCGCCAAAAAACTGCAGTTTTCACTCTTTCGCCTATGGGATGCCCTAAAAACATCCCAACGGACCCACGGAGCCCATGGATCCGCTTAACAGCTCGTCAGGGTCGCCCCCGAGGGCCTCGACCCAAAATAATTTCCGGAGCCAGCGCCACCCCAGCGATCCGTGGGCTATCACCCACCGAAAATCGCCAAAAAACTGCAGTTTTCACTCTTTCGCCTATGGGACGCCCTAAAAACATCCCAACGGACCCACGGAGCCCATGGATCCGCTTAACAGCTCGTCAGGGACGCCCCCGAGGGCCTCGGCCCAAAATAATTTCCGGAGCCAGCGCCACCCCAGCGATCCGTGGGCTAACACCCACCGAAAATCGCCAAAAAACTGCAGTTTTCACTCTTTCGCCTATGGGACGCCCTAAAAACATCCCAACGGACCCACGGAGCCCATGGATCCGCTTAACAGCTCGTCAGGGACGCCCCCGAGGGCCTCGGCCCAAAATAATTTTCGGAGCCAGCGCCACCCCAGCGATCCGTGGGCTAACACCCACCGAAAATCGCCAAAAAACTGCAGTTTTCACTCTTTCGCCTATGGGACGCCCTAAAAACATCCCAACGGACCCACGGAGCCCATGGATCCGCTTAACAGCTCGTCAGGGACGCCCCCGAGGGCCTCAGCCCAAAATAATTTCCGGAGCCAGCGCCACCCCAGCGATCCGTGGGCTAACACCCACCGAAAATCGCCAAAAAACTGCAGTTTTCACTCTTTCGCCTATGGGATGCCCTAAAAACATCCCAACGGACCCACGGAGCCCATGGATCCACTTAACAGCTCGTCAGGGACGCCCCCGAGGGCCTCGGCCCAAAATAATTTTCGGAGCCAGAGCCACCCCAGCGATCCGTGGGCTAACACCCACCGAAAATCGCCAAAAAACTGCAGTTTTCACTCTTTCGCCTATGGGACGCCCTAAAAACATCCCAACGGACCCACGGAGCCCATGGATCCGCTTAACAGCTCGTCAGGGACGCCCCCGAGGGCCTCGGCCCAAAATAATTTCCGAAGCCAGCGCCACCCCAGCGATCCGTGGGCTAACACCCACCGAAAATCGCCAAAAAACTGCAGTTTTCACTCTTTCGCCTATGGGACGCCCTAAAAACATCCCAACAGACCCACGGAGCCCATGGATCTGCTTAACAGCTCGTCAGGGACGCCCCCGAGGGCCTCGGCCCAAAATAATTTCCGGAGCCAGCGCCACCCCAGCGATCCGTGGGCTAACACCCACCGAAAATCGCCAAAA
The DNA here is from genome assembly GCA_031232105.1 of Capsicum rhomboideum. Taxonomy (NCBI): domain Eukaryota; kingdom Viridiplantae; phylum Streptophyta; class Magnoliopsida; order Solanales; family Solanaceae; genus Capsicum; species Capsicum rhomboideum. The sequence goes on from CP124714.1 coordinate 172,410,552, forward strand.
AACTGCAGTTTTCACTCTTTCGCCTATGGGACGCCCTAAAAACATCCCAACGGACCCACGGAGCCCATGGATCCGCTTAACAGCTCGTCAGGGACGCCCCCGAGGGCCTCGGCCCAAAATAATTTCCGGAGCCAGCGCCACCCCAGCGATCCGTGGGCTAACACCCACCGAAAATCGCCAAAAAACTGCAGTTTTCACTCTTTCGCCTATGGGACGCCCTAAAAACATCCCAACGGACCCACGGAGCCCATGGATCCATTTAACAGCTCGTCAGGGACGTCCCCGAGGGCCTCGGCCCAAAATAATTTCCGGAGCCAGCGCCACCCCAGCGATCCGTGGGCTAACACCCACCGAAAATCGCCAAAAAACTGCAGTTTTCACTCTTTCGCCTATGGGACGCCCTAAAAACATCCCAACGGACCCACGGAGCCCATGGATCCGCTTAACAGCTCGTCAGGGACGCCCCCGAGGGCCTCGGCCCAAAATAATTTCCGGAGCCAGCGCCACCCCAGCGATCCGTGGGCTAACACCCACCGAAAATCGCCAAAAAACTGCAGTTTTCACTCTTTCGCCTATGGGACGCCCTAAAAACATCCCAACGGACCCACGGAGCCCATGGATCCGCTTAACAGCTCGTCAGGGATGCCCCCGAGGGCCTCGGCCCAAAATAATTTCCGGAGCCAGTGCCACCCCAGCGATCCGTGGGCTAACACCCACCGAAAATCGCCAAAAAACTGCAGTTTTCACTCTTTCGCCTATGGGACGCCCTAAAAACATCCCAACGGACCCACGGAGCCCATGGATCCGCTTAACAGCTCGTCAGGGACGCCCCCTTGGGCCTCGGCCCAAAATAATTTCCGGAGCCAGCGCCACCCCAGCGATCCGTGGGCTAACACCCACCGAAAATCGCCAAAAAACTGCAGTTTTCACTCTTTCGCCTATGGGACGCCCTAAAAACATCCCAACGGACCCACGGAGCCCATGGATCCGCTTAACAGCTCGTCAGGGACGCCCCCGAGGGCCTTGGCCCAAAATAATTTTTGGAGCCAGCGCCACCCCAGTGATCCGTGGGCTAACACCCATCGAAAATCTCCAAAAAACTGCAGTTTTCACTCTTTCGCCTATGGGATTCCCTAAAAACATCCCAACGGACCCACGGAGCCCATGGATCCGCTTAACAGCTCGTCAGGGACGCCCCCGAGGGCCTCGGCCCAAAATAATTTCCGGAGCCAGCGCCACCCCAGCGATCCGTGGGCTAACACCCACCGAAAATTGCCAAAAAACTGCAGTTTTCACTCTTTCGCCTATGGGACGCCCTAAAAACATCCCAACGGACCCACGGAGCCCATGGATCCGCTTAACAGCTCGTCAGGGACGCCCCCGAGGGCCTCGGCCCAAAATAATTTCCGGAGCCAGCGCCACCCCAGCGATCCGTGGGCTAACACCCACCGAAAATCGCCAAAAAACTGCAGTTTTCACTCTTTCGCCTATGGGACGCCCTAAAAACATCCCAACGGACCCACGGAGCCCATGGATCCGCTTAACAGCTCGTCAGGGATGCCCCCGAGGGCCTCGGCCCAAAATAATTTCCGGAGCCAGCGCCACCCCAGCGATCCGTGGGCTAACACCCACCGAAAATCGCCAAAAAACTGCAGTTTTCACTCTTTCGCCTATGGGACGCCCTAAAAACATCCCAACGGACCCACGGAGCCCATGGATCCGCTTAACAACTCGTCAGGGACGCCCCCTTGGGCCTCGGCCCAAAATAATTTCCGGAGCCAGCGCCACCCCAGCGATCCGTGGGCTAACACCCACCGAAAATCGCCAAAAAACTGCAGTTTTCACTCTTTCGCCTATGGGACGCCCTAAAAACATCCCAACGGACCCACGGAGCCCATGGATCCGCTTAACAGCTCGTCAGGGATGCCCCCGAGGGCCTCGGCCCAAAATAATTTCCGGAGCCAGCGCCACCCCAGCGATCCGTGGGCTAACACCCACCGAAAATCGCCAAAAAACTGCAGTTTTCACTCTTTCGCCTATGGGACGCCCTAAAAACATCCCAACGGACCCACGGAGCCCATGGATCCGCTTAACAGCTCGTCAGGGACGCCCCCGAGGGCCTCGGCCCAAAATAATTTCCGGAGCCAGCGCCACCCCAGCGATCCGTGGGCTAACACCCACCGAAAATCGCCAAAAAACTGCAGTTTTCACTCTTTCGCCTATGGGACGCCCTAAAAACATCCCAACGGACCCACGGAGCCCATGGATCCGCTTAACAGCTCGTCAGGGACGCCCCTGAGGGCCTCGGTCCAAAATAATTTCCGGAGCCAGCGCCACCCCAGCGATCCGTGGGCTAACACCCACCGAAAATCGCCAAAAAACTGCAGTTTTCACTCTTTCGCCTATGGGACGCCCTAAAAACATCCCAACGGACCCACGGAGCCCATGGATCCGCTTAACAGCTCGTCAGGGACGGCCCCGAGGGCCTCGGCCCAAAATAATTTCCGGAGCCAGCGCCACCCCAGCGATCCGTGGGCTAACACCCACCGAAAATCGCCAAAAAACTGCAGTTTTCACTCTTTCGCCTATGGGACGCCCTAAAAACATCCTAACGGACCCACGGAGCCCATGGATCCGCTTAACAGCTCGTCAGGGACGCCCCCGAGGGCCTCGGCCCAAAATAATTTCCGGAGCCAGCGCCACCCCAGCGATCCGTGGGCTAACACCCACCGAAAATCGCCAAAAAACTGCAGTTTTCATTCTTTCGCCTATGGGACGCCCTAAAAACATCCCAACGGACCCACGGAGCCCATGGATCCGCTTAACAGCTCGTCAGGGACGCCCCCGAGGGCCTCGGCCCAAAATAATTTCCGGAGCCAGCGCAACCCCAGCGATCCGTGGGCTAACACCCACCGAAAATCGCCAAAAAACTGCAGTTTTCACACTTTCGCCTATGGGACGCCCTAAAAACATCCCAACGGACCCACGGAGCCCATGGATCCATTTAACAGCTCGTCAGGGACGCCCCCGAGGGCCTCGGCCCAAAATAATTTCCGGAGCCAGCGCCACCCCAGCGATCCGTGGGCTAACACCCACCGAAAATCGCCAAAAAACTGCAGTTTTCACTCTTTCGCCTATGGGACGCCCTAAAAACATCCCAACGGACCCACGGAGCCCATGGATCCGCTTAACAGCTCGTCAGGGACGCCCCCGAGGGCCTCGACCCAAAATAATTTCCGAAGCCAGCGCCACCCCAGCGATCCGTGGGCTAACACCCACCGAAAATCGCCAAAAAACTGCAGTTTTCACTCTTTCGCCTATGGGACGCCCTAAAAACATCCCAACGGACCCACGGAGCCCATGGATCCGCTTAACAGCTCGTCAGGGACGCCCCCGAGGGCCTCGGCCCAAAATAATTTCCGGAGCCAGCGCCACCCCAGCGATCCGTGGGCTAACACCCACCGAAAATCGCCAAAAAACTGCAGTTTTCACTCTTTCGCCTATGGGACGCCCTAAAAACATCCCAACGGACCCACGGAGCCCATGGATCCGCTTAACAGCTCGTCAGGGACGCCCCCGAGGGCCTCGGCCCAAAATAATTTCCGGAGCCAGCGCCACCCCAGCGATCCGTGGGCTAACACCCACCGAAAATCGCCAAAAAACTGCAGTTTTCACTCTTTCGCCTATGGGACGCCCTAAAAACATCCCAACGGACCCACGGAGCCCATGGATCCGCTTAACAGCTCGTCAGGGACGCCCCCGAGGGCCTCGGCCCAAAATAATTTCCGGAGCCAGCGCCACCCCAGCGATCCGTGGGCTAACACCCACCGAAAATTGCCAAAAAACTGCAGTTTTCACTCTTTTGCCTATGGGACGCCCTAAAAACATCCCAACGGACCCACGGAGCCTATGGATCCGCTTAACAGCTCGTCAGGGACGCCCCCGAGGGCCTCGGCCCAAAATAATTTCCGGAGCCAGTGCCACCCCAGCGATCCGTGGGCTAACACCCACCGAAAATCGCCAAAAAACTGCAGTTTTCACTATTTCGCCTATGGGACGCCCTAAAAACATCCCAACGGACCCACGAATCCCATGGATCCGCTTAACAGCTCGTCAGGGACGCCCCCGAGGGCCTAGGCCCAAAATAATTTCCGGAGCCAGCGCCACCCCAGCGATCCGTGGGCTAACACCCACCGAAAATCGCCAAAAAACTGCAGTTTTCACTCTTTCGCCTATGGGACGCCCTAAAAACATCCCAACGGACCCACGGAGCCCATGGATCCGCTTGACAGCTCGTCAGGGACGCCCCCGAGGGCCTCGGCCCAAAATAATTTTCGGAGCCAGCGCCACCCCAGCGATCCGTGGGCTAACACCCACCGAAAATTGCCAAAAAACTACAGTTTTCACTCTTTCGCCTATGGGACGCCCTAAAAACATCCCAACGGACCCACGGAGCCCATGGATCCGCTTAACAGCTCGTCAGGGACGCCCCCGAGGGCCTCGGCCCAAAATAATTTCCGGAGCCAGCGCCACCCCAGCGATCCGTGGGCTAACACCCACCGAAAATCGCCAAAAAACTGCAGTTTTCACTCTTTCGTCTATGGGACGCCCTAAAAACATCCCAACGGACCCACGGATCCCATGGATCCGCTTAACAGCTCGTCAGGGACGCCCCCGAGGGCCTCGGCCCAAAATAATTTCCGGAGCCAGCGCCACCCCAGCGATCCGTGGGCTAACACCCACCGAAAATCGCCAAAAAACTGCAGTTTTCACTCTTTTGCCTATGGGACGCCCTAAAAACATCCCAACGGACCCACGGAGCCCATGGATCCGCTTAACAGCTCGTCAGGGACGCCCCCGAGGGCCTCGGCCCAAAATAATTTCCGGAGCCAGCGCCACCCCAGCGATCCATGGGCTAACACCCACCGAAAATCGCCAAAAAACTGCAGTTTTCACTCTTTCGCCTATGGGACGCCCTAAAAACATCCCAACGGACCCACGGAGCCCATGGATCCGCTTAACAGCTCGTCAGGGACGCCCCCGAGGGCCTCGGCCCAAAATAATTTCCGGAGCCAGCGCCACCCCAGCGATCCGTGGGCTAACACCCACCGAAAATCGCCAAAAAACTGCAGTTTTCACTCTTTCGCCTATGGGACGCCCTAAAAACATCCCAACGGACCCACGGAGCCCATGGATCCGCTTAACAGCTCGTCAGGGACGCCCCCGAGGGCCTCGGCCCAAAATAATTTCCGGAGCCAGCGCCACCCCAGCGATCCGTGGGCTAACACCCACCGAAAATCGCCAAAAAACTGCAGTTTTCACTCTTTTGCCTATGGGACGCCCTAAAAACATCCCAACGGACCCACGGAGCCCATTGATCCGCTTAACAGCTCGTCAGGGATGCCCCCGAGGGCCTCGGCCCAAAATAATTTCCGGAGCCAGCGCCACCCCAGCGATCCGTGGGCTAACACCCACCGAAAATCGCCAAAAAACTGCAGTTTTCACTCTTTCGCCTATGGGACGCCCTAAAAACATCCCAACGGACCCACGGAGCCCATGGATCCGCTTAAGAGCTCGTCAGGGACGCCCCCGAGGGCCTCGGCCCAAAATAATTTCCGGAGCCAGCGCCACCCCAGCGATCCGTGGGCTAACACCCACCGAAAATCGCCAAAAAACTGCAGTTTTCACTCTTTCGCCTATGGGACGCCCTAAAAACATCCCAACGGACCCACGGAGCCCATGGATCCGCTTAATAGCTCGTCAGGGACGCCCCCGAGGGCCTCGGCCCAAAATAATTTCCGAAGCCAGCGCCACCCCAGCGATCCGTAGGCTAACACCCACCGAAAATCGCCAAAAAACTGCAGTTTTCACTCTTTCGCCTATGGGACGCCCTAAAAACATCCCAACGGACCCACGGAGCCCATGGATCCGCTTAACAGCTCGTCAGGGACACCCCCGAGGGCCTCGTCCCAAAATAATTTCCTGAGCCAGCGCCACCCCAGCGATCCGTGGGCTAACACCCACCGAAAATCGCCAAAAAACTGCAGTTTTCACTCTTTCGCCTATGGGATGCCCTAAAAACATCCCAACGGACCCACGGAGCCCATGGATCCGCTTAACAGCTCGTCAGGGACGCCCCCGAGGGCCTCGGCCCAAAATAATTTCCGGAGCCAGGGCCACCCCAGCGATCCGTGGGCTAACACCCACCAAAAATCGCCAAAAAACTGCAGTTTTCACTCTTTCGCCTATGGGACGCCCTAAAAACATCCCAACGGACCCACGGAGCCCATGGATCCGCTTAATAGCTCGTCAGGGACGCCCCCGAGGGCCTCGGCCCAAAATAATTTCCGAAGCCAGCGCCACCCCAGCGATCCGTAGGCTAACACCCACCGAAAATCGCCAAAAAACTGCAGTTTTCACTCTTTCGCCTATGGGACGCCCTAAAAACATCCCAACGGACCCACGGAGCCCATGGATCCGCTTAACAGCTCGTCAGGGACGCTCCCGAGGGCCTCGGCCCAAAATAATTTCCGGAGCCAGCGCCACCCCAGCGATCCGTGGGCTAACACCCACCGAAAATCGCCAAAAAACTGCAGTTTTCACTCTTTCGCCTATGGGACGCCCTAAAAACATCTCAACGGACCCACGGAGCCCATGGATCCGCTTAATAGCTCGTCAGGGACGCCCCCGAGGGCCTCGGCCCAAAATAATTTCCGAAGCCAGCGCCACCCCAGCGATCCGTAGGCTAACACCCACCGAAAATCGCCAAAAAACTGCAGTTTTCACTCTTTCGCCTATGGGACTCCCTAAAAACATCCCAACGGACCCACGGAGCCCATGGATCCGCTTAACAGCTCGTCAGGGACGCCCCCGAGGGCCTCGGCCCAAAATAATTTCCGGAGCCAGCGCCACCCCAGCGATCCGTGGGCTAACACCCACCGAAAATCGCCAAAAAACTGCAGTTTTCACTCTTTCGCCTATGGGACGCCCTAAAAACATCCCAACGGACCCACGGAGCCCATGGATCCGCTTAATAGCTCGTCAGGGACGCCCCCGAGGGCCTCGGCCCAAAATAATTTCCGAAGCCAGCGCCACCCCAGCGATCCGTAGGCTAACACCCACCGAAAATCGCCAAAAAATTGCAGTTTTCACTCTTTCGCCTATGGGACGCCCTAAAAACATCCCAACGGACCCACGGAGCCCATGGATCTGCTTAACAGCTCGTCAGGGACGCCCCCGAGGGCCTCGGCCCAAAATAATTTCCGGAGCCAGCGCCACCCCAGCGATCCGTGGGCTAACACCCACCGAAAATCGCCAAAAAACTGCAGTTTTCACTCTTTCGCCTATGGGACGCCCTAAAAACATCCCAACGGACCCACGGAGCCCATGGATCCGCTTAACAGCTCGTCAGGGACGCCCCCGAGGGCCTCGGCCCAAAATAATTTCCGGAGCCAGCGCCACCCCAGCGATCCGTGGGCTAACACCCACCGAAAATCGCCAAAAAACTGCAGTTTTCACTCTTTCGCCTATGGGACGCCCTAAAAACATCCCAACGGACCCACGGAGCCCATGGATCCGCTTAACAGCTCGTCAGGGACGCCCCCGAGGGCCTCGGCCCAAAATAATTTCCGGAGCCAGCGCCACCCCAGCGATCCGTGGGCTAACACCCACCGAAAATCGCCAAAAAACTGCAGTTTTCACTCTTTCGCCTATGGGACGCCCTAAAAACATCCCAACGGACCCACGGAGCCCATGGATCCGCTTAACAGCTCGTCAGGGACGCCCCCGAGGGCCTCGGCCCAAAATAATTTCCGGAGCCAGCGCCACCCCAGCGATCCGTGGGCTAACACCCACCGAAAATCGCCAAAAAACTGTAGTTTTCACTCTTTCGCCTATGGGACGCCCTAAAAACATCCCAACGGACCCACGGAGCCCATGGATCCGCTTAACATCTCGTCAGGGACGCCCCCGAGGGCCTCGGCCCAAAATAATTTCCGGAGCCAGCGCCACCCCAGCGATCCGTGGGCTAACACCCACCGAAAATCGCCAAATAACTACAGTTTTCACTCTTTCGCCTATGGGACGCCCTAAAAACATCCCAACGGACCCACGGAGCCCATGGATCCGCTTAACAGCTCGTCAGGGACGCCCCCGAGGGCCTCGGCCCAAAATAATTTCCGGAGCCAGCGCCACCCCAGCGATCCGTGGGCTAACACCCACCGAAAATCGCCAAAAAACTGCAGTTTTCACTCTATCGCCTATGGGACGCCCTAAAAACATCCCAACGGACCCACGGAGCCCATGGATCTGCTTAACAGCTCGTCAGGGACGCCCCCGAGGGCCTCGGCCCAAAATAATTTCCGGAGCCAGCGCCACCCCAGCGATCCGTGGGCTAACACCCACCGAAAATTGCCAAAAAACTGCAGTTTTCACTCTTTCGCCTATGGGACGCCCTAAAAACATCCCAACGGACCCACGGAGCCCATGGATCCGCTTAACAGCTCGTCAGGGACGCCCCCGAGGGCCTCGGCCCAAAATAATTTCCGGAGCCAGCGCCACCCCAGCGATCCGTGGGCTAACACCCACCGAAAATCGCCAAAAAACTGCAGTTTTCACTCTTTCGCCTATGGGACGCCCTAAAAACATCCCAACGGACCCACGGAGCCCATGGATCCGCTTAACAGCTCGTCAGGGACGCCCCCGAGGGCCTCGGCCCAAAATAATTTCCGGAGCCAGCGCCACCCCAGCGATCCGTGGGCTAACACCCACCGAAAATTGCCAAAAAACTGCAGTTTTCACTCTTTCGCCTATGGGACGCCCTAAAAACATCCCAACGGACCCACGGAGCCCATGGATCCGCTTAACAGCTCGTCAGGGACGCCCCCGAGGGCCTCGGCCCAAAATAATTTCCGGAGCCAGCGCCACCCCAGCGATCCGTGGGCTAACACCCACCGAAAATCGCCAAAAAACTGCAGTTTTCACTCTTTCGCCTATGGGACGCCCTAAAAACATCCCAACGGACCCACGGAGCCCATGGATCCGCTTAACAGCTCGTCAGGGACGCCCCCGAGGGCCTCGGCCCAAAATAATTTTCGGAGCCAGCGCCACCCCAGCGATCCGTGGGCTAACACCCACCGAAAATCGCCAAAAAACTGCAGTTTTCACTCTTTCGCCTATGGGACGCCCTAAAAACATCCCAACGGACCCACGGAGCCCATGGATCCGCTTAACAGCTCGTCAGGGACGCCCCCGAGGGCCTCGGCCCAAAATAATTTCCGGAGCCAGCGCCACCCCAGCGATCCGTGGGCTAACACCCACCGAAAATCGCCAAAAAACTGCAGTTTTCACTCTTTCGCCTATGGGACGCCCTAAAAACATCCCAACGGACCCACGGAGCCCATGGATCCGCTTAACAGCTCGTCAGGGACGCCCCCGAGGGCCTCGGCCCAAAATAATTTTCGGAGCCAGCGCCACCCCAGCGATCCGTGGGCTAACACCCACCGAAAATCGCCAAAAAACTGCAGTTTTCACTCTTTCGCCTATGGGACGCCCTAAAAACATCCCAACGGACCCACGGAGCCCATGGATCCGCTTAACAGCTCGTCAGGGACGCCCCCGAGGGCCTCGGCCCAAAATAATTTCCGGAGCCAGCGCCACCCCAGCGATCCGTGGGCTAACACCCACCAAAAATCGCCAAAAAACTGCAGTTTTCACTCTTTCGCCTATGGGACGCCCTAAAAACATCCCAACGGACCCACGGATCCCATGGATCCGCTTAACATCTCGTCAGGGACGCCCCCGAGGGCCTCGGCCCAAAATAATTTCCGGAGCCAGCGCCACCCCAGCGATCCGTGGGCTAACACCCACCGAAAATCGCCAAAAAACTGCAGTTTTCACTCTTTCGCCTATGGGACGCCCTAAAAACATCCCAACGGACCCACGGAGCCCATGGATCCGCTTAACAGCTCGTCAGGGACGCCCCCGAGGGCCTCGGCCCAAAATAATTTCCGGAGCCAGCGCCACCCCAGCGATCCGTGGGCTAACACCCACCGAAAATCGCCAAAAAACTGCAGTTTTCACTCTTTCGCCTATGGGACGCCCTAAAAACATCCCAACGGACCCACGGAGCCCATGGATCCGCTTAACAGCTCGTCAGGGACGCCCTCGAGGGCCTCGGCCCAAAATAATTTCCGGAGCCAGCGCCACCCCAGCGATCCGTGGGCTAACACCCACCGAAAATCGCCAAAAAACTGCAGTTTTCACTCTTTCGCCTATGGGACGCCCTAAAAACATCCCAACGGACCCACGGAGCCCATGGATCCGCTTAACAGCTCGTCAGGGACGCCCCCGAGAGCCTCGGCCCAAAATAATTTCCGGAGCCAGCGCCACCCCAGCGATCCGTGGGCTAACACCCACCGAAAATCGCCAAAAAACTGCAGTTTTCACTCTTTCGCCTATGGGACGCCCTAAAAACATCCCAACGGACCCACGGAGCCCATGGATCCGCTTAACAGCTCGTCAGGGACGCCCCCGAGGGCCTCGGCCCAAAATAATTTCCGGAGCCAGCGCCACCCCAGCGATCCGTGGGCTAACACCCACCGAAAATCGCCAAAAAACTGCAGTTTTCACTCTTTCGCCTATGGGACGCCCTAAAAACATCCCAACGGACCCACGGAGCCCATGGATCCGCTTAACAGCTCGTCAGGGACGCCCCCGAGGGCCTCGGCCCAAAATAATTTCCGGAGCCAGCGCCACCCCAGCGATCCGTGGGCTAACACCCACCGAAAATCGCCAAAAAACTGCAGTTTTCACTCTTTCGCCTATGGGACGCCCTAAAAACATCCCAACGGACCCACGGAGCCCATGGATCCGCTTAACAGCTCGTCAGGGACGCCCCCGAGGGCCTCGGCCCAAAATAATTTCCGGAGCCAGCGCCACCCCAGCGATCCGTGGGCTAACACCCACCGAAAATCGCCAAAAAACTGCAGTTTTCACTCTTTCGCCTATGGGACGCCCTAAAAACATCCCAACGGACCCACAGAGCCCATGGATCCACTTAACAGCTTGTCAGGGACGCCCCCGAGGGCCTCGACCCAAAATAATTTCCGGAGCCAGCGCCACCCCAGCAATCCGTGGGCTAACACCCACCGAAAATTGCCAAAAAACTGCAGTTTTCACTCTTTCGCCTATGGGACGCCCTAAACACATCCCAACGAACCCACGGAGCCCATGGATCCGCTTAACAGCTCGTCAGGGACGCCCCCGAGGGCCTCGGCCCAAAATAATTTCCGGAGCCAGCGCCACCCCAGCGATCCGTGGGCTAACACCCACCGAAAATTGCCAAAAAACTGCAGTTTTCACTCTTTCGCCTATGGGACGCCCTAAAAACATCCCAACGGACCCACGGAGCCCATGGATCGACTTAACAGCTCGTCAGGGACGCCCCCGAGGGCCTTGGCCCAAAATAATTTCCGGAGCCAGCGCCACCCCAGCGATCCGTGGGCTAACACCCACCGAAAATCGCCAAAAAACTGCAGTTTTCACTCTTTCGCCTATGGGACGCCCTAAAAACATCCCAACGGACCCACGGATCCCATGGATCCGCTTAACAGCTCGTCAGGGACGCCCCCGAGGGCCTCGGCCCAAAATAATTTCCAGAGCCAGCACCACCCCAGCGATCCGTGGGCTAACACCCACCGAAAATTGCCAAAAAACTGCAGTTTTCACTCTTTCGCCTATGGGACGCCCTAAAAACATCCCAATGGACCCACGGAGCCCATGGATCCGCTTAACAGCTCGTCAGGGACGCCCCCGAGGGCCTTGGCCCAAAATAATTTCCGGAGCCAGCGCCACCCCAGCGATCCGTGGGCTAACACCCACCGAAAATCGCCAAAAAACTGCAGTTTTCACTCTTTCGCCTATGGGACGCCCTAAAAACATCCCAACGGACCCACGGAGCCCATGGATCCGCTTAACAGCTCGTCAGGGACGCCCCCGAGGGCCTCGGCCCAAAATAATTTCCGGAGCCAGCGCCACCCCAGCGATCCGTGGGCTAACACCCACCGAAAATCGCCAAAAAACTGCAGTTTTCACTCTTTCGCCTATGGGACGCCCTAAAAACATCCCAACGGACCCACGGAGCCCATGGATCCGCTTAACAGCTCGTCAGGGATGCCCCCGAGGGCCTCGGCCCAAAATAATTTCCGGAGCCAGCGCCACCCCAGCGATCCGTGGGCTAACACCCACCGAAAATCGCCAAAAAACTGCAGTTTTCACTCTTTCGCCTATGGGACGCCCTAAAAACATCCCAACGGACCCACGGAGCCCATGGATCCGCTTAACAGCTCGTCAGGGACGCCCCCGAGGGCCTCGGCCCAAAATAATTTCCGGAGCCAGCGCCACCCCAGCGATCCGTGGGCTAACACCCACCGAAAATCGCCAAAAAACTGCAGTTTTCACTCTTTCGCCTATGGGACGCCCTAAAAACATCCCAACGGACCCACGGAGCCCATGGATCCACTTAACAGCTCGTCAGGGACGCCCCCGAGGGCCTCGGCCCAAAATAATTTCCGGAGCCAGCGCCACCCCAGCGATCCGTGGGCTAGCACCCACCGAAAATCGCCAAAAAACTGCAGTTTTCACTCTTTCGCCTATGGGATGCCCTAAAAACATCCCAACGGACCCACGGAGCCCATGGATCCGTTTAACAGCTCGTCAGGGACGCCCCCGAGGGCCTCGGCCCAAAATAATTTCCGGAGCCAGCGCCACCCCAGCGATCCGTGGGCTAACACCCACCGAAAATCGCCAAAAAACTGCAGTTTTCACTCTTTCGCCTATGGGACGCCCTAAAAACATCCCAACGGACCCACGGAGCCCATGGATCCGCTTAACAGCTCGTCAGGGACGCCCCCGAGGGCCTCGGCCCAAAATAATTTCCGGAGCCAGCGCCACCCCAGCGATCCGTGGGCTAACACCCACCGAAAATTGCCAAAAAACTGCAGTTTTCACTCTTTCGCCTATGGGACGCCCTAAAAACATCCCAACGGACCCACGGAGCCCATGGATCCGCTTAACAGCTCGTCAGGGACGCCCCCGAGGGCCTCGGCCCAGAATAATTTCTGCAGCCAGTGCCACCCCAGCGATCCGTGGGCTAACACCCACCGAAAATTGCCAAAAAACTGCAGTTTTCACTCTTTCGCCTATGGGACGCCCTAAAAACATTCCAACGGACCCACGGAGCCCATGGATAAGCTTAACAGCTCGTCAGGGACGCCCCTGAGGGCCTCGGCCCAAAATAATTTCCGGAGCCAGCGCCACCCCAGCGATCCGTGGGCTAACACCCACCGAAAATCGCCAAAAAACTGCAGTTTTCACTCTTTCGCCTATGGGACGCCCTAAAAACATCCCAACGGACCCACGGAGCCCATGGATCCGCTTAACAGCTCGTCAGGGACGCCCCCGAGGGCCTCGGCCCAAAATAATTTTCGGAGCCAGCGCCACCCCAGCGATCCGTGGGCTAACACCCACCGAAAATCGCCAAAAAACTGCAGTTTTCACTCTTTCGCCTATGGGACGCCCTAAAAACATCCCAACGGACCCACGGAGCCCATGGATCCGCTTAACAACTCGTCAGGGACGCCCCCGAGGGCCTCGACCCAAAATAATTTCCGGAGCCAGCGCCACCCCAGCGATCCGCGGGCTAACACCCACCGAAAATCGCCAAAAAACTGCAGTTTTCACTCTTTCGCCTATGGGACGCCCTAAAAACATCCCAACGGACCCACGGAGCCCATGGATCCGCTTAACAGCTCGTCAGGGACGCCCTCGAGGGCCTCGGCCCAAAATAATTTCCGGAGCCAGCGCCACCCCAGCGATCCGTGGGCTAACACCCACCGAAAATCGCCAAAAAACTGCAGTTTTCACTCTTTCGCCTATGGGATGCCCTAAAAACATCCCAACGGACCCACGGAGCCCATGGATCCGCTTAACAGCTCGTCAGGGACACCCCCGAGGGCCTCGGCCCAAAATAATTTCCGGAGCCAGCGCCACCCCAGCGATCCGTGGGCTAACACCCACCGAAAATCGCCAAAAAACTGCAGTTTTCACTCTTTCGCCTATGGGACGCCCTAAAAACATCCCAACGGACCCACGGAGCCCATGGATCCGCTTAACAGCTCGTCAGGGACGCCCCCGAGGGCCTCGGCCCAAAATAATTTCCGGAGCCAGCGCCACCCCAGCGATCCGTGGGCTAACACCCACCGAAAATCGCCAAAAAACTGCAGTTTTCACTCTTTCGCCTATGGGACGCCCTAAAAACATCCCAACGGACCCACGGAGCCCATTGATCCGCTTAACAGCTCGTCAGGGACGCCCCCGAGGGCCTTGGCCCAAAATAATTTTCGGAGCCAGCGCCACCCCAGCGATCCGTGGGCTAACTCCCACCGAAAATCGCCAAAAAACTGCAGTTTTCACTCTTTCGCCTATGGGACGCCCTAAAAACATCCCAACGGACCCACGGAGCCCATGGATCCGCTTAACAGCTCGTCAGGGACGCCCCCGAGGGCCTCGGCCCAAAATAATTTCCGGAGCCAGCGCCACCCCAGCGATCCGTGGGCTAACACCCACCAAAAATCGCCAAAAAACTGCAGTTTTCACTCTTTCGCCTATGGGACGCCCTAAAAACATCCCAACGGACCCACGAAGCCCATGGATCCGCTTAACAGCTCGTCAGGGACGCCCCCGAGGGCCTCGGCCCAAAATAATTTCCGGAGCCAGCGCCACCCCAGCGATCCGTGGGCTAACACCCACCGAAAATCGCCAAAAAACTGCAGTTTTCACTCTTTCGCCTATGGGATGCCCTAAAAACATCCCAACGGACCCACGGAGCCCATGGATCCGCTTAACAGCTCGTCAGGGACGCCCCCGAGGGCCTCGGCCCAAAATAATTTCCGGAGCCAGCACCACCCCAGCGATCCGTGGGCTAACACCCACCGAAAATCGCCAAAAAACTGCAGTTTTCACTCTTTCGCCTATGGGGCGCCCTAAAAACATCCCAACGGACCCACGGAGCCCATGGATCCGCTTAACAGCTCGTCAGGGACGCCCCCGAGGGCCTCGGCCCAAAATAATTTCCGGAGCCAGCGCCACCCCAGCGATCCGTGGGCTAACACCCACCGAAAATTGCCAAAAAACTGCAGTTTTCACTCTTTCGCCTATGGGACGCCCTAAAAACATCCCAACGGACCCACGGAGCCCATGGATCCGCTTAACAGCTCGTCAGGGACGCCCCCGAGGGCCTCGGCCCAAAATAATTTCCGGAGCCAGCGCCACCCCAGCGATCCGTGGGCTAACACCCACCGAAAATCGCCAAAAAACTGCAGTTTTCACTCTTTCGCCTATGGGATGCCCTAAAAACATCCCAACGGACCCACGGAGCCCATGGATCCGCTTAACAGCTCGTCAGGGACGCCCCCGAGGGCCTCGGCCCAAAATAATTTTCGGAGCCAGCGCCACCCCAGCGATCCGTGGGCTAACTCCCACCGAAAATCGCCAAAAAACTGCAGTTTTCACTCTTTCGCCTATGGGACGCCCTAAAAACATCCCAACGGACCCACGGAGCCCATGGATCCGCTTAACAGCTCGTCAGGGACGCCCCCGAGGGCCTCGGCCTAAAATAATTTCCGGAGCCAGCGCCACCCCAGCGATCCGTGGGCTAACACCCACCGAAAATTGCCAAAAAACTGCAGTTTTCACTCTTTCGCCTATGGGACGCCCTAAAAACATCCCAACGGACCCACGAAGCCCATGGATCCGCTTAACAGCTCGTCAGGGACGCCCCCGAGGGCCTCGGCCCAAAATAATTTCCGGAGCCAGCGCCACCCCAGCGATCCGTGGGCTAACACCCACCGAAAATCGCCAAAAAACTGCAGTTTTCACTCTTTCGCCTATGGGATGCCCTAAAAACATCCCAACGGACCCACGGAGCCCATGGATCCGCTTAACAGCTCGTCAGGGACGCCCCCGAGGGCCTCGGCCCAAAATAATTTCCGGAGCCAGCACCACCCCAGCGATCCGTGGGCTAACACCCACCGAAAATCGCCAAAAAACTGCAGTTTTCACTCTTTCGCCTATGGGACGCCCTAAAAACATCCCAACGGACCCACGGAGCCCATGGATCCGCTTAACAGCTCGTCAGGGACGCCCCCGAGGGCCTCGACCCAAAATAATTTCCGGAGCCAGCGCCACCCCAGCGATCCGTGGTCTAACACCCACCGAAAATCGCCAAAAAACTGCAGTTTTCACTCTTTCGCCTATGGGACGCCCTAAAAACATCCCAACGGACCCACGGAGCCCATGGATCCGCTTAACAGCTCGTCAGGGACGCCCCCGAGGGCCTCGGCCCAAAATAATTTCCGGAGCCAGCGCCACCCCAGCGATCCGTGGGCTAACACCCACCGAAAATCGCCAAAAAACTGCAGTTTTCACTCTTTCGCCTATGGGACGCCCTAAAAACATCCCAACGGACCCACGGAGCCCATGGATCCACTTAACAGCTCGTCAGGGATGCCCCCGAGGGCCTCGGCCCAAAATAATTTCCGGAGCCAGCGCCACCCCAGCGATCCGTGGGCTAACACCCACCGAAAATCGCCAAAAAACTGCAGTTTTCACTCTTTCGCCTATGGGACGCCCTAAAAACATCCCAACGGACCCACGGAGCCCATGGATCCGCTTAACAGCTCGTCAGGGACGCCCCCGAGGGCCTCGGCCCAAAATAATTTCCGGAGCCAGCGCCACCCCAGCGATCCGTGGGCTAACACCCACCGAAAATCGCCAAAAAACTGCAGTTTTCACTCTTTCGCCTATGGGACGCCCTAAAAACATCCCAACGGACCCACGGAGCCCATGGATCCGCTTAACAGCTCGTCAGGGACGCCCCCGAGGGCCTCGGCCCAAAATAATTTCCGGAGCCAGCGCCACCCCAGCGATCCGTGGGCTAACACCCACCGAAAATCGCCAAAAAACTGCAGTTTTCACTCTTTCGCCTATGGGACGCCCTAAAAACATCCCAACGGACCCACGGAGCCCATGGATCCGCTTAACAGCTCGTCAGGGACGCCCCCGAGGGCCTCGGCCCAAAATAATTTCCGGAGCCAGCGCCACCCCAGCGATCCGTGGGCTAACACCCACCGAAAATCGCCAAAAAACTGTAGTTTTCACTCTTTCGCCTATGGGACGCCCTAAAAACATCCCAACGGACCCACGGAGCCCATGGATCCGCTTAACATCTCGTCAGGGACGCCCCCGAGGGCCTCGGCCCAAAATAATTTCCGGAGCCAGCGCCACCCCAGCGATCCGTGGGCTAACACCCACCGAAAATCGCCAAATAACTACAGTTTTCACTCTTTCGCCTATGGGACGCCCTAAAAACATCCCAACGGACCCACGGAGCCCATGGATCCGCTTAACAGCTCGTCAGGGACGCCCCCGAGGGCCTCGGCCCAAAATAATTTCCGGAGCCAGCGCCACCCCAGCGATCCGTGGGCTAACACCCACCGAAAATCGCCAAAAAACTGCAGTTTTCACTCTATCGCCTATGGGACGCCCTAAAAACATCCCAACGGACCCACGGAGCCCATGGATCTGCTTAACAGCTCGTCAGGGACGCCCCCGAGGGCCTCGGCCCAAAATAATTTCCGGAGCCAGCGCCACCCCAGCGATCCGTGGGCTAACACCCACCGAAAATTGCCAAAAAACTGCAGTTTTCACTCTTTCGCCTATGGGACGCCCTAAAAACATCCCAACGGACCCACGGAGCCCATGGATCCGCTTAACAGCTCGTCAGGGACGCCCCCGAGGGCCTCGGCCCAAAATAATTTCCGGAGCCAGCGCCACCCCAGCGATCCGTGGGCTAACACCCACCGAAAATCGCCAAAAAACTGCAGTTTTCACTCTTTCGCCTATGGGACGCCCTAAAAACATCCCAACGGACCCACGGAGCCCATGGATCCGCTTAACAGCTCGTCAGGGACGCCCCCGAGGGCCTCGGCCCAAAATAATTTCCGGAGCCAGCGCCACCCCAGCGATCCGTGGGCTAACACCCACCGAAAATTGCCAAAAAACTGCAGTTTTCACTCTTTCGCCTATGGGACGCCCTAAAAACATCCCAACGGACCCACGGAGCCCATGGATCCGCTTAACAGCTCGTCAGGGACGCCCCCGAGGGCCTCGGCCCAAAATAATTTCCGGAGCCAGCGCCACCCCAGCGATCCGTGGGCTAACACCCACCGAAAATCGCCAAAAAACTGCAGTTTTCACTCTTTCGCCTATGGGACGCCCTAAAAACATCCCAACGGACCCACGGAGCCCATGGATCCGCTTAACAGCTCGTCAGGGACGCCCCCGAGGGCCTCGGCCCAAAATAATTTTCGGAGCCAGCGCCACCCCAGCGATCCGTGGGCTAACACCCACCGAAAATCGCCAAAAAACTGCAGTTTTCACTCTTTCGCCTATGGGACGCCCTAAAAACATCCCAACGGACCCACGGAGCCCATGGATCCGCTTAACAGCTCGTCAGGGACGCCCCCGAGGGCCTCGGCCCAAAATAATTTCCGGAGCCAGCGCCACCCCAGCGATCCGTGGGCTAACACCCACCGAAAATCGCCAAAAAACTGCAGTTTTCACTCTTTCGCCTATGGGACGCCCTAAAAACATCCCAACGGACCCACGGAGCCCATGGATCCGCTTAACAGCTCGTCAGGGACGCCCCCGAGGGCCTCGGCCCAAAATAATTTTCGGAGCCAGCGCCACCCCAGCGATCCGTGGGCTAACACCCACCGAAAATCGCCAAAAAACTGCAGTTTTCACTCTTTCGCCTATGGGACGCCCTAAAAACATCCCAACGGACCCACGGAGCCCATGGATCCGCTTAACAGCTCGTCAGGGACGCCCCCGAGGGCCTCGGCCCAAAATAATTTTCGGAGCCAGCGCCACCCCAGCGATCCGTGGGCTAACACCCACCGAAAATCGCCAAAAAACTGCAGTTTTCACTCTTTCGCCTATGGGACCCCCTAAAAACATCACAACGGACCCACGGAGCCCATGGATCCGCTTAACAGCTCGTCAGGGACGCCCCCGAGGGCCTCGGCCCAAAATAATTTTCGGAGCCAGCGCCACCCCAGCGATCCGTGGGCTAACACCAACCGAAAATCGCCAAAAAACTGCAGTTTTCACTCTTTCGCCTATGGGACGCCCTAAAAACATCCCAACGGACCCACGGAGCCCATGGATCCGCTTAATAGCTCGTCAGGGACGCCCCCGAGGGCCTCGGCCCAAAATAATTTCCGGAGCCAGCGCCACCCCAGCGATCCGTGGGCTAACACCCACCGAAAATCGCCAAAAAACTGCAGTTTTCACTCTTTCGCCTATGGGACGCCCTAAAAACATCCCAACGGACCCACGGAGCCCATGGATCCGCTTAACAGCTCGTCAGGGACGCCCCCGAGGGCCTCGGCCCAAAATAATTTCCGGAGCCAGCGCCACCCCAGCGATCCGTGGGCTAACACCCACCGAAAATCGCCAAAAAACTGCAGTTTTCACTCTTTCGCCTATGGGACGCCCTAAAAACATCCCAACGGACCCACGGATCCCATGGATCCGCTTAACAGCTCGTCAGGGACGCCCTCGAGGGCCTCGGCCCAAAATAATTTCCGAAGCCAGCGCCACCCCAGCGATCCGTGGGCTAACACCCACCGAAAATCGCCAAAAAACTGCAGTTTTCACTCTTTCGCCTATGGGACGCCCTAAAAACATCCCAACGGACCCACGGAGCCCATGGATCCGCTTAACAGCTCGTCAGGGACGCCCTCGAGGGCCTCGGCCCAAAATAATTTCCGAAGCCAGCGCCACCCCAGCGATCCGTGGGCTAACACCCACCGAAAATCGCCAAAAAACTGTAGTTTTCACTCTTTTGCCTATGGGACGCCCTAAAAACATCCCAACGGACCCACGGAGCCCATGGATCCGCTTAACAGCTCGTCAGGGACGCCCCCGAGGGCCTCGGCCCAAAATAATTTCCGGAGCCAGCGCCACCCCAGCGATCCGTGGGCTAACACCCACCGAAAATCGCCAAAAAACTGCAGTTTTCACTCTTTCGCCTATGGGACGCCCTAAAAACATCCCAACGGACCCACGGAGCCCATGGATCCGCTTAACAGCTCGTCAGGGACGCCCTCGAGGGCCTCGGCCCAAAATAATTTCCGGAGCCAGCGCCACCCCAGCGATCCGTGGGCTAACACCCACCGAAAATCGCCAAAAAACTGCAGTTTTCACTCTTTCGCCTATGGGACGCCCTAAAAACATCCCAACGGACCCACGGAGCCCATGGATCCGCTTAACAGCTCGTCAGGGACGCCCCCGAGAGCCTCGGCCCAAAATAATTTCCGGAGCCAGCGCCACCCCAGCGATCCGTGGGCTAACACCCACCGAAAATCGCCAAAAAACTGCAGTTTTCACTCTTTCGCCTATGGGACGCCCTAAAAACATCCCAACGGACCCACGGAGCCCATGGATCCGCTTAACAGCTCGTCAGGGACGCCCCCGAGGGCCTCGGCCCAAAATAATTTCCGGAGCCAGCGCCACCCCAGCGATCCGTGGGCTAACACCCACCGAAAATCGCCAAAAAACTGCAGTTTTCACTCTTTCGCCTATGGGACGCCCTAAAAACATCCCAACGGACCCACGGAGCCCATGGATCCGCTTAACAGCTCGTCAGGGACGCCCCCGAGGGCCTCGGCCCAAAATAATTTCCGGAGCCAGCGCCACCCCAGCGATCCGTGGGCTAACACCCACCGAAAATCGCCAAAAAACTGCAGTTTTCACTCTTTCGCCTATGGGACGCCCTAAAAACATCCCAACGGACCCACGGAGCCCATGGATCCGCTTAACAGCTCGTCAGGGACGCCCCCGAGGGCCTCGGCCCAAAATAATTTCCGGAGCCAGCGCCACCCCAGCGATCCGTGGGCTAACACCCACCGAAAATCGCCAAAAAACTGCAGTTTTCACTCTTTCGCCTATGGGACGCCCTAAAAACATCCCAACGGACCCACAGAGCCCATGGATCCACTTAACAGCTTGTCAGGGACGCCCCCGAGGGCCTCGACCCAAAATAATTTCCGGAGCCAGCGCCACCCCAGCAATCCGTGGGCTAACACCCACCGAAAATTGCCAAAAAACTGCAGTTTTCACTCTTTCGCCTATGGGACGCCCTAAACACATCCCAACGAACCCACGGAGCCCATGGATCCGCTTAACAGCTCGTCAGGGACGCCCCCGAGGGCCTCGGCCCAAAATAATTTCCGGAGCCAGCGCCACCCCAGCGATCCGTGGGCTAACACCCACCGAAAATTGCCAAAAAACTGCAGTTTTCACTCTTTCGCCTATGGGACGCCCTAAAAACATCCCAACGGACCCACGGAGCCCATGGATCGACTTAACAGCTCGTCAGGGACGCCCCCGAGGGCCTTGGCCCAAAATAATTTCCGGAGCCAGCGCCACCCCAGCGATCCGTGGGCTAACACCCACCGAAAATCGCCAAAAAACTGCAGTTTTCACTCTTTCGCCTATGGGACGCCCTAAAAACATCCCAACGGACCCACGGATCCCATGGATCCGCTTAACAGCTCGTCAGGGACGCCCCCGAGGGCCTCGGCCCAAAATAATTTCCAGAGCCAGCACCACCCCAGCGATCCGTGGGCTAACACCCACCGAAAATTGCCAAAAAACTGCAGTTTTCACTCTTTCGCCTATGGGACGCCCTAAAAACATCCCAATGGACCCACGGAGCCCATGGATCCGCTTAACAGCTCGTCAGGGACGCCCCCGAGGGCCTTGGCCCAAAATAATTTCCGGAGCCAGCGCCACCCCAGCGATCCGTGGGCTAACACCCACCGAAAATCGCCAAAAAACTGCAGTTTTCACTCTTTCGCCTATGGGACGCCCTAAAAACATCCCAACGGACCCACGGAGCCCATGGATCCGCTTAACAGCTCGTCAGGGACGCCCCCGAGGGCCTCGGCCCAAAATAATTTCCGGAGCCAGCGCCACCCCAGCGATCCGTGGGCTAACACCCACCGAAAATCGCCAAAAAACTGCAGTTTTCACTCTTTCGCCTATGGGACGCCCTAAAAACATCCCAACGGACCCACGGAGCCCATGGATCCGCTTAACAGCTCGTCAGGGATGCCCCCGAGGGCCTCGGCCCAAAATAATTTCCGGAGCCAGCGCCACCCCAGCGATCCGTGGGCTAACACCCACCGAAAATCGCCAAAAAACTGCAGTTTTCACTCTTTCGCCTATGGGACGCCCTAAAAACATCCCAACGGACCCACGGAGCCCATGGATCCGCTTAACAGCTCGTCAGGGACGCCCCCGAGGGCCTCGGCCCAAAATAATTTCCGGAGCCAGCGCCACCCCAGCGATCCGTGGGCTAACACCCACCGAAAATCGCCAAAAAACTGCAGTTTTCACTCTTTCGCCTATGGGACGCCCTAAAAACATCCCAACGGACCCACGGAGCCCATGGATCCACTTAACAGCTCGTCAGGGACGCCCCCGAGGGCCTCGGCCCAAAATAATTTCCGGAGCCAGCGCCACCCCAGCGATCCGTGGGCTAGCACCCACCGAAAATCGCCAAAAAACTGCAGTTTTCACTCTTTCGCCTATGGGATGCCCTAAAAACATCCCAACGGACCCACGGAGCCCATGGATCCGTTTAACAGCTCGTCAGGGACGCCCCCGAGGGCCTCGGCCCAAAATAATTTCCGGAGCCAGCGCCACCCCAGCGATCCGTGGGCTAACACCCACCGAAAATCGCCAAAAAACTGCAGTTTTCACTCTTTCGCCTATGGGACGCCCTAAAAACATCCCAACGGACCCACGGAGCCCATGGATCCGCTTAACAGCTCGTCAGGGACGCCCCCGAGGGCCTCGGCCCAAAATAATTTCCGGAGCCAGCGCCACCCCAGCGATCCGTGGGCTAACACCCACCGAAAATTGCCAAAAAACTGCAGTTTTCACTCTTTCGCCTATGGGACGCCCTAAAAACATCCCAACGGACCCACGGAGCCCATGGATCCGCTTAACAGCTCGTCAGGGACGCCCCCGAGGGCCTCGGCCCAGAATAATTTCTGCAGCCAGTGCCACCCCAGCGATCCGTGGGCTAACACCCACCGAAAATTGCCAAAAAACTGCAGTTTTCACTCTTTCGCCTATGGGACGCCCTAAAAACATTCCAACGGACCCACGGAGCCCATGGATAAGCTTAACAGCTCGTCAGGGACGCCCCTGAGGGCCTCGGCCCAAAATAATTTCCGGAGCCAGCGCCACCCCAGCGATCCGTGGGCTAACACCCACCGAAAATCGCCAAAAAACTGCAGTTTTCACTCTTTCGCCTATGGGACGCCCTAAAAACATCCCAACGGACCCACGGAGCCCATGGATCCGCTTAACAGCTCGTCAGGGACGCCCCCGAGGGCCTCGGCCCAAAATAATTTTCGGAGCCAGCGCCACCCCAGCGATCCGTGGGCTAACACCCACCGAAAATCGCCAAAAAACTGCAGTTTTCACTCTTTCGCCTATGGGACGCCCTAAAAACATCCCAACGGACCCACGGAGCCCATGGATCCGCTTAACAACTCGTCAGGGACGCCCCCGAGGGCCTCGACCCAAAATAATTTCCGGAGCCAGCGCCACCCCAGCGATCCGCGGGCTAACACCCACCGAAAATCGCCAAAAAACTGCAGTTTTCACTCTTTCGCCTATGGGACGCCCTAAAAACATCCCAACGGACCCACGGAGCCCATGGATCCGCTTAACAGCTCGTCAGGGACGCCCTCGAGGGCCTCGGCCCAAAATAATTTCCGGAGCCAGCGCCACCCCAGCGATCCGTGGGCTAACACCCACCGAAAATCGCCAAAAAACTGCAGTTTTCACTCTTTCGCCTATGGGATGCCCTAAAAACATCCCAACGGACCCACGGAGCCCATGGATCCGCTTAACAGCTCGTCAGGGACACCCCCGAGGGCCTCGGCCCAAAATAATTTCCGGAGCCAGCGCCACCCCAGCGATCCGTGGGCTAACACCCACCGAAAATCGCCAAAAAACTGCAGTTTTCACTCTTTCGCCTATGGGACGCCCTAAAAACATCCCAACGGACCCACGGAGCCCATGGATCCGCTTAACAGCTCGTCAGGGACGCCCCCGAGGGCCTCGGCCCAAAATAATTTCCGGAGCCAGCGCCACCCCAGCGATCCGTGGGCTAACACCCACCGAAAATCGCCAAAAAACTGCAGTTTTCACTCTTTCGCCTATGGGACGCCCTAAAAACATCCCAACGGACCCACGGAGCCCATTGATCCGCTTAACAGCTCGTCAGGGACGCCCCCGAGGGCCTTGGCCCAAAATAATTTTCGGAGCCAGCGCCACCCCAGCGATCCGTGGGCTAACTCCCACCGAAAATCGCCAAAAAACTGCAGTTTTCACTCTTTCGCCTATGGGACGCCCTAAAAACATCCCAACGGACCCACGGAGCCCATGGATCCGCTTAACAGCTCGTCAGGGACGCCCCCGAGGGCCTCGGCCCAAAATAATTTCCGGAGCCAGCGCCACCCCAGCGATCCGTGGGCTAACACCCACCAAAAATCGCCAAAAAACTGCAGTTTTCACTCTTTCGCCTATGGGACGCCCTAAAAACATCCCAACGGACCCACGAAGCCCATGGATCCGCTTAACAGCTCGTCAGGGACGCCCCCGAGGGCCTCGGCCCAAAATAATTTCCGGAGCCAGCGCCACCCCAACGATCCGTGGGCTAACACCCACCGAAAATCGCCAAAAAACTGCAGTTTTCACTCTTTCGCCTATGGGATGCCCTAAAAACATCCCAACGGACCCACGGAGCCCATGGATCCGCTTAACAGCTCGTCAGGGACGCCCCCGAGGGCCTCGGCCCAAAATAATTTCCGGAGCCAGCACCACCCCAGCGATCCGTGGGCTAACACCCACCGAAAATCGCCAAAAAACTGCAGTTTTCACTCTTTCGCCTATGGGGCGCCCTAAAAACATCCCAACGGACCCACGGAGCCCATGGATCCGCTTAACAGCTCGTCAGGGACGCCCCCGAGGGCCTCGGCCCAAAATAATTTCCGGAGCCAGCGCCACCCCAGCGATCCGTGGGCTAACACCCACCGAAAATTGCCAAAAAACTGCAGTTTTCACTCTTTCGCCTATGGGACGCCCTAAAAACATCCCAACGGACCCACGGAGCCCATGGATCCGCTTAACAGCTCGTCAGGGACGCCCCCGAGGGCCTCGGCCCAAAATAATTTCCGGAGCCAGCGCCACCCCAGCGATCCGTGGGCTAACACCCACCGAAAATCGCCAAAAAACTGCAGTTTTCACTCTTTCGCCTATGGGATGCCCTAAAAACATCCCAACGGACCCACGGAGCCCATGGATCCGCTTAACAGCTCGTCAGGGACGCCCCCGAGGGCCTCGGCCCAAAATAATTTTCGGAGCCAGCGCCACCCCAGCGATCCGTGGGCTAACTCCCACCGAAAATCGCCAAAAAACTGCAGTTTTCACTCTTTCGCCTATGGGACGCCCTAAAAACATCCCAACGGACCCACGGAGCCCATGGATCCGCTTAACAGCTCGTCAGGGACGCCCCCGAGGGCCTCGGCCTAAAATAATTTCCGGAGCCAGCGCCACCCCAGCGATCCGTGGGCTAACACCCACCGAAAATTGCCAAAAAACTGCAGTTTTCACTCTTTCGCCTATGGGACGCCCTAAAAACATCCCAACGGACCCACGAAGCCCATGGATCCGCTTAACAGCTCGTCAGGGACGCCCCCGAGGGCCTCGGCCCAAAATAATTTCCGGAGCCAGCGCCACCCCAGCGATCCGTGGGCTAACACCCACCGAAAATCGCCAAAAAACTGCAGTTTTCACTCTTTCGCCTATGGGATGCCCTAAAAACATCCCAACGGACCCACGGAGCCCATGGATCCGCTTAACAGCTCGTCAGGGACGCCCCCGAGGGCCTCGGCCCAAAATAATTTCCGGAGCCAGCACCACCCCAGCGATCCGTGGGCTAACACCCACCGAAAATCGCCAAAAAACTGCAGTTTTCACTCTTTCGCCTATGGGACGCCCTAAAAACATCCCAACGGACCCACGGAGCCCATGGATCCGCTTAACAGCTCGTCAGGGACGCCCCCGAGGGCCTCGACCCAAAATAATTTCCGGAGCCAGCGCCACCCCAGCGATCCGTGGTCTAACACCCACCGAAAATCGCCAAAAAACTGCAGTTTTCACTCTTTCGCCTATGGGACGCCCTAAAAACATCCCAACGGACCCACGGAGCCCATGGATCCGCTTAACAGCTCGTCAGGGACGCCCCCGAGGGCCTCGGCCCAAAATAATTTCCGGAGCCAGCGCCACCCCAGCGATCCGTGGGCTAACACCCACCGAAAATCGCCAAAAAACTGCAGTTTTCACTCTTTCGCCTATGGGACGCCCTAAAAACATCCCAACGGACCCACGGAGCCCATGGATCCACTTAACAGCTCGTCAGGGATGCCCCCGAGGGCCTCGGCCCAAAATAATTTCCGGAGCCAGCGCCACCCCAGCGATCCGTGGGCTAACACCCACCGAAAATCGCCAAAAAACTGCAGTTTTCACTCTTTCGCCTATGGGACGCCCTAAAAACATCCCAACGGACCCACGGAGCCCATGGATCCGCTTAACAGCTCGTCAGGGACGCCCCCGAGGGCCTCGGCCCAAAATAATTTCCGGAGCCAGCGCCACCCCAGCGATCCGTGGGCTAACACCCACCGAAAATCGCCAAAAAACTGCAGTTTTCACTCTTTCGCCTATGGGACGCCCTAAAAACATCCCAACGGACCCACGGAGCCCATGGATCCGCTTAACAGCTCGTCAGGGACGCCCCCGAGGGCCTCGGCCCAAAATAATTTCCGGAGCCAGCGCCACCCCAGCGATCCGTGGGCTAACACCCACCGAAAATCGCCAAAAAACTGCAGTTTTCACTCTTTCGCCTATGGGACGCCCTAAAAACATCCCAACGGACCCACGGAGCCCATGGATCCGCTTAACAGCTCGTCAGGGACGCCCCCGAGGGCCTCGGCCCAAAATAATTTCCGGAGCCAGCGCCACCCCAGCGATCCGTGGGCTAACACCCACCGAAAATTGCCAAAAAACTGCAGTTTTCACTCTTTCGCCTATGGGACGCCCTAAAAACATCCCAACGGACCCACGGAGCCCATGGATCCGCTTAACAGCTCGTCAGGGACGCCCCCGAGGGCCTCGGCCCAGAATAATTTCTGCAGCCAGTGCCACCCCAGCGATCCGTGGGCTAACACCCACCGAAAATTGCCAAAAAACTGCAGTTTTCACTCTTTCGCCTATGGGACGCCCTAAAAACATTCCAACGGACCCACGGAGCCCATGGATCAGCTTAACAGCTCGTCAGGGACGCCCCTGAGGGCCTCGGCCCAAAATAATTTCCGGAGCCAGCGCCACCCCAGCGATCCGTGGGCTAACACCCACCGAAAATCGCCAAAAAACTGCAGTTTTCACTCTTTCGCCTATGGGACGCCCTAAAAACATCCCAACGGACCCACGGAGCCCATGGATCCGCTTAACAGCTCGTCAGGGACGCCCCCGAGGGCCTCGGCCCAAAATAATTTTCGGAGCCAGCGCCACCCCAGCGATCCGTGGGCTAACACCCACCGAAAATCGCCAAAAAACTGCAGTTTTCACTCTTTCGCCTATGGGACGCCCTAAAAACATCCCAACGGACCCACGGAGCCCATGGATCCGCTTAAAAACTCGTCAGGGACGCCCCCGAGGGCCTCGACCCAAAATAATTTCCGGAGCCAGCGCCACCCCAGCGATCCGCGGGCTAACACCCACCGAAAATCGCCAAAAAACTGCAGTTTTCACTCTTTCGCCTATGGGACGCCCTAAAAACATCCCAACGGACCCACGGAGCCCATGGATCCGCTTAACAGCTCGTCAGGGACGCCCTCGAGGGCCTCGGCCCAAAATAATTTCCGGAGCCAGCGCCACCCCAGCGATCCGTGGGCTAACACCCACCGAAAATCGCCAAAAAACTGCAGTTTTCACTCTTTCGCCTATGGGATGCCCTAAAAACATCCCAACGGACCCACGGAGCCCATGGATCCGCTTAACAGCTCGTCAGGGACGCCCCCGAGGGCCTCGGCCCAAAATAATTTCCGGAGCCAGCGCCACCCCAGCGATCCGTGGGCTAACACCCACCGAAAATCGCCAAAAAACTGCAGTTTTCACTCTTTCGCCTATGGGACGCCCTAAAAACATCCCAACGGACCCACGGAGCCCATGGATCCGCTTAACAGCTCGTCAGGGACGCCCCCGAGGGCCTCGGCCCAAAATAATTTCCGGAGCCAGCACCACCCCAGCGATCCGTGGGCTAACACCCACCGAAAATCGCCAAAAAACTGCAGTTTTCACTCTTTCGCCTATGGGGCGCCCTAAAAACATCCCAACGGACCCACGGAGCCCATGGATCCGCTTAACAGCTCGTCAGGGACGCCCCCGAGGGCCTCGGCCCAAAATAATTTTCGGAGCCAGCGCCACCCCAGCGATCCGTGGGCTAACACCCACCGAAAATCGCCAAAAAACTGCAGTTTTCACTCTTTCGCCTATGGGACGCCCTAAAAACATCCCAACGGACCCACGGAGCCCATGGATCCGCTTAACAGCTCGTCAGGGACGCCCCCGAGGGCCTCGGCCCAAAATAATTTCCGGAGCCAGCGCCACCCCAGCGATCCGTGGGCTAACACCCACCGAAAATCGCCAAAAAACTGCAGTTTTCACTCTTTTGCCTATGGGACGCCCTAAAAACATCCCAACGGACCCACGGAGCCCATGGATCCGCTTAACAGCTCGTCAGGGACGCCCCCGAGGGCCTCGGCCCAAAATAATTTTCGGAGCCAGCGCCACCCCAGCGATCCGTGGGCTAACTCCCACCGAAAATCGCCAAAAAACTGCAGTTTTCACTCTTTCGCCTATGGGACGCCCTAAAAACATCCCAACGGACCCACGGAGCCCATGGATCCGCTTAACAGCTCGTCAGGGACGCCCCCGAGGGCCTCGGCCCAAAATAATTTCCGGAGCCAGCGCCACCCCAGCGATCCGTGGGCTAACACCCACCGAAAATTGCCAAAAAACTGCAGTTTTCACTCTTTCGCCTATGGGACGCCCTAAAAACATCCCAACGGACCCACGAAGCCCATGGATCCGCTTAACAGCTCGTCAGGGACGCCCCCGAGGGCCTCGGCCCAAAATAATTTCCGGAGCCAGCGCCACCCCAGCGATCCGTGGGCTAACACCCACCGAAAATCGCCAAAAAACTGCAGTTTTCACTCTTTCGCCTATGGGATGCCCTAAAAACATCCCAACGGACCCACGGAGCCCATGGATCCGCTTAACAGCTCGTCAGGGACGCCCCCGAGGGCCTCGGCCCAAAATAATTTCCGGAGCCAGCACCACCCCAGCGATCCGTGGGCTAACACCCACCGAAAATCGCCAAAAAACTGCAGTTTTCACTCTTTCGCCTATGGGGCGCCCTAAAAACATCCCAACGGACCCACGGAGCCCATGGATCCGCTTAACAGCTCGTCAGGGACGCCCCCGAGGGCCTCGGCCCAAAATAATTTCCGGAGCCAGCGCCACCCCAGCGATCCGTGGGCTAACACCCACCGAAAATCGCCAAAAAACTGCAGTTTTCACTCTTTCGCCTATGGGACGCCCTAAAAACATCCCAACGGACCCACGGAGCCCATGGATCCGCTTAACAGCTCGTCAGGGACGCCCCCGAGGGCCTCGGCCCAAAATAATTTCCGGAGCCAGCGCCACCCCAGCGATCCGTGGGCTAACACCCACCGAAAATCGCCAAAAAACTGCAGTTTTCACTCTTTCGCCTATGGGACGCCCTAAAAACATCCCAACGGACCCACGGAGCCCATGGATCCGCTTAACAGCTCGTCAGGGACGCCCCCGAGGGCCTCGGCCCAAAATAATTTTCGGAGCCAGCGCCACCCCAGCGATCCGTGGGCTAACTCCCACCGAAAATCGCCAAAAAACTGCAGTTTTCACTCTTTCGCCTATGGGACGCCCTAAAAACATCCCAACGGACCCACGGAGCCCATGGATCCGCTTAACAGCTCGTCAGGGACGCCCCCGAGGGCCTCGGCCCAAAATAATTTCCGGAGCCAGCGCCACCCCAGCGATCCGTGGGCTAACACCCACCGAAAATTGCCAAAAAACTGCAGTTTTCACTCTTTCGCCTATGGGACGCCCTAAAAACATCCCAACGGACCCACGAAGCCCATGGATCCGCTTAACAGCTCGTCAGGGACGCCCCCGAGGGCCTCGGCCCAAAATAATTTCCGGAGCCAGCGCCACCCCAGCGATCCGTGGGCTAACACCCACCGAAAATCGCCAAAAAACTGCAGTTTTCACTCTTTCGCCTATGGGATGCCCTAAAAACATCCCAACGGACCCACGGAGCCCATGGATCCGCTTAACAGCTCGTCAGGGACGCCCCCGAGGGCCTCGGCCCAAAATAATTTCCGAAGCCAGCACCACCCCAGCGATCCGTGGGCTAACACCCACCGAAAATCGCCAAAAAACTGCAGTTTTCACTCTTTCGCCTATGGGACGCCCTAAAAACATCCCAACGGACCCACGGAGCCCATGGATCCGCTTAACAGCTCGTCAGGGACGCCCCCGAGGGCCTCGACCCAAAATAATTTCCGGAGCCAGCGCCACCCCAGCGATCCGTGGTCTAACACCCACCGAAAATCGCCAAAAAACTGCAGTTTTCACTCTTTCGCCTATGGGACGCCCTAAAAACATCCCAACGGACCCACGGAGCCCATGGATCCGCTTAACAGCTCGTCAGGGACGCCCCCGAGGGCCTCGGCCCAAAATAATTTCCGGAGCCAGCGCCACCCCAGCGATCCGTGGGCTAACACCCACCGAAAATCGCCAAAAAACTGCAGTTTTCACTCTTTCGCCTATGGGACGCCCTAAAAACATCCCAACGGACCCACGGAGCCCATGGATCCACTTAACAGCTCGTCAGGGACGCCCCCGAGGGCCTCGGCCCAAAATAATTTCCGGAGCCAGCGCCACCCCAGCGATCCGTGGGCTAACACCCACCGAAAATCGCCAAAAAACTGCAGTTTTCACTCTTTCGCCTATGGGACGCCCTAAAAACATCCCAACGGACCCACGGAGCCCATGGATCCGCTTAACAGCTCGTCAGGGACGCCCCCGAGGGCCTCGGCCCAAAATAATTTCCGGAGCCAGCGCCACCCCAGCGATCCGTGGGCTAACACCCACCGAAAATCGCCAAAAAACTGCAGTTTTCACTCTTTCGCCTATGGGACGCCCTAAAAACATCCCAACGGACCCACGGAGCCCATGGATCCGCTTAACAGCTCGTCAGGGACGCCCCCGAGGGCCTCGGCCCAAAATAATTTCCGGAGCCAGCGCCACCCCAGCGATCCGTGGGCTAACACCCACCGAAAATCGCCAAAAAACTGCAGTTTTCACTCTTTCGCCTATGGGACGCCCTAAAAACATCCCAACGGACCCACGGAGCCCATGGATCCGCTTAACAGCTCGTCAGGGACGCCCCCAAGGGCCTCGGCCCAAAATAATTTCCGGAGCCAGCGCCACCCCAGCGATCCGTGGGCTAACACCCACCGAAAATTGCCAAAAAACTGCAGTTTTCACTCTTTCGCCTATGGGACGCCCTAAAAACATCCCAACGGACCCACGGAGCCCATGGATCCGCTTAACAGCTCGTCAGGGACGCCCCCGAGGGCCTCGGCCCAGAATAATTTCTGCAGCCAGTGCCACCCCAGCGATCCGTGGGCTAACACCCACCGAAAATTGCCAAAAAACTGCAGTTTTCACTCTTTCGCCTATGGGACGCCCTAAAAACATTCCAACGGACCCACGGAGCCCATGGATCAGCTTAACAGCTCGTCAGGGACGCCCCTGAGGGCCTCGGCCCAAAATAATTTCCGGAGCCAGCGCCACCCCAGCGATCCGTGGGCTAACACCCACCGAAAATCGCCAAAAAACTGCAGTTTTCACTCTTTCGCCTATGGGACGCCCTAAAAACATCCCAACGGACCCACGGAGCCCATGGATCCGCTTAACAGCTCGTCAGGGACGCCCCCGAGGGCCTCGGCCCAAAATAATTTTCGGAGCCAGCGCCACCCCAGCGATCCGTGGGCTAACACCCACCGAAAATCGCCAAAAAACTGCAGTTTTCACTCTTTCGCCTATGGGACGCCCTAAAAACATCCCAACGGACCCACGGAGCCCATGGATCCGCTTAACAACTCGTCAGGGACGCCCCCGAGGGCCTCGACCCAAAATAATTTCCGGAGCCAGCGCCACCCCAGCGATCCGCGGGCTAACACCCACCGAAAATCGCCAAAAAACTGCAGTTTTCACTCTTTCGCCTATGGGACGCCCTAAAAACATCCCAACGGACCCACGGAGCCCATGGATCCGCTTAACAGCTCGTCAGGGACGCCCTCGAGGGCCTCGGCCCAAAATAATTTCCGGAGCCAGCGCCACCCCAGCGATCCGTGGGCTAACACCCACCGAAAATCGCCAAAAAACTGCAGTTTTCACTCTTTCGCCTATGGGATGCCCTAAAAACATCCCAACGGACCCACGGAGCCCATGGATCCGCTTAACAGCTCGTCAGGGACGCCCCCGAGGGCCTCGGCCCAAAATAATTTCCGGAGCCAGCGCCACCCCAGCGATCCGTGGGCTAACACCCACCGAAAATCGCCAAAAAACTGCAGTTTTCACTCTTTCGCCTATGGGACGCCCTAAAAACATCCCAACGGACCCACGGAGCCCATGGATCCGCTTAACAGCTCGTCAGGGACGCCCCCGAGGGCCTCGGCCCAAAATAATTTCCGGAGCCAGCGCCACCCCAGCGATCCGTGGGCTAACACCCACCGAAAATCGCCAAAAAACTGCAGTTTTCACTCTTTCGCCTATGGGACGCCCTAAAAACATCCCAACGGACCCACGGAGCCCATGGATCCGCTTAACAGCTCGTCAGGGACGCCCCCGAGGGCCTCGGCCCAAAATAATTTTCGGAGCCAGCGCCACCCCAGCGATCCGTGGGCTAACACCCACCGAAAATCGCCAAAAAACTGCAGTTTTCACTCTTTCGCCTATGGGACGCCCTAAAAACATCCCAACGGACCCACGGAGCCCATGGATCCGCTTAACAACTCGTCAGGGACGCCCCCGAGGGCCTCGACCCAAAATAATTTCCGGAGCCAGCGCCACCCCAGCGATCCGCGGGCTAACACCCACCGAAAATCGCCAAAAAACTGCAGTTTTCACTCTTTCGCCTATGGGACGCCCTAAAAACATCCCAACGGACCCACGGAGCCCATGGATCCGCTTAACAGCTCGTCAGGGACGCCCTCGAGGGCCTCGGCCCAAAATAATTTCCGGAGCCAGCGCCACCCCAGCGATCCGTGGGCTAACACCCACCGAAAATCGCCAAAAAACTGCAGTTTTCACTCTTTCGCCTATGGGATGCCCTAAAAACATCCCAACGGACCCACGGAGCCCATGGATCCGCTTAACAGCTCGTCAGGGACGCCCCCGAGGGCCTCGGCCCAAAATAATTTCCGGAGCCAGCGCCACCCCAGCGATCCGTGGGCTAACACCCACCGAAAATCGCCAAAAAACTGCAGTTTTCACTCTTTCGCCTATGGGACGCCCTAAAAACATCCCAACGGACCCACGGAGCCCATGGATCCGCTTAACAGCTCGTCAGGGACGCCCCCGAGGGCCTCGGCCCAAAATAATTTCCGGAGCCAGCGCCACCCCAGCGATCCGTGGGCTAACACCCACCGAAAATTGCCAAAAAACTGCAGTTTTCACTCTTTCGCCTATGGGACGCCCTAAAAACATCCCAACGGACCCACGGAGCCCATGGATCCGCTTAACAGCTCGTCAGGGACGCCCCCGAGGGCCTCGGCCCAAAATAATTTTCGGAGCCAGCGCCACCCCAGCGATCCGTGGGCTAACTCCCACCGAAAATCGCCAAAAAACTGCAGTTTTCACTCTTTCGCCTATGGGACGCCCTAAAAACATCCCAACGGACCCACGGAGCCCATGGATCCGCTTAACAGCTCGTCAGGGACGCCCCCGAGGGCCTCGGCCCAAAATAATTTCCGGAGCCAGCGCCACCCCAGCGATCCGTGGGCTAACACCCACCAAAAATCGCCAAAAAACTGCAGTTTTCACTCTTTCGCCTATGGGACGCCCTAAAAACATCCCAACGGACCCACGAAGCCCATGGATCCGCTTAACAGCTCGTCAGGGACGCCCCCGAGGGCCTCGGCCCAAAATAATTTCCGGAGCCAGCGCCACCCCAGCGATCCGTGGGCTAACACCCACCGAAAATCGCCAAAAAACTGCAGTTTTCACTCTTTCGCCTATGGGATGCCCTAAAAACATCCCAACGGACCCACGGAGCCCATGGATCCGCTTAACAGCTCGTCAGGGACGCCCCCGAGGGCCTCGGCCCAAAATAATTTCCGGAGCCAGCACCACCCCAGCGATCCGTGGGCTAACACCCACCGAAAATCGCCAAAAAACTGCAGTTTTCACTCTTTCGCCTATGGGGCGCCCTAAAAACATCCCAACGGACCCACGGAGCCCATGGATCCGCTTAACAGCTCGTCAGGGACGCCCCCGAGGGCCTCGGCCCAAAATAATTTCCGGAGCCAGCGCCACCCCAGCGATCCGTGGGCTAACACCCACCGAAAATCGCCAAAAAACTGCAGTTTTCACTCTTTCGCCTATGGGACGCCCTAAAAACATCCCAACGGACCCACGGAGCCCATGGATCCGCTTAACAGCTCGTCAGGGACGCCCCCGAGGGCCTCGGCCCAAAATAATTTCCGGAGCCAGCGCCACCCCAGCGATCCGTGGGCTAACACCCACCGAAAATCGCCAAAAAACTGCAGTTTTCACTCTTTCGCCTATGGGACGCCCTAAAAACATCCCAACGGACCCACGGAGCCCATGGATCCGCTTAACAGCTCGTCAGGGACGCCCCCGAGGGCCTCGGCCCAAAATAATTTTCGGAGCCAGCGCCACCCCAGCGATCCGTGGGCTAACTCCCACCGAAAATCGCCAAAAAACTGCAGTTTTCACTCTTTCGCCTATGGGACGCCCTAAAAACATCCCAACGGACCCACGGAGCCCATGGATCCGCTTAACAGCTCGTCAGGGACGCCCCCGAGGGCCTCGGCCCAAAATAATTTCCGGAGCCAGCGCCACCCCAGCGATCCGTGGGCTAACACCCACCGAAAATTGCCAAAAAACTGCAGTTTTCACTCTTTCGCCTATGGGACGCCCTAAAAACATCCCAACGGACCCACGAAGCCCATGGATCCGCTTAACAGCTCGTCAGGGACGCCCCCGAGGGCCTCGGCCCAAAATAATTTCCGGAGCCAGCGCCACCCCAGCGATCCGTGGGCTAACACCCACCGAAAATCGCCAAAAAACTGCAGTTTTCACTCTTTCGCCTATGGGATGCCCTAAAAACATCCCAACGGACCCACGGAGCCCATGGATCCGCTTAACAGCTCGTCAGGGACGCCCCCGAGGGCCTCGGCCCAAAATAATTTCCGGAGCCAGCACCACCCCAGCGATCCGTGGGCTAACACCCACCGAAAATCGCCAAAAAACTGCAGTTTTCACTCTTTCGCCTATGGGACGCCCTAAAAACATCCCAACGGACCCACGGAGCCCATGGATCCGCTTAACAGCTCGTCAGGGACGCCCCCGAGGGCCTCGACCCAAAATAATTTCCGGAGCCAGCGCCACCCCAGCGATCCGTGGTCTAACACCCACCGAAAATCGCCAAAAAACTGCAGTTTTCACTCTTTCGCCTATGGGACGCCCTAAAAACATCCCAACGGACCCACGGAGCCCATGGATCCGCTTAACAGCTCGTCAGGGACGCCCCCGAGGGCCTCGGCCCAAAATAATTTCCGGAGCCAGCGCCACCCCAGCGATCCGTGGGCTAACACCCACCGAAAATCGCCAAAAAACTGCAGTTTTCACTCTTTCGCCTATGGGACGCCCTAAAAACATCCCAACGGACCCACGGAGCCCATGGATCCACTTAACAGCTCGTCAGGGACGCCCCCGAGGGCCTCGGCCCAAAATAATTTCCGGAGCCAGCGCCACCCCAGCGATCCGTGGGCTAACACCCACCGAAAATCGCCAAAAAACTGCAGTTTTCACTCTTTCGCCTATGGGACGCCCTAAAAACATCCCAACGGACCCACGGAGCCCATGGATCCGCTTAACAGCTCGTCAGGGACGCCCCCGAGGGCCTCGGCCCAAAATAATTTCCGGAGCCAGCGCCACCCCAGCGATCCGTGGGCTAACACCCACCGAAAATCGCCAAAAAACTGCAGTTTTCACTCTTTCGCCTATGGGACGCCCTAAAAACATCCCAACGGACCCACGGAGCCCATGGATCCGCTTAACAGCTCGTCAGGGACGCCCCCGAGGGCCTCGGCCCAAAATAATTTCCGAAGCCAGCGCCACCCCAGCGATCCGTGGGCTAACACCCACCGAAAATCGCCAAAAAACTGCAGTTTTCACTCTTTCGCCTATGGGACGCCCTAAAAACATCCCAACGGACCCACGGAGCCCATGGATCCGCTTAACAGCTCATCAGGGACGCCCCCGAGGGCCTCGGCCCAAAATAATTTCCGGAGCCAGCGCCACCCCAGCGATCCGTGGGCTAACACCCACCGAAAATCGCCAAAAAACTGCAGTTTTCACTCCTTCGCCTATGGGACGCCCTAAAAACATCCCAACGGACCCACGGAGCCCATGGATCCGCTTAACAGCTCGTCAGTGACGCCCCCGAGGGCCTCGGCCCAAAATAATTTCCGGAGCCAGCGCCACCCCAGCGATCCGTGGGCTAACACCCACCGAAAATCGCCAAAAAACTGAAGTTTTCACTCTTTCGCCTATGGGACGCCCTAAAAACATCCCAACGGACCCACGGAGCCCATGGATCCGCTTAACAGCTCGTCAGGGACGCCCCCGAGGGCCTCGGCCCAAAATAATTACCGGAGCCAGCGCCACCCCAGCGATCCGTGGGCTAACACCCACCGAAAATCGCCAAAAAACTGCAGTTTTCACTCTTTCGCCTATGGGACGCCCTAAAAACATCCCAACGGACCCACGGAGCCCATGGATCCGCTTAACAGCTCGTCAGGGACGCCCCCGAGGGCCTCGGCCCAAAATAATTTCCGGAGCCAGCGCCACCCCAGCGATCCGTGGGCTAACACCCACCGAAAATCGCCAAAAAACTGCAGTTTTCACTCTTTCGCCTATGGGACGCCCTAAAAACATCCCAACGGACCCACGGAGCCCATGGATCCGCTTAACAGCTCGTCAGGGACGCCCCCGAGGGCCTCGGCCCAAAATAATTTCCGGAGCCAGCGCCACCCCAGCGATCCGTGGGCTAACACCCACCGAAAATCGCCAAAAAACTGCAGTTTTCACTCTTTCGCCTATGGGACGCCCTAAAAACATCCCAACGGACCCACGGAGCCCATGGATCCGCTTAACAGCTCGTCAGGGACGCCCCCGAGGGCCTCGGCCCAAAATAATTACCGGAGCCAGCGCCACCCCAGCGATCCGTGGGCTAACACCCACCGAAAATCGCCAAAAAACTGCAGTTTTCACTCTTTCGCCTATGGGACGCCCTAAAAACATCCCAACGGACCCACGGAGCCCATGGATCCGCTTAACAGCTCGTCAGGGACGCCCCCGAGGGCCTCGGCCCAAAATAATTTCCGGAGCCAGCGCCACCCCAGCGATCCGTGGGCTAACACCCACCGAAAATCGCCAAAAAACTGCAGTTTTCACTCTTTCGCCTATGGGACGCCCTAAAAACATCCCAACGGACCCACAGAGCCCATGGATCCGCTTAACAGCTCGTCAGGGACGCCCCCGAGGGCCTCGGCCCAAAATAATTTTCGGAGCCAGCGCCACCCCAGCGATCCGTGGGCTAACACCCACCGAAAATCGCCAAAAAACTGCAGTTTTCACTCTTTCGCCTATGGGACGCCCTAAAAACATCCCAACGGACCCACAGAGCCCATGGATCCGCTTAACAGCTCGTCAGGGACGTCCCCGAGGGCCTCGGCCCAAAATAATTTCCGGAGCCAGCGCCACCCCAGCGATCCGTGGGCTAACACCCACCGAAAATCGCCAAAAAACTGCAGTTTTCACTCTTTCGCCTATGGGACGCCCTAAAAACATCCCAACGGACCCACGGAGCCCATGGATCCGCTTAACAGCTCGTCAGGGACGCCCCCGAGGGCCTCGGCCCAAAATAATTTCCGGAGCCAGCGCCACCCCAGCGATCCGTGGGCTAACACCCACCGAAAATCGCCAAAAAACTGCAGTTTTCACTCTTTCGCCTATGGGACGCCCTAAAAACATCCCAACGGACCCACGGAGCCCATGGATCCACTTAACAGCTCGTCAGGGACGCCCCCGAGGGCCTCGGCCCAAAATAATTTCCGGAGCCAGCGCCACCCCAGCGATCCGTGGGCTAACACCCACCGAAAATCGCCAAAAAACTGCAGTTTTCACTCTTTCGCCTATGGGATGCCCTAAAAACATCCCAACGGACCCACGGAGCCCATGGATCCGCTTAACAGCTCGTCAGGGACGCCCCCGAGGGCCTCGGCCCAAAATAATTTCCGGAGCCAGCACCACCCCAGCGATCCGTGGGCTAACACCCACCGAAAATCGCCAAAAAACTGCAGTTTTCACTCTTTCGCCTATGGGGCGCCCTAAAAACATCCCAACGGACCCATGGAGCCCATGGATCCGCTTAACAGCTCGTCAGGGACGCCCCCGAGGGCCTCGGCCCAAAATAATTTCCGGAGCCAGCGCCACCCCAGCGATCCGTGGGCTAACACCCACCGAAAATCGCCAAAAAACTGCAGTTTTCACTCTTTCGCCTATGGGACGCCCTAAAAACATCCCAACGGACCCACGGAGCCCATGGATCCGCTTAACAGCTCGTCAGGGACGCCCCCGAGGGCCTCGGCCCAAAATAATTTCCGGAGCCAGCGCCACCCCAGCGATCCGTGGGCTAACACCCACCGAAAATCGCCAAAAAACTGCAGTTTTCACTCTTTCGCCTATGGGACGCCCTAAAAACATCCCAACGGACCCACGGAGCCCATGGATCCGCTTAACAGCTCGTCAGGGACGCCCCCGAGGGCCTCGGCCCAAAATAATTTTCGGAGCCAGCGCCACCCCAGCGATCCGTGGGCTAACTCCCACCGAAAATCGCCAAAAAACTGCAGTTTTCACTCTTTCGCCTATGGGACGCCCTAAAAACATCCCAACGGACCCACGGAGCCCATGGATCCGCTTAACAGCTCGTCAGGGACGCCCCCGAGGGCCTCGGCCCAAAATAATTTCCGGAGCCAGCGCCACCCCAGCGATCCGTGGGCTAACACCCACCGAAAATTGCCAAAAAACTGCAGTTTTCACTCTTTCGCCTATGGGACGCCCTAAAAACATCCCAACGGACCCACGAAGCCCATGGATCCGCTTAACAGCTCGTCAGGGACGCCCCCGAGGGCCTCGGCCCAAAATAATTTCCGGAGCCAGCGCCACCCCAGCGATCCGTGGGCTAACACCCACCGAAAATCGCCAAAAAACTGCAGTTTTCACTCTTTCGCCTATGGGATGCCCTAAAAACATCCCAACGGACCCACGGAGCCCATGGATCCGCTTAACAGCTCGTCAGGGACGCCCCCGAGGGCCTCGGCCCAAAATAATTTCCGGAGCCAGCACCACCCCAGCGATCCGTGGGCTAACACCCACCGAAAATCGCCAAAAAACTGCAGTTTTCACTCTTTCGCCTATGGGACGCCCTAAAAACATCCCAACGGACCCACGGAGCCCATGGATCCGCTTAACAGCTCGTCAGGGACGCCCCCGAGGGCCTCGACCCAAAATAATTTCCGGAGCCAGCGCCACCCCAGCGATCCGTGGTCTAACACCCACCGAAAATCGCCAAAAAACTGCAGTTTTCACTCTTTCGCCTATGGGACGCCCTAAAAACATCCCAACGGACCCACGGAGCCCATGGATCCGCTTAACAGCTCGTCAGGGACGCCCCCGAGGGCCTCGGCCCAAAATAATTTCCGGAGCCAGCGCCACCCCAGCGATCCGTGGGCTAACACCCACCGAAAATCGCCAAAAAACTGCAGTTTTCACTCTTTCGCCTATGGGACGCCCTAAAAACATCCCAACGGACCCACGGAGCCCATGGATCCACTTAACAGCTCGTCAGGGACGCCCCCGAGGGCCTCGGCCCAAAATAATTTCCGGAGCCAGCGCCACCCCAGCGATCCGTGGGCTAACACCCACCGAAAATCGCCAAAAAACTGCAGTTTTCACTCTTTCGCCTATGGGACGCCCTAAAAACATCCCAACGGACCCACGGAGCCCATGGATCCGCTTAACAGCTCGTCAGGGACGCCCCCGAGGGCCTCGGCCCAAAATAATTTCCGGAGCCAGCGCCACCCCAGCGATCCGTGGGCTAACACCCACCGAAAATCGCCAAAAAACTGCAGTTTTCACTCTTTCGCCTATGGGACGCCCTAAAAACATCCCAACGGACCCACGGAGCCCATGGATCCGCTTAACAGCTCGTCAGGGACGCCCCCGAGGGCCTCGGCCCAAAATAATTTCCGAAGCCAGCGCCACCCCAGCGATCCGTGGGCTAACACCCACCGAAAATCGCCAAAAAACTGCAGTTTTCACTCTTTCGCCTATGGGACGCCCTAAAAACATCCCAACGGACCCACGGAGCCCATGGATCCGCTTAACAGCTCATCAGGGACGCCCCCGAGGGCCTCGGCCCAAAATAATTTCCGGAGCCAGCGCCACCCCAGCGATCCGTGGGCTAACACCCACCGAAAATCGCCAAAAAACTGCAGTTTTCACTCCTTCGCCTATGGGACGCCCTAAAAACATCCCAACGGACCCACGGAGCCCATGGATCCGCTTAACAGCTCGTCA
Source organism: Capsicum rhomboideum (assembly GCA_031232105.1). Taxonomy (NCBI): domain Eukaryota; kingdom Viridiplantae; phylum Streptophyta; class Magnoliopsida; order Solanales; family Solanaceae; genus Capsicum; species Capsicum rhomboideum. The sequence continues at coordinate 172,451,817 of CP124714.1, forward strand.
GTGACGCCCCCGAGGGCCTCGGCCCAAAATAATTTCCGGAGCCAGCGCCACCCCAGCGATCCGTGGGCTAACACCCACCGAAAATCGCCAAAAAACTGAAGTTTTCACTCTTTCGCCTATGGGACGCCCTAAAAACATCCCAACGGACCCACGGAGCCCATGGATCCGCTTAACAGCTCGTCAGGGACGCCCCCGAGGGCCTCGGCCCAAAATAATTACCGGAGCCAGCGCCACCCCAGCGATCCGTGGGCTAACACCCACCGAAAATCGCCAAAAAACTGCAGTTTTCACTCTTTCGCCTATGGGACGCCCTAAAAACATCCCAACGGACCCACGGAGCCCATGGATCCGCTTAACAGCTCGTCAGGGACGCCCCCGAGGGCCTCGGCCCAAAATAATTTCCGGAGCCAGCGCCACCCCAGCGATCCGTGGGCTAACACCCACCGAAAATCGCCAAAAAACTGCAGTTTTCACTCTTTCGCCTATGGGACGCCCTAAAAACATCCCAACGGACCCACGGAGCCCATGGATCCGCTTAACAGCTCGTCAGGGACGCCCCCGAGGGCCTCGGCCCAAAATAATTTCCGGAGCCAGCGCCACCCCAGCGATCCGTGGGCTAACACCCACCGAAAATCGCCAAAAAACTGCAGTTTTCACTCTTTCGCCTATGGGACGCCCTAAAAACATCCCAACGGACCCACGGAGCCCATGGATCCGCTTAACAGCTCGTCAGGGACGCCCCCGAGGGCCTCGGCCCAAAATAATTACCGGAGCCAGCGCCACCCCAGCGATCCGTGGGCTAACACCCACCGAAAATCGCCAAAAAACTGCAGTTTTCACTCTTTCGCCTATGGGACGCCCTAAAAACATCCCAACGGACCCACGGAGCCCATGGATCCGCTTAACAGCTCGTCAGGGACGCCCCCGAGGGCCTCGGCCCAAAATAATTTCCGGAGCCAGCGCCACCCCAGCGATCCGTGGGCTAACACCCACCGAAAATCGCCAAAAAACTGCAGTTTTCACTCTTTCGCCTATGGGACGCCCTAAAAACATCCCAACGGACCCACAGAGCCCATGGATCCGCTTAACAGCTCGTCAGGGACGCCCCCGAGGGCCTCGGCCCAAAATAATTTTCGGAGCCAGCGCCACCCCAGCGATCCGTGGGCTAACACCCACCGAAAATCGCCAAAAAACTGCAGTTTTCACTCTTTCGCCTATGGGACGCCCTAAAAACATCCCAACGGACCCACAGAGCCCATGGATCCGCTTAACAGCTCGTCAGGGACGTCCCCGAGGGCCTCGGCCCAAAATAATTTCCGGAGCCAGCGCCACCCCAGCGATCCGTGGGCTAACACCCACCGAAAATCGCCAAAAAACTGCAGTTTTCACTCTTTCGCCTATGGGACGCCCTAAAAACATCCCAACGGACCCACGGAGCCCATGGATCCGCTTAACAGCTCGTCAGGGACGCCCCCGAGGGCCTCGGCCCAAAATAATTTCCGGAGCCAGCGCCACCCCAGCGATCCGTGGGCTAACACCCACCGAAAATCGCCAAAAAACTGCAGTTTTCACTCTTTCGCCTATGGGACGCCCTAAAAACATCCCAACGGACCCACGGAGCCCATGGATCCACTTAACAGCTCGTCAGGGACGCCCCCGAGGGCCTCGGCCCAAAATAATTTCCGGAGCCAGCGCCACCCCAGCGATCCGTGGGCTAACACCCACCGAAAATCGCCAAAAAACTGCAGTTTTCACTCCTTCACCTATGGAACGCCCTAAAAACATCCCAACGGACCCACGGAGCCCATGGATCCGCTTAACAGCTCGTCAGGGACGCCCCCGAGGGCCTCGGCCCAAAATAATTTCCGGAGCCAGCGCCACCCCAGCGATCCGTGGGCTAACACCCACCGAAAATCGCCAAAAAACTGCAGTTTTCACTCTTTCGCCTATGGGACGCCCTAAAAACATCCCAACGGACCCACGGAGCCCATGGATCCGCTTAACAGCTCGTCAGGGACGCCCCCGAGGGCCTCGGCCCAAAATAATTTCCGGAGCCAGCGCCACCCCAGCGATCCGTGGGCTAACACCCACCGAAAATCGCCAAAAAACTGTAGTTTTCACTCTTTCGCCTATGGGACGCCCTAAAAACATCCCAACGGACCCACGGAGCCCATGGATCCGCTTAACAGCTCGTCAGGGACGCCCCCGAGGGCCTCGGCCCAAAATAATTTCCGGAGCCAGCGCCACCCCAGCGATCCGTGGGCTAACACCCACCGAAAATCGCCAAAAAACTGCAGTTTTCACTCTTTCGCCTATGGGACGCCCTAAAAACATCCCAACGGACCCACGGAGCCCATGGATCCGCTTAACAGCTCGTCAGGGACGCCCCCGAGGGCCTCGGCCCAAAATAATTTCCGGAGCCAGCGCCACCCCAGCGATCCGTGGGCTAACACCCACCGAAAATCGCCAAAAAACTGCAGTTTTCACTCTTTCGCCTATGGGACGCCCTAAAAACATCCCAACGGACCCACGGAGCCCATGGATCCGCTTAACAGCTCGTCAGGGACGCCCCCGAGGGCCTCGGCCCAAAATAATTTCCGGAGCCAGCGCCACCCCAGCGATCCGTGGGCTAACACCCACCGAAAATCGCCAAAAAACTGCAGTTTTCACTCTTTCGCCTATGGGACGCCCAAAAAACATCCCAACGGACCCACGGAGCCCATGGATCCGCTTAACAGCTCGTCAGGGACGCCCCCGAGGGCCTCAGCCCAAAATAATTTTCGGAGCCAGCGCCACCCCAGCGATCCGTGGGCTAACACCCACCGAAAATCGCCAAAAAACTGCAGTTTTCACTCTTTCGCCTATGGGATGCCCTAAAAACATCCCAACGGACCCACGGAGCCCATGGATCCGCTTAACAGCTCGTCAGGGACGCCCCCGAGGGCCTCGGCCCAAAATAATTTCCGGAGCCAGCGCCACCCCAGCGATCCGTGGGCTAACACCCACCGAAAATCGCCAAAAAACTGCAGTTTTCACTCTTTCGCCTATGGGACGCCCTAAAAACATCCCAACGGACCCACGGAGCCCATGGATCCGCTTAACAGCTCGTCAGGGACGCCCCCGCGGGCCTCGGCCCAAAATAATTTCCGGAGCCAGCGCCACCCCAGCGATCCGTGGGCTAACACCCACCGAAAATCGCCAAAAAACTGCAGTTTTCACTCTTTCGCCTATGGGACGCCCTAAAAACATCCCAACGGACCCACGGAGCCCATGGATCCGCTTAACAGCTCGTGAGGGACGCCCTCGAGGGCCTCGGCCCAAAATAATTTCCGGAGCCAGCGCCACCCCAGCGATCCGTGGGCTAACACCCACCGAAAATCGCCAAAAAACTGCAGTTTTCACTCTTTCGCCTATGGGACGCCCTAAAAACATCCCAACGGACCCACGGAGCCCATGGATCCGCTTAACAGCTCGTCAGGGACGCCCCCGAGGGCCTCGGCCCAAAATAATTTCCGGAGCCAGCGCCACCCCAGCGATCCGTGGGCTAACACCCACCAAAAATCGCCAAAAAACTGCAGTTTTCACTCTTTCGCCTATGGGACGCCCTAAAAACATCCCAACGGACCCACGGAGCCCATGGATCCGCTTAACAGCTCGTCAGGGACGCCCCCGAGGGCCTCGGCCCAAAATAATTTCCGGAGCCAGCGCCACCCCAGCGATCCGTGGGCTAACACCCACCGAAAATCGCCAAAAAACTGCAGTTTTCACTCTTTCGCCTATGGGACGCCCTAAAAACATCCCAACGGACCCACGGAGCCCATGGATCCGCTTAACAGCTCGTCAGGGACGCCCCCGAGGGCCTCGGCCCAAAATAATTTCCGGAGCCAGCGCCACCCCAGCGATCCGTGGGCTAACACCCACCGAAAATCGCCAAAAAACTGCAGTTTTCACTCTTTCGCCTATGGGACGCCCTAAAAACATCCCAACGGACCCACAGAGCCCATGGATCCGCTTAACAGATCGTCAGGGACGCCCCCGAGGGCCTCGGCCCAAAATAATTTCCGGAGCCAGCGCCACCCCAGCGATCCGTGGGCTAACACCCACCGAAAATCGCCAAAAAACTGCAGTTTTCACTCTTTCGCCTATGGGACGCCCTAAAAACATCCCAACGGACCCACGGAGCCCATGGATCCGCTTAACAGCTCGTCAGGGACGCCCCCGAGGGCCTCGGCCCAAAATAATTTCCGGAGCCAGCGCCACCCCAGCGATCCGTGGGCTAACACCCACCGAAAATCGCCAAAAAACTGCAGTTTTCACTCTTTCGCCTATGGGACGCCCTAAAAACATCCCAACGGACCCACGGAGCCCATGGATCCGCTTAACAGCTCGTCAGGGACACCCCCGAGGGCCTCGGCCCAAAATAATTTCCGGAGCCAGCGCCACCCCAGCGATCCTTGGGCTAACACCCACCGAAAATCGCCAAAAAACTGCAGTTTTCACTCTTTCGCCTATGGGACGCCCTAAAAACATCCCAACGGACCCACGGAGCCCATGGATCCGCTTAACAGCTCGTCAGGGACGCCCCCGAGGGCCTCGGCCCAAAATAATTTCCGGAGCCAGCGCCACCCCAGCGATCCGTGGGCTAACACCCACCGAAAATCGCCAAAAAACTGCAGTTTTCACTCTTTCGCCTATGGGACGCCCTAAAATCATCCCAACGGACCCACGGAGCCCATGGATCCGCTTAACAGCTCGTCAGGGACGCCCCCGAGGGCCTCGGCCCAAAATAATTTCCGGAGCCAGCGCCACCCCAGCGATCCGTGGGCTAACACCCACCGAAAATCGCCAAAAAACTGCAGTTTTCACTCTTTCGCCTATGGGACGCCCTAAAAACATCCCAACGGACCCACGGAGCCCATGGATCCGCTTAACAGCTCGTCAGGGACGCCCCCGAGGGCCTCGGCCCAAAATAATTTCCGGAGCCAGCGCCACCCCAGCGATCCGTGGGCTAACACCCACCGAGAATCGCCAAAAAACTGCAGTTTTCACTCTTTTGCCTATGGGACGCCCTAAAAACATCCCAACGGACCCACGGAGCCCATGGATCCGCTTAACAGCTCATCAGGGACGCCCCCGAGGGCCTCGGCCCAAAATAATTTCCGGAGCCAGCGCCACCCCAGCGATCCGTGGGCTAACACCCACCGAAAATCGCCAAAAAACTGCAGTTTTCACTCTTTCGCCTATGGGATGCCCTAAAAACATCCCAACGGACCCACGGAGCCCATGGATCCACTTAACAGCTCGTCAGGGACGCCCCCGAGGGCCTCGGCCCAAAATAATTTCCGGAGCCAGCGCCACCCCAGCGATCCGTGGGCTAACACCCACCGAAAATCGCCAAAAAACTGCAGTTTTCACTCTTTCACCTATGGGACGCCCTAAAAACATCCCAACGGACCCACGGAGCCCATGGATCCGCTTAACAGCTCGTCAGGGACGCCCCCGAGGGCCTCGGCCCAAAATAATTTCCGGAGCCAGCGCCACCCCAGCGATCCGTGGGCTAACACCCACCGAAAATCGCCAAAAAACTGCAGTTTTCACTCTTTCGCCTATGGGACGCCCTAAAAACATCCCAACGGACCCACGGAGCCCATGGATCCGCTTAACAGCTCGTCAGGGACGCCCCCGAGGGCCTCGGCCCAAAATAATTTCCGGAGCCAGCGCCACCCCAGCGATCCGTGGGCTAACACCCACCGAAAATCGCCAAAAAACTGCAGTTTTCACTCTTTCGCCTATGGGACGCCCTAAAAACATCCCAACGGACCCACGGAGCCCATGGATCCGTTTAACAGCTCGTCAGGGACGTCCCCGAGGGCCTCGGCCCAAAATAATTTCCGAAGCCAGCGCCACCCCAGCGATCCGTGGGCTAACACCCACCGAAAATTGCCAAAAAACTGCAGTTTTCACTCTTTCGCCTATGGGACGCCCTAAAAACATCCCAACGGACCCACGGAGCCCATGGATCCGCTTAACAGCTCGTCAGGGACGCCCCCGAAGGCCTCGGCCCAAAAGAATTTCCGGAGCCAGCGCCACCCCAACGATCCGTGGGCTAACACCCACCGAAAATCGCCAAAAAACTGCAGTTTTCACTCTTTTGCCTATGGGACGCCCTAAAAACATCCCAACGGACCCACGGAGCCCATGGATCCGCTTAACAGCTCGTCAGGGATGCCCCCGAGGGCCTCGGCCCAAAATAATTTCCGGAGCCAGCGCCACCCCAGCGATCCGTGGGCTAACACCCACCGAAAATCGCCAAAAAACTACAGTTTTCACTCTTTCGCCTATGGGACGCCCTAAAAACATCCCAACGGACCCACGGAGCCCATGGATCCGCTTAACAGCTCGTCAGGGACGCCCCCGAGGGCCTCGGCCCAAAATAATTTCCGGAGCCAGCGCCACCCCAGCGATCCGTGGGCTAACACCCACCGAAAATCGCCAAAAAACTGCAGTTTTCACTCTTTCGCCTATGGGACGCCCTAAAAACATCCCAACGGACCCACGGAGCCCATGGATCCGCTTAACAGCTCGTCAGGGACGCCACCGAGGGCCTAGGCCCAAAATAATTTCCGGAGCCAGCGCCACCCCAGCGATCCGTGGGCTAACACCCACCGAAAATCGCCAAAAAACTGCAGTTTTCACTCTTTCGCCTATGGGACGCCCTAAAAACATCCCAACGGACCGACGGAGCCTATGGATCCGCTTAACAGCTCGTCAGGGACGCCCTCGAGGGACTCGGCCCAAAATAATTTCCGGAGCCAGCGCCACCCCAGCGATCCGTGGGCTAACACCCACCGAAAATCGCCAAAAAACTGCAGTTTTCACTCTTTCGCCTATGGGACGCCCTAAAAACATCCCAACGGACCCACGGAGCCCATGGATCCGCTTAACAGCTCGTCAGGGACGCCCCCGAGGGCCTCGGCCCAAAATAATTTCCGGAGCCAGCGCCACCCCAGCGATCCGTGGGCTAACACCCATCGAAAATCGCCAAAAAACTGCAGTTTTCACTCTTTCGCCTATGGGACGCCCTAAAAACATCCCAACGGACCCACGGACCCCATGGATCCGCTTAACAGCTCGTCAGGGACGCCCCCGAGGGCCTCGGCCCAAAATAATTTCCGGAGCCAGCGCCACCCCAGCGATCCGTGGGCTAACACCCATCGAAAATCGCCAAAAAACTGCAGTTTTCACTCTTTCGCCTATGGGACGCCCTAAAAACATCCCAACGGACCCACGGAGCCCATGGATCCGCTTAACAGCTCGTCAGGGACGCCCCCGAGGGCCTCGACCCAAAATAATTTCCGGAGCCAGCGCCACCCCAGCGATCCGTGGGCTAACACCCACCGAAAATTGCCAAAAAACTGCAGTTTTCACTCTTTCGCCTATGGGACGCCCTAAAATCATCCCAACGGACCCACGGAGCCCATGGATCCGCTTAACAGCTCGTCAGGGACGCCCCCGAGGGCCTCGGCCCAAAATAATTTCCGGAGCCAGCGCCACCCCAGCGATCCGTGGGCTAACACCCACCGAAAATCGCCAAAAAACTGCAGTTTTCACTCTTTCGCCTATGGGACGCCCTAAAAACATCCCAACGGACCCACGGAGCCCATGGATCCGCTTAACAGCTCGTCAGGGACGCCCCCGAGGGCCTCGGCCCAAAATAATTTCCGGAGCCAGCGCCACCCCAGCGATCCGTGGGCTAACACCCACCGAAAATCGCCAAAAAACTGCAGTTTTCACTCTTTCGCCTATGGGACGCCCTAAAAACATCCCAACGGACCCACGGAGCCCATGGATCCGCTTAACAGCTCGTCAGGGATGCCCCCGAGGGCCTCGGCCTAAAATAATTTCCGGAGCCAGCGCCACCCCAGCGATCCGTGGGCTAACACCCACCGAAAATCGCCAAAAAACTACAGTTTTCACTCTTTCGCCTATGGGACGCCCTAAAAACATCCCAACGGACCCACGGAGCCCATGGATCCGCTTAACAGCTCGTCAGGGACGCCCCCGAGGGCCTCGGCCCAAAATAATTTCCGGAGCCAGCGCCACCCCAGCGATCCGTGGGCTAACACCCACCGAAAATCGCCAAAAAACTGCAGTTTTCACTCTTTCGCCTATGGGACGCCCTAAAAACATCCCAACGGACCCACGGAGCCCATGGATCCTCTTAACAGCTCGTCAGGGACGCCCCCGAGGGCCTCGGCCCAAAATAATTTCCGGAGCCAGCGCCACCCCAGCGATCCGTGGGCTAACACCCACCGAAAATCGCCAAAAAACTGCAGTTTTCACTCTTTCGCCTATGGGACGCCCTAAAAACATCCCAACGGACCCACGGAGCCCATGGATCCGCTTAACAGCTCGTCAGGGATGCCCCTGAGGGCCTCGGCCCAAAATAATTTCCGGAGCCAGCGCCACCCCAGCGATCCGTGGGCTAACACCCACCGAAAATCGCCAAAAAACTGCAGTTTTCACTCTTTCGCCTATGGGACGCCCTAAAAACATCCCAACGGACCAACGGAGCCCATGGATCCGCTTAACATCTCGTCAGGGACGCCCCCGAGGGCCTCGGCCCAAAATAATTTCCGGAGCCAGCGCCACCCCAGCGATCCGTGGGCTAACACCCACCGAAAATCGCCAAAAAACTGCAGTTTTCACTCTTTCGCCTATGGGACGCCCTAAAAACATCCCAACGGACCCACGGAGCCCATGGATCCGCTTAACAGCTCGTCAGGGACGCCCCCGAGGGCCTCGGCCCAAAATAAATTCCGGAGCCAGCGCCACCCCAGCGATCCGTGGGCTAACACCCACCGAAAATCGCCAAAAAACTGCAGTTTTCACTCTTTCGCCTATGGGACGCCCTAAAAACATCCCAACGGACCCACGGAGCCCATGGATCCGCTTAACAGCTCGTCAGGGACGCCCCCGAGGGCCTCGGCCCAAAATAATTTCCGGAGCCAGCGCCACCCCAGCGATCCGTGGGCTAACACCCATCGAAAATCGCCAAAAAACTGCAGTTTTCACTCTTTCGCCTATGGGACGCCCTAAAAACATCCCAACGGACCCACGGAGCCCATGGATCCGCTTAACAGCTCGTCAGGGACGCCCCCGAGGGCCTCGGCCCAAAATAATTTCCGGAGCCAGCGCCACCCCAGCGATCCGTGGGCTAACACCCACCGAAAATCGCCAAAAAACTGCAGTTTTCACTCTTTCGCCTATGGGACGCCCTAAAAACATCCCAACGGACCCACGGAGCCCATGGATCCGCTTAACAGCTCGTCAGGGACGCCCCCGAGGGCCTCGGCCCAAAATAATTTCCGGAGCCAGCGCCACCCCAGCGATCCGTGGGCTAACACCCACCGAAAATCGCCAAAAAACTGCAGTTTTCACTCTTTCGCCTATGGGACGCACTAAAAACATCCCAACGGACCCACGGAGCCCATGGATCCGCTTAACAGCTCGTCAGGGACGCCCCCGAGGGCCTCGGCCCAAAATCATTTCCGGAGCCAGCGCCACCCCAGCGATCCGTGGGCTAACACCCACCGAAAATCGCCAAAAAACTGCAGTTTTCACTCTTTCGCCTATGGGACGCCCTAAAAACATCCCAACGGACCCACGGAGCCCATGGATCCGCTTAACAGCTCGTCAGAGACGCCCCCGAGGGACTCGGCCCAAAATAATTTCCGGAGCCAGCGCCACCCCAGCGATCCGTGGGCTAACACCCACCGAAAATCGCCAAAAAACTGCAGTTTTCACTCTTTCGCCTATGGGACGCCCTAAAAACATCCCAACGGACCCACGGAGCCCATGGATCCGCTTAACAGCTCGTCAGGGACGCCCCCGAGGGCCTCGACCCAAAATAATTTCCGGAGCCAGCGCCACCCCAGCGATCCGTGGGCTAACACCCACCGAAAATTGCCAAAAAACTGCAGTTTTCACTCTTTCGCCTATGGGACGCCCTAAAATCATCCCAACGGACCCACGGAGCCCATGGATCCGCTTAACAGCTCGTCAGGGACGCCCCCGAGGGCCTCGGCCCAAAATAATTTCCGGAGCCAGCGCCACCCCAGCGATCCGTGGGCTAACACCCACCGAAAATCGCCAAAAAACTGCAGTTTTCACTCTTTCGCCTATGGGACGCCCTAAAAACATCCCAACGGACCCACGGAGCCCATGGATCCGCTTAACAGCTCGTCAGGGACGCCCCCGAGGGCCTCGGCCCAAAATAATTTCCGGAGCCAGCGCCACCCCAGCGATCCGTGGGCTAACACCCACCGAAAATCGCCAAAAAACTGCAGTTTTCACTCTTTCGCCTATGGGACGCCCTAAAAACATCCCAACGGACCCACGGAGCCCATGGATCCGCTTAACAGCTCGTCAGGGACGCCCCCGAGGGCCTCGGCCCAAAATAATTTCCGGAGCCAGCGCCACCCCAGCGATCCGTGGGCTAACACCCACCGAAAATCGCCAAAAAACTGCAGTTTTCACTCTTTCGCCTATGGGACGCCCTAAAAACATCCCAACGGACCCACGGAGCCCATGGATCCGCTTAACAGCTCGTCAGGGACGCCCCCGAGGGCCTCGGCCCAAAATAATTTCCGGAGCCAGCGCCACCCCAGCTATCCGTGGGCTAACACCCACCAAAAATCGCCAAAAAACTGCAGTTTTCACTCTTTCGCCTATGGGACGCCCTAAAAACATCCCAACGGACCCACGGAGCCCATGGATCAGCTTAACAGCTCGTCAGGGACGCCCCCGAGGGCCTCGGCCCAAAATAATTTCCGGAGCCAGCGCCACCCCAGCGATCCGTGGGCTAACACCCACAGAAATTCGCCAAAAAACTGCAGTTTTCACTCTTTCGCCTATGGGACGCCCTAAAAACATCCCAACGGACCCACGGAGCCCATGGATCCGCTTAACAGCTCGTCAGGGATGCCCCCGAGGGCCTCGGCCCAAAATAATTTCCGGAGCCAGCGCCACCCCAGCGATCCGTGGGCTAACACCCACCGAAAATTGCCAAAAAACTGCAGTTTTCACTCTTTCGCCTATGGGACGCCCTAAAAACATCCCAACGGACCCACGGAGCCCATGGATCTGCTTAAAAGCTCGTCAGGGACGCCCCCGAGGGCCTCGGCCCAAAATAATTTCCGGAGCCAGCGCCACCCCAGCGATCCTTGGGCTAACACCCACCGAAAATCGCCAAAAAACTGCAGTTTTCACTCTTTCGCCTATGGGACGCCCTAAAAACATCCCAACGGACCCACGGAGCCCATGGATCCGCTTAACAGCTCGTCAGGGACGCCCCCGAGGGCCTCGGCCCAAAATAATTTCCGGAGCCAGCGCCACCCCAGCGATCCGTGGGCTAATACCCACCGAAAATCGCCAAAAAACTGCAGTTTTCACTCTTTCGCCTATGGGACGCCCTAAAAACATCCCAACGGACCCACGGAGCCCATGGATCCGCTTAACAGCTCGTCAGGGATGCCCCCGAGGGCCTCGGCCCAAAGTAATTTCCGGAGCCAGCGCCACTCCAGCGATCCGTGGGCTAACACCCACCGAAAATCGCCAAAAAACTACAGTTTTCACTCTTTCGCCTATGGGACGCCCTAAAAACATCCCAACGGACCCACGGAGCCCATGGATCCGCTTAACAGCTCGTCAGGGACGCCCCCGAGGGCCTCGGCCCAAAATAATTTCCGGAGCCAGCGCCACCCCAGCGATCCGTGGGCTAACACCCACCGAAAATTGCCAAAAAACTGCAGTTTTCACTCTTTCGCCTATGGGACGCCCTAAAAACATCCCAACGGACCCACGGAGCCCATGGATCCGCTTAACAGCTCGTCAGGGATGCCCCCGAGGGCCTCGGCCCAAAATAATTTCCGAAGCCAGCGCCACCCCAGCGATCCGTGGGCTAACACCCACCGAAAATCGCCAAAAAACTGCAGTTTTCACTCTTTCGCCTATGGGACGCCCTAAAAACATCCCAACGGACCCACGGAGCCCATGGATCCGCTTAACAGCTCGTCAGGGACGCCCTCGAGGGCCTCGGGCCCAAAATAATTTCCGGAGCCAGCGCCACCCCAGCGATCCGTGGGCTAACACCCACCGAAAATCGCCAAAAAACTGCAGTTTTCACTCTTTCGCCTATGGGACGCCCTAAAAACATCCCAACGGACCCACGGAGCCCATGGATCCGCTTAACAGCTCGTCAGGGACGCCCCCGAGGGCCTCGGTCCAAAATAATTTCCGGAGCCAGCGCCACCCCAGCGATCCGTGGGCTAACACCCACCGAAAATCGCCAAAAAACTGCAGTTTTCACTCTTTCGCCTATGGGACGCCCTAAAAACATCCCAACGGACCCACGGAGCCCATGGATCCGCTTAACAGCTCGTCAGGGATGCCCCCGAGGGCCTCGGCCCAAAGTAATTTCCGGAGCCAGCGCCACTCCAGCGATCCGTGGGCTAACACCCACCGAAAATCGCCAAAAAACTACAGTTTTCACTCTTTCGCCTATGGGACGCCCTAAAAACATCCCAACGGACCCACGGAGCCCATGGATCCGCTTAACAGCTCGTCAGGGACGCCCTCGAGGGCCTCGGCCCAAAATAATTTCCGGAGCCAGCGCCACCCCAGCGATCCGTGGGCTAACACCCACCGAAAATTGCCAAAAAACTGCAGTTTTCACTCTTTCCCCTATGGGACGCCCTAAAAACATCCCAACGGACCCACGGAGCCCATGGATCCGCTTAACAGCTCGTCAGGGATGCCCCCGAGGGCCTCGGCCCAAAATAATTTCCGAAGCCAGCGCCACCCCAGCGATCCGTGGGCTAACACCCACCGAAAATCGCCAAAAAACTGCAGTTTTCACTCTTTCGCCTATGGGACGCCCTAAAAACATCCCAACGGACCCACGGAGCCCATGGATCCGCTTAACAGCTCGTCAGGGATGCCCCCGAGGGCCTCGGCCCAAAATAATTTCCGAAGCCAGCGCCACCCCAGCGATCCGTGGGCTAACACCCACCGAAAATCGCCAAAAAACTGCAGTTTTCACTCTTTCGCCTATGGGACGCCCTAAAAACATCCCAACGGACCCACGGAGCCCATGGATCCGCTTAACAGCTCGTCAGGGATGCCCCCGAGGGCCTCGGCCCAAAGTAATTTCCGGAGCCAGCGCCACTCCAGCGATCCGTGGGCTAACACCCACCGAAAATCGCCAAAAAACTGCAGTTTTCACTCTTTCGCCTATGGGACGCCCTAAAAACATCCCAACGGACCCACGGAGCCCATGGATCCGCTTAACAGCTCGTCAGGGACGCCCCCGAGGGCCTCGGCCCAAAATAATTTCCGGAGCCAGCGCCACCCCAGCGATCCGTGGGCTAACACCCACCGAAAATCGCCAAAAAACTGCAGTTTTCACTCTTTCGCCTATGGGACGCCCTAAAAACATCCCAACGGACCCACGGAGCCCATGGATCCGCTTAACAGCTCGTCAGGGACGCCCCCGAGGGCCTCGGCCCAAAATAATTTCCGGAGCCAGCGCCACCCCAGCGATCCGTGGGCTAACACCCACCGAAAATCGCCAAAAAACTGCAGTTTTCACTCTTTCGCCTATGGGACGCCCTAAAAACGTCCCAACGGACCCACGGAGCCCATGGATCCGCTTAACAGCTCGTCAGGGACGCCCCCGAGGGCCTCGGCCCAAAATAATTTCCGGAGCCAGCGCCAGCCCAGCGATTCGTGGGCTAACACCCACCGAAAATCGCCAAAAAACTGCAGTTTTCACTCTTTCGCCTATGGGACGCCCTAAAAACATCCCAACGGACCCACGGAGCCCATGGATCCGCTTAACAGCTCGTCAGGGACGCCCCCGAGGGCCTCAGCCCAAAATAATTTCCGGAGCCAGCGCCACCCCAGCGATCCGTGGGCTAACACCCACCGAAAATCGCCAAAAAACTGCAGTTTTCACTCTTTCGCCTATGGGATGCCCTAAAAACATCCCAACGGACCCACGGAGCCCATGGATCCGCTTAACAGCTCGTCAGGGACGCCCCCGAGGGCCTCGGGCCAAAATAATTTCCGGAGCCAGCGCCACCCCAGCGATCCGTGGGCTAACACCCACCGAAAATCGCCAAAAAACTGCAGTTTTCACTCTTTCGCCTATGGGACGCCCTAAAAACATCCCAACGGACCCACGGAGCCCATGGATCCGCTTAACAGCTCGTCAGGGATGCCCCCGAGGGCCTCGGCCCAAAATAATTTCCGGAGCCAGCGCCACCCCATCGATCCGTGGGCTAACACCCACCGAAAATTGCCAAAAAACTGCAGTTTTCACTCTTTCGCCTATGGGACGCCCTAAAAACATCCCAACGGACCCACGGAGCCCATGGATCCGCTTAACAGCTCGTCAGGGACGCCCCCGAGGGCCTCGGCCCAAAATAATTTCCGGAGCCAGCGCCACCCCAGCGATCCGTGGGCTAACACCCACCGAAAATCGCCAAAAAACTGCAGTTTTCACTCTTTCGCCTATGGGACGCCCTAAAAACATCCCAACGGACCCACGGAGCCCATGGATCCGCTTAACAGCTCGTCAGGGACGCCCCCGAGGGCCTCGGCCCAAAATAATTTCCGGAGCCAGCGCCACCCCAGCGATCCGTGGGCTAACACCCACCGAAAATCGCCAAAAAACTGCAGTTTTCACTCTTTCGCCTATGGGACGCCCTAAAAACATCCCAACGGACCCACGGAGCCCATGGATCCGCTTAACAGCTCGTCAGGGACGCCCCCGAGGGCCTCGGCCCAAAATAATTTCCGGAGCCAGCGCCACCCCAGCGATCCGTGGGCTAACACCCACCGAAAATCGCCAAAAAATTGAAGTTTTCACTCTTTCGCCTATGGGACGCCCTAAAAACATCCCAACGGACCCACGGAGCCCATGGATCCGCTTAACAGCTCGTCAGGGACGCCCCCGAGGGCCTCGGCCCAAAATAATTTCCGGAGCCAGCGCCACCCCAGCGATCCGTGGGCTAACACCCACCGAAAATCGCCAAAAAACTGCAGTTTTCACTCTTTCGCCTATGGGACGCCCTAAAAACATCCCAACGGACCCACGGAGCCCATGGATCCGCTTAACAGCTCGTCAAGGACGCCCCCGAGGGCCTCGGCCCAAAATAATTTCCGGAGCCAGCGCCACCCCAGCGATCCGTGGGCTAACACCCACCGAAAATCGCCAAAAAACTGCAGTTTTCACTCTTTCGCCTATGGGACGCCCTAAAAACATCCCAATAGACCCACGGAGCCCATGGATCCGCTTAACAGCTCGTCAGGGACGCCCCCGAGGGCTTCGGCCCAAAATAATTTCCGGAGCCAGCGCCACCCCAGCGATCCGTGGGCTAACACCCACCGAAAATCGCCAAAAAACTGCAGTTTTCACTCTTTCGCCTATGGGACGCCCTAAAAACATCCCAACGGACCCACGGAGCCAATGGATCCGCTTAACAGCTCGTCAGGGACGCCCCCGAGGGCCTCGGCCCAAAATAATTTCCGGAGCCAGCGCCACCCCAGCGATCCGTGGGCTAACACCCACCGAAAATCGCCAAAAAACTGCAGTTTTCACTCTTTCGCCTATGGGACGCCCTAAAAACATCCCAACGGACCCACGGAGCCCATGGATCCGCTTAATAGCTCGTCAGGGACTCCCCCGAGGGCCTCGGCCCAAAATAATTTTCGGAGCCAGCGCCACCCCAGCGATCCGTGGGCTAACACCCACCGAAAATCGCCAAAAAACTGCAGTTTTCACTCTTTCCCCTATGGGACGCCCTAAAAACATCCCAACGGACCCACGGAGCCCATGGATCCGCTTAACAGCTCGTCAGGGATGCCCCCGAGGGCCTCGGCCCAAAATAATTTCCGAAGCCAGCGCCACCCCAGCGATCCGTGGGCTAACACCCACCGAAAATCGCCAAAAAACTGCAGTTTTCACTCTTTCGCCTATGGGACGCCCTAAAAACATCCCAACGGACCCACGGAGCCCATGGATCCGCTTAACAGCTCGTCAGGGATGCCCCCGAGGGCCTCGGCCCAAAGTAATTTCCGGAGCCAGCGCCACTCCAGCGATCCGTGGGCTAACACCCACCGAAAATCGCCAAAAAACTGCAGTTTTCACTCTTTCGCCTATGGGACGCCCTAAAAACATCCCAACGGACCCACGGAGCCCATGGATCCGCTTAACAGCTCGTCAGGGACGCCCCCGAGGGCCTCGGCCCAAAATAATTTCCGGAGCCAGCGCCACCCCAGCGATCCGTGGGCTAACACCCATCGAAAATCGCCAAAAAACTGCAGTTTTCACTCTTTCGCCTATGGGACGCCCTAAAAACATCCCAACGGACCCACGGAGCCCATGGATCCGCTTAACAGCTCGTCAGGGACGCCCCCGAGGGCCTCGGCCCAAAATAATTTCCGGAGCCAGCGCCACCCCAGCGATCCGTGGGCTAACACCCACCGAAAATCGCCAAAAAACTGCAGTTTTCACTCTTTCGCCTATGGGACGCCCTAAAAACGTCCCAACGGACCCACGGAGCCCATGGATCCGCTTAACAGCTCGTCAGGGACGCCCCCGAGGGCCTCGGCCCAAAATAATTTCCGGAGCCAGCGCCAGCCCAGCGATTCGTGGGCTAACACCCACCGAAAATCGCCAAAAAACTGCAGTTTTCACTCTTTCGCCTATGGGACGCCCTAAAAACATCCCAACGGACCCACGGAGCCCATGGATCCGCTTAACAGCTCGTCAGGGACGCCCCCGAGGGCCTCAGCCCAAAATAATTTCCGGAGCCAGCGCCACCCCAGCGATCCGTGGGCTAACACCCACCGAAAATCGCCAAAAAACTGCAGTTTTCACTCTTTCGCCTATGGGATGCCCTAAAAACATCCCAACGGACCCACGGAGCCCATGGATCCGCTTAACAGCTCGTCAGGGACGCCCCCGAGGGCCTCGGGCCAAAATAATTTCCGGAGCCAGCGCCACCCCAGCGATCCGTGGGCTAACACCCACCGAAAATCGCCAAAAAACTGCAGTTTTCACTCTTTCGCCTATGGGACGCCCTAAAAACATCCCAACGGACCCACGGAGCCCATGGATCCGCTTAACAGCTCGTCAGGGATGCCCCCGAGGGCCTCGGCCCAAAATAATTTCCGGAGCCAGCGCCACCCCATCGATCCGTGGGCTAACACCCACCGAAAATTGCCAAAAAACTGCAGTTTTCACTCTTTCGCCTATGGGACGCCCTAAAAACATCCCAACGGACCCACGGAGCCCATGGATCCGCTTAACAGCTCGTCAGGGACGCCCCCGAGGGCCTCGGCCCAAAATAATTTCCGGAGCCAGCGCCACCCCAGCGATCCGTGGGCTAACACCCACCGAAAATCGCCAAAAAACTGCAGTTTTCACTCTTTCGCCTATGGGACGCCCTAAAAACATCCCAACGGACCCACGGAGCCCATGGATCCGCTTAACAGCTCGTCAGGGACGCCCCCGAGGGCCTCGGCCCAAAATAATTTCCGGAGCCAGCGCCACCCCAGCGATCCGTGGGCTAACACCCACCGAAAATCGCCAAAAAACTGCAGTTTTCACTCTTTCGCCTATGGGACGCCCTAAAAACATCCCAACGGACCCACGGAGCCCATGGATCCGCTTAACAGCTCGTCAGGGACGCCCCCGAGGGCCTCGGCCCAAAATAATTTCCGGAGCCAGCGCCACCCCAGCGATCCGTGGGCTAACACCCACCGAAAATCGCCAAAAAACTGCAGTTTTCACTCTTTCGCCTATGGGACGCCCTAAAAACATCCCAACGGACCCACGGAGCCCATGGATCCGCTTAACAGCTCGTCAGGGACGCCCCCGAGGGCCTCGGCCCAAAATAATTTCCGGAGCCAGCGCCACCCCAGCGATCCGTGGGCTAACACCCACCGAAAATCGCCAAAAAACTGCAGTTTTCACTCTTTCGCCTATGGGACGCCCTAAAAACATCCCAACGGACCCACGGAGCCCATGGATCCGCTTAACAGCTCGTCAAGGACGCCCCCGAGGGCCTCGGCCCAAAATAATTTCCGGAGCCAGCGCCACCCCAGCGATCCGTGGGCTAACACCCACCGAAAATCGCCAAAAAACTGCAGTTTTCACTCTTTCGCCTATGGGACGCCCTAAAAACATCCCAATAGACCCACGGAGCCCATGGATCCGCTTAACAGCTCGTCAGGGACGCCCCCGAGGGCTTCGGCCCAAAATAATTTCCGGAGCCAGCGCCACCCCAGCGATCCGTGGGCTAACACCCACCGAAAATCGCCAAAAAACTGCAGTTTTCACTCTTTCGCCTATGGGACGCCCTAAAAACATCCCAACGGACCCACGGAGCCAATGGATCCGCTTAACAGCTCGTCAGGGACGCCCCCGAGGGCCTCGGCCCAAAATAATTTCCGGAGCCAGCGCCACCCCAGCGATCCGTGGGCTAACACCCACCGAAAATCGCCAAAAAACTGCAGTTTTCACTCTTTCGCCTATGGGACGCCCTAAAAACATCCCAACGGACCCACGGAGCCCATGGATCCGCTTAATAGCTCGTCAGGGACTCCCCCGAGGGCCTCGGCCCAAAATAATTTTCGGAGCCAGCGCCACCCCAGCGATCCGTGGGCTAACACCCACCGAAAATCGCCAAAAAACTGCAGTTTTCACTCTTTCGCCTATGGGACTCCCTAAAAACATCCCAACGGACCCACGGAGCCCATGGATCCGCTTAACAGCTCGTCAGGGACGCCCCCGACGGCCTCGGCCCAAAATAATTTCCGGAGCTAGCGCCACCCCAGCGATCCGTGGGCTAACACCCACCGAAAATCGCCAAAAAACTGCAGTTTTCACTCTTTCGCCTATGGGACGCCCTAAAAACATCCCAACGGACCCACGGAGCCCATGGATCCGCTTAACAGCTCGTCAGGGACGCCCCCGAGGGCCTCGGCCCAAAATAATTTCCGGAGCCAGCGCCACCCCAGCGATCCGTGGGCTAACACCCACCGAAAATCGCCAAAAAACTGCAGTTTTCACTCTTTCGCCTATGGGACGCCCTAAAAACATCCCAACGGACCCACGGAGCCCATGGATCCACTTAACAGCTCGTCAGGGACGCCCCCGAGGGCCTCGGCCCAAAATAATTTTCGGAGCCAGCGCCACCCCAGCGATCCGTGGGCTAACACCCACCGAAAATCGCCAAAAAACTACAGTTTTCACTCTTTCGCCTATGGGACGCCCTAAAAACATCCCAACGGACCCACGGAGCCCATGGATCCGCTTAACAGCTCGTCAGGGACGCCCCCGAGGGCCTCGGCCCAAAATAATTTCCGGAGCCAGCGCCACCCCAGCGATCCGTGGGCTAACACCCACCGAAAATCACCAAAAAACTGCAGTTTTCACTCTTTCGCCTATGGGACGCCCTAAAAACATCCCAACGGACCCACGGAGCCCATGGATCCGCTTAACAGCTCGTCAGGGATACCTCCGAGGGCCTCGGCCCAAAATAATTTCCGGAGCCAGCGCCACCCCAGCGATCCGTGGGCTAACACCCACCGAAAATTGCCAAAAAACTGCAGTTTTCACTCTTTCGCCTATGGGACGCCCTAAAAACATCCCAACGGACCCACGGAGCCCATGGATCCGCTTAACAGCTCGTCAGGGACGCCCCCGAGGGCCTCGGCCCAAAATAATTTTTGGAGCCAGCGCCACCCCAGCGATCCGTGGGCTAACACCCACCGAAAATCGCCAAAAAACTGCAGTTTTCACTCTTTCGCCTATGGGACGCCCTAAAAACATCCCAACGGACCCACGGAGCCCATGGATCCGCTTAACAGCTCGTCAGGGACGCCCCCGAGGGCCTCAGCCCAAAATAATTTCCGAAGCCAGCGCCACCCCAGCGATCCGTGGGCTAACACCCACCGAAAATCGCCAAAAAACTGCAGTTTTCACTCTTTCGCCTATGGGACGCCCTAAAAACATCCCAACGGACCCACGGAGCCCATGGATCCGCTTAACAGCTCGTCAGGGACGCCCCCGAGGGCCTCGGCCCAAAATAATTTCCGGAGCCAGCGCCACTCCAGCGATCCGTGGGCTAACACCCACCGAATATCGCCAAAAAACTGCAGTTTTCACTCTTTCGCCTATGGGACGCCCTAAAAACATCCCAACGGACCCACGGAGCCCATGGATCCGCTTAACAGCTCGTCAGGGACGCTCCCGAGGGCCTCGGCCCAAAATAATTTCCGGAGCCAGCGCCACCCCAGCAATCCGTGGGCTAACACCCACCGAAAATCGCCAAAAAACTGCAGTTTTCCCTCTTTCGCCTATGGGACGCCCTAAAAACATCCCAACGGACCCACGGAGCCCATGGATCCGCTTAACAGCTCGTCAGGGACGCCCCCGAGGGCCTCGGCCCAAAATAATTTCCGGAGCCAGCGCCACCCCAGCGATCCGTGGGCTAACACCCACCGAAAATCGCCAAAAAACTGCAGTTTTCACTCTTTCGCCTATGGGACGCCCTAAAAACATCCCAACGGACCCACGGAGCCCATGGATCCGCTTAACAGCTCGTCAGGGACGCCCCCGAGGGCCTCGGCCCAAAATAATTTCCGGAGCCAGCGCCACCCCAGCGATCCGTGGGCTAACACCCACCGAAAATCGCCAAAAAACTGCAGTTTTCACTCTTTCGCCTATGGGACGCCCTAAAAACATCCCAACGGACCCACGGAGCCCATGGATCCGCTTAACAGCTCGTCAGGGACGCCCCCGAGGGCCTCGGCCCAAAATAATTTCCGGAGCCAGCGCCACCCCAGCGATCCGTGGGCTAACACCCACCGAAAATCGCCAAAAAACTGCAGTTTTCACTCTTTCGCCTATGGGACGCCCTAAAAACGTCCCAACGGAACCACGGAGCCCATGGATCCGCTTAACAGCTCGTCAGGGACGCCCCCGAGGGCCTCGGCCCAAAATAATTTCCGGAGCCAGCGCCAGCCCAGCGATTCGTGGGCTAACACCCACCGAAAATCGCCAAAAAACTGCAGTTTTCACTCTTTCGCCTATGGGACGCCCTAAAAACATCCCAACGGACCCACGGAGCCCATGGATCCGCTTAACAGCTCGTCAGGGACGCCCCCGAGGGCCTCGGCCCAAAATAATTTTCGGAGCCAGCGCCACCCCGGCGATCCGTGGGCTAACACCCACCGAAAATCGCCAAAAAACTGCAGTTTTCACTCTTTCGCCTATGGGACGCCCTAAAAACATCCCAACGGACCCACGGAGCCCATGGATCCGCTTAACAGCTCGTCAGGGACGCCCCCGAGGGCCTCAGCCCAAAATAATTTCCGGAGCCAGCGCCACCCCAGCGATCCGTGGGCTAACACCCACCGAAAATCGCCAAAAAACTGCAGTTTTCACTCTTTCGCCTATGGGATGCCCTAAAAACATCCCAACGGACCCACGGAGCCCATGGATCCGCTTAACAGCTCGTCAGGGACGCCCCCGAGGGCCTCGGGCCAAAATAATTTCCGGAGCCAGCGCCACCCCAGCGATCCGTGGGCTAACACCCACCGAAAATCGCCAAAAAACTGCAGTTTTCACTCTTTCGCCTATGGGACGCCCTAAAAACATCCCAACGGACCCACGGAGCCCATGGATCCGCTTAACAGCTCGTCAGGGATGCCCCCGAGGGCCTCGGCCCAAAATAATTTCCGGAGCCAGCGCCACCCCATCGATCCGTGGGCTAACACCCACCGAAAATTGCCAAAAAACTGCAGTTTTCACTCTTTCGCCTATGGGACGCCCTAAAAACATCCCAACGGACCCACGGAGCCCATGGATCCGCTTAACAGCTCGTCAGGGACGCCCCCGAGGGCCTCGGCCCAAAATAATTTCCGGAGCCAGCGCCACCCCAGCGATCCGTGGGCTAACACCCACCGAAAATCGCCAAAAAACTGCAGTTTTCACTCTTTCGCCTATGGGACGCCCTAAAAACATCCCAACGGACCCACGGAGCCCATGGATCCGCTTAACAGCTCGTCAGGGACGCCCCCGAGGGCCTCGGCCCAAAATAATTTCCGGAGCCAGCGCCACCCCAGCGATCCGTGGGCTAACACCCACCGAAAATCGCCAAAAAACTGCAGTTTTCACTCTTTCGCCTATGGGACGCCCTAAAAACATCCCAACGGACCCACGGAGCCCATGGATCCGCTTAACAGCTCGTCAGGGACGCCCCCGAGGGCCTCGGCCCAAAATAATTTCCGGAGCCAGCGCCACCCCAGCGATCCGTGGGCTAACACCCACCGAAAATCGCCAAAAAACTGCAGTTTTCACTCTTTCGCCTATGGGACGCCCTAAAAACATCCCAACGGACCCACGGAGCCCATGGATCCGCTTAACAGCTCGTCAAGGACGCCCCCGAGGGCCTCGGCCCAAAATAATTTCCGGAGCCAGCGCCACCCCAGCGATCCGTGGGCTAACACCCACCGAAAATCGCCAAAAAACTGCAGTTTTCACTCTTTCGCCTATGGGACGCCCTAAAAACATCCCAATAGACCCACGGAGCCCATGGATCCGCTTAACAGCTCGTCAGGGACGCCCCCGAGGGCTTCGGCCCAAAATAATTTCCGGAGCCAGCGCCACCCCAGCGATCCGTGGGCTAACACCCACCGAAAATCGCCAAAAAACTGCAGTTTTCACTCTTTCGCCTATGGGACGCCCTAAAAACATCCCAACGGACCCACGGAGCCAATGGATCCGCTTAACAGCTCGTCAGGGACGCCCCCGAGGGCCTCGGCCCAAAATAATTTCCGGAGCCAGCGCCACCCCAGCGATCCGTGGGCTAACACCCACCGAAAATCGCCAAAAAACTGCAGTTTTCACTCTTTCGCCTATGGGACGCCCTAAAAACATCCCAACGGACCCACGGAGCCCATGGATCCGCTTAATAGCTCGTCAGGGACGCCCCCGAGGGCCTCGGCCCAAAATAATTTTCGGAGCCAGCGCCACCCCAGCGATCCGTGGGCTAACACCCACCGAAAATCGCCAAAAAACTGCAGTTTTCACTCTTTCGCCTATGGGACTCCCTAAAAACATCCCAACGGACCCACGGAGCCCATGGATCCGCTTAACAGCTCGTCAGGGACGCCCCCGACGGCCTCGGCCCAAAATAATTTCCGGAGCTAGCGCCACCCCAGCGATCCGTGGGCTAACACCCACCGAAAATCGCCAAAAAACTGCAGTTTTCACTCTTTCGCCTATGGGACGCCCTAAAAACATCCCAACGGACCCACGGAGCCCATGGATCCGCTTAACAGCTCGTCAGGGACGCCCCCGAGGGCCTCGGCCCAAAATAATTTCCGGAGCCAGCGCCACCCCAGCGATCCGTGGGCTAACACCCACCGAAAATCGCCAAAAAACTGCAGTTTTCACTCTTTCGCCTATGGGACGCCCTAAAAACATCCCAACGGACCCACGGAGCCCATGGATCCACTTAACAGCTCGTCAGGGACGCCCCCGAGGGCCTCGGCCCAAAATAATTTTCGGAGCCAGCGCCACCCCAGCGATCCGTGGGCTAACACCCACCGAAAATCGCCAAAAAACTGCAGTTTTCACTCTTTCGCCTATGGGACGCCCTAAAAACATCCCAACGGACCCACGGAGCCCATGGATCCGCTTAACAGCTCGTCAGGGACGCCCCCGAGGGCCTCGGCCCAAAATAATTTCCGGAGCCAGCGCCACCCCAGCGATCCGTGGGCTAACACCCACCGAAAATCACCAAAAAACTGCAGTTTTCACTCTTTCGCCTATGGGACGCCCTAAAAACATCCCAACGGACCCACGGAGCCCATGGATCCGCTTAACAGCTCGTCAGGGATACCTCCGAGGGCCTCGGCCCAAAATAATTTCCGGAGCCAGCGCCACCCCAGCGATCCGTGGGCTAACACCCACCGAAAATTGCCAAAAAACTGCAGTTTTCACTCTTTCGCCTATGGGACGCCCTAAAAACATCCCAACGGACCCACGGAGCCCATGGATCCGCTTAACAGCTCGTCAGGGACGCCCCCGAGGGCCTCGGCCCAAAATAATTTTTGGAGCCAGCGCCACCCCAGCGATCCGTGGGCTAACACCCACCGAAAATCGCCAAAAAACTGCAGTTTTCACTCTTTCGCCTATGGGACGCCCTAAAAACATCCCAACGGACCCACGGAGCCCATGGATCCGCTTAACAGCTCGTCAGGGACGCCCCCGAGGGCCTCAGCCCAAAATAATTTCCGAAGCCAGCGCCACCCCAGCGATCCGTGGGCTAACACCCACCGAAAATCGCCAAAAAACTGCAGTTTTCACTCTTTCGCCTATGGGACGCCCTAAAAACATCCCAACGGACCCACGGAGCCCATGGATCCGCTTAACAGCTCGTCAGGGACGCCCCCGAGGGCCTCGGCCCAAAATAATTTCCGGAGCCAGCGCCACTCCAGCGATCCGTGGGCTAACACCCACCGAATATCGCCAAAAAACTGCAGTTTTCACTCTTTCGCCTATGGGACGCCCTCAAAACCTCCCAAAGGCCCCACGGAGCCCATGGATCCGCTTAACAGCTCGTCAGGGACGCTCCCGAGGGCCTCGGCCCAAAATAATTTCCGGAGCCAGCGCCACCCCAGCAATCCGTGGGCTAACACCCACCGAAAATCGCCAAAAAACTGCAGTTTTCACTCTTTCGCCTATGGGACGCCCTAAAAACATCCCAACGGACCCACGGAGCCCATGGATCCGCTTAACAGCTCGTCAGGGACGCCCCCGAGGGCCTCGGCCCAAAATAATTTCCGGAGCCAGCGCCACCCCAGCGATCCGTGGGCTAACACCCACCGAAAATCGCCAAAAAACTGCAGTTTTCACTCTTTCGCCTATGGGACGCCCTAAAAACATCCCAACGGACCCACGGAGCCCATGGATCCGCTTAACAGCTCGTCAGGGACGCCCCCGAGGGCCTCGGCCCAAAATAATTTCCGGAGCCAGCGCCACCCCAGCGATCCGTGGGCTAACACCCACCGAAAATCGCCAAAAAACTGCAGTTTTCACTCTTTCGCCTATGGGATGCCCTAAAAACATCCCAACGGACCCACGGAGCCCATGGATCCGCTTAACAGCTCGTCAGGGACGCCCCCGAGGGCCTCGGCCCAAAATAATTTTCGGAGCCAGCGCCACCCCAGCGATCCGTGGGCTAACACCCACCGAAAATCGCCAAAAAACTGCAGTTTTCACTCTTTCGCCTATGGGACGCCCTAAAAACATCCCAACGGACCCACGGAGCCCATGGATCCGCTTAACAGCTCGTCAGGGACGCCCTCGAGGGCCTCGGCCCAAAATAATTTCCGGAGCCAGCGCCACCCCAGCGATCCGTGGGCTAACACCCACCGAAAATCGCTAAAAAACTGCAGTTTTCACTCTTTCGCCTATGGGACGCCCTAAAAACATCCCAACGGACCCACGGAGCCCATGGATCCGCTTAACAGCTCGTCAGGGACGCCCCCGAGGGCCTCGGCCCAAAATAATTTTCGGAGCCAGCGCCACCCCAGCGATCCGTGGGCTAACACCCACCGAAAATCGCCAAAAAACTGCAGTTTTCACTCTTTCGCCTATGGGACGCCCTAAAAACATCCCAACGGACCCACGGAGCCCATGGATCCGCTTAACAGCTCGTTAGGGACGCCCCCGAGGGCCTCGGCCCAAAATAATATCCGGAGCCAGCGCCACCCCAGCGATCCGTGGGCTAACACCCACCGAGAATCGCCAAAAAACTGCAGTTTTCACTCTTTCGCCTATGGGACGCCCTAAAAACATCCCAACGGACCCACGGAGCCCATGGATCCGCTTAACAGCTCGTCAGGGACGCCCCCGAGGGCCTCAGTCCAAAATAATTTCCGGAGCCAGCGCCACCCCAGCGATCCGTGGGCTAACACCCACCGAAAATCGCCAAAAAACTGCAGTTTTCACTCTTTCGCCTATGGGACGCCCTAAAAACATCCCAACGGACCCACGGAGCCCATGGATCCGCTTAACAGCTCGTCAGGGACGCCCCCGAGGGGCTCGGCCCAAAATAATTTCCGGAGCCAGCGCCACCCCAGCGATCCGTGGGCTAACACCCACCGAAAATCGCCAAAAAACTGCCGTTTTCACTCTTTCGCCTCTGGGACGCCCTTAAAACCTCCCACCGGCCCCAAGGAGCCCATGGATCCGCTTAACAGCTCGTCAGGGACGCCCCCGAGGGGCTCGGCCCAAAATAATTTCCGGAGCCAGCGCCACCCCAGCGATCCGTGGGCTAACACACACGGAAAATCGCCAAAAAACTGCCGTTTTCACTCTTTCGCCTCTGGGACGCCCTTAAAACCTCCCACAGGCCCCACGGAGCCCATGGATCCGCTTAACAGCTCGTCAGGGATGCCCCCGAGGGGCTCGGCCCAAAATAATTTCCAGAGCCAGCGCCACCCCAGCGATCCGTGGGCTAACACCCACGGAAAATCGCCAAAAAACTGCCGTTTTCACTCTTTCGCCTCTGGGACGCCATTAAAACCTCCCACAGGCCCCACGGAGCCCATGGATCCGCTTAACAGCTCGTCAGGGACGCCCCCGAGGGGCTCGGCCCAAAATAATTTCCGGAGCCAGCGCCACCCCAGCGATCCGTGGGCTAACACCCACGGAAAATCGTCAAAAAACTGCCGTTTTCACTCTTTCGCCTCTGGGACGCCCTTAAAACCTCCCACAGGCCCCACGGAGCCCATGGATCCGCTTAACAGCTCGTCAGGGACGCCCCCGAGGGGCTCGGCCCAAAATAATTTCCGGAGCCAGCGCCACCCCAGCGATCCGTGGGCTAACACCCACCGAAAATCGCCAAAAAACTGCAGTTTTCACTCTTTCGCCTATGGGACGCCCTAAAAACATCCCAACGGACCCACGGAGCCCATGGATCCGCTTAACAGCTCGTCAAGGACGCCCCCGAGGGCCTCGGCCCAAAATAATTTCCGGAGCCAGCGCCACCCCAGCGATCCGTGGGCTAACACCCACCGAAAATCGCCAAAAAACTGCAGTTTTCACTCTTTCGCCTATGGGACGCCCTAAAAACATCCCAATAGACCCACGGAGCCCATGGATCCGCTTAACAGCTCGTCAGGGACGCCCCCGAGGGCTTCGGCCCAAAATAATTTCCGGAGCCAGCGCCACCCCAGCGATCCGTGGGCTAACACCCACCGAAAATCGCCAAAAAACTGCAGTTTTCACTCTTTCGCCTATGGGACGCCCTAAAAACATCCCAACGGACCCACGGAGCCAATGGATCCGCTTAACAGCTCGTCAGGGACGCCCCCGAGGGCCTCGGCCCAAAATAATTTCCGGAGCCAGCGCCACCCCAGCGATCCGTGGGCTAACACCCACCGAAAATCGCCAAAAAACTGCAGTTTTCACTCTTTCGCCTATGGGACGCCCTAAAAACATCCCAACGGACCCACGGAGCCCATGGATCCGCTTAATAGCTCGTCAGGGACGCCCCCGAGGGCCTCGGCCCAAAATAATTTTCGGAGCCAGCGCCACCCCAGCGATCCGTGGGCTAACACCCACCGAAAATCGCCAAAAAACTGCAGTTTTCACTCTTTCGCCTATGGGACTCCCTAAAAACATCCCAACGGACCCACGGAGCCCATGGATCCGCTTAACAGCTCGTCAGGGACGCCCCCGACGGCCTCGGCCCAAAATAATTTCCGGAGCTAGCGCCACCCCAGCGATCCGTGGGCTAACACCCACCGAAAATCGCCAAAAAACTGCAGTTTTCACTCTTTCGCCTATGGGACGCCCTAAAAACATCCCAACGGACCCACGGAGCCCATGGATCCGCTTAACAGCTCGTCAGGGACGCCCCCGAGGGCCTCGGCCCAAAATAATTTCTGGAGCCAGCGCCACCCCAGCGATCCGTGGGCTAACACCCACCGAAAATCGCCAAAAAACTGCAGTTTTCACTCTTTCGCCTATGGGACGCCCTAAAAACATCCCAACGGACCCACGGAGCCCATGGATCCACTTAACAGCTCGTCAGGGACGCCCCCGAGGGCCTCGGCCCAAAATAATTTTCGGAGCCAGCGCCACCCCAGCGATCCGTGGGCTAACACCCACCGAAAATCGCCAAAAAACTGCAGTTTTCACTCTTTCGCCTATGGGACGCCCTAAAAACATCCCAACGGACCCACGGAGCCCATGGATCCGCTTAACAGCTCGTCAGGGACGCCCCCGAGGGCCTCGGCCCAAAATAATTTCCGGAGCCAGCGCCACCCCAGCGATCCGTGGGCTAACACCCACCGAAAATCACCAAAAAACTGCAGTTTTCACTCTTTCGCCTATGGGACGCCCTAAAAACATCCCAACGGACCCACGGAGCCCATGGATCCGCTTAACAGCTCGTCAGGGATACCTCCGAGGGCCTCGGCCCAAAATAATTTCCGGAGCCAGCGCCACCCCAGCGATCCGTGGGCTAACACCCACCGAAAATTGCCAAAAAACTGCAGTTTTCACTCTTTCGCCTATGGGACGCCCTAAAAACATCCCAACGGACCCACGGAGCCCATGGATCCGCTTAACAGCTCGTCAGTGACGCCCCCGAGGGCCTCGGCCCAAAATAATTTTTGGAGCCAGCGCCACCCCAGCGATCCGTGGGCTAACACCCACCGAAAATTGCCAAAAAACTGCAGTTTTCACTCTTTCGCCTATGGGACGCCCTAAAAACATCCCAACGGACCCACGGAGCCCATGGATCCGCTTAACAGCTCGTCAGGGACGCCCCCGAGGGCCTCAGCCCAAAATAATTTCCGAAGCCAGCGCCACCCCAGCGATCCGTGGGCTAACACCCACCGAAAATCGCCAAAAAACTGCAGTTTTCACTCTTTCGCCTATGGGACGCCCTAAAAACATCCCAACGGACCCACGGAGCCCATGGATCCGCTTAACAGCTCGTCAGGGACGCCCCCGAGGGCCTCGGCCCAAAATAATTTCCGGAGCCAGCGCCACTCCAGCGATCCGTGGGCTAACACCCACCGAATATCGCCAAAAAACTGCAGTTTTCACTCTTTCGCCTATGGGACGCCCTAAAAACATCCCAACGGACCCACGGAGCCCATGGATCCGCTTAACAGCTCGTCAGGGATGCTCCCGAGGGCCTCGGCCCAAAATAATTTCCGGAGCCAGCGCCACCCCAGCAATCCGTGGGCTAACACCCACCGAAAATCGCCAAAAAACTGCAGTTTTCACTCTTTCGCCTATGGGACGCCCTAAAAACATCCCAACGGACCCACGGAGCCCATGGATCCGCTTAACAGCTCGTCAGGGACGCCCCCGAGGGCCTCGGCCCAAAATAATTTCCGGAGCCAGCGCCACCCCAGCGATCCGTGGGCTAACACCCACCGAAAATCGCCAAAAAACTGCAGTTTTCACTCTTTCGCCTATGGGACGCCCTAAAAACATCCCAACGGACCCACGGAGCCCATGGATCCGCTTAACAGCTCGTCAGGGACGCCCCCGAGGGCCTCGGCCCAAAATAATTTCCGGAGCCAGCGCCACCCCAGCGATCCGTGGGCTAACACCCACCGAAAATTGCCAAAAAACTGCAGTTTTCACTCTTTCGCCTATGGGACGCCCTAAAAACATCCCAACGGACCCACGGAGCCCATGGATCCGCTTAACAGCTCGTCAGTGACGCCCCCGAGGGCCTCGGCCCAAAATAATTTTTGGAGCCAGCGCCACCCCAGCGATCCGTGGGCTAACACCCACCGAAAATTGCCAAAAAACTGCAGTTTTCACTCTTTCGCCTATGGGACGCCCTAAAAACATCCCAACGGACCCACGGAGCCCATGGATCCGCTTAACAGCTCGTCAGGGACGCCCCCGAGGGCCTCAGCCCAAAATAATTTCCGAAGCCAGCGCCACCCCAGCGATCCGTGGGCTAACACCCACCGAAAATCGCCAAAAAACTGCAGTTTTCACTCTTTCGCCTATGGGACGCCCTAAAAACATCCCAACGGACCCACGGAGCCCATGGATCCGCTTAACAGCTCGTCAGGGACGCCCCCGAGGGCCTCGGCCCAAAATAATTTCCGGAGCCAGCGCCACTCCAGCGATCCGTGGGCTAACACCCACCGAATATCGCCAAAAAACTGCAGTTTTCACTCTTTCGCCTATGGGACGCCCTAAAAACATCCCAACGGACCCACGGAGCCCATGGATCCGCTTAACAGCTCGTCAGGGATACCTCCGAGGGCCTCGGCCCAAAATAATTTCCGGAGCCAGCGCCACCCCAGCGATCCGTGGGCTAACACCCACCGAAAATTGCCAAAAAACTGCAGTTTTCACTCTTTCGCCTATGGGACGCCCTAAAAACATCCCAACGGACCCACGGAGCCCATGGATCCGCTTAACAGCTCGTCAGTGACGCCCCCGAGGGCCTCGGCCCAAAATAATTTTTGGAGCCAGCGCCACCCCAGCGATCCGTGGGCTAACACCCACCGAAAATTGCCAAAAAACTGCAGTTTTCACTCTTTCGCCTATGGGACGCCCTAAAAACATCCCAACGGACCCACGGAGCCCATGGATCCGCTTAACAGCTCGTCAGGGACGCCCCCGAGGGCCTCAGCCCAAAATAATTTCCGAAGCCAGCGCCACCCCAGCGATCCGTGGGCTAACACCCACCGAAAATCGCCAAAAAACTGCAGTTTTCACTCTTTCGCCTATGGGACGCCCTAAAAACATCCCAACGGACCCACGGAGCCCATGGATCCGCTTAACAGCTCGTCAGGGACGCCCCCGAGGGCCTCGGCCCAAAATAATTTCCGGAGCCAGCGCCACTCCAGCGATCCGTGGGCTAACACCCACCGAATATCGCCAAAAAACTGCAGTTTTCACTCTTTCGCCTATGGGACGCCCTAAAAACATCCCAACGGACCCACGGAGCCCATGGATCCGCTTAACAGCTCGTCAGGGATGCTCCCGAGGGCCTCGGCCCAAAATAATTTCCGGAGCCAGCGCCACCCCAGCAATCCGTGGGCTAACACCCACCGAAAATCGCCAAAAAACTGCAGTTTTCACTCTTTCGCCTATGGGACGCCCTAAAAACATCCCAACGGACCCACGGAGCCCATGGATCCGCTTAACAGCTCGTCAGGGATACCTCCGAGGGCCTCGGCCCAAAATAATTTCCGGAGCCAGCGCCACCCCAGCGATCCGTGGGCTAACACCCACCGAAAATCGCCAAAAAACTGCAGTTTTCACTCTTTCGCCTATGGGACGCCCTAAAAACATCCCAACGGACCCACGGAGCCCATGGATCCGCTTAACAGCTCGTCAGGGACGCCCCCGAGGGCCTCGGCCCAAAATAATTTCCGGAGCCAGCGCCACCCCAGCGATCCGTGGGCTAACACCCACCGAAAATTGCCAAAAAACTGCAGTTTTCACTCTTTCGCCTATGGGACGCCCTAAAAACATCCCAACGGACCCACGGAGCCCATGGATCCGCTTAACAGCTCGTCAGGGACGCCCCCGAGGGCCTCGGCCCAAAATAATTTTCGGAGCCAGCGCCACCCCAGCGATCCGTGGGCTAACACCCACCGAAAATCGCCAAAAAACTGCAGTTTTCACTCTTTCGCCTATGGGACGCCCTAAAAACATCCCAACGGACCCACGGAGCCCATGGATCCGCTTAACAGCTCGTCAGGGACGCCCCCGAGGGCCTCGGCCCAAAATAATTTCCGGAGCCAGCGCCACCCCAGCGATCCGTGGGCTAACACCCACCGAAAATCGCTAAAAAACTGCAGTTTTCACTCTTTCGCCTATGGGACGCCCTAAAAACATCCCAACGGACCCACGGAGCCCATGGATCCGC
This sequence comes from Capsicum rhomboideum, assembly GCA_031232105.1. Lineage (NCBI taxonomy): Eukaryota > Viridiplantae > Streptophyta > Magnoliopsida > Solanales > Solanaceae > Capsicum > Capsicum rhomboideum. Next base: position 172,483,829 of record CP124714.1, read on the forward strand.
TTAACAGCTCGTCAGGGACGCCCCCGAGGGCCTCGGCCCAAAATAATTTTCGGAGCCAGCGCCACCCCAGCGATCCGTGGGCTAACACCCACCGAAAATCGCCAAAAAACTGCAGTTTTCACTCTTTCGCCTATGGGACGCCCTAAAAACATCCCAACGGACCCACGGAGCCCATGGATCCGCTTAACAGCTCGTTAGGGACGCCCCCGAGGGCCTCGGCCCAAAATAATATCCGGAGCCAGCGCCACCCCAGCGATCCGTGGGCTAACACCCACCGAGAATCGCCAAAAAACTGCAGTTTTCACTCTTTCGCCTATGGGACGCCCTAAAAACATCCCAACGGACCCACGGAGCCCATGGATCCGCTTAACAGCTCGTCAGGGACGCCCCCGAGGGCCTCAGTCCAAAATAATTTCCGGAGCCAGCGCCACCCCAGCGATCCGTGGGCTAACACCCACCGAAAATCGCCAAAAAACTGCAGTTTTCACTCTTTCGCCTATGGGACGCCCTAAAAACATCCCAACGGACCCACGGAGCCCATGGATCCGCTTAACAGCTCGTCAGGGACGCCCCCGAGGGGCTCGGCCCAAAATAATTTCCGGAGCCAGCGCCACCCCAGCGATCCGTGGGCTAACACCCACCGAAAATCGCCAAAAAACTGCCGTTTTCACTCTTTCGCCTCTGGGACGCCCTTAAAACCTCCCACCGGCCCCAAGGAGCCCATGGATCCGCTTAACAGCTCGTCAGGGACGCCCCCGAGGGGCTCGGCCCAAAATAATTTCCGGAGCCAGCGCCACCCCAGCGATCCGTGGGCTAACACACACGGAAAATCGCCAAAAAACTGCCGTTTTCACTCTTTCGCCTCTGGGACGCCCTTAAAACCTCCCACAGGCCCCACGGAGCCCATGGATCCGCTTAACAGCTCGTCAGGGATGCCCCCGAGGGGCTCGGCCCAAAATAATTTCCAGAGCCAGCGCCACCCCAGCGATCCGTGGGCTAACACCCACGGAAAATCGCCAAAAAACTGCCGTTTTCACTCTTTCGCCTCTGGGACGCCATTAAAACCTCCCACAGGCCCCACGGAGCCCATGGATCCGCTTAACAGCTCGTCAGGGACGCCCCCGAGGGGCTCGGCCCAAAATAATTTCCGGAGCCAGCGCCACCCCAGCGATCCGTGGGCTAACACCCACGGAAAATCGTCAAAAAACTGCCGTTTTCACTCTTTCGCCTCTGGGACGCCCTTAAAACCTCCCACAGGCCCCACGGAGCCCATGGATCCGCTTAACAGCTCGTCAGGGACGCCCCCGAGGGGCTCGGCCCAAAATAATTTCCGGAGCCAGCGCCACCCCAGCGATCCGTGGGCTAACACCCACGGAAAATCGCCAAAAAACTGCCGTTTTCACTCTTTCGCCTCTGGGACGCCCTTAAAACCTCCCACAGGCCCCACGGAGCCCATGGATCCGCTTAACAGCTCGTCAGGGACGCCCCCGAGGGGCTCGGCCCAAAATAATTTCCGGAGCCAGCGCCACCCCAGCGATCCGTGGGCTAACACCCACGGAAAATCGCCAAAAAACTGCCGTTTTCACTCTTTCGCCTCTGGGACGCCCTTAAAACCTCCCACAGGCCCCACGGAGCCCATGGATCCGCTTAACAGCTCGTCAGGGACGCCCCCGAAGGGCTCTGCCCAAAATAATTTCCGGAGCCAGCGCCACCCCAGCGATCCGTGGGCTAACACCCACGGAAAATCGCCAAAAAACTGCCGTTTTCACTCTTTCGCCTCTGGGACGCCCTTAAAACCTCCCACAGGCCCCACGGAGCCCATGGATCCGCTTAACAGCTCGTCAGGGACGCCCCCGAGGGGCTCGGCCCAAAATAATTTCCGGAGCCAGCGCCACCCCAGCGATCCGTGGGCTAACACCCACGGAAAATCGCCAAAAAACTGCCGTTTTCACTCTTTCGCCTCTGGGACGCCCTTAAAACCTCCCACAGGACCCACGGAGCCCATGGATCCGCTTAACAGCTCGTCAGGGACGCCCCCGAGGGGCTCGGCCCAAAATAATTTCCGGAGCCAGCGCCACCCCAGCGATCCGTGGGCTAACACCCACGGAAAATCGCCAAAAAACTGCCGTTTTCACTCTTTCGCCTCTGGGACGCCCTTAAAACCTCCCACAGGCCCCACGGAGCCCATGGATCCGCTTAACAGCTCGTCAGGGACGCCCCCGAGGGGCTCGGCCCAAAATAATTTCCGGAGCCAGCGCCACCCCAGCGATCCGTGGGCTAACACCCACGGAAAATCGCCAAAAAACTGTCGTTTTCACTCTTTCGCCTCTGGGACGCCCTTAAAACCTCCCACAGGCCCCACGGAGCCCATGGATCCGCTTAACAGCTCGTCAGGGACGCCCCCGAGGGGCTCGGCCCAAAATAATTTCTGGAGCCAGCGCCACCCCAGCGATCCGTGGGCTAACACCCACGGAAAATCGCCAAAAAACTGCCGTTTTCACTCTTTCGCCTCTGGGATGCCCTTAAAACCTCCCACAGGCCCCACGGAGCCCATGGATCTGCTTAACAGCTCGTCAGGGACGCCCCCGAGGGGCTCGGTCCAAAATAATTTCCGGAGCCAGCGCCACCCCAGCGATCCGTGGGCTAACACCCACGGAAAATCGCCAAAAAACTGCCGTTTTCACTCTTTCGCCTCTGGGACGCCCTTAAAACCTCCCACAGGCCCCCACGGAGCCCATGGATCCGCTTAACAGCTCGTCAGGGACGCCCCCGAGGGGCTCGGCCCAAAATAATTTCCGGAGCCAGCGCCACCCCAGCGATCCGTGGGCTAACACCCACGGAAAATCGCCAAAAAACTGCCGTTTTCACTCTTTCGCCTCTGGGACGCCCTTAAAACCTCCCACAGGCCCCACGGAGCCCATGGATCCGCTTAACAGCTCGTCAGGGACGCCCCCGAGGGGCTCGGCCCAAAATAATTTCCGGAGCCAGCGCCACCCCAGCGATCCGTGGGCTAACACCCACGGAAAATCGCCAAAAAACTGCCGTTTTCACTCTTTCGCCTCTGGGACGTCCTTAAAACCTCCCACAGGCCCCACGGAGCCCATGGATCCGCTTAACAGCTCGTCAGGGACGCCCCCGAGGGGCTCGGCCCAAAATAATTTCCGGAGCCAGCGCCACCCCAGCGATCCGTGGGCTAACACCCACCGAAAATCGCCAAAAAACTGCAGTTTTCACTCTTTCGCCTATGGGACGCCCTAAAAACATCCCAACGGACCCACGGAGCCCATGGATCCGCTTCACAGCTCGTCAGGGACGCCCCCGAGGGGCTCGGCCCAAAATAATTTCCGGAGCCAGCGCCACCCCAGCGATCCGTGGGCTAACACCCACCGAAAATCGCCAAAAAACTGCCGTTTTCACTCTTTCGCCTCTGGGACGCCCTTAAAACCTCCCACCGGCCCCAAGGAGCCCATGGATCCGCTTAACAGCTCGTCAGGGACGCCCCCGAGGGGCTCGGCCCAAAATAATTTCCGGAGCCAGCGCCACCCCAGCGATCCGTGGGCTAACACACACGGAAAATCGCCAAAAAACTGCCGTTTTCACTCTTTCGCCTCTGGGACGCCCTTAAAACCTCCCACAGGCCCCACGGAGCCCATGGATCCGCTTAACAGCTCGTCAGGGATGCCCCCGAGGGGCTCGGCCCAAAATAATTTCCAGAGCCAGCGCCACCCCAGCGATCCGTGGGCTAACACCCACGGAAAATCGCCAAAAAACTGCCGTTTTCACTCTTTCGCCTCTGGGACGCCATTAAAACCTCCCACAGGCCCCACGGAGCCCATGGATCCGCTTAACAGCTCGTCAGGGACGCCCCCGAGGGGCTCGGCCCAAAATAATTTCCGGAGCCAGCGCCACCCCAGCGATCCGTGGGCTAACACCCACGGAAAATCGCCAAAAAACTGCCGTTTTCACTCTTTCGCCTCTGGGACGCCCTTAAAACCTCCCACAGGCCCCACGGAGCCCATGGATCCGCTTAACAGCTCGTCAGGGACGCCCCCGAGGGGCTCGGCCCAAAATAATTTCCGGAGCCAGCGCCACCCCAGCGATCCGTGGGCTAACACCCACGGAAAATCGCCAAAAAACTGCCGTTTTCACTCTTTCGCCTCTGGGACGCCCTTAAAACCTCCCACAGGCCCCACGGAGCCCATGGATCCGCTTAACAGCTCGTCAGGGACGCCCCCGAGGGGCTCGGCCCAAAATAATTTCCGGAGCCAGCGCCACCCCAGCGATCCGTGGGCTAACACCCACGGAAAATCGCCAAAAAACTGCCGTTTTCACTCTTTCGCCTCTGGGACGCCCTTAAAACCTCCCACAGGCCCCACGGAGCCCATGGATCCACTTAACAGCTCGTCAGGGACGCCCCCGAAGGGCTCGGCCCAAAATAATTTCCGGAGCCAGCGCCACCCCAGCGATCCGTGGGCTAACACCCACGGAAAATCGCCAAAAAACTGCCGTTTTCACTCTTTCGCCTCTGGGACGCCCTTAAAACCTCCCACAGGCCCCACGGAGCCCATGGATCCGCTTAACAGCTCGTCAGGGACGCCCCCGAGGGGCTCGGCCCAAAATAATTTCCGGAGCCAGCGCCACCCCAGCGATCCGTGGGCTAACACCCACGGAAAATCGCCAAAAAACTGCCGTTTTCACTCTTTCGCCTCTGGGACGCCCTTAAAACCTCCCACAGGACCCACGGAGCCCATGGATCCGCTTAACAGCTCGTCAGGGACGCCCCCGAGGGGCTCGGCCCAAAATAATTTCCGGAGCCAGCGCCACCCCAGCGATCCGTGGGCTAACACCCACGGAAAATCGCCAAAAAACTGCCGTTTTCACTCTTTCGCCTCTGGGACGCCCTTAAAACCTCCCACAGGCCCCACGGAGCCCATGGATCCGCTTAACAGCTCGTCAGGGACGCCCCCGAGGGCTCGGCCCAAAATAATTTCCGGAGCCAGCGCCACCCCAGCGATCCGTGGGCTAACACCCACGGAAAATCGCCAAAAAACTGCCGTTTTCACTCTTTCGCCTCTGGGACGCCCTTAAAACCTCCCACAGGCCCCACGGAGCCCATGGATCCGCTTAACAGCTCGTCAGGGACGCCCCCGAGGGGCTCGGCCCAAAATAATTTCTGGAGCCAGCGCCACCCCAGCGATCCGTGGGCTAACACCCACGGAAAATCGCCAAAAAACTGCCGTTTTCACTCTTTCGCCTCTGGGATGCCCTTAAAACCTCCCACAGGCCCCACGGAGCCCATGGATCTGCTTAACAGCTCGTCAGGGACGCCCCCGAGGGGCTCGGTCCAAAATAATTTCCGGAGCCAGCGCCACCCCAGCGATCCGTGGGCTAACACCCACGGAAAATCGCCAAAAAACTGCCGTTTTCACTCTTTCGCCTCTGGGACGCCCTTAAAACCTCCCACAGGCCCCACGGAGCCCATGGATCCGCTTAACAGCTCGTCAGGGACGCCCCCGAGGGGGTCGGCCCAAAATAATTTCCGGAGCCAGCGCCACCCCAGCGATCCGTGGGCTAACACCCACGGAAAATCGCCAAAAAACTGCCGTTTTCACTCTTTCGCCTCTGGGACGCCCTTAAAACCTCCCACAGGCCCCACGGAGCCCATGGATCCGCTTAACAGCTCGTCAGGGACGCCCCCGAGGGCTCGGCCCAAAATAATTTCCGGAGCCAGCGCCACCCCAGCGATCCGTGGGCTAACACCCACGGAAAATCGCCAAAAAACTGCCGTTTTCACTCTTTCGCCTCTGGGACGCCCTTAAAACCTCCCACAGGCCCCACGGAGCCCATGGATCCACTTAACAGCTCGTCAGGGACGCCCCCGAGGGGCTCGGTCCAAAATAATTTCCGGAGCCAGCGCCACCCCAGCGATCCGTGGGCTAACACCCACGGAAAATCGCCAAAAAACTGCCGTTTTCACTCTTTCGCCTCTGGGATGCCCTTAAAACCTCCCACAGGCCCCACGGAGCCCATGGATCCGCTTAACAGCTCGTCAGGGACGCCCCCGAGGGGTTCGGCCCAAAATAATTTCCGGAGCCAGCGCCACCCCAGCGATCCGTGGGCTAACACCCACGGAAAATCGCCAAAAAACTGCCGTTTTCACTCTTTCGCCTCTGGGACGCCCTTAAAACCTCCCACAGGCCCCACGGAGCCCATGGATCCGCTTAACAGCTCGTCAGGGATGCCCCCGAGGGGCTCGGCCCAAAATAATTTCCGGAGCCAGCGCCACCCCAGCGATCCGTGGGCTAACACCCACGGAAAATCGCCAAAAAACTGCCGTTTTCACTCTTTCGCCTCTGGGATGCCCTTAAAACCTCCCACAGGCCCCACGGAGCCCATGGATCCGCTTAACAGCTCGTCAGGGACGCCCCCGAGGGGCTCGGCCCAAAATAATTTCCGGAGCCAGCGCCACCCCAGCGATCCGTGGGCTAACACCCACGGAAAATCGCCAAAAAACTGCCGTTTTCACTCTTTCGCCTCTGGGACGCCCTTAAAACCTCCCACAGGCCCCACGGAACCCATGGATCCGCTTAACAGCTCGTCAGGGACGCCCCCGAGGGGCTCGGCCCAAAATAATTTCCGGAGCCAGCGCCACCCCAGCGATCCGTGGGCTGACACCCACGGAAAATCGCCAAAAAACTGCCGTTTTCACTCTTTCGCCTCTGGGACGCCCTTAAAACCTCCCACAGGCCCCACGGAGCCCATGGATCCGCTTAACAGCTCGTCAGGGACGCCCCCGAGGGGCTCGGTCCAAAATAATTTCCGGAGCCAGCGCCACCCCAGCGATCCGTGGGCTAACACCCACGGAAAATCGCCAAAAAACTGCCGTTTTCACTCTTTCGCATCTGGGACGCCCTTAAAACCTCCCACAGGCCCCACGGAGCCCATGGATCCGCTTAACAGCTCATCAGGGACGCCCCCGAGGGGCTCGGCCCAAAATAATTTCCGGAGCCAGCGCCACCCCAGCGATCCGTGGGCTAACACCCACGGAAAATCGCCAAAAAACTGCCGTTTTCACTCTTTCGCCTCTGGGACGCCCTTAAAACCTCCCACCGGCCCCAAGGAGCCCATGGATCCGCTTAACAGCTCTTCAGGGACGCCCCCGAGGGGCTCGGTCCAAAATAATTTCCGGAGCCAGCGCCACCCCAGCGATCCGTGGGCTAACACCCACGAAAAATCGCCAAAAAACTACCGTTTTCACTCTTTCGCCTCTGGGACGCCCTTAAAACCTCCCACCGGCCCCAAGGAGCCCATGGATCCGCTTAACAGCTCGTCAGGGACGCCCCCGAGGGGCTCGGCCCAAAATAATTTCCGGAGCCAGCGCCACCCCAGCGATCCGTGGGCTAACACCCACCGAAAATCGCCAAAAAACTGCAGTTTTCACTCTTTCGCCTATGGGACGCCCTAAAAACATCCCAACGGACCCACGGAGCCCATGGATCCGCTTAACAGCTCGTCAGGGACGCCCCCGAGGGCCTCGACCCAAAATAATTTCCGGATCCAGCGCCACCCCAGCGATCCGTGGGCTAACACCCACCGAAAATCGCCAAAAAACTGCAGTTTTCACTCTTTCGCCTATGGGACGCCCTAAAAACATCCCAACGGACCCACGGAGCCCGTGGATCCGCTTAACAGCTCGTCAGGGACGCCCCCGAGGGCCTCGGCCCAAAATAATTTCCGGAGCCAGCGCCACCCCAGCGATCCGTGGGCTAACACCCACCGAAAATCGCCAAAAAACTGCAGTTTTCACTCTTTCGCCTATGGGATGCCCTAAAAACATCCCAACGGACCCACGGAGCCCATGGATCCGCTTAACAGCTCGTCAGGGACGCCCCCGAGGGCCTCGGCCCAAAATAATTTCCGGAGCCAGCGCCACCCCAGCGATCCGTGGGCTAACACCCACCGAAAATCGCCAAAAAACTGCAGTTTTCACTCTTTCGCCTATGGGACGCCCTAAAAACATCCCAACGGACCCACGGAGCCCATGGATCCGCTTAACAGCTCGTCAGGGATGCCCCCGAGGGCCTCGGCCCAAAATAATTTCCAGAGCCAGCACCACCCCAGCGATCCGTGGGCTAACACCCACCGAAAATCGCCAAAAAACTGCAGTTTTCACTCTTTCGCCTATGGGACGCCCTAAAAACATCCCAACGGACCCACGGAGCCCATGGATCCGCTTAACAGCTCGTCAGGGACGCCCCCGAGGGCCTCGGCCCAAAATAATTTCCGGAGCCAGCGCCACCCCAGCGATCCGTGGGCTAACACCCACCGAAAATCGCCAAAAAACTGCAGTTTTCACTCTTTCGCCTATGGGACGCCCTAAAAACATCCCAATGGACCCACGGAGCCCATGGATCCGCTTAACAGCTCGTCAGGGACTCCCCCGAGGGCCTCGGCCCAAAATAATTTCCGGAGCCAGCGCCACCCCAGCGATCCGTGGGCTAATCGCCAAAAAACTGCAGTTTTTACTCTTTCGCATATGGGACGCCCTAAAAACATCCCAACGGACCCACGGAGCCCATGGATCCGCTTAACAGCTCGTCAGGGACGCCCCCGAGGGCCTCGGCCCAAAATAATTTCCGGAGCCAGCGCCACCCCAGCGATCCGTGGGCTAACACCCACCGAAAATCGCCAAAAAACTGCAGTTTTCACTCTTTCGCCTATGGGACGCCCTAAAAACATCCCAACGGACCCACGGAGCCCATGGATCCGCTTAACAGCTCGTCAGGGACGCCCCCGAGGGCCTCGGCCCAAAATAATTTCCGGAGCCAGCGCCACCCCAGCGATCCGTGGGCTAACACCCACCGAAAATCGCCAAAAAACTGCAGTTTTCACTCTTTCGCCTATGGGATGCCCTAAAAACATCCCAACGGACCCACGGAGCCCATGGATCCACTTAACAGCTCGTCAGGGACGCCCCCGAGGGCCTCGGCCCAAAATAATTTCCGGAGCCAGCGCCACCCCAGCGATCCGTGGGCTAACACCCACCGAAAATCGCCAAAAAACTGCAGTTTTCACTCTTTCGCCTATGGGACGCCCTAAAAACATCCCAACGGACCCACGAAGCCCATGGATCCGCTTAACAGCTCGTCAGGGACGCCCCCGAGGGCCTCGGCCCAAAATAATTTCCGGAGCCAGCGCCACCCCAGCGATCCGTGGGCTAACACCCATCGAAAATCGCCAAAAAACTGCAGTTTTCACTCTTTCGCCTATGGGACGACCTAAAAACATCCCAACGAACCCACGGAGCCCATGGATCCGCTTAACAGCTCGTCAGGGACACCCCCGAGGGCCTCGGCCCAAAATAATTTCCGGAGCCAGCGCCACCCCAGCGATCCGTGGGCTAACACCCACCGAAAATCGCCAAAAAACTGCAGTTTTCACTCTTTGGCCTATGGGACGCCCTAAAAACATCCCAACAGACCCACGGAGCCCATGGATCCGCTTAACAGCTCGTCAGGGACGCCCCCGAGGGCTTCGGCCCAAAATAATTTCCGGAGCCAGCGCCACCCCAGCGATCCGTGGGCTAACACCCACCGAAAATCGCCAAAAAACTGCAGTTTTCACTCTTTCGCCTATGGGACGCCCTAAAAACATCCCAACGGACCCACGGAGCCAATGGATCCGCTTAACAGCTCGTCAGGGACGCCCCCGAGGGCCTCGGTCCAAAATAATTTCTGGAGCCAGCGCCACCCCAGCGATCCGTGGGCTAACACCCACCGAAAATCGCCAAAAAACTGCAGTTTTCACTCTTTCGCCTATGGGACGCCCTAAAAACATCCCAACGGACCCATGGAGCCCATGGATCCGCTTAACAGCTCGTCAGGGACGCCCCCGAGGGCCTCGGCCCAAAATAATTTCCGGAGCCAGCGCCACCCCAGCGATCCGTGGGCTAACACCCACCGAAAATCGCCAAAAAACTGCAGTTTTCACTCTTTCGCCTATGGGACGCCCTAAAAACATCCCAACGGACCCACGGAGCCCATGGATCCGCTTAACAGCTTGTCAGGGACGCCCCCGAGGGCCTCGGCCCAAAATAATTTCCGGAGCCAGCGCCACCCCAGCGATCCGTGGGCTAACACCCACCGAAAATCGCCAAAAAACTGCAGTTTTCACTCTTTCGCCTATGGGACGCCCTAAAAACATCCCAACGGACCCACGGAGCCCATGGATCCGCTTAACAGCTCGTCAGGGACGCCCCCGAGGGCCTCGGCCCAAAATAATTTCTGGAGCCAGCGCCACCCCAGCGATCCGTGGGCTAACACCCACCGAAAATCGCCAAAAAACTACAGTTTTCACTCTTTCGCCTATGGGACGCCCTAAAAACATCCCAACGGACCCACGGAGCCCATGGATCCGCTTAACAGCTCGTCAGGGACGCCCCCGAGGGCCTCGGCCCAAAATAATTTCCGGAGCCAGCGCTACCCCAGCGATCCGTGGGCTAACACCCACCGAAAATCGCCAAAAAACTGCAGTTTTCACTCTTTCGCCAATGGGACGCCCTAAAAACATCCCAACGGACCCACGGAGCCCATGGATCCGCTTAACAGCTCGTCAGGGACGCCCCCGAGGGCCTCGGCCCAAAATAATTTCCGGAGCCAGCGCCACCCCAGCGATCCGTGGGCTAACACCCACCGAAAATCGCCAAAAAACTGCAGTTTTCACTCTTTCGCCTATGGGACGCCCTAAAAACATCCCAACGGACCCACGGAGCCCATGGATCCGCTTAACAGCTCGTCAGGGACGCCCCCGAGGGCCTCGACCCAAAATAATTTCCGGAGCCAGCGCCACCCCAGCGATCCGTGGGCTAACACCCACCGAAAATTGCCAAAAAACTGCAGTTTTCACTCTTTCGCCTATGGGACGCCCTAAAAACATCCCAACGGACCCACGGAGCCCATGGATCCGCTTAACAGCTCGTCAGGGACGCCCCTGAGGGCCTCGGCCCAAAATAATTTCCGGAGCCAGCGCCACCCCAGCGATCCGTGGGCTAACACCCACCGAAAATCGCCAAAAAACTGCAGTTTTCACTCTTTCGCCTATGGGACGCCCTAAAAACATCCCAACGGACCCACGGAGCCCATGGATCCGCTTAACAGCTCGTCAGGGATGCCCCCGAGGGCCTCGGCCCAAAATAATTTCCGGAGCCAGCGCCACCCCAGCGATCCGTGGGCTAACACCCACCGAAAATCGCCAAAAAACTGCAGTTTTCACTCTTTCGCCTATGGGACGCCCTAAAAACATCCCAACGGACCCACGGAGCCCATGGATCCGCTTAACAGCTCGTCAGGGACGCCCCCGAGGGCCTCGGCCCAAAATAATTTCCGGAGCCAGCGCCACCCCAGCGATCCGTGGGCTAACACCCACCGAAAATCGCCAAAAAACTGCAGTTTTCACTCTTTCGCCTATGGGACGCCCTAAAAACATCCCAACGGACCCACGGAGCCCATGGATCCGCTTAACAGCTCGTCAGGGACGCCCCCGAGGGCCTCGGCCCAAAATAATTTCCGGAACCAGCGCCACCCCAGCGATCCGTGGGCTAACACCCACCGAAAATCGCCAAAAAACTGCAGTTTTCACTCTTTCGCCTATGGGACGCCCTAAAAACATCCCAACGGACCCACGGAGCCCATGGATCCGCTTAACAGCTCGTCAAGGACGCCCCCGAGGGCCTCGGCCCAAAATAATTTCCGGAGCCAGCGCCACCCCAGCGATCCGTGGGCTAACACCCACCGAAAATCGCCAAAAAACTGCAGTTTTCACTCTTTCACCTATGGGACGCCCTAAAAACATCCCAACGGACCCACGGAGCCCATGGATCCGCTTAACAGCTCGTCAGGGACGCCCCCGAGGGCCTCGGCCCAAAATAATTTTCGGAGCCAGCGCCACCCCAGCGATCCGTGGGCTAACACCCACCGAAAATCGCCAAAAAACTGCAGTTTTCACTCTTTCGCCTATGGGACGCCCTAAAAACATCCCAACGGACCCACGGAGCCCATGGATCCGCTTAACAGCTCGTCAGGGACGCCCCCGAGGGCCTCGGCCCAAAATAATTTCCGGAGCCAGCGCCACCCCAGCGATCCGTGGGCTAACACCCACCGAAAATTGCCAAAAAACTACAGTTTTCACTCTTTCGCCTATGGGATGCCCTAAAAACATCCCAACGGACCCACGGAGCCCATGGATCCGCTTAACAGCTCGTCAGGGACGCCCCCGAGGGCCTCGGGCCCAAAATAATTTCCGGAGCCAGCGCCACCCCAGCGATCCGTGGGCTAACACCCACCGAAAATCGCCAAAAAACTGCAGTTTTCACTCTTTCGCCTATGGGACGCCCTAAAAACATCCCAACGGACCCACGGAGCCCATGGATCCGCTTAACAGCTCGTCAGGGACGCCCCCGAGGGCCTCGGCCCAAAATAATTTCCGGAGCCAGTGCCACCCCAGCGATCCGTGGGCTAACACCCACCGAAAATTGCCAAAAAACTGCAGTTTTCACTCTTTCGCCTATGGGACGCCCTAAAAACATCCCAACGGACCCACGGAGCCCATGGATCCGCTTAACAGCTCGTCAGGGACGCCCCCGAGGGCCTCGGCCCAAAATAATTTTCGGAGCCAGCGCCACCCCAGCGATCCGTGGGCTAACACCCACCGAAAATCGCTAAAAAACTGCAGTTTTCACTCTTTCGCCTATGGGACGCCCTAAAAACATCCCAACGGACCCACGGAGCCCATGGATCCGCTTAACAGCTCGTCAGGGACGCCCCCGAGGGCCTCGGCCCAAAATAATTTCCGGAGCCAGCGCCACCCCAGCGATCCGTGGGCTAACACCCACCGAAAATCGCCAAAAAACTGCAATTTTCACTCTTTCGCCTATGGGACGCCCTAAAAACATCCCAACGGACCCACGGAGCCCATGGATCCGCTTAACAGCTCGTCAGGGACGCCCCCGAGGGCCTCGGCCCAAAATAATTTCCGGAGCCAGCGCCACCCCAGCGATCCGTGGGCTAACACCCACCGAAAATCGCCAAAAAACTGCAGTTTTCACTCTTTCGCCTATGGGACGCCCTAAAAACATCCCAACGGACCCACGGAGCCCATGGATCCGCTTAACAGCTCGTCAGGGACGCCCCCGAGGGCCTCGGCCTAAAATAATTTCCGGAGCCAGCGCCACCCCAGCGATCCGTGGGCTGACACCCACCGAAAATCGCCAAAAAACTGCAGTTTTCACTCTTTCGCCTATGGGACGCCCTAAAAACATCCCAACGGACCCACGGAGCCCATGGATCCGCTTAACAGCTCGTCAGGGACGCCCCCGAGGGCCTCGGCCCAAAATAATTTCCGGAGCCAGCGCCACCCCAGCGATCCGTGGGCTAACACCCACCGAAAATCGCCAAAAAACTGCAGTTTTCACTCTTTCGCCTATGGGATGCCCTAAAAACATCCCAACGGACCCACGGAGCCCATGGATCCGCTTAACAGCTCGTCAGGGATGCCCCCGAGGGCCTCGGCCCAAAATAATTTCCGGAGCCAGCGCCACCCCAGCGATCCGTGGGCTAACACACACCGAAAATCGCCAAAAAACTGCAGTTTTCACTCTTTCGCCTATGGGATGCCCTAAAAACATCCCAACGGACCCACGGAGCCCATTGATCCACTTAACAGCTCGTCAGGGACGCCCCCGAGGGCCTCGGCCCAAAATAATTTCCGGAGCCAGCGCCACCCCAGCGATCCGTGGGCTAACACCCACCGAAAATCGCCAAAAAACTGCAATTTTCACTCTTTCGCCTATGGGACGCCCTAAAAACATCCCAACGGACCCACGGAGCCCATGGATCCGCTTAACAGCTCGTCAGGGACGCCCCCGAGGGCCTCGGCCCAAAATAATTTCCGGAGCCAGCGCCACCCCAGCGATCCGTGGGCTAACACCCACCGAAAATCGCCAAAAAACTGCAGTTTTCACTCTTTCGCCTATGGGACGCCCTAAAAACATCCCAACGGACCCACGGAGCCCATGGATCCGCTTAACAGCTCGTCAGGGACGCCCCCGAGGGCCTCGGTCTAAAATAATTTCCGGAGCCAGCGCCACCCCAGCGATCCGTGGGCTGACACCCACCGAAAATCGCCAAAAAACTGCAGTTTTCACTCTTTCGCCTATGGGACGCCCTAAAAACATCCCAACGGACCCACGGAGCCCATGGATCCGCTTAACAGCTCGTCAGGGACGCCCCCGAGGGCCTCGGCCCAAAATAATTTCCGGAGCCAGCGCCACCCCAGCGATCCGTGGGCTAACACCCACCGAAAATCGCCAAAAAACTGCAGTTTTCACTCTTTCGCCTATGGGATGCCCTAAAAACATCCCAACGGACCCACGGAGCCCATGGATCCGCTTAACAGCTCGTCAGGGATGCCCCCGAGGGCCTCGGCCCAAAATAATTTCCGGAGCCAGCGCCACCCCAGCGATCCGTGGGCTAACACACACCGAAAATCGCCAAAAAACTGCAGTTTTCACTCTTTCGCCTATGGGACGCCCTAAAAACATCCCAACGGACCCACGGAGCCCATGGATCCGCTTAACAGCTCGTCAGGGACGCCCCCGAGGGCCTCGGCCCAAAATAATTTCCAGAGCCAGCGCCACCCCAGCGATCCGTGGGCTAACACCCACCGAAAATCGCCAAAAAACTGCAGTTTTCACTCTTTCGCCTATGGGACGCCCTAAAAACATCCCAACGGACCCACGGAGCCCATGGATCCGCTTAACAGCTCGTCAGGGACGCCCCCGAGGGCCTCGGCCCAAAATAATTTTCGGAGCCAGCGCCACCCCAGCGATCCGTGGGCAAACACCCACCGAAAATCGCCAAAAAACTGCAGTTTTCACTCTTTCGCCTATGGGACGCCCTAAAAACATCCCAACGGACCCACGGAGCACATGGATCCGCTTAACAGCTCGTCAGGGACGCCCCCGAGGGGCTCGGCCCAAAATAATTTCCGGAGCCAGCGCCACCCCAGCGATCCGTGGGCTAACACCCACGGAAAATCGCCAAAAAACTGCCGTTTTCACTCTTTCGCCTCTGGGACGCCCTTAAAACCTCCCACAGGCCCCACGGAGCCCATGGATCCGCTTAACAGCTCGTCAGGGACGCCCCCGAGGGGCTCGGCCCAAAATAATTTCCGGAGCCAGCGCCACCCCAGCGATCCGTGGGCTAACACCCACGGAAAATCGCCAAAAAACTGCCGTTTTCACTCTTTCGCCTCTGGGACGCCCTTAAAACCTCCCACAGGCCCCACGGAGCCCATGGATCCGCTTAACAGCTCGTCAGGGACGCCCCCGAGGGGCTCGGCCCAAAATAATTTCCGGAGCCAGCGCCACCCCAGCGATCCGTGGGCTAACACCCACGGAAAATAGCCAAAAAACTGCCGTTTTCACTCTTTCGCCTCTGGGACGCCCTTAAAACCTCCCACAGGCCCCACGGAGCCCATGGATCCGCTTAACAGCTCGTCAGGGACGCCCCCGAGGGCCTCGGCCTAAAATAATTTCCAGAGCCAGCGCCACCCCAGCGATCCGTGGGCTAACACCCACCGAAAATCGCCAAAAAACTGCAGTTTTCACTCTTTCGCCTATGGGACGCCCTAAAAACATCCCAACGGACCCACGGAGCCCATGGATCCGCTTAACAGCTCGTCAGGGACGCCCCCGAGGGCCTCGGCCCAAAATAATTTCCGGAGCCAGCGCCACCCCAGCGATCCGTGGGCTAACACCCACCGAAAATCGCCAAAAAACTGCAGTTTTCACTCTTTCGCCTATGGGACGCCCTAAAAACATCCCAACGGACCCACGGAGCCCATGGATCCGCTTAACAGCTCGTCAGGGACGCCCCCGAGGGCCTCGGCCCAAAATAATTTCCGGAGCCAGCGCCACCCCAGCGATCCGTGGGCTAACACCCACCGAAAATCGCCAAAAAACAGCAGTTTTCACTCTTTCGCCTATGGGACGCCCTAAAAACATCCCAACGGACCCACGGAGCCCATGGATCCGCTTAACAGCTCGTCAGGGACGCCCCCGAGGGCCTCGGCCCAAAATAATTTCCAGAGCCAGCGCCACCCCAGCGATCCGTGGGCTAACACCCACCGAAAATCGCCAAAAAACAGCAGTTTTCACTCTTTCGCCTATGGGACGCCCTAAAAACATCCCAACGGACCCACGGAGCCCATGGATCCGCTTAACAGCTCGTCAGGGACGCCCCCGAGGGCCTCGGCCCAAAATAATTTCCGGAGCCAGCGCCACCCCAGCGATCCGTGGGCAAACACCCACCGAAAATCGCCAAAAAACTGCAGTTTTCACTCTTTCGCCTATGGGACGCCCTAAAAACATCCCAACGGACCCACGGAGCCCATGGATCCGCTTAACAGCTCGTCAGGGACGCCCCCGAGGGGCTCGGTCCAAAATAATTTCCGGAGCCAGCGCCACCCCAGCGATCCGTGGGCTAACACCCACGGAAAATTGCCAAAAAACTGCCGTTTTCACTCTTTCGCCTCTGGGACGCCCTTAAAACCTCCCACAGGCCCCACGGAGCCCATGGATCCGCTTAACAGCTCGTCAGGGACGCCCCCGAGGGGCTCGGTCCAAAATAATTTCCGGAGCCAGCGCCACCCCAGCGATCCGTGGGCTAACACCCACGGAAAATCGCCAAAAAACTGCCGTTTTCACTCTTTCGCCTCTGGGACGCCCTTAAAACCTCCCACAGGCCCCACGGAGCCCATGGATCCGCTTAACAGCTCGTCAGGGACGCCCCCGAGGGGCTCGGCCCAAAATAATTTCCGGAGCCAGCGCCACCCCAGCGATCCGTGGGCTAACACCCACGGAAAATCGCCAAAAAACTGCCGTTTTCGCTCTTTTGCCTCTGGGACGCCCTTAAAACCTCCCACAGGCCCCACGGAGCCCATGGATCCACTTAACAGCTCATCAGGGACGCCCCCGAGGGGCTCGGCCCAAAATAATTTCCGGAGCCAGCGCCACCCCAGCGATCCGTGGGCTAACACCCACGGAAAATCGCCAAAAAACTGCCGTTTTCACTCTTTCGCCTCTGGGATGCCCTTAAAACCTCCCACAGGCCCCACGGAGCCCATGGATCTGCTTAACAGCTCGTCAGGGACGCCCCCGAGGGGCTCGGCCCAAAATAATTTCCGGAGCCAGCGCCACCCCAGCGATCCGTGGGCTAACACCCACGGAAAATCGCCAAAAAACTGCCGTTTTCACTCTTTCGCCTCTGGGACGCCCTTAAAACCTCCCACAGGCCCCACGGAGCCCATGGATCCGCTTAACAGCTCGTCAGGGACGCCCCCGAGGGGCTCGGCCCAAAATAATTTCCGGAGCCAGCGCCACCCCAGCGATCCGTGGGCTAACACCCACGGAAAATCGCCAAAAAACTGCCGTTTTCACTCTTTCGCCTCTGGGACGCCCTTAAAACCTCCCACAGGCCCCACGGAGCCCATGGATCCGCTTAACAGCTCGTCAGGGACGCCCCCGAGGGGCTCGGCCCAAAATAATTTCCGGAGCCAGCGCCACCCCAGCGATCCGTGGGCTAACACCCACGGAAAATCGCCAAAAAACTGCCGTTTTCACTCTTTCGCCTCTGGGACGCCCTTAAAACCTCCCACAGGCCCCACGGAGCCCATGGATCCGCTTAACAGCTCGTCAGGGACGCCCCCGAGGGGCTCGGCCCAAAATAATTTCCGGAGCCAGCGCCACCCCAGCGATCCGTGGGCTAACACCCACGGAAAATCGCCAAAAAACTGCCGTTTTCGCTCTTTTGCCTCTGGGACGCCCTTAAAACCTCCCACAGGCCCCACGGAGCCCATGGATCCACTTAACAGCTCGTCAGGGACGCCCCCGAGGGGCTCGGCCCAAAATAATTTCCGGAGCCAGCGCCACCCCAGCGATCCGTGGGCTAACACCCACGGAAAATCGCCAAAAAACTGCCGTTTTCACTCTTTCGCCTCTGGGATGCCCTTAAAACCTCCCACAGGCACCACGGAGCCCATGGATCCGCTTAACAGCTCGTCAGGGACGCCCCCGAGGGGCTCGGCCCAAAATAATTTCCGGAGCCAGCGCCACCCCAGCGATCCGTGGGCTAACACCCACGGAAAATCGCCAAAAAACTGCCGTTTTCACTCTTTCGCCTCTGGGACACCCTTAAAACCTCCCACAGGCCCCACGGAGCCCATGGATCCGCTTAACAGCTCGTCAGGGACGCCCCCGAGGGGCTCGGCCCAAAATAATTTCCGGAGCCAGCGCCACCCCAGCGATCCGTGGGCTAACACCCACGGAAAATCGCCAAAAAACTGCCGTTTTCACTCTTTCGCCTCTGGGACGCCCTTAAAACCTCCCACAGGCCCCACAGACCCCATGGATCCGCTTAACAGCTCGTCAGGGACGCCCCTGAGGGGCTCGGCCCAAAATAATTTCGGGAGCCAGCGCCACCCCAGCGATCCGTGGGCTAACACCCACGGAAAATCGCCAAAAAACTGCCGTTTTCACTCTTTCGCATCTGGGACGCCCTTAAAACCTCCCACAGGCCCCACGGAGCCCATGGATCCGCTTAACAGCTCGTCAGGGACGCCCCCGAGGGGCTCGGCCCAAAATAATTTCCGGAGCCAGCGCCACCCCAGCGATCCGTGGGCTAACACCCACGGAAAATCGCCAAAAAACTGCCGTTTTCACTCTTTCGCCTCTGGGACGCCCTTAAAACCTCCCACAGGCCCCACAGAGCCCATGGATCCGCTTAACAGCTCGTCAGGGATGCCCCCGAGGGGCTCGGCCCAAAATAATTTCCGGAGCCAGCGCCACCCCAGCGATCCGTGGGCTAACACCCACGGAAAATCGCCAAAAAACTGCAGTTTTCACTCTTTTGCCTCTGGGACGCCCTTAAAACCTCCCACAGGCCCCACGGAGCCCATGGATCCGCTTAACAGCTCGTCAGGGACGCCCCCGAGGGGCTCGGCCCAAAATAATTTCCGGAGCCAGCGCCACCCCAGCGATCCGTGGGCTAACACCCACGGAAAATCGCCAAAAAACTGCCGTTTTCACTATTTTGCCTCTGGGACGCCCTTAAAACCTCCCACCGGCCCCAAGGAGCCCATGGATCCACTTAACAGCTCGTCAGGGACGCCCCCGAGGGGCTCGGCCCAAAATAATTTCCGGAGCCAGCGCCACCCCAGCGATCCGTGGGCTAACACCCACGAAAAATCGCCAAAAAACTGCCGTTTTCACTCTTTCGCCTCTGGGACGCCCTTAAAACCTCCCACCGGCCCCAAGGAGCCCATGGATCCGCTTAACAGCTCGTCAGGGACGCCCCCGAGGGGCTCGGCCCAAAATAATTTCCGGAGCCAGCGCCACCCCAGCGATCCGTGGGCTAACACCCACCGAAAATCGCCAAAAAACTGCAGTTTTCACTCTTTCGCCTATGGGACGCCCTAAAAACATCCCAACGGACCCACGGAGCCCATGGATCCGCTTAACAGCTCGTCAGGGACGCCCCCGAGGGCCTCGGCCCAAAATAATTTCCGGAGCCAGCGCCACCCCAGTGATCCGTGGGCTAACACCCACCGAAAATCGCCAAAAAACTGCAGTTTTCACTCTTTCGCCTATGGGACGCCCTAAAAACATCCCAACGGACCCACGGAGCCCATGGATCCGCTTAACAGCTAGTCAGGGACACCCCCGAGGGCCTAGGCCCAAAATAATTTCCGGAGCAAGCGCCACCCCAGCGATCCGTGGGCTAACACCCACCGAAAATCGCCAAAAAACTGCAGTTTTCACTCTTTCGCCAATGGGACGCCCTAAAAACATCCCAACGGAGCCCATGGATCCGCTTAACAGCTCGTCAGGGACGCCCCCGAGGGCCTCGGCCCAAAATAATTTCCGGAGCCAGCGCCACCCCAGCGATCCGTGGGCTAACACCCACCGAAAATCGCCAAAAAACTGCAGTTTTCACTCTTTCGCCTATGGGACGCCCTAAAAACATCCCAACGGACCCACGGAGCCCATGGATCCGCTTAACAGCTCGTCAGGGACGCCCCCGAGGGCCTCGGCCCAAAATAATTTCCGGAGCCAGCGCCACCCCAGCGATCCGTGGGCTAACACCCACCGAAAATCGCCAAAAAACTGCAGTTTTCACTCTTTCGCCTATGGGATGCCCTAAAAACATCCCAACGGACCCACGGAGCCCATGGATCCGCTTAACAGCTCGTCAGGGACGCCCCCGAGGGCCTCGGCCCAAAATAATTTACGGAGCCAGCGCCACCCCAGCGATCCGTGGGCTAACACCCACCGAAAATCGCCAAAAAACTGCAGTTTTCACTCTTTCGCCTATGGGACGCCCTAAAAACATCCCAACGGACCCACGGAGCCCATGGATCCGCTTAACAGCTCGTCAGGGACGCCCCCGAGGGCCTCGGCCCAAAATAATTTCTGGAGCCAGCGCCACCCCAGCGATCCGTGGGCTAACACCCATCGAAAATCGCCAAAAAACTGCAGTTTTCACTCTTTCGCCTATGGGACGCCCTAAAAACATCCCAACGGACCCACGGAGCCCATGGATCCACTTAACAGCTCGTCAGGGACGCCCCCGAGGGCCTCGGCCCAAAATAATTTCTGGAGCCAGCGCCACCCCAGCGATCCGTGGGCTAACACCCACCGAAAATCGCCAAAAAACTGCAGTTTTCACTCTTTCGCCAATGGGACGCCCTAAAAACATCCCAACGGAGCCCATGGATCCGCTTAACAGCTCGTCAGGGACGCCCCCGAGGGCCTCGGCCCAAAATAATTTCCGGAGCCAGCGCCACCCCAGCGATCCGTGGGCTAACACCCACCGAAAATTGCCAAAAAACTGCAGTTTTCACTCTTTCGCCTATGGGACGCCCTAAAAACATCCCAACGGACCCACGGAGCCCATGGATCCGCTTAACAGCTCGTCAGGGACGCCCCCGAGGGCCTCGGCCCAAAATAATTTCCGAAGCCAGCGCCACCCCAGCGATCCGTGGGCTAACACCCACCGAAAATCGCCAAAAAACTGCAGTTTTCACTCTTTCGCCTATGGGACGCCCTAAAAACATCCCAACGGACCCACGGAGCCCATGGATCCGCTTAACAGCTCGTCAGGGACGCCCCCGAGGGCCTCGGCCCAAAATAATTTTCGGAGCCAGCGCCACCCCAGCGATCCGTGGGCTAACACCCACCGAAAATCGCCAAAAAACTGCAGTTTTCACTCTTTCGCCTATGGGACGCCCTAAAAACATCCCAACGGACCCACGGAGCCCATGGATCCGCTTAACAGCTCGTCAGGGACGCCCCCGAGGGCCTCGGCCCAAAATAATTTCCGGAGCCAGCGCCACCCCAGCGATCCGTGGGCTAACACCCACCGAAAATCGCCAAAAAACTGCAATTTTCACTCTTTCGCCTATGGGCCGCCCTAAAAACATCCCAACGGACCCACGGAGCCCATGGATCCGCTTAACAGCTCGTCAGGGACGCCCCCGAGGGCCTCGGCCCAAAATAATTTCCGGAGCCAGCGCCACCCCAGCGATCCGTGGGCTAACACCCACCGAAAATCGCCAAAAAACTA
This sequence comes from Capsicum rhomboideum, assembly GCA_031232105.1. Lineage (NCBI taxonomy): Eukaryota > Viridiplantae > Streptophyta > Magnoliopsida > Solanales > Solanaceae > Capsicum > Capsicum rhomboideum. Next base: position 172,505,506 of record CP124714.1, read on the forward strand.
CAGTTTTCACTCTTTCGCCTATGGGACGCCCTAAAAACATCCCAACGGACCCACGGAGCCCATGGATCCGCTTAACAGCTCGTCAGGGACGCCCTCGAGGGCCTCGGGCCCAAAATAATTTCCGGAGCCAGCGCCACCCCAGCGATCCGTGGGCTAACACCCACCGAAAATCGCCAAAAAACTGCAGTTTTCACTCTTTCGCCTATGGGACGCCCTAAAAACATCCCAACGGACCCACGGAGCCCATGGATCCGCTTAACAGCTCGTCAGGGACGCCCCCGAGGGCCTCGGCCCAAAATAATTTCCGGAGCCAGCGCCACCCCAGCGATCCGTGGGCTAACACCCACCGAAAATCGCCAAAAAACTGCAGTTTTCACTCTTTCGCCTATGGGACGCCCTAAAAACATCCCAACGGACCCACGGAGCCCATGGATCCGCTTAACAGCTCGTCAGGGATGCCCCCGAGGGCCTCGGCCCAAAATAATTTCCGGAGCCAGCGCCACCCCAGCGATCCGTGGGCTAACACCCACCGAAAATCGCCAAAAAACTGCAGTTTTCACTCTTTCGCCTATGGGACGCCCTAAAAACATCCCAACGGACCCAGGAGCCCATGGATCCGCTTAACAGCTCGTCAGGGACGCCCCCGAGGGCCTCGGCCCAAAATAATTTCCGGAGCCAGCGCCACCCCAGCGATCCGTGGGCTAACACCCACCGAAAATCGCCAAAAAACTGCAGTTTTCACTCTTTCGCCTATGGGACGCCCTAAAAACATCCCAACGGACCCACGGAGCCCATGGATCCACTTAACAGCTCGTCAGGGACGCCCCCGAGGGCCTCGGCCCAAAATAATTTCCGGAGCCAGCGCCACCGCAGCGATCCGTGGGCTAACACCCACCGAAAATCGCCAAAAAACTGCAGTTTTCACTCTTTCGCCTATGGGACGCCCTAAAAACATCCCAACGGACCCACGGAGCCCATGGATCCGCTTAACAGCTCGTCAGGGACGCCCCCGAGGGCCTCGGCCCAAAATAATTTCCGGAGCCAGCGCCACCCCAGCGATCCGTGGGCTAACACCCACCGAAAATCGCCAAAAAACTGCAGTTTTCACTCTTTCGCCTATGGGACGCCCTAAAAACATCCCAACGGACCCACGGAGCCCATGGATCCGCTTAACAGCTCGTCAGGGACTCCCCCGAGGGCCTCGGCCCAAAATAATTTCCGGAGCCAGCGCCACCCCAGCGATCCGTGGGCTAATCGCCAAAAAACTGCAGTTTTCACTCTTTCGCATATGGGACGCCCTAAAAACATCCCAATGGACCCACGGAGCCCATGGATCCGCTTAACAGCTCGTCAGGGACGCCCCCGAGGGCCTCGGCCCAAAATAATTTCCGGAGCCAGCGCCACCCCAGCGATCCGTGGGCTAACACCCACCGAAAATCGCCAAAAAACTGCAGTTTTCACTCTTTCGCCTATGGGATGCCCTAAAAACATCCCAACGGACCCACGGAGCCCATGGATCCGCTTAACAGCTCGTCAGGGACGCCCCCGAGGGCCTCGGCCCAAAATAATTTCCGGAGCCAGCGCCACCCCAGCGATCCGTGGGCTAACACCCACCGAAAATCGCCAAAAAACAGCAGTTTTCACTCTTTCGCCTATGGGATGCCCTAAAAACATCCCAACGGACCCACGGAGCCCATGGATCCGCTTAACAGCTCGTCAGGGACGCCCCCGAGGGCCTCGGCCCAAAATAATTTCCGGAGCCAGCGCCACCCCAGCGATCCGTGGGCTAACACCCACCGAAAATCGCCAAAAAACTGCAGTTTTCACTCTTTCGCCTATGGGACGCCCTAAAAACATCCCAACGGACCCACAGAGCCCATGGATCCGCTTAACAGCTCGTCAGGGACGCCCCCGAGGGCCTCGGCCCAAAATAATTTCCGGAGCCAGCGCCACCCCAGCGATCCGTGGGCTAACACCCACCGAAAATCGCCAAAAAACTGCAGTTTTCACTCTTTCGCCTATGGGACGCCCTAAAAACATCCCAACGGACCCACGGAGCCCATGGATCCGCTTAACAGCTCGTCAGGGACTCCCCCGAGGGCCTCGGCCCAAAATAATTTCCGGAGCCAGCGCCACCCCAGCGATCCGTGGGCTAATCGCCAAAAAACTGCAGTTTTCACTCTTTCGCATATGGGACGCCCTAAAAACATCCCAATGGACCCACGGAGCCCATGGATCCGCTTAACAGCTCGTCAGGGACGCCCCCGAGGGCCTCGGCCCAAAATAATTTCCGGAGCCAGCGCCACCCCAGCGATCCGTGGGCTAACACCCACCGAAAATCGCCAAAAAACTGCAGTTTTCACTCTTTCGCCTATGGGATGCCCTAAAAACATCCCAACGGACCCACGGAGCCCATGGATCCGCTTAACAGCTCGTCAGGGACGCCCCCGAGGGCCTCGGCCCAAAATAATTTCCGGAGCCAGCGCCACCCCAGCGATCCGTGGGCTAACACCCACCGAAAATCGCCAAAAAACAGCAGTTTTCACTCTTTCGCCTATGGGATGCCCTAAAAACATCCCAACGGACCCACGGAGCCCATGGATCCGCTTAACAGCTCGTCAGGGACGCCCCCGAGGGCCTCGGCCCAAAATAATTTCCGGAGCCAGCGCCACCCCAGCGATCCGTGGGCTAACACCCACCGAAAATCGCCAAAAAACTGCAGTTTTCACTCTTTCGCCTATGGGACGCCCTAAAAACATCCCAACGGACCCACAGAGCCCATGGATCCGCTTAACAGCTCGTCAGGGACGCCCCCGAGGGCCTCGGCCCAAAATAATTTCCGGAGCCAGCGCCACCCCAGCGATCCGTGGGCTAACACCCATCGAAAATCGCCAAAAAACTGCAGTTTTCACTCTTTCGCCTATGGGACGACCTAAAAACATCCCAACGAACCCACGGAGCCCATGGATCCGCTTAACAGCTCGTCAGGGACACCCCCGAGGGCCTCGGCCCAAAATAATTTCCGGAGCCAGCGCCACCCCAGCGATCCGTGGGCTAACACCCACCGAAAATCGCCAAAAAACTGCAGTTTTCACTCTTTTGCCTATGGGACGCCCTAAAAACATCCCAACAGACCCACGGAGCCCATGGATCCGCTTAACAGCTCGTCAGGGACGCCCCCGAGGGCTTCGGCCCAAAATAATTTCCGGAGCCAGCGCCACCCCAGCGATCCGTGGGCTAACACCCACCGAAAATCGCCAAAAAACTGCAGTTTTCACTCTTTAGCCTATGGGACGCCCTAAAAACATCCCAACGGACCCACGGAGCCAATGGATCCGCTTAACAGCTCGTCAGGGACGCCCCCGAGGGCCTCGGCCCAAAATAATTTCCGGAGCCAGCGCCACCCCAGCGATCCGTGGGCTAACACCCACCGAAAATTGCCAAAAAACTGCAGTTTTCACTCTTTCGCCTATGGGACGCCCTAAAAACATCCCAACGGACCCACGGAGCCCATGGATCCGCTTAACAGCTCGTCAGGGACGCCCCCGAGGGCCTCGGCCCAAAATAATTTCCGGAGCCAGCGCCACCCCAGCGATCCGTGGGCTAACACCCACCGAAAATCGCCAAAAAACTGCAGTTTTCACTCTTTCGCCTATGGGACGCCCTAAAAACATCCCAACGGACCCACGGAGCCCATGGATCCGCTTAACAGCTCGTCAGGGACGCCCCCGAGGGCCTCGGCCCAAAATAATTTCCGGAGCCAGCGCCACCCCAGCGATCCGTGGGCTAACACCCACCGAAAATCGCCAAAAAACTGCAGTTTTCACTCTTTCGCCTATGGGACGCCCTAAAAACATCCCAACGGACCCACGGAGCCCATGGATCCGCTTAACAGCTCGTCAGGGACGCCCCCGAGGGCCTCGGCCCAAAATAATTTCTGGAGCCAGCGCCACCCCAGCGATCCGTGGGCTAACACCCATCGAAAATCGCCAAAAAACTGCAGTTTTCACTCTTTCGCCTATGGGACGCCCTAAAAACATCCCAACGGACCCACGGAGCCCATGGATCCGCTTAACAGCTCGTCAGGGACGCCCCCGAGGGCCTCGGCCCAAAATAATTTCCGGAGCCAGCGCCACCCCAGCGATCCGTGGGCTAACACCCACCGAAAATCGCCAAAAAACTGCAGTTTTCACTCTTTCGCCAATGGGACGCCCTAAAAACATCCCAACGGACCCACGGAGCCCATGGATCCGCTTAACAGCTCGTCAGGGACGCCCCCGAGGGCCTCGGCCCAAAATAATTTCCGGAGCCAGCGCCACCCCAGCGATCCGTGGGCTAACACCCACCGAAAATCGCCAAAAAACTGCAGTTTTCACTCTTTCGCCTATGGGACGCCCTAAAAACATCCCAACGGACCCACGGAGCCCATGGATCTGCTTAACAGCTCGTCAGGGACGCCCCCGAGGGCCTTGACCCAAAATAATTTCCGGAGCCAGCGCCACCCCAGCGATCCGTGGGCTAACACCCACCGAAAATTGCCAAAAAACTGCAGTTTTCACTCTTTCGCCTATGGGACGCCCTAAAAACATCCCAACGGACCCACGGAGCCCATGGATCCGCTTAACAGCTCGTCAGGGACGCCCCGAGGGCCTCGGCCCAAAATAATTTCCGGAGCCAGCGCCACCCCAGCGATCCGTGGGCTAACACCCACCGAAAATCGCCAAAAAACTGCAGTTTTCACTCTTTCGCCTATGGGACGCCCTAAAAACATCCCAACGGACCCACGGAGCCCATGGATCCGCTTAACAGCTCGTCAGGGATGCCCCCGAGGGCCTCGGCCCAAAATAATTTCCGGAGCCAGCGCCACCCCAGCGATCCGTGGGCTAACACCCACCGAAAATCGCCAAAAAACTGCAGTTTTCACTCTTTCGCCTATGGGACGCCCTAAAAACATCCCAACGGACCCACGGAGCCCATGGATCCGCTTAACAGCTCGTCAGGGACGCCCCCGAGGGCCTCGGCCCAAAATAATTTCCGGAGCCAGCGCCACCCCAGCGATCCGTGGGCTAACACCCACCGAAAATCGCCAAAAAACTGCAGTTTTCACTCTTTCGCCTATGGGACGCCCTAAAAACATCCCAACGGACCCACGGAGCCCATGGATCCGCTTAACAGCTCGTCAGGGACGCCCCCGAGGGCCTCGGCCCAAAATAATTTTCGGAGCCAGCGCCACCCCAGCGATCCGTGGGCTAACACCCACCGAAAATCGCCAAAAAACTGCAGTTTTCACTCTTTCGCCTATGGGACGCCCTAAAAACATCCCAACGGACCCACGGAGCCCATGGATCCGCTTAACAGCTCGTCAGGGACGCCCCCGAGGGCCTCGGCCAAAAATAATTTTCGGAGCCAGCGCCACCCCAGCGATCCGTGGGCTAACACCCACCGAAAATTGCCAAAAAACTGCAGTTTTCACTCTTTCGCCTATGGGACGCCCTAAAAACATCCCAACGGACCCACGGAGCCCATGGATCCGCTTAACAGCTCGTCAGGGACGCCCCCGAGGGCCTCGGCCCAAAATAATTTCCGAAGCCAGCGCCACCCCAGCGATCCGTGGGCTAACACCCACCGAAAATCGCCAAAAAACTGCAGTTTTCACTCTTTCGCCTATGGGACGCCCTAAAAACATCCCAACGGACCCACGGAGCCCATGGATCCGCTTAACAGCTCGTCAGGGACGCCCCCGAGGGCCTCGGCCCAAAATAATTTCCGGAGCCAGCGCCACCCCAGCGATCCGTGGGCTAACACCCACCGAAAATCGCCAAAAAACTGCAGTTTTCACTCTTTCGCCTATGGGACGCCCTAAAAACATCCCAACGGACCCACGGAGCCCATGGATCCGCTTAACAGCTCGTCAGGGACGCCCCCGAGGGCCTCGGCCCAAAATAATTTCCGGAGCCAGCGCCACCCCAGCGATCCGTGGGCTAACACCCACCGAAAATCGCCAAAAAACTGCAGTTTTCACTCTTTCGCCTATGGGACGCCCTAAAAACATCCCAACGGACCCACGGAGCCCATGGATCCGCTTAACAGCTCGTCAGGGACGCCCCCGAGGGCCTCGGCCCAAAATAATTTCCGGAGCCAGCGCCACCCCAGCGATCCGTGGGCTAACACCCACCGAAAATCGCCAAAAAACTATAGTTTTCACTCTTTCGCCTATGGGACGCCCTAAAAACATCCCAACGGACCCACGGAGCCCATGGATCCGCTTAACAGCTCGTCAGGGACGCCCTCGAGGGCCTCGGGCCCAAAATAATTTCCGGAGCCAGCGCCACCCCAGCGATCCGTGGGCTAACACCCACCGAAAATCGCCAAAAAACTGCAGTTTTCACTCTTTCGCCTATGGGACGCCCTAAAAACATCCCAACGGACCCACGGAGCCCATGGATCGGCTTAACAGCTCGTCAGGGACGCCCCCGAGGGCCTCGGCCCAAAATAATTTCCGGAGCCAGCGCCACCCCAGCGATCCGTGGGCTAACACCCACCGAAAATCGCCAAAAAACTGCAGTTTTCACTCTTTCGCCTATGGGACGCCCTAAAAACATCCCAACGGACCCACGGAGCCCATGGATCCGCTTAACAGCTCGTCAGGGACGCCCCCGAGGGCCTCGGCCCAAAATAATTTCCGGAGCCAGCGCCACCCCAGCGATCCGTGGGCTAACACCCACCGAAAATCGCCAAAAAACTACAGTTTTCACTCTTTCGCCTATGGGACGCCCTAAAAACATCCCAACGGACCCACGGAGCCCATGGATCCGCTTAACAGCTCGTCAGGGACGCCCTCGAGGGCCTCGGGCCCAAAATAATTTCCGGAGCCAGCGCCACCCCAGCGATCCGTGGGCTAACACCCACCGAAAATCGCCAAAAAACTGCAGTTTTCACTCTTTCGCCTATGGGACGCCCTAAAAACATCCCAACGGACCCACGGAGCCCATGGATCCGCTTAACAGCTCGTCAGGGACGCCCCCAAGGGCCTCGTCCCAAAATAATTTCCGGAGCCAGCGCCACCCCAGCGATCCGTGGGCTAACACCCACCGAAAATCGCCAAAAAACTGCAGTTTTCACTCTTTCGCCTATGGGACGCCCTAAAAACATCCCAACGGACCCACGGAGCCCATGGATCCGCTTAACAGCTCGTCAGGGACGCCCCCGAGGGCCTCGGCCCAAAATAATTTCCGGAGCCAGCGCCACCCCAGCGATCCGTGGGCTAACACCCACCGAAAATCGCTAAAAAACTGCAGTTTTCACTCTTTCGCCTGTGGGACGCCCTAAAAACATCCCAACGGACCCACGGAGCCCATGGATCCGCTTAACAGCTCGTCAGGGACGCCCCCGAGGGCCTCGGCCCAAAATAATTTCCGGAGCCAGCGCCACCCCAGCGATCCGTGGGCTAACACCCACCGAAAATCGCCAAAAAACTGCAGTTTTCACTCTTTCGCCTATGGGACGCCCTAAAAACATCCCAACGGACCCACGGAGCCCATGGATCTGCTTAACAGCTCGTCAGGGACGCCCCCGAGGGCCTTGACCCAAAATAATTTCCGGAGCCAGCGCCACCCCAGCGATCCGTGGGCTAACACCCACCGAAAATTGCCAAAAAACTGCAGTTTTCACTCTTTCGCCTATGGGACGCCCTAAAAACATCCCAACGGACCCACGGAGCCCATGGATCCGCTTAACAGCTCGTCAGGGACGCCCCGAGGGCCTCGGCCCAAAATAATTTCCGGAGCCAGCGCCACCCCAGCGATCCGTGGGCTAACACCCACCGAAAATCGCCAAAAAACTGCAGTTTTCACTCTTTCGCCTATGGGACGCCCTAAAAACATCCCAACGGACCCACGGAGCCCATGGATCCGCTTAACAGCTCGTCAGGGATGCCCCCGAGGGCCTCGGCCCAAAATAATTTCCGGAGCCAGCGCCACCCCAGCGATCCGTGGGCTAACACCCACCGAAAATCGCCAAAAAACTGCAGTTTTCACTCTTTCGCCTATGGGACGCCCTAAAAACATCCCAACGGACCCACGGAGCCCATGGATCCGCTTAACAGCTCGTCAGGGACGCCCCCGAGGGCCTCGGCCCAAAATAATTTCCGGAGCCAGCGCCACCCCAGCGATCCGTGGGCTAACACCCACCGAAAATCGCCAAAAAACTGCAGTTTTCACTCTTTCGCCTATGGGACGCCCTAAAAACATCCCAACGGACCCACGGAGCCCATGGATCCGCTTAACAGCTCGTCAGGGACGCCCCCGAGGGCCTCGGCCCAAAATAATTTTCGGAGCCAGCGCCACCCCAGCGATCCGTGGGCTAACACCCACCGAAAATCGCCAAAAAACTGCAGTTTTCACTCTTTCGCCTATGGGACGCCCTAAAAACATCCCAACGGACCCACGGAGCCCATGGATCCGCTTAACAGCTCGTCAGGGACGCCCCCGAGGGCCTCGGCCAAAAATAATTTTCGGAGCCAGCGCCACCCCAGCGATCCGTGGGCTAACACCCACCGAAAATTGCCAAAAAACTGCAGTTTTCACTCTTTCGCCTATGGGACGCCCTAAAAACATCCCAACGGACCCACGGAGCCCATGGATCCGCTTAACAGCTCGTCAGGGACGCCCCCGAGGGCCTCGGCCCAAAATAATTTCCGAAGCCAGCGCCACCCCAGCGATCCGTGGGCTAACACCCACCGAAAATCGCCAAAAAACTGCAGTTTTCACTCTTTCGCCTATGGGACGCCCTAAAAACATCCCAACGGACCCACGGAGCCCATGGATCCGCTTAACAGCTCGTCAGGGACGCCCCCGAGGGCCTCGGCCCAAAATAATTTCCGGAGCCAGCGCCACCCCAGCGATCCGTGGGCTAACACCCACCGAAAATCGCCAAAAAACTGCAGTTTTCACTCTTTCGCCTATGGGACGCCCTAAAAACATCCCAACGGACCCACGGAGCCCATGGATCCGCTTAACAGCTCGTCAGGGACGCCCCCGAGGGCCTCGGCCCAAAATAATTTCCGGAGCCAGCGCCACCCCAGCGATCCGTGGGCTAACACCCACCGAAAATCGCCAAAAAACTGCAGTTTTCACTCTTTCGCCTATGGGACGCCCTAAAAACATCCCAACGGACCCACGGAGCCCATGGATCCGCTTAACAGCTCGTCAGGGACGCCCCCGAGGGCCTCGGCCCAAAATAATTTCCGGAGCCAGCGCCACCCCAGCGATCCGTGGGCTAACACCCACCGAAAATCGCCAAAAAACTATAGTTTTCACTCTTTCGCCTATGGGACGCCCTAAAAACATCCCAACGGACCCACGGAGCCCATGGATCCGCTTAACAGCTCGTCAGGGACGCCCTCGAGGGCCTCGGGCCCAAAATAATTTCCGGAGCCAGCGCCACCCCAGCGATCCGTGGGCTAACACCCACCGAAAATCGCCAAAAAACTGCAGTTTTCACTCTTTCGCCTATGGGACGCCCTAAAAACATCCCAACGGACCCACGGAGCCCATGGATCGGCTTAACAGCTCGTCAGGGACGCCCCCGAGGGCCTCGGCCCAAAATAATTTCCGGAGCCAGCGCCACCCCAGCGATCCGTGGGCTAACACCCACCGAAAATCGCCAAAAAACTGCAGTTTTCACTCTTTCGCCTATGGGACGCCCTAAAAACATCCCAACGGACCCACGGAGCCCATGGATCCGCTTAACAGCTCGTCAGGGACGCCCCCGAGGGCCTCGGCCCAAAATAATTTCCGGAGCCAGCGCCACCCCAGCGATCCGTGGGCTAACACCCACCGAAAATCGCCAAAAAACTACAGTTTTCACTCTTTCGCCTATGGGACGCCCTAAAAACATCCCAACGGACCCACGGAGCCCATGGATCCGCTTAACAGCTCGTCAGGGACGCCCTCGAGGGCCTCGGGCCCAAAATAATTTCCGGAGCCAGCGCCACCCCAGCGATCCGTGGGCTAACACCCACCGAAAATCGCCAAAAAACTGCAGTTTTCACTCTTTCGCCTATGGGACGCCCTAAAAACATCCCAACGGACCCACGGAGCCCATGGATCCGCTTAACAGCTCGTCAGGGACGCCCCCGAGGGCCTCGTCCCAAAATAATTTCCGGAGCCAGCGCCACCCCAGCGATCCGTGGGCTAACACCCACCGAAAATCGCCAAAAAACTGCAGTTTTCACTCTTTCGCCTATGGGACGCCCTAAAAACATCCCAACGGACCCACGGAGCCCATGGATCCGCTTAACAGCTCGTCAGGGACGCCCCCGAGGGCCTCGGCCCAAAATAATTTCCGGAGCCAGCGCCACCCCAGCGATCCGTGGGCTAACACCCACCGAAAATCGCTAAAAAACTGCAGTTTTCACTCTTTCGCCTATGGGACGCCCTAAAAACATCCCAACGGACCCACGGAGCCCATGGATCCGCTTAACAGCTCGTCAGGGACGCCCCCGAGGGCCTCGACCCAAAATAATTTCCGGAGCCAGCGCCACCCCAGCGATCCGTGGGCTAACACCCACCGAAAATCGCCAAAAAACTGCAGTTTTCACTCTTTCGCCTATGGGACGCCCTAAAAACATCCCAACGGACCCACGGAGCCCATGGATCCACTTAACAGCTCGTCAGGGACGCCCCCGAGGGCCTCGGCCCAAAATAATTTCCGGAGCCAGCGCCACCCCAGCGATCCGTGGGCTAACACCCACCGAAAATCGCCAAAAAACTGCAATTTTCACTCTTTCGCCTATGGGACGCCCTAAAAACATCCCAACGGACCCACGGAGCCCATGGATCCGCTTAACAGCTCGTCAGGGACGCCCTCGAGGGCCTCGGCCCAAAATAATTTCCGGAGCCAGCGCCACCCCAGCGATCCGTGGGCTAACACCCACCGAAAATTGCCAAAAAACTGCAATTTTCACTCTTTCGCCTATGGGACGCCCTAAAAACATCCCAACGGACCCACGGAGCCCATGGATCCGCTTAACAGCTCGTCAGGGACGCCCCCGAGGGCCCCGGCCCAAAATAATTTCCGGATCCAGCGCCACCCCAGCGATCCGTGGGCTAACACCCACCGAAAATCGCCAAAAAACTGCAGTTTTCACTCTTTCGCCTATGGGACGCCCTAAAAACATCCCAACGGACCCACGGAGCCCATGGATCCGCTTAACAGCTCGTCAGGGACGCCCCCGAGGGCCCCGGCCCAAAATAATTTCCGGAGCCAGCGCCACCCCAGCGATCCGTGGGCTAACACCCACCGAAAATCGCCAAAAAACTGCAGTTTTCACTCTTTCGCCTATGGGACGCCCTAAAAACATCCCAACGGACCCACAGAGCCCATGGATCCACTTAACAGCTCGTCAGGGACACCCCCGAGGGCCTCGGCCCAAAATAATTTCCGGAGCCAGCGCCACCCCAGCGATCCGTGGGCTAACACCCACCGAAAATCGCCAAAAAACTGCAGTTTTCACTCTTTCGCCTATGGGACACCCTAAAAACATCCCAACGGACCCACGGAGCCCATGGATCCGCTTAACAGCTCGTCAGGGACGCCCCCGAGGGCCTCGGCCCAAAATAATTTCCGGAGCCAGCGCCACCCCAGCGATCCGTGGGCTAACACCCACCGAAAATCGCCAAAAAACTGCAGTTTTCACTCTTTCGCCTATGGGACGCCCTAAAAACATCCCAACGGACCCACGGAGCCCATGGATCCGCTTAACAGCTCGTCAGGGACGCCCCCGAGGGCTTCGGCCCAAAATAATTTCCAGAGCCAGCGCCACCCCAGCGATCCGTGGGCTAACACCCACCGAAAATCGCCAAAAAACTGCAGTTTTCACTCTTTCGCCTATGGGACGCCCTAAAAACATCCCAACGGACCCACGGAGCCCATGGATCCGCTTAACAGCTCGTCAGGGACGCCCCCGAGGGCCTCGGCCCAAAATAATTTCCGGAGCCAGCGCCACCCCAGCGATCCGTGGGCTAATCGCCAAAAAACTGCAGTTTTCACTCTTTCGCATATGGGACGCCCTAAAAACATCCCAACGGACCCACGGAGCCCATGGATCCGCTTAACAGCTCGTCAGGGACGCCCCCGAGGGCCTCGGCCCAAAATAATTTTCGGAGCCAGCGCCACCCCAGCGATCCGTGGGCTAACACCCACCGAAAATCACCAAAAAACTGCAGTTTTCACTCTTTCGCCTATGGGACGCCCTAAAAACATCCCAACGGACCCACGGAGCCCATGGATCTGCTTAACAGCTCGTCAGGGACGCCCCCGAGGGCCTCGGCCCAAAATAATTTCCGGAGCCAGCGCCACCCCAGCGATCCGTGGGCTAACACCCACCGAAAATCGCCAAAAAACTGCAGTTTTCACTCTTTCGCCTATGGGACGCCCTAAAAACATCCCAACGGACCCACGGAGCCCATGGATCCGCTTAACAGCTCGTCAGGGACGCCCCCGAGGGCCTCGGCCCAAAATAATTTCCGGAGCCAGCGCCACCCCAGCGATCCGTGGGCTAACACCCATCGAAAATCGCCAAAAAATTGCAGTTTTCACTCTTTCGCCTATGGGACGACCTAAAAACATCCCAACGAACCCACGGAGCCCATGGATCCGCTTAACAGCTCGTCAGGGACACCCCCGAGGGCCTCGGCCCAAAATAATTTCCGGAGCCAGCGCCACCCCAGCGATCCGTGGGCTAACACCCACCGAAAATCGCCAAAAAACTGCAGTTTTCACTCTTTCGCCTATGGGACGCCCTAAAAACATCCCAACAGACCCACGGAGCCCATGGATCCGCTTAACAGCTCGTCAGGGACTCCCCCGAGGGCTTCGGCCCAAAATAATTTCCGGAGCCAGCGCCACCCCAGCGATCCGTGGGCTAACACCCACCGAAAATCGCCAAAAAACTGCAGTTTTCACTCTTTCGCCTATGGGACGCCCTAAAAACATCCCAACGGACCCACGGAGCCAATGGATCCGCTTAACAGCTCGTCAGGGACGCCCCCGAGGGCCTCGGCCCAAAATAATTTCCGGAGCCAGCGCCACCCCAGCGATCCGTGGGCTAACACCCACCGAAAATCGCCAAAAAACTGCAGTTTTCACTCTTTCGCCTATGGGACGCCCTAAAAACATCCCAACGGACCCACGGAGCCCATGGATCCGCTTAACAGCTCGTCAGGGACGCCCCCGAGGGCCTCGACCCAAAATAATTTCCGGAGCCAGCGCCACCCCAGCGATCCGTGGGCTAACACCCACCGAAAATCGCCAAAAAACTGCAGTTTTCACTCTTTCGCCTATGGGACGCCCTAAAAACATCCCAACGGACCCACGGAGCCCATGGATCCGCTTAACAGCTCGTCAGGGACGCCCCCGAGGGCCTCGGCCCAAAATAATTTCCGGAGCCAGCGCCACCCCAGCGATCCGTGGGCTAACACCCATCGAAAATCGCCAAAAAACTGCAGTTTTCACTCTTTCGCCTATGGGACGCCCTAAAAACATCCCAACGGACCCACGGAGCCCATGGATCCGCTTAACAGCTCGTCAGGGACGCCCCCGAGGGCCTCGGCCCAAAATAATTTCTGGAGCCAGCGCCACCCCAGCGATCCGTGGGCTAACACCCACCGAAAATCGCCAAAAAACTGCAGTTTTCACTCTTTCGCCTATGGGACGCCCTAAAAACATCCCAACGGACCCACGGAGCCCATGGATCCGCTTAACAGCTCGTCAGGGACGCCCCCGAGGGCCTCGGCCCAAAATAATTTCCGGAGCCAGCGCCACCCCAGCGATCCGTGGGCTAACACCCACGGAAAATCGCCAAAAAACTGCCGTTTTCACTCTTTCGCCTCTGGGATGCCCTTAAAACCTCCCACAGGCCCCACGGAGCCCATGGATCCGCTTAACAGCTCGTCAGGGACGCCCCCGAGGGGCTCGGCCCAAAATAATTTTCGGAGCCAGCGCCACCCCAGCGATCCGTGGGCTAACACCCACGGAAAATCGCCAAAAAACTGCCGTTTTCACTCTTTCGCCTCTGGGACGCCCTTAAAACCTCCCACAGGCCCCACGGAGCCCATGGATCCGCTTAACAGCTCGTCAGGGACGCCCCCGAGGGGCTCGGCCCAAAATAATTTCCGGAGCCAGCGCCACCCCAGCGATCCGTGGGCTAACACCCACGGAAAATCGCCAAAAAACTGCCGTTTTCACTCTTTCGCCTCTGGGACGCCCTTAAAACCTCCCACAGGCCCCACAGACCCCATGGATCCGCTTAACAGCTCGTCAGGGACGCCCCTGAGGGGCTCGGCCCAAAATAATTTCGGGAGCCAGCGCCACCCCAGCGATCCGTGGGCTAACACCCACGGAAAATCGCCAAAAAACTGCCGTTTTCACTCTTTCGCATCTGGGACGCCCTTAAAACCTCCCACAGGCCCCACGGAGCCCATAGATCCGCTTAACAGCTCGTCAGGGACGCCCCCGAGGGGCTCGGCCCAAAATAATTTCCGGAGCCAGCGCCACCCCAGCGATCCGTGGGCTAACACCCACGGAAAATCGCCAAAAAACTGCCGTTTTCACTCTTTCGCCTCTGGGACGCCCTTAAAACCTCCCACAGGCCCCACAGAGCCCATGGATCCGCTTAACAGCTCGTCAGGGATGCCCCCGAGGGGCTCGGCCCAAAATAATTTCCGGAGCCAGCGCCACCCCAGCGATCCGTGGGCTAACACCCACGGAAAATCGCCAAAAAACTGCCGTTTTCACTCTTTCGCCTCTGGGATGCCCTTAAAACCTCCCACAGGCCCCACGGAGCCCATGGATCCGCTTAACAGCTCGTCAGGGACGCCCCCGAGGGGCTCGGCCCAAAATAATTTCCGGAGCCAGCGCCACCCCAGCGATCCGTGGGCTAACACCCACGGAAAATCGCCAAAAAACTGCCGTTTTCACTCTTTCGCCTCTGGGACGCCCTTAAAACCTCCCACAGGCCCCACGGAGCCCATGGATCCGCTTAACAGCTCGTCAGGGACGCCCCCGAGGGCCTCGGCCCAAAATAATTTCCAGAGCCAGCGCCACCCCAGCGATCCGTGGGCTAACACCCACCGAAAATCGCCAAAAAACTGCAGTTTTCACTCTTTCGCCTATGGGACGCCCTAAAAACATCCCAACGGACCCACGGAGCCCATGGATCCGCTTAACAGCTCGTCAGGGACGCCCCCGAGGGCCTCGGCCCAAAATAATTTCCGGAGCCAGCGCCACCCCAGCGATCCGTGGGCTAATCGCCAAAAAACTGCAGTTTTCACTCTTTCGCATATGGGACGCCCTAAAAACATCCCAACGGACCCACGGAGCCCATGGATCCGCTTAACAGCTCGTCAGGGACGCCCCCGAGGGCCTCGGCCCAAAATAATTTCCGGAGCCAGCGCCACCCCAGCGATCCGTGGGCTAACACCCACCGAAAATCACCAAAAAATTGCAGTTTTCACTCTTTCGCCTATGGGACGCCCTAAAAACATCCCAACGGACCCACGGAGCCCATGGATCTGCTTAACAGCTCGTCAGGGACGCCCCCGAGGGCCTCGGCCCAAAATAATTTCCGGAGCCAGCGCCACCCCAGCGATCCGTGGGCTAACACCCACCGAAAATCGCCAAAAAACTGCAGTTTTCACTCTTTCGCCTATGGGACGCCCTAAAAACATCCCAACGGACCCACGGAGCCCATGGATCCGCTTAACAGCTCGTCAGGGACGCCCCCGAGGGCCTCGGCCCAAAATAATTTCCGGAGCCAGCGCCACCCCAGCGATCCGTGGGCTAACACCCATCAAAAATCGCCAAAAAACTGCAGTTTTCACTCTTTCGCCTATGGGACGACCTAAAAACATCCCAACGAACCCACGGAGCCCATGGATCCGCTTAACAGCTCGTCAGGGACACCCCCGAGGGCCTCGGCCCAAAATAATTTCCGGAGCCAGCGCCACCCCAGCGATCCGTGGGCTAACACCCACCGAAAATCGCCAAAAAACTGCAGTTTTCACTCTTTCGCCTATGGGACGCCCTAAAAACATCCCAACAGACCCACGGAGCCCATGGATCCGCTTAACAGCTCGTCAGGGACTCCCCCGAGGGCTTCGGCCCAAAATAATTTCCGGAGCCAGCGCCACCCCAGCGATCCGTGGGCTAACACCCACCGAAAATCGCCAAAAAACTGCAGTTTTCACTCTTTCGCCTATGGGACGCCCTAAAAACATCCCAACGGACCCACGGAGCCAATGGATCCGCTTAACAGCTCGTCAGGGACGCCCCCGAGGGCCTCGGCCCAAAATAATTTCCGGAGCCAGCGCCACCCCAGCGATCCGTGGGCTAACACCCACCGAAAATCGCCAAAAAACTGCAGTTTTCACTCTTTCGCCTATGGGACGCCCTAAAAACATCCCAACGGACCCACGGAGCCCATGGATCCGCTTAACAGCTCGTCAGGGACGCCCCCGAGGGCCTCGACCCAAAATAATTTCCGGAGCCAGCGCCACCCCAGCGATCCGTGGGCTAACACCCACCGAAAATCGCCAAAAAACTGCAGTTTTCACTCTTTCGCCTATGGGACGCCCTAAAAACATCCCAACGGACCCACGGAGCCCATGGATCCGCTTAACAGCTCGTCAGGGACGCCCCCGAGGGCCTCGGCCCAAAATAATTTCCGGAGCCAGCGCCACCCCAGCGATCCGTGGGCTAACACCCATCGAAAATCGCCAAAAAACTGCAGTTTTCACTCTTTCGCCTATGGGACGCCCTAAAAACATCCCAACGGACCCACGGAGCCCATGGATCCGCTTAACAGCTCGTCAGGGACGCCCCCGAGGGCCTCGGCCCAAAATAATTTCTGGAGCCAGCGCCACCCCAGCGATCCGTGGGCTAACACCCACCGAAAATCGCCAAAAAACTGCAGTTTTCACTCTTTCGCCTATGGGACGCCCTAAAAACATCCCAACGGACCCACGGAGCCCATGGATCCGCTTAACAGCTCGTCAGGGACGCCCCCGAGGGCCTCGGCCCAAAATAATTTCCGGAGCCAGCGCCACCCCAGCGATCCGTGGGCTAACACCCACGGAAAATCGCCAAAAAACTGCCGTTTTCACTCTTTCGCCTCTGGGATGCCCTTAAAACCTCCCACAGGCCCCACGGAGCCCATGGATCCGCTTAACAGCTCGTCAGGGACGCCCCCGAGGGGCTCGGCCCAAAATAATTTCCGGAGCCAGCGCCACCCCAGCGATCCGTGGGCTAACACCCACGGAAAATCGCCAAAAAACTGCCGTTTTCACTCTTTCGCCTCTGGGACGCCCTTAAAACCTCCCACAGGCCCCACGGAGCCCATGGATCCGCTTAACAGCTCGTCAGGGACGCCCCCGAGGGGCTCGGCCCAAAATAATTTCCGGAGCCAGCGCCACCCCAGCGATCCGTGGGCTAACACCCACGGAAAATCGCCAAAAAACTGCCGTTTTCACTCTTTCGCCTCTGGGACGCCCTTAAAACCTCCCACAGGCCCCACAGACCCCATGGATCCGCTTAACAGCTCGTCAGGGACGCCCCTGAGGGGCTCGGCCCAAAATAATTTCGGGAGCCAGCGCCACCCCAGCGATCCGTGGGCTAACACCCACGGAAAATCGCCAAAAAACTGCCGTTTTCACTCTTTCGCATCTGGGACGCCCTTAAAACCTCCCACAGGCCCCACGGAGCCCATGGATCCGCTTAACAGCTCGTCAGGGACGCCCCCGAGGGGCTCGGCCCAAAATAATTTCCGGAGCCAGCGCCACCCCAGCGATCCGTGGGCTAACACCCACGGAAAATCGCCAAAAAACTGCCGTTTTCACTCTTTCGCCTCTGGGACGCCCTTAAAACCTCCCACAGGCCCCACAGAGCCCATGGATCCGCTTAACAGCTCGTCAGGGATGTCCCCGAGGGGCTCGGCCCAAAATAATTTCCGGAGCCAGCGCCACCCCAGCGATCCGTGGGCTAACACCCACGGAAAATCGCCAAAAAACTGCCGTTTTCACTCTTTCGCCTCTGGGATGCCCTTAAAACCTCCCACAGGCCCCACGGAGCCCATGGATCCGCTTAACAGCTCGTCAGGGACGCCCCCGAGGGGCTCGGCCCAAAATAATTTCCGGAGCCAGCGCCACCCCAGCGATCCGTGGGCTAACACCCACGGAAAATCGCCAAAAAACTGCCGTTTTCACTCTTTCGCCTCTGGGACGCCCTTAAAACCTCCCACAGGCCCCACGGAGCCCATGGATCCGCTTAACAGCTCGTCAGGGACGCCCCCGAGGGGCTCGGCCCAAAATAATTTCCGGAGCCAGCGCCACCCCAGCGATCCGTGGGCTAACACCCACGGAAAATCGCCAAAAAACTGCCGTTTTCACTATTTCGCCTCTGGGACGCCCTTAAAACCTCCCACCGGCCCCAAGGAGCCCATGGATCCACTTAACAGCTCGTCAGGGACGCCCCCGAGGGGCTCGGCCCAAAATAATTTCCGGAGCCAGCGCCACCCCAGCGATCCGTGGGCTAACACCCACGAAAAATCGCCAAAAAACTGCCGTTTTCACTCTTTCGCCTCTGGGACGCCCTTAAAACCTCCCACCGGCCCCAAGGAGCCCATGGATCCGCTTAACAGCTCGTCAGGGACGCCCCCGAGGGGCTCGGCCCAAAATAATTTCCGGAGCCAGCGCCACCCCAGCGATCCGTGGGCTAACACCCACCGAAAATCGCCAAAAAACTGCAGTTTTCACTCTTTCGCCTATGGGACGCCCTAAAAACATCCCAACGGACCCACGGAGCCCATGGATCCGCTTAACAGCTCGTCAGGGACGCCCCCGAGGGCCTCGGCCCAAAATAATTTCCGGAGCCAGCGCCACCCCAGCGATCCGTGGGCTAACACCCACCGAAAATCGCCAAAAAACTGCAGTTTTCACTCTTTCGCCTATGGGACGCCCTAAAAACATCCCAACGGACCCAAGGAGCCCATGGATCCGCTTAACAGCTAGTCAGGGACGCCCCCGAGGGCCTAGGCCCAAAATAATTTCCGGAGCAAGCACCACCCCAGCGATCCGTGGGCTAACACCCACCGAAAATCGCCAAAAAACTGCAGTTTTCACTCTTTCGCCTATGGGACGCCCTAAAAACATCCCAACGGACCCACGGAGCCCATGGATCCGCTTAACAGCTAGTCAGAGACACCCCCGAGGGCCTAGGCCCAAAATAATTTCCGGAGCAAGCGCCACCCCAGCGATCCGTGGGCTAACACCCACCGAAAATCGCCAAAAAACTGCAGTTTTCACTCTTTCGCCTATGGGACGCCCTTAAAACATCCCAACGGACCCACGGAGCCCATGGATCCGCTTAACAGCTCGTCAGGGACGCCCCCGAGGGCCTCGGCCCAAAATAATTTCCGGAGCCAGCGCCACCCCAGTGATCCGTGGGCTAACACCCACCGAAAATCGCCAAAAAACTGCAGTTTTCACTCTTTCGCCTATGGGACGCCCTAAAAACATCCCAACGGACCCACGGAGCCCATGGATCCGCTTAACAGCTAGTCAGGGACACCCCCGAGGGCCTAGGCCCAAAATAATTTCCGGAGCAAGCGCCACCCCAGCGATCCGTGGGCTAACACCCACCGAAAATCGCCAAAAAACTGCAGTTTTCACTCTTTCGCCAATGGGACGCCCTAAAAACATCCCAACGGAGCCCATGGATCCGCTTAACAGCTCGTCAGGGACGCCCCCGAGGGCCTCGGCCCAAAATAATTTCCGGAGCCAGCGCCACCCCAGCGATCCGTGGGCTAACACCCACCGAAAATCGCCAAAAAACTGCAGTTTTCACTCTTTCGCCTATGGGACGCCCTAAAAACATCCCAACGGACCCACGGAGCCCATGGATCCGCTTAACAGCTCGTCAGGGACGCCCCCGAGGGCCTCGGCCCAAAATAATTTCCGGAGCCAGCGCCACCCCAGCGATCCGTGGGCTAACACCCACCGAAAATCGCCAAAAAACTGCAGTTTTCACTCTTTCGCCTATGGGATGCCCTAAAAACATCCCAACGGACCCACGGAGCCCATGGATCCGCTTAACAGCTCGTCAGGGACGCCCCCGAGGGCCTCGGCCCAAAATAATTTCCGGAGCCAGCGCCACCCCAGCGATCCGTGGGCTAACACCCACCGAAAATCGCCAAAAAACTGCAGTTTTCACTCTTTCGCCTATGGGACGCCCTAAAAACATCCCAACGGACCCACGGAGCCCATGGATCCGCTTAACAGCTCGTCAGGGACGCCCCCGAGGGCCTCGGCCCAAAATAATTTCCGGATCCAGCGCCACCCCAGCGATCCGTGGGCTAACACCCACCGAAAATCGCCAAAAAACTGCAGTTTTCACTCTTTCGCCTATGGGACGCCCTAAAAACATCCCAACGGACCCACGGAGCCCATGGATCCGCTTAACAGCTC
Organism: Capsicum rhomboideum; assembly: GCA_031232105.1. Classification (NCBI taxonomy): domain Eukaryota; kingdom Viridiplantae; phylum Streptophyta; class Magnoliopsida; order Solanales; family Solanaceae; genus Capsicum; species Capsicum rhomboideum. The sequence continues at coordinate 172,526,025 of CP124714.1, forward strand.
GTCAGGGACGCCCCCGAGGGCCTCGGCCCAAAATAATTTCTGGAGCCAGCGCCACCCCAGCGATCCGTGGGCTAACACCCATCGAAAATCGCCAAAAAACTGCAGTTTTCACTCTTTCGCCTATGGGACGCCCTAAAAACATCCCAACGGACCCACGGAGCCCATGGATCCACTTAACAGCTCGTCAGGGACGCCCCCGAGGGCCTCGGCCCAAAATAATTTCCGGAGCCAGCGCCCCCCCAGCGATCCGTGGGCTAACACCCACCGAAAATCGCCAAAAAACTGCAGTTTTCACTCTTTCGCCAATGGGACGCCCTAAAAACATCCCAACGGAGCCCATGGATCCGCTTAACAGCTCGTCAGGGACGCCCCCGAGGGCCTCGGCCCAAAATAATTTCCGGAGCCAGCGCCACCCCAGCGATCCGTGGGCTAACACCCACCGAAAATTGCCAAAAAACTGCAGTTTTCACTCTTTCGCCTATGGGACGCCCTAAAAACATCCCAACAGACCCACGGAGCCCATGGATCCGCTTAACAGCTCGTCAGGGACGCCCCCGAGGGCCTCGGCCCAAAATAATTTCCGGAGCCAGCGCCACCCCAGTGATCCGTGGGCTAACACCCACCGAAAATCGCCAAAAAACTGCAGTTTTCACTCTTTCGCCTATGGGACGCCCTAAAAACATCCCAACGGACCCACGGAGCCCATGGATCCGCTTAACAGCTAGTCAGGGACACCCCCGAGGGCCTAGGCCCAAAATAATTTCCGGAGCAAGCGCCACCCCAGCGATCCGTGGGCTAACACCCACCGAAAATCGCCAAAAAACTGCAGTTTTCACTCTTTCGCCAATGGGACGCCCTAAAAACATCCCAACGGAGCCCATGGATCCGCTTAACAGCTCGTCAGGGACGCCCCCGAGGGCCTCGGCCCAAAATAATTTCCGGAGCCAGCGCCACCCCAGCGATCCGTGGGCTAACACCCACCGAAAATCGCCAAAAAACTGCAGTTTTCACTCTTTCGCCTATGGGACGCCCTAAAAACATCCCAACGGACCCACGGAGCCCATGGATCCGCTTAACAGCTCGTCAGGGACGCCCCCGAGGGCCTCGGCCCAAAATAATTTTCGGAGCCAGCGCCACCCCAGCGATCCGTGGGCTAACACCCACCGAAAATCGCCAAAAAACTGCAGTTTTCACTCTTTCGCCTATGGGATGCCCTAAAAACATCCCAACGGACCCACGGAGCCCATGGATCCGCTTAACAGCTCGTCAGGGACGCCCCCGAGGGCCTCGGCCCAAAATAATTTCCGGAGCCAGCGCCACCCCAGCGATCCGTGGGCTAACACCCACCGAAAATCGCCAAAAAACTGCAGTTTTCACTCTTTCGCCTATGGGACGCCCTAAAAACATCCCAACGGACCCACGGAGCCCATGGATCCGCTTAACAGCTCGTCAGGGACGCCCCCGAGGGCCTCGGCCCAAAATAATTTCCGGAGCCAGCGCCACCCCAGCGATCCGTGGGCTAACACCCACCGAAAATCGCCAAAAAACTGCAGTTTTCACTCTTTCGCCTATGGGACGCCCTAAAAACATCCCAACGGACCCACGGAGCCCATGGATCCGCTTAACAGCTCGTCAGGGACGCCCCCGAGGGCCTCGGCCCAAAATAATTTCTGGAGCCAGCGCCACCCCAGCGATCCGTGGGCTAACACCCATCGAAAATCGCCAAAAAACTGCAGTTTTCACTCTTTCGCCTATGGGACGCCCTAAAAACATCCCAACGGACCCACGGAGCCCATGGATCCACTTAACAGCTCGTCAGGGACGCCCCCGAGGGCCTCGGCCCAAAATAATTTCCGGAGCCAGCGCCCCCCCAGCGATCCGTGGGCTAACACCCACCGAAAATCGCCAAAAAACTGCAGTTTTCACTCTTTCGCCAATGGGACGCCCTAAAAACATCCCAACGGAGCCCATGGATCCGCTTAACAGCTCGTCAGGGACGCCCCCGAGGGCCTCGGCCCAAAATAATTTCCGGAGCCAGCGCCACCCCAGCGATCCGTGGGCTAACACCCACCGAAAATCGCCAAAAAACTGCAGTTTTCACTCTTTCGCCTATGGGACGCCCTAAAAACATCCCAACGGAACCACGGAGCCCATGGATCCGCTTAACAGCTCGTCAGGGACGCCCCCGAGGGCCTCGGCCCAAAATAATTTCCGAAGCCAGCGCCCCCCCAGCGATCCGTGGGCTAACACCCACCGAAAATCGCCAAAAAACTGCAGTTTTCACTCTTTCGCCAATGGGACGCCCTAAAAACATCCCAACGGAGCCCATGGATCCGCTTAACAGCTCGTCAGGGACGCCCCCGAGGGCCTCGGCCCAAAATAATTTCCGGAGCCAGCGCCACCCCAGCGATCCGTGGGCTAACACCCACCGAAAATTGCCAAAAAACTGCAGTTTTCACTCTTTCGCCTATGGGACGCCCTAAAAACATCCCAACAGACCCACGGAGCCCATGGATCCGCTTAACAGCTCGTCAGGGACGCCCCCGAGGGCCTCGGCCCAAAATAATTTCCGGAGCCAGCGCCACCCCAGTGATCCGTGGGCTAACACCCACCGAAAATCGCCAAAAAACTGCAGTTTTCACTCTTTCGCCTATGGGACGCCCTAAAAACATCCCAACGGACCCACGGAGCCCATGGATCCGCTTAACAGCTAGTCAGGGACACCCCCGAGGGCCTAGGCCCAAAATAATTTCCGGAGCAAGCGCCACCCCAGCGATCCGTGGGCTAACACCCACCGAAAATCGCCAAAAAACTGCAGTTTTCACTCTTTCGCCAATGGGACGCCCTAAAAACATCCCAACGGAGCCCATGGATCCGCTTAACAGCTCGTCAGGGACGCCCCCGAGGGCCTCGGCCCAAAATAATTTCCGGAGCCAGCGCCACCCCAGCGATCCGTGGGCTAACACCCACCGAAAATCGCCAAAAAACTGCAGTTTTCACTCTTTCGCCTATGGGACGCCCTAAAAACATCCCAACGGACCCACGGAGCCCATGGATCCGCTTAACAGCTCGTCAGGGACGCCCCCGAGGGCCTCGGCCCAAAATAATTTTCGGAGCCAGCGCCACCCCAGCGATCCGTGGGCTAACACCCACCGAAAATCGCCAAAAAACTGCAGTTTTCACTCTTTCGCCTATGGGATGCCCTAAAAACATCCCAACGGACCCACGGAGCCCATGGATCCGCTTAACAGCTCGTCAGGGACGCCCCCGAGGGCCTCGGCCCAAAATAATTTCCGGAGCCAGCGCCACCCCAGCGATCCGTGGGCTAACACCCACCGAAAATCGCCAAAAAACTGCAGTTTTCACTCTTTCGCCTATGGGACGCCCTAAAAACATCCCAACGGACCCACGGAGCCCATGGATCCGCTTAACAGCTCGTCAGGGACGCCCCCGAGGGCCTCGGCCCAAAATAATTTCCGGAGCCAGCGCCACCCCAGCGATCCGTGGGCTAACACCCACCGAAAATCGCCAAAAAACTGCAGTTTTCACTCTTTCGCCTATGGGACGCCCTAAAAACATCCCAACGGACCCACGGAGCCCATGGATCCGCTTAACAGCTCGTCAGGGACGCCCCCGAGGGCCTCGGCCCAAAATAATTTCTGGAGCCAGCGCCACCCCAGCGATCCGTGGGCTAACACCCATCGAAAATCGCCAAAAAACTGCAGTTTTCACTCTTTCGCCTATGGGACGCCCTAAAAACATCCCAACGGACCCACGGAGCCCATGGATCCACTTAACAGCTCGTCAGGGACGCCCCCGAGGGCCTCGGCCCAAAATAATTTCCGGAGCCAGCGCCCCCCCAGCGATCCGTGGGCTAACACCCACCGAAAATCGCCAAAAAACTGCAGTTTTCACTCTTTCGCCAATGGGACGCCCTAAAAACATCCCAACGGAGCCCATGGATCCGCTTAACAGCTCGTCAGGGACGCCCCCGAGGGCCTCGGCCCAAAATAATTTCCGGAGCCAGCGCCACCCCAGCGATCCGTGGGCTAACACCCACCGAAAATTGCCAAAAAACTGCAGTTTTCACTCTTTCGCCTATGGGACGCCCTAAAAACATCCCAACGGACCCACGGAGCCCATGGATCCGCTTAACAGCTCGTCAGGGACGCCCCCGAGGGCCTCGGCCCAAAATAATTTCCGAAGCCAGCGCCACCCCAGCGATCCGTGGGCTAACACCCACCGAAAATCGCCAAAAAACTGCAGTTTTCACTCTTTCGCCTATGGGACGCCCTAAAAACATCCCAACGGACCCACGGAGCCCATGGATCCGCTTAACAGCTCGTCAGGGACGCCCCCGAAGGCCTCGGCCCAAAATAATTTCCGGAGCCAGCGCCACCCCAGCGATCCGTGGGCTAACACCCACCGAAAATCGCCAAAAAACTGCAGTTTTCACTCTTTCGCCTATGGGACGCCCTAAAAACATCCCAACGGACCCACGGAGCCCATGGATCCGCTTAACAGCTCGTCAGGGACGCCCCCGAGGGCCTCGGCCCAAAATAATTTCCGGAGCCAGCGCCACCCCAGCGATCCGTGGGCTAACACCCACCGAAAATCGCCAAAAAACTGCAATTTTCACTCTTTCGCCTATGGGACGCCCTAAAAACATCCCAACGGACCCACGGAGCCCATGGATCCGCTTAACAGCTCGTCAGGGACGCCCCCGAGGGCCTCGGCCCAAAATAATTTCCGGAGCCAGCGCCACCCCAGCGATCCGTGGGCTAACACCCACCGAAAATCGCCAAAAAACTACAGTTTTCACTCTTTCGCCTATGGGACGCCCTAAAAACATCCCAACGGACCCACGGAGCCCATGGATCCGCTTAACAGCTCGTCAGGGACGCCCTCGAGGGCCTCGGGCCCAAAATAATTTCCGGAGCCAGCGCCACCCCAGCGATCCGTGGGCTAACACCCACCGAAAATCGCCAAAAAACTGCAGTTTTCACTCTTTCGCCTATGGGACGCCCTAAAAACATCCCAACGGACCCACGGAGCCCATGGATCCGCTTAACAGCTCGTCAGGGACGCCCCCGAGGGCCTCGGCCCAAAATAATTTCCGGAGCCAGCGCCACCCCAGCGATCCGTGGGCTAACACCCACCGAAAATCGCCAAAAAACTGCAGTTTTCACTCTTTCGCCTATGGGACGCCCTAAAAACATCCCAACGGACCCACGGAGCCCATGGATCCGCTTAACAGCTCGTCAGGGACGCCCCCGAGGGCCTCGGCCCAAAATAATTTCCGGAGCCAGCGCCACCCCAGCGATCCGTGGGCTAACACCCACCGAAAATCGCCAAAAAACTGCAGTTTTCACTCTTTCGCCTATGGGACGCCCTAAAAACATCCCAACGGACCCAGGAGCCCATGGATCCGCTTAACAGCTCGTCAGGGACGCCCCCGAGGGCCTCGGCCCAAAATAATTTCCGGAGCCAGCGCCACCCCAGCGATCCGTGGGCTAACACCCACCGAAAATCGCCAAAAAACTGCAGTTTTCACTCTTTCGCCTATGGGACGCCCTAAAAACATCCCAACGGACCCACGGAGCCCATGGATCCACTTAACAGCTCGTCAGGGACGCCCCCGAGGGCCTCGGCCCAAAATAATTTCCGGAGCCAGCGCCACCGCAGCGATCCGTGGGCTAACACCCACCGAAAATCGCCAAAAAACTGCAGTTTTCACTCTTTCGCCTATGGGACGCCCTAAAAACATCCCAATGGACCCACGGAGCCCATGGATCCGCTTAACAGCTCGTCAGGGACGCCCCCGAGGGCCTCGGCCCAAAATAATTTCCGGAGCCAGCGCCACCCCAGCGATCCGTGGGCTAACACCCACCGAAAATCGCCAAAAAACTGCAGTTTTCACTCTTTCGCCTATGGGACGCCCTAAAAACATCCCAACGGACCCACGGAGCCCATGGATCCGCTTAACAGCTCGTCAGGGACTCCCCCGAGGGCCTCGGCCCAAAATAATTTCCGGAGCCAGCGCCACCCCAGCGATCCGTGGGCTAATCGCCAAAAAACTGCAGTTTTCACTCTTTCGCATATGGGACGCCCTAAAAACATCCCAATGGACCCACGGAGCCCATGGATCCGCTTAACAGCTCGTCAGGGACGCCCCCGAGGGCCTCGGCCCAAAATAATTTCCGGAGCCAGCGCCACCCCAGCGATCCGTGGGCTAACACCCACCGAAAATCGCCAAAAAACTGCAGTTTTCACTCTTTCGCCTATGGGATGCCCTAAAAACATCCCAACGGACCCACGGAGCCCATGGATCCGCTTAACAGCTCGTCAGGGACGCCCCCGAGGGCCTCGGCCCAAAATAATTTCCGGAGCCAGCGCCACCCCAGCGATCCGTGGGCTAACACCCACCGAAAATCGCCAAAAAACAGCAGTTTTCACTCTTTCGCCTATGGGATGCCCTAAAAACATCCCAACGGACCCACCGAGCCCATGGATCCGCTTAACAGCTCGTCAGGGACGCCCCCGAGGGCCTCGGCCCAAAATAATTTCCGGAGCCAGCGCCACCCCAGCGATCCGTGGGCTAACACCCACCGAAAATCGCCAAAAAACTGCAGTTTTCACTCTTTCGCCTATGGGACGCCCTAAAAACATCCCAACGGACCCACAGAGCCCATGGATCCGCTTAACAGCTCGTCAGGGACGCCCCCGAGGGCCTCGGCCCAAAATAATTTCCGGAGCCAGCGCCACCCCAGCGATCCGTGGGCTAACACCCATCGAAAATCGCCAAAAAACTGCAGTTTTCACTCTTTCGCCTATGGGACGACCTAAAAACATCCCAACGAACCCACGGAGCCCATGGATCCGCTTAACAGCTCGTCAGGGACACCCCCGAGGGCCTCAGCCCAAAATAATTTCCGGAGCCAGCGCCACCCCAGCGATCCGTGGGCTAACACCCACCGAAAATCGCCAAAAAACTGCAGTTTTCACTCTTTTGCCTATGGGACGCCCTAAAAACATCCCAACAGACCCACGGAGCCCATGTATCCGCTTAACAGCTCGTCAGGGACACCCCCGAGGGCTTCGGCCCAAAATAATTTCCGGAGCCAGCGCCACCCCAGCGATCCGTGGGCTAACACCCACCGAAAATCGCCAAAAAACTGCAGTTTTCACTCTTTCGCCTATGGGACGCCCTAAAAACATCCCAACGGACCCACGGAGCCAATGGATCCGCTTAACAGCTCGTCAGGGACGCCCCCGAGGGCCTCGGCCCAAAATAATTTCCGGAGCCAGCGCCACCCCAGCGATCCGTGGGCTAACACCCACCGAAAATTGCCAAAAAACTGCAGTTTTCACTCTTTCGCCTATGGGACGCCCTAAAAACATCCCAACGGACCCACGGAGCCCATGGATCCGCTTAACAGCTCGTCAGGGACGCCCCCGAGGGCCTCGGCCCAAAATAATTTCCGGAGCCAGCGCCACCCCAGCGATCCGTGGGCTAACACCCACCGAAAATCGCCAAAAAACTGCAGTTTTCACTCTTTCGCCTATGGGACGCCCTAAAAACATCCCAACGGACCCACGGAGCCCATGGATCCGCTTAACAGCTCGTCAGGGACGCCCCCGAGGGCCTCGGCCCAAAATAATTTCCGGAGCCAGCGCCACCCCAGCGATCCGTGGGCTAACACCCACCGAAAATCGCCAAAAAACTGCAGTTTTCACTCTTTCGCCTATGGGACGCCCTAAAAACATCCCAACGGACCCACGGAGCCCATGGATCCGCTTAACAGCTCGTCAGGGACGCCCCCGAGGGCCTCGGCCCAAAATAATTTCTGGAGCCAGCGCCACCCCAGCGATCCGTGGGCTAACACCCATCGAAAATCGCCAAAAAACTGCAGTTTTCACTCTTTCGCCTATGGGACGCCCTAAAAACATCCCAACGGACCCACGGAGCCCATGGATCCGCTTAACAGCTCGTCAGGGACGCCCCCGAGGGCCTCGGCCCAAAATAATTTCCGGAGCCAGCGCCACCCCAGCGATCCGTGGGCTAACACCCACCGAAAATCGCCAAAAAACTGCAGTTTTCACTCTTTCGCCAATGGGACGCCCTAAAAACATCCCAACGGAGCCCATGGATCCGCTTAACAGCTCGTCAGGGACGCCCCCGAGGGCCTCGGCCCAAAATAATTTCCGGAGCCAGCGCCACCCCAGCGATCCGTGGGCTAACACCCACCGAAAATCGCCAAAAAACTGCAGTTTTCACTCTTCCGCCTATGGGACGCCCTAAAAACATCCCAACGGACCCACGGAGCCCATGGATCTGCTTAACAGCTCGTCAGGGACGCCCCCGAGGGCCTTGACCCAAAATAATTTCCGGAGCCAGCGCCACCCCAGCGATCCGTGGGCTAACACCCACCGAAAATTGCCAAAAAACTGCAGTTTTCACTCTTTCGCCTATGGGACGCCCTAAAAACATCCCAACGGACCCACGGAGCCCATGGATCCGCTTAACAGCTCGTCAGGGACGCCCCGAGGGCCTCGGCCCAAAATAATTTCCGGAGCCAGCGCCACCCCAGCGATCCGTGGGCTAACACCCACCGAAAATCGCCAAAAAACTGCAGTTTTCACTCTTTCGCCTATGGGACGCCCTAAAAACATCCCAACGGACCCACGGAGCCCATGGATCCGCTTAACAGCTCGTCAGGGATGCCCCCGAGGGCCTCGGCCCAAAATAATTTCCGGAGCCAGCGCCACCCCAGCGATCCGTGGGCTAACACCCACCGAAAATCGCCAAAAAACTGCAGTTTTCACTCTTTCGCCTATGGGACGCCCTAAAAACATCCCAACGGACCCACGGAGCCCATGGATCCGCTTAACAGCTCGTCAGGGACGCCCCCGAGGGCCTCGGCCCAAAATAATTACCGGAGCCAGCGCCACCCCAGCGATCCGTGGGCTAACACCCACCGAAAATCGCCAAAAAACTGCAGTTTTCACTCTTTCGCCTATGGGACGCCCTAAAAACATCCCAACGGACCCACGGAGCCCATGGATCCGCTTAACAGCTCGTCAGGGACGCCCCCGAGGGCCTCGGCCCAAAATAATTTTCGGAGCCAGCGCCACCCCAGCGATCCGTGGGCTAACACCCACCGAAAATCGCCAAAAAACTGCAGTTTTCACTCTTTCGCCTATGGGACGCCCTAAAAACATCCCAACGGACCCACGGAGCCCATGGATCCGCTTAACAGCTCGTCAGGGACGCCCCCGAGGGCCTCGGCCCAAAATAATTTTCGGAGCCAGCGCCACCCCAGCGATCCGTGGGCTAACACCCACCGAAAATTGCCAAAAAACTGCAGTTTTCACTCTTTCGCCTATGGGATGCCCTAAAAACATCCCAACGGACCCACGGAGCCCATGGATCCGCTTAACAGCTCGTCAGGGACGCCCCCGAGGGCCTCGGCCCAAAATAATTTCCGAAGCCAGCGCCACCCCAGCGATCCGTGGGCTAACACCCACCGAAAATCGCCAAAAAACTGCAGTTTTCACTCTTTCGCCTATGGGACGCCCTAAAAACATCCCAACGGACCCACGGAGCCCATGGATCCGCTTAACAGCTCGTCAGGGACGCCCCCGAGGGCCTCGGCCCAAAATAATTTCCGGAGCCAGCGCCACCCCAGCGATCCGTGGGCTAACACCCACCGAAAATCGCCAAAAAACTGCAGTTTTCACTCTTTCGCCTATGGGACGCCCTAAAAACATCCCAACGGACCCACGGAGCCCATGGATCCGCTTAACAGCTCGTCAGGGACGCCCCCGAGGGCCTCGGCCCAAAATAATTTCCGGAGCCAGCGCCACCCCAGCGATCCGTGGGCTAACACCCACCGAAAATCGCCAAAAAACTGCAGTTTTCACTCTTTCGCCTATGGGACGCCCTAAAAACATCCCAACGGACCCACGGAGCCCATGGATCCGCTTAACAGCTCGTCAGGGACGCCCCCGAGGGCCTCGGCCCAAAATAATTTCCGGAGCCAGCGCCACCCCAGCGATCCGTGGGCTAACACCCACCGAAAATCGCCAAAAAACTACAGTTTTCACTCTTTCGCCTATGGGACGCCCTAAAAACATCCCAACGGACCCACGGAGCCCATGGATCCGCTTAACAGCTCGTCAGGGACGCCCTCGAGGGCCTCGGGCCCAAAATAATTTCCGGAGCCAGCGCCACCCCAGCGATCCGTGGGCTAACACCCACCGAAAATCGCCAAAAAACTGCAGTTTTCACTCTTTCGCCTATGGGACGCCCTAAAAACATCCCAACGGACCCACGGAGCCCATGGATCCGCTTAACAGCTCGTCAGGGACGCCCCCGAGGGCCTCGGCCCAAAATAATTTCCGGAGCCAGCGCCACCCCAGCGATCCGTGGGCTAACACCCACCGAAAATCGCCAAAAAACTGCAGTTTTCACTCTTTCGCCTATGGGACGCCCTAAAAACATCCCAACGGACCCACGGAGCCCATGGATCCGCTTAACAGCTCGTCAGGGACGCCCCCGAGGGCCTCGGCCCAAAATAATTTCCGGAGCCAGCGCCACCCCAGCGATCCGTGGGCTAACACCCACCGAAAATCGCCAAAAAACTACAGTTTTCACTCTTTCGCCTATGGGACGCCCTAAAAACATCCCAACGGACCCACGGAGCCCATGGATCCGCTTAACAGCTCGTCAGGGACGCCCTCGAGGGCCTCGGGCCCAAAATAATTTCCGGAGCCAGCGCCACCCCAGCGATCCGTGGGCTAACACCCACCGAAAATCGCCAAAAAACTGCAGTTTTCACTCTTTCGCCTATGGGACGCCCTAAAAACATCCCAACGGACCCACGGAGCCCATGGATCCGCTTAACAGCTCGTCAGGGACGCCCCCGAGGGCCTCGTCCCAAAATAATTTCCGGAGCCAGCGCCACCCCAGCGATCCGTGGGCTAACACCCACCGAAAATCGCCAAAAAACTGCAGTTTTCACTCTTTCGCCTATGGGACGCCCTAAAAACATCCCAACGGACCCACGGAGCCCATGGATCCGCTTAACAGCTCGTCAGGGACGCCCTCGAGGGCCTCGGCCCAAAATAATTTCCGGAGCCAGCGCCACCCCAGCGATCCGTGGGCTAACACCCACCGAAAATCGCTAAAAAACTGCAGTTTTCACTCTTTCGCCTATGGGACGCCCTAAAAACATCCCAACGGACCCACGGAGCCCATGGATCCGCTTAACAGCTCGTCAGGGACGCCCCCGAGGGCCTCGGCCCAAAATAATTTCCGGAGCCAGCGCCACCCCAGCGATCCGTGGGCTAACACCCACCGAAAATCGCCAAAAAACTGCAATTTTCACTCTTTCGCCTATGGGACGCCCTAAAAACATCCCAACGGACCCACGGAGCCCATGGATCCGCTTAACAGCTCGTCAGGGACGCCCTCGAGGGCCTCGGCCCAAAATAATTTCCGGAGCCAGCGCCACCCCAGCGATCCGTGGGCTAACACCCACCGAAAATTGCCAAAAAACTGCAATTTTCACTCTTTCGCCTATGGGACGCCCTAAAAACATCCCAACGGACCCACGGAGCCCATGGATCCGCTTAACAGCTCGTCAGGGACGCCCCCGAGGGCCCCGGCCCAAAATAATTTCCGGATCCAGCGCCACCCCAGCGATCCATGGGCTAACACCCACCGAAAATCGCCAAAAAACTGCAGTTTTCACTCTTTCGCCTATGGGACGCCCTAAAAACATCCCAACGGACCCACGGAGCCCATGGATCCGCTTAACAGCTCGTCAGGGACGCCCCCGAGGGCCCCGGCCCAAAATAATTTCCGGAGCCAGCGCCACCCCAGCGATCCGTGGGCTAACACCCACCGAAAATCGCCAAAAAACTGCAGTTTTCACTCTTTCGCCTATGGGACGCCCTAAAAACATCCCAACGGACCCACGGAGCCCATGGATCCACTTAACAGCTCGTCAGGGACACCCCCGAGGGCCTCGGCCCAAAATAATTTCCGGAGCCAGCGCCACCCCAGCGATCCGTGGGCTAACACCCACCGAAAATCGCCAAAAAACTGCAGTTTTCACTCTTTCGCCTATGGGACACCCTAAAAACATCCCAACGGACCCACGGAGCCCATGGATCCGCTTAACAGCTCGTCAGGGACGCCCCCGAGGGCCTCGGCCCAAAATAATTTCCGGAGCCAGCGCCACCCCAGCGATCCGTGGGCTAACACCCACCGAAAATCGCCAAAAAACTGCAGTTTTCACTCTTTCGCCTATGGGACGCCCTAAAAACATCCCAACGGACCCACGGAGCCCATGGATCCGCTTAACAGCTCGTCAGGGACGCCCCCGAGGGCCTCGGCCCAAAATAATTTCCAGAGCCAGCGCCACCCCAGCGATCCGTGGGCTAACACCCACCGAAAATCGCCAAAAAACTGCAGTTTTCACTCTTTCGCCTATGGGACGCCCTAAAAACATCCCAACGGACCCACGGAGCCCATGGATCCGCTTAACAGCTCGTCAGGGACGCCCCCGAGGGCCTCGGCCCAAAATAATTTCCGGAGCCAGCGCCACCCCAGCGATCCGTGGGCTAATCGCCAAAAAACTGCAGTTTTCACTCTTTCGCATATGGGACGCCCTAAAAACATCCCAACGGACCCACGGAGCCCATGGATCCGCTTAACAGCTCGTCAGGGACGCCCCCGAGGGCCTCGGCCCAAAATAATTTCCGGAGCCAGCGCCACCCCAGCGATCCGTGGGCTAACACCCACCGAAAATCACCAAAAAACTGCAGTTTTCACTCTTTCGCCTATGGGACGCCCTAAAAACATCCCAACGGACCCACGGAGCCCATGGATCTGCTTAACAGCTCATCAGGGACGCCCCCGAGGGCCTCGGCCCAAAATAATTTCCGGAGCCAGCGCCACCCCAGCGATCCGTGGGCTAACACCCACCGAAAATCGCCAAAAAACTGCAGTTTTCACTCTTTCGCCTATGGGACGCCCTAAAAACATCCCAACGGACCCACGGAGCCCATGGATCCGCTTAACAGCTCGTCAGGGACGCCCCCGAGGGCCTCGGCCCAAAATAATTTCCGGAGCCAGCGCCACCCCAGCGATCCGTGGGCTAACACCCATCGAAAATCGCCAAAAAACTGCAGTTTTCACTCTTTCGCCTATGGGACGACCTAAAAACATCCCAACGAACCCACGGAGCCCATGGATCCGCTTAACAGCTCGTCAGGGACACCCCCGAGGGCCTCGGCCCAAAATAATTTCCGGAGCCAGCGCCACCCCAGCGATCCGTGGGCTAACACCCACCGAAAATCGCCAAAAAACTGCAGTTTTCACTCTTTCGCCTATGGGACGCCCTAAAAACATCCCAACAGACCCACGGAGCCCATGGATCCGCTTAACAGCTCGTCAGGGAATCCCCCGAGGGCTTCGGCCCAAAATAATTTTCGGAGCCAGCGCCACCCCAGCGATCCGTGGGCTAACACCCACCGAAAATCGCCAAAAAACTGCAGTTTTCACTCTTTCGCCTATGGGACGCCCTAAAAACATCCCAACGGACCCACGGAGCCCATGGATCCGCTTAACAGCTCGTCAGGGACGCCCCCGAGGGCCTCGGCCCAAAATAATTTCCGGAGCCAGCGCCACCCCAGCGATCCGTGGGCTAATCGCCAAAAAACTGCAGTTTTCACTCTTTCGCATATGGGACGCCCTAAAAACATCCCAACGGACCCACGGAGCCCATGGATCCGCTTAACAGCTCGTCAGGGACGCCCCCGAGGGCCTCGGCCCAAAATAATTTCCGGAGCCAGCGCCACCCCAGCGATCCGTGGGCTAACACCCACCGAAAATCACCAAAAAACTGCAGTTTTCACTCTTTCGCCTATGGGACGCCCTAAAAACATCCCAACGGACCCACGGAGCCCATGGATCTGCTTAACAGCTCATCAGGGACGCCCCCGAGGGCCTCGGCCCAAAATAATTTCCGGAGCCAGCGCCACCCCAGCGATCCGTGGGCTAACACCCACCGAAAATCGCCAAAAAACTGCAGTTTTCACTCTTTCGCCTATGGGACGCCCTAAAAACATCCCAACGGACCCACGGAGCCCATGGATCCGCTTAACAGCTCGTCAGGGACGCCCCCGAGGGCCTCGGCCCAAAATAATTTCCGGAGCCAGCGCCACCCCAGCGATCCGTGGGCTAACACCCATCGAAAATCGCCAAAAAACTGCAGTTTTCACTCTTTCGCCTATGGGACGACCTAAAAACATCCCAACGAACCCACGGAGCCCATGGATCCGCTTAACAGCTCGTCAGGGACACCCCCGAGGGCCTCGGCCCAAAATAATTTCCGGAGCCAGCGCCACCCCAGCGATCCGTGGGCTAACACCCACCGAAAATCGCCAAAAAACTGCAGTTTTCACTCTTTCGCCTATGGGACGCCCTAAAAACATCCCAACAGACCCACGGAGCCCATGGATCCGCTTAACAGCTCGTCAGGGAATCCCCCGAGGGCTTCGGCCCAAAATAATTTTCGGAGCCAGCGCCACCCCAGCGATCCGTGGGCTAACACCCACCGAAAATCGCCAAAAAACTGCAGTTTTCACTCTTTCGCCTATGGGACGCCCTAAAAACATCCCAACGGACCCACGGAGCCAATGGATCCGCTTAACAGCTCGTCAGGGACGCCCCTGAGGGCCTCGGCCCAAAATAATTTCCGGAGCCAGCGCCACCCCAGCGATCCGTGGGCTAACACCCACCGAAAATCGCCAAAAAACTGCAGTTTTCACTCTTTCGCCTATGGGACGCCCTAAAAACATCCCAACGGACCCACGGAGCCCATGGATCCGCTTAACAGCTCGTCAGGGACGCCCCCGAGGGCCTCGACCCAAAATAATTTCCGGAGCCAGCGCCACCCCAGCGATCCGTGGGCTAACACCCACCGAAAATCGCCAAAAAACTGCAGTTTTCACTCTTTCGCCTATGGGACGCCCTAAAAACATCCCAACGGACCCACGGAGCCCATGGATCCGCTTAACAGCTCGTCAGGGACGCCCCCGAGGGCCTCGGCCCAAAATAATTTCCGGAGCCAGCGCCACCCCAGCGATCCGTGGGCTAACACCCATCGAAAATCGCCAAAAAACTGCAGTTTTCACTCTTTCGCCTATGGGACGCCCTAAAAACATCCCAACGGACCCACGGAGCCCATGGATCCGCTTAACAGCTCGTCAGGGACGCCCCCGAGGGCCTCGGCCCAAAATAATTTCTGGAGCCAGCGCCACCCCAGCGATCCGTGGGCTAACACCCACCGAAAATCGCCAAAAAACTGCAGTTTTCACTCTTTCGCCTATGGGACGCCCTAAAAACATCCCAACGGACCCACGGAGCCCATGGATCCGCTTAACAGCTCGTCAGGGACGCCCCCGAGGGCCTCGGCCCAAAATAATTTCCGGAGCCAGCGCCACCCCAGCGATCCGTGGGCTAACACCCACCGAAAATCGCCAAAAAACTGCAGTTTTCACTCTTTCGCCTATGGGACGCCCTAAAAACATCCCAACGGACCCACGGAGCCCATGGATCCGCTTAACAGCTCGTCAGGGACGCCCCCGAGGGCCTCGGCCCAAAATAATTTCCGGAGCCAGCGCCACCCCAGCGATCCGTGGGCTAACACCCACCGAAAATCGCCAAAAAACTACAGTTTTCACTCTTTCGCCTATGGGACGCCCTAAAAACATCCCAACGGACCCACGGAGCCCATGGATCCGCTTAACAGCTCGTCAGGGACGCCCCCGAGGGCCTCGGCCCAAAATAATTTCTGGAGCCAGCGCCACCCCAGCGATCCGTGGGCTAACACCCACCGAAAATCGCCAAAAAACTGCAGTTTTCACTCTTTCGCCTATGGGACGCCCTAAAAACATCCCAACGGACCCACGGAGCCCATGGATCCGCTTAACAGTTCGTCAGGGACGCCCCCGAGGGCCTCGGCCCAAAATAATTTCCGGAGCCAGCGCCACCCCAGCGATCCGTGGGCTAACACCCACCGAAAATTGCCAAAAAACTGCAGTTTTCACTCTTTCGCCTATGGGACGCCCTAAAAACATCCCAACGGACCCACGGAGCCCATGGATCCGCTTAACAGCTCGTCAGGGACGCCCCCGAGGGCCTCAGCCCAAAATAATTTCCGGAGCCAGCGCCACCCCAGCGATCCGTGGGCTAACACCCACCGAAAATCGCCAAAAAACTGCAGTTTTCACTCTTTCGCCTATGGGACGCCCTAAAAACATCCCAACGGACCCACGGAGCCCATGGATCCGCTTAACAGCTCGTCAGGGACGCCCCCGAGGGCCTCGGCCCAAAATAATTTCCGGAGCCAGCGCCACCCCAGCGATCCGTGGGCTAACACCCACCGAAAATCGCCAAAAAACTGCAGTTTTCACTCTTTCGCCTATGGGACGCCCTAAAAACATCCCAACGGACCCACGGAGCCCATGGATCCGCTTAACAGCTCGTCAGGGACGCCCCCGAGGGCCTCGGCCCAAAATAATTACCGGAGCCAGCGCCACCCCAGCGATCCGTGGGCTAACACCCACCGAAAATCGCCAAAAAACTGCAGTTTTCACTCTTTCGCCTATGGGACGCCCTAAAAACATCCCAACGGACCCACGGAGCCCATGGATCCGCTTAACAGCTCGTCAGGGACGCCCCCGAGGGCCTCGGCCCAAAATAATTTCCGGAGCCAGCGCCACCCCAGCGATCCGTGGGCTAACACCCACCGAAAATCGCCAAAAAACTGCAGTTTTCACTCTTTCGCCTATGGGACGCCCTAAAAACATCCCAACGGACCCACGGAGCCCATGGATCCGCTTAACAGCTCGTCAGGGACGCCCCCGAGGGCCTCGGCCCAAAATAATTTCCGGAGCCAGCGCCACCCCAGCGATCCGTGGGCTAACACCCACCGAAAATCGCCAAAAAACTGCAGTTTTCACTCTTTCGCCTATGGGACGCCCTAAAAACATCCCAACGGACCCACGGAGCCCATGGATCCGCTTAACAGCTCGTCAGGGACGCCCCCGAGGGCCTCGGCCCAAAATAATTTCCGGAGCCAGCGCCACCCCAGCGATCCGTGGGCTAACACCCACCGAAAATCGCCAAAAAACTGCAGTTTTCACTCTTTCGCCTATGGGATGCCCTAAAAACATCCCAACGGACCCACGGAGCCCATGGATCCGCTTAACAGCTCGTCAGGGACGCCCCCGAGGGCCTCGGCCCAAAATAATTTCCGGAGCCAGCACCACCCCAGCGATCCGTGGGCTAACACCCACCGAAAATCGCCAAAAAACTGCAGTTTTCACTCTTTCGCCTATGGGACGCCCTAAAAACATCCCAACGGACCCACGGAGCCCATGGATCCGCTTAACAGCTCATCAGGGACGCCCCCGAGGGCCTCGGCCCAAAATAATTTCCGGAGCCAGCGCCACCCCAGCGATCCGTGGGCTAACACCCACCGAAAATCGCCAAAAAACTGCAGTTTTCACTCTTTCGCCTATGGGACGCCCTAAAAACATCCCAACGGACCCACGGAGCCCATGGATCCGCTTAACAGCTCGTCAGGGACGCCCCCGAGGGCCTCGGCCCAAAATAATTTCCGGAGCCAGCGCCACCCCAGCGATCCGTGGGCTAACACCCACCGAAAATCGCCAAAAAACTGCAGTTTTCACTCTTTCGCCTATGGGACGCCCTAAAAACATCCCAATGGACCCACGGAGCCCATGGATCCGCTTAACAGCTCGTCAGGGACGCCCCCGAGGGCCTCGGCCCAAAATAATTTCCGGAGCCAGCGCCACCCCAGCGATCCGTGGGCTAACACCCACCGAAAATCGCCAAAAAACTGCAGTTTTCACTCTTTCGCCTATGGGACGCCCTAAAAACATCCCAACGGACCCACGGAGCCCATGGATCCGCTTAACAGCTCGTCAGGGACGCCCCCGAGGGCCTCGGCCCAAAATAATTTCCGGAGCCAGCGCCACCCCAGCGATCCGTGGGCTAACACCCACCGAAAATCGCCAAAAAACTACAGTTTTCACTCTTTCGCCTATGGGACGCCCTAAAAACATCCCAACGGACCCACGGAGCCCATGGATCCGCTTAACAGCTCGTCAGGGACGCCCCCGAGGGCCTCGGGCCCAAAATAATTTCCGGAGCCAGCGCCACCCCAGCGATCCGTGGGCTAACACCCACCGAAAATCGCCAAAAAACTGCAGTTTTCACTCTTTCGCCTATGGGACGCCCTAAAAACATCCCAACGGACCCACGGAGCCCATGGATCCGCTTAACAGCTCGTCAGGGACGCCCCTGAGGGCCTCGGCCCAAAATAATTTCCGGATCCAGCGCCACCCCAGCGATCCGTGGGCTAACACCCACCGAAAATCGCCAAAAAACTGCAGTTTTCACTCTTTCGCCTATGGGACGCCCTAAAAACATCCCAACGGACCCACGGAGCCCATGGATCCGCTTAACAGCTCGTCAGGGACGCCCCCGAGGGCCTCGGCCCAAAATAATTTCCGGAGCCAGCGCCACCCCAGCGATCCGTGGGCTAACACCCACCGAAAATCGCTAAAAAACTGCAGTTTTCACTCTTTCGCCTATGGGACGCCCTAAAAACATCCCAACGGACCCACGGAGCCCATGGATCCGCTTAACAGCTCGTCAGGGACGCCCCCGAGGGCCTCGGCCCAAAATAATTTCCAGAGCCAGCGCCACCCCAGCGATCCGTGGGCTAACACCCACCGAAAATCGCCAAAAAACTGCAGTTTTCACTCTTTCGCCTTTGGGACGCCCTAAAAACATCCCAACGGACCCACGGAGCCCATGGATCCGCTTAACAGCTCGTTAGGGACGCCCCCGAGGGCCTCGGCCCAAAATAATTTCCGGAGCCAGCGCCACCCCAGCGATCCGTGGGCTAACACCCACCGAAAATCGCCAAAAAACTGCAATTTTCACTCTTTCGCCTATGGGACGCCCTAAAAACATCCCAACGGACCCACGGAGCCCATGGATCCGCTTAACAGCTCGTCAGGGACGCCCCCGAGGGCCTCGGCCCAAAATAATTTCCGGAGCCAGCGCCACCCCAGCGATCCGTGGGCTAACACCCACCGAAAATCGCCAAAAAACTGCAGTTTTCACTCTTTCGCCTATGGGACGCCCTAAAAACATCCCAACGGACCCACGGAGCCCATGGATCCGCTTAACAGCTCGTCAGGGACGCCCCCGAGGGCCTCGGGCCCAAAATAATTTCCGGAGCCAGCGCCACCCCAGCGATCCGTGGGCTAACACCCACCGAAAATCGCCAAAAAACTGCAGTTTTCACTCTTTCGCCTATGGGACGCCCTAAAAACATCCCAACGGACCCACGGAGCCCATGGATCCGCTTAACAGCTCGTCAGAGACGCCCCCGAGGGCCTCGGCCCAAAATAATTTCCGGAGCCAGCGCCACCCCAGCGATCCGTGGGCTAACACCCACCGAAAATCGCCAAAAAACTGCAGTTTTCACTCTTTCGCCTATGGGACGCCCTAAAAACATCCCAACGGACCCACGGAGCCCATGGATCCGCTTAACAGCTCGTCAGGGACGCCCCCGAGGGCCTCGGCCCAAAATAATTTCCGGAGCCAGCGCCACCCCAGCGATCCGTGGGCTAACACCCACCGAAAATCGCTAAAAAACTGCAGTTTTCACTCTTTCGCCTATGGGACGCCCTAAAAACATCCCAACGGACCCACGGAGCCCATGGATCCGCTTAACAGCTCGTCAGGGACGCCCCCGAGGGCCTCGGCCCAAAATAATTTCCGGAGCCAGCGCCACCCCAGCGATCCGTGGGCTAACACCCACCGAAAATCGCCAAAAAACTGCAGTTTTCACTCTTTCGCCTTTGGGACGCCCTAAAAACATCCCAACGGACCCACGGAGCCCATGGATCCGCTTAACAGCTCGTCAGGGACGCCCCCGAGGGCCTCGGCCCAAAATAATTTCCGGAGCCAGCGCCACCCCAGCGATCCGTGGGCTAACACCCACCGAAAATCGCCAAAAAACTGCAATTTTCACTCTTTCGCCTATGGGATGCCCTAAAAACATCCCAACGGACCCACGGAGCCCATGGATCCGCTTAACAGCTCGTCAGGGACGCCCTCGAGGGCCTCGGCCCAAAATAATTTCCGGAGCCAGCGCCACCCCAGCGATCCGTGGGCTAACACCCACCGAAAATCGCCAAAAAACTGCAATTTTCACTCTTTCGCCTATGGGACGCCCTAAAAACATCCCAACGGACCCACGGAGCCCATGGATCCGTTTAACAGCTCGTCAGGGACGCCCCCGAGGGCCTCGGCCCAAAATAATTTCCGGATCCAGTGCCACCCCAGCGATCCGTGGGCTAACACCCACCGAAAATCGCCAAAAAACTGCAGTTTTCACTCTTTCGCCTATGGGACGCCCTAAAAACATCCCAACGGACCCACGGAGCCCATGGATCCGCTTAACAGCTCGTCAGGGACGCCCCCGAGGGCCTCGGCCCAAAATAATTTCCGGAGCCAGCGCCACCCCAGCGATCCGTGGGCTAACACCCACCGAAAATCGCCAAAAAACTGCAGTTTTCACTCTTTCGCCTATGGGACGCCCTAAAAACATCCCAACGGACCCACAGAGCCCATGGATCCGCTTAACAGCTCGTCAGGGACGCCCCCGAGGGCCTCGGCCCAAAATAATTTCCGGAGCCAGCGCCACCCCAGCGATCCGTGGGCTAACACCCACCGAAAATCGCCAAAAAACTGCAGTTTTCACTCTTTCGCCTATGGGACGCCCTAAAAACATCCCAACGGACCCATGGAGCCCATGGATCCGCTTAACAGCTCGTCAGGGACGCCCCCGAGGGCCTCGGCCCAAAATAATTTCCGGAGCCAGCGCCACCCCAGCGATCCGTGGGCTAACACCCACCGAAAATTGCCAAAAAACTGCAGTTTTCACTCTTTCGCCTATGGGACGCCCTAAAAACATCCCAACGGACCCACGGAGCCCATGGATCCGCTTAACAGCTCGTCAGGGACGCCCCCGAGTGCCTCGGCCCAAAATAATTTCCGGAGCCAGCGCCACCCCAGCGATCCGTGGGCTAACACCCACCGAAAATCGCCAAAAAACTGCAATTTTCACTCTTTCGCCTATGGGACGCCCCAAAAACATCCCAACGGACCCACGGAGCCCATGGATCCGCTTAACAGCTCGTCAGGGACGCCCCCGAGGGCCTCGGCCCAAAATAATTTCCGGATCCAGCGCCACCCCAGCGATCCGTGGGCTAACACCCACCGAAAATCGCCAAAAAACTGCAGTTTTCACTCTTTCGCCTATGGGACGCCCTAAAAACATCCCAACGGACCCACGGAGCCCATGGATCCGCTTAACAGCTCGTCAGGGACGCCCCCGAGGGCCTCGGCCCAAAATAATTTCCGGAGCCAGCGCCACCCCAGCGATCCGTGGGCTAACACCCACCGAAAATCGCCAAAAAACTGCAGTTTTCACTCTTTCGCCTATGGGACGCCCTAAAAACATCCCAACGGACCCACAGAGCCCATGGATCCGCTTAACAGCTCGTCAGGGACGCCCCCGAGGGCCTCGGCCCAAAATAATTTCCGGAGCCAGCGCCACCCCAGCGATCCGTGGGCTAACACCCACCGAAAATCGCCAAAAAACTGCAGTTTTCACTCTTTCGCCTATGGGACGCCCTAAAAACATCCCAACGGACCCACGGAGCCCATGGATCCGCTTAACAGCTCGTCAGGGACGCCCCCGAGGGCCTCGGCCCAAAATAATTTCCGGAGCCAGCGCCACCCCAGCGATCCGTGGGCTAACACCCACCGAAAATCGCCAAAAAACTGCAGTTTTCACTCTTTCGCCTATGGGACGCCCTAAAAACATCCCAACGGACCCACGGAGCCCATGGATCCGCTTAACAGCTCGTCAGGGACGCCCCCGAGGGCCTCGGCCCAAAATAATTTTCGGAGCCAGCGCCACCCCAGCGATCCGTGGGCTAACACCCACCGAAAATCGCCAAAAAACTGCAGTTTTCACTCTTTCGCCTATGGGACGCCCTAAAAACATCCCAACGGACCCACGGAGCCCATGGATCCGCTTAACAGCTCGTCAGGGATGCCCCCGAGGGCCTCGGCCCAAAATAATTTCCAGAGCCAGCGCCACCCCAGCGATCCGTGGGCTAACACCCACCGAAAATCGCCAAAAAACTGCAGTTTTCACTCTTTCGCCTATGGGACGCCCTAAAAACATCCCAACGGACCCACGGAGCCCATGGATCCGCTTAACAGCTCGTCAGGGACGCCCCCGAGGGCCTCGGCCCAAAATAATTTTCGGAGCCAGCGCCACCCCAGCGATCCGTGGGCAAACACCCACCGAAAATCGCCAAAAAACTGCAGTTTTCACTCTTTCGCCTATGGGATGCCCTAAAAACATCCCAACGGACCCACGGAGCCCATGGATCCGCTTAACAGCTCGTCAGGGACGCCCCCGAGGGCCTCAGCCCAAAATAATTTCCGGAGCCAGCGCCACCCCAGCGATCCGTGGGCTAACACCCACCGAAAATCGCCAAAAAACTGCAGTTTTCACTCTTTCGCCTATGGGACGCCCTAAAAACATCCCAACGGACCCACGGAGCCCATGGATCCGCTTAACAGCTCGTCAGGGACGCCCCCGAGGGCCTCGGCCCAAAATAATTTCCGGAGCCAGCGCCACCCCAGCGATCCGTGGGCTAACACCCACCGAAAATCGCCAAAAAACTGCAGTTTTCACTCTTTCGCCTATGGGACGCCCTAAAAACATCCCAACGGACCCACGGAGCCCATGGATCCGCTTAACAGCTCGTCAGGGACGCCCTCGAGGGCCTCGGCCCAAAATAATTTCCGGAGCCAGCGCCACCCCAGCGATCCGTGGGCTAACACCCACCGAAAATCGCCAAAAAACTGCAATTTTCACTCTTTCGCCTATGGGACGCCCTAAAAACATCCCAACGGACCCACGGAGCCCATGGATCCGCTTAACAGCTCGTCAGGGACGCCCCCGAGGGCCTCGGCCCAAAATAATTTCCGGAGCCAGCGCCACCCCAGCGATCCGTGGGCTAACACCCACCGAAAATCGCCAAAAAACTGCAGTTTTCACTCTTTCGCCTATGGGACGCCCTAAAAACATCCCAACGGACCCACGGAGCCCATGGATCCGCTTAACAGCTCATCAGGGACGCCCCCGAGGGCCTCGGCCCAAAATAATTTCCGGAGCCAGCGCCACCCCAGCGATCCGTGGGCTAACACCCACCGAAAATCGCCAAAAAACTGCAGTTTTCACTCTTTCGCCTATGGGACGCCCTAAAAACATCCCAACGGACCCACGGAGCCCATGGATCCGCTTAACAGCTCGTCAGGGACGCCCCCGAGGGCCTCGGCCCAAAATAATTTCCGGAGCCAGCGCCACCCCAGCGATCCGTGGGCTAACACCCACCGAAAATCGCCAAAAAACTGCAGTTTTCACTCTTTCGCCTATGGGACGCCCTAAAAACATCCCAACGGACCCACGGAGCCCATGGATCCGCTTAACAGCTCGTCAGGGACGCCCCCGAGGGCCTCGGCCCAAAATAATTTCTGGAGCCAGCGCCACCCCAGCGATCCGTGGGCTAACACCCACCGAAAATCGCCAAAAAACTGCAGTTTTCACTCTTTCGCCTATGGGACGCCCTAAAAACATCCCAACGGACCCACGGAGCCCATGGATCCGCTTAACAGCTCGTCAGGGACGCCCCCGAGGGCCTCGTCCCAAAATAATTTCCGGAGCCAGCGCCACCCCAGCGATCCGTGGGCTAACACCCACCGAAAATCGCCAAAAAACTGCAGTTTTCACTCTTTCGCCTATGGGACGCCCTAAAAACATCCCAACGGACCCACGGAGCCCATGGATCCGCTTAACAGCTCGTCAGGGACGCCCCCGAGGGCCTCGGCCCAAAATAATTTCCGGAGCCAGCGCCACCCCAGCGATCCGTGGGCTAACACCCACCGAAAATCGCCAAAAAACTGCAGTTTTCACTCTTTCGCCTATGGGACGCCCTAAAAATATCCCAACGGACCCACGGAGCCCATGGATCCGCTTAACAGCTCGTCAGGGACGCCCCCGAGGGCCTCGGCCCAAAATAATTTCCGGAGCCAGCGCCACCCCAGCGATCCGTGGGCTAACACCCACCGAAAATCGCCAAAAAACTGCAGTTTTCACTCTTTCGCCTATGGGACGCCCTAAAAACATCCCAACGGACCCACGGAGCCCATGGATCCGCTTAACAGCTCGTCAGGGACGCCCCCGAGGGCCTCGGCCCAAAATAATTTCCGGAGCCAGCGCCACCCCAGCGATCCGTGGGCTAACACCCACCGAAAATCGCCAAAAAACTGCAGTTTTCACTCTTTCGCCTATGGGACGCCCTAAAAACATCCCAACGGACCCACGGAGCCCATGGATCCGCTTAACAGCTCGTCAGGGACGCCCCCGAGGGCCTCGGCCCAAAATAATTTCCGGAGCCAGCGCCACCCCAGCGATCCGTGGGCTAACACCCACCGAAAATCGCCAAAAAACTACAGTTTTCACTCTTTCGCCTATGGGACGCCCTAAAAACATCCCAACGGACCCACGGAGCCCATGGATCCGCTTAACAGCTCGTCAGGGACGCCCCCGAGGGCCTCGGCCCAAAATAATTTTCGGAGCCAGCGCCACCCCAGCGATCCGTGGGCTAACACCCACCGAAAATCGCCAAAAAACTGCAGTTTTCACTCTTTCGCCTATGGGACGCCCTAAAAACATCCCAACGGACCCACGGAGCCCATGGATCCGCTTAACAGCTCGTCAGGGACGCCCCCGAGGGCCTCGGGCCAAAATAATTTCCGGAGCCAGCGCCACCCCAGCGATCCGTGGGCTAACACCCACCGAAAATCGCCAAAAAACTGCAGTTTTCACTCTTTCGCCTATGGGACGCCCTAAAAACATCCCAACGGACCCACGGAGCCCATGGATCCGCTTAACAGCTCGTCAGGGACGCCCCCGAGGGCCTCGGCCCAAAATAATTTCCGGAGCCAGCGCCACCCCAGCGATCCGTGGGCTAACACCCACCGAAAATCGCCAAAAAACTGCAGTTTTCACTCTTTCGCCTATGGGACGCCCTAAAAACATCCCAACGGACCCACGGAGCCCATGGATCCGCTTAACAGCTCGTCAGGGACGCCCCCGAGGGCCTCGGGCCAAAATAATTTCCGGAGCCAGCGCCACCCCAGCGATCCGTGGGCTAACACCCACCGAAAATCGCCAAAAAACTGCAGTTTTCACTCTTTCGCCTATGGGACGCCCTAAAAACATCCCAACGGACCCACGGAGCCCATGGATCCGCTTAACAGCTCGCCAGGGACGCCCCCGAGGGCCTCGGCCCAAAATAATTTCCGGAGTCAGCGCCACCCCAGCGATCCGTGGGCTAACACCCACCGAAAATCGCCAAAAAACTGCAGTTTTCACTCTTTCGCCTATGGGACGCCCTAAAAACATCCCAACGGACCCACGGAGCCCATGGATCCGCTTAACAGCTCGTCAGGGACGCCCCCGAGGGCCTCGGCCCAAAATAATTTCCGGAGCCAGCGCCACCCCAGCGATCCGTGGGCTAACACCCACCGAAAATCGCCAAAAAACTGCAGTTTTCACTCTTTCGCCTATGGGACGCCCTAAAAACATCCCAACGGACCCACGGAGCCCATGGATCCGCTTAACAGCTCGTCAGGGACGCCCCCGAGGGCCTCGGCCCAAAATAATTTCCGGAGCCAGCGCCACCCCAGCGATCCGTGGGCTAACACCCACCGAAAATCGCCAAAAAACTGCAGTTTTCACTCTTTCGCCTATGGGACGCCCTAAAAACATCCCTACGGACCCACGGAGCCCATGGATCCGCTTAACAGCTCGTCAGGGACGCCCCCGAGGGCCTCGGCCCAAAATAATTTCCGGAGCCAGCGCCACCCCAGCGATCCGTGGGCTAACACCCACGGAAAATCGCCAAAAAACTGCCGTTTTCACTCTTTCGCCTCTGGGACGCCCTAAAAACATCCCAACGGACCCACGGAGCCCATGGATCCGCTTAACAGCTCGTCAGGGACGCCCTCGAGGGCCTCGGCCCAAAATAATTTCCGGAGCCAGCGCCACCCCAGCGATCCGTGGGCTAACACCCACCGAAAATCGCCAAAAAACTGCAATTTTCACTCTTTCGCCTATGGGACGCCCTAAAAACATCCCAACGGACCCACGGAGCCCATGGATCCGCTTAACAACTCGTCAGGGACGCCCCCGAGGGCCTCGGCCCAAAATAATTTCCGGATCCAGCGCCACCCCAGCGATCCGTGGGCTAACACCCACCGAAAATCGCCAAAAAACTGCAGTTTTCACTCTTTCACCTATGGGACGCCCTAAAAACATCCCAACGGACCCACGGAGCCCATGGATCCGCTTAACAGCTCGTCAGGGACACCCCCGAGGGCCTCGGCCCAAAATAATTTCCGGAGCCAGCGCCACCCCAGCGATCCGTGGGCTAACACCCACCGAAAATCGCCAAAAAACTGCAGTTTTCACTCTTTCGCCTATGGGACGCCCTAAAAACATCCCAACGGACCCACGGAGCCCATGGATCCGCTTAACAGCTCGTCAGGGACGCCTCCGAGGGCCTCGGCCCAAAATAATTTCCGGAGCCAGCGCCACCCCAGCGATCCGTGGGCTAACACCCACCGAAAATCGCCAAAAAACTGCAGTTTTCACTCTTTCGCCTATGGGACGCCCTAAAAACATCCCAACGGACCCACGGAGCCCATGGATCCGCTTAACAGCTCGTCAGGGACGCCCCCGAGGGCCTCGGCCCAAAATAATTTCCGGAGCCAGCGCCACCCCAGCGATCCGTGGGCTAACACCCACCGAAAATCGCCAAAAAACTGCAGTTTTCACTCTTTCGCCTATGGGACGCCCTAAAAACATCCCAACGGACCCACGGAGCCCATGGATCCGCTTAACAGCTCGTCAGGGACGCCCCCGAGGGCCTCGGCCCAAAATAATTTCCGGAGCCAGCGCCACCCCAGCGATCCGTGGGCTAACACCCACCGAAAATCGCCAAAAAACTGCAGTTTTCACTCTTTCGCCTATGGGACGCCCTAAAAACATCCCAACGGACCCACGGAGCCCATGGATCCGCTTAACAGCTCGTCAGGGACGCCCCCGAGGGCCTCGGCCCAAAATAATTTCCGAAGCCAGCGCCACCCCAGCGATCCGTGGGCTAACACCCACCGAAAATCGCCAAAAAACTGCAGTTTTCACTCTTTCGCCTATGGGACGCCCTAAAAACATCCCAACGGACCCACGGAGCCCATGGATCCGCTTAACAGCTCGTCAGGGACGCCCCCGAGGGCCTCGGCCCAAAATAATTTCCGGAGCCAGCGCCACCCCAGCGATTCGTGGGCTAACACCCACGGAAAATCGCCAAAAAACTGCCGTTTTCACTCTTTCGCCTCTGGGACATCCTAAAAACATCCCAACGGACCCACGGAGCCCATGGATCCGCTTAACAGCTCGTCAGGGACGCCCTCGAGGGCCTCGGCCCAAAATAATTTCCGGAGCCAGCGCCACCCCAGCGATCCGTTGGCTAACACCCACCGAAAATCGCCAAAAAACTGCAATTTTCACTCATTCGCCTATGGGACGCCCTAAAAACATCCCAACGGACCCACGGAGCCCATGGATCCGCTTAACAGCTCGTCAGGGACGCCCCCGAGGGCCTCGGCCCAAAATAATTTCCAGAGCCAGCGCCACCCCAGCGATCCGTGGGCTAACACCCATCGAAAATCGCCAAAAAACTGCAGTTTTCACTCTTTCGCCTATGGGACGCCCTAAAAACATCCCAACGGACCTACGGAGCCCATGGATCCGCTTAACAGCTCGTCAGGGACGCCCCCGAGGGCCTCGGCCCAAAATAATTTCCGGAGCCAGCGCCACCCCAGCGATCCGTGGGCTAACACCCACCGAAAATCGCCAAAAAACTGCAGTTTTCACTCTTTCGCCTATGGGACGCCCTAAAAACATCCCAACGGACCCACGGAGCCCATGGATCCGCTTAACAGCTCGTCAGGGACGCCCTCGAGGGCCTCGGCCCAAAATAATTTCCGGAGCCAGCGCCACCCCAGCGATCCGTGGGCTAACACCCACCGAAAATCGCCAAAAAACTGCAGTTTTCACTCTTTCGCCTATGGGACGCCCTAAAAACATCCCAACGGACCCACGGAGCCCATGGATCCGCTTAACAGCTCGTCAGGGACGCCCCCGAGGGCCTCGGCCCAAAATAATTTCCGGAGCCAGCGCCACCCCAGCGATCCGTGGGCTAACACCCACCGAAAATCGCCAAAAAACTGCAGTTTTCACTCTTTCGCCTATGGGACGCCCTAAAAACATCCCAACGGACCCACGGAGCCCATGGATCCGCTTAACAGCTCGTCAGGGACGCCCCCGAGGGCCTTGGCCCAAAATAATTTCCGGAGCCAGCGCCACCCCAGCGATCCGTGGGCTAACACCCACCGAAAATCGCCAAAAAACTGCAGTTTTCACTCTTTCGCCTATGGGACGCCCTAAAAACATCCCAACGGACCCACGGAGCCCATGGATCCGCTTAACAGCTCGTCAGGGACGCACCCGAGGGCCTCGGCCCAAAATAATTTCCAGAGCCAGCGCCACCCCAGCGATCCGTGGGCTAACACCCACCGAAAATCGCCAAAAAACTGCAGTTTTCACTCTTTCGCCTATGGGACGCCCTAAAAACATCCCAACGGACCCACGGAGCCCATGGATCCGCTTAACAGCTCGTCAGGGACGCCCCCGAGGGCCTCGGCCCAAAATAATTTTCGGAGCCAGCGCCACCCCAGCGATCCGTGGGCAAACACCCACCGAAAATCGCCAAAAAACTGCAGTTTTCACTCTTTCGCCTATGGGACGCCCTAAAAACATCCCAACGGACCCACGGAGCCCATGGATCCGCTTAACAGCTCGTCAGGGACGCCCCCGAGGGCCTCAGCCCAAAATAATTTCCGGAGCCAGCGCCACCCCAGCGATCCGTGGGCTAATACCCACCGAAAATCGCTAAAAAACTGCAGTTTTCACTCTTTCGCCTATGGGACGCCCTAAAAACATCCCAACGGACCCACGGAGCCCATGGATCCGCTTAACAGCTCGTCAGGGACGCCCCCGAGGGCCTCGGCCCAAAATAATTTCCGGAGCCAGCGCCACCCCAGCGATCCGTGGGCTAACACCCACCGAAAATCGCCAAAAAACTGCAGTTTTCACTCTTTCGCCTATGGGACGCCCTAAAAACATCCCAACGGACCCACGGAGCCCATGGATCCGCTTAACAGCTCGTCAGGGACGCCCTCGAGGGCCTCGGCCCAAAATAATTTCCGGAGCCAGCGCCACCCCAGCGATCCGTGGGCTAACACCCACCGAAAATCGCCAAAAAACTGCAATTTTCACTCTTTCGCCTATGGGACGCCCTAAAAACATCCCAACGGACCCACGGAGCCCATGGATCCGCTTAACAGCTCGTCAGGGACGCCCCCGAGGGCCTCGGCCCAAAATAATTTCCGGAGCCAGCGCCACCCCAGCGATCCGTGGGCTAACACCCACCGAAAATCGCCAAAAAACTGCAGTTTTCACTCTTTCGCCTATGGGACGCCCTAAAAACATCCCAACGGACCCACGGAGCCCATGGATCCGCTTAACAGCTCGTCAGGGACGCCCCCGAGGGCCTCGGCCCAAAATAATTTCCGGAGCCAGCGCCACCCCAGCGATCCGTGGGCTAACACCCACCGAAAATCGCCAAAAAACTGCAGTTTTCACTCTTTCGCCTATGGGACGCCCTAAAAACATCCCAACGGACCCACGGAGCCCATGGATCCGCTTAACAGCTCGTCAGGGACGCCCCCGAGGGCCTCGGCCCAAAATAATTTCCGGAGCCAGCGCCACCCCAGCGATCCGTGGGCTAACACCCACCGAAAATCGCCAAAAAACTGCAGTTTTCACTCTTTCGCCTATGGGACGCCCTAAAAACATCCCAACGGACCCACGGAGCCCATGGATCCGCTTAACAGCTCGTCAGGGACGCCCCCGAGGGCCTCGGCCCAAAATAATTTCCGGAGCCAGCGCCACCCCAGCGATCCATGGGCTAACACCCACCGAAAATCGCCAAAAAACTGCAGTTTTCACTCTTTCGCCTATGGGACGCCCTAAAAACATCCCAACGGACCCACGGAGCCCATGGATCCGCTTAACAGCTCGTCAGGGACGCCCCCGAGGGCCTCGGCCCAAAATAATTTCCGGAGCCAGCGCCACCCCAGCGATCCGTGGGCTAACACCCACCGAAAATCGCCAAAAAATTGCAGTTTTCACTCTTTCGCCTATGGGACGCCCTAAAAACATCCCAACGGACCCACGGAGCCCAGGGATCCGCTTAACAGCTCGTCAGGGATGCCCCCGAGGGCCTCGGCCCAAAATAATTTCCGGAGCCAGCGCCACCCCAGCGATCCGTGGGCTAACACCCACCGAAAATCGCCAAAAAACTGCAGTTTTCACTCTTTCGCCTATAGGATCCCCTAAAAACATCCCAACGGACCCACGGAGCCCATGGATCCGCTTAACAGCTCGTCAGGGACGCCCCCGAGGGCCTCGGCCCAAAATAATTTCCGGAGCCAGCGCCACCCCAGCGATCCGTGGGCTAACACCCACCGAAAATCGCCAAAAAACTGCAGTTTTCACTCTTTCGCCTATGGGACGCCCTAAAAACATCCCAACGGACCCACGGAGCCCATGGATCCGCTTAACAGCTCGTCAGGGACGCCCCCGAGGGCCTCGGCCCAAAATAATTTCCGGAGCCAGCGCCACCCCAGCGATCCGTGGGCTAACACCCACCGAAAATCGCCAAAAAACTGCAGTTTTCACTCTTTCGCCTATGGGACGCCCTAAAAACATCCCAACGGACCCACGGAGCCCATGGATCCGCTTAACAGCTCGTCAGGGACGCCCCCGAGGGCCTCGGCCCAAAATAATTTCCGGAGCCAGCGCCACCCCAGCGATCCGTGGGCTAACACCCACCGAAAATCGCCAAAAAACTGCAGTTTTCACTCTTTCGCCTATGGGACGCCCTAAAAACATCCCAACGGACCCACGGAGCCCATGGATCCGCTTAACAGCTCGTCAGGGACGCCCCCGAGGGCCTCGGCCCAAAATAATTTTCGGAGCCAGCGCCACCCCAGCGATCCGTGGGCTAACACCCACCGAAAATCGCCAAAAAACTGCAGTTTTCACTCTTTCGCCTATGGGACGCCCTAAAAACATCCCAACGGACCCACGGAGCCCATGGATCCGCTTAACAGCTCGTCAGGGATGCCCCCGAGGGCCTCGGCCCAAAATAATTTCCGGAGCCAGCGCCACCCCAGCGATCCGTGGGCTAACACCCACCGAAAATCGCCAAAAAACTGCAGTTTTCACTCTTTCGCCTATGGGACGCCCTAAAAACATCCCAACGGACCCACGGAGCCCATGGATCCGCTTAACAGCTCGTCAGGGATGCCCCCGAGGGCCTCGGCCCAAAATAATTTCCGGAGCCAGCGCCACCCCAGCGATCCGTGGGCTAACACCCACCGAAAATCGCCAAAAAACTGCAGTTTTCACTCTTTCGCCTATGGGACGCCCTAAAAACATCCCAACGGACCCACGGAGCCCATGGATCCGCTTAACAGCTCGTCAGGGACGCCCCCGAGGGCCTCGGGCCAAAATAATTTTCGGAGCCAGCGCCACCCCAGCGATCCGTGGGCTAACACCCACCGAAAATCGCCAAAAAACTGCAGTTTTCACTCTTTCGCCTATGGGACGCCCTAAAAACATCCCAACGGACCCACGGAGCCCATGGATCCGCTTAACAGCTCGCCAGGGACGCCCCCGAGGGCCTCGGCCCAAAATAATTTCCGGAGCCAGCGCCACCCCAGCGATCCGTGGGCTAACACCCACCGAAAATCGCCAAAAAACTGCAGTTTTCATTCTTTCGCCTATGGGACGCCCTAAAAACATCCCAACGGACCCACGGAGCCCATGGATCCGCTTAACAGCTCATCAGGGACGCCTCCGAGGGCCTCGGCCCAAAATAATTTCCGGAGCCAGCGCCACCCCAGCGATCCGTGGGCTAACACCCACCAAAAATCGCCAAAAAACTGCAGTTTTCACTCTTTCGCCTATGGGACGCCCTAAAAACATCCCAACGGACCCACGGAGCCCATGTATCCGCTTAACAGCTCGTCAGGGACGCCCCCGAGGGCCTCGGCCCAAAATAATTTTCGGAGCCAGCGCCACCCCAGCGATCCGTGGGCTAACACCCACCGAAAATCGCCAAAAAACTGCAGTTTTCACTCTTTCGCCTATGGGACGCCCTAAAAACATCCCAACGGACCCACGGAGCCCATGGATCCGCTTAACAGCTCGTCAGGGACGCCCCCGAGGGCCTCGGCCCAAAATAATTTCCGGAGCCAGCGCCACCGCAGCGATCCGTGGGCTAACACCCACCGAAAATCGCCAAAAAACTGCAGTTTTCACTCTTTCGCCTATGGGACGCCCTAAAAACATCCCAACGGACCCACGGAGCCCATGGATCCGCTTAACAGCTCGTCAGGGACGCCCCCGAGGGCCTCGGCCCAAAATAATTTCCGGAGCCAGCGCCACCCCAGCGATCCGTGGGCTAACACCCACCGAAAATCGCCAAAAAACTGCAGTTTTCACTCTTTCGCCTATGGGACGCCCTAAAAACATCCCAACGGACCCACGGAGCCCATGGATCCGCTTAACAGCTCGTCAGGGACGCCCCCGAGGGCCTCGGCCCAAAATAATTTCCGGAGCCAGCGCCACCGCAGCGATCCGTGGGCTAACACCCACCGAAAATCGCCAAAAAACTGCAGTTTTCACTCTTTCGCCTATGGGACGCCCTAAAAACATCCCAACGGACCCACGGAGCCCATGGATCCGCTTAACAGCTCGTCAGGGACGCCCCCGAGGGCCTCGGCCCAAAATAATTTCCGGAGCCAGCGCCACCCCAGCGATCCGTGGGCTAACACCCACCGAAAATTGCCAAAAAACTGCAGTTTTCACTCTTTCGCCTATGGGACGCCCTAAAAACATCCCAACGGACCCACGGAGCCCATGGATCTGCTTAACAGCTCGTCAGGGACGCCCCCGAGGGCCTCGGCCCAAAATAATTTCCGGAGCCAGCGCCACCCCAGCGATCCGTGGGCTAACACCCACGGAAAATCGCCAAAAAACTGCCGTTTTCACTCTTTCGCCTCTGGGACGCCCTAAAAACATCCCAACGGACCCACGGAGCCCATGGATCCGCTTAACAGCTCGTCAGGGACGCCCTCGAGGGCCTCGGCCCAAAATAATTTCCGGAGCCAGCGCCACCCCAGCGATCCGTGGGCTAACACCCACCGAAAATCGCCAAAAAACTGCAATTTTCACTCTTTCGCCTATGGGACGCCCTAAAAACATCCCAACGGACCCACCCATGGATCTGCTTAACAGCTCGTCAGGGACGCCCCCGAGGGCCTCGGCCCAAAATAATTTCCGGATCCAGCGCCACCCCAGCGATCCGTGGGCTAACACCCACCGAAAATCGCCAAAAAACTGCAGTTTTCACTCTTTCGCCTATGGGACGCCCTAAAAACATCCCAACGGACCCACGGAGCCCATGGATCCGCTTAACAGCTCGTCAGGGACGCCCCTGAGGGCCTCGGCCCAAAATAATTTTCGGAGCCAGCGCCACCCCAGCGATCCGTGGGCTAACACCCACCGAAAATCGCCAAAAAACTGCAGTTTTCACTCTTTCGCCTATGGGACGCCCTAAAAACATCCCAACGGACCCACGGAGCCCATGGATCCGCTTAACAGCTCGTCAGGGACGCCCCTGAGGGCCTCGGCCCAAAATAATTTCCGGAGCCAGCGCCACCCCAGCGATCCGTGGGCTAACACCCACCGAAAATCGCCAAAAAACTGCAGTTTTCACTCTTTCGCCTATGGGACGCCCTAAAAACATCCCAATGGACCCACGGAGCCCATGGATCCGCTTAACAGCTCGTCAGGGACGCCCCCGAGGGCCTCGGCCCAAAATAATTTCCAGAGCCAGCGCCACCCCAGCGATCCGTGGGCTAACACCCACCGAAAATCGCCAAAAAACTGCAGTTTTCACTCTTTCGCCTATGGGACGCCCTAAAAACATCCCAACGGACCCACGGAGCCCATGGATCCGCTTAACAGCTCGTCAGGGACGCCCCCGAGGGCCTCGGCCCAAAATAATTTCCGGAGCCAGCGCCACCCCAGCGATCCGTGGGCTAACACCCACCGAAAATCGCCAAAAA
Source organism: Capsicum rhomboideum (assembly GCA_031232105.1). Lineage (NCBI taxonomy): Eukaryota > Viridiplantae > Streptophyta > Magnoliopsida > Solanales > Solanaceae > Capsicum > Capsicum rhomboideum. The sequence continues at coordinate 172,560,613 of CP124714.1, forward strand.
ACTGCAGTTTTCACTCTTTCGCCTATGGGACGCCCTAAAAACATCCCAACGGACCCACGGAGCCCATGGATCCGCTTAACAGCTCGTCAGGGACGCCCCCGAGGGCCTCGGCCCAAAATAATTTCCGGAGCCAGCGCCACCCCAGCGATCCGTGGGCTAACACCCACCGAAAATCGCCAAAAAACTGCAGTTTTCACTCTTTCGCCTATGGGACGCCCTAAAAACATCCCAACGGACCCACGGAGCCCATGGATCCGCTTAACAGCTCGTCAGGGACGCCCCCGAGGGCCTCGGCCCAAAATAATTTCCGGAGCCAGCGCCACCCCAGCGATCCGTGGGCTAACACCCACCGAAAATCGCCAAAAAACTGCAGTTTTCACTCTTTCGCCTATGGGACGCCCTAAAAACATCCCAACGGACCCACGGAGCCCATGGATCCGCTTAACAGCTCGCCAGGGACGCCCCCGAGGGCCTCGGCCCAAAATAATTTCCGGAGCCAGCGCCACCCCAGCGATCCGTGGGCTAACACCCACCGAAAATCGCCAAAAAACTGCAGTTTTCACTCTTTCGCCTATGGGACGCCCTAAAAACATCCCAACGGACCCACGGAGCCCATGGATCCGCTTAACAGCTCGTCAGGGATGCCTCCGAGGGCCTCGGCCCAAAATAATTTCCGGAGCCAGCGCCACCCCAGCGATCCGTGGGCTAACACCCACCGAAAATCGCCAAAAAACTGCAGTTTTCACTCTTTCGCCTATGGGACGCCCTAAAAACATCCCAACGGACCCACGGAGCCCATGGATCCGCTTAACAAATCGTTAGGGACGCCCCCGAGGGCCTCGGGCCAAAATAATTTCCGGAGCCAGCGCCACCCCAGCGATCCGTGGGCTAACACCCACCGAAAATCGCCAAAAAACTGCAGTTTTCACTCTTTCGCCTATGGGACGCCCTAAAAACATCCCAACGGACCCACGGAGCCCATGGATCCGCTTAACAGCTCGCCAGGGACGCCCCCGAGGGCCTCGGCCCAAAATAATTTCCGGAGCCAGCGCCACCCCAGCGATCCGTGGGCTAACACCCACGGAAAATCGCCAAAAAACTGCCGTTTTCACTCTTTCGCCTCTGGGACGCCCTAAAAACATCCCAACGGACCCACGGAGCCCATGGATCCGCTTAACAGCTCGTCAGGGAAGCCCTCGAGGGCCTCGGCCCAAAATAATTTCCGGAGCCAGCGCCACCCCAGCGATCCGTGGGCTAACACCCACCGAAAATCGCCAAAAAACTGCAATTTTCACTCTTTCGCCTATGGGACGCCCTAAAAACATCCCAACGGACCCACGGAGCCCATGGATCCGCTTAACAGCTCGTCAGGGACGCCCCCGAGGGCCTCGGCCCAAAATAATTTCCGGATCCAGCGCCACCCCAGCGATCCGTGGGCTAACACCCACCGAAAATCGCCAAAAAACTGCAGTTTTCACTCTTTCGCCTATGGGACGCCCTAAAAACATCCCAACGGACCCACGGAGCCCATGGATCCGCTTAACAGCTCGTCAGGGACGCCCCCGAGGGCCTCGGCCCAAAATAATTTCCGGAGCCAGCGCCACCCCAGCGATCCGTGGGCTAACACCCACCGAAAATCGCCAAAAAACTGCAGTTTTCACTCTTTCGCCTATGGGACGCCCTAAAAACATCCCAACGGACCCACGGAGCCCATGGATCCGCTTAACAGCTCGTCAGGGACGCCCCCGAGGGCCTCGACCCAAAATAATTTCCGGAGCCAGCGCCACCCCAGCGATCCGTGGGCTAACACCCACCGAAAATCGCCAAAAAACTGCAGTTTTCACTCTTTCGCCTATGGGACGCCCTAAAAACATCCCAACGGACCCACGGAGCCCATGGATCCGCTTAACAGCTCGTCAGGGAAGCCCTCGAGGGCCTCGGCCCAAAATAATTTCCGGAGCCAGCGCCACCCCAGCGATCCGTGGGCTAACACCCACCGAAAATCGCCAAAAAACTGCAATTTTCACTCTTTCGCCTATGGGACGCCCTAAAAACATCCCAACGGACCCACGGAGCCCATGGATCCGCTTAACAGCTCGTCAGGGACGCCCCCGAGGGCCTCGGCCCAAAATAATTTCCGGATCCAGCGCCACCCCAGCGATCCGTGGGCTAACACCCACCGAAAATCGCCAAAAAACTGCAGTTTTCACTCTTTCGCCTATGGGACGCCCTAAAAACATCCCAACGGAGCCACGGAGCACATGGATCCGCTTAACAGCTCGTCAGGGACGCCCCCGAGGGCCTCGGGCCAAAATAATTTCCGGATCCAGCGCCACCCCAGCGATCCGTGGGCTAACACCCACCGAAAATCGCCAAAAAACTGCAGTTTTCACTCTTTCGCCTATGGGACGCCCTAAAAACATCCCAACGGACCCACGGAGCCCATGGATCCGCTTAACAGCTCGTCAGGGACGCCCCCGAGGGCCTCCGCCCAAAATAATTTCCGGAGCCAGCGCCACCCCAGCGATCCGTGGGCTAACACCCACCGAAAATCGCCAAAAAACTGCAGTTTTCACTCTTTCGCCTATGGGACGCCCTAAATACATCCCAACGGACCCACGGAGCCCATGGATCCGCTTAACAGCTCGTCAGGGACGCCCCCGAGGGCCTCGGCCCAAAATAATTTACGGAGCCAGCGCCACCCCAGCGATCCGTGGGCTGACACCCACCGAAAATCGCCAAAAAACTACAGTTTTCACTCTTTCGCCTATGGGACGCCCTAAAAACATCCCAACGGACCCACGGAGCCCATGGATCCGCTTAACAGCTCGTCAGGGACGCCCCCGAGGGCCTCGGCCCAAAATAATTTCTGGAGCCAGCGCCACCCCAGCGATCCGTGGGCTAACACCCACCGAAAATCGCCAAAAAACTGCAGTTTTCACTCTTTCGACTATGGGACGCCCTAAAAACATCCCAACGGACCCACGGAGCCCATTGATCCGCTTAACAGCTCGTCAGGGACGCCCCCGAGGGCCTCAGGCCAAAATAATTTCCGGAGCCAGCGCCACCCCAGCGATCCGTGGGCTAACACCCACCGAAAATCGCCAAAAAACTGCAGTTTTCACTCTTTCGCCTATGGGACGCCCTAAAAACATCCCAACGGACCCACGGAGCCCATGGATCCGCTTAACAGCTCGTCAGGGACGCCCCCGAGGGCCTCGGCCCAAAATAATTTCCGGAGCCAGCGCCACCCCAGCGATTCGTGGGCTAACACCCACCGAAAATCGCCAAAAAACTGCAGTTTTCACTCTTTCGCCTATGGGACGCCCTAAAAACATCCCAACGGACCCACGGAGCCCATGGATCCGCTTAACAGCTCGTCAGGGACGCCCCCGAGGGCCTCGGCCCAAAATAATTTTCGGAGCCAGCGCCACCCCGGCGATCCGTGGGCTAACACCCACCGAAAATCGCCAAAAAACTGCAGTTTTCACTCTTTCGCCTATGGGACGCCCTAAAAACATCCCAACGGACCCACGGAGCCCATGGATCCGCTTAACAGCTCGTCAGGGACGCCCCTGAGGGCCTCGGCCCAAAATAATTTCCGGAGCCAGCGCCACCCCAGCGATCCGTGGGCTAACACCCACCGAAAATCGCCAAAAAACTGCAGTTTTCACTCTTTCGCCTATGGGATGCCCTAAAAACATCCCAACGGACCCACGGAGCCCATGGATCCGCTTAACAGCTCGTCAGGGACGCCCCCGAGGGCCTCGGCCCAAAATAATTTCTGGAGCCAGCGCCACCCCAGCGATCCGTGGGCTAACACCCACCGAAAATCGCCAAAAAACTGCAGTTTTCACTCTTTCGCCTATGGGACGCCCTAAAAACATCCCAACGGACCCACGGAGCCCATTGATCCACTTAACAGCTCGTCAGGGACGCCCCCGAGGGCCTCAGGCCAAAATAATTTCCGGAGCCAGCGCCACCCCAGCGATCCGTGGGCTAACACCCACCGAAAATCGCCAAAAAACTGCAGTTTTCACTCTTTCGCCTATGGGACGCCCTAAAAACATCCCAACGGACCCACGGAGCCCATGGATCCGCTTAACAGCTCGTCAGGGACGCCCCCGAGGGCCTCGGCCCAAAATAATTTCCGGAGCCAGCGCCACCCCAGCGATTCGTGGGCTAACACCCACCGAAAATCGCCAAAAAACTGCAGTTTTCACTCTTTCGCCTATGGGACGCCCTAAAAACATCCCAACGGACCCACGGAGCCCATGGATCCGCTTAACAGCTCGTCAGGGACGCCCCCGAGGGCCTCGGCCCAAAATAATTTTCGGAGCCAGCGCCACCCCGGCGATCCGTGGGCTAACACCCACCGAAAATCGCCAAAAAACTGCAGTTTTCACTCTTTCGCCTATGGGACGCCCTAAAAACATCCCAACGGACCCACGGAGCCCATGGATCCGCTTAACAGCTCGTCAGGGACGCCCCTGAGGGCCTCGGCCCAAAATAATTTCCGGAGCCAGCGCCACCCCAGCGATCCGTGGGCTAACACCCACCGAAAATCGCCAAAAAACTGCAGTTTTCACTCTTTCGCCTATGGGACGCCCTAAAAACATCCCAACGGACCCACGGAGCCCATGGATCCGCTTAACAGCTCGTCAGGGACGCCCCCGAGGGCCTCGGGCCAAAATAATTTCCGGAGCCAGCGCCACCCCAGCGATCCGTGGGCTAACACCCACCGAAAATCGCCAAAAAACTGCAGTTTTCACTCTTTCGCCTATGGGACGCCCTAAAAACATCCCAACGGACCCACGGAGCCCATGGATCCGCTTAACAGCTCGTCAGGGACGCCCCCGAGGGCCTCGGCCCAAAATAATTTCCGGAGCCAGCGCCACCCCAGCGATTCGTGGGCTAACACCCACCGAAAATCGCCAAAAAACTGCAGTTTTCACTCTTTCGCCTATGGGACGCCCTAAAAACATCCCAACGGACCCACGGAGCCCATGGATCCGCTTAACAGCTCGTCAGGGATGCCCCCGAGGGCCTCGGCCCAAAATAATTTTCGGAGCCAGCGCCACCCCAGCGATCCGTGGGCTAACACCCACCGAAAATCGCCAAAAAACTGCAGTTTTCACTCTTTCGCCTATGGGACGCCCTAAAAACATCCCAACGGACCCACGGAGCCCATGGATCCGCTTAACAGCTCGTCAGGGACGCCCCCGAGGGCCTCGGCCCAAAATAATTTCCGGAGCCAGCGCCACCCCAGCGATCCGTGGGCTAACACCCACCGAAAATCGCCAAAAAACTGCAGTTTTCACTCTTTCGCCTATGGGACGCCCTAAAAACATCCCAACGGACCCACGGAGCCCATGGATCCGCTTAACAGCTCGTCAGGGACGCCCCCGAGGGCCTCGGCCCAAAATAATTTTCGGAGCCAGCGCCACCCCAGCGATCCGTGGGCTAACACCCACCGAAAATCGCCAAAAAACTGCAGTTTTCACTCTTTCGCCTATGGGATGCCCTAAAAACATCCCAACGGACCCACGGAGCCCATGGATCCGCTTAACAGCTCGTCAGGGACGCCCCCGAGGGCCTCGGCCCAAAATAATTTCCGGAGCCAGCGCCACCCCAGCGATCCGTGGGCTAACACCCGAAAATCGCCAAAAAACTGCAGTTTTCACTCTTTCGCCTATGGGACGCCCTAAAAACATCCCAACGGACCCACGGAGCCCATGGATCCGCTTAACAGCTCGTCAGGGACGCCCCCGAGGGCCTCGGCCCAAAATAATTTCCGGAGCCAGCGCCACCCCAGCGATCCGTGGGCTAACACCCACCGAAAATCGCCAAAAAACTGCCGTTTTCACTCTTTCGCCTATGGGACGCCCTAAAAACATCCCAACGGACCCACGGAGCCTATGGATCCGCTTAACAGCTCGTCAGGGACGCCCCCGAGGGCCTCGGCCCAAAATAATTTCCGGAGCCAGCGCCACCCCAGCGATCCGTGGGCTAACACCCACCGAAAATCGCCAAAAAACTGCAGTTTTCACTCTTTCGCCTATGGGACGCCCTAAAAACATCCCAACGGACCCACGGAGCCCATGGATCCGCTTAACAGCTCGTCAGGGACGCCCTCGAGGGCCTCGGCCCAAAATAATTTCCAGAGCCAGCGACACCCCAGCGATCCGTGGGCTAACACCCACCGAAAATCGCCAAAAAACTGCAGTTTTCACTCTTTCGCCTATGGGACGCCCTAAAAACATCCCAACGGACCCACGGAGCCCATGGATCCGCTTAACAGCTCATCAAGGACGCCCCCGAGGGCCTCGGCCCAAAATAATTTCCGGAGCCAGCGCCACCCCAGCGATCCGTGGGCTAACACCCACCGAAAATCGCCAAAAAACTGCAGTTTTCACTCTTTCGCCTATGGGACGCCCTAAAAACATCCCAACAGACCCACGGAGCCCATGGATCCGCTTAACAGCTCGTCAGGGACGCCCCCGAGGGCTTCGGCCCAAAATAATTTCCGGAGCCAGCGCCACCCCAGCGATCCGTGGGCTAACACCCACCGAAAATCGCCAAAAAACTGCAGTTTTCACTCTTTCGCCTATGGGACGCCCTAAAAACATCCCAACGGACCCACGGAGCCAATGGATCCGCTTAACAGCTCGTCAGGGACGCCCCCGAGGGCCTCGGCCCAAAATAATTTCCGGAACCAGCGCCACCCCAGCGATCCGTGGGCTAACACCCACCGAAAATCGCCAAAAAACTGCAGTTTTCACTCTTGCGCCTATGGGACGCCCTAAAAACATCCCAACGGACCCACGGAGCCCATGGATCCGCTTAACAGCTCATCAGGGACGCCCCCGAGGGCCTCGGCCCAAAATAATTTTCGGAGCCAGCGCCACCCCAGCGATCCGTGGGCTAACACCCACCGAAAATCGCCAAAAAACTGCAGTTTTCACTCTTTCGCCTATGGGACGCCCTAAAAACATCCCAACGGACCCACGGAGCCCAAGGATCCGCTTAACAGCTCGTCAGGGATGCCCCCGACGGCCTCGGCCCAAAATAATTTCCGGAGCCAGCGCCACCCCAGCAATCCGTGGGCTAACACCCACCGAAAATCGCCAAAAAACTGCAGTTTTCACTCTTTCGCCTATGGGACGCCCTAAAAACATCCCAACGGACCCACGGAGCCCATGGATCCGCTTAACAGCTCGTCAGGGACGCCCCCGAGGGCCTCGGCCCAAAATAATTTCCGGAGCCAGCGCCACCCCAGCGATCCGTGGGCTAACACCCACCGAAAATTGCCAAAAAACTGCAGTTTTCACTCTTTCGCCTATGGGACGCCCTAAAAACATCCCAACGGACCCACGGAGCCCATGGATCCGCTTAACAGCTCATCAGGGACGCCCCCGAGGGCCTCGGCCCAAAATAATTTCCGGAGCCAGCGCCACCCCAGCGATCCGTGGGCTAACACCCACCGAAAATCGCCAAAAAACAGCAGTTTTCACTCTTTCGCCTATGGGACGCCCTAAAAACATCCCAACGGACCCACGGAGCCCATGGATCCGCTTAACAGCTCGTCAGGGACGCCCCCGAGGGCCTCGGCCCAAAATAATTTCCGGAGCCAGCGCCACCCCAGCGATCCGTGGGCTAACACCCACCGAAAATCGCCAAAAACTGCAGTTTTCACTCTTTCGCCTATGGGACGCCCTAAAAACATCCCAACGGACCCACGGAGCCCATGGATCCGCTTAACAGCTCGTCAGGGACGCCCCCGAGGGCCTCGGCCCAAAATAATTTCCGGAGCCAGCGCCACCCCAGCGATCCGTGGGCTAACACCCACCGAAAATCGCCAAAAAACTATAGTTTTCACTCTTTCGCCTATGGGACGCCCTAAAAACATCCCAACGGACCCACGGAGCCCATGGATCCGCTTAACAGCTCGTCAGGGACGCCCCCGAGGGCCTCAGTCCAAAATAATTTCCGGAGCCAGCGCCACCCCAGCGATCCGTGGGCTAACACCCACCGAAAATCGCCAAAAAACTGCAGTTTTCACTCTTTCGCCTATGGGACGCCCTAAAAACATCCCAACGGACCCACGGAGCCCATGGATCTGCTTAACAGCTCGTCAGGGACGCCCCCGAGGGCCTCGGCCCAAAATAATTTCCGGAGCCAGCGCCACTCCAGCGATCCGTGGGCTAACACCCACCGAAAATCGCCAAAAAACTGCAGTTTTCACTCTTTCGCCTATGGGACGCCCTAAAAACATCCCAACGGACCCACGGAGCCCATGGATCCGCTTAACAGCTCGTCAGGGACGTTCCCGAGGGCCTCGGCCCAAAATAATTTCCGGAGCCAGCGCCACCCCAGCAATCCGTGGGCTAACACCCACCGAAAATCGCCAAAAAACTGCAGTTTTCACTCTTTCGCCTATGGGACGCCCTAAAAACATCCCAACGGACCCACGGAGCCCATGGATCCGCTTAACAGCTCGTCAGGGACGCCCCCGAGGGCCTCGGCCCAAAATAATTTCCGGAGCCAGCGCCACCCCAGCGATCCGTGGGCTAACACCCACCGAAAATCGCCAAAAAACTGCAGTTTTCACTCTTTCGCCTATGGGACGCCCTAAAAACATCCCAACGGACCCACGGAGCCCATGGATCCGCTTAACAGCTCGTCAGGGACGCCCCCGAGGGCCTCGGCCCAAAATAATTTCCGGAGCCAGCGCCACCCCAGCGATCCGTGGGCTAACACCCACCGAAAATCGCCAAAAAACTGCAGTTTTCACTCTTTCGCCTATGGGACGCCCTAAAAACATCCCAACGGACCCACGGAGCCCATGGATCCGCTTAACAGCTCGTCAGGGACGCCCCCGAGGGCCTCGGCCCAAAATAATTTCCGGAGCCAGCGCCACCCCAGCGATCCGTGGGCTAACACCCACCGAAAATCGCCAAAAAACTGCAGTTTTCACTCTTTCGCCTATGGGACGCCCTAAAAACATCCCAACGGACCCACGGAGCCCATGGATCCGCTTAACAGCTCGTCAGGGACGCCCCCGAGGGGCTCGGCCCAAAATAATTTCCGGAGCCAGCGCCACCCCAGCGATCCGTGGGCTAACACCCACCGAAAATCTCCAAAAAACTGCCGTTTTCACTCTTTCGCCTCTGGGACGCCCTTAAAACCTCCCACAGGCCCCACGGAGCCCATGGATCCGCTTAACAGCTCATCAGGGACGCCCCCGAGGGGCTCGGCCCAAAATAATTTCCGGAGCCAGCGCCACCCCAGCGATCCGTGGGCTAACACCCACGGAAAATCGCCAAAAATCTGTCGTTTTCACTCTTTCGCCTCTGGGACGCCCTTAAAACCTCCCACCGGCCCCAAGGAGCCCATGGATCCGCTTAACAGCTCGTCAGGGACGCCCCCGAGGGGCTCGGCCCAAAATAATTTCCGGAGCCAGCGCCACCCCAGCGATCCGTGGGCTAACACACACGGAAAATCGCCAAAAAACTACCGTTTTCACTCTTTCGCCTCTGGGACGCCCTTAAAACCTCCCACAGGCCCCACGGAGCCCATGGATCCGCTTAACAGCTCGTCAGGGATGCCCCCGAGGGGCTCGGCCCAAAATAATTTCCGGAGCCAGCGCCACCCCAGCGATCCGTGGGCTAACACCCACGGAAAATCGCCAAAAAACTGCCGTTTTCACTCTTTCGCCTCTGGGATGCCATTAAAACCTCCCACAGGCCCCACGGAGCCCATGGATCCGCTTAACAGCTCGTCAGGGACGCCCCCGAGGGGCTCGGCCCAAAATAATTTCCGGAGCCAGCGCCACCCCAGCGATCCGTGGGCTAACACCCAAGGAAAATCGTCAAAAAACTGCCGTTTTCACTCTTTCGCCTCTGGGACGCCCTTAAAACCTCCCACAGGCCCCACGGAGCCCATGGATCCGCTTAACAGCTCGTCAGGGACGCCCCCGAGGGGCTCGGCCCAAAATAATTTCCGGAGCCAGCGCCACCCCAGCGATCCGTGGGCTAACACCCACGGAAAATCGCCAAAAAACTGCAGTTTTCACTCTTTTGCCTATGGGACGCCCTAAAAACATCCCAACGGACCCACGGAGCCCATGGATCCGCTTAACAGCTCGTCAGGGACGCCCCCTAGGGCCTCGGCCCAAAATAATTTTCGGAGCCAGTGCCACCCCAGCGATCCGTGGGCTAACACCCACCGAAAATCGCCAAAAAACTGCAGTTTTCACTCTTTCGCCTATGGGACGCCCTAAAAACATCCCAACGGACCCACGGAGCCCATGGATCCGCTTAACAGCTCGTTAGGGACGCCCCCGAGGGCCTCGGCCCAAAATAATTTCCGGAGCCAGCGCCACCCCAGCGATCCGTGGGCTAACACCCACCGAAAATCGCCAAAAAACTGCAGTTTTCACTCTTTCGCCTATGGGACGCCCTAAAAACATCCCAACGGACCCACGGAGCCCATGGATCCGCTTAACAGCTCGTCAGGGACGCCCCCGAGGGCCTCAGCCCAAAATAATTTCCGGAGCCAGCGCCACCCCAGCGATCCGTGGGCTAACACCCACCGAAAATCGCCAAAAAACTGCAGTTTTCACTCTTTCGCCTATGGGACGCCCTAAAAACATCCCAACGGACCCACGGAGCCCATGGATCCGCTTAACAGCTCGTCAGGGACGCCCCCGAGGGGCTCGGCCCAAAATAATTTCCAGAGCCAGTGCCACCCCAGCGATCCGTGGGCTAACACCCACCGAAAATTGCCAAAAAACTGCCGTTTTCACTCTTTCGCCTCTGGGACGCCCTTAAAACCTCCCACAGGCCCCACGGAGCCCATGGATCCGCTTAACAGCTCGTCAGGGACGCCCCCGAGGGTCTCGGCCCAAAATAATTTCCGGAGCCAGCGCCACCCCAGCGATCCGTGGGCTAACACCCACGGAAAATCGCCAAAAAACTGCCGTTTTCACTCTTTCGCCTCTGGGACGCCCTAAAAACATCCCAACGGACCCACGGAGCCCATGGATCCGCTTAACAGCTCGTTAGGGACGCCCCCGAGGGCCTCGGCCCAAAATAATTTCCGGAGCCAGCGCCACCCCAGCGATCCGTGGGCTAACACCCACCGAAAATCGCCAAAAAACTGCAGTTTTCACTCTTTCGCCTATGGGACGCCCTAAAAACATCCCAACGGACCCACGGAGCCCATGGATCCGCTTAACAGCTCGTCAGGGACGCCCCCGAGGGCCTCAGCCCAAAATAATTTCCGGAGCCAGCGCCACCCCAGCGATCCGTGGGCTAACACCCACAGAAAATCGCCAAAAAACTGCAGTTTTCACTCTTTCGCCTATGGGACGCCCTAAAAACATCCCAACGGACCCACGGAGCCCATGGATCCGCTTAACAGCTCGTCATGGACGCCCCCGAGGGGCTCGGCCCAAAATAATTTCCGGAGCCAGTGCCACGCCAGCGATCCGTGGGCTAACACCCACCGAAAATCGCCAAAAAACTGCCGTTTTCACTCTTTCGCCTCTGGGACGCCCTTAAAACCTCCCACAGGCCCCACGGAGCCCATGGATCCGCTTAACAGCTCGTCAGGGACGCCCCCGAGGGGCTCGGCCCAAAATAATTTCCGGAGCCAGCGCCACCCCAGCGATCCGTGGGCTAACACCCACGGAAAATCGCCAAAAAACTGCCGTTTTCACTCTTTCGCCTCTGGGACGCCCTTAACACCTCCCACCGGCCCCAAGGAGCCCATGGATCCGCTTAACAGCTCGTCAGGGACGCCCCCGAGGGGCTCGGCCCAAAATAATTTCCGGAGCCAGCGCCACCCCAGCGATCCGTGGGCTAACACCCACGGAAAATCGCCAAAAAACTGCCGTTTTCACTCTTTCGCCTCTGGGATGCCCTTAAAACCTCCCACCGTCCCCAAGGAGCCCATGGATACGCTTAACAGCTCGTCAGGGACGCCCCCGAGGGGCTCGGCCCAAAATAATTTCCGGAGCCAGCGCCACCCCAGCGATCCGTGGGCTAACACACACGGAAAATCGCCAAAAAACTGCCGTTTTCACTCTTTCGCCTCTGGGACGCCCTTAAAACCTCCCACAGGCCCCACGGAGCCCATGGATCCGCTTAACAGCTCGTCAGGGATGCCCCCGAGGGGCTCGGCCCAAAATAATTTCCGGAGCCAGCGCCACCCCAGCGATCCGTGGGCTAACACCCACGGAAAATCGCCAAAAAACTGCCGTTTTCACTCTTTCGCCTCTGGGACGCCATTAAAACCTCCCACAGGCCCCACGGAGCCCATGGATCCGCTTAACAGCTCGTCAGGGACGCCCCCGAGGGGCTCGGCCCAAAATAATTTCCGAAGCCAGCGCCACCCCAGCGATCCGTGGGCTAACACCCACGGAAAATCGTCAAAAAACTGCCGTTTTCACTCTTTCGCCTCTGGGACGCCCTTAAAACCTCCCACAGGCCCCACGGAGCCCATGGATCCGCTTAACAGCTCGTCAGGGACGCCCCCGAGGGGCTCGGCCCAAAATAATTTCCGGAGCCAGCGCCACCCCAGCGATCCGTGGGCTAACACCCACGGAAAATCGCCAAAAAACTGCCGTTTTCACTCTTTCGCCTCTGGGACGCCCTTAAAACCTCCCACAGGCCCCACAGAGCCCATGGATCCGCTTAACAGCTCGTCAGGGACGCCCCCGAGGGGCTCGGCCCAAAATAATTTCCGGAGCCAGCGCCACCCCAGCGATCCGTGGGCTAACACCCACGGAAAATCGCCAAAAAACTGCCGTTTTCACTCTTTCGCCTCTGGGACGCCCTTAAAACCTCCCACAGGCCCCACGGAGCCCATGGATCCGCTTAACAGCTCGTCAGGGACGCCCCCGAGGGGCTCGGCCCAAAATAATTTCCGGAGCCAGCGCCACCCCAGCGATCCGTGGGCTAACACCCACGGAAAATCGCCAAAAAACTGCCGTTTTCACTCTTTCGCCTCTGGGACGCCCTTAAAACCTCCCACAGGCCCCACGGAGCCCATGGATCCGCTTAACAGCTCGTCAGGGATGCCCCCGAGGGGCTCGGCCCAAAATAATTTCCGGAGCCAGCGCCACCCCAGCGATCCGTGGGCTAACACCCACGGAAAATCGCCAAAAAACTGCCGTTTTCACTCTTTCGCCTCTGGGACGCCCTTAAAACCTCCCACAGGCCCCACGGAGCCCATGGATCCGCTTAACAGCTCGTCAGGGACGCCCCCGAGGGGCTCGGTCCAAAATAATTTCTGGAGCCAGCGCCACCCCAGCGATCCGTGGGCTAACACCCACGGAAAATCGTCAAAAAACTGCCGTTTTCACTCTTTCGCCTCTGGGACGCCCTTAAAACCTCCCACAGGCCCCACGGAGCCCATGGATCCGCTTAACAGCTCGTCAGGGATGCCCCCGAGGGGCTCGGTCCAAAATAATTTCCGGAGCCAGCGCCACCCCAGCGATCCGTGGGCTAACACCCACGGAAAATCGCCAAAAAACTGCCGTTTTCACTCTTTCGCCTCTGGGACGCCCTTAAAACCTCCCACAGGCCCCACGGAGCCCATGGATCCGCTTAACAGCTCGTCAGGGACGCCCCCGAGGGGCTCGGTCCAAAATAATTTCCGGAGCCAGCGCCACCCCAGCGATCCGTGGGCTAACACCCACGGAAAATCGCCAAAAAACTGCCGTTTTCACTCTTTCGCCTCTGGGACGCCCTTAAAACCTCCCACAGGCCCCACGGAGCCCATGGATCCGCTTAACAGCTCGTCAGGGACGCCCCCGAGGGGCTCGGTCCAAAATAATTTCCGGAGCCAGCGCCACCCCAGCGATCCGTGGGCTAACACCCACGGAAAATCGCCAAAAAACTGCCGTTTTCACTCTTTCGCCTCTGGGACGCCCTTAAAACCTCCCACAGGCCCCACGGAGCCCATGGATCCGCTTAACAGCTCGTCAGGGACGCCCCCGAGGGGCTCGGTCCAAAATAATTTCCGGAGCCAGCGCCACCCCAGCGATCCGTGGGCTAACACCCACGGAAAATCGTCAAAAAACTGCCGTTTTCACTCTTTCGCCTCTGGGACGCCCTTAAAACCTCCCACAGGCCCCACGGAGCCCATGGATCCGCTTAACAGCTCGTCAGGGACGCCCCCGAGGGGCTCGGCCCAAAATAATTTCCGGAGCCAGCGCCACCCCAGCGATCCGTGGGCTAACACCCACGGAAAATCGCCAAAAAACTGCCGTTTTCACTCTTTCGCCTCTGGGACGCCCATAAAACCTCCCACAGGCCCCACGGAGCCCATGGATCCGCTTAACAGCTCGTCAGGGATGCCCCCGAGGGGCTCGGCCCAAAATAATTTCCGGAGCCAGCGCCACCCCAGCGATCCGTGGGCTAACACCCACGGAAAATCGCCAAAAAACTGCCGTTTTCACTCTTTCGCCTCTGGGACGCCCTTAAAACCTCCCACAGGCCCCACGGAGCCCATGGATCCGCTTAACAGCTCGTCAGGGACGCCCCCGAGGGGCTCGGCCCAAAATAATTTCCGGAGCCAGCGCCACCCCAGCGATCCGTGGGCTAACACCCACGGAAAATCGCCAAAAAACTGCCGTTTTCACTCTTTCGCCTCTGGGACGCCCTTAAAACCTCCCACAGGCCCCACGGAGCCCATGGATCCGCTTAACAGCTCGTCAGGGACGCCCCCGAGGGGCTCGGCCCAAAATAATTTCCGGAGCCAGCGCCACCCCAGCGATCCGTGGGCTAACACCCACGGAAAATCGTCAAAAAACTGCCGTTTTCACTCTTTCGCCTCTGGGACGCCCTTAAAACCTCCCACAGGCCCCACGGAGCCCATGGATCCGCTTAACAGCTCGTCAGGGACGCCCCCGAGGGGCTCGGCCCAAAATAATTTCCGGAGCCAGCGCCACCCCAGCGATCCGTGGGCTAACACCCACGGAAAATCGTCAAAAAACTGCCGTTTTCACTCTTTCGCCTCTGGGACGCCCTTAAAACCTCCCACAGGCCCCACGGAGCCCATGGATCCGCTTAACAGCTCGTCAGGGACGCCCCCGAGGGGCTCGGCCCAAAATAATTTCCGGAGCCAGCGCCACCCCAGCGATCCGTGGGCTAACACCCACGGAAAATCGCCAAAAAACTGCCGTTTTCACTCTTTCGCCTCTGGGACCCCCATAAAACCTCCCACAGGCCCCACGGAGCCCATGGATCCGCTTAACAGCTCGTCAGGGATGCCCCCGAGGGGCTCGGCCCAAAATAATTTCCGGAGCCAGCGCCACCCCAGCGATCCGTGGGCTAACACCCACGGAAAATCGCCAAAAAACTGCCGTTTTCACTCTTTCGCCTCTGGGACGCCCTTAAAACCTCCCACAGGCCCCACGGAGCCCATGGATCCGCTTAACAGCTCGTCAGGGACGCCCCCGAGGGGCTCGGCCCAAAATAATTTCCGGAGCCAGCGCCACCCCAGCGATCCGTGGGCTAACACCCACGGAAAATCGTCAAAAAACTGCCGTTTTCACTCTTTCGCCTCTGGGACGCCCTTAAAACCTCCCACAGGCCCCACGGAGCCCATGGATCCGCTTAACAGCTCGTCAGGGACGCCCCCGAGGGGCTCGGCCCAAAATAATTTCCGGAGCCAGCGCCACCCCAGCGATCCGTGGGCTAACACCCACGGAAAATAGTCAAAAAACTGCCGTTTTCACTCTTTCGCCTCTGGGACGCCCTTAAAACCTCCCACAGGCCCCACGGAGCCCATGGATCCGCTTAACAGCTCGTCATGGACGCCCCCGAGGGGCTCGGCCCAAAATAATTTCCGGAGCCAGCGCCACCCCAGCGATCCGTGGGCTAACACCCACGGAAAATCGCCAAAAAACTGCCGTTTTCACTCTTTCGCCTCTGGGACGCCCTTAAAACCTCCCACAGGCCCCACGGAGCCCATGTATCCGCTTAACAGCTCGTCAGGGATGCCCCCGAGGGGCTCGGCCCAAAATAATTTCCGGAGCCAGCGCCACCCCAGCGATCCGTGGGCTAACACCCACGGAAAATCGCCAAAAAACTGCCGTTTTCACTCTTTCGCCTCTGGGACGCCCTTAAAACCTCCCACAGGCCCCACGGAGCCCATGGATCCGCTTAACAGCTCGTCAGGGATGCCCCCGAGGGGCTCGGCCCAGCCAGCGCCACCCCAGCGATCCGTGGGCTAACACCCACGGAAAATCGCCAAAAAACTGCCGTTTTCACTCTTTCGCCTCTGGGACGCCCTTAAAACCTCCCACAGGCCCCACGGAGCCCATGGATCCGCTTAACAGCTCGTCAGGGATGCCCCCGAGGGGCTCGGCCCAAAATAATTTCCGGAGCCAGCGCCACCCCAGCGATCCGTGGGCTAACACCCACGGAAAATCGCCAAAAAACTGCCGTTTTCACTCTTTTGCCTCTGGGACGCCCTTAAAACCTCCCACAGGCCCCACGGAGCCCATGGATCCGCTTAACAGCTCGTCAGGGACGCCCCCGAGGGGCTCGGTCCAAAATAATTTCTGGAGCCAGCGCCACCCCAGCGATCCGTGGGCTAACACCCACGGAAAATCGTCAAAAAACTGCCGTTTTCACTCTTTCGCCTCTGGGACGCCCTTAAAACCTCCCACAGGCCCCACGGAGCCCATGGATCCGCTTAACAGCTCGTCAGGGACGCCCCCGAGGGGCTCGGTCCAAAATAATTTCCGGAGCCAGCGCCACCCCAGCGATCCGTGGGCTAACACCCACGGAAAATCGCCAAAAAACTGCCGTTTTCACTCTTTCGCCTCTGGGACGCCCTTAAAACCTCCCACAGGCCCCACGGAGCCCATGGATCCGCTTAACAGCTCGTCAGGGACGCCCCCGAGGGGCTCGGCCCAAAATAATTTCCGGAGCCAGCGCCACCCCAGCGATCCGTGGGCTAACACCCACGGAAAATCGCCAAAAAACTGCCGTTTTCACTCTTTCGCCTCTGGGACGCCCTTAAAACCTCCCACAGGCCCCACGGAGCCCATGGATCCGCTTAACAGCTCGTCAGGGACGCCCCCGAGGGGCTCGGCCCAAAATAATTTCCGGAGCCAGCGCCACCCCAGCGATCCGTGGGCTAACACCCACCGAAAATTGCCAAAAAACTGCAGTTTTCACTCTTTCGCCTATGGGACGCCCTAAAAACATCCCAACGGACCCACGAATCCCATGGATCCGCTTAACAGCTCGTTAGGGACGCCCCCGAGGGCCTCGGCCCAAAATAATTTCCGGAGCCAGCGCCACCCCAGCGATCCGTGGGCTAACACCCACCGAAAATCGCCAAAAAACTGCAGTTTTCACTCTTTCGCCTATGGGACGCCCTAAAAACATCCCAACGGACCCACGGAGCCCATGGATCCGCTTAACAGCTCATCAGGGACGCCCCCGAGGGCCTCGGCCCAAAATAATTTCCGGAGCCAGCGCCACCCCAGCGATCCGTGGGCTAACACCCACCGAAAATCGCCAAAAAACTGCAGTTTTCACTCTTTCGCCTATGGGACGCCCTAAAAACATCCCAACGGACCCACGGAGCCCATGGATCCGCTTAACAGCTCGTCAGGGATGCCCCCGAGGGCCTCGGCCCAAAATAATTTCCGGAGCCAGCGCCACCCCAGCGATCCGTGGGCTAACACCCACCGAAAATCGCCAAAAAACTGCAGTTTTAACTCTTTCGCCTATGGGACGCCCTAAAAACATCCCAACGGACCCACGGAGCCCATGGATCCGCTTAACAGCTCGTCAGGGACGCCCCCGAGGGCCTCGGCCCAAAATAATTTCCGGAGCCAGCGCCACCCCAGTGATCCGTGGGCTAACACCCACCGAAAATCGCCAAAAAACTGCAGTTTTCACTCTTTCGCCTATGGGACGCCCTAAAAACATCCCAACGGACCCACGGAGCCCATGGATCCGCTTAACAGCTCGTCAGGGACGCCCCCGAGGGCCTCGGCCCAAAATAATTTCCGGAGCCAGCGCCACCCCAGCGATCCGTGGGCTAACACCCACCGAAAATCGCCAAAAAACTGCAGTTTTCACTCTTTCGCCTGTGGGACGCCCTAAAAACATCCCAACGGACCCACGGAGCCCATGGATCCGCTTAACAGCTCGTCAGGGATGCCCCCGAGGGCCTCGCCCTAAAATAATTTCCGGATCCAGCGCCACCCCAGCGATCCGTGGGCTAACACCCACCGAAAATCGCCAAAAAACTGCAGTTTTCACTCTTTCGCCTATGGGACGCCCTAAAAACATCCCAACGGACCCACGGAGCCCATGGATCCGCTTAACAGCTCGTCAGGGACGCCCCCGAGGGCCTCGGCCCAAAATAATTTCCGGAGCCAGCGCCACCCCAGCGATCCGTGGGCTAACACCCACCGAAAATCGCCAAAAAACTGCAGTTTTCACTCTTTCGCCTATGGGACGCCCTAAAAACTACCCAACGGACCCACGGAGCCCATGGATCCGCTTAACAGCTCATCAGGGACGCCCCCGAGGGCCTCGGCCCAAAATAATTTCCGGAGCCAGCGCCACCCCAGCGATCCGTGGGCTAACACCCACCGAAAATCGCCAAAAAACTGCAGTTTTCACTCTTTCGCCTATGGGACGCCCTAAAAACATCCCAACGGACCCACGGAGCCCATGGATCCGCTTAACAGCTCGTCAGGGACGCCCCCGAGGGCCTCGGTCCAAAATAATTTTCGGAGCCAGCGCCACCCCAGCGATCCGTGGGCTAACACCCACCGAAAATCGCCAAAAAACTGCAGTTTTCACTCTTTCGCCTATGGGACGCCCTAAAAACATCCCAACAGACCCACGAAGCCCATGGATCCGCTTAACAGCTCGTCAGGGACGCCCCCGAGGGCCTCGGCCCAAAATAATTTCCGGAGCCAGCGCCACCCCAGCGATCCGTGGGCTAACACCCACGGAAAATCGCCAAAAAACTGCCGTTTTCACTCTTTCGCCTATGGGACGCCCTAAAAACATCCCAACGGACCCACGGAGCCCATGGATCCGCTTAACAGCTCGTCAGGGACGCCCCCGAGGGGCTCGGTCCAAAATAATTTCTGGAGCCAGCGCCACCCCAGCGATCCGTGGGCTAACACCCACGGAAAATCGTCAAAAAACTGCCGTTTTCACTCTTTCGCCTCTGGGACGCCCTTAAAACCTCCCACAGGCCCCACGGAGCCCATGGATCCGCTTAACAGCTCGTCAGGGACGCCCCCGAGGGGCTCGGTCCAAAATAATTTCCGGAGCCAGCGCCACCCCAGCGATCCGTGGGCTAACACCCACGGAAAATCGCCAAAAAACTGCCGTTTTCACTCTTTCGCCTCTGGGACGCCCTTAAAACCTCCCACAGGCCCCACGGAGCCCATGGATCCGCTTAACAGCTCGTCAGGGATGCCCCCGAGGGGCTCGGCCCAAAATAATTTCCGGAGCCAGCGCCACCCCAGCGATCCGTGGGCTAACACCCACGGAAAATCGCCAAAAAACTGCCGTTTTCACTCTTTCGCCTCTGGGACGCCCTTAAAACCTCCCACAGGCCCCACGGAGCCCATGGATCCGCTTAACAGCTCGTCAGGGACGCCCCCGAGGGGCTCGGTCCAAAATAATTTCTGGAGCCAGCGCCACCCCAGCGATCCGTGGGCTAACACCCACGGAAAATCGTCAAAAAACTGCCGTTTTCACTCTTTCGCCTCTGGGACGCCCTTAAAACCTCCCACAGGCCCCACGGAGCCCATGGATCCGCTTAACAGCTCGTCAGGGACGCCCCCGAGGGGCTCGGTCCAAAATAATTTCCGGAGCCAGCGCCACCCCAGCGATCCGTGGGCTAACACCCACGGAAAATCGCCAAAAAACTGCCGTTTTCACTCTTTCGCCTCTGGGACGCCCTTAAAACCTCCCACAGGCCCCACGGAGCCCATGGATCCGCTTAACAGCTCGTCAGGGACGCCCCCGAGGGGCTCGGCCCAAAATAATTTCCGGAGCCAGCGCCACCCCAGCGATCCGTAGGCTAACACCCACCGAAAATCGCCAAAAAACTGCAGTTTTCACTCTTTCGCCTATGGGACGCCCTAAAAACATCCCAACGGACCCACGGAGCCCATGGATCCGCTTAACAGCTCGTCAGGGACGCCCCCAAGGGCCTCGGCCCAAAATAATTTTCGGAGCCAGCGCCACCCCAGCGATCCGTGGGCTAACACCCACCGAAAATCGCCAAAAAACTGCAGTTTTCACTCTTTCGCCTATGGGACGCCCTAAAAACATCCCAACGGACCCACGGAGCCCATGGATCCGCTTAATAGCTCGTCAGGGACGCCCCCGAGGGCCTCGGCCCAAAATAATTTTCGGAGCCAGCGCCACCCCAGCGATCCGTAGGCTAACACCCACCGAAAATCGCCAAAGAACTGCAGTTTTCACTCTTTCGCCTATGGGACGCCCTAAAAACATCCCAACGGACCCACGGAGCCCATGGATCCGCTTAACAGCTCGTCAGGGACGCCCCCAAGGGCCTCGGCCCAAAATAATTTTCGGAGCCAGCGCCACCCCAGCGATCCGTGGGCTAACACCCACCGAAAATCGCCAAAAAACTGCAGTTTTCACTCTTTCGCCTATGGGACGCCCTAAAAACATCCCAACGGACCCACGGAGCCCATGGATCCGCTTAACAGCTCGTCAGGGACGCCCCCGAGGGCCTCGGCCCAAAATAATTTCCGGAGCCAGCGCCACCCCAGCGATCCGTGGGCTAACACCCACCGAAAATCGCCAAAAAACTGCAGTTTTCACTCTTTCGCCTATGGGACGCCCTAAAAACATCCCAACGGACCCACGGAGCCCATGGATCCGCTTAACAGCTCGTCAGGGACGCCCCCGAGGGCCTCGGCCCAAAATAATTTTCGGAGCCAGCGCCACCCCAGCGATCCGTGGGCTAACACCCACGGAAAATCGTCAAAAAACTGCCGTTTTCACTCTTTCGCCTCTGGGACGCCCTTAAAACCTCCCACAGGCCCCACGGAGCCCATGGATCCGCTTAACAGCTCGTCAGGGACGCTCCCGAGGGGCTCGGTCCAAAATAATTTCCGGAGCCAGCGCCACCCCAGCGATCCGTGGGCTAACACCCACGGAAAATCGCCAAAAAACTGCCGTTTTCACTCTTTCGCCTCTGGGACGCCCTTAAAACCTCCCACAGGCCCCACGGAGCCCATGGATCCGCTTAACAGCTCGTCAGGGACGCCCCCGAGGGGCTCGGCCCAAAATAATTTCCGGAGCCAGCGCCACCCCAGCGATCCGTGGGCTAACACCCACGGAAAATCGCCAAAAAACTGCCGTTTTCACTCTTTCGCCTCTGGGACGCCCTTAAAACCTCCCACAGGCCCCACGGAGCCCATGGATCCGCTTAACAGCTCGTCAGGGACGCCCCCGAGGGGCTCGGCCCAAAATAATTTCCGGAGCCAGCGCCACCCCAGCGATCCGTGGGCTAACACCCACCGAAAATTGCCAAAAAACTGCAGTTTTCACTCTTTCGCCTATGGGACGCCCTAAAAACATCCCAACGGACCCACGGATCCCATGGATCCGCTTAACAGCTCGTTAGGGACGCCCCCGAGGGCCTCGGCCCAAAATAATTTCCGGAGCCAGCGCCACCCCAGCGATCCGTGGGCTAACACCCACCGAAAATCGCCAAAAAACTGCAGTTTTCACTCTTTCGCCTATGGGACGCCCTAAAAACATGCCAACGGACCCACGGAGCCCATGGATCCGCTTAACAGCTCGTCAGGGACGCCCCCGAGGGCCTCAGCCCAAAATAATTTCCGGAGCCAGCGCCACCCCAGCGATCCGTGGGCTAACACCCACCGAAAATCGCCAAAAAACTGCAGTTTTCACTCTTTCGCCTATGGGACGCCCTAAAAACATCCCAACGGACCCACGGAGCCCATGGATCCGCTTAACAGCTCGTCAGGGACGCCCCCGAGGGCCTCGGCCCAAAATAATTTCCGGAGCCAGCGCCACCCCAGCGATCCGTGGGCTAACACCCACCGAAAATCGCCAAAAAACTGCAGTTTTAACTCTTTCGCCTATGGGACGCCCTAAAAACATCCCAACGGACCCACGGAGCCCATGGATCCGCTTAACAGCTCGTCAGGGACGCCCCCGAGGGCCTCGGCCCAAAATAATTTCCGGAGCCAGCGCCACCCCAGCGATCCGTGGGCTAACACCCACCGAAAATCGCCAAAAAACTGCAGTTTTCACTCTTTCGCCTATGGGACGCCCTAAAAACATCCCAACGGACCCACGGAGCCCATGGATCCGCTTAACAGCTCGTCAGGGACGCCCCCGAGGGCCTCGGCCCAAAATAATTTCCGGAGCCAGCGCCACCCCAGCGATCCGTGGGCTAACACCCACCGAAAATTGCCAAAAAACTGCAGTTTTCACTCTTTCGCCTGTGGGACGCCCTAAAAACATCCCAACGGACCCACGGAGCCCATGGATCCGCTTAACAGCTCGTCAGGGACGCCCCCGAGGGCCTCGCCCTAAAATAATTTCCGGATCCAGCGCCACCCCAGCGATCCGTGGGCTAACACCCACCGAAAATCGCCAAAAAACTGCAGTTTTCACTCTTTCGCCTATGGGACGCCCTAAAAACATCCCAACGGACCCACGGAGCCCATGGATCCGCTTAACAGCTCGTCAGGGACGCCCCCGAGGGCCTCGGCCCAAAATAATTTCCGGAGCCAGCGCCACCCCAGCGATCCGTGGGCTAACACCCACCGAAAATCGCCAAAAAACTGCAGTTTTCACTCTTTCGCCTATGGGACGCCCTAAAAACTACCCAACGGACCCACGGAGCCCATGGATCCGCTTAACAGCTCATCAGGGACGCCCCCGAGGGCCTCGGCCCAAAATAATTTCCGGAGCCAGCGCCACCCCAGCGATCCGTGGGCTAACACCCACCGAAAATCGCCAAAAAACTGCAGTTTTAACTCTTTCGCCTATGGGACGCCCTAAAAACATCCCAACGGACCCACGGAGCCCATGGATCCGCTTAACAGCTCGTCAGGGACGCCCCCGAGGGCCTCGGTCCAAAATAATTTTCGGAGCCAGCGCCACCCCAGCGATCCGTGGGCTAACACCCACCGAAAATCGCCAAAAAACTGCAGTTTTCACTCTTTCGCCTATTGGACGCCCTAAAAACATCCCAACAGACCCACGGAGCCCATGGATCCGCTTAACAGCTCGTCAGGGACGCCCCCGAGGGCCTCGGCCCAAAATAATTTCCGGAGCCAGCGCCACCCCAGCGATCCGTGGGCTAACACCCACCGAAAATCGCCAAAAAACTGCAGTTTTCACTCTTTCGCCTATGGGACGCCCTAAAAACATCCCAACGGACCCACGGAGCCCATGGATCCGCTTAACAGCTCGTCAGGGACGCCCCCGAGGGCCTCGGCCCAAAATAATTTCCGGAGCCAGCGCCACCCCAGCGATCCGTGGGCTAACACCCACCGAAAATTGCCAAAAAACTGCAGTTTTCACTCTTTCGCCTATGGGACACCCTAAAAACATCCCAACGGACCCACGGAGCCCATGGATCCGCTTAACAGCTCGTCAGGGACGCCCCCGAGGGCCTCGGCCTAAAATAATTTCCGGAGCCAGCGCCACCCCAGCGATCCGTGGGCTAACACCCACCGAAAATCGCCAAAAAACTGCAGTTTTCACTCTTTCGCCTATGGGACGCCCTAAAAACATCCCAACGGACCCACGGAGCCCATGGATCCGCTTAACAGCTCGTCAGGGACGCCCCCGAGGGCCTCGGCCCAAAATAATTTCCGGAGCCAGCGCCACCCCAGCGATCCGTGGGCTAACACCCACCGAAAATCGCCAAAAAACTACAATTTTCACTCTTTCGCCTATGGGACGCCCTAAAAACTTCCCAACGGACCCACGGAGCCCATGGATCCGCTTAACAGCTCATCAGGGACGCCCCCGAGGGCCTCGGCCCAAAATAATTTCCGGAGCCAGCGCCACCCCAGCGATCCGTGGGCTAACACCCACCGAAAATCGCCAAAAAACTGCAGTTTTCACTCTTTCGCCTATGGGACGCCCTAAAAACATCCCAACGGACCCACGGAGCCCATGGATCCGCTTAACAGCTCGTCAGGGACGCCCCCGAGGGCCTCGGTCCAAAATAATTTTCGGAGCCAGCGCCACCCCAGCGATCCGTGGGCTAACACCCACCGAAAATCGCCAAAAAACTGCAGTTTTCACTCTTTCGCCTATGGGACGCCCTAAAAACATCCCAACGGACCCACGGAGCCCATGGATCCGCTTAACAGCTCGTCAGGGATGCCCCCGAGGGCCTCGGCCCAAAATAATTTCCGGAGCCAACGCCACCCCAGCGATCCGTGGGCTAACACCCACCGAAAATCGCCAAAAAACTGCAGTTTTCACTCTTTCGCCTATGGGACGCCCTAAAAACATCCCAACGGACCCACGGAGCCCATGGATCCGCTTAACAGCTCGTCAGGGACGCCCCCGAGGGCCTCGGCCCAAAATAATTTCCGGAGCCAGCGCCACCCCAGCGATCCGTGGGCTAACACCCACCGAAAATCGCCAAAAAACTGCAGTTTTCACTCTTTCGCCTATGGGACGCCCTAAAAACATCCCAACGGACCCACGGAGCCCATGGATCCGCTTAACAGCTCGTCAGGGATGCCCCCGAGGGCCTCGGCCCAAAATAATTTCCGGAGCCAGCGCCACCCCAGCGATCCGTGGGCTAACACCCACCGAAAATCGCCAAAAAACTGCAGTTTTCACTCTTTCGCCTGTGGGACGCCCTAAAAACATCCCAACGGACCCACGGAGCCCATGGATCCGCTTAACAGCTCGTCAGGGACGCCCCCGAGGGCCTCGGCCTAAAATAATTTCCGGAGCCAGCGCCACCCCAGCGATCCGTGGGCTAACACCCACTGAAAATCGCCAAAAAACTGCAGTTTTCACTCTTTCGCCTATGGGACGCCCTAAAAACATCCCAACGGACCCACGGAGCCCATGGATCCGCTTAACAGCTCGTCAGGGACGCCCCCGAGGGCCTCGGCCCAAAATAATTTCCGGAGCCAGCGCCACCCCAGCGATCCGTGGGCTAACACCCACCGAAAATCGCCAAAAAACTGCAGTTTTCACTCTTTCGCCTATGGGATGCCCTAAAAACATCCCAACGGACCCACGGAGCCCATGGATCCGCTTAACAGCTCGTCAGGGACGCCCCCGAGGGCCTCGGTCCAAAATAATTTCCGGAGCCAGCGCCACCCCAGCGATCCGTGGGCTAACACCCACCGAAAATTGCCAAAAAACTGCAGTTTTCACTCTTTCGCCTATGGGACGCCCTAAAAACATCCCAACGGACCCACGGAGCCCATGGATCCGCTTAACAGCTCGTCAGGGACGCCCCCGAGGGCCTCTGCCCAAAATAATTTCCGGAGCCAGCGCCACCCCAGCGATCCGTGGGCTAACACCCACCGAAAATCGCCAAAAAACTGCAGTTTTCACTCTTTCGCCTATGGGACGCCCTAAAAACATCCCAACGGACCCACGGAGCCCATGGATCCGCTTAACAGCTCGTCAGGGACGCCCCTGAGGGCCTAGGCCCAAAATAATTTCCGGAGCCAGCGCCACCCCAGCGATCCGTGGGCTAACACCCACCGAAAATCGCCAAAAAACTGCAGTTTTCACTCTTTCGCCTATGGGATGCCCTAAAAACATCCCAACGGACCCACGGAGCCCATGGATCCGCTTAACAGCTCGTCAGGGACGTCCCCGAGGGCCTCGGCCCAAAATAATTTCCGGAGCCAGCGCCACCCCAGCGATCCGTGTGCTAACACCCACCGAAAATCGCTAAAAAACTGCAGTTTTCACTCTTTCGCCTATGGGACGCCCTAAAAACATCCCAACGGACCCACGGAGCCCATGGATCCGCTTAACAGCTCGTCAGGGACGCCCCCGAGGGCCTCGGCCCAAAATAATTTCCGGAGCCAGCGCCACCCCCGCGATCCGTGGGCTAACACCCACCGAAAATCGCCAAAAAACTGCAGTTTTCACTCTTTCGCCTATGGGACGCTCTAAAAACATCCCAACGGACCCACGGAGCCCATGGATCCGCTTAACAGCTCGTCAGGGACGCCCCCGAGGGCCTCGGCCCAAAATAATCTCCGGAGCCAGCGCCACCCCAGCGATCCGTGGGCTAACACCCACCGAAAATCGCCAAAAAACTGCAGTTTTCACTCTTTCGCCTATGGGACGCCCTAAAAACATCCCAACGGACCCACGGAGCCCATGGATCCGCTTAACAGCTCGTCAGGGACGCCCCCGAGGGCCTCGGCCCAAAATAATTTCCGGAGCCAGCGCCACCCCAGCGATCCGTGGGCTAACAACCACCGAAAATCGCCAAAAAACTGTAGTTTTCACTCTTTCGCCTATGGGATGCCCTAAAAACATCCCAACAGACCCACGGAGCCCATGGATCCGCTTAACAGCTCGTCAGGGACGCCCCCGAGGGCCTCGGCCCAAAATAATTTTCGGAGCCAGCGCCACCCCAGCGATCCGTGGGCTAACACCCACCGAAAATCGCCAAAAAACTGCAGTTTTCACTCTTTCGCCTATGGGACGCCCTAAAAACATCCCAACGGACCCACGGAGCCCATGGATCCGCTTAACAGCTCGTCAGGGACGCCCCCGAGGGCCTCGGCCCAAAATAATTTCCGGAGCCAGCGCCACCCCAGCGATCCGTGGGCTAACACCCACCGAAAATCGCCAAAAAACTGCAGTTTTCACTCTTTCGCCTATGGGACGCCCTAAAAACATCCCAACGGACCCACGGAGCCCATGGATCCTCTTAACAGCTCGTCAGGGACGCCCCCGAGGGCCTCGGCCCAAAATAATTTCCGGAGCCAGCGCCACCCCAGCGATCCGTGGGCTAACACCCACCGAAAATTGCCAAAAAACTGCAGTTTTCACTCTTTCGCCTATGGGACGCCCTAAAAACATCCCAACGGACCCACGGAGCCCATGGATCCACTTAACAGCTTGTCAGGGACGCCCCCGAGGGCCTCGGCCCAAAATAATTTCCGGAGCCAGCGCCCCCCCAGCGATCCGTGGGCTAACACCCACCGAAAATCGCCAAAAAACTGCAATTTTCACTCTTTCGCCTATGGGACGCCCTAAAAACATCCCAACGGACCCACGGAGCCCATGGATCCGCTTAACAGCTCGTCAGGGACGCCCCCGAGGGCCTCGGCCCAAAATAATTTCCGGAGCCAGCGCCACCCCAGCGATCCGTGGGCTAACACCCACCGAAAATCGCCAAAAAACTGCAGTTTTCACTCTTTCGCCTATGGGACGCCCTAAAAACATCCCAACGGACCCACGGAGCCCATGGATCCTCTTAACAGCTCGTCAGGGACGCCCCCGAGGGCCTCGGCCCAAAATAATTTCCGGAGCCAGCGCCACCCCAGCGATCCGTGGGCTAACACCCACCGAAAATTGCCAAAAAACTGCAGTTTTCACTCTTTCGCCTATGGGACGCCCTAAAAACATCCCAACGGACCCACGGAGCCCATGGATCCACTTAACAGCTTGTCAGGGATGCCCCCGAGGGCCTCGGCCCAAAATAATTTCCGGAGCCAGCGCCACCCCAGCGATCCGTGGGCTAACACCCACCGAAAATCGCCAAAAAACTGTAATTTTCACTCTTTCGCCTATGGGACGCCCTAAAAACATCCCAACGGACCCACGGAGCCCATGGATCCGCTTAACAGCTCGTCAGGGACGCCCCCGAGGGCCTCGGCCCAAAATAATTTCCGGAGCCAGCGCCACCCCAGCGATCCGTGGGCTAACACCCACCGAAAATCGCCAAAAAACTGCAGTTTTCACTCTTTCGCCTATGGGACGCTCTAAAAACATCCCAACGGACCCACGGATCCCATGGATCCGCTTAACAGCTCGTCAGGGACGCCCCCGAGGGCCTCGGCCCAAAATAATTTCCGGAGCCAGCGCCACCCCAGCGATCCGTGGGCTAACACCCACCGAAAATCGCCAAAAAACTGCAGTTTTCACTCTTTCGCCTATGGGACGCCCTAAAAACATCCCAACGGACCCACGAAGCCCATGGATCCGCTTAACAGCTCGTCAGGGACGCCCCCGAGGGCCTCGGCCCAAAATAATTTCCGAAGCCAGCGCCACCCCAGCGATCCGTGGGCTAACACCCATCGAAAATCGCCAAAAAACTGCAGTTTTCACTCTTTCGCCTATGGGACGCCCTAAAAACATCCCAACAGACCCACGGAGCCCATGGATCCGCTTAACAGCTCGTCAGGGACGCCCTCGAGGGCCTCGGCCCAAAATAATTTCCGGAGCCAGCGCCACCCCAGCGATCCGTGGGCTAACACCCACCGAAAATCGCCAAAAAACTGCAGTTTTCACTCCTTCGCCTATGGGACGCCCTAAAAACATCCCAACGGACCCACGGAGCCCATGGATCCGCTTGACAGCTCGTCAGGGACGCCCCCGAGGGCCTCGGCCCAAAATAATTTCCGGAGCCAGCGCCACCCCAGCGATCCGTGGGCTAACACCCACCGAAAATCGCCAAAAAACTACAGTTTTCACTTTTTCGCCTATGGGACGCCCTAAAAACATCCCAACGGACCCACGGAGCCCATGGATCCGCTTAACAGCTCGTCAGGGACGCCCCCGAGGGCCTCGGCCCAAAATAATTTCCGGAGCCAGCGCCACCCCAGCGATCCGTGGGCTAACACCCACCGAAAATCGCCAAAAAACTGCAGTTTTCACTCTTTCGCCTATGGGACGCCCTAAAAACATCCCAACGGACCCACGGAGCCCATGGATCCGCTTAACAGCTCATCAGGGACGCCCCCGAGGGCCTCGGCCCAAAATAATTTCCGGAGCCAGCGCCACCCCAGTGATCCGTGGGCTAACACCCACCGAAAATCGCCAAAAAACTGCAGTTTTCACTCTTTCGCCTATGGGACGCCCTAAAAACATCCCAACGGACCCACGGAGCCCATGGATCCGCTTAACAGCTCGTCAGGGACGCCCCCGAGGGCCTCGGCCCAAAATAATTTCCGAAGCCAGCGCCACCCCAGCGATCCGTGGGCTAACACCCACCGAAAAACGCCAAAAAACTGCAGTTTTCACTCTTTCGCCTATGGGACGCCCTAAAAACATCCCAACAGACCCACGGAGCCCATGGATCCGCTTAACAGCTCGTCAGGGACGCCCCCGAGGGCCTCGGCCCAAAATAATTTCCGGAGCCAGCGCCACCCCAGCGATCCGTGGGCTAACACCCACAGAAAATCGCCAAAAAACTACAGTTTTCACTCTTTCGCCTATGGGACGCCCTAAAAACATCCCAACGGACCCACGGAGCCCATGGATCCGCTTAACAGCTCATCAGGGACGCCCCCGAGGGCCTCGGCCCAAAATAATTTCCGGAGCCAGCGCCACCCCAGCGATCCGTGGGCTAACACCCACCAAAAATCGCCAAAAAACTGCAGTTTTCACTCTTTCGCCTATGGGACGCCCTAAAAACATCCCAACGGACCCACGAAGCCCATGGATCCGCTTAACAGCTCGTCAGGGACGCCCCCGAGGGCCTCGGCCCAAAATAATTTCCGAAGCCAGCGCCACCCCAGCGATCCGTGGGCTAACACCCATCGAAAATCGCCAAAAAACTGCAGTTTTCACTCTTTCGCCTATGGGACGCCCTAAAAACATCCCAACAGACCCACGGAGCCCATGGATCCGCTTAACAGCTCGTCAGGGACGCCCCCGAGGGCCTCGGCCCAAAATAATTTCCGGAGCCAGCGCCACCCCAGCGATCCGTGGGCTAACACCCACCGAAAATCGCCAAAAAACTGCAGTTTTCACTCCTTCGCCTATGGGACGCCCTAAAAACATCCCAACGGACCCACGGAGCCCATGGATCCGCTTGACAGCTCGTCAGGGACGCCCCCGAGGGCCTCGGCCCAAAATAATTTCCGGAGCCAGCGCCACCCCAGCGATCCGTGGGCTAACACCCACCGAAAATCGCCAAAAAACTACAGTTTTCACTCTTTCGCCTATGGGACGCCCTAAAAACATCCCAACGGACCCACGGAGCCCATGGATCCGCTTAACAGCTCGTCAGGGACGCCCCTGAGGGCCTCGGCCCAAAATAATTTCCGGAGCCAGCGCCACCCCAGCGATCCGTGGGCTAACACCCACCGAAAATCGCCAAAAAACTGCAGTTTTCACTCTTTCGCCTATGGGACGCCCTAAAAACATCCCAACGGACCCACGGAGCCCATGGATCCGCTTAACAGCTCATCAGGGACGCCCCCGAGGGCCTCGGCCCAAAATAATTTCCGGAGCCAGCGCCACCCCAGTGATCCGTGGGCTAACACCCACCGAAAATCGCCAAAAAACTGCAGTTTTCACTCTTTCGCCTATGGGACGCCCTAAAAACATCCCAACGGACCCACGGAGCCCATGGATCCGCTTAACAGCTCGTCAGGGACGCCCCCGAGGGCCTCGGCCCAAAATAATTTCCGAAGCCAGCGCCACCCCAGCGATCCGTGGGCTAACACCCACCGAAAATCGCCAAAAAACTGCAGTTTTCACTCTTTCGCCTATGGGACGCCCTAAAAACATCCCAACAGACCCACGGAGCCCATGGATCCGCTTAACAGCTCGTCAGGGACGCCCCCGAGGGCCTCGGCCCAAAATAATTTCCGGAGCCAGCGCCACCCCAGCGATCCGTGGGCTAACACCCACAGAAAATCGCCAAAAAACTGCAGTTTTCACTCTTTCGCCTATGGGACGCCCTAAAAACATCCCAACGGACCCACGGAGCCCATGGATCCGCTTAACAGCTCATCAGGGACGCCCCCGAGGGCCTCGGCCCAAAATAATTTCCGGAGCCAGCGCCACCCCAGCGATCCGTGGGCTAACACCCACCGAAAATCGCCAAAAAACTGCAGTTTTCACTCTTTCGCCTATGGGACGCCCTAAAAACATCCCAACGGACCCACGGAGCCCATGGATCCGCTTAACAGCTCGTCAGGGACGCCCCCGAGGGCCTCGGCCCAAAATAATTTCCGGAGCCAGCGCCACCCCAGCGATCCGTGGGCTAACACCCACCGAAAATCGCCAAAAAACTGCAGTTTTCACTCTTTCGCCTATGGGACGCCCTAAAAACATCCCAACGGACCCACGGAGCCCATGGATCCGCTTAACAGCTCGTCAGGGACGCCCCCGAGGGCCTCGGCCCAAAATAATTTCCGGAGCCAGCGCCACCCCAGCGATCCGTGGGCTAACACCCACCGAAAATCGCCAAAAAACTGCAGTTTTCACTCCTTCGCCTATGGGACGCCCTAAAAACATCCCAACGGACCCACGGAGCCCATGGATCCGCTTAACAGCTCGTCAGGGACGCCCCCGAGGGCCTCGGCCCAAAATAATTTCCGGAGCCAGCGCCACCCCAGCGATCTGTGGGCTAACACCCACCGAAAATCGCCAAAAAACTGCAGTTTTCACTCTTTCGCCTATGGGACGCCCTAAAAACATCCCAACGGACCCACGGAGCCCATGGATCCGCTTAACAGCTCGTCAGGGACGCCCTCGAGGGCCTCGGCCCAAAATATTTTCCGGAGCCAGTGCCACCCCAGCGATCCGTGGGCTAACACCCACCGAAAATCGCCAAAAAACTGCAGTTTTCACTCTTTCGCCTATGGGACGCCCTAAAAACATCCCAACGGACCCACGGAGCCCATGGATCTGCTTAACAGCTCGTCAGGGACGCCCCCGAGGGCCTCGTCCCAAAATAATTTCCGGAGCCAGCGCCACCCCAGCTATCCGTGGGCTAACACCCACCGAAAATCGCCAAAAAACTGCAGTTTTCACTCTTTCGCCTATGGGACGCCCTAAAAACATCCCAACGGACCCACGGAGCCCATGGATCCGCTTAACAGCTCGTCAGGGACGCCCCCGAGGGCCTCGGCCCAAAATAATTTCCGGAGCCAGCGCCACCCCAGCGATCCGTGGGCTAACACCCACCGAAAATCGCCAAAAAACTGCAGTTTTCACTCTTTCGCCTATGGGACGCCCTAAAAACATCCCAACGGACCCACGGAGCCCATGGATCCTCTTAACAGCTCGTCAGGGATGCCCCCGAGGGCCTCGGCCCAAAATAATTTCCGGAGCCAGCGCCACCCCAGCGATCCGTGGGCTAACACCCACCGAAAATCGCCAAAAAACTGCAGTTTTCACTCTTTCGCCTATGGGATGCCCTAAAAACATCCCAACGGACCCACGGAGCCCATGGATCCGCTTAACAGCTCGTCAGGGACGCCCCCGAGGGCCTCGGGCCAAAATAATTTCCGGAGCCAGCGCCACCCCAGCGATCCGTGGGCTAACACCCACCGAAAATCGCCAAAAAACTGCAGTTTTCACTCTTTCGCCTATGGGACGCCCTAAAAACATCCCAACGGACCCACGGAGCCCATGGATCCGCTTAACAGCTCGTCAGGGACGCCCCCGAGGGCCTCGGCCCAAAATAATTTTCGGAGCCAGCGCCACCCCAGCGATCCGTGGGCTAACACCCACCGAAAATCGCCAAAAAACTGCAGTTTTCACTCTTTCGCCTATGGGACGCCCTAAAAACATCCCAACGGACCCACGGAGCCCATGGATCCGCTTAACAGCTCGTCAGGGACGCCCCCGAGGGCCTCGGCCCAAAATAATTTCCGGAGCCAGCGCCACCCCAGTGATCCGTGGGCTAACACCCACCGAAAATCGCCAAAAAACTGCAGTTTTCACTCTTTCGCCTATGGGACGCCCTAAAAACATCCCAACGGACCCACGGAGCCCATGGATCCGCTTAACAGCTCGTCAGGGACGCCCCCGAGGGCCTCGGTCCAAAATAATTTCCGGAGCCAGCGCCACCCCAGCGATCCGTGGGCTAACACCCACCGAAAATCGCCAAATAACTACAGTTTTCACTCTTTCGCCTATGGGACGCCCTAAAAACATCCCAACGGACCCACGGAGCCCATGTATCCGCTTAACAGCTCGTCAGGGACGACCCCGAGGGCCTCGGCCCAAAATAATTTCCGGAGCCAGCGCCACCCCAGCGATCCGTGGGCTAACACCCACCGAAAATCGCCAAAAAACTGCAGTTTTCACTCTTTCGCCTATGGGACGCCCTAAAAACATCCCAACGGACCCACGGAGCCCATGGATCCGCTTAACAGCTCGTCAGGGACGCCCCCGAGGGCCTCGGCCCAAAATAATTTTCGGAGCCAGCGCCCCCCCAGCGATCCGTGGGCTAACACCCACCGAAAATCGCCAAAAAACTGCAGTTTTCACTCTTTCGCCTATGGGACGCCCTAAAAACATCCCAACGGACCCACGGAGCCCATGGATCCGCTTAACAGCTCGTCAGGGATGCCCCCGAGGGCCTCGGCCCAAAATAATTTCCGGAGCCAGCGCCACCCCAGCGATCCGTGGGCTAACACCCACCGAAAATCGCCAAAAAACTGCAGTTTTCACTCTTTCGCCTATGGGACGCCCTAAAAACATCCCAACGGACCCACGGAGCCCATGGATCCGCTTAACAGCTCGTCAGGGACGCCCCCGAGGGCCTCGGCCCAAAATAATTTCCGGAGCCAGCGCCACCCCAGCGATCCGTGGGCTAACACCCACCGAAAATCGCCAAAAAACTGCAGTTTTCACTCTTTCGCCTATGGGACGCCCTAAAAACATCCCAACGGACCCACGGAGCCCATGGATCCTCTTAACAGCTCGTCAGGGATGCCCCCGAGGGCCTCGGCCCAAAATAATTTCCGGAGCCAGCGCCACCCCAGCGATCCGTGGGCTAACACCCACCGAAAATCGCCAAAAAACTGCAGTTTTCACTCTTTCGCCTATGGGATGCCCTAAAAACATCCCAACGGACCCACGGAGCCCATGGATCCGCTTAACAGCTCGTCAGGGACGCCCCCGAGGGCCTCGGGCCAAAATAATTTCCGGAGCCAGCGCCACCCCAGCGATCCGTGGGCTAACACCCACCGAAAATCGCCAAAAAACTGCAGTTTTCACTCTTTCGCCTATGGGACGCCCTAAAAACATCCCAACGGACCCACGGAGCCCATGGATCTGCTTAACAGCTCTTCAGGGACGCCCCCGAGGGCCTCGGCCCAAAATAATTTCCGGAGCCAGCGCCACCCCAGCGATCCGTGGGCTAACACCCACCGAAAATCGCCAAAAAACTGCAGTTTTCACTCTTTCGCCTATGGGACGCCCTAAAAACATCCCAACGGACCCACGGAGCCCATGGATCCGCTTAACAGCTCGTCAGGGACGCCCCCGAGGGCCTCGGCCCAAAATAATTTTCGGAGCCAGCGCCACCCCAGCGATCCGTGGGCTAACACCCACCGAAAATCGCCAAAAAACTGCAGTTTTCACTCTTTCGCCTATGGGACGCCCTAAAAACATCCCAACGGACCCACGGAGCCCATGGATCCGCTTAACAGCTCGTCAGGGACGCCCCCGAGGGCCTCGGCCCAAAATAATTTCCGGAGCCAGCGCCACCCCAGTGATCCGTGGGCTAACACCCACCGAAAATCGCCAAAAAACTGCAGTTTTCACTCTTTCGCCTATGGGACGCCCTAAAAACATCCCAACGGACCCACGGAGCCCATGGATCCGCTTAACAGCTCGTCAGGGACGCCCCCGAGGGCCTCGGTCCAAAATAATTTCCGGAGCCAGCGCCACCCCAGCGATCCGTGGGCTAACACCCACCGAAAATCGCCAAATAACTACAGTTTTCACTCTTTCGCCTATGGGACGCCCTAAAAACATCCCAACGGACCCACGGAGCCCATGTATCCGCTTAACAGCTCGTCAGGGACGACCCCGAGGGCCTCGGCCCAAAATAATTTCCGGAGCCAGCGCCACCCCAGCGATCCGTGGGCTAACACCCACCGAAAATCGCCAAAAAACTGCAGTTTTCACTCTTTCGCCTATGGGACGCCCTAAAAACATCCCAACGGACCCACGGAGCCCATGGATCCGCTTAACAGCTCGTCAGGGACGCCCCCGAGGGCCTCGGCCCAAAATAATTTCCGGAGCCAGCGCCCCCCCAGCGATCCGTGGGCTAACACCCACCGAAAATCGCCAAAAAACTGCAGTTTTCACTCTTTCGCCTATGGGACGCCCTAAAAACATCCCAACGGACCCACGGAGCCCATGGATCCGCTTAACAGCTCGTCAGGGATGCCCCCGAGGGCCTCGGCCCAAAATAATTTCCGGAGCCAGCGCCACCCCAGCGATCCGTGGGCTAACACCCACCGAAAATCGCCAAAAAACTGCAGTTTTCACTCTTTCGCCTATGGGACGCCCTAAAAACATCCCAACGGACCCACGGAGCCCATGGATCCGCTTAACAGCTCGTCAGGGACGCCCCCGAGGGCCTCGGCCCAAAATAATTTTCGGAGCCAGCGCCACCCCAGCGATCCGTGGGCTAACACCCACCGAAAATCGCCAAAAAACTGCAGTTTTCACTCTTTCGCCTATGGGACGCCCTAAAAACATCCCAACGGACCCACGGAGC
Organism: Capsicum rhomboideum; assembly: GCA_031232105.1. Lineage (NCBI taxonomy): Eukaryota > Viridiplantae > Streptophyta > Magnoliopsida > Solanales > Solanaceae > Capsicum > Capsicum rhomboideum. The sequence goes on from CP124714.1 coordinate 172,596,343, forward strand.
CCATGGATCCGCTTAACAGCTCGTCAGGGACGCCCCCGAGGGCCTCGGCCCAAAATAATTTCCGGAGCCAGCGCCACCCCAGCGATCCGTGGGCTAACACCCACCGAAAATCGCCAAAAAACTGCAGTTTTCACTCCTTCGCCTATGGGACGCCCTAAAAACATCCCAACGGACCCACGGAGCCCATGGATCCGCTTAACAGCTCGTCAGGGACGCCCTCGAGGGCCTCGGCCCAAAATATTTTCCGGAGCCAGTGCCACCCCAGCGATCCGTGGGCTAACACCCACCGAAAATCGCCAAAAAACTGCAGTTTTCACTCTTTCGCCTATGGGACGCCCTAAAAACATCCCAACGGACCCACGGAGCCCATGGATCTGCTTAACAGCTCGTCAGGGACGCCCCCGAGGGCCTCGTCCCAAAATAATTTCCGGAGCCAGCGCCACCCCAGCTATCCGTGGGCTAACACCCACCGAAAATCGCCAAAAAACTGCAGTTTTCACTCTTTCGCCTATGGGACGCCCTAAAAACATCCCAACGGACCCACGGAGCCCATGGATCCGCTTAACAGCTCGTCAGGGACGCCCCCGAGGGCCTCGGCCCAAAATAATTTCCGGAGCCAGCGCCACCCCAGCGATCCGTGGGCTAACACCCACCGAAAATCGCCAAAAAACTGCAGTTTTCACTCTTTCGCCTATGGGACGCCCTAAAAACATCCCAACGGACCCACGGAGCCCATGGATCCTCTTAACAGCTCGTCAGGGATGCCCCCGAGGGCCTCGGCCCAAAATAATTTCCGGAGCCAGCGCCACCCCAGCGATCCGTGGGCTAACACCCACCGAAAATCGCCAAAAAACTGCAGTTTTCACTCTTTCGCCTATGGGATGCCCTAAAAACATCCCAACGGACCCACGGAGCCCATGGATCCGCTTAACAGCTCGTCAGGGACGCCCCCGAGGGCCTCGGGCCAAAATAATTTCCGGAGCCAGCGCCACCCCAGCGATCCGTGGGCTAACACCCACCGAAAATCGCCAAAAAACTGCAGTTTTCACTCTTTCGCCTATGGGACGCCCTAAAAACATCCCAACGGACCCACGGAGCCCATGGATCTGCTTAACAGCTCTTCAGGGACGCCCCCGAGGGCCTCGGCCCAAAATAATTTCCGGAGCCAGCGCCACCCCAGCGATCCGTGGGCTAACACCCACCGAAAATCGCCAAAAAACTGCAGTTTTCACTCTTTCGCCTATGGGACGCCCTAAAAACATCCCAACGGACCCACGGAGCCCATGGATCCGCTTAACAGCTCGTCAGGGACGCCCCCGAGGGCCTCGGCCCAAAATAATTTTCGGAGCCAGCGCCACCCCAGCGATCCGTGGGCTAACACCCACCGAAAATCGCCAAAAAACTGCAGTTTTCACTCTTTCGCCTATGGGACGCCCTAAAAACATCCCAACGGACCCACGGAGCCCATGGATCCGCTTAACAGCTCGTCAGGGACGCCCCCGAGGGCCTCGGCCCAAAATAATTTCCGGAGCCAGCGCCACCCCAGTGATCCGTGGGCTAACACCCACCGAAAATCGCCAAAAAACTGCAGTTTTCACTCTTTCGCCTATGGGACGCCCTAAAAACATCCCAACGGACCCACGGAGCCCATGGATCCGCTTAACAGCTCGTCAGGGACGCCCCCGAGGGCCTCGGTCCAAAATAATTTCCGGAGCCAGCGCCACCCCAGCGATCCGTGGGCTAACACCCACCGAAAATCGCCAAATAACTACAGTTTTCACTCTTTCGCCTATGGGACGCCCTAAAAACATCCCAACGGACCCACGGAGCCCATGTATCCGCTTAACAGCTCGTCAGGGACGACCCCGAGGGCCTCGGCCCAAAATAATTTCCGGAGCCAGCGCCACCCCAGCGATCCGTGGGCTAACACCCACCGAAAATCGCCAAAAAACTGCAGTTTTCACTCTTTCGCCTATGGGACGCCCTAAAAACATCCCAACGGACCCACGGAGCCCATGGATCCGCTTAACAGCTCGTCAGGGACGCCCCCGAGGGCCTCGGCCCAAAATAATTTCCGGAGCCAGCGCCCCCCCAGCGATCCGTGGGCTAACACCCACCGAAAATCGCCAAAAAACTGCAGTTTTCACTCTTTCGCCTATGGGACGCCCTAAAAACATCCCAACGGACCCACGGAGCCCATGGATCCGCTTAACAGCTCGTCAGGGATGCCCCCGAGGGCCTCGGCCCAAAATAATTTCCGGAGCCAGCGCCACCCCAGCGATCCGTGGGCTAACACCCACCGAAAATCGCCAAAAAACTGCAGTTTTCACTCTTTCGCCTATGGGACGCCCTAAAAACATCCCAACGGACCCACGGAGCCCATGGATCCGCTTAACAGCTCGTCAGGGACGCCCCCGAGGGCCTCGGCCCAAAATAATTTCCGGAGCCAGCGCCACCCCAGCGATCCGTGGGCTAACACCCACCGAAAATCGCCAAAAAACTGCAGTTTTCACTCTTTCGCCTATGGGACGCCCTAAAAACATCCCAACGGACCCACGGAGCCCATGGATCCGCTTAACAGCTCATCAGGGACGCCCCCGAGGGCCTCGGCCCAAAATAATTTCCGGAGCCAGCGCCACCCCAGCGATCCGTGGGCTAACACCCACCGAAAATCGCCAAAAAACTGCAGTTTTCACTCTTTCGCCTATGGGACGCCCTAAAAACATCCCAACGGACCCACGGAGCCCATGGATCCGCTTAACAGCTCGTCAGGGACGCCCCCGAGGGCCTCGGTCCAAAATAATTTCCGGAGCCAGCGCCACCCCAGCGATCCGTGGGCTAACACCCACCGAAAATCGCCAAAAAACTGCAGTTTTCACTCTTTCGCCTATGGGACGCCCTAAAAACATCCCAACGGACCCACGGAGCCCATGGATCCGCTTAACAGCTCGTCAGGGACGCCCCCGAGGGCCTCGGCACAAAATAATTTCCGGAGCCAGCGCCACCCCAGCAATCCGTGGGCTAACACCCACCGAAAATCGCCAAAAAACTGCAGTTTTCACTCTTTCGCCTATGGGACGCCCTAAAAACATCCCAACGGACCCACGGAGCCCATGGATCCGCTTAACAGCTCGTCAGGGACGCCCCCGAGGGCCTCGGCCCAAAATAATTTTCGGAGCCAGCGCCACCCCAGCGATCCGTGGGCTAACACCCACCGAAAATCGCCAAAAAACTGCAGTTTTCACTCTTTCGCCTATGGGACGCCCTAAAAACATCCCAACGGACCCACGGAGCCCATGGATCCGCTTAACAGCTCGTCAGGGACGCCCCCGAGGGCCTCGGCCCAAAATAATTTCCGGAGCCAGCGCCACCCCAGTGATCCGTGGGCTAACACCCACCGAAAATCGCCAAAAAACTGCAGTTTTCACTCTTTCGCCTATGGGACGCCCTAAAAACATCCCAACGGACCCACGGAGCCCATGGATCCGCTTAACAGCTCGTCAGGGACGCCCCCGAGGGCCTCGGTCCAAAATAATTTCCGGAGCCAGCGCCACCCCAGCGATCCGTGGGCTAACACCCACCGAAAATCGCCAAAAAACTGCAGTTTTCACTCTTTCGCCTATGGGACGCCCTAAAAACATCCCAACGGACCCACGGAGCCCATGGATCCGCTTAACAGCTCGTCAGGGACGCCCCCGAGGGCCTCGGCCCAAAATAATTTCCGGAGCCAGCGCCACCCCAGCGATCCGTGGGCTAACACCCACCGAAAATCGCCAAAAAACTGCAGTTTTCACTCTTTCGCCTATGGGACGCCCTAAAAACATCCCAACGGACCCACGGAGCCCATGGATCCGCTTAACAGCTCGTCAGGGACGCCCCCGAGGGCCTCGGCCCAAAATAATTTCCGGAGCCAGCGCCACCCCAGCGATCCGTGGGCTAACACCCACCGAAAATCGCCAAAAAACTGCAGTTTTCACTCTTTCGCCTATGGGACGCCCTAAAAACATCCCAACGGACCCACGGAGCCCATGGATCCGCTTAACAGCTCGTCAGGGACGCCCCCGAGGGCCTCGGCCCAAAATAATTTCCGGAGCCAGCGCCACCCCAGCGATCCGTGGGCAAACACCCACCGAAAATCGCCAAAAAACTGCAGTTTTCACTCTTTCGCCTATGGGACGCCCTAAAAACATCCCAACGGACCCACGGAGCCCATGGATCCGCTAAACAGCTCGTCAGGGACGCCCCCGAGGGCCTCGGCCCAAAATAATTTCCGGAGCCAGCGCCACCCCAGCGATCCGTGGGCTAACACCCACCGAAAATCGCCAAAAAACTGCAGTTTTCACTCTTTCGCCTATGGGACGCCCTAAAAACATCCCAACGGACCCACGGAGCCCATGGATCCGCTTAACAGCTCGTCAGGGACGCCCCCGAGGGCCTCGGCCCAAAATAATTTCCGGAGCCAGCGCCACCCCAGCGATCCGTGGGCTAACACCCACCGAAAATCGCCAAAAAACTGCAGTTTTCACTCTTTCGCCTATGGGACGCCCTAAAAACATCCCAACGGACCCACGGAGCCCATGGATCCGCTTAACAGCTCGTCAGGGACGCCCCCGAGGGCCTCGGCCCAAAATAATTTCCGGAGCCAGCGCCACCCCAGCGATCCGTGGGCTAACACCCACCGAAAATCGCCAAAAAACTGCAGTTTTCACTCTTTCGCCTATGGGACACCCTAAAAACATCCCAACGGACCCACGGAGCCCATGGATCCGCTTAACAGCTCGTCAGGGACGCCCCCGAGGGCCTCGGCCCAAAATAATTTCCGGAGCCAGCGCCACCCCAGCGATCCGTGGGCTAACACCCACCGAAAATCGCCAAAAAACTGCAGTTTTCACTCTTTCGCCTATGGGACGCCCTAAAAACATCCCAACGGACCCACGGAGCCCATGGATCCGCTTAACAGCTCGTCAGGGACGCCCCCGAGGGCCTCGGCGCAAAGTAATTTCCGGAGCCAGCGCCACCCCAGCGATCCGTGGGCTAACACCCACCGAAAATTGCCAAAAAACTGCAGTTTTCACTCTTTCGCCTATGGGACGCCCTAAAAACATCCCAACGGACCCACGGAGCCCATGGATCCGCTTAACAGCTCGTCAGGGATGCCCCCGAGGGCCTCAGCCCAAAATAATTTTCGGAGCCAGCGCCACCCCAGCGATCCGTGGGCTAACACCCACCGAAAATCGCCAAAAAACTGCAGTTTTCACTCTTTCGCCTATGGGACGCCCTAAAAACATCCCAACGGACCCACGGAGCCCATGGATCCGCTTAACAGCTCGTCAGGGACGCCCCCGAGGGCCTCGGCCCAAAATAATTTCCGGAGCCAGCGCCACCCCAGCGATCCGTGGGCTAACACCCACCGAAAATCGCCAAAAAACTGCAGTTTTCACTCTTTCGCCTATGGGACGCCCTAAAAACATCCCAACGGACCCACGGAGCCCATGGATCCGCTTAATAGCTCGTCAGAGACGCCCCCGAGGGCCTCGGCCCAAAATAATTTCCGGAGCCAGCGCCACCCCAGCGATCCGTAGGCTAACACCCACCGAAAATCGCCAAAAAACTGCAGTTTTCACTCTTTCGCCTATGGGATGCCCTAAAAACATCCCAACGGACCCACGGAGCCCATGTATCCGCTTAACAGCTCGTCAGGGACGCCCCCGAGGGCCTCGGCCCAAAATAATTTTCGGAGCCAGCGCCACCCCAGCGATCCGTGGGCTAACACCCACCGAAAATCGCCAAAAAACTGCAGTTTTCACTCTTTCGCCTATGGGACGCCCTAAAAACATCCCAACGGACCCACGGAGCCCATGGATCCACTTAACAGCTCGTCAGGGACGCCCCCGAGGGCCTCGGCCCAAAATAATTTTCGGAGTCAGCGCCACCCCAGCGATCCGTGGGCTAACACCCACCGAAAATCGCCAAAAAACTGCAGTTTTCACTCTTTCGCCTATGGGACGCCCTAAAAACATCCCAACGGACCCACGGAGCCCATGGATCCGCTTAACAGCTCGTCAGGGACGCCCCCGAGGGCCTCGGCCCAAAATAATTTCCGGAGCCAGCGCCACCCCAGCGATCCGTGGGCTAACACCCACCGAAAATCGCCAAAAAACTGCAGTTTTCACTCTTTCGCCTATGGGACGCCCTAAAAACATCCCAACGGACCCACGGAGCCCATGGATCCGCTTAACAGCTCGTCAGGGACGCCCCCGAGGGCCTCGGCCCAAAATAATTTCTGGAGCCAGCGCCACCCCAGCGATCCGTGGGCTAACACCCACCGAAAATCGCCAAAAAACTGCAGTTTTCACTCTTTCGCCTATGAAACGCCCTAAAAACATCCCAACGGACCCACGGAGCCCATGGATCCGCTTAACAGCTCGTCAGGGACGCCCCCGAGGGCCTCGGCCCAAAATAATTTCCGGAGCCAGCGCCACCCCAGCGATCCGTGGGCTAACACCCACCGAAAATCGCCAAAAAACTGCAGTTTTCACTCTTTCGCCTATGGGACGCCCTAAAAACATCCCAACGGACCCACGGAGCCCATGGATTCGCTTAACAGCTCGTCAGGGATGCCCCCGAGGGCCTCGGCCCAAAATAATTTCCGGAGCCAGCGCCACCCCAGCGATCCGTGGGCTAACACCCACCGAAAATCGCCAAAAAACTGCAGTTTTCACTCTTTCGCCTATGGGATGCCCTAAAAACATCCCAACGGACCCACGGAGCCCATGGATCCGCTTAACAGCTCGTCAGGGACGCCCCCGAGGGCCTCGGCCCAAAATAATTTCTGGAGCCAGCGCCACCCCAGCGATCCGTGGGCTAACACCCACCGAAAATCGCCAAAAAACTGCAGTTTTCACTCTTTCGCCTATGGGACGCCCTAAAAACATCCCAACGGACCCACGGAGCCCATGGATCCGCTTAACAGCTCGTCAGGGATGCCCCCGAGGGCCTCGACCCAAAATAATTTCCGGAGCCAGCGCCACCCCAGCGATCCGTGGGCTAACACCCACCGAAAATCGCCAAAAAACTGCAGTTTTCACTCTTTCGCCTATGGGACGCCCTAAAAACATCCCAACGGACCCACGGAGCCCATGGATCCGCTTAACAGCTCGTCAGGGACGCCCCCGAGGGCCTCGACCCAAAATAATTTCTGGAGCCAGCGCCACCCCAGCGATCCGTGGGCTAACACCCACCGAAAATCGCCAAAAGACTGCAGTTTTCACTCTTTCGCCTATGGGACGCCCTAAAAACATCCCAACGGACCCACGGAGCCCATGGATCCGCTTAACAGCTCGTCAGGGACGCCCCCGAGGGCCTCGGCCCAAAATAATTTCCGGAGCCAGCGCCACCCCAGCGATCCGTGGGCTAACACCCACCGAAAATTGCCAAAAAACTGCAGTTTTCACTCTTTCGCCTATGGGACGCCCTAAAAACATCCCAACGGACCCACGGAGCCCATGGATCCGCTTAATAGCTCGTCAGGGACGCCCCCGAGGGCCTCGGCCCAAAATAATTTCCGGAGCCAGCGCCACCCCAGCGATCCGTAGGCTAACACCCACCGAAAATCGCCAAAAAACTGCAGTTTTCACTCTTTCGCCTATGGGACGCCCTAAAAACATCCCAACGGACCCACGGAGCCCATGGATCCGCTTAACAGCTCGTCAGGGACGCCCCCGAGGGCCTCGGCCCAAAATAATTTTCGGAGCCAGCGCCACCCCAGCGATCCGTGGGCTAACACCCACCGAAAATCGCCAAAAAACTGCAGTTTTCACTCTTTCGCCTATGGGACGCCCTAAAAACATCCCAACGGACCCACGGAGCCCATGGATCCGCTTAACAGCTCGTCAGGGACGCCCCCGAGGGCCTCGGCCCAAAATAATTTCCGGAGCCAGCGCCACCCCAGCGATCCGTGGGCTAACACCCACCGAAAATCGCCAAAAAACTGCAGTTTTCACTCTTTCGCCTATGGGACGCCCTAAAAACATCCCAACGGACCCACAGAGCCCATGGATCCGCTTAACAGCTCGTAAGGGACGCCCCCGAGGGCCTCGGCCCAAAATAATTTCCGGAGCCAGCGCCACCCCAGCGATCCGTGGGCTAACACCCACCGAAAATCGCCAAAAAACTGCAGTTTTCACTCTTTCGCCTATGGGACGCCCTAAAAGCATCCCAACGGACCCACGGAGCCCATGGATCCGCTTAACAGCTCGTCAGGGACGCCCCCAAGGGCCTCGGCCCAAAATAATTTCCGGAGCCAGCGCCACCCCAGCGATCCGTGGGCTAACACCCACCGAAAATTGCCAAAAAACTGCAGTTTTCACTCTTTCGCCTATGGGACGCCCTAAAAACATCCCAACGGACCCACGGAGCCCATGGATCCGCTTAATAGCTCGTCAGGGACGCCCCCGAGGGCCTCGGCCCAAAATAATTTCCGGAGCCAGCGCCACCCCAGCGATCCGTAGGCTAACACCCACCGAAAATCGCCAAAAAACTGCAGTTTTCACTCTTTCGCCTATGGGACGCCCTAAAAACATCCCAACGGACCCACGGAGCCCATGGATCCGCTTAACAGCTCGTCAGGGATGCCCCCGAGGGCCTCGGCCCAAAATAATTTTCGGAGCCAGCGCCACCCCAGCGATCCGTGGGCTAACACCCACCGAAAATCGCCAAAAAACTGCAGTTTTCACTCTTTCGCCTATGGGACGCCCTAAAAACATCCCAACGGACCCACGGAGCCCATGGATCCGCTTAACAGCTCGTCAGGGACGCCCCCGAGGGCCTCGGCCCAAAATAATTTCCGGAGCCAGCGCCACCCCAGCGATCCGTGGGCTAACACCCACCGAAAATCGCCAAAAAACTGCAGTTTTCACTCTTTCGCCTATGGGACGCCCTAAAAACATCCCAACGGACCCACAGAGCCCATGGATCCGCTTAACAGCTCGTAAGGGACGCCCCCGAGGGCCTCGGCCCAAAATAATTTCCGGAGCCAGCGCCACCCCAGCGATCCGTGGGCTAACACCCACCGAAAATCGCCAAAAAACTGCAGTTTTCACTCTTTCGCCTATGGGACGCCCTAAAAACATCCCAACGGACCCACGGAGCCCATGGATCCGCTTAACAGCTCGTCAGGGACGCCCCCAAGGGCCTCGGCCCAAAATAATTTCCGGAGCCAGCGCCACCCCAGCGATCCGTGGGCTAACACCCACCGAAAATCGCCAAAAAACTGCAGTTTTCACTCTTTCGCCTATGGGACGCCCTAAAAACATCCCAACGGACCCACGGAGCCCATGGATCCGCTTAATAGCTCGTCAGGGATGCCCCCGAGGGCCTCGGCCCAAAATAATTTCCGGAGCCAGCGCCACCCCAGCGATCCGTAGGCTAACACCCACCGAAAATCGCCAAAAAACTGCAGTTTTCACTCTTTCGCCTATGGGACGCCCTAAAAACATCCCAACGGACCCACGGAGCCCATGGATCCGCTTAACAGCTCGTCAGGGACGCCCCCGAGGGCCTCGGCCCAAAATAATTTTCGGATCCAGCGCCACCCCAGCGATCCGTGGGCTAACACCCACCGAAAATCGCCAAAAAACTGCAGTTTTCACTCTTTCGCCTATGGGACGCCCTAAAAACATCCCAACGGACCCACGGAGCCCATGGATCCGCTTAACAGCTCGTCGGGGACGCCCCCGAGGGCCTCGGCCCAAAATAATTTCCGGAGCCAGCGCCACCCCAGCGATCCGTGGGCTAACACCCACCGAAAATCGCCAAAAAACTGCAGTTTTCACTCTTTCGCCTATGGGACGCCCTAAAAACATCCCAACGGACCCACGGAGCCCATGGATCCGCTTAACAGCTCGTCAGGGACGCCCCCGAGGGCCTCGGCCCAAAATAATTTTCGGAGCCAGCGCCACCCCAGCGATCCGTGGGCTAACACCCACCGAAAATCGCCAAAAAACTGCAGTTTTCACTCTTTCGCCTATGGGACGCCCTAAAAACATCCCAACGGACCCACGGAGCCCATGGATCCGCTTAACAGCTCGTCAGGGACGCCCCCGAGGGCCTCGGCCCAAAATAATTTCCGGAGCCAGCGCCACCCCAGCGATCCGTGGGCTAACACCCACCGAAAATCGCCAAAAAACTGCAGTTTTCACTCTTTCGCCTATGGGACGCCCTAAAAACATCCCAACGGACCCACAGAGCCCATGGATCCGCTTAACAGCTCGTAAGGGACGCCCCCGAGGGCCTCGGCCCAAAATAATTTCCGGAGCCAGCGCCACCCCAGCGATCCGTGGGCTAACACCCACCGAAAATCGCCAAAAAACTGCAGTTTTCACTCTTTCGCCTATGGGACGCCCTAAAAGCATCCCAACGGACCCACGGAGCCCATGGATCCGCTTAACAGCTCGTCAGGGACGCCCCCAAGGGCCTCGGCCCAAAATAATTTCCGGAGCCAGCGCCACCCCAGCGATCCGTGGGCTAACACCCACCGAAAATTGCCAAAAAACTGCAGTTTTCACTCTTTCGCCTATGGGACGCCCTAAAAACATCCCAACGGACCCACGGAGCCCATGGATCCGCTTAATAGCTCGTCAGGGACGCCCCCGAGGGCCTCGGCCCAAAATAATTTCCGGAGCCAGCGCCACCCCAGCGATCCGTAGGCTAACACCCACCGAAAATCGCCAAAAAACTGCAGTTTTCACTCTTTCGCCTATGGGACGCCCTAAAAACATCCCAACGGACCCACGGAGCCCATGGATCCGCTTAACAGCTCGTCAGGGATGCCCCCGAGGGCCTCGGCCCAAAATAATTTTCGGAGCCAGCGCCACCCCAGCGATCCGTGGGCTAACACCCACCGAAAATCGCCAAAAAACTGCAGTTTTCACTCTTTCGCCTATGGGACGCCCTAAAAACATCCCAACGGACCCACGGAGCCCATGGATCCGCTTAACAGCTCGTCAGGGACGCCCCCGAGGGCCTCGGCCCAAAATAATTTCCGGAGCCAGCGCCACCCCAGCGATCCGTGGGCTAACACCCACCGAAAATCGCCAAAAAACTGCAGTTTTCACTCTTTCGCCTATGGGACGCCCTAAAAACATCCCAACGGACCCACGGAGCCCATGGATCCGCTTAACAGCTCGTAAGGGACGCCCCCGAGGGCCTCGGCCCAAAATAATTTCCGGAGCCAGCGCCACCCCAGCGATCCGTGGGCTAACACCCACCGAAAATCGCCAAAAAACTGCAGTTTTCACTCTTTCGCCTATGGGACGCCCTAAAAACATCCCAACGGACCCACGGAGCCCATGGATCCGCTTAACAGCTCGTCAGGGACGCCCCCAAGGGCCTCGGCCCAAAATAATTTCCGGAGCCAGCGCCACCCCAGCGATCCGTGGGCTAACACCCACCGAAAATCGCCAAAAAACTGCAGTTTTCACTCTTTCGCCTATGGGACGCCCTAAAAACATCCCAACGGACCCACGGAGCCCATGGATCCGCTTAATAGCTCGTCAGGGATGCCCCCGAGGGCCTCGGCCCAAAATAATTTCCGGAGCCAGCGCCACCCCAGCGATCCGTAGGCTAACACCCACCGAAAATCGCCAAAAAACTGCAGTTTTCACTCTTTCGCCTATGGGACGCCCTAAAAACATCCCAACGGACCCACGGAGCCCATGGATCCGCTTAACAGCTCGTCAGGGACGCCCCCGAGGGCCTCGGCCCAAAATAATTTTCGGATCCAGCGCCACCCCAGCGATCCGTGGGCTAACACCCACCGAAAATCGCCAAAAAACTGCAGTTTTCACTCTTTCGCCTATGGGACGCCCTAAAAACATCCCAACGGACCCACGGAGCCCATGGATCCGCTTAACAGCTCGTCGGGGACGCCCCCGAGGGCCTCGGCCCAAAATAATTTCCGGAGCCAGCGCCACCCCAGCGATCCGTGGGCTAACACCCACCGAAAATCGCCAAAAAACTGCAGTTTTCACTCTTTCGCCTATGGGACGCCCTAAAAACATCCCAACGGACCCACGGAGCCCATGGATCCGCTTAACAGCTCGTCAGGGACGCCCCCGAGGGCCTCGGCCCAAAATAATTTCCGGAGCCAGCGCCACCCCAGCGATCCGTGGGCTAACACCCACCGAAAATCGCCAAAAAACTGCAGTTTTCACTCTTTCGCCTATGGGATGCCCTAAAAACATCCCAACGGACCCACGGAGCCCATGGATCCGCTTAACAGCTCGTCAGGGACGCCCCCGAGGGCCTCGGCCCAAAATAATTTTCGGAGCCAGCGCCACCCCAGCGATCCGTGGGCTAACACCCACCGAAAATCGCCAAAAAACTGCAGTTTTCACTCTTTCGCCTATGGGACGCCCTAAAAACATCCCAACGGACCCACGGAGCCCATGGATCCACTTAATAGCTCGTCAGGGACGCCCCCGAGGGCCTCGGCCAAAAATAATTTTCGGAGCCAGCGCCACCCCAGCGATCCGTAGGCTAACACCCACCGAAAATCGCCAAAAAACTGCAGTTTTCACTCTTTCGCCTATGGGACGCCCTAAAAACATCCCAACGGACCCACGGAGCCCATGGATCCGCTTAACAGCTCGTCAGGGACGCCCCCAAGGGCCTCGGCCCAAAATAATTTTCGGAGCCAGCGCCACCCCAGCGATCCGTGGGCTAACACCCACCAAAAATCGCCAAAAAACTGCAGTTTTCACTCTTTCACCTATGGGACGCCCTAAAAACATCCCAACGGACCCACGGAGCCCATGGATCCGCTTAACAGCTCGTCAGGGACGCCCCCGAGGGCCTCGGCCCAAAATAATTTCCGGAGCCAGCGCCACCCCAGCGATCCGTGGGCTAACACCCACCGAAAATCGCCAAAAAACTGCAGTTTTCACTCTTTCGCCTATGGGACGCCCTAAAAACATCCCAACGGACCCACGGAGCCCATGGATCCGCTTAACAGCTCGTCAGGGACGCCCCCGAGGGCCTCGGCCCAAAATAATTTCCGGAGCCAGCGCCACCCCAGCGATCCGTGGGCTAACACCCACCGAAAATCGCCAAAAAACTGCAGTTTTCACTCTTTCGCCTATGGGACGCCCTAAAAACATCCCAACGGACCCACGGAGCCCATGGATCCGCTTAACAGCTCGTCAGGGACGCCCCCGAGGGCCTCGGCCCAAAATAATTTGCAGAGCCAGCGCCACCCCAGCGATCCGTAGTCTAACACCCACCGAAAATCGCCAAAAAACTGCAGTTTTCACTCTTTCGCCTATGGGACGCCCTAAAAACATCCCAACAGACCCACGGAGCCCATGGATCCGCTTAACAGCTCGTCAGGGACGCCCCCAAGGGCCTCGGCCCAAAATAATTTTCGGAGCCAGCGCCACCCCAGCGATCCGTGGGCTAACACCCACCGAAAATTGCCAAAAAACTGCAGTTTTCACTCTTTCGCCTATGGGACGCCCTAAAAACATCCCAACGGACCCACAGAGCCCATGGATCCGCTTAACAGCTCGTCAGGGACGCCCCCGAGGGCCTCGGCCCAAAATAATTTCCGGAGCCAGCGCCACCCCAGCGATCCGTGGGCTAACACCCACCGAAAATCGCCAAAAAACTGCAGTTTTCACTCTTTCGCCTATGGGACGCCCTAAAAACATCCCAACGGACCCACGGAGCCCATGGATCCGCTTAACAGCTCGTTAGGGACGCCCCCGAGGGCCTCGGCCCAAAATAATTTCCGGAGCCAGCGCCACCCCAGCGATCCGTGGGCTAACACCCACCGAAAATCGCCAAAAAACTGCAGTTTTCACTCTTTCGCCTATGGGACGCCCTAAAAACATCCCAACGGACCCACGGAGCCCATGGATCCGCTTAACAGCTCGTCAGGGACGCCCCCGAGGGCCTCGGCCCAAAATAATTTCCGGAGCCAGCGCCACCCCAGCGATCCGTGGGCTAAAACCCACCGAAAATCGCCAAAAAACTGCAGTTTTCACTCTTTTGCCTATGGGATGCCCTAAAAACATCCCAACGGACCCACGGAGCCCATGGATCCGCTTAACAGCTCGTCAGGGACGCCCCCGAGGGCCTCGGCCCAAAATAATTTCCGGAGCCAGCGCCACCCCAGCGATCCGTGGGCTAACACCCACCGAAAATCGCCAAAAAACTGCAGTTTTCACTCTTTCGCCTATGGGACGCCCTAAAAACATCCCAACGGACCCACGGAGCCCATGGATCCGCTTAACAGCTCGTCAGGGACGCCCCCGAGGGCCTCGGTCCAAAATAATTTCCGGAGCCAGCGCCACCCCAGCGATCCGTGGGCTAACACCCACCGAAAATTGCCAAAAAACTGCAGTTTTCACTCTTTCGCCTATGGGACGCCCTAAAAACATCCCAACGGACCCACGGAGCCCATGGATCCGCTTAACAGCTCGTCAGGGACGCCCCCGAGGGCCTCAGCCCAAAATAATTTCCGGAGCCAGCGCCACCCCAGCGATCCGTGGTCTAACACCCACCGAAAATCGCCAAAAAACTGCAGTTTTCACTCTTTCGCCTATGGGACGCCCTAAAAACATCCCAACGGACCCACGGAGCCCATGGATCCGCTTAACAGCTCGTCAGGGACGCCCCCGAGGGCCTCGGCCCAAAATAATTACCGGAGCTAGCGCCACCCCAGCGATCCGTGGGCTAACACCCACCGAAAATCGCCAAAAAACTGCAGTTTTCACTCTTTCGCCTATGGGACGTCCTAAAAACATCCCAACGGACCCACGGAGCCCATGGATCTGCTTAACAGCTCGTCAGGGACGCCCCCGAGGGCCTCGGCCCAAAATAATTTCCGGAGCCAGCGCCACCCCAGCGATCCGTGGTCTAACACCCACCGAAAATCGCCAAAAAACTGCAGTTTTCACACTTTCGCCTATGGGACGCCCTAAAAACATCCCAACGGACCCACGGAGCCCATGGATCCGCTTAACAGCTCGTCAGGGACGCCCTCGAGGGCCTCGGCCCAAAATAATTTCCGGAGCCAGCGCCACCCCAGCGATCCGTGGGCTAACACCCACCGAAAATCGCCAAAAAACTGCAGTTTTCACTCTTTCGCCTATGGGACGCCCTAAAAACATCCCAACGGACCCACGGAGCCCATGGATCCACTTAACAGCTCGTCAGGGACGCCCCCGAGGGCCTCGGCCCAAAATAATTTCCGGAGCCAGCGCCACCCCAGCGATCCGTGGGCTAACACCCACCGAAAATCGCCAAAAAACTGCAGTTTTCACTCTTTCGCCTATGGGACGCCCTAAAAACATCCCAACGGACCCACGGAGCCCATGGATCCGCTTAACAGCTCGTCAGGGACGCCCCCGAGGGCCTCGGCCCAAAATAATTTCCGGAGCCAGCGCCACCCCAGCGATCCGTGGGCTAACACCCACCGAAAATCGCCAAAAAACTACAGTTTTCACTCTTTCGCCTATGGGATGCCCTAAAAACATCCCAACGGACCCACGGAGCCTATGGATCCGCTTAACAGCTCGTCAGGGACGCCCCCGAGGGCCTCGGCCCAAAATAATTTCCGGAGCCAGCGCCACCCCAGCGATCCGTGGGCTAACACCCACCGAAAATCGCCAAAAAACTACAGTTTTCACTCTTTCGCCTATGGGACGCCCTAAAAACATCCCAACGGACCCACGGAGCCCATGGATCCGCTTAACAGCTCGTCAGGGACGCCCCCGAGGGCCTCGACCCAAAATAATTTCCGGAGCCAGCGCCACCCCAGCGATCCGTGGGCTAACACCCACCGAAAATCGCCAAAAAACTGCAGTTTTCACTCTTTCGCCTATGGGACGCCCTAAAAACATCCCAACGGACCCACGGAGCCCATGGATCCGCTTAACAGCTCGTCAGGGACACCCCCGAGGGCCTCGGCCCAAAATAATTTCCGGAGCCAGCGCCACCCCAATGATCCGTGGGCTAACACCCACCGAAAATCGCCAAAAAACTGCAGTTTTCACTCTTTCGCCTATGGGACGCCCTAAAAACATCCCAACGGACCCACGGAGCCCATGGATCCGCTTAACAGCTCGTCAGGGATGCCCCCGAGGGCCTCGGCCCAAAATAATTTCCGGAGCCAGCGCCACCCCAGCGATCCGTGGGCTAACACCCACCGAAAATCGCCAAAAAACTGCAGTTTTCACTCTTTCGCCTATGGGACGCCCTAAAAACATCCCAACGGACCCACGGAGCCCATGGATCCGCTTAACAGCTCGTCAGGGACGCCCCCGAGGGCCTCGGCCCAAAATAATTTCCGGAGCCAGAGCCACCCCAGCGATCCGTGGGCTAACACCCACCGAAAATCGCCAAAAAACTGCAGTTTTCACTCTTTCGCCTATGGGACGCCCTAAAAACATCCCAACGGACCCACGGAGCCCATGGATCCGCTTAACAGCTCGTCAGGGACGCCCCCGAGGGCCTCGGCCCAAAATAATTACCGGAGCCAGCGCCACCCCAGCGATCCGTGGGCTAACACCCACCGAAAATCGCCAAAAAACTGCAGTTTTCACTCTTTCGCCTATGGGACGCCCTAAAAACATCCCAACGGACCCACGGAGCCCATGGATCCGCTTAACAGCTCGTCAGGGACGCCCCCGAGGGCCTCGGCCCAAAATAATTTCCGGAGCCAGCGCCACCCCAGCGATCCGTGGGCTAACACCCACCGAAAATTGCCAAAAAACTGCAGTTTTCACTCTTTCGCCTATGGGACGCCCTAAAAACATCCCAACGGACCCACGGAGCCCATGGATCCGCTTAACAGCTCGTCAGGGATGCCCCCGAGGGCCTCGGCCCAAAATAATTTCCGGAGCCAGCGCCACCCCAGCGATCCGTGGTCTAACACCCACCGAAAATCGCCAAAAAACTGCAGTTTTCACTCTTTCGCCTATGGGACGCCCTAAAAACATCCCAACGGACCCACGGAGCCCATGGATCCGCTTAACAGCTCGTCAGGGACGCCCCCGAGGGCCTCGGCCCAAAATAATTACCGGAGCCAGCGCCACCCCAGCGATCCGTGGGCTAACACCCACCGAAAATCGCCAAAAAACTGCAGTTTTCACTCTTTCGCCTATGGGACGTCCTAAAAACATCCCAACGGACCCACGGAGCCCATGGATCTGCTTAACAGCTCGTCAGGGACGCCCCCGAGGGCCTCGGCCCAAAATAATTTCCGGAGCCAGCGCCACCCCAGCGATCCGTGGGCTAACACCCACCGAAAATCGCCAAAAAACTGCAGTTTTCACACTTTCGCCTATGGGACGCCCTAAAAACATCCCAACGGACCCACGGAGCCCATGGATCCGCTTAACAGCTCGTCAGGGACGCCCTCGAGGGCCTCGGCCCAAAATAATTTCCGGAGCCAGCGCCACCCCAGCGATCCGTGGGCTAACACCCACCGAAAATCGCCAAAAAACTGCAGTTTTCACTCTTTCGCCTATGGGACGCCCTAAAAACATCCCAACGGACCCACGGAGCCCATGGATCCACTTAACAGCTCGTCAGGGACGCCCCCGAGGGCCTCGGCCCAAAATAATTTCCGGAGCCAGCGCCACCCCAGCGATCCGTGGGCTAACACCCACCGAAAATCGCCAAAAAACTGCAGTTTTCACTCTTTCGCCTATGGGACGCCCTAAAAACATCCCAACGGACCCACGGAGCCCATGGATCCGCTTAACAGCTCGTCAGGGACGCCCCCGAGGGCCTCGGCCCAAAATAATTTCCGGAGCCAGCGCCACCCCAGCGATCCGTGGGCTAACACCCACCGAAAATCGCCAAAAAACTACAGTTTTCATTCTTTCGCCTATGGGATGCCCTAAAAACATCCCAACGGACCCACGGAGCCTATGGATCCGCTTAACAGCTCGTCAGGGACGCCCCCGAGGGCCTCGGCCCAAAATAATTTCCGGAGCCAGCGCCACCCCAGCGATCCGTGGGCTAACACCCACCGAAAATCGCCAAAAAACTACAGTTTTCACTCTTTCGCCTATGGGACGCCCTAAAAACATCCCAACGGACCCACGGAGCCCATGGATCCGCTTAACAGCTCGTCAGGGACGCCCCCGAGGGCCTCGGCCCAAAATAATTTCCGGAGCCAGCGCCACCCCAGCGATCCGTGGGCTAACACCCACCGAAAATCGCCAAAAAACTGCAGTTTTCACTCTTTCGCCTATGGGACGCCCTAAAAACATCCCAACGGACCCACGGAGCCCATGGATCCGCTTAACAGCTCGTCAGGGACGCCCCCGAGGGCCTCGGCCCAAAATAATTTCCGGAGCCAGCGCCACCCCAATGATCCGTGGGCTAACACCCACCGAAAATCGCCAAAAAACTGCAGTTTTCACTCTTTCGCCTATGGGACGCCCTAAAAACATCCCAACGGACCCACGGAGCCCATGGATCCGCTTAACAGCTCGTCAGGGACGCCCCCGAGGGCCTCGGCCCAAAATAATTTCCGGAGCCAGCGCCACCCCAGCGATCCGTGGGCTAACACCCACCGAAAATCGCCAAAAAACTACAGTTTTCATTCTTTCGCCTATGGGATGCCCTAAAAACATCCCAACGGACCCACGGAGCCTATGGATCCGCTTAACAGCTCGTCAGGGACGCCCCCGAGGGCCTCGGCCCAAAATAATTTCCGGAGCCAGCGCCACCCCAGCGATCCGTGGGCTAACACCCACCGAAAATCGCCAAAAAACTACAGTTTTCACTCTTTCGCCTATGGGACGCCCTAAACACATCCCAACGGACCCACGGAGCCCATGGATCCGCTTAACAGCTCGTCAGGGACGCCCCCGAGGGCCTCGGCCCAAAATAATTTCCGGAGCCAGCGCCACCCCAGCGATCCGTGGGCTAACACCCACCGAAAATCGCCAAAAAACTGCAGTTTTCACTCTTTCGCCTATGGGACGCCCTAAAAACATCCCAACGGACCCACGGAGCCCATGGATCCGCTTAACAGCTCGTCAGGGATGCCCCCGAGGGCCTCGGCCCAAAATAATTTCCGGAGCCAGCACCACCCCAGCGATCCGTGGGCTAACACCCACCGAAAATCGCCAAAAAACTGCAGTTTTCACTCTTTCGCCTATGGGACGCCCTAAAAACATCCCAACGGACCCACGGAGCCCATGGATCCGCTTAACAGCTCGTCAGGGACGCCCCCGAGGGCCTCGGCCCAAAATAATTTCCGGAGCCAGAGCCACCCCAGCGATCCGTGGGCTAACACCCACCGAAAATCGCCAAAAAACTGCAGTTTTCACTCTTTCGCCTATGGGACGCCCTAAAAACATCCCAACGGACCCACGGAGCCCATGGATCCGTTTAACAGCTCGTCAAGGACGCCCCCGAGGGCCTCGGCCCAAAATAATTTCCGGAGCCAGCGCCACCCCAGCGATCCGTGGGCTAACACCCACCGAAAATTGCCAAAAAACTGCAGTTTTCACTCTTTCGCCTATGGGACGCCCTAAAAACATCCCAACGGACCCACGGAGCCCATGGATCCGCTTAACAGCTCGTCAGGGACGCCCCCGAGGGCCTCGGCCCAAAATAATTTCCGGAGCCAGCGCCACCCCAGCGATCCGTGGGCTAACACCCACCGAAAATCGCCAAAAAACTGCAGTTTTCACTCTTTCGCCTATGGGACGCCCTAAAAACATCCCAACGGACCCACGGAGCCCATGGATCCACTTAACAGCTCGTCAGGGATGCCCCCGAGGGCCTCGGCCCAAAATAATTTCCGGAGCCAGCGCCACCCCAGCGATCCGTGGGCTAACACCCACCGAAAATCGCCAAAAAACTGCAGTTTTCACTCTTTCGCCTATGGGACGCCCTAAAAACATCCCAACGGACCCACGGAGCCCATGGATCCGCTTAACAGCTCGTCAGGGACGCCCCCGAGGGCCTCGGCCCAAAATAATTTCCGGAGCCAGAGCCACCCCAGCGATCCGTGGGCTAACACCCACTAAAAATCGCCAAAAAACTGCAGTTTTCACTCTTTCGCCTATGGGACGCCCTAAAAACATCCCAACGGACCCACGGAGCCCATGGATCCGCTTAACAGCTCGTCAAGGACGCCCCCGAGGGCCTCGGCCCAAAATATTTTCCGGAGCCAGCGCCACCCCAGCGATCCGTGGGCTAACACCCACCGAAAATTGCCAAAAAACTGCAGTTTTCACTCTTTCGCCTATGGGACGCCCTAAAAACATCCCAACGGACCCACGGAGCCCATGGATCCGCTTAACAGCTCGTCAGGGACGCCCCCGAGGGCCTCGGCCCAAAATAATTTCCGGAGCCAGCGCCACCCCAGCGATCCGTGGGCTAACACCCACCGAAAATCGCCAAAAAACTGCAGTTTTCACTCTTTCGCCTATGGGACGCCCTAAAAACATCCCAACGGACCCACGGAGCCCATGGATCCGCTTAACAGCTCGTCAGGGACGCCCCCGAGGGCCTCGACCCAAAATAATTTCCGGAGCCAGCGCCACCCCAGCGATCCGTGGGCTAACACCCACCGAAAATCGCCAAAAAACTGCAGTTTTCACTCTTTTGCCTATGGGACGCCCTAAAAACATCCCAACGGACCCACGGAGCCCATGGATCCGCTTAACAGCTCGTCAGGGACGCCCCCGACGGCCTCGGCCCAAAATAATTTCCGGAGCCAGCGCCACCCCAGCGATCCGTGGGCTAACACCCACCGAAAATTGCCAAAAAACTGCAGTTTTCACTCTTTCGCCTATGGGACGCCCTAAAAACATCCCAACGGACCCACGGAGCCCATGGATCCGCTTAACAGCTCGTCAGGGACGCCCCCGAGGGCCTCGGCCCAAAATAATTTCCGGAGCCAGCGCCACCCCAGCGATCCGTGGGCTAACACCCACCGAAAATCGCCAAAAAACTGCAGTTTTCACTCTTTCGCCTATGGGACGCCCTAAAAACATCCCAACGGACCCACGGAGCCCATGGATCCGCTTAACAGCTCGTCAGGGACGCCCTCGAGGGCCTCGGCCCAAAATAATTTCCGGAGCCAGCGCCACCCCAGCGATCCGTGGGCTAACACCCACCGAAAATCGCCAAAAAACTGCAGTTTTCACTCTTTCGCCTATGGGACGCCCTAAAAACATCCCAACGGACCCACGGAGCCCATGGATCCGCTTAACAGCTCGTCAGAGACGCCCCCGAGGGCCTCGGCCCAAAATAATTTCCGGAGCCAGCGCCACCCCAGCGATCCGTGGGCTAACACCCACCGAAAATCGCCAAAAAACTGCAGTTTTCACTCTTTCGCCTATGGGACGCCCTAAAAACATCCCAACGGACCCACGGAGCCCATGGATCCGCTTAACAGCTCGTCAGGGACGCCCTCGAGGGCCTCGGCCCAAAATAATTTCCGGAGCCAGCGCCACCCCAGCGATCCGTGGGCTAACACCCACCGAAAATCGCCAAAAAACTGCAGTTTTCACTCTTTCGCCTATGGGACGCCCTAAAAACATCCCAACGGACCCACGGAGCCCATGGATCCGCTTAACAGCTCGTCAGGGACGCCCTCGAGGGCCTCGGCCCAAAATAATTTCCGGAGCCAGCGCCACCCCAGCGATCCGTGGGCTAACACCCACCGAAAATCGCCAAAAAACTGCAGTTTTCACTCTTTCGCCTATGGGACGCCCTAAAAACATCCCAACGGACCCACGGAGCCCATGGATCCGCTTAACAGCTCGTCAGGGACGCCCCCGAGGGCCTCGGCCCAAAATAATTTCCGGAGCCAGCGCCACCCCAGCGATCCGTGGGCTAACACCCACCGAAAATTGCCAAAAAACTGCAGTTTTCACTCTTTCGCCTATGGGACGCCCTAAAAACATCCCAACGGACCCACGGAGCCCATGGATCCGCTTAACAGCTCGTCAGGGACGCCCCCGAGGGCCTCGGCCCAAAATAATTTCCGGAGCCAGCGCCACCCCAGCGATCCGTGGGCTAACACCCACCGAAAATCGCCAAAAAACTGCAGTTTTCACTCTTTCGCCTATGGGACGCCCTAAAAACATCCCAACGGACCCACGGAGCCCATGGATCCGCTTAACAGCTCGTCAGGGACGCCCCCGAGGGCCTCGGCCAAAAATAATTTCCGGAGCCAGCGCCACCCCAGCGATCCGTGGGCTAACACCCACCGAAAATCGCCAAAAAACTGCAGTTTTCACTCTTTTGCCTATGGGACGCCCTAAAAACATCCCAACGGACCCACGGAGCCCATGGATCCGCTTAACAGCTCATCAGGGACGCCCCCGAGGGCCTCGGCCCAAAATAATTTCCGGAGCCAGCGCCACCCCAGCGATCCGTGGGCTAACACCCACCGAAAATTGCCAAAAAACTGCAGTTTTCACTCTTTCGCCTATGGGACGCCCTAAAAACATCCCAACGGACCCACGGAGCCCATGGATCCGCTTAACAGCTCGTCAGGGACGCCCCCGAGGGCCTCGGCCCAAAATAATTTCCGGAGCCAGCGCCACCCCAGCGATCCGTGGGCTAACACCCACCGAAAATCGCCAAAAAACTGCAGTTTTCACTCTTTCGCCTATGGGACGCCCTAAAAACATCCCAACGGACCCACGGAGCCCATGAATCCGCTTAACAGCTCGTCAGGGACGCCCCCGAGGGCCTCAGCCCAAAATAATTTCCGGAGCCAGCGCCACCCCAGCGATCCGTGGGCTAACACCCACCGAAAATCGCCAAAAAATTGCAGTTTTCACTCTTTCGCCTATGGGACGCCCTAAAAACATCCCAATGGACCCACGGAGCCCATGGGTCCGCTTAACAGCTCGTCAGAGACGCCCCCGAGGCCCTCGGCCCAAAATAATTTCCGGAGCCAGCGCCACCCCAGCGATCCGTGGGCTAACACCCACCGAAAATCGCCAAAAAACTGCAGTTTTCACTCTTTCGCCTATGGGACGCCCTAAAAACATCCCAACGGACCCACGGAGCCCATGGATCCGCTTAACAGCTCGTCAGGGACGCCCCCGAGGGCCTCGGCCCAAAATAATTTCCGGAGCCAGCGCCACCCCAGCGATCCGTGGGCTAACACCCACCGAAAATCGCCAAAAAACTGCAGTTTTCACTCTTTCGCCTATGGGACGCCCTAAAAACATCCCAACGGACCCACGGAGCCCATGGATCCGCTTAACAGCTTGTCAGGGACGCCCCCGAGGGCCTCGGCCCAAAATAATTTCCGGAGCCAGCGCCACCCCAGCGATCCGTGGGCTAACACCCACCGAAAATCGCCAAAAAACTGCAGTTTTCACTCTTTCGCCTATGGGACGCCCTAAAAACATCCCAACGGACCCACGGAGCCCATGGATCCGCTTAACAGCTCGTCATGGACGCCCCTGAGGGCCTCGGCCCAAAATAATTTCCGGAGCCAGCGCCACCCCAGCGATCCGTGGGCTAACACCCACCGAAAATCGCCAAAAAACTGCAGTTTTCACTCTTACGCCTATGGGACGCCCTAAAAACATCCCAACGGACCCACGGAGCCCATGGATCCGCTTAACAGCTCGTCAGGGACGCCCCCGAGGGCCTCGACCCAAAATAATTTCCGGAGCCAGCGCCACCCCAGCGATCCGTGGGCTATCACCCACCGAAAATCGCCAAAAAACTGCAGTTTTCACTCTTTCGCCTATGGGACGCCCTAAAAACATCCCAACGGACCCACGGAGCCCATGGATCCGCTTAACAGCTCGTCAGGGACGCCCCCGAGGGCCTCGGCCCAAAATAATTTCCGGAGCCAGCGCCACCCCAGCGATCCGTGGGCTAACACCCACCGAAAATCGCCAAAAAACTGCAGTTTTCACTCTTTCGCCTATGGGACGCCCTAAAAACATCCCAACGGACCCACGGAGCCCATGGATCCGCTTAACAGCTCGTCAGGGACGCCCCCGAGGGCCTCGGCCCAAAATAATTTTCGGAGCCAGCGCCACCCCAGCGATCCGTGGGCTAACACCCACCGAAAATCGCCAAAAAACTGCAGTTTTCACTCTTTCGCCTATGGGACGCCCTAAAAACATCCCAACGGACCCACGGAGCCCATGGATCCGCTTAACAGCTCGTCAGGGACGCCCCCGAGGGCCTCAGCCCAAAATAATTTCCGGAGCCAGCGCCACCCCAGCGATCCGTGGGCTAACACCCACCGAAAATCGCCAAAAAACTGCAGTTTTCACTCTTTCGCCTATGGGATGCCCTAAAAACATCCCAACGGACCCACGGAGCCCATGGATCCGCTTAACAGCTCGTCAGGGACGCCCCCGAGGGCCTCGGCCCAAAATAATTTCCGAAGCCAGCGCCACCCCAGCGATCCGTGGGCTAACACCCACCGAAAATCGCCAAAAAACTGCAGTTTTCACTCTTTCGCCTATGGGACGCCCTAAAAACATCCCAACGGACCCACGGAGCCCATGGATCCGCTTAACAGCTCGTCAGGGACGCCTCCGAGGGCCTCGGCCCAAAATAATTTCCGGAGCCAGCGCCACCCCAGCGATCCGTGGGCTAACACCCACCGAAAATCGCCAAAAAACTGCAGTTTTCACTCTTTCGCCTATGGGACGCCCTAAAAACATCCCAACGGACCCACGGAGCCCATGGATCTGCTTAACAGCTCGTCAGGGACGCCCCCGAGGGCCTCGGCCCAAAATAATTTCCGGAGCCAGCGCCACCCCAGCGATCCGTGGGCTAACACCCACCGAAAATCGCCAAAAAACTGCAGTTTTCACTCTTTCGCCTATGGGACGCCCTAAAAACATCCCAACGGACCCACGGAGCCCATGGATCCGCTTAACAGCTCGTCAGGGACGCCCCCGAGGGCCTCGGCCCAAAATAATTTCCGGAGCCAGTGCCACCCCAGCGATCCGTGGGCTAACACCCACCGAAAATCGCCAAAAAACTGCAGTTTTCACTCTTTCGCCTATGGGACGCCCTAAAAACATCCCAACGGACCCACGGAGCCCATGGATCCATTTAACAGCTCGTCAGGGACGTCCCCGAGGGCCTCGGCCCAAAATAATTTCCGGAGCCAGCGCCACCCCAGCGATCCGTGGGCTAACACCCACCGAAAATCGCCAAAAAACTGCAGTTTTCACTCTTTCGCCTATGGGACGCCCTAAAAACATCCCAACGGACCCACGGAGCCCATGGATCCGCTTAACAGCTCGTCAGGGACGCCCCCGAGGGCCTCGGCCCAAAATAATTTCCGGAGCCAGCGCCACCCCAGCGATCCGTGGGCTAACACCCACCGAAAATCGCCAAAAAACTGCAGTTTTCACTCTTTTGCCTATGGGACGCCCTAAAAACATCCCAACGGACCCACGGAGCCCATGGATCCGCTTAACAGCTCGTCAGGGACGCCCCCGAGGGCCTCGGCCCAAAATAATTTCCGGAGCCAGCGCCACCCCAGCGATCCATGGGCTAACACCCACCGAAAATCGCCAAAAAACTGCAGTTTTCACTCTTTCGCCTATGGGACGCCCTAAAAACATCCCAACGGACCCACGGAGCCCATGGATCCGCTTAACAGCTCATCAGGGACGCCCCCGAGGGCCTCGGCCCAAAATAATTTCCGGAGCCAGCGCCACCCCAGCGATCCGTGGGCTAACACCCACCGAAAATCGCCAAAAAACTGCAGTTTTCACTCTTTCGCCTATGGGACGCCCTAAAAACATCCCAACGGACCCACGGAGCCCATGGATCCGCTTAACAGCTCGTCAGGGACGCCCCCGAGGGCCTCGGCCCAAAATAATTTCCGGAGCCAGCGCCACCCCAGCGATCCGTGGGCTAACACCCACCGAAAATCGCCAAAAAACTGCAGTTTTCACTCTTTCGCCTATGGGACGCCCTAAAAACATCCCAACGGACCCACGGAGCCCATGGATCCGCTTAACAGCTCGTCAGGGATGCCCCCGAGGGCCTCGGCCCAAAATAATTTCCGGAGCCAGCGCCACCCCAGCGATCCGTGGGCTAACACCCACCGAAAATCGCCAAAAAACTGCAGTTTTCACTCTTTCGCCTATGGGACGCCCTAAAAACATCCCAACGGACCCACGGAGCCCATGGATCCGCTTAACAGCTCGTCAGGGACGCCCCCGAGGGCCTCGGCCCAAAATAATTTCCGGAGCCAGCGCCACCCCAGCGATCCGTGGGCTAACACCCACCGAAAATCGCCAAAAAACTGCAGTTTTCACTCTTTCGCCTATGGGACGCCCTAAAAACATCCCAACGGACCCACGGAGCCCATGGATCCGCTTAATAGCTCGTCAGGGACGCCCCCGAGGGCCTCGGCCCAAAATAATTTCCGAAGCCAGCGCCACCCCAGCGATCCGTAGGCTAACACCCACCGAAAATCGCCAAAAAACTGCAGTTTTCACTCTTTCGCCTATGGGACGCCCTAAAAACATCCCAACGGACCCACGGAGCCCATGGATCCGCTTAACAGCTCGTCAGGGACACCCCCGAGGGCCTCGTCCCAAAATAATTTCCGGAGCCAGCGCCACCCCAGCGATCCGTGGGCTAACACCCACCGAAAATCGCCAAAAAACTGCAGTTTTCACTCTTTCGCCTATGGGACGCCCTAAAAACATCCCAACGGACCCACGGAGCCCATGGATCCGCTTAACAGCTCGTCAGGGACGCCCCCGAGGGCCTCGGCCCAAAATAATTTCCGGAGCCAGCGCCACCCCAGCGATCCGTGGGCTAACACCCACCAAAAATCGCCAAAAAACTGCAGTTTTCACTCTTTCGCCTATGGGACGCCCTAAAAACATCCCAACGGACCCACGGAGCCCATGGATCCGCTTAATAGCTCGTCAGGGACGCCCCCGAGGGCCTCGGCCCAAAATAATTTCCGAAGCCAGCGCCACCCCAGCGATCCGTAGGCTAACACCCACCGAAAATCGCCAAAAAACTGCAGTTTTCACTCTTTCGCCTATGGGACGCCCTAAAAACATCCCAACGGACCCACGGAGCCCATGGATCCGCTTAACAGCTCGTCAGGGACGCCCCCGAGGGCCTCGGCCCAAAATAATTTCCGGAGCCAGCGCCACCCCAGCGATCCGTGGGCTAACACCCACCGAAAATCGCCAAAAAACTGCAGTTTTCACTCTTTCGCCTATGGGACGCCCTAAAAACATCCCAACGGACCCACGGAGCCCATGGATCCGCTTAATAGCTCGTCAGGGACGCCCCCGAGGGCCTCGGCCCAAAATAATTTCCGAAGCCAGCGCCACCCCAGCGATCCGTAGGCTAACACCCACCGAAAATCGCCAAAAAATTGCAGTTTTCACTCTTTCGCCTATGGGACGCCCTAAAAACATCCCAACGGACCCACGGAGCCCATGGATCCGCTTAACAGCTCGTCAGGGACGCCCCCGAGGGCCTCGGCCCAAAATAATTTCCGGAGCCAGCGCCACCCCAGCGATCCGTGGGCTAACACCCACCGAAAATCGCCAAAAAACTGCAGTTTTCACTCTTTCGCCTATGGGACGCCCTAAAAACATCCCAACGGACCCACGGAGCCCATGGATCCGCTTAACAGCTCGTCAGGGACGCCCCCGAGGGCCTCGGCCCAAAATAATTTCCGGAGCCAGCGCCACCCCAGCGATCCGTGGGCTAACACCCACCGAAAATCGCCAAAAAACTGCAGTTTTCACTCTTTCGCCTATGGGACGCCCTAAAAACATCCCAACGGACCCACGGAGCCCATGGATCCGCTTAACAGCTCGTCAGGGACGCCCCCGAGGGCCTCGGCCCAAAATAATTTCCGGAGCCAGCGCCACCCCAGCGATCCGTGGGCTAACACCCACCGAAAATCGCCAAAAAACTGCAGTTTTCACTCTTTCGCCTATGGGACGCCCTAAAAACATCCCAACGGACCCACGGAGCCCATGGATCCGCTTAACAGCTCGTCAGGGACGCCCCCGAGGGCCTCGGCCCAAAATAATTTCCGGAGCCAGCGCCACCCCAGCGATCCGTGGGCTAACACCCACCGAAAATCGCCAAAAAACTGCAGTTTTCACTCTTTCGCCTATGGGACGCCCTAAAAACATCCCAACGGACCCACGGAGCCCATGGATCCGCTTAACATCTCGTCAGGGACGCCCCCGAGGGCCTCGGCCCAAAATAATTTCCGGAGCCAGCGCCACCCCAGCGATCCGTGGGCTAACACCCACCGAAAATCGCCAAATAACTACAGTTTTCACTCTTTCGCCTATGGGACGCCCTAAAAACATCCCAACGGACCCACGGAGCCCATGGATCCGCTTAATAGCTCGTCAGGGACGCCCCCGAGGGCCTCGGCCCAAAATAATTTCCGGAGCCAGCGCCACCCCAGCGATCCGTGGGCTAACACCCACCGAAAATCGCCAAAAAACTGCAGTTTTCACTCTTTCGCCTATGGGACGCCCTAAAAACATCCCAACGGACCCACGGAGCCCATGGATCTGCTTAACAGCTCGTCAGGGACGCCCCCGAGGGCCTCGGCCCAAAATAATTTCCGGAGCCAGCGCCACCCCAGCGATCCGTGGGCTAACCCCCACCGAAAATCGCCAAAAAACTGCAGTTTTCACTCTTTCGCCTATGGGACGCCCTAAAAACATCCCAACGGACCCACGGAGCCCATGGATCTGCTTAACAGCTCGTCAGGGACGCCCCCGAGGGCCTCGGCCCAAAATAATTTCCGGAGCCAGCGCCACCCCAGCGATCCGTGGGCTAACACCCACCGAAAATTGCCAAAAAACTGCAGTTTTCACTCTTTCGCCTATGGGACGCCCTAAAAACATCCCAACGGACCCACGGAGCCCATGGATCCGCTTAACAGCTCGTCAGGGACGCCCCCGAGGGCCTCGGCCCAAAATAATTTCCGGAGCCAGCGCCACCCCAGCGATCCGTGGGCTAACACCCACCGAAAATCGCCAAAAAACTGCAGTTTTCACTCTTTCGCCTATGGGACGCCCTAAAAACATCCCAACGGACCCACGGAGCCCATGGATCCGCTTAACAGCTCGTCAGGGACGCCCCCGAGGGCCTCGGCCCAAAATAATTTCCGGAGCCAGCGCCACCCCAGCGATCCGTGGGCTAACACCCACCGAAAATCGCTAAAAAACTGCAGTTTTCACTCTTTCGCCTATGGGACGCCCTAAAAACATCCCAACGGACCCACGGAGCCCATGGATCCGCTTAACAGCTCGTCAGGGACGCCCCCGAGGGCCTCGGCCCAAAATAATTTCCGGAGCCAGCGCCACCCCAGCGATCCGTGGGCTAACACCCACCGAAAATCGCCAAAAAACTGCAGTTTTCACTCTTTCGCCTATGGGACGCCCTAAAAACATCCCAACGGACCCACGGAGCCCATGGATCCGCTTAACAGCTCGTCAGGGACGCCCACGAGGGCCTCGGCCAAAAATAATTTTCGGAGCCAGCGCCACCCCAGCGATCCGTGGGCTAACACCCACCGAAAATCGCCAAAAAACTGCAGTTTTCACTCTTTCGCCTATGGGACGCCCTAAAAACATCCCAACGGACCCACGGAGCCCATGGATCCGCTTAACAGCTCGTCAGGGACGCCCCCGAGGGCCTCGGTCCAAAATAATTTCCGGAGCCAGCGCCACCCCAGCGATCCGTGGGCTAACACCCACCAAAAATCGCCAAAAAACTGCAGTTTTCACTCTTTCGCCTATGGGACGCCCTAAAAACATCCCAACGGACCCACGGAGCCCATGGATCCGCTTAACATCTCGTCAGGGACGCCCCCGAGGGCCTCGGCCCAAAATAATTTTCGGAGCCAGCGCCACCCCAGCGATCCGTGGGCTAACACCCACCGAAAATCGCCAAAAAACTGCAGTTTTCACTCTTTCGCCTATGGGACGCCCTAAAAACATCCCAACGGACCCACGGAGCCCATGGATCCGCTTAACAGCTCGTCAGGGACGCCCCCGAGGGCCTCGGCCCAAAATAATTTTCGGAGCCAGCGCCACCCCAGCGATCCGTGGGCTAACACCCATCGAAAATCGCCAAAAAACTGCAGTTTTCACTCTTTCGCCTATGGGACCCCCTAAAAACATCACAACGGACCCACGGAGCCCATGGATCCGCTTAACAGCTCGTCAGGGACGCCCCCGAGGGCCTCGGCCCAAAATAATTTTCGGAGCCAGCGCCACCCCAGCGATCCGTGGGCTAACACCAACCGAAAATCGCCAAAAAACTGCAGTTTTCACTCTTTCGCCTATGGGACGCCCTAAAAACATCCCAACGGACCCACAGAGCCCATGGATCCGCTTAATAGCTCGTCAGGGACGCCCCCGAGGGCCTCGGCCCAAAATAATTTCCGGAGCCAGCGCCACCCCAGCGATCCGTGGGCTAACACCCACCGAAAATCGCCAAAAAACTGCAGTTTTCACTCTTTCGCCTATGGGACGCCCTAAAAACATCCCAACGGACCCACGGAGCCCATGGATCCGCTTAACAGCTCGTCAGGGACACCCCCGAGGGCCTCGGCCCAAAATAATTTCCGGAGCCAGCGCCACCCCAGCGATCCGTGGGCTAACACCCACCGAAAATCGCCAAAAAACTGCAGTTTTCACTCTTTCGCCTATGGGACGCCCTAAAAACATCCCAACGGACCCACGGATCCCATGGATCCGCTTAACAGCTCGTCAGGGACGCCCTCGAGGGCCTCGGCCCAAAATAATTTCCGAAGCCAGCGCCACCCCAGCGATCCGTGGGCTAACACCCACCGAAAATCGCCAAAAAACTGCAGTTTTCACTCTTTCGCCTATGGGACGCCCTAAAAACATCCCAACGGACCCACGGAGCCCATGGATCCGCTTAACAGCTCGTCAGGGACACCCCCGAGGGCCTCGGCCCAAAATAATTTCCGGAGCCAGCGCCACCCCAGCGATCCGTGGGCTAACACCCACCGAAAATCGCCAAAAAACTGCAGTTTTCACTCTTTCGCCTATGGGACGCCCTAAAAACATCCCAACTGACCCACGGAGCCCATGGATCCGCTTAACAGCTCGTCAGGGACGCCCTCGAGGGCCTCGGCCCAAAATAATTTCCGAAGCCAGCGCCACCCCAGCGATCCGTGGGCTAACACCCACCGAAAATCGCCAAAAAACTGTAGTTTTCACTCTTTTGCCTATGGGACGCCCTAAAAACATCCCAACGGACCCACGGAGCCCATGGATCCGCTTAACAGCTCGTCAGGGACGCCCCCGAGGGCCTCGGCCCAAAATAATTTCCGGAGCCAGCGCCACCCCAGCGATCCGTGGGCTAACACCCACCGAAAATCGCCAAAAAACTGCAGTTTTCACTCTTTCGCCTATGGGACGCCCTAAAAACATCCCAACGGACCCACGGAGCCCATGGATCCGCTTAACAGCTCGTCAGGGACGCCCTCGAGGGCGTCGGCCCAAAATAATTTCCGGAGCCAGCGCCACCCCAGCGATCCGTGGGCTAACACCCACCGAAAATCGCCAAAAAACTGCAGTTTTCACTCTTTCGCCTATGGGACGCCCTAAAAACATCCCAACGGACCCACGGAGCCCATGGATCCGCTTAACAGCTCGTCAGGGACGCCCCCGAGAGCCTCGGCCCAAAATAATTTCCGGAGCCAGCGCCACCCCAGCG
Organism: Capsicum rhomboideum; assembly: GCA_031232105.1. Taxonomy (NCBI): domain Eukaryota; kingdom Viridiplantae; phylum Streptophyta; class Magnoliopsida; order Solanales; family Solanaceae; genus Capsicum; species Capsicum rhomboideum. The sequence goes on from CP124714.1 coordinate 172,628,086, forward strand.
ATCCGTGGGCTAACACCCACCGAAAATCGCCAAAAAACTGCAGTTTTCACTCTTTCGCCTATGGGACGCCCTAAAAACATCCCAACGGACCCACGGAGCCCATGGATCCGCTTAACAGCTCGTCAGGGATTCCCCCGAGGGCCTCGGCCCAAAATCATTTCCGGAGCCAGCGCCACCCCAGCGATCCGTGGGCTAACACCCACCGAAAATCGCCAAAAAACTGCAGTTTTCACTCTTTCGCCTATGGGACGCCCTAAAAACATCCCAACGGACCCACGGAGCCCATGGATCCGCTTAACAGCTCGTCAGGGACGCCCCCGAGGGCCTCGGCCCAAAATAATTTCCGGAGCCAGCGCCACCCCAGCGATCCGTGGGCTAACACCCACCGAAAATCGCCAAAAAACTGCAGTTTTCACTCTTTCGCCTATGGGACGCCCTAAAAACATCCCAACGGACCCACGGAGCCCATGGATCCGCTTAACAGCTCGTCAGGGACGCCCCCGAGGGCCTCGGCCCAAAATAATTTCCGGAGCCAGCGCCACCCCAGCGATCCGTGGGCTAACACCCACCGAAAATCGCCAAAAAACTGCAGTTTTCACTCTTTCGCCTATGGGACGCCCTAAAAACATCCCAACGGACCCACAGAGCCCATGGATCCACTTAACAGCTTGTCAGGGACGCCCCCGAGGGCCTCGACCCAAAATAATTTCCGGAGCCAGCGCCACCCCAGCAATCCGTGGGCTAACACCCACCGAAAATTGCCAAAAAACTGCAGTTTTCACTCTTTCGCCTATGGGATGCCCTAAACACATCCCAACGAACCCACGGAGCCCATGGATCCGCTTAACAGCTCGTCAGGGACGCCCCCGAGGGCCTCGGCCCAAAATAATTTCCGGAGCCAGCGCCACCCCAGCGATCCGTGGGCTAACACCCACCGAAAATTGCCAAAAAACTGCAGTTTTCACTCTTTCGCCTATGGGACGCCCTAAAAACATCCCAACGGACCCACGGAGCCCATGGATCGACTTAACAGCTCGTCAGGGACGCCCCCGAGGGCCTTGGCCCAAAATAATTTCCGGAGCCAGCGCCACCCCAGCGATCCGTGGGCTAACACCCACCGAAAATCGCCAAAAAACTGCAGTTTTCACTCTTTCGCCTATGGGACGCCCTAAAAACATCCCAACGGACCCACGGAGCCCATGGATCCGCTTAACAGCTCATCAGGGATGCCCCCGAGGGCCTCGGCCCAAAATAATTTCCGGAGCCAGCGCCACCCCAGCGATCCGTGGGCTAACACCCACCGAAAATCGCCAAAAAACTGCAGTTTTCACTCTTTCGCCTATGGGACGCCCTAAAAACATCCCAACGGACCCACGGAGCCCATGGATCCGCTTAACAGCTCGTCAGGGACGCCCCCGAGGGCCTCGGCCCAAAATAATTTCCGGAGCCAGCGCCACCCCAGCGATCCGTGGGCTAACACCCACCGAAAATCGCCAAAAAACTGCAGTTTTCACTCTTTCGCCTATGGGACGCCCTAAAAACATCCCAACGGACCCACGGAGCCCATGGATCCGCTTAACAGCTCGTCAGGGACGCCCCCGAGGGCCTCGGCCCAAAATAATTTCCGGAGCCAGCGCCACCCCAGCGATCCGTGGGCTAACACCCACCGAAAATCGCCAAAAAACTGCAGTTTTCACTCTTTCGCCTATGGGACGCCCTAAAAACATCCCAACGGACCCACAGAGCCCATGGATCCACTTAACAGCTTGTCAGGGACGCCCCCGAGGGCCTCGACCCAAAATAATTTCCGGAGCCAGCGCCACCCCAGCAATCCGTGGGCTAACACCCACCGAAAATTGCCAAAAAACTGCAGTTTTCACTCTTTCGCCTATGGGACGCCCTAAACACATCCCAACGAACCCACGGAGCCCATGGATCCGCTTAACAGCTCGTCAGGGACGCCCCCGAGGGCCTCGGCCCAAAATAATTTCCGGAGCCAGCGCCACCCCAGCGATCCGTGGGCTAACACCCACCGAAAATTGCCAAAAAACTGCAGTTTTCACTCTTTCGCCTATGGGACGCCCTAAAAACATCCCAACGGACCCACGGAGCCCATGGATCGACTTAACAGCTCGTCAGGGACGCCCCCGAGGGCCTTGGCCCAAAATAATTTCCGGAGCCAGCGCCACCCCAGCGATCCGTGGGCTAACACCCACCGAAAATCGCCAAAAAACTGCAGTTTTCACTCTTTCGCCTATGGGACGCCCTAAAAACATCCCAACGGACCCACGGATCCCATGGATCCGCTTAACAGCTCGTCAGGGACGCCCCCGAGGGCCTCGGCCCAAAATAATTTCCAGAGCCAGCGCCACCCCAGCGATCCGTGGGCTAACACCCACCGAAAATCGCCAAAAAACTGCAGTTTTCACTCTTTCGCCTATGGGACGCCCTAAAAACATCCCAATGGACCCACGGAGCCCATGGATCCGCTTAACAGCTCGTCAGGGACGCCCCCGAGGGCCTTGGCCCAAAATAATTTCCGGAGCCAGCGCCACCCCAGCGATCCGTGGGCTAACACCCACCGAAAATCGCCAAAAAACTGCAGTTTTCACTCTTTCGCCTATGGGACGCCCTAAAAACATCCCAACGGACCCACGGAGCCCATGGATCCGCTTAACAGCTCGTCAGGGACGCCCCCGAGGGCCTCGGCCCAAAATAATTTCCGGAGCCAGCGCCACCCCAGCGATCCGTGGGCTAACACCCACCGAAAATCGCCAAAAAACTGCAGTTTTCACTCTTTCGCCTATGGGACGCCCTAAAAACATCCCAACGGACCCACGGAGCCCATGGATCCGCTTAACAGCTCGTCAGGGATGCCCCCGAGGGCCTCGGCCCAAAATAATTTCCGGAGCCAGCGCCACCCCAGCGATCCGTGGGCTAACACCCACCGAAAATCGCCAAAAAACTGCAGTTTTCACTCTTTCGCCTATGGGACGCCCTAAAAACATCCCAACGGACCCACGGAGCCCATGGATCCGCTTAACAGCTCGTCAGGGACGCCCCCGAGGGCCTCGGCCCAAAATAATTTCCGGAGCCAGCGCCACCCCAGCGATCCGTGGGCTAACACCCACCGAAAATCGCCAAAAAACTGCAGTTTTCACTCTTTCGCCTATGGGACGCCCTAAAAACATCCCAACGGACCCACGGAGCCCATGGATCCACTTAACAGCTCGTCAGGGACGCCCCCGAGGGCCTCGGCCCAAAATAATTTCCGGAGCCAGCGCCACCCCAGCGATCCGTGGGCTAGCACCCACCGAAAATCGCCAAAAAACTGCAGTTTTCACTCTTTCGCCTATGGGATGCCCTAAAAACATCCCAACGGACCCACGGAGCCCATGGATCCGCTTAACAGCTCGTCAGGGACGCCCCCAAGGGCCTCGGCCCAAAATAATTTCCGGAGCCAGCGCCACCCCAGCGATCCGTGGGCTAACACCCACCGAAAATCGCCAAAAAACTGCAGTTTTCACTCTTTCGCCTATGGGACGCCCTAAAAACATCCCAACGGACCCACGGAGCCCATGGATCCGCTTAACAGCTCGTCAGGGACGCCCCCGAGGGCCTCGGCCCAAAATAATTACCGGAGCCAGCGCCACCCCAGCGATCCGTGGGCTAACACCCACCGAAAATCGCCAAAAAACTGCAGTTTTCACTCTTTCGCCTATGGGACGCCCTAAAAACATCCCAACGGACCCACGGAGCCCATGGATCCGCTTAACAGCTCGTCAGGGACGCCCCCGAGGGCCTCGGCCCAAAATAATTTCCGGAGCCAGCGCCACCCCAGCGATCCGTGGGCTAACACCCACCGAAAATCGCCAAAAAACTGCAGTTTTCACTCTTTCGCCTATGGGACGCCCTAAAAACATCCCAACGGACCCACGGAGCCCATGGATCCGCTTAACAGCTCGTCAGGGACGCCCCCGAGGGCCTCGGCCCAAAATAATTTCCGGAGCCAGCGCCACCCCAGCGATCCGTGGGCTAACACCCACCGAAAATTGCCAAAAAACTGCAGTTTTCACTCTTTCGCCTATGGGACGCCCTAAAAACATCCCAACGGACCCACGGAGCCCATGGATCCGCTTAACAGCTCGTCAGGGACGCCCCCGAGGGCCTCGGCCCAAAATAATTTCTGCAGCCAGTGCCACCCCAGCGATCCGTGGGCTAACACCCACCGAAAATTGCCAAAAAACTGCAGTTTTCACTCTTTCGCCTATGGGACGCCCTAAAAACATTCCAACGGACCCACGGAGCCCATGGATCAGCTTAACAGCTCGTCAGGGACGCCCCTGAGGGCCTCGGCCCAAAATAATTTCCGGAGCCAGCGCCACCCCAGCGATCCGTGGGCTAACACCCACCGA